>CM070063.1:7500-2407500 GCA_036320875.1 Cotoneaster glaucophyllus
GTAATGAGAACATCATCCTACTTTATGAGTCTACGACTTATGTTTTGAAAATCCAACTGGACATGTCGTAGGTCGTCCCTTAACGATCATCTTTGCCAAAAATAAAAAAGAATATGAAACTTTTAGACTCTTGAATTTAAAGAAAAGTGCCCAAAATACAGATTTTCGAATTAGTACATGTAATGAGAACATCATCCCTCTTTATGGGTCTTCGACTTAAGTTTCGAAAATCCAAATGGACATCTCGTAGGTCGTCCCTTAACGATCATCTCTGCCATAAATAAAAAGAATACGAAACTTTTAGACTCTTGAATTGAAAGAAAAGAGCCTAAAATATAGATTTTCGAATTAATTTGGGTAAAGAGAACATCATCCCAGTTTATGGGTCTACGTGTTATGTTTCGAAATTCCAACTGGACATCTCGTTGCTTGTCCCTTAAAGATCTTATGTGCCAAAAAAACAAAATGAAACTTTTAGACTCTTGAATTGAAAGAAAAGAGCCCGAAATACATATTTTCGAATTAATGCGGGTAATGAGAACATCATCTCACTTTATGGGTCTACATGTTATGTTTCAAAAATCCAACTGGACATCTCATAGGTCGTCTGTTAAAGATCATCTCTGTCAAAAAAAAAACAGAATACGAAATTTTGGACTCTTGAATTGAATGAAAAGAGCCTGAAATACAGATTTTCGAATTAATACAAGTAATGAGAACATGATCCCACTTTATGTGTCTACGAGTTATGTTTCGAAAATCCAACAGGACATCTCATAGGTCGTCCCTTAAGGATCATCTCTGCCAAAAATAAAAAGAATACGAAACTTTTAGACTCTTGAATTAAAAGAAGGGACCTGTTATTAGCACTGCAAAAATCTCATTCTAGAGTCCAAACTTTCTATATTAGGAAAGAAAAATACACTTGTGAGGAGTGTAGAATGAGATTTTTGGAATGCCAATAACACTTCTCTAAAAGAAAAGAGCCCGAAATACATATTTTCGAATTAATACATCTTTCCATGAACTCTTTATGTCTCAATATTGTTTATACTTCTCAGTGTTTCAATATATTTGTATTTAATTGATTAAATTTGTGTCTTTACAGTTTTAAAAGGAAGTTTCAAAGTGTTTCCAAATGCAAGACAAGAGAAGAATGTGATGAGCCCCAAGAACAGTGAAGGTAAGAAATTAAGTCCTGAGAAGTAAAGCATGTGAATCATTTTTGTTGTACATAGGTTGTTAATATAAAGTTAGTATAATCAGGTGCAAATTGGTGATGGGAACAATTTATGTACTCTGTGATATGTACTTTGAAAGCTGCCATTTTAATTGTACATAATCTCTTAATGTAAATTCAATACAACATACAAAGTGAAAAATTATTTCTACTATTTTGGTTCAACTACTTTGATTGGTTTCTAAATTATTTGGAGATGGGTGTTTTAAATTGTGGGTATGGGTTTCAAAACCCGCAACAAAGCACGGGCATCTTTGCTTGTAAAATCTATTTGGGTTTGAGCTCAAGGGCTCCATTGTCTCTGGGTTCAAGACGAGAAGAAGGAATTAGTGGTGGTTGAAATAAACCCTATTCTAAACCCTACTGCACGATCACCACCAACACCCGAAGAAGAGGGCATGCCACACTTGCAATGACAAGATAAAACTTGCTAAGGCATGACCAGCTAAGCATGTTCTCCCTTTATCACACTTTGCCTTTGCCTTTGCCTTTGCCTCACCATGCCTTGCCTCGGCATGCCTTACCCTTATGTGCCTTGCCTTGGCACGGAAAGGCGCTTCCGTTGTTTATCTTGCCTTGTACACGGTTGTAATTTACCTTGGACACACAGTTGTGTTTGGGGTCGCTATTGTTTTCTAATTGAATTACATCTTTTATGCCACTTTATTCTTGTGTAAAATTGAAAGTTTA
The DNA here is from genome assembly GCA_036320875.1 of Cotoneaster glaucophyllus. NCBI lineage: Eukaryota > Viridiplantae > Streptophyta > Magnoliopsida > Rosales > Rosaceae > Cotoneaster > Cotoneaster glaucophyllus. The sequence continues at coordinate 9,431 of CM070063.1, forward strand.
ATATTCATCAAAAGTTGGGTCAAACAATGGTCACTGTTACACTTGCATCACAAGGTAAATTTATCTGTTGCAGACAAATGTCGGGTGTTAACTGCATGGATTACACAAATTATGAAAGGCTCGACAATTTACAATTTGAAGTGCCCAATGCTTTTGATTTAGCCGCAACTACGTACAACACATTGATAATTATAACAGCCGTTTTAGTTCCTCATGCATATAGTTGTACAAGGAATGCAATCAGCATCAGTGGATGAGGCATTGTCACACCAGCTGCGTACAATTTGTTCAGCCACAACTATGGCAATGAGGACATTTAACATCAAGTGGTCTGCAATTCTCAATTGGACCTACTGACAAATTTGCAAAGTCAAAATACAAGGGGAAATGCCATCTATTGGACTTTACTGCAATTACTAATCAGCCAAAATACAAGGGGATAGCCATCTATATTTTTACCCAATCACGTATACATGCAACAGAGGCTAAAAAATCAATACTTCCAGACCAAGAAAAAAAGCATGAGTATCCCACATCCATCCCCCTGGCGGGATAAAATTTCAGCGCCTCAGAGAAGTGACTAACTTCAGTACTTTGCAGCCAAATTTCATTACAAAGTACTTTCCAGCGCCCTCCCCCCATAAAGGCCAGACTAGAAGAAAAATGAGAACCTCAAAAGCTTGTGAATATACCTTAGTGCTAATATCTCTGTAATACATGCGAGACCACGAGTATCATATAAGGTCATGTTGTAGGCCGTGTCATAGTTGATAAACCACGCCCAACAGGGAAGATTCCTGGAAAGCCATCATCTGATTCTTCGACTTCTAAAGAAGGCGCACAATACAGGTTTTCATGAGATAGAGAAAGCAAGTAGAACCGATGAACGGAACTAACACTATGAGGAAAAAGGTGAGATCTTTCAAGGTCTCATTGCCACTCTAGCTCAAGTAAAAACCATTGTTGATGGATTATACTCTACTGATTTTTTTTTAAAGTTTCAACTATGGTATGTGGATTGATAAGAGTAGAACACAGTACAAAATATGTCAGACTCACCGGTTATTTCATCTCCGGCTTGAGCTCCAGCAACTCCGATGCATGAGTACAAAGAATCATCGCCTACTTTCAATTGATCATATGCAAGGTATATGTCCTCAATAGAAGCAACCTCATATAAATTTGTGAGATCTTTGATGCACGATATGTCCTGGACCAAATAGCACTATGAATCAGAATATCTTCATGTAAACAGTGTATTTGATTATTGGCCATTATTTATTTTTATCTTTTGATCAACTGAACAGCCACCTATTATAAATCAAAGAGATAATTAAGCACTGGTACAGGAAAAATATCAACTTATACTTTTTATGGGTATCATCTGTAAACACTAAAGAACCTTTCTATTTACCTTCCTTGGAACAGAAGAAGCCTGCAAATGAGCTAACAGTCCAAGCCAATACGCATTTGACTTGATCTCAGCTTCATGCCTCATCAGAAGGGTCCGCTTTGCCTTAAATTTTGAGTAAATAAACAAGAGATGTGGTCAAGAGAATCCCACTTTACGTTAAAAAAATGACAAAATAAAAAAAAACCAAAAAGAAAAAAAAAATAGGAAGAAGAAACTAACCCTGTCCAACTCCCTTTGGGAAATCTTGTTGCCATGTAAACCTCTAAGGACATTCTTGCATGCATCCACAGCTTTGTGAACCTGAATACTCAATAGACCTAAACATGTGAAGAGAGTGAAAAGTGACGGAACATATTCTGCTCGAATATATACAAATAGAGCATACACACCTTCGCAGGGGTTGATGTTACAGATATGACATACCATCCAAGATTCAGCCTATCAAAAAGGTTCAACTCGAATGATACATCATAAGTCAATCCAAGAGAGTCTCTGACAGTCGTAAAAAGCCTGTGCAAAACCACATAGAATATTTCACCACCAATAAAAATAACAAGAACCATATATTAGTCTTAAATAGCATCTTGAATTAATTATCAAAATCTGTCCATAAAAGAAAGGTTAGTTTCCAATTTTGTCCTTCAAAATCTGTCAATTTGGTTGTTCATTTGTTAGGTGAACATTAACAGGCTTACGTTTTGATGTTGAGGATTGAAAAGCTACAAAAGGCATACAACATAATATTACTGCCACGTCAGTAACATGTAAAAGACAAATAATAAATTTGGTTTAGGTCAATAAATATATCCATATTTCGGCATAGGTTGACGTATTTTAAATTTACTTATAGGTTCCTAAAATGTGATAAACAAAAACAGGATTATCACCATCACCAACCCCAAAATACATCTGCCATCGTCAGTATCACCAACTCCATATCATTTCAATATCCCTCGCCATATCCAGCTTCATCCTTGAAAACCATCTCCCAATTTCTTTGTAATTGGTTACAAAGGAGACTAGAACTCAACTCTCAGCCTACGCAGCTACGCCTAACCAGGGTATCTTGCGTAAGAAATTTTGTGCTATAATTTTGAGACTTCCATCCAAAGTCTGCTGTAATAGACATCGAGGACATGACATGGTGTCCACCCATGTTGTACTACTTCGGATGCTTAGAAAATTACACCTCCAAACTTATAACGGTATTCGGTACTGTTTTCAAGAAAAGTATAGAGTTCTTATTTTAACAATCATTTTGGTCAATGTGGTTGTTGCCCAAGATGTGCTCCACCTCCACCCAATAGAGAAAAGTAATATATTTTGCGCATAAATAGCTGACCATTCAGAAGGATGAACACATTCATAGATAAACTAGAAGTTCACATGCATGCTTTGTACCAAGCAAAAAAAAAATATTACCTAGAATTTATAATCTCAGCCAGGAGCCCCATTGTGATGCCAAAGAACAGGGGATGACCACGGAGTTTTCTTTGCACATCCTTCTGAGTATCCTCATCCACCATAAGCAGCTCCTCCGATTTCAGTTCTGCATCTACATCAGAAATTACAGCTACAACACCTCTCTCAATAAGATGCAAATTCAAAACCTAATTCCAGATTTGATAAACTCACCATCGTGAGTTGAAATATGACTAACTGACTCAAACAGATCTTTGCCATCGACTGTAAAACCCCATCGGTTTGGTGCAGGGCCTGCAATATATGCACATGCTCTCTCATCCGTATCTTTCAAGAATACCTGCTTAGATGTAAATGAACCATGAGCACAATTCAAGGTTACAGAACTTCTGTCATCCAAAGTATCAAGCTCTAAGTGTACTCACTTGCTGAGACTGCAAATCAGAAGGAGATGATCGGAATACAATAGGATTATAAGCATTCTCCATCTCATAATTTCCTTTTGATCTTACGGTTCCCAAGTAATCAAGAATACAAGACTCAACATCCTCCTCTGAGAAGTCCCCAACAATACTTACCTATACAATAAGGCCATATATAATGAGATATGTTGTATATTATAAATTATTCGTCATGTGCATACTTTGTAAAATTACAACCAAATCAGCAAATTACGCACCTCCATGTTACTGCCTACAAATTGGTTCATCACTGCATCCTTTACAGATTGCAATGTCAAATTTTGCAATGACTTTGGTGTAGGCTCTACAAACCGCTCATCTCCGTCCATCATTGCTAACATGAGTTTGTGAGCAGTTGAGCGCTCCAAGCTTTTGGGAATGGACCGATAATATGACAAATACAATTGCCTTGCTCGATCAAATGCATCATCCAGCCAGACACTATGCTGCAAGTGAGCAAACATGCATTATAAATTAACCCATTACGAGGCATGCATCTCTAATGAGATGACTCCTATGGAGCAGGAACTACTACAACATTGTGCCCAAAACATGTCGACAACAACAATGACAAGAATCCCTCATGGAATCCACATACCAGAACAGAGAGACTAAAAGTTTAGATGGGTTACCTCAAGTACCATATGAAGCAACTGGAAAGCCGCACGCATTCCATTATCTCTTAAAGTAAAACGGAATTCCATAGAAATAAATTCCTCGGTGGACTCCAATGAGCAGTTAATCAGGTGATTCACACAGAACAGTTCTACCTGATAAAAACAATTCGCATACATGATACATAATCTCAGCAAAATGAGGAATTAAAGAGAGTGAAACGAATGGCGAGATCCTAATATTAAACAACAATTACAGACAGCATATGGATAATCTGAGTATATGATTAAGGATCTCATCTAATTAAGCAAATGCATGCCACAAATATTGCAACTCAATGACGTCAGTTGGCAACAAATATGATAAGGAATAAGCTCATGAGCATGCTTCAAATTTACATTTCTTGGAGGGAGAATAAGTTTATAGTTATAAGTTACAATAACAAACATGTAGCACTCAGCTATTTACGAGATATTTATTTAACACAGAATACAGAAGAACACACCAGCTATTTGCTCTTCCAACAACTAGTGAAGTTGTGAATGCTTGTTTACACAATGAGCATTTATGATACCTAATTTACTTACCAAGAACCTATCTCAAATATATAATTTATAGAAATATTAAAGAGGAAACAAACTCCTATTTAAGTAGTTTAGCTATATTATAAAAAATAAAAATAAAAATGAAAAGCTCAATGCATCTGATATATATACATATATAAAATTGTGACAAAGAGAGAGGAATTGACATACCTGCTCCCTTGAGAAGTTGCCAACACGACCTCCCTCACTAAGAGTTCGTACACCCACAACAACAGAACCTCTGGCCTCAGAACTTTCAGCTGCCCGTCCACCACCAACTATAAGCCGCATTACGCCTCCCCTTGCCTCACTTTTTGAAATCTGTAATGAACAAAAATATAACTTGTTATTATTGGTAACAGTCTTTACTATGCACAAATACATCTAAACACCATAATCATCTACAATAATGTATCTCGTGATTAAGCTCTGCTCACTTTTTCACTGATTCTCTATGTCAATCTAAGATTTTACACAAAATAAGTACATGACTCACAAGACAAATGACTGACTTAAAAACATTACCAAATCTTCAATTACACATCAATGAACCCATTACCATATAAACATCAGATGAGATACCTTGTAATTTACAGAAATTCCATTTGACAGACGACACTTAGTGATCCCCGTTTCTTTGTCATAAACTTTAGTCACATTTATTTCTGGACCAAAGGGAATGAAGGATGGCATGCGCTGCTGCCTTAATTCCTGTAACTGCAACGAAGATATCAATTCCTTTGGCACCTCAAGCTGCGCAAAATAGAAGAGAAAAAAAATCAGCCATAATCTTAAATTTGACAGCGTTGATGTATATAAAAACCTAAGCCAGTAAAAGTGAGAAGGCTAAGTTTATAAAAAAAAAGGACACCTCTGGCTCAGGTTCAATGGGTTCCTCCAATCCAGCTTTCGTAGCAGCTATAATCTCATTAGAGGAAATGGTGAACTCAGTTTCACCTATTCCCTCTACATGCACTCTCTTTGGAACACAAGCAACAATCGCTGCAGGAAGAGGTGCAGTAGGATTTCCAAAACTAGAAACAAATTCCAACACCTTGGCGCCAATAGAGTTGACCTACACACAAAAATTTGAATTATATGTGGTATAGTTCATCAATCTCAGTGCACATTGCCTCATAATATCAACTTTTTCTTTGCCTATAACTATAAGTTGGCAGGTAAAACTTGAACTCTGAAATCTTGTCAAACTTTGAAAGGAGATTAAGTAATAAGGCTTATTAAGATTTTAGCATCATGATCACTGTTTCTAGTTTTCCAACAGTGTGTGTTACCCCAGATCACTCACTACACATATAAATATATGCTCAGGACCACTAAATTGACTCCAACTTTATCCTCTAATTATCTTTATGATTAAGAAAGACACAAAAAGTCATTTGTAATTCTATATTACAAAGTCTTAACCAAGAAAAGAACAAAAATATAATACACAATTACATTTATGATTAACCATAATACAAGATTTCATCAACAACGGAATGCGGTCATTGCATTACAAGTTCTTAACCAAGAACAGACACAAAAAGTCATCTGTGTTCCATTACATATCTTTATTACTAAGATATAGTATATACACTATAAATTAAATCTTATATCATAAAAATGATAAATTAAACAAATTCTTACCAGATCAATCTTTCATTTTTTATATATGTCGTTAAAAATATACCAAAGTGACCCAAAGTAGCACTCTAATGTGTCACACGGTCCAAAATGGTGAACTATCCTATTTGTAACAGGTACAGCTTGGCAATATTGATATGGCATGTATTAGCATTATAAAGTACAACTTCTAAGTGTGCTTTTTTTTTTCTTTGGGAGAGAATCTAGTTGTCCTTTTTTTTTCTTTGAGAGAGAATCTAGTCATGCTTATATATGCCTTTTATGGTTAATTCAGATCAAGTAACAGAAACAAATGATAATGACTTTGAACATCACCTCTTCAAGAGTAACTGTTCCAGCAACAGCAACCAAACTCTCGTGTCCTTGCCTCTGATCCATTACCGTATGCCCCAGCGCATCACTCTCCATAATAAAATCCAAATTATCAACAGAAGACACATTATCTATCATAGCCGCCAGATGTTCACTATCTTTTAATAAGGCATCCATATAGCGAGTTAATTCACCCTTAGTAACACCAAATTCCTTGAGCCTTCTAACCTGCACCGAATAAAATATAACAAATGAGTTATGTAACATATGTAACTGACATGTAAACTACATTCAGAAAATCGTAAACAAACTTCCTTTCCAAAGTGTATGGCAGATCAAGATAGAAATACCAACCTCTTGTACAGCAACTCTAATTGCACTTTGCCAATTCTTGGGTTCGGCAGTTACCGTAAGAGTAGTGACAGTACATCCTTCCCTTCCAGAGTCACTATGATCCAATTCAATTGAAGTAAATGGTGGATTTGAACTCTGTCATTTCTAGAGATTAGCAAACTTACAAAGAGCTGCAAGGTTTCTCAAGCAAATACATAAATTAAGTACATGACAGGACTTCGGGTATACAAATATGAACATTTCAGATATTTGCACTTAAAAACAAATAGATGGTAACTGATTATTAGCACTCAAAAACGACCTACAAAAATGGGATATTCAGCCTACAATATCAGAATATCTTCATAGAAAACTTTGGTGGTGTGCAATCTTGGCTCTTTTGTGGATTGTTTGGTTGGAAAAATAAAGTAAATTATTTTATTTTGCTTTGAAGGTGTAACTACCTTGATTTTGATGGACTTCTCCTATTTTACCTGTATCTTTTTTTTTCCCTTTAATTAAGCTAATTGTTCTTAGCAATACATAAAAACCAATAAATAAAACAGCTGAATTTTCAATAAAGCAAACTAGTGACTTTCTTCATGGTGGAAACTGGAAATTGTGCTCGTAACCCTAAAAATGCACCTTGTATCTTGTATTAATTCGGAAATGCAAAGCAGACAGAAATATTCTCTTCATTAGAACATTTCGCAAGTCACCATATGTTTGAACCCTGCTTACAGGAACCTGCAGCAGTTCCACAACAAATATTAGTGAGAGAGAGAGGGGTAACTAAATCTCTACAGCACGTAATTAATCCAACTCTACAAGACCCCTTATACCTTGCAGAACATATTAAATGAAAAATTTTGAATCAATTCATGCTGAAAAATCTGTGGAGGCTTCAAATCCATGTTAGTTCCAGGAAGTGACCAATTATGTTTCACAGGAGGACGAACTGTGTGCCTTTCCTTTTTAAAGATTTTAGCTTGATCAACGGAATTAGAAGAACTTCCAGTCAGCCCAACTGAAAGCTTGGGCACAAGGAAACTAGCCATTGCACCAAAAGCACTAGGAGCAGGTGCAGGAACTGTCTCCTTTTCTAGGCCAGTTTGTCCAAAGACAGCCTGCAATAAAGCAACTAATTTTATTCTACTTATGACTCTGAAAGTGAACACAAATTACTCAGCTACACAGGATATAAATGATTCAATAAGTGAGCTCTTGCATACTTCAATCTGGTAAATCGTTTTTGAGATGTTATCAATGTCCCCAACAATGTATAAGGTTGCATTTGCAGGGAAGTACCAACGCTCGTGGAATTTCCTTATTTTATCTACATCCCACTTCTTAATCTGCTCTTCTAACCCAATCGGGAACCTTTTGCTAAGCTTGTTTTCAGAATGCAGATGTTGTAATAACTGCACCCAAGATCAAACGAGTAAAAGTTGAGATATAGCTGAACAAAAAAAATTATTAACCGGCTTAAGAAAATAATAAAAGTCCCCAGTCAAACCTGGCAGTCAACGCGATAATCTATAGTATTCATCATCTGTAATTCTGACAGAATCGCACGCCGTTCTTTTTCAACACGAGAAGAAAGGAATTTCGGGTGAAAAGCAATCTGTACACATGCATGAAGCACAAGTAAATAAAACTCAAAACTATCAACCTCCAATTCAGTCTTTTTTATTTAATTTTATTTTTCTGTCAAATAGATGATTATACAAAGGTATTCTGAAAATAATGAAGTGATGAATCGAAAACAATATAATAAGTCCATACAAATATGTACAATATATCTACACCCAGGAATATACCCAAGCCCATATAGAAAATCAATCATCCATACCTCATTCAAGGCATCCAGTACATACGGAAGAAGATCACCATCAGAATCCTGGAGAGCAACATATAATCGTCAATATGTTTAGAGGCCTAGGTTGTAAGAGTGATATACATATTAGCTTAAACTGAATTAGTCTTTTCTATTCTTGCAAAAACATAACAAAGTTTTGAAACAAATAGTTACGTATTCGTTCTCAGATCCTTAAAGCTATGTATTCGTTCTGTTTGATATATAAATCCACAAATACTTAAAATGACAAAAACTCAATAATGTTGGTGCAACGAAAAAGGACCTTTGAACTAATGGGCGAATGGATGTGAAACACTGTATGATGGAAGTCAGTGTAAGCATTAGATCGAGCCCCTGTCCCAAGAAGTTTCTCACGTTTCTTACTTCCAAGGAAAGCAACATGTTCAATCATATGTGCAATTCCTTGCTCATCGTCTTCCTCATCGATTGATCCTGCATGAACTTCCATGTGTGCTTCAAACCTAAACTCCAACAAATGTGCTCTATTGGTAAGGGATATGAGATTATCTTATAAGTAAGCTGCACATGAAACCTGGCTTTTGTATTTCCAGCATAACCATAAAGCATAAACCACTTATAAGTGGTCCTGTAGGGAGGCCAACCTGTTTGGCGGAACTTTATTTGGTAAGATCAGATAGCGCAGCCCATTTTTTAGTTGCCCTCGATACAACTTTGGATGAGATGGAATTTCAGAACTTAAAAACCCCTCTAACTCTGTTTTTTCTACTCCAGGATATAATAAATCCAGCTCCTGTTTCTCCAGAATACCATCTTGCCAGGCTGTACTTGCCGCGTGTGGCTCATCTGGGCCCACGGTTGCGTATGAAACATGAGCATGTTTGCCCTAAAAATTATATGGACCACAATAAGTTAGAAAAAAGGCTGTATTGAAAGCAAGAGCAGAAGTTTCCTATTGGAACCTTCAACTGCACCAGTAACTGTTATTTTCCTAATGAAAGTTTTTTTTTTTAAGTCACTGATAATTGGGCTCATTGGGGAAGTGCTTCTAAAATGACTAAAAGCACTTTTGGTGAAAATGTTTTTGGAGCCAATCCTTAGTAAAAATGCAAGCGAATCTTGAAAAAGCAGTTGAAGTGCTTCCTACAAAGAACACATAACTGGTGCTTCTTGCAGGAAGCACTTCAAGTGCTTTTGAACCCAAAAACATTCTCTCTAAAAGCGCTTTCAGCCGTTTTAAAAACACTTTGTTTTGTGAACGCAAACTTTCTTAAAAATTCACTGAAACACTATAAGTTTCACAACTTATTTCACATCTTAAATTATTGTTGCACAAATGCAACCCACATAGAACGTGGCTCTGCAATTCAATCAAACTAAACAGTAAGTTTGCTGTTTTGAGCTGAATCATCATTGTAAATCTGTAATGTCAAACATAAAAATAATAATTTCTTTCTCATATTAATATTAGTATTAATAATTTCTCAACCGTTTTTGCAGGGATTTGCCCGCCAGTGTACCAAACAAATGAGAATAATTTCCAAACCTCGAATATGTAATCATGAATGCACACACAATATAGACATACGGTACAAACATATCTAAACACACCAGCTAATAGTTAAACACAAGGCATAAAATGCAAGACTGAGTAACAATATGCATCAACAGAAAGAAACTCGGGGGGTTCTACTTACAGCAACATTGCCAAGTTTAGGCTTGGATAAACAAAAAGAAGTTCTGTCGTTAAAGACACTCGGTGTAGATGTCCTACGGCGACGACGACTGTTGTTTTGGCAAAAAGAGCTAGTAATGCAGTTATACTTTCCTGGAAAAAGTGCTTCAGTCACTGGCTCTCCAAGCATGGAGACACATTGTTCCCAAGCATTAATCTTCTTTCTATGTACACCTGATCTACCTGCAGCAGCTTCAAGTAGACGCCTTTCACCCACAAGAAAATGGCCGAAAGTCAATGAGACTGATCTAGAGGGCACTGAAAATGTATAATATAGAGGAACATTCTCTAACACAAGAACAATATATTCACGTCCATGCTACACAATTATTAAACATGTTAAATTGGCAGTGAGCTGCATAGTGCATAGTAGTCAACATGTTATCTTCGGTTTAAGTGGGTTGAACTGAAACAAACAAATTGCAAAAAAGATTAGCCAGTCATACTTGTTCTATACACAGAGCCCTTCCATAGAGGGATTCGCTCTGGAAGGGCCAGCACATGTAGATATTATATATATATATATATATATAGCAAACAACAAACACAATCTACCTCAAAATCAAATCGCAAGTGACATGACTCACAAATGGAGTCCCTTGAAATCAAGATTGGAAGAATCAATAAATTAAGAAGATAGAAGAATTTGTCAAATGAAACAAGAATGAATGCTTAATTAAGATTGAATTATGGTGTTTTAAGCAGCCAGTATAGTAGAAGTTGTGCACTTTTTGTTTTTGTTTTAGAATCGGCGTTTATACCAAAAATTGGCAGAAACAGGGGTGCGAAAAGCAGTCTTCAAATGACATGTTGCATTTATTACGAGTACATGTGATTAGCAAGAGTAATCAGCAAGAATAAATATCAAGATTAGGAATACACACAAGGACTATGAGGAAGAGAGAGAGCATAGAAACCCCTAAGGCAGAAGCTAGGATTTGAAAGAAAGAGAGATGAAATTACCTGGTTGGAGAAAGTAAAGACAGACGATTGATATGTAAAGGGGTGAGAGGGCCACGAGCACGGCGAATACAGACCACCGAATTCAGCCGCTTATTCGTATAAGTGTCGTCGTCTCTGCTTATTCTCCGGGACGGACGGATTTGGGGGACGTTTACAACAAGAGAGCTTATGGCCGCCATTGCTCTGCTCTGCTCTGCGATCTTAGATTCAGTTGAGACTTGAGACTTGGAATCCGCCTCCTTATCCTCCCCCAGGGTCCTGAGCCCCAAGTCCTGACTCTCTCAGTCAGTCGTGCGGCAAGGGGCGTTACACACAACAAAGGGTCTGCGTGCCGCAATAGGCTTTGGGTGCGAGCGTGTGACTAAAATTGTATAGGAAGCCCTCCTCTTTATTAAAGAATCTTTAATCAGTATTGGAGTGGGCTCCACAAGATAACTCAATGGTGTACTCGTGGAGAAAAACGGGTGGCTAATGACTTTAAAGAACAAACCGACTTACGAGTGGAGAGGCCCATCCCGTGACTCCGGTCCGGCTGCCTCCACTCCACCGGGCTGTTTGGCTTTGGATTGGCTCCAAACAACCTGCACCTAGAGAACAACGACGTCTCGACTGTAACCTGTAAATCAGGCACAGCAAAGTTCAACTAACGGCGGGCTATTTCAAAACTCTTGCAATTTGCAATTTGCAATTTTGCAGCAGAGAAAAGTGGCAGAGGCAGATGCTGAAATTGTTTGACGCATATTGTCACCTGGAAGACCCAAGAATCTTTGACAAGTCACCCCAATTGATTGCAGCAACCCTTAATTCTGGCGTTGTTCGTTTTGCCGTTAATGGAGTCTCTGAGGTACCTACCGCTTCCCATCTCGTACCTTTTCCTTTTTCTTATTTTTAGTTCTGAAAAATAGGTATTAATTTTTTTCTAACAAATTATATTATCTAAATTAAAGTGGGTAATGGGTTAGCCTCACAAGCCCGTTTAAAACTATTCTACCTCATTTTCATGAGTTTAGGAATTGTATTTTCACTCGGTTAATAATTTAGTGACCACATTATGCGTATAACAACATTCTCATTCTAATATTCTCTTTCAGAGAGATTGGAACTTGGTCAAGCAGCTTAGTGAGTCCTATCCTTGCGTAATTCCCTGCACAGAACCGAGTGCAATGAGATTCTAAGATTCATATAACCGACCATACTTAGTGGAAAAAGGTTTTGTTGGTGTTGTTTGATCTCCATCCCTGGTAAGTCTCTCTCTCTCTCTCGGGTTCGAGAATCGAGATTCACGTTTGCAATTGCATTTTCCTTTGACCTTTCCTTTTCTTGCATATCTGTAGGTATGTTTCAGAGAGGACAACTATTAGCGTAACACTTTAAAACAATTCTTCGAGTCTACACCCTCTGCTGCAGTTGGAGAGGTTGGCTTTGAAGATTTATCCTTTCTTCTTCTTTAGTTTAGTTATGTACCTTCTGTTTAGTTGTATGCAAATGTACAATTCGGGTTTTAATCAATGACTTCAAGTGAGGAGCTCCATTCTGATAATCCCTTTCCCTCCCTACTTTTATGCTTCAAAACCTATCTTGATTTCATTGGGAAACACCAAACATTTCACTTGACTTGGATAAAAAGTTAAGGGAACCCTTAAATTATTTTCATATCATTTTCCCTGATTAACAAGGATTCGGAGTAGCTCTACGGTAACCAAGATGTATGTTACTTGGCTCTTGGGTTGAACAATTTTAATATATTTGTGTTCCTTGAGTCTCAAGGATGTCGAATATGAGATTTTGAGGTTTGATTTGTGAGGGAACTGGGGTGAGAGATAGGGTGAAGCTTTCGGAGCTTAGAGAGAGAGAGAGAGAGAGAGAGAGAGAGAGAGAGAGAGAGAGCGCTCGAGACTTGTAGAGAGAGTGTGCTTTTTAGCTGAGGGGAAAGCAAGAGGCCGTGAGTTATTTTTAATTACAAATAGACCCTCGAAGTCTCGATTCGTAATTCACTTTCAATGTAAAACTAAGTACGAAAATTAAAGTTATGAAACTTAAGAAAGTACGAGGATTGACTTTCGAGTGGGGGCTCGATAAATTATTTAAGACACCCATTTAGGGGGGAAATAGTTATTTCACATGTCTTGGAAATAAAATACAATATTTCAAGGTACATGTTGAAACGAACGATAACAGTACTGAATAACAGTCTGAACCCTCGTCTGTTGCAGCATCACTTCTGAGACCCACACTCTTTAGTTTTCTATTTATAAATTCATTGAATCCAACGACTAATATTTAATATAATCAAATCCAATGGTAAAACAGCTAAAGTAATTAAAAAAAAATATTTTATATGTTTCATATTCTTTCATACAGCTCCGCAAGTTTCATGGTGTCGGTTTAGTAATTTTTCAATATTTATCGGAATATAAATATTTAGGTAAAAATGTTCATAAAATTAAATTAGGATAGTCTACATAATTTTTTTTTTAAGTTACTTTACGAAAAAAAATTATTCTAAATTTGTTTTTTAATAATCTCGTACTAAAAATTTAACCCATAACGATTAGAGGAGAAAAACTGTTTCTGAGTTAAAACCTAAATTTTATGAGTTAAAAATTTTAGGTTTTAACCAAAGATTATTGGGAAGGATGTGGAGTTTTATCTTAACAAAAACTCAATGCATTTGTATATAAAATTATAAATTGTAATTTATTTTGAGACCATTTTTAAATTAGCGGCCTTGAATAATAGAAAAGCAAATTTTGTGAGAAAAAACTAGAAAAGCAAAATGTATATCGGACCACTAAGAAAATGAGGGTAAGGCCCAAAAGGCCGAACGTCCAAAATAAGCAGCGAATTTGGAAGTCGAGACTCGTTAGAGAGCGAGATGAGGGAAAATGGAAGAGCTTCAATCTCAGCCATTCGTTAAATGATAGGCCATCATTATCTGTCGTCCTCCTACTCCTAGTCCAAGAGAAGATGGTTTTATTTCAGTGGCTTGCTTTTGCGAATGAAGCTCCAAATTAACCACCAAGCAAGCATGGCTTCGGCTATTCTTTCTCTGGCCAAACCATCGCCTTTGCAGGTTCAGGTTCATGGTTTTGTTGTTCAATTGTATGCTATATATATATATATATGCTTGCTAGCTTTTGCTAATTAACTAGAATCAATATGTTATTATTACTGGATGATACATGCATGAGCATTGCTTGATGAGAAATATTTCAATGTCGACAGTCAAATGGAAAACATTTTGCAGAATTCTCAGCTCTCCCGAAGCCATCAGCCAGCCTGCCTTCTGGCAGAAAGACCTCAAACGATGTGAGTACCGCTATTCCTGGTCATCTCTTACCATTAAACAAACTTATGTATTTACAAAAACTTGCCGAAGTTGTATGTGTGAGAGGTTATATATATATAATATATATAGGAATCATAAGATTGATTTTTCTCTGAAGAGTAGTGTGTACAAATCATTTCCCATCGCTTATAGGCTTAGCTTTGAGACCAACTAAACCTAACAAAAAGGAAGCAAAAACATAACACAATTTCAAATATCTTGCATCCTTTTTTCTCATGGATGTTATGTTTCATCTGCTTTAGCAGCAAATGATGAAAAGTAAAGTGGTAGCATCTCAAAGAAATATTGCGTGCTTTGCTTTGCAAGAATCATCTACTTCCACTGGTGAGTTGCTCTATTTTCACAATGTACGGCAGGGATTCATTGCCTTGTGATTATATCTGACACATATTATAGTAGGGCAGCATTGGTAAAAAGTGAACTCTTTTTGCCCCTTTTACGTACTAGCTGATGCTGCTGCTGCTGCTGCTGCTGATACAAGTACAAAGGAGGTTAAAACAGCTGATCAAAAAGCAGCAGCTCCAGCAAAGCCTAAAGTTGCTGCAAAAGCCCCAATGAAGGCGTTGCCTCAAATGATGGAGGAGGACGTTATCCCGCCGTTGAAAGCAATGCTCGAAATTCAAGATGAACTCTCTGATATTGAGCTATGTTTTCAAGACAACAGGGTCAGCTACCTATATATACTAATTGTCTTTGAACTTTCGTTTGTTCGTACCGAGCATTTTCATATTATAATAATTGATACTACGTACTCTGGTTTGATTGAAAAATGAATACATATATATATATATATATATGTATATATATACACAGCTGGAAGGTTCCTTTATAAAGAAGGGCAATTCTTATTCGTTTTGGGCCTTCTTCCCCAGTGGAGTTCTCACAGGTACCTCTTGCATCTTGCCTTGTCAAGTCTTCAATTCCTTGATTGATGTTTGTGCACAATTTAATGAATGAATTTACAGAAAAGTGACATTAACAGAATATGGTACACATGCAGGTCCAAAGGGGTTTTCTCTGTCTTCGTATGGCTCAGGAGTGAGCACTGTTGAGCCATTTCTCATTGATGAGAAGAAAATAACGGCAAAACTTATTGTCTTTTGGGTTGAAAAGCGTTTAGCCGCTCAAGGAATCATTCCTGTCTGGAATTAGACTAGTTTTCCTTTCCACAAATCCTTCATTTCATTCCCCACTATATATAATATTCATTGTAAATTAAACGAACAATGCATTACTTTAATTTTGGATTTTAATCACTCTGATCTGATTTAGCCATCTTGTTGATTAAGCAATTAACAGAATTGGGCACCATGTGCAAGTTGGTTGGGTCGCCCAGGAGCTAATTCCTATGAATATGATTTATTTATTAAACCCCAGAGTCGGATTGAATTTTGAGCTTGTTCCTTTTAATTTGATACATTAATTATTAATTGTTATTAATATACACATTACCTGATTCGGATTATGTACCTAAAATACCATACCTAGTATATTCAAAGTATCGAAATAGTTTTCTCTTTGGAATTTGGGTGCGTTTGTTATGCAGAACTATCTCGAATTAGACTAGTTTCAGGGACTAAGTTGGATTGAAGCAGGATAAGAATAGTGAAGTGCTTGACGGGACTATGTCCTAAACTAAAATATTTTTTTAGCTCAAAAACATTCATTTCAATTTTCTTTTATTTTATTATTTCACTCTTCATCTATTGCACCCCTCCTTAACAAAATGCAATACAAACACGGAACTTCACAAACAACCATCCACTTAATCAATTGTTCAAAATTGATGGTCTGAGAAAGTAGTAATCTGATGCTTGCCTTGTGTAAATCTATACAACACTTCTTTACTACCTAATGCTAAAAACTCTGTATCAATTTATAGAAAAAATATAAAATGACGGTATTTGATTTACATTCACGACAATTATATCACTACTCTTGTCTCTTCTTTGACCTTTCTTTGACCTCTCTAATTGCAGCTTTACAAATATCGTCACCCTATCGATGGATAAATTTTTTAATCCATGATGATACAACAGGTGTTAAAAGAGACCAAAAATCCAGAAATCGGTCAAAAGCTCCAGCGACAAAATCGATTAAAACCCAGACAATCAATTAAAACCCAGAAATCAATAAAAGCTCCAGCGACCAAAATCGATCAAAACCCAGAAATCGATCAAAACCCAGTATAATTTCACAAATCTTTACAATAAAATCGAAGAAAGTGAAGAGAAAATGGAAAAAGGAAGCCGCGCGAGACTTATGAGGACGCATCAGTGGTCAGAGCGATGGTTTGGCGAAGTCGTGGAGCGGGACGAAGACGTTGCCGGGAGTGGTGGGTGACTTCGAATTGGTCGAGACAGATGAGAAGTCGAGCAGGACGAGAGAACGGGCTTAGATCCGCTGGTTTCTGGGGGGTCTCGCTAAGACCCTTTAGCAAGCCTCGTAGTCGGGGCGAGTGAACTCTAGTCCCACTAAAGTTAATCCCTTTGGCCAACATACATGGGACTAGCTAATTCTTAATCCAATCCAGTGCAGTGAAACTTAAGGAAGGCAAACAAACGCACCCTTAAGACTCTAGAGGATCCTTCAGGCTTCATGCATGAAATTGGCTGGTGTGAGTTTGTGCATGACTTTCCGGCAGTGTTCCACTGATGCTGAATAGGTTTGGAAGCGTACTGTCAAACTCAAATTTTCAAATATATTCTGAAGTCTACTGTCGAACTCAATCGATGCTTATAGGGTGAGATGAGTTTATCAAGAAAAAAGGAGTATCAGAACTCAAGACATTGTCGCTGATTACTCTGGGCAGGTTGAGCTTTTGTACCTCCAAATTCCAATCAAATTACCATCCAATTTCCAAAATACAGTATAAAGAATATCTATTAAAACAGCTACATGGCTAGAAAACAAGGCACCCAACGGTAACCTTACTGTTAATCCACATTATATAGTTTCAACAGCAGCAGCTCACCTGCAGCTTCAGTTTGCTAACCATTCCAGGGGAAATTTATCAGCCTCCCTCTTAGTGATGACTTATTTCTCCAGATTTAAAACAAATTAGAACATCCAATATCTTCAGTGTCGGGGTGGGTTTAGCTCAGAGTGACAAGCACTTATTACTGCTGCATATACAAAAATCTCAGGTTTCATTTCCTTCTTTTTCCATCTCATGAAGATAAACTAGTGCCTCATCAGGCCTGCCACACTTGCAAAGACCCGTAATGGCAGCCTCCCTCTTCGTGATGACTTAATTCTCCAGCTTTAAAACAAATTTGAATATCCAGTATCTTCAGTGTCAGGGCAGGTTTAGCTCAGAGAGACGAGCACTTATTACTGCTGCATATACAAAAATCTCAGGTTTGATTTCCTTCTCTTCCATCTCATGAAGATAAACTAGTGCCTCATTAGGCCCGCCACACTTGCAAAGACCCGTAATGAGAGCCACATAAGCAATTCTATTTGGAGTACAATCTTTCTTTCCCATATTGCTCCAAAGCGCAAGAGCATCATCGACCCTTCCAGCATTGAACAACCTGTCTATTAATGTTGTGTAGGTAATCACATTTGGTTCTTTGTCTTCACCAAACATCCTGGAGAGGCAAAGTATCGCTTTATCAACATGACTATTTTTACACCATCCATCAGCAGATTGTAGGTTACAACTATGGGAACAAGACCCTTCATCACCATCTCATCCAAAAGAGATTCGGCTTCACTCTTTTGGCCTTGCAATGCCCACTTATCAATATGTTATGAGAAACTACATCATGACAATAGCCAAGAGCACAGATTTCCCGGAACAGCTGCAACTCGATCTACTTCTTGAATTTTGACCAATCCGTTCACAGCCATAGAATAGGCGACTATATCAGGGAGAAAACCTTCTTGAACCATGTTATCAAGAAAATTACAAGGTTCAACTACCTTTTCATGCTTGCACAACTGCTTCACAAGCAAGATGGAATATTTTATCCACGGTTCATTTCGACAAGCACGCATCTCCTTCACTAGGTTAAGGGCTGCTACAACATCCTGTCTTCTACAGAGGCACCCAAATATAGAGTTTTGGGTAAAATGTGTTGGTTCAAGTCCAATGACTGCTCCATCTCTCTCAGAAGCTTATAACTTTGGTCCAGTCTATCTGAATTGCACAGTGCATCAATCAAATTTTTATAAATAGATACATTTGGTATACAGCCGATCTGAATCATATCATTGTAAAGGCTTAAGGCCATGTCAAACTTACCAAACTTGAGTAGACCACCAATAACAATTTCAAAATCAGTTGTCACAGGACGAACCCTTTTCTTAACTACAAGGATCTTATCTGACCATCATAACCAAATTCTTATTGCACCATTGCGTGAAGAAGTTGTAAGCCTTGTCAATGGAGCCATTATTAGTAAGAGCATTCAACACAGAAGTGTAAAGCAAAAGCATATCCTCTTCATCTAAATATCCTTGGACTTCCTCAAAGTACCCGAATCATTACCACTTCATCAGAAAAGGATGGTATGAGCTTTGCTAGTATCCCAGCATCAGCATGGATTCCCAACGCCTTCATCTCCGAATATATAGACATGTCGAGCTATTTATTCTTACAGAGTCCTCCAATCAGTACATCACGACGCTTGTCATGTCATGGCCCGCAACGATGTTTCGGTGTGCCACGATGCGAGGGTTACCGTGTCAAGACAAGCCATGACATGCATTTTTCCAACACTTTGACACGCTAACACTCGCATCGTGGCACACCAAAAAAACATCGTTGTTGGTAGGTGTTATCCATAAAGGAAAAAACAAAAATGCACGGCAGTTCACCTTCCTCAGCTTTGCCTTAAAGA
Organism: Cotoneaster glaucophyllus; assembly: GCA_036320875.1. Taxonomy (NCBI): domain Eukaryota; kingdom Viridiplantae; phylum Streptophyta; class Magnoliopsida; order Rosales; family Rosaceae; genus Cotoneaster; species Cotoneaster glaucophyllus. Next base: position 28,947 of record CM070063.1, read on the forward strand.
CGTTGTTGGCTTTCGACAATTCACCTTCCTCGGCTTTACCTTAATGACGTCGTTGGCTTTCGAAAATTTCCTCCAAATTTTCTCCGATAAACCGGCTCTGTCACTCATCAATCATGTACGTAAGCCTCTCTTTGTCTCCTTTCCAAATACTTAGTTTCAATTTCCTAAATTTTCCGAGAAACCAAGCGGAGCATTAGGGGTTATAGAGAGAATGCATGGCGTGTCATGACATGCATTCTGCCGACAATTTGTGACGCTTGTCATGTCGTAGCCAAGAGCGATGTTTTGGCGTGCCACCATGCAAGGGTTACCATGTCAAGACAAGCCATAAACTGGCTCAGTCACTCACCAATCACATATGTAAGCCTCTCTTTCTCTCTTCTCCCAATTCTTAGTTTCAATTTCCTAAATTTTCCGAGAAACCAAGCGGAGCATTTGGGTATATAGAGAAAATGCATGGCGTGTCATGACATGCATTCTGCCGACAATTCGTGACGCTTGTCAATCATGACCAACAACGATGTTCTGGCGTGCCACAATGCGAGGGTTACCGTGTCAAGACAAGTCATGACAAGCAATGGCAAGGGTGCAAAACATTGGCAAAATGCATGCCATCACATGTCATCACATGCCAACAATGATGTTGGGCCATGCCACGATGCGAGGGTTAGCATAGCATGACAAGTCTTGACATGCATATTTTATTTGCACAACTTTTTACTGGTAAGAACGTTTCATATATTTCCTAGATCTTTTTTTTTTTGTAAATTATTCCGAAATAGTAGGCAAAGTGTTGGAAAAATGCATGACATGTAATGACTTGACAAGTCATGACTTGTCTTGACATGTTAACCCTCGCATTGCGTACGTCATAACAAGCCTCATGAATTGTTGACATAATGCATGGCTTGTCATGACATGCATTCTACCAACAATTCGCAACGCTTGTCATGTCGTGACCAACATCGATGTTCTGGCGTGGCACAGTGCAAGAGTTATCGTGTCAAGACAAGCCATGACATGCATTTTTCTAACATTTTGACACGCCAACCCTCGCATCGTGGCACGCCAAAACATCGTTGTTGGCAGGCATTACCCATGAAGGAAAAAGAAAAACTACACGGCAATTCACCTTCCTCAGCTTTACCTTAACGACATCATTAGCTTTTGAAATTCTCTTCTGAATTCTCTCCAATAAACTGGTTTGTCACTTGTCGATCACGTATGTAAGCCTCTCTCTCTCCTCTCCAAATTCTTAGTTTCAATTTCCTAAATTTTCCAACAAACCAAGCGAAGCATTAAGGTTTATAGAGAGAATGCATGGCGTGTCATGACATGCATTGTGCCGACAATTCGTGATGCTTGTCATGTTGTGGCCAATAGTAATGTTCTGGCGTGCCACAATGCGAGGGTTACCATGTCAAGACAAACCATGACAAGCCATAAACCAACTTCGTCACTCACCGATCACGTACGTAAGCCTCTCTCTCTCATCTCCTCTCCAAATCCTTAGTTTCAATTTCCTAAATTTTCTAAGAAACCAAACGGATCATTAGGGTTTATAGAGAGAATGCATGGCATGTCATGACCTGCATTCTGCCGACAATTCGCGACGCTTGTCATGTCATGGCCAACAACGATGTTTTTCCATGCCACAATCCGAGATTTACTGTGTCAAGTCAAGTCATGACAAGCCATGCCAAGCGAGCAAAACATTGTCAAAATGCATGCCAACAACGATGTTTTGGCATGCCACGATGCGAGGGTTAACGTGTCAAGACCAGTCATGACATGCATTCTTTTGACGTGCAGTTCACCTTCCTCAGCTTTACCTTAACGGCGTCGTTGGCTTTCAAAATTATGCTTCGAATTGTCTACAATAAACCGGCTCCATCACTCCCCGATCATGTACATAAGCCTCTCTTTCTCTTCTCTCCAAATTCTTAGTTTCAATTTCCTAAATTTTCCGAGAAATCAAGCGGTGCATTAAGATTTAGAGAGAATGCATGGCGTGTCATGACATGCAAAGATGAAGACGTAAGGAAAAAGAAGGTGATTTGGTTTGGGGATCTTTGAATCTTGACCTCTGTCTGTAATATAACTGTAAAAATGTTGGAGTGTGAAGGGGGGAGTTGGGGTGTGACAGTAGTATTATTAGATATGGCAATTAATTATTTTCTAACTTTTTTTAATTGCCGTGTCATGCTACTTTAACCCACCTGATAAAAACTCATTTCTTTAATTACAACTAAAAAGAGTGTTATTTATCAAAACAGAGAAATATTAAGAGTTAATTACAGATTTAGACCAAATCTTTTTTCTAGCCCCAAATCGGCCCTTCCCATCCACTAACTTTTTAAACATATGTATTTCATTATAGGATTAATCTCAGTTAATTACCCTGAAGTTATTTAGTTTTTAACATTTGGTATATAAAGTTTTTTTTTTATTTCAAAATAGTAACTAAAGTCATAATTTTAAAACACTTTCATACATCTTACCTCTAGTTCCTTTTCTATGTCCTGCATCTCGACACCTTACATTCCACAATTTCTTTGCTTTCTCCTCTATCCTCGTAAGTCTTCTCTCTCCGTTTCCGAATATTCCCGTTCAAGCAGAACCTCAAGCTTCTTTTTCTCAACCTCTGCACTTCCTCATCAGCTCCATAACCGCATCGTTATCATCTCCTCCAACTCCCCTCTTCATCTCCTGCAACAACTTTTCGTATCTCTCGTTTGCAACATTTCGCTCATCCGCAACTGTGAGCATTTCCAACTGATCAAACTGGTGCTGTTCTTCCAGCTTAGCATTCTTGTTCTTCAGCTCTTTAATCTCCCTCTGCAGCTTAACCTCACGCGCTACTAAATTCTCTTCAGCTCGGTCAAAATCTGGAGACAAAAAGGTCGCCCGCAGATTAGGTTTCTATTCACACATGGGTCAATCGCTTTCTGTTCTCACATGGATGAAATTTGAAGCAAAATGAGTAAAAGTGTCAACGTCTTTTAAGAAAGATAGGATATCATCAAAGTGTTGCCCGGGTTGCATTCCTTGATGTATAAAAGCAAGTCCAGCGGTGCCCATTGCCCGGTGAACCGGGGACCATTTCAATCCAATTGCCTTCCTCCTTTGCTCCAGCCCATACGGGTGATTGGGCTCGGGGGAGGCCCGCATGAGAGGGGAGGCGCGAATCAACGGTCCTAGCGCCTGAAGGCGCTAATGCAAGGCTGACGTCAACCACGTTATAAAATTAATAAAAATCTAAAAAATTAATAAAAAATCTAAAAAAAAATTAAAAAATTGATTTAATTTTTCTATAATTTTGTTATCATTATCTTCCACCTTACACCACAATTTTATATTTTCTCAAATATTTTGGATTGTAGTTTCTTATTTAATGACATGTGGCGCAACGAGACTGATTAAAAATCCTATCCAAAATTACAACTAAAATTATTTTTTATTATTTTATAAAATAAAAAAATACTAATATTTTATTGCCTATTGCCATGACTATTCTGTTTAGGGGTAGAGATGTAAAAGACAATTACTGTTCATTAAAGGCAATTACTATTCATTTGAGGGAATTTAATAGGCAGTTGCCCTGGGGGGCCCTTCCCACACTGGAAGTTCTCTAAATTCACTCCGATGAATTGTAACTGCCTTTAATGAGCAGTAATTGCCTTTTGCATCTCCACCCCTAAACTGAATAGCCATGTCAATAGGCAATAAAATATTAGTATTTTTTATTTTATAAAATAATAAAAAATAATTTTATTTGTAATTTCGGATAGGATTTTTAACCAATCTCGTTACGCCACATATCATTATCCGAAAGTACAATTTTTTTGTGATAGTTTTCGATAAGATTTTTATCCAGTTCCATCGGGCCACGTGTCGTTACCTTTTTATAATCGTTGAGATAAATATGAAAGTGTGGTGTAAGGTGGAAGATAATGATAAGGTATTTATAAAAAAAATAAAATGATTTTTTATTAATAATTTTTAACATTTTTTTAATTTTTTTATTAACTTAATTAATTTCTACCGGTGGATTACAGAAAATTTGAAATCCAAACCTCTAGATTGTGACACGTGGCAAAATGGTAACATATCATTTTTTTTTTAATTTTTAAAGCCGAAAAACATGGACCGTTGATTTGGAATCGAACGGCTCAAGATGTGCCACGTCATCTAGCTATTGGGGGATTTTTTTTTTTTTTTTTTTATAGTTGGAAATTGAATGGTCCAAAAAAACACAATGTGAACCGTGGACCCCGTCACCTGAAATCTTGTCGGTAACGCGCCCCCACGCACTCTTGTTATGCACACGCCTGACACAAATTTTTTTTATAACGTGACTGATGTCAGCCTTGCATCGGTCCCCCTCAAGCGCACGGGCCTTGAACTCCCGCCTACCCTCTCTCACAAGCTCCTCTTTAGCCCAATTGCCTGAATAGACTGGAGCTAGTTTGGAAGGAGATTGGGTTACAAATGTTCCCTGTTCACCGGACTAAAGAGCACGCTGGAAGTGCTCTAAAAGCGGGGCACTCAAACTCAAAAGAGTCGGATAATGCTTGTTCAACAAAATCAGCAAAATAATGAAAACACGGGATGACTTTGAACCAAGAAAAAGTAGGAAATCCAGAAGACTTTTTTTTTGGAAACTAGACTTGCAATATTCAGGCAAAGATGCCAAACTAGATACAAGAGAGCCTACAGAGAGGCAAACAAACAGAACTAAGCTGTTAATAAAGAGCGAGAAGGAAACCAAGACGTTGCATCTAATGCTAAGACATCCCATCTCACCCTAACCAAAAAGAACTACCGGGGGGGGGGGGGGGGGGGGGGGGGCAAGGAAGACCATCGTTACATAAGACATGAATCAGAGAAGATGGGGGTCTATCGACCCAAATGAAATCACATACTTCCTTACAATTACGCGAAGCTAACAGATTTGCCACCGAGTTGGCCAGTCTTGGTACCCAAGACCAGCGGCAACATTGAAAAGCCGTTCCCAAGTCACATCATTTACTGAGAATGGGAAAAGCATCCCAGCTGCCATTTTTGCCCTGATCATTCAGACAAGAAATAGACTCGAGGGAGTCCGATTCAATGTAAACAGAGGACCATCCTTTGCTTATCCCCAACTTGCACCCATGCTTGATAGCCAAGGCCTCTGCCTGAGCGACACCAGAGGCCTTCACTTTTTGCCGAGTAGCAGCCAGAAAGTTCCCATGGTCATCCCGAGCTACCATCCCCGTGTACCCCCAACCATCACTAGCCACCCAACTTGCATCCACATTTATCTTGATCATTCCTTGCGCCGGGGGTAGGCCTAGCAATTCCTGACACGACCCGATAACCCGACACGACACGACACGAAATTAACAGGTGTTCGGGTCGACAAGATAACGAATCGGGTAACCCGATAAGCACCTGTTAAGATAACGGGTTGGTTCGGGTATACACGTGGGTAACACGAAACACGATAAGCAGAATATTAATTTTATAATTTTATAACCCTAAAAAAATACTATAAAAATTATATATATTAATTTAACAATTTTATACCCATAAAAACTATAATATATATATATATATATTAAATTAACTATAATAATTATATATACTTGAATAATTATACCCCCAAAATATTAACTATAATAATTATATATATATGTATGTATTAGATTTTAAATTAAATTTTATACTCCTAAAAAATATAATAATTACTTACAAAATAAATCGATTTTTCCTTGGTGGATCATCATCATCGTCGCATTCACCATCTTAATGGACACCAACCTTCGAACCCAGATCCCAGAGGAACCATGTTTGCACACATATCCACTGGGTTAGGAAGAAAGAAGGCCCGTAGGTATACTAAACACACACACACACACACACACACCATTCAACTTTATGGGATACGAATTATACGAAACTAATTTCAATGATCCAACCGTCAAACTTGTTTGTATATGCTTCGAGATCGCATCAGCAAAAAATTGCAAAAAACAAACATTCAGAGATCAATTAACGGGACAAAACTTTTCGACGGTTATAAACGAAAAATCACGATTCAACGGTTATTTTAACTCCGATTTTGATGATATTTCACAGGTACACTCCTTGACCCTATATGAATACAATGAATGAATTCGATCTTCAATTTAAAATATTTACACTAGTGGATACCACAAAATCTTATGTTATACTTAATGAAAGTATGAATAAACTCTTAAGTGTTAGTGAATCTATTGTTTTGATGAGATACGCATTCTACGAAACTAGTTTCAACGATCCAACCGTCAAACTTGTTTGTATATGCTTCGAGATCGTTTACGCCAAAAATTGCAAAAAACAAACATTCAGATATCAAGTAACGGGACAAAACTTTTCGACGGTTATAAACGAAAAATCACGATCTAACGGTTATTTTAACTCCGATTTTGATGATTTTTTACAGCTACACTCCTTGACCCTATATGAATACAATGAATAAATTCAATCTTCAATTTAAAATATTTACATTAGTGGATACCGCAAAATCTTATGTTATACTTAATGAAAGTATGAATAAACTCGTAAGTGTTAGTGAATCTATTGTTTTGATGAGATACACATTCTACGAAATTATTTTCAACGATCCAACCGTCAAACTTGTTTGTATATGCTTCGAGATCGCATACGCCAAAAATTGAAAAAAAACAAACATTCAGAGATCAAGTAATGGGACAAAACTTTTTGACGGTTATAAAACAAAAAATCACGATTTAACGGTTATTTTAACTCTGATTTTGATGATTTTTTACAGCTACACTCCTTGACCCTATATGAATACAATGAATGAATTCGATCTTCAATTTAAAATATTTACACTAGTGGATACCACAAAATCTTATGTTATACTTAATGAAAGTATGAATAAACTCTTAAGTGTTAGTGAATCTATTGTTTTGATGAGATACGCATTATACGAAACTAGTTTCAACGATCCAACCGTCAAACTTGTTTGTATATGGTTCGAGATCGCATACGCCAAAAATTGCAAAAAACAAACATTCAGAGATCAAGTAACGGGACAAAACTTTTCGACGGTTATAAACGAAAAATCACGATTCAACGGTTATTTTAACTCCGATTTTGATGATTTTTTTACAGCTACACTCCTTGACCCTATATGAATACAATGAATAAATTCAATCTTCAATTTAAAATATTTACATTAGTGGATACCACAAAATCTTATGTTATACTTAATGAAAGTATGAATAAACTCTTAAGTGTTAGTGAATCTATTGTTTTGATGAGATACGCATTCTACAAAACTAGTTTCAACGATCCAACCGTCAAACTTGTTTGTATATGGTTCGAGATCGCATACGCCAAAAATTGCAAAAAACAAACATTCAGAGATCAAGTAACGGGACAAAATTTTTCGACGGTTATAAACAAAAAATCACGATTTAACGGTTATTTTAACTCCGATTTTGATGATTTTTTACGGCTACACTCCTTGACCCTATATGAATACAATGAATGAATTCGATCTTCAATTTAATATATTTACACATAGTGGATGGATACCACAAAATCTTATGTTATACTTAATAAAAGTATAAATAAACTATAATAATTATATATATATATATATATATATATTAATTTAACAATTTTATTAAACTCTTATTTTCGAGTGTAGATGTAGTACTGAAACGATAAATGTGTTTTAATGTTTTGAAGTTATATTTATGTGACAATGTGTGGTATGTGCAAATTTTAAAAACATATATATTTTTCATAACGGGTCATAACGGGTCGGGTCACTTTACCCGTTGGGTAAAGTGACCCGACCTGTTAAGGACCCGTTAAGATAACGGGTGCGACTCGACACGACCCGTTAAGATAACAGGTGTTACACGAAAACGACACGAACACGATTGACACGACACGATTGCCAGGCCTAGCCGAAGGTGACCACTTGACTCCATTATCCAAACTTTTTTGCCTGGGCACAAGAAGGTTATCTAGCACTTGATTAGATTCTATGAAAGCCGAGACCGAACAATGGATAGCATCAATAACTCTTGTTAGGAAGATAACTTGTTTGTTGAAGAGAAACTCACACCTAGTTTTCCAAATATGCCAACAAGTAAAGGCAATATAGGAAAGCCATTGAATCCTTACCTCATTTGGCCCGGTCCCCGAATCATACATCTGAGCCAACCATGCAGCCCAGTTAGTCCCCTGAACCCGCTGAGACCGCAAAGACAGAGCTCCCCCAAACCATACCACCTCCACCCACGGACATCTTAGGAAAAAATGCTCAATTGATTCATTATGAGCCATGCAGATAGGACAAGAGGGTGACGGAGAAGACAGCCGTTGATACAATCCCTCCATAGTAGCAAGAGCCGAATGAAGAGTCCTCCACATAAAGTTTTTAATTTTTGGAGGGGTTTCCAAATTCCAGATGCACTTCCATAGAGCGGCAGAAATAGAGTCCAAAAGGTTGGGCCGAGGGCAAGCAACACTAATTCGATTGAGGCACCAATAATAACCAGATTTAACAGAGTAGGACCCCCATTCACCGCAGGCCACACCAATCTATCCTTGAGCTTCGGGTTCCCAATGTGCATCTCAGTAATCGCCGCAACCTCCGAGTCTAGCAAGAAAGGCCTTAAAAAGTCCAGGTCCCAATCCCTACTTTCCGGACATATCAATGAGCTCACCTTTAGGTTCTTAGAAACTTGCACAGACCCCAACGGTGATGGGTGACCCAAGGGAATGGAAGGGAGCCAATGATCAACCCAAACACGAGTATCTTTGCCATCCATGATCTGCCAATGAGCACCTTCCCTAAGTATCTCTCTCCCCTCCAAGAGCTAGACCACACCCATGACGCTCTCCCACCCTTTTTGGCGTCAAGGAAGGAGCATCGAGGAAAATATCAATCCAAAAGACTTTGTGTAAAAATATGTAGGACGACATCCTGCTACATGACATGACATACTGAGAGGCAGATATTGACACTTTATTTTCTAAAGGGTAAATTTCGAAATAAGCCAATTCAATTACATAGCTCATTTGATATAGTATCCACTATCCAATGTGGCACATTCAATTCAATTTTTATTTGGATTCATAAGACCATCTCTAATGGTTGGGCTAAAAGCCAAATATTTTAGTCCGTAAAATTTAGCTTTTAGCCCAGAAACAGTTTTTCTGCTCCAACCGTTCTGGCCTAAAATTTTAGCCTGGGATTATTAAAGAATAAACTTAGGCTATTTTTTTCTTAAATTATTTAAAAAAAAAAAAATATGTAGACTATCGTAAATTAATTTTATGAACATTTTAATCTAAAAAATTTAAATTTCGATAAATATTGAAAAATAAGTACAATAATTATTAAAGGCATCTAGATTAATAGATTAATAGAGTTTTTGAGTGAATTTTGAGTTAAATAATTTTTTAAAATTATTTTAGCCGTTGGATTTAAATTTGGGCCGTTAGATCTTTTTTTTTTTACTGTTAGATTTGATTATATTCGATCCCAGCTGTTGGATTCAATGTATTTTAAAATAACATATTCTAAAAAAATTAAATTTGAATCTGGACCGTTGGATCAACCAACGGTCCTTAAAGCCCAGCCATTGGATCAGCATTATAGCCGTTGGGATTGTTTGGGTGGCCGACACCCGCCTGACAGCGGGGCCCACCCCTGTATGGAATGCTTTGCAAGCCCACCGCGTGGGGCGCGTTGGAGAGTGGGCGGGCCGAGAGTGGCCCAACAACAAGCGAGTCCACTTGCATGAGGGGGGGCACGAAATTTTTGGGGGGGGGGGTGGTATTTGGCCCAACTTTGGCATTTGGCATTTAGCCCAAAGTTTTAGCATGGGTTGGAGAGTGTTTGGGGGGAAAATTTAGCATTTAGCCCACCATTGGAGATGGTCTAATGATGAACTCAACTCGCAACTACTATCAATGCATACATACAAACAAATAGACAAGCATGCCCATAAAAAAAGAGTCGGAATGTATCAAAAGGGTGGGTAATTAATGTTCTAAAAATCTCCGTCTAGGCGCTAGGCGGCTAACCACCGCTCCGATTAATGACTAGGCGTTTGAAAATTAAGAAAGGGCACCTAGACCTGCTGAGGCACCCGCCTAACCCGCCCATACTCGCCTAGACACCTACCTAGGTTGCAACTCACTTAGATAGAAAATAGATAACTTCTTTTTTGCATTTTATTGTTTCTAGTAAATTGTAAAAGACTTATTAAACACTTAAATAAACATACATTATATGTTTGCTCCCCATGTTTTCATTCTGTTCCTATACTTCATAATATATATCATTCTATTTTCTAGTTTATGATGAAATTATATATATTTTAAATATAAACACACTTATTTGCACGAAATACAATAGATTTACTTAAATCCGCCTAGTCTGCCTAGGCGCTAGGCCCTAACCCGACTAGTGCCTAGCGTCTTTTAGAACCTTATCTAGAAAACTTACAGGCTTACAAATTTCAATAGCAAATAGAAAAGTACTGGGGAAATTAATTGACAATCATCTTGTATCATAAGGGTAATCCAGAAAACTTACAAGTAACCAAAACCTGACCACAATGTTTCTCATATAATACAAGCATTGTAATCTAATCTTAATGGTTGGATAGACCATTTTCGTAAGTGAAGGAGACCGCAATATGAATAACAATACACGGGCTCTACTCTAACCCTTGTGCACCGACTTGTACAAATGGTCGTTTAGATTTGCAAGTACAGATGGTCCACGAATTCTGCTAGCTGTTTCCAGATGTGGAAACTTCAGCGCTGCAAACAGGGCAGACCTGCAGTAGCATAGCAAGTGAATGTCCGTTTTGTTTTTTTGTCTCTATCCACAAGCACACATGCAAACACAATTTCAACATGGCTACTCTAATAAGAAATCACCAATATCTCAACTAAAAGCAAAAAAATTATGGAAAATTTCAACGTACAACCAAAAACCGTGAATACAACATCATACAAATTTTGACCATAGCCACACCTACTGCCATATGCACATATCAATATCACAATATTTTAACTGGTTTAAGTTTTGATGTCAGAGCATGTGAAAAAAGAACATGATAACTAATAATTTATTTTGGAAAGAATGAAGAAATTATAAACTACATGAACAGATTATAACAGAGTAAGCAACATTGAATTGCCAGTGAAAAGAAACATGAAATTTCAAAATCGTACCTTGTTTATTGTCAACCAATTATTTATGCACTCAGAATGATAGGAATGTTTGCAGGATAGTATTGTCAAATTCTCACCATCCTCGAAGTCCAACCGACAAATGACACACCTGAAACAGAAGTAAAACTTTAAAATAAACCTCACACACAACACTCAATAAAGTACATAAAACTAAGGAATTTGTTATGTGCTTACGACTCATTGCTCCCATTCTGACTGCTTCCTGTCTTGTAGCTTACTGAAGGCAATGAGGCGATAGTATCAGCTGAGAGCCCTCTGCTCTCAGTTCCAACAACTTCGCCCAATGCCACTAACTCCTGATATAGTTATATAAAAGTGATGGAAACAAGCCAAAAGGTAAATGCACTACTGGAAGCATTAGAATTTAGAGCCACCTTACCTCATATGAAAGTTCATCTGGGTCAATCTCCTCCCATGTATCCTACAAACCAAAAGTAGATGAGAAAAAAAGGTTGACGCAGAGGACAGCAAACTGCTACTGCCTTCTAGAAGAGTCTCAGTCATCATACTAATCTCAGCATACAAGCAACAAATTGTTACCTGAGAGTTACCACCATGTTCCTCTGTGTCCTCTGCTTCACCTGAAACGAAAATAAGATACCAGAAACATTAAATATTGCATAATTTCAAGGACTTCAAAATGAGATGATATAAAAATACGACAACTCTAAAGAGTCACAAGCACTCACGGTCATTGATCCCAGAAAGTGCCATCAGTCTAGCGGCCATCTCTCTGTCTTCAGCATCCTGCAGGGCTCTTGCATAGGCCTCATCACTTGAAAAAACAGCTGGACCATACTCGACATTGGGGTTATCATCCTCTCCTGCATCATCATGAGCATGCAAATCAAATGCATCTTCATCATTGTCAACCTCAGTTCCATCATATTGTTCCTCATCATCATTATCATCAGCATCGTCGTCAAATTCATTGAAATCATCATCATCCTCATGCACATAACTTCCAGCTTCCCAACTTCCATAATAACTACCTTCATTGTTCATTCGTAGCATCATGTATGCCCTTTCCTACTCAATAGACAAACAACGGCAATAAGATTACATGAACAACAAGATCAAACAAAACCTCTCCAAAAACAACCACAACCACTTATAGATAAGATTGACAGTGAACAGCATTCACATTAAGATCGAATGATGCAATACCTATAGCTTGATAGAAAATATCATTCTTTGGAAATACAATACTAAAATCCCACTGGGGCCAAAAATCTAATAATAAGTCCTTTCTGGTCTAAAATGAAATGTCAATAATTGTCTAAGAGTCGGTCAATACGAAATAGAAAAATAAACAAATAAGTCAAGCACACAATCTAAGAGTTGATAACCTTTGCCACACCCAAAAAAAGACAGAAAAAAAAAATCAAAGAGTTGATAATAAGCTGCTTCTCTTTATGAGCAATGCGTATGAAGCTTTATTGCGAGTATTTATTTGGCTCCTAGCAAAATTACAATATTTTGGCATTTAATGTCTTTTGTATATGATGAGTCTTTTTATATTTGTGTAATATCTAATGAAGTGTTTTTGCGGTTTTAATGGCCTTTTTGCTATGTTTAGAAGTCATTAAAAGTCCTATTTGAAGCCTATTTGAAATCACAATGAAGGATTTGTTGAAGGCTTGGGGAATCTGTTTTTGCCCTCTTTCTCCTCTACATTCTTCTCCATCTATCTACTTGCTCTAGCTTACAACAACCCTAGATCATTTCCTTCTCTACACCTCTCTTGATTAACAAAATTTATGCCATCTAAAACCCACCACGTCCCAAAGCAACACTCACCTTGTATGTCCTGCATCAATTTGGTACCTGAACAACATAACCTCCTTTTCCTTCAAATTCTTTTTGTTTAATCAATTATAATGGTTTTAAATGCAGAACATTCAAGGAGGGTTGAAGCTTTGAGTCAAGATTACAAAAGCAATAAGGAAGGCAATTGAAGAGTATTTAGCAAGGGTCAAATCCTCAGAAACCAACATTCAAATCTTTGTTTGTGATTAGGAAAAACATAATAGAAGGGAAATTGTAAACATGGATTTTTCATCCTCAACCCCTAGGCAAGAACGTAAAAGGAATACAAAGCGGAAGAATTGCAGAGGACCATCATTTTCAAAGATGTGGTTCGATGTAATGATCAAGGGAACGATTTTCGTACTCCCTTTTTGTACTTCTGCACTCCCTAAGTTCAGGCCAGCTTGTTCAAAAGGTTCCACCACCACCATAGCTCACCACCTTATCTATCCATAGACACAACCTCCTAAACCCAACGACAGGCCTGTTTGAGATTGCTTCTGGAATGTGCTTCCTACATAAGAAGTCCCAAACGAACCCTACTATTACAACCCCAGAAAATCAGGGTCTTCAAAACGCTGTGTCATGCACACAAGAATTTGGGCACTAGTCTGCAAGGGAGTTTAAAGCTACTGATAGAACCACTCAGCAATCAAGTTTTGCTAAATGTTGAACCCTTTGATTCTTCAAAAGGAAGTGAGTGTGTACTTTGATGAGATTGGATAGAGAGGAAAGGGCATATATAATCATTGTCAGATATGTAATGCTAAACAATTGAAGTCTATATATATACATATATATATATATATATATATGTTAAACGTGGAAAGAAGCAGAAACAACAGAAAGGGTGGTCAAGCAAACCACCCCAAACAGAAATAGGAAAAGAAAAAGACAACTCCAGTGCGCTGAAGAACACCCTAACACAAACTAAAAGGAAGCGGCCTTGCAAAATGATTTGGGTAGATCTAAACAATTGAACTCACACAGAAAAAATATTAAAAACTTTTCAATGAAAAAGATAAGGAAACCACCAAAAGGCTTTCACAAACAACCAATTGATTCCTTGCAAACCAAATTCAATCCCAATTTCCTTGACCAGTCGTCTCCTTTAATCTTTGGAACAGACTCTAAGAAAAGACTTAGAGTACTTGGATCTAACGGAAGACGTGACGCAGAACTTAGCGCAATGGCGTTCTAGGATTCATGTAGCCGACCCCACTTAGTGGGAAAAGGCTTTGTTGTTGTTGTTGTTGTAGTCGTCTCCTTTAATCCCAACTAACTCTTCATCAACCCACTCATTATCTCACTACCCCACATGATGCTATCAACATCAAAGCCTCTAAGTTGCCGATTGCAAGGCACATTAGGACGATGCCTTGTGTGCTTTTCAAGCATGGACCTCACTCTTTTAGTAGGAAGAAATTCATAAGTGATACTTGGGTTAATAATGATGTCGGTGGAGGTGCCAGTGGAGATTTAGGTGAGCGGACCTGAAGTGAGCGGTCTGAAATTCGGAAAAAAAATGGTTTCTTCGAACAAAAATTGAGATAACAAGAATGGTACAAAAACTATAAATTATGTCTTAGGTTGTATTTTACCTTCTAAATATCACATAACAATCTTAAAATTTATAATGGAAACCGAAACACAAGTTGTTCATTGAATGGAGATTGATGATCGGAATCAATCCGCAATGGAATTTCCGTTGGTCACTGAGTGAACGAAAGAGGAAACAAAATCGGAGGGGGTATCAAATAAGTACTGAGATAACATTCTAAGGCCAAGTTCGGTTGCTAAGGAAGAAAAAATGAGTGGAACATTAATCCTTTGTTTGCAACCATAACATAACAAATGAAAAAGCAAGTAAGAAATCAAGTTTGAATTTTCAGACTTGGTCAAATAATAAGCAAGCAAAGCAATATGCAACGAGAAATTGAATACCTGTTCTTGGAGGGTTCGAGCAAGGGCTAGGTCGGCATCGACCTGACTGAGATTACTGAAGGGAGTTCTTGAAGGCAGGGGAACAGGAGGTGAGGAGGAAGGATCCACCTCCTGTTCCTGCGAAGGCTCACTAATTACTTCTTCTCCTCGTTCTTCGCATTCATTCAAACAGGGGTTTTGTTCTTGTTCGCTGACGTTTTTATTGTTGTTGGATTTGAGTCTGCCGGCAGACCCCAATTCGACGTCATCATTCTCCATGGATTATGGACTGTGGAGAGAGAACCCAAATAAATTGGGATTAATTGGACAGAGGTCGAAATTGAGTAAGAGTGGGAAAGAGAGGAGAGGGAAATCAATCACACAATATTTCAAGAACGTCAAATAGCCGGATCCGGATACTAATCGAGGTCAATGGGTCGTGGATGATGAAAGTGTGTAAAAAGGTAACTTCAGTTAAAACCTTATGCTATTGTTCACTTTAATAAAAAAAAATTATATATATATTTTTACATTAAAAAGTCAATCATTGTAATATTCATTTTACATTTTATTTTGTTTTTAACGTTAAAACTCAAAGTTTTCAAGCGTTTTTCAATAGTTTTCCTGTGTAAAAAAGTCTGAACAAAAGTTTAAATAAAAAATTAATGAAAATGGCTTTATTATTGTGAAATAAATAGTGGTTTGTTGCTGTCATATTTAGAATAGAAATGCGATTGTGTAAATTCTAATGTATTTAGAGATATCTTGGAATATTCATTTTAATAGATATTATCATATTAGAGTTGTAATCCGATTAGGCTAAGGATTTAACCTATCCTAATAAGATAAATAAAGGCACAATGGGATGAAATAACACACACCTCACAATTAAATCTCCCTCTTCTCTCTCTTATTGCCACCGGCCTCCCGCTCTCTATTCCCTTAGAATATTTTAGTCAAGTTAGGGTCTACAACACGTTATCAGCACGTTCTTGCCAAAAGCTAAGAAACTGAAGGATCGTAGGATGAGGTTTTCTTCTACAAAATTCAAAGGCTTTTATTTGTTTTCTGCCAATCAGGTACGCTTAATATAGAGTAAGATATTTGAAACGTCCACGAAGCATGAAAACATTCATGCATGAACCCCCTATATTTATATTTTCCTTCCGACACAATTAAATCTCTCTCTTCTCTCTCTTATTGCCACCAGCCTCCCGCTCTCTATTCCCTTAGAATATGTTAGTCAAGTTAGGGCCTACAACACGTTATCAGCACGCTCTTGCCAGAAGCTAAGAAACTGAAGGATCGTAGGATGAGGCTTTCTTCTACAAAATTCAAAGGCTTTTATTTGTTTTCTGCCAATCAGGTACGCTTAAAATAAAGTAAGATATTTGAAACATCCACGAAGCATGAAAACATTCATGCATGAACCCCCTATATTTATAATTTTTTCCGATATATATATATATATATATATATATATATATATATTGTATATGATTCATATATTTGTCAATATACACACACACACACGTTTCATGCATTAGGCAATTATTATTTTGCTATGTGGAATTTGAAAGCCAAAGCATATAAATAAATTAGAATCAATTTGGGTTTTTCACAAACCCTAGAAAGTCGAAAAAAAAAAAGAAAAATAAATCTGGGAATTATGCGGCGTGGATGCGGCTCACCGCTGCGCCACCGTTGGCACAATCGCCGACCATCGCAGCTGGCCTCACGCCACCAAGACGATATTGTCTTGACGTCTGGACCATGGCAGCAACCCTTTGGGCTTTGCTATGCCTACATAAGCATGCCAGGCCTTCGACCTGGTAGGGTTACACGAGCCTACAACCCAGCCAACTCCTAAGAAGCCCTACAGCTCTTCTTGGACCCGTCTACGTGTCCCCAGCCTAACCTGCCAGCAACCTTATGCTGTTGGGCTTTGTCCCGTGCCACTGGCCTGTCTGCAACAAGCCCATGTCGCATGCTGGGCTTCGTCACCCCTCGGCCCAACTCGCTAGCAGCCTTTGCGCTGCTGAGCTTAACCTACCCCGACCAAAAAACCAGGAAGCCAGCCTCGGCTGGGCCTCCCCGCACCAACCCACAAGCCAACCTTGGGCTGGGCTTCCCCATGCCTTTTTTTTTGGCCCAAACCAGTAGCTTTTACTGCTGGTCTTACCCAGACCACACGGCCCAGAGGCCAGCAGCCCTCCCACCGCCCACTGACCTATAGCCGTGCTGCAGGGCCTGTCCCCACATCGCAGCTAGCCCACTTTTGGCTAAGCCACATTATTTTTTTTTTACCCAATGCCAATTTTTGGCACCCCGAGTTCTAAACCATGCCCAAATATATTTTTTTTGGGTACTTTGATTTACGCTAATTAATTCTAATTTAATTATCGCCAATCGAAGCTAATATGATTTGTCTGTGATTGTTTTGCTTCCCCGATTGACCCCATTTGGTCTTGATCTTTTAAATTAATTAAAAGTGACTAGCAGTCCATTAATCTGATAATTAATCCAAAATTATTAACCTGAAGATCACTTTTGGACATTAACGATTTAATAATTTATTTTTATACTTTGAACTGTTGACATCCTTTCGTTGACCTAAAGCTCTCACACCTAAGTTCCCGAAGCAACTCAAATCCACTACACTTCAATCAGTATATTGCATTATGTGTTCTTACAGGAACGCTCCTTTATGAACTAATCGTTCGTAAAACTAAATTGAATCTGTAGTTTCATATTTAGTGCCTTTGAAACCCGAAGTTTTCATTCAAAACTTATCATATGAAACCTATAGCTTTCATGCTTAAATTAAACTTATACATGTCTATATAACTCGAATGTTCTATGATGTATGTCTATGGCTTTCCATATGACAAACCACGTTTTTGTACCCTCTGTTTTTAGGACATGTCGAACTTGAACAAGCTCAATTTCACCGCTCTAGAAGTATCTGGAAAAAAACTACATGAAATGGGTTCAAGACGTAAAGCTTCATCTTACCGCAAAAGGTATTAGAGCCACCATCGAGAAACTTATCAACGATGAACCCGTCGATGAAGCTAAGAAAACTATTGCTATGATCTTCATACGAAGACACATCCATGATGCACTGCAAACCGAGTAGTTTGCTGATAAGGATTCACACACCATCTAGCTTGCTCTGGCTGATCGTTTCGATCACCAGAAAGACATTTACTTGCCTGAAGCAAGACACAACTGGCATCATTTACGCTTCCAAGACTTTAAGTTCATGAATGAATACAACTCTGAAGTTTGTAGAATCCGATCACCGCTTAAGTTCTGTAAAGTGGACTTAACAAATGAGGATCTCCTAGAAAAGACCTGTTCGACCTTCAATGCCACCAATACTGTCTTGTAGCACCAATACAGAACACATAAGTTCACCAAATTTTCGGATTTTATCTCTATTTTACTTCTAGCTGAAAAACAGAACCGGTTTTTTTTATGAAGAATCATCAAGCTCAGCCTACTAGCTTGAACGTTCCACCTGAAGCGCATGCGACTAATTCTAGCAGCCATAAATGAGGAAATAATCATCATGGCCGTGATAATGGGCGGCAACCCCACCCACGTGTCTAAGGTCCACAGAGCTAAGGCCCACCCAAGGGAGGAAATTTGACCCCAAAGCGACAAATCATTGCCCCTAAGGCCCCAAACTTCAAGAACAAGGGAAAAGCTACTGTTCAATTGACTTCCACTTAACTGGACATGTGCTACCGCGACTTCCACTGAATTGGACATCTACTACCGTTGTAGATCAAATGATCATTAGTCACGTATATGCCGAGCTACCCCCGTGGCCATTGCCAAGTATCATTCCTGTCGTGAGTCTAACTTTGCCCATGTGGAACATCTCGAATATGCTACTACATCCATAGAGATATCAGATTTTCAGGAGGCATCCGCTCTTATGGAAGAATAAGGTTTTATTTTTTTGGACATGTTTTTGGGTGTTTTTACACCTAGTGGCTGAACCCCCTCTATTTGTTAGGTTTATGGTTTTGGACAATTTTTCTAAGTCTTTGGAATAATTTGTTTGGTTTAGGTTTATTTTGAATTATGGATAATTATTTTATGGATATTATTTCTCGATTGATTACTTGAATGAATCAAATTATATTTATGCATGTGACCAATTCAATTAATTTATTCCTAGGTATGACTAGTGGAGAAGTTAGTTGTCTGGCTGATAGTGCTACCATGCACACCATATTGCGTGAACGACACTATTTTACTAACTTCGTACCTAAAAATGCACATTTGACAACCCTCTCAAGCTCCTCCAACCTGATTGAAGGATACGAAAAGGCCCGTATAATGTTGTCCAATGGTATTGTCTTAACCATTAAAGAGGCTCTCTATTCTCCACGTTCCGGAAGAACGTTGCTGAGCTTTAGAGATATTCGAGATAATCAATGTCATGTTGAAACCACTGAAGAGAATGGTTTTGAATTTCTTAGTATTACTTCTTACGAGTATGGCCAGAAGCGTATTCATAAGAAGCTAGAACATCTCCCGAGTGGGTTGTACATTACAACCATTCGAGGCATAGAGGCTCATAATTTGGCCAGCCCTGTTCCTAGGTTCCAGAACACTTTGCTGCTTTGGCATGGTCGTATGGGACATCCCTGGCGTGACATGATGTGTCATATCCTCAAATCAACATATGGGCACCATTTACCTCCTTACATTAGATACCCGCCTTGCAAATCTTATTCTTTAGAGAAGTTGAATAATCAACCCTCAACTACAAAGAATACTCACAACCCTCCTAAGTTTCTTCAAAGGATTCAAAGGGATATTTGTGGACCTATCCAACCAACGTGCAGACCATTAAGATACTTTATGGTGTTGGTTGATACATCGACACGTTGGTCACATGTCTGTTTATTATCCACATGCAACGCTGCATTTGCAAAACTCCTAGCACAAATTATTAAGCTTAGGGCTCACCATCCTAATTATCCGATCAAGTTCATTTGAATGGATAATGCTGGAGAGTTTATGTCATAGACTTTTGATGATTATTGCATGTCTATTGGGATTGATGTTGAACATCATGTACCCTGTCTTCACACCCAAAACGACATGGCAGAAGCTTTCATAAAGTGCCTTCAATTGATAGCTCAGACTTTGGTTATGTAAACCAAATTACTAGTATTTGTCTGGGCTATGCAATATTGCACGTAACTATGTTGGTCCGTTTAAATCCCACCGCTACCCAACCTCATTCACCGTTATAATTGGTTACTAGATACGAGTCTGACGTCTCGCATTTACGTGTGCTTGGGTGCGCAGTTTATATGCTAATAGTGCCGCCACTACGTACCAAAATGGGTCCTCATAGAAGAATGAGAATCTACGTCAGTTATGATTCGCCATCAATTATTCACTACTCAGAGCCCTTGACAAGAGATATCTTTATTGCACGTTTTACGGATTATCACTTCGATGAGACATTCTTCCTGTCGTTAGGGGGATAAGACCGTTAACGTTCCTGTAGAACGTTACAAGTTGTTGTGGTATACTCCCATTATGTCTCATTTAGATCCCCACACTACTTAGTCTGAAACTGAAATGCGTCGTATTCTAGATCTTCAAAGCATGTCAGATGCTTTTACTAATCTAGCAAAGGTGACGAGATCACATATACACCCTGCAAATGCATCAGTGTAAATCTCAAACTCACCACTATCTGGAAGGGCAAGGACAAGAGCCTGAGTAAGACGCAACTTCAGCTCCTGGAAACTCTGTTCATAATTTTCATCCCACTCAAATTTGACCCCCTTCCGGGTCAACTTAGTAAGAGGTAGGGCGATTGCTGAGAAATCCTGAACAAATCGTTGGTAGTATCCTGCCAGTCCCAGAAAGCTCCTTACTTTAGTAACGTTCCTCGGTTGCTCCCATGTAGACACTGCAAAAACCTTCTGAGGATCTACACTAATTCCCTTAGCAGAGACCACATGTTAGAGAAAACTGATCTAGTTCAACCAAAACTGGACTTACTGAACTTAGCATACAGCTGATGACTTCTCAACCTCTCCAACACCAACCTCAGATGCTTCCTATGCTTGACAGTACTTTTGGAATAGATTATGATGTCATCAATGAACACAATCATAAACCGATCCAGATACGGTCTGAAGACTCTGTTCATCAAATCCATGAATGTTGCAGGTGCATTTGTTAACCCAAAAGGCATGACACGGAACTCATAGTGTCCAAACCTAGTGCGAAAAGCAATGTTCGGCACATCTTCCTCTTGGATTAGTAACTGGTGATAGCCCGAATGTAGATCGATCTTAGAAAATACATGTGCACCCTTCAGTTGGTCAAACATGTCATCGATTCGAGGTAAATGATAACGGTTATTCACCGTCACCCGATTCAACTGTCTGAAGTCGATGCAAAGTCTCATCGACCCATCATTCTTCCTAACAAACAAAACAGAGCACCCTAGGGAGACATGTTGGGCTGGATGTAACCCTTATCCACTAGCTCCTGGAGTTGAATCTTCAATTCTCTCAATTCTACTAGTGTCATTTGATATGATGGTAAGGAGATAGGGTTTGTACCTGGAAGTAAATCGATGGTGAAAGAATCCCACACATCATTTTTGCAATAACTTAGTCGCCTGGATGGCATAAATGATATTATTTGGAAGGATTCGTCCCTCACCCTGAAGCATGACTGACGGTCGTTCAGGCCGATTGAACGTCATAAATTTCTCTTTACAACCGACATAAACGTTATGCATGGACAACCAATCTATTCCCAAGATGACATCAAACTCCGCGAGTTTGAAGGGAACTAAATTAGTCTCCATGAGTTCCCCTTCAACTATGACTGGCAATCCCTATACTACTATTGTGCGTAGAACAAATCTTCATGTGGCATTTGTATAAGTATATCAAAACTAAGCGGTGTAGGTTTGGAGTTTATAACCCCTGTAAATGATGAAGATACAAATGAATAAGTGGCACCCGGATCAATCAGAACTCTAGCCCAAATACCATACACAAGTAACGTACCAGTAATGACTCTGAGGTCCTGCTCTGCCTCTTGCTGAGTCATGGCATTGATATGCCTATGAACCTGACGTCCTGCACCACTATTACAGCCCCCAAGAGTCCTAGGGCCCTTGTTGTTATGAGCTGCTTTGTTCCCTTAAGTACGACTACCTGAAGCTACTCCGGAATGTTGTGGTTGTCACTGGGCAAAAAATTGGGTACACTGGCTACCATTGCCGCCTTAGTTCTGAGTACTGCCATAACCCTGAGTACCTCTATAATTCTAAGTATTACTGCCCCCTACCATAACTAGTACTTAGGTTTCTACCTCCATTGTAACCCGAACCAAAAGCATAGCTCTTGGATGGTGGTGCCGACGGGCAATCCCGAATACAGTGTCCCGTGCTGCCACACCTGTGACACGTGGCAGAATTAACTCTACAATTTCCCCGGTGGCGCAAACCATAATGCACACAATCCGTGACCGCTAGACTAAATTGGCTGAATGATCACCTCGTCGACTCACTACCTGAGTCGCCACTAGATGATCCTGAACCCTGGCCCTGCCACTTGAACGAGTGAGGGTGTTTAGGGCTGAAGGGGTTAAAAGAATAAGAAAAAGGCTCCCTCATACTTTGGGATCGGAATCTTCGACCCCTTTGATTCTGATTCCGATGTCGATTCTGTCTCTAGGGTTGGTTCTGAATCTGAGGCTGATCTTGATTAAGATTATCCTATCTCGACTGTTCGATATTCAAGGCCGTCTCGATCATCTCCTCGTAAGATTTATGCCTATGTGTGGCCACAAGCTCGTGATAATCCGGATTCATCGCAATATGCGCCTGTATCATCATCTTCCGCTGGTTCCCATAGGTTCCTTCATGGTGTCGCGATAGGCGCCGAAAAGTCATCAAGGAACCAGGTAGACGAGACCTCTGCACTGATTTCCACCAAAACCTCACATCCCCCTGAAGGAAATAGCCAACAGTAGTTGCCCATTCAGTCATTGGGCATTTTATGGCCTCTAGAGTATCATTCATTTTCTCCAACCAATCTTCAGCCTCTTCACAGGCTCCAACTACCCTTAGTTCCATAACTCCGTGGCTACGAGCCATTTCCATATATGTACGGCTCGACCCGCTACTACCTGGAAGAGCATTTCGTAGAGCAATGGCCAACTGTTGAATTTCTCCAATATACCATAACGAGGTCGTCGAGGCACATTCCCACCAGGATTATCCATGATTCTGATAAGAAACAAACATGATTTAGAATGACTGAAGATTATGGATACAAGAAGGATTATGATTACCAAATGGAAGAATGAAGTCTTAAGTATGCTTTGATACCAATCTGACACGCCCCGATCCTGATGTCCCACGGACATCGGGATTGTCAAGTGCTGGCCGACACGCGAAGGTGACGAAAACCATTTAATGAATGCATTTGCTAAGAACATGTAAAACATGCGTATAAATTAACAAGATAATATGATGTGACAATTCATAACGTGATGAGGTACTATCACAATAATAATATTCAACTGCCAACAATGAATATAATGATAATGCATGACATGTTCAGAGCATACAACTAATACAGAGTACAAGCAGAAGGTAAGATAGAGAAGTGCTATTACAATAGATGTCAAAGCAAAGAGAATATAGCACGATGTCACTGGTAGGGAAATGCCTCGTAGCTTGGGTCGTATTCCTCGTTTCTATGTCCTGAGGGGGTGCAAAACAAACATGAGTAGACTAAGTTGATATACATAATAATAAAACAGCTATTCAACATACTAACCCCCAACGTTTTATGAAAACATCAATAGCATAATATGTAGTAGGTTTTCCGAAAACCCTAGCATGCCATAAAACTTCTCATGAAACATATCTCGTATATAACGTGCTAGCTAGTGGTATTAGTATCAATATCAATATCTCTAGGCCCGAAGCCAGTAACATATACTTTCTGCCAACCATATACCTCCCTCAGCCATATATCTCATTCAGCCTTATTTCTTCCTTGCCCGTAGGCAGAACAGTGACCACTAGATACGCACAAAACCATTTAACATAGTCTTTCCAAATATAGGTGCATATATCTGAAAAACATCTTCATAGTATAAAGTCATCCATCATCTATACTATAAAGAAGTGTGTAAAAACATGTTCTAAATAATATATCGTCATCCATCAAATATCTTACAAAGAACATGGGTTCGATAAAATATGTTAATTCAAAATATTCCAAGTAAGCATAATATCTCATAAAACATAGTCATTGAATCATGTTTTTCATGTATGCATTTCTACTATTAAAACATATATTTTGGAAGGGGTCCACTCACAGATACTCCGTCGTCAAAGAACCGTATGAAATAGGAATGACGGAATCGCCGCTAATAATTGCACATAAGCACATAAAGGGTACAATTAATAAACCTTTATTCAAACGATTGAATTTGAGAAAATGGACGTAAAAAACGGGTCCAGGATGTCAAAATTAGCCTAGGAAGGGTCCTGAATGAAAACCCGAAAAAGTCAACGTTGACAGGTCAAGGTCAAAGTCAAAGTCAACGTTGATTGTTGACCCGGTCAACGGTCAGATCGGGTCAAAGTCAACGGGTCCAAGTTGGGTCAACCGGGTTGGGTTTGGGTTGGAACCGGGTTGGGCCTAAAGGGTTTGGGCCTTAGGGTTAACTGGGTTTAGGGGTTTAACAGGCCGAGGGCCCTGGGTAATATATAAGGGGCTTGGGCTTGAAAGCCCGGCCCAATGCCTTTGGGGTTTTGGGGATTTAAATAAATAAACAAAATAAAATAAAAAGGTTTGGGTTTGGGTTTGGGTTTGACGGGCCTAAGGCCCGAGTGCTAAACGGCCCAATGGCCTCCAATTAAAAGGGTTTAGGGTTTGGATCACTAAAAGGTTTGGGCTCGGAGGCACCGGCTCAAAGGCCCAAAGCTACATGACCCTAAGGGCCTGGGTTGGTTTCTCGCCGGGGAAGGAGGCCGGAGCCTCCCATGCTCCGATCAACGTCAAAATCCCACTTTACCTTACGATCGACATAAGAAAAAGAGCATAGAGCCGAGAGGAAGGGTTTTGTACCTTAGATTGGTCGTGGGATGGCCGGAGTCGGTCGGGATCTTGTTCAAAGATTTGGGTGTCCACTGGGTTTCTCGGGACTTTGCAGAGGCAAGGGAGAGTGAGAGAAAGTCCACGATGGATGTGGTGGCGTCGATGGAGTGCTCTGTTAAGTGTGAGGATGAGTGGGTTCGATCGAGGAGAGGAGAGAAGAGAGAGAGATAAAGAGTGAAAGAGTGAGAAAGAAGAGTGAGTTGAGCGAGTGAGAGATCCGAGAGAGACTCGGGAAAAGAGAGAGATGGATAAGTGAGTTAGGAGGCTGCCACGTGGCAGTGTGAGGGAAGAGGGAAATCTAGATAGAGGGTCCGGATTAGATTAGGATAGGGACCAAAATGAAAAGTTTTATAAACTTTGAGGGACATTGTGGAATTACATAGAAATTTTGGGGAGGGGTTTTACAGCATGTATCGAGCAGTTAAAGAAGGGATACATCAAGGAAAACAACACCAAGCATATAACTTTTACTCTCACCAGTAACAACAGCATTAGAACATTGAAGTCAAGCAAATCCGTTCCTAGGACAACTTGGTCGATCTCTTCACCAAGTAATTACCCAAGTCTCCTTTTTCAGAAACTCGTCCAAGGAATCGGTATCCATAAATTATCTGAGTTGAATTGCTTGTAGTTATCTTATTTAGAAGTTATGTCTGATTCAAGGGGAGTGTCCAGAAGCATACTCACTTGATCTTAATGTACTATTTTTCCTACGATTAAGAGCATTTTTCCCACTGGTTTTTGCTACCTAACAAGGTTTTGATGAGGCACCCATTCTGGTATGATCATACTTCGTTGAGTTCACTACTTTCGTCCCATATGATGTTTGTTTTAGACATTATGCATACTTCTCACTTTTCTCCTTAGTCTATGGGTTTTTACCTGCATTAGGTTTTAACGTAATGAGGTTTTATGAGTTCTACTTCCAATGCATACTTTCTTTAAATTTGAGACTCGCATTCGCCCGTTGTGCCGACAACTTCATCAACTGTTCTACCTCAACTGCTGAAGACCTGATGAGAAGTTTTGTTTGAGTATTTATACACTCAAGGGGGAGTGTTGCAGTCATATTTAGAATAGGAATGTGATTGTATAAATCCTAGTGTATCTAGGGATATCTTGGAATATTCTCTTTAGTAGATATTATCTTATTAGAGTTGTAATCCTATTAGGGTAAAGATTTAACTTATCCTACTACTATAAATAAAGGCGGGGTGAAATAACACACACCTCACAATTAAATCTCTCTCTTCTCTATCTTATTGTCGCCGGCCTCCCCCTCTCTATTCCCTTAGAATAGTTTAGTCAATTAGGCCTACAACATGGTTATCTTTATACAAAAAATGGGGATCCCTTCCCTCAAAGTTCTGCCTTTTATACAATGTGTGATAGTTGTTGTCCTTATAGTGTATGGTAATAAACTATCATAAACATCATGTAGAGAAGCTTTTGGGTGACCACTCATGTAATTGATACCCTATATATACTTACATAGAGAGAATCTTTGTTTTAAGATTATGTTATTTTTGCTACTTAGTACTACGGTCTAATGAGAGGTCTTAGGTTCTATTCTCGCAAAGCGAATTTAAACCACATTATTGCTAGCTCATTGTGAGGCTAAGCCTACCCCTTCTCCTTAGTGTAGATAATATTGTTTGTTCAAAAAAAAAAAAAGATTATGTCCTTTCAACTTGCCATGTTACTATCCACTCTTTTAATGGAATAAAGCCTTATTATTAAGAGTGGTGTTATCCACACAACCGTTTAACCTCTCACACAACTGTTGTTAATATTTGTCATTTGACTCCATCAATTTATTCGATTCAACGACTGGAAATTGAGATAGGTGTATAAAAGGTAAAAAGGAATGCACGAATAGCATTACCCATTATTTATCGCTCATTTATATTCAATAAAACCTGAAAAACAAATATTTCTATATAAATCACTCTGCTTAGTTTTGTATATTGATTCTTTTATTTTATTTTCTTAAAGGCATTGATACGAAATCTAGATGCTCTCTTATGGTAAAAAAAAATAGGCACAAATATTTGCCTTATGTATAGTATGACTACGCATACTGTGGATGCAAATTTCTTTCTCCTTGATCTTGGACAAAATTGCATCTGCAAAACAAATAACACCTTAGGTCAAGGCCAAGAGCCTCACGTGCCCATGATGAATGGGGGGAGCTTTGGCCAAAGAACCTCTGATGCCAAAGTTAGAATTTTGAGGGAAAAGTGTTTGAGAATTTTAGAGAATTTTAGCAAGAGTGAAGACTTAGGCTTTTAGAGGAAATGAGGTTGAATATATAGGGCATGGCCGGTCCCCTTGGGAGAGAAGGTGACCGGCCTTTTGTGTATTTTTTGGGTGTAATTGGTAGTTTAATTGGGTAATAAATCCATTAATTAGCCAATTAACATAATTTAAAAGGAATGTTTTGGGGGTTACCTTGTGGAGAAGATAGATGAAATAGGTTTTGAATAAATACCTATTTTGGACACTTTTGACTTGATTGTGGGATGTTTGTCCACTGCTCACGCGTAGGAATTTCGATGTTCCTCAAGGGTAATTTTGTCCTTTTAGCCCAAAAATTCACGTGTCGCCTCTTGATTATTTTTGGCTCCACACATACCATCCTCTGAGATCCAATATTATTTGTTAACCTAGCTGCGACGAAAGCTAAGGTAATTACCATCTTACGATCTGGGAATCTAATAGAAGGTTTTGGCAAAGCTCTCATTTATTACCGAATGGGACTCAATTGTCCATTGACGATGCGTTATTCTCGTCTAAATCGACAAAAAATCTATTGAGTTTTAAAGATATTCGCAAAAATGGGTACTAGATTGAAACGAGATATGAAAATAACGGGAGTATCTTTGCATAACATCACATATTCACGGCCAACGTCCTATCTTGGAGAAGCTTCCAACTTTCTCTTTCTGGTTTATATTACGCAACTATCAAAGTAGTTGAAGTTCAAGCTGTCATGAATAAGAAGCTGATAAACTAACCACTTTCATGCTCTAGCATGATCGTCTTAGCTATCCTGGCTCCACAGTGATGCAACGGATCATTACAAACTCGTATGGACATCCTTTGAGCCCTCAACATACTGCCATGTCCAACGAGTATCCTTGCACTGCTTTCACTAGGCAAATTGGTCATTCGACCTTCTCAGTCAAAAATTAACTTCAAACCCTTAGCATTTTTACAAAACTACAAGGAGATTTGTGGACATTAAACCAGCTTGTGGGCCGCTTCACTATTTTATGGTCTTAGTAGATGCATCTACAAAATGGTCGCAAGTTTGTCTATTGTCCACTCGCAATGTAGGATTTGCAAGGCTTCTTGCTCCAATTACAAAATTACGAGCAAATTTTTCAGATTATTCAATTAAGTCAATTCGACGCTGTAATGCTGATGAATTTACTTCTCAGACTTTGCATGATTATTGCATGTTGCACTTTTTGGATTCATGCATTTGATACTAGGTTTTAAAACTTGATTTTAGTCATGGTTTTGTATGACTTTGAAGTGCTGTAGACCCTGGGCAGCTCCAAAGGAGCATTTTAAGATAAACGCTAGTAAAATAAAAAATAATAGTAGTTGCAATAGACTGCATAGTTTCTTCAAATGATTTAGTCAATGCGCATAACTAGAAATCTGGTGGTTTGAGTGGTGATGTCCTTGATTTGAGTATTAGTTCTTCTGGCATTGGATAGGAACATAACGTCTCAATTTCTGTCTTGTATTGATAATCCGATATACATCTCACTCCTGAAATGGAGTTGTTTAGTGAGAAGTAACAATTCAGAACATCAAATAGATTCTTTTATTTGCAATTCTCTGTCAATTTCAGAAAACGTCGACTCCTCTGTGCTCTAATACAATGCCAAACTTGGGGAGGAACTTTGGGATGCATCATCTCATCTATTCTTAGAGTCACAGCTTGCTTCCATGAAAATCTTCACTTCTGTGTAGAATTGTATGTCATAACAAGTTGTACATATAAATGGATGCATCAACTATGAAGGTGATTGGGGTTATCTTGTAACCTGTTTACTTTGATGCTTATCTGAGTTCTTCGGGGTGATATTCACTAGTTGGGCAGCCGACTAAATTAGTGAGATCGAGGGCATAGGATTTTTTCCCATAAATCTAAAACAGAGACTTTATTCTATGGAGTTTAGCTTAGGGTCCATCGATAACTATTTTGCATTTTTGGTTTTTGGTTTTTATTTTCTTGCTAGAAATAGATGTTTACAACAAACAGGAGGGATGAATAAGGATAAAGGATACTACAAGAAAAGTGATTATTAGGGGCAGAATACTAGGGGCGGTAAAAAAAATTGCCCCTATTAATTGACATTAGAGGCGGATTTAGTGAAAATGCATTAGGTGCGGATTACATGCAAACTAGAGGCGAATTAAATTGCCTGGATTAATGTGGGGACATTAGGGGCGAAAATATTGGCCACAACTATTTATTTTTGTGTTTTTATTGAAAAAAAAAAAACTGTGTTGTAGGCCTAATTGAGTGAGCGATCTAGGAAGAGAGTGAGAGGGGTGGTGCGGCAAGCTTAGGAGAGAAGAGAGATTGATTTAATTGTGAGGTGTGTTTGATTCACCCCATTGTGCCTTTATTTATAGTAGTAGAAAGGGTGAATACCTTTCCCTTTATGATTACAACATTTAATAGGTAATCTAGTCCTAATAGGAATATAAGATACTATCCCATATTCTCTAGGATTTACACAATCACATCCCTATTCTAAATATGACTGCAACACTCCCCCTTGAGTGTGTAAATACTCAACAGACCATTGCATCAGTTCTTCAGCAGATAAGGTAGAATAGTTGATGAAGTCATCGGCACAACGGGCAATCGCGAGTCTCATATTTACGTTGAAGTATGCATGTGTAAAAACTCACAAAAACCTCGCTATGGTAAAACCTAAGATTTGGAGAAAACCCATAGACTAAGGGAAAAGTAAGAAAATATGCATAATGTCTTAAACAAACGTCAAATTGGACGAGTGAAATGAACTCAACGGAGTATGATCATCCCAGGATGGGTGCCTCATCAAAACCCCGTTTAGGTAGCAAAAACCCAGTGGGAAAAATGCTCCTAATCGTAGGAAAAAGAGTACATTAAGATCATGTGAGTATGCTTCTGGATACTCCCCCTGAGTTAGACATAACTTCTAAATAAGAGAACTACAAACGATTTAATTCAGACAATTTACGCATACCGATTCCTTGGACGAGTTTCTGAAATGTAGACTTGGGCAACGACTTGGTGAAGAGGTCGGCCAGGTTGTCCTGGGAACGGATTTGCTTGACTTCGATGTTCTGATGCTGCTGCTGCTGGTGTGAGTAGAAGAACTTCGGCGCTATGTGCTTGGTGTTGTCTCCCTTGATGTATCCCTTCTTTAACTGCTCGATACATGCTGCATTGTCTTCAAAGATCGTCGTAGGAAGGTCAACGACTGATGTAAGACCACTAGTGCTTCGAATATGTTCCATCACTTCTCTCAGCCAAAAGCACTCACGCGATGCTTCATGCAGGGCGAGAATCTCAGCATGGTTAGACGAAGTCGCGACTAGTGTTTGCTTGGTAGACCTCCAAGATATAGCGGTGTTCCCAATGGTAAAGACATAACCCGTTTGAGAACGTGCCTTATGTGGGTCAGA
Organism: Cotoneaster glaucophyllus; assembly: GCA_036320875.1. Classification (NCBI taxonomy): domain Eukaryota; kingdom Viridiplantae; phylum Streptophyta; class Magnoliopsida; order Rosales; family Rosaceae; genus Cotoneaster; species Cotoneaster glaucophyllus. The sequence goes on from CM070063.1 coordinate 59,843, forward strand.
CAGATATCCAGCATATGCGTAACCAACAAGGCGAGAATCGATCCGGGGCCTATAGGGGGCGGCACCACTTGGAGATTCATGGGTATAGAACAAGCCCAAATTCGTAGTACCCTTGAGGTAGCGGAAAATGTCTTTGACACCATTCTAGTGCCTGCGTGTAGGCGCATTGCTGTATCTAGCCAATAGATTCATAGCGAAGGAGATGTCGGGTCTAGTGCACTGAGCCAAGTACAATAAAGCCCCAATTGCACTTAGGTAAGGAACTTCGGGTTCCAAAATCTCTTCCTCATCTTCCTTTGGACAGAAGGGATCTCGTTTAGCATCTAGAGTCCGAACGACCATGGGTGTGCTCGAAGGCTTCGCTTTATCCTCATTAAAGCGTCGCAACACCTTTTGGGTGTAGTTCGATTGATGTACTAGGATTCCATCCGAACAGTGCTCGATCTCCATGCCGAGACAGTATTGAGTTTTTCCAAGATCCTTCATCTCAAATTCCGATTTCAAGTGTGCAGCAATTTCCTCAAGCTCTGCAGGAGTCCCGATGAGGTTGATGTCATCGACATAAACTGCAACGATTGCAAATCCAGAATGTGACTTCTTTATGAACACGCATGGGCATAGTTCGTTGTTCACATAACCCTGACTTGTCAAATATTCACTCAGACGGTTATACCACATCCGCCCGGATTGTTTCAATCCGTAGAGTGATCTCCTCAACCTAATTGAGAGAGTGTTCCGTGGTCTAGAACTATTTGAACCAGTCAATGGAAGTCCTTCTGGAACTTTCATGTAGATTTCCGTATCTAGATCCCCATAGAGATACGCGGTTACCACGTCCATAAGCTGCATATTCAGTTTTTCGGAAACTTCCAAACTGATTAGGTAGCGGAACGTTATGACGTCCATTACGGGAGAATACGTCTCCTCGTAATCAATTCCAGGGCGCTGAGAGAAGCCTTGCACTACGAGGCGTGCTTTGTATCGCACTATTTCATTCTTCTCATTACGCTTCCTCACGAAAACCCACTTGTAGCCAACAGGCTTCACGCGTGGTGGTGTAGGAACGACAGGTCCAAATACCTTACGTTTCGCGAGCGAATCGAGTTTGACCTGGATTGCTTGTTTCCAGTTTGACCAATCGGTTCTACGTCGGCATTCATCTACGGAACGTGGTTCAATGTCATCGCTAAGCATGATGTCAGTAGCTACTGAGTACGCGAATGCATCGTCGACGATTATCTCATTCCTATTCCAAACCTCATCCAATACTGTGTAGTGGACCGAAATCTCGCGATTTTCGGGAGGCCGGCATGTTTCGTCTGAAGCATCACCGTAATCTAGAATAACCTCATGTGTTGGAACGAATGAGTAAGCGATGGTCGGATTCAAACTAGGGTCACTAGTTGGTGCCGTTTTCCTTTTCCGGGGTTGTGAATCCTTTGAACCAGGGGGTCTGCCACACTTCAGGGTCGGACCAGATGATTGACTAGCCGCCAATGTACCTTCTCGCGTGGAGGGTGCGGCCTCCCCACCTTCGGGGACGGCCTGGCCTTCCCAGGCGGGTTGTTGACGTACACGGGGTACATCTATCCTTGCAGGTGTGTTTGCAGCGGGTATATGTGATCTTGTCACCTTTGCTAGATCATTAAAAGCATCCGGCATGCTTTGAGCAATGCTCTAAAGATCTATAATTCGTCGCACCTCAGTTTCAGACTGAGCAGTGCGGGGATCTAAATGAGACATAGTGGGAGCATACCACGATAATTCGCGGCGTTCTACGGGAACGTTAGCATGCTTATCTCCCCCTAACGACGGGAAGACTGTCTCATCAAAGTGACAATCCGCAAAACGTGCGGTAAAAATATCTCCTGTCAAGGGTTCTAAGTATCGAACAATTGATGGCGAATCATAACCGACATAGATTCCCATTTTTCTCCGAGGTCCCATTTTGGTACATAGTGGCGGCGCTATTGGCACATAAATGGCGCACCCAAACACCCGTAAATGCGAGACGTCAGGCTCGTATCCAGTGACCAACTGTAACGGTGAATGTGGTTGGGTAGCGATGGGCCTCAGGAGGACTAACATAGCTGCGTGCAGTATTGCATAGCCCCAGGCAGATACCGGCAGTTTGGTTCTCATAACCAAAGTCCGAGCTATCATTTGAAGGCGCTTTATGAAAGCTTCTGCCAGGCCGTTTAGGGTGTGAACATGGGGCACAGGATGTTCCACATCAATCCCTACTAACATGCAATACTCGTCAAAAGTCTGTGACGTAAACTCTCCAGCGTTATCCAATCGAATCGACTTGATCGGATAATCAGGGTGGTGAGCCCTTAGCTTAATGATTTGAGCTAGGAGTTTAGCAAACGCGGCGTTGCATGTGGACAACAAGCAAACATGTGACCATCTTGTCGATGCATCAACCAACACCATAAAATATTTAAATGGTCCGCAGGTTGGTTGGATAGGTCCACAAATGTCCCCTTGAATCCTCTGAAGAAATTTAGAGGGGTCGTGAATAATCTTTGTGTGGGAGGGTTGAGTATTCAACTTATGCCCGTGAGAAGTTTTGAGGATACGGCGCATCATGTCACGTCCAGGGTGTCCCAAACGATCGTGCCAAAGCAACAAAGTGTCCTGGAACTCAAGCATAGGGCCGGCCACATTGTGGGCTTCTATGCCCCGAATGGTCGTGATGTACAACCCATTCGGCAGACGTTCCAACTTCTCATGAATATGCTTCTGGCCATATTCGTATGAAGTGATACAAAGATATTCAGAACCATTATCTTCAGTGGTTTCAAGATGATATTGATTATCTCGAATATCTCTAAAACTCAACAACGTTCTTCCGGAACGTGGAGAATAGAGTGCCTCCTTAATGGTCAAGAGTGTACCATTAGACAACATGATACGTGTTTTTCCATATCCTTCAATCAGGTTGGATGGGCCTGAGAGAGTTGTCAAAGGAGCTTTCTTAGGTACGAAGTTAGTAAAATAGTGTCGTTCACGCAAGATGGTGTGCGTGGTTGCACTATCTGCCAGACAACTAACTTCCCCACTAGGCATACCTAGAAAGAAATTGATTGAATTGGTCACATGTATAAATATAATTCCATTCATTCAATTAAGCAATTCGAGAAAATAATATCCATTTCAATAACAATCCATAATTCAAAACAAACCAAAACCAAACAAATTATTCCAAATACTTAGAAAAATTGTTCAAAAATTAAACCATAAACCTAACAAAGATAGGGATAGGGGCCGGCCACTCCTAGTGGGTTCGGCCACTAGGGGTATATGCCCTAAAATCATGTCTAAGCTATTCGTCCATAGGTGCTGACGCCTCCTGGAAGTCCGATATCTCCATTGATGTAGTTGCATCTTCCGGATGATCCACATGTGCAAAGTTAGACTCACGACGGGAATGATACTTGGCAATAGCCTCAGGGGAAGCTCGGCATATGCGTGACCAATGATCCTTTGATCCACAGCGATAGCACATGTCCAATTCAATAGAAGCAGCCTGAATGGGAGCTTTGCCCTTGTTCTTGAAGTTTGGGACCTTAGGGGCGAGTTGCGGACGCTGCTGGGTCGCAATTTTACCCTTAGGTGCGGCACTCTGTTGACCATGGGCCCGTGGTGGGGCTTGTCCCCTATTTCCAACGCCATGACGAGTCTGTCGTCTTTTCTGGCTGCGATAGTTAGTCGCATGCGCTTCAGGCGCGGCGTGCGAGCCAGTGGGTCGAGCTTGATGGTTTTTCATCAAAAGCTGGTTCTGCTTTTCAGCGAGAAGTAAAACAGAGATCAAATCCAAGAACTTGGTGAATTTCTGTGCCCTATATTGTTGCTGCAGGACAATATTGGTGGCATAGAAGGTCGAATAGGTCTTCTCCAGGAGATCTGATTCGGTGAGTTCCACTTTGCAGAATTTCAACAAAGAACGGATTCTACAAACTTCAGAGTTGTATTCATTCACAGACTTAAAGTCTTGGAAGCGAAGATGCTGCCAGTTGTGTCTTGCTTCAGGCAAGTATATGTCTTTCTGGTGATCGAAACGGTCAGCCAGAGCAAGCCAGAGGGTGCGTGGGTCCTCTTCAGCGAGATACTCGGTCTGCAGTGCATCATGGATGTGTCTTCGGATGAAGATCATTGCAGTAGCCTTCTGAGCTTCGTCAACAGGTTTGTCGGCGATGGGAGTCTCGATGGTGGCTTGAATGCCCTTTGCAGTTAAATGGAGCTTCACGTCTTGAACCCACTTCAGATAGTTTCTTCCAGAGACTTCTAGAGCGGTGAAATCGAGCTTGTTCAAGTTCGACATGTCCCTAAGACAGAGGGAAAAAAAAACGTGATTAGTCATATGGTAAGTCATAGACATATATCGGAGAACATACAGGTTCTTTAGACATGTATTGGTTTAATTTATGCATGAAAACGACAGGTTTCATGTGGTATGTTTTGAATGAAAACTTCAGGTTTCAAAGGCACTAAATTTGAAACTACAGGTTCAATTTAGTATTTTATGATCGATTAGTTCATAATGAGAGGTTCCTGCAATAAACACAGAATGCAATATACTAACTTAGTGTAGTGGATTTGAGTTTCTTCGGGAACTCAAGTGTGAGAGCTTCGTTACTACGAAAGTATGTGACGGTTCAAAGTATAAAGAGAAATTATTGAATCGTTAATGTCCAAAAGTGATCTTTAGGTCAAGAATTTTGGATTCATTATCAGATTAATGGACTGCAGGTCACTTTTAATTAATTCAATAAATCGGGCCATACAGGGTCGATTGTAGAAGCAAAATAATATTAGTATAATATTATTGGATCGAAATCAAAAGCTCCAATCATAATAAGGGGTGGTGCCGTGAGAGGGCTAGGGCACGGGGTGCCATAAGTGGTCACGGCAGGGCCTTTAAGAAGGCCTGGAATCATGGCTGCAGGCCACGGGGGAAAAAAAACTTCCAGCCGAAGCTGGGTTGGGTCCATATGGACCGAGGGGTTTGCACGGGGGAGCCCAAGACAGTGGGCTGGCGTTGTGGGAGCTGCGGGCCGCGCAAGAAGCCCAGCGAAAGCTGGCTTGTGCGTGCGTGTGTGCATACGTGTGCCTAGCCGAAGGCTGGCAGCAGTGATGCGGGCCGAGTGTGGCCTAGGGCTGCAGGCCCAGTTACAGAAATAAAGCAGGCCGAAGCCTGTTGTTTCTTGCGGCGCAGGGAGGGTGCTGTGCACCCAATCCCGATCCCCTTTGTTTCCCATTTTTTTTCAATTCCCTTAGGGTTTTAGGAAAACCCTAACTTGCTTCTAATTTATTTTTATACTTTGACTCACAAATTCCACATAACAATTTAATTGTGCGATGCATGAAACAAATATATATATGAATTTGTGAATATATATATCGGAAGGAAAATATAAACATAGGGGGTTCATGCATCATGGGGAATGTTTTCATGCTTCATGGGTCGTTTCAAATATCTTACTTTATTTTAAGCGTACCTGAGTAGCAGAAAACAAATAAGCCTTTGAATGTAGTGGATGATAGCCTCCTCCTACGATGCGTCAATTCCTTAGCTCCGGGTAATTCCTTAGCTTCTGGCAAGAGCGTGCTGATAACGTGTTGCAGGCCTAATTGAGTGAGCGATCTAGGAAGAGAGTGAGAGGGGTGGTGCGGCAAGCTTAGGAGAGAAGAGAGATTGATTTAATTGTGAGGTGTGTTTGATTCACCCCATTGTGCCTTTATTTATAGTAGTAGAAAGGGTGAATACCTTTCCCTTTATGATTACAACATTTAATAGGTAATCTAGTCCTAATAGGAATATAAGATACTATCCCATATTCTCTAGGATTTACACAATCACATTCCTATTCTAAATATGACTGCAACAAATGTTTATTTTCTGTTGTAATTCAAAATTTTATATTATTAAATGTGGAGTTAGCATGTAATCCAACTTCTAACTTTTAAAAACCCTAAATCGCCGTTTGCATTCCCATTTCTTCACTTTCTCAACCACATTCCTTCACTTTCTCCACCACTTTCTTTCTTCTCACCAGCTTTCCTGTCGTTCTTCCTTCTTTCTTCCTTAATTCTTTTTTTCCTGGTCCAAGCTACTTGATTGAATCGAAGACTAGGAGATGATTCAGGGTTTCTAAAAATTTGAGATTTTATTTTTTGAGTTCCCTGTTTCTTTCCTTGTGTTCATGAAGGTAACAATTCCCACTATTTTCCTTTATTTATGTGTTATTATTTTATAAAACTTATATTTGTATATATTTTGTTTGTTACTAATGAAAACGACCAAACCCAGGTTCTCTCAGTTTGGGCTTTGGTATTTCCATCTTTGGTTTTGTTTGTAGGTTTTGATTGGTATTTCATTTGGGAAGGGTGATTGAGAGTGGTTGCTCATTTCATATTGGTGAGTAATGATATTGTTATTTAGGGGGTGTATTCAATTGGGATTTTAAGAGATTTTAATTCTTTTAATGAATCTAGGGGTATTCAATCAGGATTTTAAGATAGTTTATTAAAATCCTTATAAATCCGGGTGTATTCAATTAGGATTTTAAAGAAGTTTATAACATTCTAGGTGTATTCAATTAGAAATTGATTATAAAGAATTTGAAAAAGTTGAGGAATTTGAGGGAATTTGAGAGATTTCGTAGTGTATTTTAAGCATCCACAAATCTCACCTCTTCCCATAAGATTTCGAGAGAATTGAATCAAAATTTTATATGGAATCTCTATAAATCAATTAAACTCCATAAAAATCCATGGATTTATAATTCCACTAAAATCTCTCAAATTCCCGATTGAATACACCCCCTTAATATTGCATCTTTTAGTTGGGCTTAGTGTGTATAAATTTATTGAAAATTTTTAACTTTTTGTTTTTTGAATTTGCAGGGATGATGAAAGACAGACATGTAATCTACATCAGTTGTGTGTTCATATTAGAGAATGGGTCTTCATTAGATTTAGTTTTAAATTTTGTTCAAAGCCTTATGTACACTACTGGATTTGTAGTTCAAATATCAATCTATCATGTTCATGTATGTTTTGTATCTAATGAAATGAAATCTGATTTTTTTTTCCGATATCTGTTGGTAATAGCTTCTTCTGGGTTTTATTTATCAAGTTCTTGTAGGTTATTAATTGTGGAAAGAAAATCTTTTTCGATGGAAACAATTTCTCAAAATGCAATAATGGCTAATAAATGGTATTTTTATATTATAATTATAAAATACTAAGTAGGGGCGGAACATTCTGCTTTTAATGTGCTAATTTCCAACGTGTCATGCAAAACATTAGGTGCGGATGTAAAAACAATAGGGGCAGATTTAAGAAATTTTTTGCCTCTAATTCTATTAGCAACACCTTTTTTAGGGACGAATCATTTATCTGCCCCTCCTTATTTTTAGAGGCAGAAATTGATAATAAATGCCCCTCCTTATTTGGGGGGAAATTTGGCATTTAGCCCCCCATTGGAGTTAGTCTAATAATAGCAAATAGAGGCAAATAAAATTGCCTCTAATAATTCTTTTTCTTGTAGGAAAGGTGATGGGTAAGATGCGGAACAAATGCACATGGAATCGTACACAACATGAAAACCAGAAAGTAAACAATTTTAACCAGGTGGTCTTTTTCTTGTCTGGGTTAACATTTTAGGTCATCCCATTGCGCATTCTTCCTCCCACCACACGGTTCAAAGCAATTTTTCTTTTATAATAATGAAGGATTGGATTTCTCCAAAAAATAATAATAAAGAGATAAAATATATTAATAAAGAGATAACATCATGTATAAATCATATAATGTGGATTACATTGTCACAACTACACACGAGAAGCGGATCAACAAAAAAACCAGATCGTATCCATTAAACCACACACTGACGGAGTATGATATAAGCCGGTGCGGTGATCAATCATAAATGCAGATGCAATTTGCAGCATGAAATAGGGTGGATATAAAAAATCCCAATGAGGTATTATTACACAACTTAATGACAAAACTTGCAACGAAAGCACCGCTTTTAAGGGATTTAAGAAATGGAAGAGTTGACAAAACAGCTCATTCAGAAATCAGCAAAAACAGCAAAAACATCACCGTGGATGTAGTCATTATCTACCAAACTGACCAAAAAGCAGCTGCTCTGCACCTGCAAAAGTTGAGAACAAGATCGTGTCAATATTACCAACTCAATTTCCATCAAAAGATAGAGTGGAAAGGTGTCTTGGGGCTTGGGGTTGTGGGGTACATTTCAACAATCAAATCATAAATATGTTAACAGGCAAGAAGAGACATTAATGAAAAACACAAACCTCTTCGAGCAATTTCCTAGATGAGTCACCCTCAGAGTATAAGCAGGCCCATCCTCTTGACCAGATTTCAAATGCCTCATCCTTCCAAACTATAAAACTGGCAGGATCCACGACAGTTGGTTGGATTATCTCCCTTGCTGGAAAGACGCCCCATGTTACTGCATTCACATCAGTCTGGCCAATATTAGATATCCAGCTCCCGTCTTTGTTCACGGCCATGTAAGTTAGAGATGGAAGAACCTTGCATTTTTCAACAAGAGCATCCAACTTCTCTTTCGAACAGAAAAACTCTAGATAGGCTTTCTGATAAACATATCCTCCAGGGCCACCCCACCCTGAGAAACAAGGTAGATATGTTAGAGTCTAGATAAAAATGCAATTTTCAAGATCTCATACGAGGATAATCATCAAATATAAATATTAGTTTCAAGGAAAAGAAGAGAAACAAAAAAAAAATTAAATCTCTTTGTTGTGCTGTAGTTTTGAAAAAAGTAATTCAATCCGATCTTCATGATTGAAAAATAAAATCATGTATCATATTGAATTTTTTAAGTTATCAAGTTCAAGCTAGTTTACCACTGAACCTAGACTTGCGATCCTGTAATTATCAAGTGATTTCAGTGATCCTGATAAAAACTCTTGATGATTAAAATCACGTTAATTAAGATAAAGCCTCACTTGCAAAAAATGAGATACAAATTGAATCTTCGAATGGTTATCATAATCGCAAACTGACAAACATATTTGTCCTTATTGCTTACCAACAGACGGCGAGTCAGATCTTTCCCCATTTACCGCTGGTTGGCTGTTGATGGTAAGGAAACCTTTAGTGTTAATTTTTCCTAGCAACTCGTTTATGATCCTCGTCTCTGGCTGAAGCCCATCTAGTTCAGACCAAGGGCTGCTTCTCAATTTTCCAAGGCAGAACTTCTTAAATTTCTGATATGATTGCAATTCCAGTACGTCAGTTCATAGGTAGTTTGCTGACAAAGCTAAGACAAAACACACAGTAAGATGGAAACTTCACCTCGTAGATATCTTCAATGCTCTTCAATGGGACAACCCATTCCTCAACAAGTTTCTTGTCACGTGCACGTGGCAGCATGAACTGTTGAAAAATTATGACTTAAAGTCATGCATACCCAACTCTAGTGCAAAGGCAAAATACGAAGTAAGAGAGAACATGTGGTTGTGAAAAACTATAATCACAAGAAATAAACTGGATTAGGAATAAAAGTAAAATTTTCTCTGAGAGAACACCATTGGAATGCTCAAGTATTTAACAACGTTGACTGATCCACCCAAATCCATCCCGAAATTATAGGCCCCAAGACCAAATTTGTGTGTTTACTGTACCTGATAATCAGTCAGTGCTCCATATGAAGGGTTACCGGAATCACCCCACCGCCCATGTGGGTACAGATCCCAGCCTACGGTTCTTGATATGTAGCTCTTGGGACGATTAGCCCTACCATCAATTGCCAGGACGATTAGATATTTTCTTTTGGGGGTGTGTGTATTTGGGGGAGCAGTTGGGTTGCATACCAGAAAATTGGACGAACATCTTCTTTAACACGGAAAACATTTGCAGGGCGTCTCCAAGGTAAGGGCCTTGATATTTTGGACTCTTCAATCAGACCAAGATTCTGCCAAAGTAGTTAGTACAATTGTAAGGGGGACATATTTGGTGGTAAGTTTTAATCAAGCAACTCATATTATTCTGATGTACATCTGAAGTCAAGTCAGAAGAATAAGAAAGACATGAAGAGAAAACCGTTAATATAGCCAACGCAGATTTCTCCATGTTGAGAGTATAAAGATGCAATGTCCTAATCCCATGAGCCAAAATCTTCTTGCACATCTCGGTTCCAAGGTGAATTCCGTATAATCTCACGGCTTCTTCATTGTCTTTGATAGGCTCCAAGGCAGCAGTAACCTCAGCTGGTATCTACAGTGTGCCATTTTCTTGTTTGTATAGTGGGGTGATGAGGAAGAAAAGTGAAGAGCGAAAAGGCTATTCATAATACCTTGGTTTTGCAGAAGCCAGTCATGCGTATGAAACCCTTGTAGTTATTAATGGGCATAATTCCAGGAACAATGGGACAAGTAATTCCAATTTGGCGACAGTCATTCACGAATTTGAGGAAAACATCAGTGTCGTAGAATAACTGAGTAACAATGAAATCGGCGCCAGCATCAACCTTTCTCTTCAAATAAACTAGATCACTCTGATATGCTTCTGGAGAGGCGAGGCCATCAGCTGCAATGGCATCTGGGTGAGCCTCTGGATAACCAGCAACAGTGACGCCAAAGTAGTCACCATATTTGGCTCTGATATGGGTGACCTGCAATTGCAATGGGTGATTTACTGATTTTGGAATTTACAGTGAATTTGCAATGTGCAATTCGCAATTCGCAAGCAATAGATGGATGAATGAATGTGTCAGACAGATCTGGGGAATTATGGCATCATCATTATTGTCATCGAGAATTTCAGTAAGATTAAGAAGAAAAGATGATCAACTAGTAAAGAAGGTACGAACCAGGTCCCGGGCGCAGGCAAAGCCTCCTTGGATCTGAACAAACTTGTCCTGGCCATGGGGTGGGTCGCCCCGGAGAGCAAGAACGTTCTGGATGCCGTTGGACTTGATGGTTTGGAGGGCGTGGTCGATCTTGTCGACGGGCATGTTGGTGCAGGTGAGGTGCATCATGGTCTCCACGCAGATGAGGTTCTGCATCTTATTGGCAATGTCCAGCGTCAGATCCGCCGTGGAGCCACCGGCACCCCAGGTTATGTCGCAGAAGGCCGGGCCGTGGGCCACCATCCGATCCATCCTCTCCAACAGGTTCTCCACGCCATCCTCCGTCTTTGGCGGGAAGAACTCGAAGGAGAAGACCACCTTTTTCTCATCCACCAATGACTCCTGGATCTTCTCTATCACTTTCATCCTTCCTTCTCTTGCTTGCTTCTTGTCTTGTCGATGAGAGGATTACTCAGATCTGTAATCTATGATAGAATAGAGTAGAGTCCCACCACCTCCCACTGGCAAGTCTCTGGGTCCGCGAGTCTGGAGAGAGTGAGGGAGTCACCGACACGGCACAAGTGTTGTAGTATGTATCATGTACGTGATTCCGAAAGCCAAAGGTCCCTGAAATTTGCATAGTACATAAATTTGATCATGAGATTTACAATCAATAAAAGTGGTCTCTAAGATTGTCCACCATCCATTATTTTGATCTTGTTCCTTCCGTTAAAAAACTCCGTTAAGTTGAGGGTATCACACATAACTTCCCTGCGATTTGCAAAACACATAATTTTGGTCATCATCCATCATTTTGGTCATTCCATTAAAAAGCTCAGGGACCACTTAACAGAGTTTTTTAATGGAATGATCAAAATTATGGATGGTGGATAATCTCAGGAACCAGTTCTATTGATTTTAAATCTCAAGGACCAAAGTTATGTGTTATTCAAATCTCATGGACCATTTTGGCTAAAAAGCCATTCTAAAATTTCATTCAGATTTTAGATCCCGATTTGCAACAGACCATTTGCCCAAAAAGAGTAACTAGTGATAATGTGTGGCAATGGCATTTCTCCATATCATATGGCTGGAGAGACCCATGGAAAAAAATTAAGGTTTCACCATAAAATCAATTTGTAATTGGCAATATGGGAAGTAGCACAACTTACTTATAAACTAATGCAAGGTCTCTCCCCTTCTTAATACTCACCAACATCCCCAAACCCCAAATTCCCTTTTTCTTTAATTTTTACTCCATTTTCAACTCTCTAAACCAAAATAAAGATTCTTTGTAACGACCCGTCCCCATATATTATGAATTTTATAATGTGAAATTACGAAAATGCCCTTCGAGGTAAAAACGTTGACTTTTGCTGACCGTTTTGCCGTGTCACGTAAGATCCGTTTTCTTGGCGTATCCTTGTAGTACTCGTCGCTACAAACGCGTGGGTACAAGCGGAACGTAATTTGGAGTTATAATGAAAGAGTTATTAACGAATGAATTAGAGAGCAAAATGGTCATTTGACCATAAATTTGGAAGGCTCCAGAATTACTGGAGCAGTGAGATGGTGCCACGTGTATGGTTGTGATAGAAAGAAGATGAGAGAAAATAGTAGGGGGGACTGCCCAATCAGAAAGAAGGGGAATAGAGATTGACCAATTAGAAGGGAGAGAAATGAGGGGAATGAGAACGAAGAGATGCACCCGATCCTTCGACCCTAATCCTGCGTGACCCGACTCGACTCCCCACCATGTTTTTCAACACCTTTTTCAGGCGGTTTTTCCAGCTATTCCCAGCCATCCACCACCTGGAAAACATTTCATGGCCTCCCTTCTTCCATTTTTATCAATTAATCGATGGATTTTGGGCCTAGGTTCGTGGATCTCGCGTTGACAGTTTCAAAGACACCCACGGTGGCTATCGGCCATTTCTTCAACCACCACCATGGTTTAACTTCTCTTGAGGCCAAGAACAAACCCCAAACAAGTTTGGGGGCGACGGAGCATCGGAAGGGACGAATCGACAACCACCCATTTTGAGGGTTTCCGACTGATCGAGGGTGATTTAAGGTGTTTCCCGGTCAAATTGAACTTTGGCTCAGGTATAAAAGTTGTTCCTCTCATTGAGATCTACATTCCGATAAATTTTGGGAATTTTTGGAGTTGTTGAATTTTTCGGCGAGTCGGGGCCGTCGGCCGCTGCCTCGTGGCAACTTGTGCAGCGGCGCGCGGGGGGGGGGGGGGGGGTGGAACCCAAGGTCCCTCCTTAGATTTTTCGACGTGCCGAATCCGTCGTCCGTTTTCCCAAATTCTAACATTTTAGTAGAGTTTTACTAAAAGGTCCATAATTGTGGTTAGGTGCATCGGTGGAAAGTAACTTCATCCTCGCTAGCTCAAGCTGTACCCGGGACAACGAAATATCTGTGAGTGGACCCCTTCTAAACTTTAATGTTTTTATAAAATGTTAGGCTTGCATGCAATGCATATTTCATGAATGGAGCATGATTTATAATATGTTTTGCGGATTTTCATACTTATGATTTATTTAAACTGCTTTACGAAATATTTATGATTTATCGAAATTACATTTTATTAAAGGTTAGGAAATAAGGGATTTTTGTATATGAAATACTTGGGTTTTAGGAATATGCATTACTAAGGATTTATGAAATGAGGTTTTGTGCTTTTAAGCTCCGGTGTTTTAAATATGGGTTTGTGAAATATGTTTTCGATGCTTATCTAGTGGGTTATCATACGACACATACACACACCATGAGTATGATGTCTATGGCCATAGGACACAATGAAGGAGTAGTGAGATATTTATGATATACCCCTAGCTTCACTGCCGAAAGCAGCGTCAGACAACTTCACTAGCCACGGCTAGTGTCGGTGTGTATGTATGCTATTTTATTCAGCTTCATCTTCAGGTGATAAACAGGTTATTGAGCTTCACATTCGGGTGATGGACAAGTACTGCCTTTCGACAAATATATGATACCCCTAGAGAGAGTACATCATTGATGAGATTTACGGATTTTCCTTTGGGCGGCGTTAGCACCATTATTGAGCATTGTTTTACACGTACATGTATTACAATATATATACGTTTTCAAAACAAGGGTTTAGTGACACACCCCGACCAAGATCGAGACATGCTGGCCATCACGTGAGTGTGATGTAGCCATGTGCACAGTGCGGAAGCAGTAATAAAGAAAGAATTACGAATGAATAAAAACCAAACTTCAAGAAGTGCTAGAAAAGCTAAGGTGCAAGAACGGAATATGTGTGAATACACAATCAGAGCATAAAGAGCCTAAGTGCAGTCAGCATAAGAAGTACTAATTTAAATGACACCCAAAGGGTCCTACATATGTGATGGTCTGTCAGAACCTCTGTTGTAGCCTCGTAAGTCACCAACAAACGCTACCTAAAACCTGGAGGGGCGCAAAACAGAAAACATGAGTGGGCAAAAACAAAGCTTTTCGAAAATCATTTCATTAACAACAGTTATAACCCCTCGCCGTAAAACCTGTATATTTTCCCATAAAATAGTATATACATATACTAAATATCAATTGATATCATCAACATCAAAATATGTAAACAAATCATGAATATGCCATGCCACATAAATCAAATCACCAGGTAAGTAATCCAAATGCAATAATAACTGCAATATCTCATCATTTGAACTCTAGCTCATAAATCATGCCTGCACACGAGTCGAACCCACTTATAGTGGTCTATACGACAGGACTAGGTGTAAAATAATACGCTCTAGTGCTACAATCACGTGAACACTGTGCGAATGATCGCAGGTCACCTACGAGTCGAACCCACTGAAAGTGGTCTATACGACAGGACTGTGCACCTAACTTGGATCCAAGATGAGCGTGTGGTGCGGGAGGTGAACATCACGTGAAAGCCTATGCCCCTAACCATGGGCGGGAGCACTAACACCGGGGTGCAGGCTAATGAGCTCTCGATGCATCTCATCATAATCATCATAACACAACTCCTCATCAACAACACATAAACTTACCTGGAACTTACTTGAGCGCCCGCAGCGTCAACAACCATGTATACACAATTCATAATGCATAATCAAAAGTATAAATATATTGGCATGGCAATTCATGGATAAAGTCATTAAAAATGCATTTCTGGGAAAAATACTTATCATATAGGTATATACAGAAAACCAAAAGCCCACCTACTGATAAGTAGACAGATCGTAATCTCCGTGCCTAGCCTGGCTACGCTCGTCCTCGGGATAGGTCTCGCCTATGTGAGAAACAATTATAAAAACATTAATTTAAAGCACATAAACGAAACTAGGAAATAACTTCTTATACGTTACTCAATTGGGTTGTTTAAATATACCAAAGTGATCTACATAACCTCACGAACAACCCCATATTTTTTGAATTATTTTTTTACCCCTCTCACACCGCCACGCGCCGACCAAGGCACGGCCAGACGCGCCACCCACGCGCGGCACGTGCCTAGCACACTGACGGCAACAGTTAACGCCGTCAGGAATATTCCGTTAAAACCAAGCATAATCCGTCTAAATTGACAGAATATTCCGTCGTCCTCTACTTTCGAACTCCGGCGACCGTCGCCGTCGCCGGAAACTGGGAAATCTTAAAATCTTTATATCTTCCTCGTTTTTGCACCAAAATTCAAGAAACTGGTACCAAAATGAAGCTTACGACATTTAGAACACAACCTTACCAATTTCAAGCCCTGAAAACCACAGAATCTCGCCGGAGAAGCCTCGATAACCCGGCCAGAATTTCAAACTCTTCGTTCTCGCTATTCCGACGTCCAAATTCTTCCAACGAAGTACTCCGAGCTTCGTGAGAACCTCTTAAAGCTCCCTATGAGCTTGAAATCTCCTAAAACACACGATTTTACGTGAGCATGAACAGTGCAAGGAATTGGGGTTTTGGTTTCTCAAGAAAACAAGGGTTCCAAAACGTAAAACTGGTATAAATGAACTCAGAAGCTTGCAAGGAGTTCAAAAATTACCTTCTTGACGTCGATCCATGACTGGAAGAGGTTGTTTGAGGTTCGTCCGTACACTTGTACGGAAAATGAGTGAAAGTCCGAGAGAATGAGAGAGAGAGAGAGAGCACGGGAGTGATGTTTGCTGCGTGTGTGGTCTTATTTGGGTCACTTAACCAATCAAAACAACACCCTAAGTTCCTTAGTTCAATTTAGGTCCAACATAATGAGATTTGCACACTTAGTCCACAACCAAACTAGGTACGCATCACACACCACATAATTCTCCAGGGTAAATTAGTCTTTTCACGCCAACGTTGAAATTATTTCAAGAACGGTTGTGACATTTAGTATGTTCAGAAAGAAAACGGTTTTCCTATTATTAGTATTATTATTATAAACTTTGGTCCACTCACCTTTTCTGTTTTGCGCCCCCTCAGGAGTTAGAATTGAGGCACACGATCCCGGTGTCATGGCACTTCCGCTCAGGCATTCTTGAGTCTTCTTTGTGTAAAACACATTCCTCGGTTCGTACCTTTCTATAATATTTCTATCACTTTATTCTTGGTTAGTTGTATGCTCTGAACACGGTTTTGCATTAGTATATTTCCTTCTAATTCCATATTTTAATTTACGTACATGTTTATAATGGCTTCGTCACCATCGGATGTCTGCCAGCACGTGCCTACCCTGATATTTGAGGATATCGAGGTTGGAGCGTGTCATTCTTATTCCTCTAATTTTATAAATTGGTTGGAAAAATTGGACTTACAACCTTTATCATAGAAATTAGAACTTACTTGCTTTGGTCGGTTACTGTTTTATTCAAGGTTCTAAAAGACGTTATGTGAAATCCTTTTCCTGGATATCACTATTGTAATTTATGTATTTCGTATTCACGGGATTTATAGCATTTTCACGAATTTAAATTAATTTTAGATTTTAATTACTTAGTTACAAAGTTCGAATTTTCAAAATAATTATTTAAAATCTGTTAATGCACAAAATCGGTGAAGACTTTGGAACAACGTAAAGTGTCAAGTTTGTGACCTTCGCTCGGTTGCTTTGGTCACTAGTGAGGATAAATATGTAAAGAGATAGGGATAGGGAAGCAAACACAAGATGTATGTGGTTCACCCTAAGTTTGGCTACATCCACGAAGTAGAGGAGTTCTCATTAATAGTGAAGGGTTTACACAAGTGCATAGGTTCAAGCATAATCATCATTAGTGAGTCCTAATAACTAGTTTAAGTATAGTAATGACATTCGGGATTAATTGTAGGAGAATGGTCTCCATTTATAGTTAAGGATAGTCTTTAGCTTTTGTCCGTGATCAATGTGGGACTCTATGAGCTTTATTATGATGTTGACATGTGTTGTGACGACCCGTCCCTAAAAAGTATAATTTTTATAATTTTAATAAGTGATTTTACGAAAATGCCCTTCGAGGCACATGCGTTGACTGGGGTTAACTATAGTGTCATGTCACGTAAGACTCGTTTTCTTGGCATATCCTCGGAGTACTCGTCACTACGGACGTGTGGGTACAAGCGGTTCGTGATTTGGAGCTATAACGAAGGAATTAAATCTGGGGTGCCACATGTGTGGCCCAGATTTAAGGAAGAAGGAAAACAGACGGCTGAGATGTAAGGAAAATGAGAGAATATGAGGAATAAGGAGATGAGAGAGAAAGAAAATGGCGAATGAGGGAAGGAAGAAAGGAGGGAAATGAGAGAAAAGAAGAAAGAGAGGAACCGGCGGGTTCCTAACCCGCATCCAACCCGACACCCTACACCTTCCGCCGCCCTTGTATATGATTTTTCCGACGAATTGTCACCATACATCACCTAGAAATCAGTCCACTACCCTTCATCTTCCTTTTCTACCTTGAATTATAGAGAAATTGGGTGTAATTTAACAAACAACTCACGGGGTGCCGTGAGACCCTTGTTCGAAATCCATCAATCGTGAAACCATTTCCTTCAATTACCACCACTAGAACACTCCCCTAGAACCCAGAAACAAAGCCCAAGCTTTGGTTGGAGCGTCGGAGTTGATTTAAGGACGGATCGAGCACACCCAAAACCTAGGGTTTCTGAGAGGTTTTGGCAAAATTGAAGCTCTTCCAGGCCAAATTGGCCTTGGTCACATGTATGAAAGTTACTCTACTCATTGAGATCTTCACTTCTGAAAAATTTGGTAATTTTTGGAGATAGTTAGATTTTCCAGCGAGTCGGGAAGGCCGACCGCCACCCACGGCGGTGCGTGGCCAGTGGGCCGTCAATATTATTTTTAGGCTATGTTTGACATCTTAAGTTCAGTTTTGATAATCGAATGACGTAGATTGATCAATTGAACTTAATTTCATTACGGTACGTGGTTAGGTAAAAATATGAATCAACGATCCGACCGTTGGATCGTCACCAAACTTTGATACGTTGTAATACGTAATATTTGAAGATCATAAGAACTTGCGGATTGGGAATCTGATATATGGATTTTCCCGAATTGGATTTGGAAGTTCATAAAATAAAATGTTAACCGCCACTTGGTTTTGACAATTGGCGGAGATCCGACCGTTGGATCGTAACGAAATTTTAGTATGTTATTCTAGAAGTATAATTTGGATCTCTGGAAGTTACAGATTGGAAATTTGAGATGTAGATCTTCCGAATCGAGTTATGTAGGGTTATGACACTACCGTCGAACTTTGATCGACGGATGACTTTTGGTTAATGGGTCTTAAACCATTCTAAAATGTCCTGGAGGATATGTTATGTGTGAGTTACGTATTCTATTGATAAGAGTTCTGAGATTTGGTCCGATAATTGTTCTAGGTGCCGATCGTTCGGGACGCCTCGACGCTCGTGTTAGAGAATCGTAGTACGGCTTCCATATATATATATATATATATATATATATATATATATATATGCATGCGTTGCGTTTTCCCAAAAACCTATTTAAATGGTGCTATGCTTTAAAATGCCATGCCAAATACTTTATATTTTAGAATATGCATTTAACAGTTAAATGTGTTATTGATGATGCTGCGGACGCCCAGGTAAGTTCCAGGTAAGGTTATATGTGGTTAATGGTAAGATGTACGGTTATGGTGATACCTAGTGACATTCAAAGCTCATAAATCGGTGGTTCCGACATAATATTGTCATACATACCACTATAGGTGGTTCCGACATAGTCTTGTCGTACAGACCACTATCGGTGGTTCCGACTTGTGTGCAGACTTAAGTGATGAGCTATAGATTCAGCCGTACAGGCCACTAGATGTGGATCCAGCTGACATATTATTATTCACTGTTTACTTCAGTTGGTTGACTTGATTGTTTATGTGGTATCTTGCAATATATATATATATATATATATATATATATATATATATATATGTTGGGATTCTTAGATTATGGAAATAAGTTTGAGATATATATATTTGTGCATATTCTACTTTCTGGGAAATTATACAAGTTTTACGGCGAGGGGTTATACCTTTGATAATTTAAAAGGTTTTGAAAAGCTTTGTTTTCGCCCACTCACATTTTCTTGTTTTGTGCCCCTCCAGGTTTTAAATTGCAAAATGTTCATATCGACGAGGATTCGTGGCGAATCTTGGTATAGGTGGCTTCCATTGAGGGTATGATTCTTATCCATGCTACTGCACTTTACTTATGCTCTAACATCGCGTGTGAAAATGGGCTCAATCCCGCTCACCGCGCAATTCTGCTTGTAGACATTTTAGGTTTAAATGTATTCATATTTTTACGCATCAGCACACTTTATGGCTTCGTCACCTTCCAAATGTCAACCAGCACAGCTCGATTCGGAGTCCTATTGGACATTCCGGGTCGGGGTGTGTCATGCGTTGCGCTGTGATTGGCCTCCTGGTTTGAGGGAAACTCTCGTGCTTCGACATGGGTGCCTCAGCATGAACCCCTCAGTAGGTCCTTAAAAGTATGACGTTGACCGGTGCTCGGTAGTTTCAGGATTGGTTAAGTATGGTACAAGCAAAATCCATAAACATTTGAGGGTCGTTCTTAATGTTATCGAATTGAGCTCGACCCCACGAGCGCGTAGGCGAAAGCAGTTCGCGAATAGGATGATGAAGAAGTTACGGACGTTTGAAGTTTCTTTTAAATAAAATATTGATTTAATATTTTTAGAGGTTCCCATTAATTTGGGAAGGGACCAATTAGAAAAGGAGAAAGAGAGACCAATCCGAGAAGAGAAAATGAGAGAAAGGAAAGAGGAGATAAGCATTAGACCTGTTTCCAGACCCCTCGGCCTAACGACCCAGTTTTGACCTAGTAGTTTTCCGTCGTTTTTCCGGCGAATTCCACCTGTGTGAGATCCCACATCGTCCAGGGGAATGGATCCTTTATGCCTTATATGTACATGCCCACCTCCAAATAGCACGAGGCCTTTTGGGAGCTCACTGACTTTGGGTTCCGTAGGAACTCCAAAGTTAAGCGAGAATGGGCCAGAGCAATCCCAGGATGGGTGACCCACTGAGAAGTTCTGTTCGCGTGAGTTCCCATAAACAAAACTGTGAGGGCATGGTCGGGGCCCAAAGCGGATCGTGCTACGGCAGAGTCGAGCCCTGGGTGTGGTGGGGGCCTGGGCCAGGATGTGACAATTTGGTATCAGAGCCAATCCCTGGCCGGAAGTGTGTCGACGAGGACGTCGGGCCTAGACTCGGCAGTTTCTGACACGACACGAAAACGACATGAAAATAACAGGTTTCGGGTCATTATCGGGTGACCCGTTAAGAACCTGTTAATAACGGGTTCTTAACGGGTATACATGCGGGTAACACGTGGGTAACCCATTTCGACTCGTTAAGAAAAAAAAATTTATAATTTTAAAGTTTAATTACTAAAAGATTTATTATAAAATACAATAACCATATTAATATATACAGTACACTCTATATTAAATATATAGTTTTGTATTATTATTCTATATAAGTTAAAAAAAAAATTTAGTCATTATTTATTTTTATTATGAGAGTTCCTTATTATCATTATTAGGATAAAATTTTACTTAACATGTTGTTGTCCAAAATTAAAATAAGGGTAAATTACACAAAACTACCTCAACTATTAGGGTCACGACTGTTTCATACCTCATTTTTTAAAATTGACAATGTCATACAACATCTTACGAATTTGTGACAATGTCATACCTCCGTCAATTTTTCTGTTAGTTTTTCTGTTAAGTGCTGACGTGGCTAGAAACGGGGACCACTCAATAATCCAGCTGGATTAAAAAATAATTAAATATATTTTTAATAATTAAATATTAAAAAATTAAGAATAAAAAAACAAAAACAAATATTTTTCCTTCTCTCTCTTTCTTCTTTTCCTTCTCTCTCCTTCTCTCTCCTTCTTCTCTCTCATTCTCTCTCCTCCTCCTTCTTCTTGGCCGAAACTGGGTGTTTGAAATTTTTTTTTTTTTTCTTCTTCTTCTTCTTCTTCTTCTTCTTCTTCTTGGGCCGAAACTGGGTGTTCAATTTTTTTTTTTTTGGTTCTTCTTCTTCTCTCTCCTTCTTCTTGGGCCGAAACTGGGTGCTCGAATTTTTTATTTTTTATTTTTTTTTGTTCTTCTTCTTCTCTCTCCTCTTCCTCCACCTCCTTCTTCTTGGGCCAAAACTGGGTGTTCGAATTTTGAATTTTTTTTTTTTTTTTTTTTTGGTTTTTGGGTTGCAGGTAGAGGGAAAGGGGGGGGGGGTGGTTTCTTTTTTCCTTCTCCTTCTTCTTCCGCAGGAGGGGGGTTTTAATTTTTTTTTTTTTCCTTCTTCTTCCCTTCTTCTTCCTTCTTCTTGGTTGCAGTTTGGGGTTTTTTTTTTTTTTTTTTTTTTTTCTCTCCTCCTCCTCCTCCTCCTCCTCCTCCTTCGGTTCTTCCTCCTTCTACCGGGAGGGGGGGTGAGGTTGGGGGTGGGTTTTCAAATTTTTATTTTTTTTCTTCTCTCTCTGTGTTAGCAGGGAAGAAGATGGGGAAGAGAGGGAGGGAGAGAAAGGGACGACTGAGGGCTTTTTTTTTTTTTTTTTTTTTTCTTTTAACTTTAACTTTTATTTATTATTTTAATTTTTTTTCTAATTTTTAATAATATTTTATTAATTTTTTAATACAAAGTGGGCTCCGAATCAAGCCACGTCAGCACTTGACAGAAAAATTGACGGAGGTATGACATTGTCACAAATTCGTAAGATGTTGTATGACATTGTCAATTTTAAAAAATGAGGTATGAAACTGTCGTAACCTCAATAGTTGAGGTAGTTTTTTATAATTTACCCTTAAAATAAACTAGTATAGTATTTGTATAGGCAAGAACTAAGAAGACATACATACAAGTATGAAAAATGTGAAAGAATATATAAACACTCGTGATTCATCATTATTCCTCCACGAGTAGATAATGGTTACACTTACTTACATTATCGTTTAGATTTTTATAATCCTCCAAACCCTCATGAACAATGTTTTTTATTTGAGGGCAAAATTAATAAAATTAATATTAATTATTGTAGAAGTGTAAAAAATGTAAGAAAAATATACAATCACTCATAGTGACAAGCTTTACAACTTTCATGAATGGGTCAACTTCGAAATCCAACACTATAATCCATAAACCTTAAATTTATATTTAACCGTCAATCATCATTTACGCTTTATTCTTCTTACTGAATTTCATTTTTTAAATTTTCTTTTTTGAAAACATGATCATCTGGCGGATGTAAGAAGATGAATGGTTCAGATCTTTGATATCACGTTTCAATATTTACGGTTAACTGAAATATGAGTCGATATCATATAGTTTGTAGAAACTTTATAAACATCAAGCAATATTTTCACTAACCGTAAAACTCTGAATATAATATCAGCGATCCAAACCTTTCATCTTCCTACATCCTTTAATAGATCATGTTTTCAAAAAAGAAAATCTGAAGAAAAAAAAAAACAAATTTGATGAGAACAATGAAGCGTAAATGTAAACAACAATCAATGATTAAATTTTGATCTATGATTTATATGATTATAGTGGCGAATTTTGAAGCTAAGCTCTTCATGAAAGTTGTAAAGCTTGTCATTACGAGAGTTTATATATTTTTTTCTATATTTTTTTACACTTATACATTAATTAAAAAACTATTAAAGACTTTAGGTAAGCGAAAATATACTTAAAAGAAAAATGCGTTTTTATGTTTTGGATGTGACAATATAGTATGTATATACTTATTTAGTATTATGGTTTTCATTTGATTATTTATTGGTTTAAAATATATTTTCCTTAACGGGTAACGGGTCGGGTCATATTACCTGTTAATATTATCGGGTCGGGTGATTTTACCCGTTTATTTTAACGGGTGTTACACGACACGACCCGTTAAGGTATCGGGTATGACACGAAAACGACACGAACATGGAAAACACGACACGAATGCCAGGTCTAGTCGAGCCCCTAAGGGGGGTGGATTGTGAGATCTCACATCGCCCAGGACAGTGGATCCTCTATGCCTTATATGTACATGCCCACCTCCAAATATCATGAGGCTTTTTGGGAGCTCACTGGCTTCGGGTTCGTAGAAACTCCGAAGTTAAGAGAGAATGGGCCAGAGCAATCCTAGGATGGGTGACCCATTAGGAAGTTCTGCTCGCGTGAGTTCCCATAAACAAAACCGTGAGGGCGTGGTCGGGGCCCAAAACGGGCAATATCGTGCTACGGCGGAGTCGAGCCAGGGGTGTGGTGGGGGCTCAGGCCGGGATGTGACAACCCGACCTCTGCTCTACCATTTCCTTTCAAACCCGAGTAATTTTGGCTCTTGTTTTGCGATAATGGAAATCATGGGCTTCGTGGGTTGCACGGCAGTGATCCGCCTTTTCTAAAAGGTATCTCGTCAACCACCACCACAATCAAATATCTCTTGAGCCCAGGAACAAACCCCAAATAAGTTTGGAAGCGGTGGAATAGCGGAGAAAACGAATCGAATCTTACCCTTTTTAGGGTTTTCCGGAAGATCGTGGTATTTTCAGGCAACTTCCCGGCCAAATTAGACCTCGGCCTAGGTATAAAACTTACTCCTCTCTTCAAGATCTTTATTTTGGTATAATTTGGGAAAATTTGGAATTAGGTGGTATAGTAGTGGTACATGTATGGTCTTAGTATATATGCGATAGGTGATCACTACCTAGAGCTATAAGATACAGTCCTACTTGTTATATCCGCGATGAGGAACTGTACATATGTTAGGGATGATCATGCTTAGTATATCCACTATGGGTAATCAGTGCCTACATTATTAGACAATGCATATGGTTCTAGTTGGTTTAATCGCAATGAGGGACCATACGCATTCTATGAGTTATCATGCTTGGTATATCCGTGATGGGTGATCACTACCTAAAGTTAAGATATGGTCTTGCTTTGTATATTCGCGATAGGGGACCATACGTATTTCAGGGGTGATCATGCTTGGTATATCCGCGATGGATAACCATTGCATGCACGATTAGATAATGCCAATGGTTCTGATTGGTATATCTGCAATACGGGACCATATGCATTCTAGGGGTGATCGTGCTTGGTATATCCGCGGTAGGTGATCACTGTCTATCTAGAGTTATGATGATTAGTTGTACTTGGCACATTTCGATAACGACCATATTTTAGTTGGATTCCGTTGAGTGGTCCGGAATCCCCATCCTTACTTATTTTCATAAACTTTAGTCGGGAACCCTAAATTCGAGTGAATAGGAATTGCTCACAGTAGACATTTTGTTTATAAATTAGATTTACCACGTTATTTTGGAATCCAAGTAGGGAATTATGTAGAGTTCCTTATTAAATTTCGTAAACTAATATGTGTTCTTGTTTATTGATTAACGTAGTATGTTAATATCGTGCATCTTTGATCATGGAATCGATTAATTGACGTGATTGTGGAATGGTGTTGGAAAGCATATGATGTATGTGAATGACAAAATGACAAATCTTGGTTGGCATATGGTTGTTATGTAGTGTGGTACTTTATGTTTTCTGCTAGGAAATGTATTGAAAAAAGTTAAGAGTTAACAAATGGTGAGCTACGAATGGCTTGATCCCTACTTAGGATAGGTAAGCAATCTAAAGGAAAGGTTTGATGCAGCCATGAAATAAAAGAAAATGACTGCTTGGTTGAATCGTTGAATGTGTTTTGGTCTTGTCTTGGAGGCGAGACATGATAGATAAATAGGGATGTGGTGACGTTACGTGTCGATTTTGGATGTATGTCGTGATGGGGGCGTGACATGCTAGGCGCTAGTCGGGCGGCGCGCTAGTGCCTAACGCCTAGGCGGCTAGGCGGGGACTAGGCGAGCACCTAGGCGGACTAGGCGGATTTAAGTAAATCTATTATATATATTTCGTGTAAATAAGTGTATGCTTATACTTAAAATATATAATATTTCATCATAAACTACAAAATAGAATGTCATATATATTATGAAGTATTGGAACATAATGAAAACATGGGGAACACGGATGTAATGTGTGTTCCTTTAAGTATGTAACAAGTCTCTTACAATTTATTGAAGAAAAAAAAAATTTCAAAACCAAACCCAAGTAGGCGGGCACCTCAGCATGTCTAGGCGCCTATTAACAATTAAATAATGACAACGTCAAATTTCAAAACCAAACCAAAGTAGGAGGGGAGGTGATTGGGTACACATACAACTAGACTATTTCTCGTGCTATCTCACCTAGTACAAGTATAAATTGCTCGATGAACTGAATTCCTTTCCAATTCCCATTCCTCTCGGAATATTGGGATGACCTACTTACACCAACCATCACCTACCCACAAGCACCCCTCCAAAAGCTCAATTTGCCACATCCATTCCCTACCCCTCTGGTGGTCCCCACTCTCACTTGGATTGAATTGGGTTGGGTTGGTGGCATAGAACTCATCACACCTACTCCATTCCACTCCATTGCTAGCCACTCAGTGTCCTCTTCTTGGAAGTCCATTTTGACAGGATAATGATGTGGTTGTTGATAATTAGTTTGTTACTCAAGTATTGATTAACGTGCTTATTTTCAAGAGAAATTGCCAAAATGACCCATTTTCTTAATCTTTTGACTAAATAAGACCACACCATGCACAAAAGTAAAATGACGAAAATACCACCATATAAATTGTAAAAACTCACAGGTGGTGGCATCGTTTTTTTATTTCGAAGAAAAAGCGAGGTTTGTGTTGGGTTAGGTTCAGATATGTGAACATATCATATGTATATCATGTACATGTAGATGTAGTATACATACAATCTATATAATGCGTATTTTTAACAAGTCCACGCAACCTGCTCTATCTATCATTCTCCTCATCCTTTTCCTCTATTCCTCACTTCTCCCCTTCCACCTTCCCTCTCCGTCCAACAAAATCCACACTTTGCCAAAAAACAGGTATTCCCCAGTCCTCAATTAAATTATTTTCTTATTTTTCAGAAAATTTCACGGGGTGATTACATAGGACGCGAGAGTCTTCCCGATTAAGCAAATCCAACGCGGGAATTTTCCCATTAAGCAAAATCCAACTCACACATATATTTTGATATATGCTTCTTCTGCCATCTAAATCTCGAAGTTGACGTTAAAACGTATCCAAAAGTACTCTTTCGCCCAAACAATTCATCACAAAAAATGCATCTTCTTCACCTCTTCTTATCCTCCTTCTCCACCAAACCATCAAATCAAAAGATTCAAACTAAATAAAAATTAATTAATTGAAAAAAAAACTCCATTTCATATCTTCATCATCCCCACCGAATGGCACTGTCAACACCAACCAACCACCACACCATCATCAACAAGCTGCCACCAAAACCCAACTCCAAATCGACAACTGCCGCTAAAACTAATCTGAGAGGTGGGATTCAGTTTGACATCGAATTAGGCTCCATTTGAGATCGAAGAATTAGTTTTAGGCTGAAGAAGAAGAGGAATTAGGCTTTTCCAGTTTGGGATCAAGGAAGGCTTATGAAGAGCCTTCTTCTTCAATGAAAGATGCCTAGGGTTTGTGCAGAGGTGTGGATTTTGGGATAGAGAGATTTTTGGAAAAAGGTGCAAATGCTGACCGTGTATGAGGAATTAACCCATTTATATATGAGGGTAATTAGGTTATTTAAATTTTATGAAAATCATGTTTCTGTTATATTGTTGTGCATGTTCTGTGTATATCCTAAAAATCATATTTTGGTCTAAAAATTAAGAAAATAGGTCATTTCTGACAATTTTTCTATTTTCTATTGATGACACTGTTTGGGTTAATATTTGAACTTTAGACTTAAAGGAAGAAAAGCCCAAAAGAATTAAAGTAGGGAGACTTGCCCAAGGCCCAGCACCAAGCCCAGCCATCCATCTCAAGACAATATGACGGCTCCTCATTAATGCAAATGCTATGTGCTTACAAGAGAAGTGACAACCGATGGAAATCAACATACTATCACCCCAAAATCACTTTCTAGTGGTAGAACGTGTAAAAAAAGGATGATGACACACTGAAGTGCTTTCGGACAAAACCTGCAACAACCAAGACAAAATGCCTATAAAAAGGGAAGATAGGGCCTAGAGACAAGGAGACTCAACCAATCAAACAAACAAGCATACAAACTCTGCTCTCAAGCCAGTTCATACCTCCAGACCTTTTTTTTAGCAAAAGTTCCCTTAGAAAGACATCTTTTGTCCAAAGTGTAAAAGCTCTGCTACCTTCCCTAAAGGTCATAGTATTGATTCTCTCGTGTAAACTTGTTTACCATCCGTCCCTTTTTTAGCATACAACCCTCCATAACCACAAAAATAAGAGACTGCAAGACGTTCAACCTTGCCCGACAAGGTGAAATCTTGCCCGACTCTCTTTGTCTTGTCTTTCAATTAATATATCTAGTATTATGATGTGTTCTCCAATTTGTATTCAAGTCATTTCCAGTCATTTGATGATCAAAAGCTCCATTGGTTCTCAGATCTGGTCCACTTAGTGTTTTTTTACTGTCGTAAAAGACTAAATGGGATTAAACCAATGACTTAATCAGATCTGGACCTTCACCCTTTAAGCATACCAGATAACAAACTAAAAGTCTTTGATCTCAAGGCACAGAAAAGAATTTAATGTAGACTTAACCCATCTACGACAATCCTTTGATAACAAGAAGTCAGAATAACTTGGGGCGCAAGAAATCAACTTAAACACACTTGTTCTACATTTGTCATACTGAGATGGCAGCGGCACACCTTACCACTTAGTTAGTTTTGATTGCAATCCTCAAGGCCTACACCTAAGGCCCTACAAATGCACCTTTCAGAACTAACTATGTCCTCCTCTTGCAGCATCTCAACAAGCAAGAGCCCGACAACCAACCAAATAATATGTCTGTTCGGGCATGAACTTTGCTGGAGAGGGTCCCGAACAGACACATTATTTGGTTTGTAAATTTAATTTAATATTTTAGTCTCCCTAACATTATCTTTTGGAAGATATTTTTTTTATAATAAATTCGATATTATCTACATTAAAAGTAGAAAAATGGACTAACCCTCATAGTGTAATAATTTGATTTAAATTCACCCTTATTAAAAATTAAATCTAAGATCTCTTACTTACAATATTAGTAGGCCATGATAACAATGGCAATCTTGACGCCAAGTTTTCGCGGACAACCAATCGCACCACAATGGCATCTTGATCTGCACCAAATTCAACAAACCCGCTAAATTTGTTAGACTGGACTAGAGGAATGTACAGTTTCATGTCCAGTAATTGTAGTTTTAGAGCAAAGGAAGACCACCGGATTGATGATTGTTAAAAAATATATATATATATATATATATACCAGCTTAAGCAAAGATGCATCAATTAATAAAGAGGTGTGACATCCACATACCTCATTTTACTTCTCACACATGTTTTAATTTTCAGCCGTCAGATTGGATGAATTGAAGAAGATCAACAGGCATAAATTATCAAAGGGGTGTGTGAGAAGTAAAATGGAGTATGTGGATAGCACATCCCTTAATAAAAGGATTAAATTAAAGGGGTTATGCAGGTGTTCATACTGATAATCATAGGTCAGGTGCTCGCCCATTTTTATGTCACGAGTCGCGAATATACCAATTCTTGTTTCACCATCGATTATCCTTCAAAAAAGAGAACAAGCAATACATGTAAGACATACAATTAACTGCAATGACCTTGAAACCAGTACTAAGGTCCAGTAGAAGACCATTTTTGCATCTCAGTATTAGGAGAACAACTGTGGTTTATATATCTTGACTTGTTTCCCTCGTATGTGGCATCGATAACCATATCTCGATTGATTTCACACAAGTAAAAGTTTGTTTCTCTACGGTGTTTCATATTCCACAGCCTTTCCTGACATGTTTTGTCATCAATCACTGTACAAAGAAGCATCAATGATTAATCTTTCAAATTAAATTTTGGTATTATAGTAACTTCCAACTATAACCCAAGCTAAATTTAAAGACATTGAGAGGAAAAATGACTTAACAAATTACATTCTCCCACAAATTCTCCTTGCTTAATATCTTCATCCGCCACAATTACGGAACCACATTTCGCAGTCAGCTATTTCTGATAAATAAATACAATACTTGATAACAGTTTAAGTACCTTATAACAATGTCTGCAATTCTAACAAATGTGATTTCGAAATTATGGCGGATGAAGATATTAAGTACCTTAATAATGTCTGCAATTATGGTAGATTAAATTGGAACCACATCTTCATCCCCTATTCCATTAGGTACCTTAACAATGTCTCAATTCTGATAAATAAATACAATACTTGATAACAATTTAATCTATGCACAAGGAATTAGAATGTCAAAGAAAAAACAATAATAAATCTATCAGAATAGACAGTCGGCTATTTCTTTAAAAAAAAAAAAAAAAAAAAAAACCTATCATCCTCCGAGTTATGCTACTTTATATGTTTAAAGACATCAATCAGAACATCAGAAAGAAAAATAACTAGCATATGATGCAAAGTTAAAATCACTGCAATTCAGATTTTTCAACATAAGACAAATTACCTTAACCAGTTTCATCTTCTTCAGTCACAGGTCTGTGCTGGAATGCTTTGTTTAGACAGGAATTTCCACATTTACATACTCAGGAGCAGCTAGACAGAAGCATCCTGCAGATATAGCACATTCGAACTATTTATTACCAGACAATGAGGAAAGATCCGACACGAGAACATAAAAATAATGCACAGAAGTGCAGTACAGGATGACCATAAGCAGCCTTTACATGCCTATTTTATTACAAATGCATGAAACGTAACCATCATCAGCCAAGAATGTCCTTACCCACAATGGCAGTCTCTACCACAGATAATAGAAGACTCTAGTGATGGGTGATAGGGATTTTACCACCTGTCAAAGTAGGGATAAAAACACTTAAAAATACTTGTAAGAGTAGAAGGTTATTGTAGTGTAGTAGCTCAAGCAAGGTCGTTCTTCACAGGGATTGAATGAATAATCTATGTTAAAATCAATTCTTAATTAATTATTTGAAAACGAAATTGGGAAGACGTTGATTTTATTACCTAAAATATTAAAAACGAATTTAATTAAAAACAATTAAATAAATTGGCAAAGTAAAGAAACCAAAAGAAAATTGTTTTGAAAATAAATTTAAGCACTAGGGTTCCGCCGTCACCTTAACAATCCTACGCAGTTCTTCCAATTACTTATGAATTACACATGCATATTTGAATGTTATGTTTTCCTAATATATATCATACTTGGAACCTCCAACATAGAACGTATATCTAACATGCAACCCGTCCGGACGTTCGGATCAAATATGAACATGAGAAACTCATTAAGTTTTATGAAAACCCTTTGAAAAACCATGCAACCCTTAAGACGTGGTGTTCATCTTAAGTAGTTACACATATTAACCACAAGAAGCCACCACCAATTCTAGGGAACCTTCCAATCAAAATTGCATCAAATTACTTTTCTAAATATCCTAATGGTGGCCAATCATCAAGACAATTAGATAGTTTCAAGCACAGTGATTAATAATTCAAAACTTGAATGCATAATATCATAAGCAAATTGAAAAGAAACTATATATTATTGCTAAGGCTCGTGGCCTCGCCCTAGCAAACGAAATTAGTTACGAACAATCATAAAATAAAATATTATTAAAAACAATGATAAAAAACATCTTGAAAATAAACTTGAATCCAAAAGCTCTCTAAGTGTGCGTGCATTTTCTCTTTCTCTGTCTTCTCTAAAAAACACTCTAATGGCTAAAAACCCTTATTTATACTACTAGAAAATAAAACTCTAAAAGGTTTTAGAAATAAACTAGGAAACCAAATAAATTAAAATAAATTAGGAAACATAATCCTAAATTGACTAGTCACTACTAGAAATTTGGACAATAGCTACCCTTTTCCATTGGTGGCTATTGTCAATAGTTGCCACTCACATTGGTGGCAAACCACAATAGCCACCAAGCAGCCACCAAATAGAGAGTGTGGCCTATGTAAAGGACTCTATTGTAACAATGGCTACTCTTAATACATTGGTGGCATCTAAAAACAATGCCACCCTAATTCACATTGGTGGCAAAGTTGCAAAATAATATTAAAAAAAAAGGATGCCCTTTGTGGGCACCCAAATTGGAGTATCATATTTCTTTTTCTGTTTTTGGTGAGAAAACAAATTGTAATATCATTAAAATATAAGAATACAACTATAAATTTGCATAACTGAAATTTTATACAATTTTGTACAAATGCTGGAACCAAACTTTAAAAAGTCTTCGAACCCTTTGTTTCCAAGAGCTTAACCATGTCATGCCAATCTTATATGCAACTACAATATGCAAAGGCCAATGAACTTAACAAAACTGTAATGAGCCCATAAGTTTACCTCAAATCTAGTTGCAGCACTGGATATTTTGACTTGAAATTTGATATTATGAAGACATTGTCCTAAAAATATTAAAAATCAAAGTTAGATTTAGGACCGTTAAGATAAAGCAGGCGAAAACAAACGTTAATTCAATTGAATAATTAGTGACTTACTGAACAAGCTCAAAGTCGTTTTCGCGCGGTCAAGAGTAATAGCCTAGATGAGGAAAGTTGAAAATGACTTCAAATTTCCTTCATTGGCAACCATTAAACTAATAGCTTATTGTTTAACAGAGTTGAACTTTTGAGACAACTTACACTTTTAGAAAATTTTGGGCTGGGAATTCCTGCTGCCAAGGATCTGAACAATGGGATAACTGTAATAGGAGAAGTGAACTCTGTACTTCACGATGCAGCGTAGTCTTTTGTTGCATCATCACATGATGAAAATATCTCTGGTAAAAGAAAAATTAGATAGGTTATCAGGAAATCTGATTCAAAAGGAAACGTAATGTGTAATTTAAAACAGTAAGCTATTATCAGCCAACATATCTTATATGTTAATCCATTACTTTGCTTTTTCGGAAACAATCCCTTTTTCACAATCACCAACATCATTTTGCCCTTCAATAGGAATTGAGTGTGACCCTGGTCGAATCTCATAAATCAAGATTCTAAAGTACAAAGAATCATCATTTATAGCATAAATCAAACTACGACTTTTATCGCATCCAATTATTAAACTACCGCAACAACATGCTGACACAATGAACATGGAAATCCATATACTATTTGACACTACCAAATCAAGCATTCTCTAAAGATCAAAAACAGATCCTAGCAAGCAGAGACCCTATCTCATTTGCATTAAAACAATTAGCAAAAAGATTAAAAACGGGTTCTGAGTTCTCAATTTTGACTATTTCTAAAATAATCATATCGTTTCAATCTGAAGTCAAGTCGATTTCCGTCATCGGCATTAACAAGAGCGGAGCCAGAAAATTTACGGTCGGTGGGCTAGCTAAGAAGTATAAAAAAAGTTTGTTTTAAAAAAAATGACTATACGTTAATCTTATAAGCAAAGCTTGTCCGATTATTCTATGTTCATCAACCTTTAATATGATAGATAGATACATAAATAAACAGAAAAAGATTTAACACATTGTAAAACCTTTTTAAATAGATAAAAATCATGCATAAAATAATTCAAAAACTGAAACATGCAACGAGTTGCTTTTGAAAAGAATTAAAAGCACTATAAAAATAAGTAATTATTGTCAAGATTAACCATAAATGAATAGTATATGAAGTCTAAAATAGATTTTGTTATTTAGAAAATAAATAGTATTGGTTAATGAAGTAAATAAATAAAAAAGATACATGGGATAATAGTGAGATAAATATAGAAATATAGTGAATAATTGGTTTTGTACCCACAAGAGCTACCTAGGCTATAGCCCAGGGTAGCCTTGTACTTAGCTCCGCCATTGGGCATTAACAGAAGCAGTAACTTCAGCCATCGGCATATCTTAATTAAAATTTTATCCATTTATGAAAGCAGAGTCTCTCCATTTAAACCAAACCCTTCAAATTAAATGAACAATTAAATCCAACCCACAATTCAAATTCCA
Source organism: Cotoneaster glaucophyllus (assembly GCA_036320875.1). Lineage (NCBI taxonomy): Eukaryota > Viridiplantae > Streptophyta > Magnoliopsida > Rosales > Rosaceae > Cotoneaster > Cotoneaster glaucophyllus. The sequence goes on from CM070063.1 coordinate 93,285, forward strand.
AACTTTATATCAAATTAAGGAAAAAAAAATCATTTTTTTGTGTTCACCAGTCCAGTTTTTGAGTGTCTGCTCATGGAAGGAACCTCAAAAGTGGGAACCAAATGCATCCCTTTGTACTTCTTCTTGTCATCGATGTAGCTGAGCTGCTGAGGAGAGATATAGAGAGAGAAGAAACTGTAAATTTGTTGAAAATAAGCAATTGGATAGTAAAAAAGAAAGATGCTTTAGCCTTTTAAGAAGCTGAAAGCTTTCAATAATTGGGTGTCGACACCCACACTTATCAATTTATACATAAATTTGAATTTTAATCATTTGAGCTTAAAAGAAATTGTACAGAAATCCAGAAGAAGATGAAAATTGAACCAAACTAATGCACTGGGCACTTGAGACTCACCTAAAACTAGACCTGGCATTTTGGACCCGACCCGTTAATATTAGTATTTGGGTGGGTGCTTAACGGGTCGGGTCGCTAACGGGTGGACCCGTTAACAACCCGTTAAATAACGGGTCACTTTGGGTCAACCTGTTAAACCCGTTAGCACCCGTTAGTGGAGGATATTTTAGTAATTTCAATAAAATCTTAACAACAAAAAATAGACTTTATGCAAAAAATAATAATAATAATAATTGTTAACGGGTCTTAACGGGTGAAACGGGTGACCCGTTATCTTAACGGGTCGGGTTCGGGTGACCCGTTAGCTTAACGGGTCGGGTTCCGGTGACCCGTTAACTTAACGGGTCGGATTGAACCCGACCCAAAACCCAATAAACCCGACCCGTTTACAGGTCTACCTAAAACATTGGACATGCCTGCATAAAAAGTATTAACACATTTAAGTAAAAATTAAAATTATCTCATTTGAAGCTCATCTCATGCGCAGCAAATGAAACCAAAACAAACAATCCAACTGAAAATTTGAAACTCAGACCAACCGAGACAACAAGAGTCATTTACCTTGGAAGATTATCACAACATCGCAGGACTCAGACAACAAATCGAGTGGATTCTACGCATGGAAGAAAACACAAAAGTTATTGCCATGGTGGAGCAAATCGCAGAAGGCAGGGTAGAGATCCCCATTTCAGATACCTCTCAAAAATAAAAACCCCATTGAAGATTTTGCGGTTTTGATTCTAATTTCAATAATTAAAAAATAAATTATAAAATATCATCAAAATTTAATAATGGTCACAAATGTAAACAAATTAAAATTAGCAACTAACAAAAAGTAATTAAATTAGATATTAATTAATTAATTAAAAATAAATACCCATTTCGAATATTGCATATGGAGGGTCCAGGAGAAAGCTTTGCCTCTATCTTCTTAGATACCGCCCCCTGAAAGCAAAGAAGAGTCAAACACGCATCATCCGAGCGCACAGACAAAGCCCCAAAATTACAAAAAGAAAATTTAAACAGAAAATTCATCTGTAAATCGAAAACCACAACAAACAAAAAATTTAAATCAGGCACACTAAGAAAGACACAAAACTGAAAGACGCAAAACTCACCAGGAGAAGCCAGGCTATGTGGGCAAAAATGGGTTTCGATCGAATTTAGAAAGGGCAAAAAAGTTCTAGCAGCTTAATGGTTTCCAACGAAAGAAATTCGTAGGCATTGAGTAGTTTTCCGGCAAGAAAAAACGGCGGAAAATGCTCTAGAAAATGATATTAACAATCCGTAAAATGATCCAGAAAATAAACATCCGTAGCTTTCCAAGCATATAAGGCTCATTCTCTAATTTATTCTGAGCTGTCCGAAACCTGCTTCCAAAGTCAACTGATCTGCACAGGCAGTTTTGACGAATTTGTTACTTAAAATCTCATTTGTGCTATTTTTCCTTTATTTGCTTGACAAATCCTACAAAACACAAAAACAAAGTAAATAGCTCAAAAATATAAGGAACTAACTAAAAAAAACAAGTGAATTTGATGTAAAATATAAATATATATATATATATAAATATGAGCTTATCAAATATCTTAAATTTGTCAACGTAACCATCTTCAACAACTGGTTGAAAACATTCCCAATGTGACTTCTCAACGTAACCATCTTCAACAACTGGTTGAAGACATTCCCAGTGTGACTTCTCTCATAATTCTGATATGTGAAAATAAAAAGAAAAACATAAATAAACAATTCATTCATTCATTCATTTTTATCTAAATTTGTCAACGTAACCATCTTCAACAACGACATTACCAATGTGACTTCTCTCAGAATTCTGATAAGCGAAAATAAAAAGAAAAACATAAATAAACAATTCATTCATTCATTCATGTGAAAGGCTGATAGTTGAAGAAAGTAAAGAACGAAAAACAAAACCAAGAACCTTCTTCATAGCAGGTATGGCACCAGGAACCGCCACCTAGTAGTACAACTTTTGGAAATAACAACCTACGTGTGATAATAAAGACACGTCATACTTAATCATGTTCTAGTTAACGGAAGATTTTTTTTTGGCATGCATGTGTTAGCTCAGCTCAAGTGGGTGGACATTTTCGACACAGATTAGAGGCTTCCAGTTCCTAAGTTCCAAGTAAAATAGGTCATTTTTTGAGAAATAGATAAAAATGATCAATTTTTTTAATCTTATGATCAAAATAGGATTTTTCAAATATGTATGAATCATGCACACGATATGCACAACAATATGACAGAAGTATGAGATATTTTTTACACCTTAAAATGATCAAATTATTCTCGTATATACTTTGGATGCGGTCCCTAATCTTTAACATTATTTTATTAAAACCTTAATAGTATTCAAAGTTTGATCAAGGTCCCTTGACTTTGTACACCTCATTATATTACTATTAATATTTATATTTTTATAGTTTTGATATTAATTGTTTGATATTTTATGAGATTTAAAATCCTATAAATTTAAAATCCCTCATTATAATACTATTAGAAACGGTTACAATAAAAAAAATCAAACATTTTGATTGAATAAATGGATAAAAACTATGTAAAAATAAGAAATAATAAATGGCAAAAGAATGTATCCATAGTGTTAAAAAATTGGTACATTTTACAAAAAAAAATTGGTACATTTCACATATAACAAAGTGGTACATTAATAAAGAAGAATGGGTATATTATAAATAAATTAGGGTACAGATAAAAGATTAAAAATTATGAGTACAAATGAATTTTTAAAAATATAGGCGCTAAAAGAAATTAATACATGGGTACAAAATAAAACTAAAACGAAAATGCTACAAATTTAAAAAAAAATGTTGCAAATTAAAAGTGGGTACAAACTAAAAATATAAATATATGATACAAAGTTTAGGCATAAAACATAAATATACCATTTGTAATTTTTCTATCATTGATTAAATATACAATGTCACGTGACGGTATACACATGGGTACAAACACAAATAAAACTTTAAAAAATATGGGCACAAAAAGAAACTAATATATGGGTACAAATTAAAAATGAAAAAAAATGGTACAAATTAAAAAATATTTGTAAATTAAAAATAGGTACAAACTAAAAATAAAAATATATGATAAAAATTTTAGCCATAAATATAAATATACTAATTGTAACATTTTTAACACTAAAGGAATATATTTAAAAATAAAAATATTTTATTATTCAAATAATTAATGATGTTATTTGTCACATCTCCGCCCTGGCCCCCACCACAACCCGGGGTCGACTCCGCCGTAGCACGATATTGTCCGTTTTGGGCCCCGGCCACACCTTCACGGTTTTGTTTCTAGGAACTCACGCGAGAACTTCCCAGTGGGTCACCCATCATGGGGTTGCTCTCGCGCGAACTCGCTTAACTTCGGAGTTCCGATGAAATCCGAAGCCAGTGAGCTCCCAAAAGGCCTCGTCCTAGGTAGAGATGAGAATATACATATAAGGCTTACAGGATCCACACCCCTGGGCGATGTGGGATCTTACAATCCACCCCCTTAGGGGCCCAACGTCCTCTTCGGCACACTTCCAGCCAGGGATTGGCTCTGATACCAAATTGTCACATCCCGGGCTCGACTCCATCGTAGCACGATATTGTCCGCTTTGGGCCCCGACCACGCCCTCACGGTTTTGTTTCTAGGAACTCACGCGAGCAGAACTTCCCAATGGGTCACCCGTGAGCTCCCAAAAGGCCTCGTGCTAGGTAGAGATGGGAATATACATATAAGGTGAAACAACCCGTCCCGAGTTTTACTGTATAAAAAGGGTATTTTTGTATTTTTATACTAAGTTTGGGGATCTTTTTCTTTTAAAATTGTTTTTGGATGTTAAATGGTGTGCCCAAAGGGCCCACCTGTGATTTTTGTTCCCCGGTTCTCTTCTTCCCGTGTGCCGAGTGGCACCCTCACTCTCTCCCTCATCTTCGTCTCTTCTCTCTCTCCTATTTCTTTCTCTCTTTCCCGAAAGCTCTGCAACTCTCTCTCTCCCGAGCTCTCACTCTTCTCGCCCTCTCCCTCTTGCCGTGGACCCACACACCCACACCTCAACTCGAAGACACCATCATCATTATCTTCTATACGCCGTCTCTTTCTCGTCGCCGAGCAACTCGACGAACCCAGAAAACTCTCCGGCGAGAGTTCTTCATTTTCCGGTTAGGTAAACCTCGTTTTTCCTTCTATTTTACGTGGGTTGATGTTTGGAAGTGATTATTGAAGTGATTCCATTCTGTTTGCCAAGGTTTTAGCACGGTTTTAACTTGGGTGTGTTAAAACCAATTTTTCCGGCGAGCCCAGGGGTGTCGAGGAGCTTTCCGACCACCACCGGCCGTTTCACGGCGAATCATGGGTATAAACCTCTTCCTTTCATATTATACTCTGCTTTCATACCTAGTTCGGGGTTTAAAACCTTTGTTTTCAGTCGGCCGGAGCTGTAGAAGCTCCGGTGTTCTCCCCTGGCGAGACTAAGCAAACCCAAGCTTTCGGGCTGCTGCTGCCAAGCCCAAAACAAATCAACCAGCTCTTTTGGGCCGTGTGTCAGTGTGTGTGTGTACCGTGTGTGTGTGTTGTGTTTGGGCTGTGCATGTGCAGTGTGTGTGTGTGTGTGTGTTATGAGTGGTGCACTTGTGTATGTGCATGCGTAAGTGTGTGTGTGTGTGTGTGACACGTGTGTTGTGCAATGTGTGTGTAATGTTTATGCCGTGTGTGTGTGAGAGTGTAGTGCATGCGTGTGTGTGTTGTATGTATGTGCAGTGCACGTGTGTGTATTGTGTGTGTGTCGTGGGTGTATATGTATAGGTTTGGGCTAAAGCCCAAACCACCCCTTTCACCTAAACCTATCCAACCCTAAACCTAAAATCCAATAGATCCTAACCCTTTAACCTTTTAAACCCTAAACCCTATCAAGCCCAAACCCTTTTACGGGGAATATTCCGTCAGGGAATATTCAAGGAATATTCTATTGACGTTTACGAAATTTATCTGGGACCCTTCGTAAGGTAATTCGATGTCCTGGATCCGTTTCCGACGTCCGTTTTCCCAAATTAAATCGTTTGAATAGAGTTTGACCAAATGTACCTTTTATGTGCTTAGGGGCAATTATGGTGGCGTTCTATCTTTGCTAGCTTGCGCAGCTTTTGACAGCAAAGTACTGTGAGTGGACCACCTTCAAAAATAACATGTTTCAATTAAAGAATTTCATATGTTCCTAGCATGCCTTGCGGATTTATTGATTTTGATGAATACTTTACAGGAAGTATGATGATTTGGATATGATTGATAATATACATATTTTGAACTAGTTTCATTATATCGTATTTTCTACGCAACCCTCATTCTGGTATACTATCCGATAGATGACGATAGGATGCTAAGAATGTGTCTTCATATGCTTTTAGAACACCTCTTCGTAGTATGGGGGATGGATGAACTTATGCTACGGAGTTGTATTTTAGAAACTGTTTTGTGCGTACCTAGTGAACACCATGCCGCAAGGTGCGAGGACTTGTAGTTGGCAGAGGCCTGGAGAAATAATCCCTAGCTACGGGCTGAGGGACATGGAGTAGGCATAGGGCCGGGAGAAATAATCTCTGGCTACGGGCGCAGAGACCACGGAGAGGCATAGGGCCGAGAGTTATTATTTTTCGGTGATACTCACTAGCAGCACAACTTGTGTTATGCTTCCTGATTTGATATGATTTCTGAGATTGATTTACAGATAGATATTGAATGGTTTTTATGGCATGCTAGAGGGTTTGAAAAACCTATCACTTATTATGCTAGTAGTTTTCATTATTAACTGTGGGGGTTAGTATGTTCATAACTGTTTTCGTACTACATATATAAACTTGGTCCACTCACCCTTGTTTTGCGCCCCCATTCAGGTATTAGAAACGAGGCATACAATCCCGGCGTTGAGGCACTACTGCATATCACTTATTATGCTAGTAGTTTTCATTATTAACTGTGGGGGTTAGTATGTTCATAACTGTTTTCGTACTACATATATAAACTTGGTCCACTCACCCTTGTTTTGCGCCCCCATTCAGGTATTAGAAACGAGGCATACAATCCCGGCGTTGAGGCACTACTGCATCGGCATCTTCGAGTCCACTCGGTGTAGGACCCACTCCTTTATTCATTAAACTTTACCTTAATTCTTTTTAGTGATTAGGTTTAGTTGTATGCTCTGAACACGTTCCTAAATTGTTAATCCATTGTATTTGAATTCATAACCCTTATTTATTTCTTATTCTTAGCTTTTGTATCAATTAATGGCTTTCGTCACCCTAGGGTGTCGGCCAGCATGTGCCTATCTTGGTATTCGGGGAATATCAGGGTCGGGGTGTGTCATAAGGCTTACAGGATCCACACCCTTGGGCGATGTGGGATCTTACATTATTAATACCCAAGGACCTTGATCAAAAATTGAAAATGAATAAGATTTTAATCAATGAAGTAACAAAAAGAAGGATGTGAACCTAATTTTCCCAATAAATTATTTCCTCTTTCCCAAATGTCATTTACACTTTTCTCCGAAAACCTCTCTCGCCCAATCCCCGACTCGAAGAACTTTAATCCATTAAAATATCCTCCTACATCTTCTTCATCCAATTTACACTAATAGCTCGTTTACTAATCCGTAATCAAAATAAGGGGAATTGAATCGAGGAGGAATTGAATTCATGAGGAATTTGAATGGGGTGGAGTCATAATCAAATTCTTATTAAAGCTGCCACGCCTCGATCCCGACATACGTCTAGGATCGACATGTGACGTTACCAAATACCCATATCTCTATCATACCCTGCCTCCGGGATATGGGCAAAGCATAACTCGAGATTCAACTGCGTAATAATTTTTCGTATACTTTATGGCTGCATCTAACATCCTCGTTAGACTGCCTACGTACCCTAAACAATGATCAAGTCATTCGTAGTTCGTCCTTCACTACACTCGAACAATACTGGGGACGAGAGTATTTCGTAATCGAAATTCAATTTTGTTTCTTGATACCAATTACCCGTGGGTAAACGGGTCCTAAAATAATTCTGGCGGGGGCGTCCTGCACTCTCCGCTTTTATCGGTCTTGGTCTTCAGTCTTAACTGACAGATAATTCTTTGTTTTCCTTGCTTTTTCTTTTCTTTTGGGAGGTGGTGGTGCCCACTGCCCGCGTCTTCCGCGTGAAAACCCATGAAGATTATTGTCAACAAGAAAGAGTGAAGACAAAGCAGGCTAGCCAATGGCCAGCCTCATCTCCACAGGTCGCCTCCTCCGTGGAATTAATCATCTGCATCTGCTAATTAATAAGTAATTAGTTATACATCATAAGCTTGTTATTCAAAATAATTTTAAAGATTGATATAACTTCTTATTTTGGTTTATAAGATTTAAATTAATATAACTAGTGCTTATAGAACTGTTAAATTCTCCTTTCCATCATTTCTATGATAGACTGTTTGGATGTTGCAATGAAATTTTTATCTTTCCCTGATAAGCACTGTTCTAAAAATCTCCGCCTAGGCCTCACCTAGGAGCTAGGCGGCTGGTCACCGCCCCGATTAATGCCTAGGCATTTGAAAATTAAGAAAGGGCGCTTAAACCTGCTGAGGCGCCCACCTAGACTGCCTAGCCCACCTAGATTGCAACTTACTTAGACAGAAAATAGATAACTTTCATTTTGAACTTTATTTTTTTCAATAAATTGTAATAGACTTGTTGAATACTTAAATGAACACGCATTATAGGCTTGTTCCCCATGTTTTCATTATATTTCAATACTTCATAATATATATGTCATTCTATTTTATAGTTTATGATGAAATTATATATATTTTAAGTATAAACAAATACTTATTTACATGAAATATAACAGATTTACTTAAATTCGCCTAGTCCACCTAAGCCCACCGCCCGACTAACGCCTAGTGTTTTTTAGAACCTTGTTGATAAGTTAGTTTTTTTTTTTTTGGAGTTAGTTTAGATTTATAAAGTGTATAGCTAACTGCATGAATTTTCAATTTTGTGTTTTGGCTAGGTTGAATGGAATCACTAGAGAAGGGTGGTGGTGGTGCGTGGGTGGCTGTGTAAGATTTTGTGTATTTGGGAGGTGGGGTGAATTCAACAAAATGAAGGTAAAGTTGGAATTGCAGGGAGAAAATTTAATTGTGAGGTGTTTTCAACAGATTATGAGGTGTGAATAAAAATACCCTTAATCATCTGCTAATTAATTAACAATATTATATCATTCGAAACCTCTAGCTGCTTTTGCTTTAACAGCTTCCGAAAACCTAATTCCTTAATTATTCTCCTCTTTATCGTCACTCTCACTCTGCGCATATAAATACGATTACAGCCTTACATCATCCTTACAGCCTAGCCTAACCTTACTTTTATAAATTTTATATTTTAAATGACTAGTCTCCCTGGCTTTGAACTGGACATTGTTCCTAATAATAATTTAACGGACTAATTAGTACCAATCCCATTTTTAATGTGACGCGCTTTATTCATGGGACGACACGGCACTACTCAGTCAACAGAGAGATAAAGCCGCCACAGGACAAACCGCGTGCAGAGGTGGTAGGCTGCCTCTGCCGACCGGCACGCATTCCATTCCGCTGTTATCTCCAGCAGGCTGCACACGTAGTCCAATCCATTCCAATCCGTCATGGCAGAAGGAGGAACAACCTTGGAGTACACTCCGACTTGGGTGGTGGCTTTGGTGTCTAGTGTCATAGTCATCCTATCACTTTTCCTCGAGAGAACCCTTCACTACACTGGCAAGGCAAGCCAATCCAATCCTATCCATCAGTAGCAATGATGTCAATTTTTAATAAGGGAAGAGACTACAACTAATCAAGTTAACCCTCCTTGATTGTTTGCTTGCTTCAGTATCTCAAGAAACACAACCAGAAACCTCTCTTTCAGGCCTTGCAGAAGATCAAAGAAGGTCGGTCAAATTCCATTTCATTCATTCATGAATCGATACTATTGAATTATTTATATGATGAATCCAATTGGTGGTGCGCCATGCATGCAGAGTTGATGCTTTTGGGGTTTATATCACTGCTGCTGACGGTGTTCCAAGGACGTATAGCCAAAATCTGTATAACCGAAAAACAGGCCGGTCAATGGCTGCCTTGCAAGAAAGAGACCACCAGTACTAGTACTAGTGCCCATTTCCAGACCGTGTTCTTTCCCTGGAGCAGTGCTGCCCGTCGCCTTCTTGCTGAAGACTCTGTTTCCACCACGTCCGGCTCCTGTTCAGAGGTACCTAGCCACCTCTATTTTCACAGGCTGGTGTTGTTCCACCTGATGATTTGACATGACAATCAAAACTCAACCAATCTAACCGACTCTATAATATATGTATGTATATCTAATCAATCTAACTAATTCTTTTCCAGGGGAAGGTTCCTCTGTTATCCACCACGGCATTGCATCATCTTCACATCTTCATTTTTGTGCTGGCTGTGGTGCATGTGACTTTCTGTGTTCTAACCATTCTTTTTGGAGGAGCAAAGGTAATATTAATTAACTTTCATCTTTAATTGATTTCTTGTTCTTAATTGTCTTCTTCCTGTTCTCCATCTAATTCACTAATCATTCTACGGATATGCCATCAATTATATTACCGTCAATGGAGCAGATACGTCAATGGAAACATTGGGAGGATTCTATCACCAAAAAGGAGTACAACCCACAAGAAGGTAACACTAATACATACTGTTGGTATTTTTGGTTAACTAACAAGTAACAGTTAATGTAATGTTTACACCACTGATCAGGATTCAGATGGATAATTGTTCCTCACTAAAGAAATATTATGTGTGCAGTTTTGACAATGAAGTTCACCCACGTCCACGATCATGATTTTATTAGGGGCCGCTTTCGTGGTATTGGAAAGAATTCAGCTATTCTTGGCTGGTTGGTGAGTCATCATATCAATATGAACAATCATTTTTCCTTTTTTTTAAGAGTAAATTAAATGCGCATCCAGGGTATCGACAATCCTTTTTCCTTTAATTAGCTAAGCTTCATCAGCTTACTCTCTCTACGTCTGCGTCTACATCTGCATCTGCCTGCTAGTGCTAGTGCTACATCATAATATCAAATTCTGAGTTAAAGGGATCCCTTCTTTTTCAGCATGCATTTTTCAAGCAATTTTATGGCTCTGTGACCAAAACAGATTATATGACAATGCGACTAGGCTTCATCAGCGTAAGTTGATTTCGTTTATTATTTTCTTTTCTCTTTGTGGTGCTCGATATCGCACATTTTGAATGTTTCCGCACAAATTACACTTGCTGTTTCAAAATTCAGAGTGATTCTTTCTTCTGTAGACCCATTGCAAGGCAAATCCAAATTTTAATTTCCACAAGTACATGATTCGTGCCCTTGAAGCAGACTTTAAAAGAGTCGTTGGGATAAGGTTAGTTACACTTACAACCGATAACATCATAGATTCACAAGTATCATGCTCATAGTTCCATTAGCTGCATCTTCTTGCTATCTGGTTAATTAACTCACTTCCTTACTCGTGGACTTGGAGGATCATGAGATTTTATATTGGAATATATCATGTCTTTGGAATGTTCCCTCTGCTGTCACAAGGCATTCTTACTTTGAGGATGCTATTAACTTTTTGTTTTTATTTGCAATGACAGTTGGTATCTTTGGATCTTTGTGGTCATCTTCTTGTTGCTGAATGTGTCGGGTAAGCTGTTACAATTTTGGGATTGTATTAGTTTTATTGGCAAGAATTTGAACCTGCTGCATCGCATGAAGATCATTACCGACACCTCACACTTACTTGTGATGTTTAATTGTATGCAGGTTGGCATGCCTATTTCTGGATAGCATTCATTCCATTCATCGTAAGTTTGACAAATTTATACATGTAAAATTAATGCACTAGTTCTCGTTTTGTCTCCCCAAATCTACAGGCTAAGCAGGAAATTTAATCTAAGGTTGTTTCATCTGTGGTGATTATTTCTTAATTTTATTGATTGTCTATGAATTGTTGTGCAGCTTTTACTTGCCGTTGGGACTAAGTTGGAGCATGTAATAAGTCAACTGGCCAATGAGGTTGCTGAGAAACACATTGCAATCGAAGGTGACTTGGTTGTTCAGCCTTCAGATGATCATTTTTGGTTCCACCGACCCAGACTCGTTCTCTTACTCGTTCATATCATCTTGTTCCAAAATTCGTTTGAACTTGCATTTTTCTTCTGGATATTGGTAACATTTTTCTTCAAAATCATCAAATTGAAGGTCAAAATGCTAGTTCTAGTAGATTACTTTCTCATATTTCACATTTGGTGCTTCAATCTCTTGCAGGTTCAGTATAAATTTCATTCCTGCATGATGGGGGAACTTGGATATGTTATCCCAAGGCTTGTAATTGGGTATAAAACCATGTTCATTAATTATAAATGTTTGATATATTCGTATTCCAACACATGTTCATAAACCTGCTAACATGTTTTCTTTCTTCTCTCTCGTCCGAATGCCAATGTCTCAAGAGTATTCGTTCAGTTCGTCTGCAGTTACAGTACCTTGCCACTGTACGCAATTGTCACACAGGTGAGTTGCATTGCGGGAAAACACACACACACACATAGAAGAGTTATTGCTGCAATTGCTTTCCTTCCTTTGTTGTTCTATCCATCTTATGTCTACTGCTTGTAATGAAATCAAGATGGGAAGTTCGTTCAAGAAGGCTATATTTGAAGAACATATACAAGAGGGGCTTGTTGGGTGGGCTCGGTCGGCCAAAAAGAATAAGGCGTTGAGAAACGCAGCTAATGCGAATGGTTCTGGTTCAGGTGCTGGTTCTACTCAATTAGGTGTAGGTGAAGGTCTCAAAGAGAAAGAGAAAGAGGCTTCAGTGACACTTGAATTGGCTCAAAAACTAAAAGTTGGAAACAAGGAGGGATCTTCTCTCCAACGTCATGACACTACTTCTACAGGTGCGGCTGCGGCTCTGACTGCCGGAAAAATTGAGCCGCAACAGCCACTCATACAGCAAAGTAAACTTCAATAAACCTGCCGGAGAAATCAAGCATTGCGATTGGATCATATGCTGCGGCATACACTGCATTATGCTATCAAAGTGGATGTTGGTGATACAATTCTCCCTGCGAGTGTTTTATCAATTTAAAATGCTTGTAACACTTTAATTAGGCATGAGGCTCTTTTAGACAAGTGATTTGTTATATCAAGCGCGTCACTGTTGGCAAATACCAACTTAAATATTGAATTGTAATGTTATTTGAATGTAAACTGCACCATAAGTAAACTGAGTTTCTAATAAAAATGATTGTGCCATGAATGGGGTTAAGATCCATGTTAGGTTTTTTTTTTTTTTATGTTTATGCCTTGTTTTAGAAAGGACTTCAAATATTTTCTTTATGTCAGCCAAATGATAACTACAAACTGGTTAACTCTTGGCTTAACTTAGTTTGCAATTCTCACATAGATTAGACTTTGTCAGGCAAACTTTCTTGCTAGTCGGGCTAATTTGCATGCTTCTGAAGTGCTTTAAAAAAAGTTTTCTTAAAGAAAATCGATACTACAGGCAATGTAGCAAAGCTTTAAACATAAATACAAGTACAAAGAAACTGGATTACAAAAGAAATTTAAAAAAAAAAAGTAGGCTGCAAAGCTTTAAAGTTTTTTTGTGTTGTTAGTTAAATATCATATTTTTCATTCTTTTATGCTGCTTTATATGAAGCAAACATTCTTCTTGTTTAAGCTTTTTACTCTCAGAATGAATAATTCTTCCTGCTTCCAGTTGCTGATGTGACTATTGACAAAATATAAGAATTTACATTACTTGCATCCTCTCAAAACTATCAAAATGCCATCATAAAGTAGCTTTCTATGTAAAAACCGATTGGGTTGAACGTACAGTGTGAAAGAAGGTTTGCCACCCACAATGCCACATATAAAAGCACTTTTAAAATCTTTGGACCTGCGCACTGTTCATCTGTCGAAACATCAACCTAGCTAGTGCACAACGCAACATGCACAACGCAACATCTTCAAGAAGCGACCAATTTGTACCTGCATCAGTAGTCATTTTGTGGAAAAAAAAATTGGATTGAAACTTTGAGAAAAAGATAGGAATTTGATTGAAAGTAGTTGAGAAAATATGAAATTGTGGTGTAAGGTAGATGGAGAAGAAGTGGTATTTATAGAAAAGTAAAAACAATTTTTTACAAAAAAAATTTCGGATTTTTTACAATTTTTTTAAAAAATTTATTCAACTAATTAATCTCTGCCGTTGGATTTAAAAAAATTTGAATTCCAACACTCCAGATTGTGTCACGTTCACAACGGTAACTTTTCTTAATTTTAAAACTATTTTTTCTTTTTTTTTTTTTAAATTTATAAAGCAGATTAATATCAACCGTTGATCTCAGATCAAACGGTTGATATTAAATCAGTTTTTTTTATTACCGTTGCAAATCGGACGGCTCGTATTAAAGAGCCGTTGAGATCGAACGGACCGTGGGAAGCCACGTGGCTTCCCAACGGTAACTGACGAAACTGCGCGCGGGTCCATTCTATCTGAAAACGTGTCGGCTGACACGCGCCCACTAGCGAGTGAGGGGCACGCGTCTGACACAAAAAAAATAAAAAAAGGACCGACGCCAGGCCTAGCGTCAGCCTGACGTCACACCCACCTCGGGCTGCAGGGCTGGCAATCCTCCACGGGTCTGGCCCTCGAGCTCCCACCTCCCCTCGGGCTGCCCAACGCTGGAGCCCTATCCACCGAGCCTCGGGCCCTTTCCCTTCGCCTGTCCCCGCGAGCAACCACCAAGGGTGGACTTGCTCTTAGGTGAAAATAAAGGACTTGGCCCTTGACAGTCCCAATATTATTTAACAGTAAAAGCTTAAATTGTTATCCATAACTTAGGCCATCTCCAACCGAGGGCTGGCCAGAGGGCTCGTTTGAGCCCTCTGGCCCTCCAAGATTCTCCAAGATATTAATATTTTAATGAACAGTACAGGGCCATATTTGCCTCCGTCTCCAACCGAGGGCCAGAGGGCTTGTTTTAGCCCTGTCACAAAAAACGGTCTCCAACCGAGGGCCAGAGGGCCATAGGGCCAAACATAATTTATTATTTTATAGCTACAATTTAAATTCAAATCCAACGGCTAAGTGACGTCAGCATGACGTCAACTAGCCGTTGGTAGCTGACATCATGCTGAGGTCAGCTAGCCGTTGGATTTGAATTTTTTTTTGCTATAAATAGGGTGGATATTGGGCTATAATTCACACAACTTTGATTTCAATCTATTTCAATTCAATCTCTTTCAATTCAAGTTTGCAACGAATTCCAACTTTGGATCTTCTTCAAATTCCAATTGGGGGTCCTCATCCAATTCCAAATTGGAAGAAAAATGGGCGCAAATGAGACGAGAAGATGAGGAGTCTGATGAAGAAGTTCAAGTAAGGCGCAACAAACAAACTAGAGCAGCAGCCATGGCAGCGGCGATGGTGTGTCAGCCAACTGAGGAACAACCTCAATGGGGTGGCTCTCTTGCTGGTCGATCTTACAAACCACGAAACAGAGCGATGACGCAAGCCAATCTGATGAACAACTACTTCAACCCCAACTCGGTGTACACAGAAGAGGATTCCAGACGTCGTTTCTGGATGAGGCGTCATGTCTTCGAGCGTTTACTTCGTGATGTCCAGCAAGTCAATCCATACTTTCGACAGAAGCGGGACAGAGCAGGCCGCCAAGGTTCCTCACCTCATCAGAAGGTTACTGTTGCACTCCGAATGATGGCCTATTGCTCCCCAGCTGATTCGATGGATGAAACCCATGGTATGTCTGAGTCTACATGCCTTGATACTCTTGAACAATTCTGTGTCACAATTGTTCAGGTTTACAAAGACGAGTACCTCCGCGAGCCAAATCAAGAAGATCTGAATCGGCTCCTTCGCAAAGCTGAAGACCGTGGGTTTCCGGGCATGATAGGGTCATTAGACTGCATGCATTGGGATTGGAAGAACTGTCCCACCGGATGGCAAGGAGGGTTTAGCGGAAGGTCGAGAAAGCCAACTGTTGTGCTAGAGGCGGTTGCCTCATATGACACATGGATTTGGCATGCTTTCTTTGGAGTCCCTGGATCCCAAAATGACATTACAGTTCTTGAGCGTTCACCCCTCTTCAATCGCCTGACGGAAGGTAAAGCACCTCAACTTGACTACGACATCAACGGTCGTCAATACAATATGGGGTATTACTTGGCAGATGGCATCTACCCAAAGTGGGCGACACTTATCCAAGCAATTCCAAACCCTAGGAATGACGCGGAAAAGTTGTTTACCTTACACCAAGAGGCATATAGGAAAGATGTTGAGAGAGCTTTCGGTATTCTACAAGCACGGTGGAAGATCATCAGAGAACCGGCAAGAGGGTGGAGTCGAGAAAACTTGGACTCCATCATGATGTCTTGCATCATATTACACAATATGATAGTGGAGGATGAGCGAGATGGGTATATTGATGGAGAGTCCGATGACGACGAAGAAGATCCAAATACGTCAAGAAGGGCTCGTGCAAAAATATATGATGGGCCTAATTTGCCTTTCAATCCAAGAACTGGTAGTATCTCTATAGAAGAGTACATGAGGCGCTATAGAATGATACGTTCTCGTGCCACAAACAAGCATCTACAACAGGATCTTGTTGCACATCTTTGGGCCAAAAGAAGCCTCGAGTAGGCGTTTACGTTTTATGTTTTTAAATATTTTTAAAAATATTGTTTAAGTTTTATGTTGTTAAATGTTTTTTTTTATGTTGTATAATTTTTATGTTGGTTAATGTTATTTAATGTTGTTTCATATTGTTTAATGTTGGGCTATAATTCACTTAATTTAATTTAATGTTGTATAATGGTCTAGGAAGTTATAGGAAAAAAATTGAATTAAAAAAAATTGAAACAAATTTTGTAAAATAGAAGTTATAGAAAAAAAAAAGAAAAAAATAAGGTTTAAATTGAAGTTATAGAAAAAAATAAGAAAAAAATAAGGTTATAGAAAAAAATAAGGTTTAAATTGAAGTTAAATAAAAAAAAAAGGTTTAAATTGAAGTTATAGAAAACAAAAAGGTTTAAATTCATAAAAAATAAAAAAAATAAAAAAAAAAACCAACGGAAACCCAACGGCTAGCTCAGCTAGCCGTTGCATTCAAAACAAATTACAAATTCAAATTATTAGTGTCGGTTTTATCCGACACTAATACTAAAAAACAAAAAAAAAAAACTTTGCTGCTCAATGCTGTCGGTTTTATCCGACAGCAAAGAAAACCATTAAAAAAAAAAATAGCCAGCCAGCGGGCTGGCTGGCTGGCCGAACACAGCCAGCCCTCCGGCCCTCCAGCCCTCTCCAATTCCGTGGGGCCCTCCCAGATTCCAGAGCCCTCTGGCCTAGCCCTCGGTTGGAGACGGTTTTAGGGCCATTTTCGGCCCTCTGGCCCTCTAGCCCCTTCGGTTGGAGATGGCCTTACCTACTTTTGACTTGTCATCCAGTTTTTCTTGCAAATTTAACTTTCAATCATGACCCAACTTCAATAGATTCAAATATATACATAGTTTATGCTGGCAAGAAATTTCATAACCAATTTCAAAGCCGATGTTCAATATTGATTAATGAGCATAACAATCTTCTCATTCATACGAATGCAGGCAGCCTCCATTGGCAAGAAATTTCATAACCAGTTTCAAAGCCGATGCTCAATATTGATTAATGAGCATAAACAATCTTCTCATTCATACGAATGCAGGCAGCCTCCTTGGCAAGAAATTTCATAACCAGTTTCAAAACCGATGTTCAATAATGATTAATGAACATAAACAATCTTCTCATTCATACGAATGCAGGCAGCCTCCATGGCGTGCAAATTATATATGTACTAAAAGAGAAAATGGATTGAAACTGTTCATAAGCACAGTGTTCTTCCATTTTTACCCCTTCTTCTTTTTTGTTATTTCAACATTGTCGGGTTTGCTTTGCTGTGAGAAGAAGATGGTGACGCGTGGGTCTTCACCGACTTAATTTCATTTATAGAGTTTTCTTCCTTTTGGATGTTTCATCTCGCTTCCCCCTCTTTTCACTCTCGCTCTTCGATTTCTCTCCGCAACCATAAAACCCTCAACCCACAAACCAACCATAACCAAACCCTCCTCAACTCTTCTTTCTCCCTTTTCTCTCTTTCCTCTCACTTTTATCTCTGATACTCACTCAATACAAAGTGGTGTACAACGACGATTTCAACGATTCCGGCAAAGGCCGGCCTTGAGGTTGGTCTCAAACGGTTGTTCTTCACATCAGGTAGCTTCTAGACCTATTGCAGGTAAACGTCTGCTTCAAATTTCTAGGTTTTTAGTAATTTTTCATGATTTTGTAAAAATTTTTGTTTACATTTCTAGGTTTTGGAAAAGTCTTCACTGAACATTTTATGTGATTTCAGTATTTCATTTAATTCCTTCCATCTCAGATGTCTTTATGATTTTAGACATTCTTGTATTAATTTTTTTTTTACTCATTTTTATTGTCAATAATTTTTTTTCTAATTTTGCTGTCTTCTGATTATTTTTTGGAGATATTGTTTTAATTTTCTTTGACTGGAAATTTGGGGGGTTTGTTAAGGTACAATGTTAATATATTGATTATTTGATTTTGGAATTGGAAATTTTGAAGAGGTTGGACCACTTGACACTTTTGAATTTTTCAAGGTATGTCTGTACGATTGGTGGTTGATTACAGTCGAAAATGACATCGGAAGGAAGAGGCTAAGCATTTGTCGGCGTGACTTCTAGAGATTGAGATACATTTCATTGTTCTAGGGTGTTATTTATTTTAATTTTGTAATAAGATTATTTTGAGCTCTTAGTTTCATAATTCTGCTTTTGAAGGAATTAATTGTTAATTATTATGTTGAATTTTAGGCACCAAGCTAGAAGAGAGTTTCGTCTGCATAAATAAGTAAAAGATTCGATATGACTGTGGATAGCATCTGTGTAGGCATCAAAGGGTTCCTAAACGAGCTGAAGACTATCGAAAATGGGATTCAATCTGAGTGGTACTTGATATTTGCTAATATTGCTCTTCTTTTTCGGTTGACATTGTGAAAATAATTTATTGTTGAATGTTTTTTGGTACAAATTTAGTTTCGAATTTTGGGTTGGCCTCGAGATGTTGACAAATATATGCATTTGAGAGTGTTTGGGACTCACAAATGTTGTAGGTACTGGGTTCCTGTGCTCAACTCTTTTTTGTTCCAGTCGATGCTTCTTTTGCTGATGATGCACCTCTTCTACCTTCTGGTTTTCGCATCATTCTTCTTGATTATGGGAAGGTTAGCTTCTAAACTAAATCCCATTCCCAAATGATGTTTATATGACAAAATTTATATTGCACTATGTCTTTAAAGGAGATGTTCATTAATGTTCTGAAAAATGTTTCAGGAAGCTTCCAGTCCTAATCACACCTTGGACACTGTTCGTTCTTTTATGGTTGTATTTTGTTGTTCTTTCCGTATTGTTATTTCTTTAAAAAAAAATTTAAACTTTCGATAGGTGCTAAATCCAAATTTTAATCTTTTTTGGTATTTTGGGTATGCTCTGTTTGGATGCTTAGAGAGATAGGATTTACTTTTGGATATGCTCTATAAGAAACTACAATTTACATTTGGTTTTGGTTATTTACTGATGGGATGTTGTGATAGGGTTTAGTAACTTTCAATATTCTTAAATTCTCTTTAATCTGCAAAATCAAATTGCCCACTGAATTAAATTGATATTGCATAATGTCATCAAGTTTACACAGACAACAATGAAATTACCAACTTAGAATTAAGGGCTCTGTTAGTTTATTCGAATTTGATGCTCTCTCATATGGTCGAGAAATCTATATAGTTGTCTTATATTTTATTTTATAAGAGAAATTAAGTACATTGGACATGTAACAACCCGTCCCCAATAATTATAGTCTTTATAATTTTTTAAATGTGAATTTACGGAAATGCCCTTCGAGGCAAAGATGTTGACTTTTGTTGACTGTCGTGTCGTGTCATGTAAGACTCATTTTCTTGGCATATCCTCGTAGTACTCGTCACTACGAACGCGTGGGCATAAACGGAACGTGATTTGGAGTTATAACGAATGAGATATTAACGTTTAAAGTCAGGGGCATTTTAGTAAATTGGTTATTTTCTAGAAAGCTCCAGATTTTTGGAGCTTAATCTGGAAAGCCACGTGTGTGGCCCAGATTTAAAGGAAGAAGAAATGGATGGTTAGGAGAAGAGATAAAGGAGAGAAAGGAAGGGCGGGACGCCCATTCAGAAGATGAGAGAGAAGAAACTGGCCAATCAGAAGGAAGAGAAGGGAGAGAAATAAGGGAATTAAGGTTTAGCCAATCCAGACCCTAACCTGTTCACAACAGAGACCCAGTCTCTGACATAGTTTTCTGCAACCTTTCCGACGCCTTTCACGATATTTTTCCTTTGAACCACCTCTATCTATCACTTGCATACAGCTCGGCAACCTTCCAGCTTGTATCTCCTCCCAAATTTGATGGGTTTTGGTTCCTGTTTCTCTGAGAATGAGCTCGTTGGGTTTCCGATGTATACAACGGCGATTCCGCCGTTCCTGAAGCAAATTTTGTTGACCACCACTATGGGTCGACTCCCCTTGAGGTCAGAAACAAAGCCCATGCATTGGTTGGGGCGTCAGAGTTCGATTTGAGGACGAATTAGAAATCACACCCAAATTCTAGGGTCTCGGCGAGCTCATGGCGATTTGAGGCTTTTCCCGACCAAATTGGACTTGGTCACAGGTATAAAACTTGCTCTACTCACTGAGATCTTCATTTCTGAGAAGTTTGAGAATTTTTAGAAATAGTTGATTTTTTTTTTGGCGAGTCGGGGCGGCCGACCACCACGTGAGGCGTCACGTGTGGCGGCGCGTGGCCAGTAGGCCGACGCTGCCTATTTGAGTTAACTTTGATGTTATGATGTCAATTTGATAACCGTTTGTTATAGTTCGATAGTTTAAACTAATATGGAATATTAGGTCACTTGACTATTTTACGATTCGACGATCCGACCATTGGATCGTCATCAAACTTTAATACATTATAGTAAGTAATATTAGAGGATTATAGGAACTTACAGATTGGGAATTCTATGTACGGATCTTCCGAAACGAGTTACGTAGGGTTGTGGACGCTACCATCGATCTTTGACCAACATTTGACTTTTAGTCAATGGGTCTCAAATCATTTTAGAACGTCCTTGGGGATGTGTTTTATGTAAGTTACGTGTTTTATCGATAAGAATTCTGAGACGTGACTTAATATTTGTTTTAGACGACGATCGTTCGTGATGCCTCGATATTCATGCTAGGGAGTTGTAGCGTGGACCTCAGGTGAGTGGGTATTTTTCCTTTTTATAGTGTGTGTATATATATATATATATACACCTTACGGTTTTCCAAAAATGTTTTAAATTGATTATGCATAGCATGCCATGATTTAAAATGTGTTATACTTTTAAATAATTGCATTGTTATGATTTGTGTGTGCTTTATACTACGAATGCACAGGTAAGTCAGGTAAGTTATTATGTGATTGAGATGGTTGCATATATTCATTTAGAGCTCATCATTGCTGCACCCCGGTGTTAGTGCTCTCGCCCCGGGCCAGGGCACAACCTTCACGTGATTGTTCACCTCCCACACCGTACGCTCGCCTTGGATCCAAGTTTGGTGCCAGCCTGTCATATAGACTGCATTAGGCAGTTCCGACTCATAGGTGACCCGGAATTTATCGCTAGCTTTCACGTGATCGTAGCACTAGAGCGTACATATTTACACCCAGCCTATCGTACAGGTCACACTAGGTGACTCTGACTCGTGTGCTAGTATAGACTGATGAGCAATAGATCTAGTTGTACATGTCACGTTAGGTGACTCCGACTGGCATGTTAGTTTAGACTGATCTTACACCTGACTTACATTTATTATTGCTGAGATATTATGGCATGGCATGCTTTTGTTTTCACTGTACTTGTGCATTCATTTTCGTACTTACGTAGTATTATTCTTTTCTGGAAACTATACAGGTTTTATGGCGAAGGGTTATAACGTTTTCAAAAGGTTTTTATTAAAATTTTATTTTTAGGCCCACTCAGCCTTGTTTTTTGCCCCTTCAAGTTCTAGTAACAGAGTTTTCGCACCGACGAGGATTATTGGTAAATCTTGGGGTAGACGATTACCATCGATGGTATAATTCTCACCCTATTTTACTGTACTGTATTGTACTTATGCTCTGTCATCACTTGTGAATGGGTTCATACCCGCTCAACGCGTACTCTTGTACTTAGGCACTTTTAGGTTTAAATTTGTTCACATCTTCCACATCACTACACTTTATGGCTCGATTCAGAGTCCTAGTTGACATTCCGGGTCGGGGTGTGTTAGGACAACATCATTCATCCTCTATGTTTATTTTTAATTGCTTTTCTTAATATATTTTCCCGTCATTTTTTTCTATGTAATCTCATTTGGTTTCGATTTTCCTACAGGTATTCATCTAAAAAAAAACTTCATCTGTGTACACTTTACATCACTGCTCAGGTATAGAATTCTTTTTCTTTTCCTTGCTCAATCATTATTTTCCTTTTACTCCATTTTGAATCTTCAGTTTGGAACAAAGCTGATATATGTAAATGGGTTTTATTCTGGGTTTAAAAAGGTCTGCTTTTTTTTTTTAATTGCTAGAAAAGAATATGATTTTTGGTTGATTACACGCTTCAGTTTTTTTTTGGAACTCATGGATAATTAGATTTACTATATTTGTTGATGCATTGAGTAACTTATTTGATTTTAGTTTTCCTAGCCCAGTGAATATGTTATTTGCTGCATTCTGCGCCTTATTTTCCTATTAAAAAGGAAATTATTTTTTTTATGAATTAATAATAAATAAAAAACTAACAACATAAATTTAGGAAAGAACGAGTGTAAATATACAATCTATATTATTAATTGTATGTAAAAATTGATTAAAAAAGTATGAATTTATCAATACATTATATGAGTCATCAACTTTTACCAAATCAATAACTCACAAGTAAGAATGTGAGTAAATCTTGGTATAAGTGATATACAAGTGTTGTTTTATAACAACTGTGTAAGTCTATCCTACTCTAGATTATAACATGAAAAACTCCACAGAATAAGACTGCAGGAGCTACAGCTCCACCATCATTTCTGAAAAAAATTAGGTAAAGATCTCTCTTCTTTGCATTTTTTTTAACAATGAATGCACAAAAAAGTTTAGTATGATCTGATTTTTGTGTCTTGATAACATAGATTTACTAAGTCAAGTACCTGCTTTGCAACAGCTTCTTTCTTGCCTTCTTGATTGCCAGGTACGGATGCATGCATTGTACTTACGTCTTTGTAGTTTAATCATCCTCTTTGAAATTTTCATCAAAATATTCAATTTTCCTGCTTTTAAAGTTGAAGAGTGTAGTTTTTGGAGTGAACATAATTTTATGTACAAGTCGATTTTCATTTTTCAGTTTGTGTTCTGTTAATGTCAGATGCTTCAAGAAGCACTTCTATGTTTTTTTAAGGGAGAATTTGGACTTTTATAAAAACTTCGAACATGTTTTAAATAAAAACATTTTTAGCAAAAGCGCTTGAAAGTATAAGTGCTTCTTATAGAAGAGCCTTCAAATGACTAATAAGCCCTTTGTTTCATTGCAATTGAAGATTTGGTTTTGGATTTCAGGTCAAGCTCTCTGAGTACATTGGGAATAAGTATGTGATTTTTTTTTTTTACGCATTTGTTTGTCCTATAGGTAAGCATGATTTCATAATTAGCATTTATGCGTTGTGCATGTTTTGTGTAAATAGTTTTTACATATATACGCACAACGCACAAAGCTTATAACACATTTAGTCCATTATTCTAACAGTTATATACAATACTTATAATCTATTTCACATTCCCACGGCAACATGCAAGCTGTCTATATATACGAATTTGATAAGCAATGTTCGTTATCTAAAATTTGGGATTGATCGTAAAAAAGGTTGTTACTTTTTATAATAGGAATATAGAGGAACAATGGAATCAACTTTCATTTTCCAACGACCGACTCCAACTTTGTTGTTTTGTTAAATCTGCTATCTACTTAAATCCATTTTTTAAGCCTATTAGTTCATTCAACTATCATGTTTAAGTATGCTAAATCCTTTATATTTAGAATTTTGTGTGTTGAATATCAAGATAGAGAAAATTTTCTCTGAAACACTGTATGTCCATCAACCACACATATGTTCTGTTGTCTCATTGTTATCATCTATAGTTCAAACCACACATATCATTCTTCAATTGTCTTTCTCTCATTTTGACAGCAACTACCAGTCACCATTGTTGCGTTTACCCTCTCTAATTTGCCCTGGGTTTTATGTTCTAATTTATGGGTTTTGGACAAAAGGGTTTAGATATTTAGGTTTGATTGCTCTAATTTGTTTGCTTTTAGGGTTATGGAGAGTTTGAATTTGGGGCAATCGGGTTCAAGGTTTGCATGAATCATTTGTGCAGAACAGCCAATACACACGAATGAAAGAAAGGTTGATCTTTGCGGTTCGGTGGATTTGCCAGTCTTTGCTCCAAGTGCAGGTAATTTGTTAGCCCTCTTAGATTTTGCTTACCAAGTTTTAATTTTTCAACCAATTTTAAGTTGTGATTTTTTTTCAATGATGTGTTTTATGGTGTTTGAGTTTGGAGACTTTGGACCCGGGTGCTTCTAAACATCTTGAAAAAGCGCAAGGAAAATATTTCAATCAAGGTAAGCATCTCCAAGTCTTTAGTTAAACCAAGGATTGTCCACCCACTGTGTAATTGCTGATCAACTCTATGGAGATAACGTTTAAAGCGTTTTGCACATCGCATGAAGGTTGTTATTAATGATTAGACCAACAATTATCCACATTCTCTAAATAGGATTTCACACAATATGAAGTAAACCCAAAACTTAGTGTGGGTTTGTATATGGGATTTATATTTTATGTGTTTGATGATTGTAAATTGCCATGTATGCTTGAGATATGGTGTTGAAGAAGAGGCTAGATTTTGGATTTAATGGCTTCCCAATCAATCAGTTATTTCATTACATAATTATCTCAACTTTATTCTAAAGTATTTCTCTTTATTTCTATAACAATGGTATAAGGGCTTTAGTAGGTACTCATTTAGTTATTTGTTAGTATGTTTTCTAAATAAATAAAAAATCATGATTTGTTCACTGTTTATCTTTCCATGAATTCTTTATGTCTCAATATTGTTTATACTTCTCAGTGTTTCAATATATTTGTATTTAATTGATTAAATTTGTGTCTTTATAGTTTTAAAAGGAAGTTTCAAAGTGTTTCCAAATGCAGGACAAGAGAAGAATGTGATGAGCCCCAAGAACAGTGAAGTAAGAAATTAAGTCCTGAGAAGTAAAGCATGTGAATCATTTTTGTTGTACATAGGTTGTTAATATAAAGTTAGTATAATCAGGTGCAAATTGGTGATGAGACAATTTATTAACTCTGTGATATGTACTTCGAAAGCTGCCATTTTAGTAGTACATAATCTCTTAATGTAAATTCAATAGAACATACATACAAAGTGAAAACTTATTTCTACCATTTGGGTTCAATTGCTTTGATTGGTTTCCAAATTATTTGGAGATGGGTGTTTTAAACTGTGGGTATGGGTTTAAAATCTGCAGCAAAGCGCGGGCATCTTTGCTTGTCTAATTGATTTGGCACACGGATTGTACGGACAGCTTGGATTTTGTGCTGGGACTTCATATATTCTTCCAGCTGCTGAATTGTTTCTGAATTTTGGAATTGTTAAGAGGATCTATCGCCCTTATCTTTGTAGGTATTTCTGGAGGAAAGACTCTTCCGGCCTCCACGCGCTGCTGTTATGGCACCTCGTGCCTGCTTGTTTAAGCACTTTATCAGCTCAGCATCATAGTCATTTTCGGTGTCATTATCTCCCCCCTGCGGAAGCAAAACCCATACCATTGGAGTGTAGCGTACAAAAACGAGCAGAAGGGTCTCAAACAATAGATAAAGTTCCTTGTTATATGTCCTCATCCTGTAGACACCAAACCTAAGGACCTTACTCCCACGGTAACCTTAGTACAGACCACTCCACATATAACCCCAGGAACACTACGGAAGACAACTGCTATTAGCATATTACAACTGCAATAAGGTATGGATCCACAAGATCTTTACACATGAGGTCGTAAACATAAGCTACCTAACATCTGCTACGCCATGATAGTGCGGTTAGAAATTATTTTAAATTGAATATAAAAAGTATCTAACGAAAACTAGTCATACGATGTACGATAAACGGACACGATTGATTGATCTTTCTGATCCATACAAAGAGAATCCGGAGAGGATCCTATTCCGGTTTAATGAGCACTTGTAACTCAGAAATTGAAAAGACAACAAAATTAAAATGATAAAAAAAAACTGAAAATTATGTAAAAAAAAAGTAATAAGATCGGTTTATCTGAACGCTCCATAGATGTACTGACCAACCAGTGATTTAGATTCCTTAGAACATTTTCAAAGGAAATGTCAAATCCTAGTTGAAAATGTCACTGTGCATATTTGACATAAAAAAATTATTTCAACCGAAGTGTTATTTGCTGACTGGATTTGAAACCTTTGTGATTAGGAGTCAAATTTGACATTAACGTCCAATTTATTTTTAATTAATTTTAATGGTGGATTCTTTATTCCACTAACATTTTAACCAATAAAATTTTTGTTTCAACAGTATTTTTAATATATACAATCATTTAAAGTTTTATATTAATAAGAAAATAACATTTGACAATTCAATTGAAAAGATACAAATTTTAATGGTTATAATAATTTGACATTTCTTTTGTAGATGGGTCTTATTATCCCAAGAAAAACTGCTCAAGCTTGCTCTTGCATCACGACTCTTCTAAATGTAATGCACATGTTGAGTTGACAGGAGGAGTGCTTCCAGACGATATTTGGCAACTGGCACCATCTTCTTAATAACATACAGTTAATTTAAAAGCAATACGCTGAACAATAGCCAAGGATGCCCCTTTTTCTGGACAAGGAACTTGCTGCCAGTGGGTTTACTAGGAAGGATCAGGAAGACGTTGAGAAGGTATCGTATCGTTGTGAAGCATGGTAGATTCATTCTACATGCTTGATGTATACTTGTGGAGCCTACATGATACACCCATTTAAATTTCTTTACTTTTGCATATAGTATGTTCCACCCTTCTGTAAGAAACACTTCCCTGGGTTATCGAGTGTATATTGCATGTTGTGGTTACAGTATGCCTTGTCCAATTATTTGTGATCAATTTCATTTAACCAAAAATTCTTTTTCAATCATATGCAAGATAATGAGTCAATTTCATATTATATATTTTACCCTAGTCTTAGTATGTTTTGGTAATTATTTTGGTATAATTTTGATACTTTGTTTTATATTTTCAATATAGGACATTTGACTTCCTCTAGAGAAAAACATGGTTAAACGGACGAATTTTGGAGTGATTTAAATTAGAGGACGTTCGTGTGTCTCTTGGCGTATTCATGTCAAAATTTGGGATTTTTCTACAAAGCGGTTATTTTCTGGCGATGAAATAAAGGAGCAGTGCACAGTGCTGGAAAATGACGTTTCTGGGCTTAAATTGCGTTTTTGGAGCTCAATATGACCTTTGATGGGTTCGTGGCCTTCTGGAGAATGTTCAGAATATTCCAAACCTTAAATCTAGCTATATTGGGCCGGTTTTGGAGCAGTTTAAGGGTCTAAAACGTGGATGTTCAGATTTTAGGCAAATTTTATTATTTAATTTAGGTTATGTTTCCTTTTTTTCTTTTTTTTTGTAAAAGTGCTTTTGGAAGAAAAAAAAGCAGTATTATAGTGTTTGGTAAACTTTTATTTAAACCAACTGTGACTGTGTGAAATGACCAAAAAGAGTATAATACTAGATGTGCCATTAATTTAATTTTCTTAACAAATAAAGGTGAATTACTAAATATACTTTATTTTTAAAAGAAAAATATTTATAAACTTTATCTTAAACATATAATCCAACGTTTAACAAGAAATCATAATCCAACATTTATGCTGCTTCACGTTTTTAGCTTTTTTTCAAAGCTCATTTTTGTTGCTTCACGTTTTCAGCTTTTTTTCACCCAAAACTATGAAAATAAGTTTTTTTAAGTGTTTACCAAACACATTTTTGAGCTCAGTTTTTTTTTTTTTTTTTTTTTTTTTATACCCACTTTTTATAAAAGCACATCAATACCAAACCAGTACTTAATTTCTACTGGGTTAAATAAGCTTGGCCGCCCTATTCCTAGTGTAAACTTCTTTTCCGTGTGTTCTTGAAGAGAGGAAATTGGCCAAGTGTAGAGATTTTCAGACTTTTTCCATTCAAGGTGTTTTAGTTCTTTTATTAATTCAATAAAGAACTTTGTGATTTCTATTATGAATATGCGTAACTAATCCTCTTTTTGCTAGGGTGAGGCCACGAGCCTTAGCAAGAATATGTAGTTTCTCTTCGATTTGCTTATGATTATATGCATGCAGGTTTTTGAATTATTGATTACTGATTTAAACTATCTAATTATCTTGATGCATGATCACCATTAGGATGTTTAGAAAAGTAATTTGATGCAATTTTGGTCGGAGGTCGGTCCCTGAAATTGACGAAGGCTTCTTGTGATTAATATGTGCAAGTTCGCTTAGGATGAATACCACGTCTTGAGGGTTGCATGGTTTTTCAAAAGGTTTCATAGAACTTAATGAGTCATGCTTGTTTAGATTTGATCTGAATACCATAGATGAATTGCATGTTTGATATACGCTCTATGTTGGGGGTCTAAGTAGGCATACATTAGGAAAACATAACCTTCGAAATATGCATGTATAAGTCATAAGTAATTGAGAGAACTACGTAGGATTGTTAAGGTGACGGCGGATCCCTAGTACTTTCTCACCTTGATTTCTCCAAAACAGATTGTTTTATTTTTATTAATTAAATTCGTTTTATTAAGTTAGGTCATAAAAATCAATTATCTCAAATTTCTACTTTACAATAATTAATTGGAATTTGATTTGCTTCGAATTATTTAATAATCCCTATGGAGAACGAACCTTGCAAGAACTGTTTATACTTCAATAACCTTGTCATTCTTGCAAGTATTATAGGAGTTTTTAGCCATTTGCGTGTGTAGTAAATCCCTATCACGTGACATCTGTGAGTCCAATATTTGTTCACTTTGGCATTTTTTGTATGTTATAATGTTCTCAATATCATGTTGTTACATGCAGCTTGTGATGAAGAAACTGAAGATGACACACCTCTGTGTTAAATGAAACGAACATAGAGGCTGTTGATTCATTGCGTTTGCTAGATCAGGTACATTGTTTACTTGCTGTCATGTCATGAAGAAATGGAAGTGTCTGAGCAACAATCTGAGGTCTTAAGTGATTATTTATGTACAAAATGAAGATTAGTGAAATCATAACTGATATTTGCAGAGTAAATTGGAAAGTTCTTGTGTTCGTATAATAATAACGAACGGCTTGTGATAAAAATGACTCTTACAGTCTGTCTTGTATAATTTTATCTTACTTGGAGAGGCATTCTGACAAATTCACTTCGACGAAAAAAATGGTTCTTTGTTTATGCAGTCCTTGTTTACTTGGAGATGCATTCTTGCATCATGCATTGCACTTGCAAGTTCGTACTTACACTTTTGCAATATATCAGGATCAGACTTCAAATTTAAATCATGAACAGAAAGGAGTGGATGACGGTCTAAGAAACTGTGAAGCAGGCCCAAGCACACGATTGATTGATCTTCAGATCTCTACAAAGAGGATCCGAATATGATCCTTGCCTCATTAAACCGAAAAAGGATCATCTCCGGATCCCTTCCACCTAATCCTACTCATCAAACAATTCAAACTTTTGAAATTTGATCCAACGGTTAAAAACACGGGTCCACTTTAAAAGTTATAATAAATTTAGGCGTTGGATTAAATTTTAAAGATCCGAATTGTTTGACGAAGAGAATTAGGTTCTGGAAATGATCACTTTCCCATCAAACCGACTTCTGATGTGACAGATTTGGACGTTTTTTATGAAATAAGTTATCAGAGTTTTCTCTCTCTATCATGCCTCTCTTGTGAGATTGACAGTTTTTGTTTTCTAGTTCAACAGTGTTGTAGCCTTGTAGTAGTTGTAGGGCAGTACTAGAAGAGGCTCTTTCGGATTTTCAGCTCTCTCCTCACATAAGGAAAGAGTGGACTCTATATTTCCTTTCTCATTTGACTTTAATTCGTTTCTTTCAATATCACCCTGCATCAGAAAATGTGTGGCACAAGGCTGGGCTTATATCGCTGGGGTATTTGGACAGGCTTGGCATGGCCCACTAACTGCCCTCCTGAATTTGAATTTGGGCTGTTGGAGCCCCTTTTGAGGTTGAGGGGCAAAAAAAAGCCTTGCCCTTGACCTAAGGCAACGGGTGGATGGTTTACCAGCACCAGTCCATCAGAAGCTTTTCCCAAGGGCCAAAAACCCACTGATTAAAACCGAATCCACCTCACACATCATGAACTTGAAGGAAATAGTTCTCTGAGAAGTTATCATTTTGTTTACATGCTTCCACACATACTCGCAACCTGAAAATACATTGAACCAACACAAAGGCATGTCTGAAATCTAGACATATAGTTTTCATTTGAAATGACGTTTGAAACTTGAAGTACATTTAAATGACAATATATAACATATCAAGTCTATGATTAAAAATGAGTGATAACTCATATAATCCTCCACGGTATGAGGATTACCACCGCCACGGGTAAGGTAACTTAAGCAGCTCAGTGTACTTGGAACAAAGCACAATTATCACTACAAGCACCACATGCAGCTTTTCTGTTCATTCTTCTGCAGCACTAGCAGCACTTAGGTCCACACTGAGGTCAAGAACCTGCTCAAACATTCCAGGAAATTTGGTTAAACCTTAAATGAAAGACACGGTTCTATGAAACAGTAAAAAGAAACAAAGGCAAGTTAGTTAATCAAGGAAATGTCCATCGACTTTAAGGATGACATGAAATCGAAAACAACAGAACCAAACTAAGGGCGATGCATAAAATTGTATTTCTTACCTTCCCTGTTATCAAGGTGTACATGTTGAGTACATCCAAGACGGTGGACTCAAAGTGTGTTGTGGCATCATAACTCTGTTAAACATAAGAAGCCTTTTGTCAAGTGTGCATAAATCATATTGAAGAGTGCCGAGTACAGGTCAAGGCTTGAATAAGACTTACGGTTGATATAAAGCAATTGTCCAAAGTGGGTTCATTAACAGGCACATATCTGTCATAAGTCTCAAAAAATATCTCGTCAACGGGCCCTAAAAGGTCAATCCCTGGCTTTAGCTCAGTCTCCGGATGATCAGTCTCTGCATCTGTTGATACAAATGCAATAAATTTTCCCTTTGGAGCAACATTGTGAGAGTAGGAGCAACAGAAAAGATACCTGTTCAGTCAATAAAGCACCAAAGAATTGGCCTCCAGTAATAAGAAAATACAACAAAAAAGAAACAGCGATAACTAGGGATGAATAAATATCCACCAACAAGCTATTGGTTCAAAGTATACACAAGTTCCCCAGAGGCCTGCTCTAAATACCACTGTTTTCTCCTTTTGGTAGTAGTTTGGGGTCGAAATGATAGTAGGATAATATTAATATGCATCAAGCAAGTGTTACCATGAGACCCTTCCAACAGTTATAGAATAATATAACTGACTATACCCTCCACCCGATATAACATTGCAATTGCATATCCAATTACACAACAGAAATTTAAAAATTGTGGTTTAGACATTGTATGCATATAAACTATACCATTCCTTTCTTCCTATTAAAGAAAACCCATTTCCTTGCCATAGCATAAAACAACCTAGTCATGGGATTGTTTTTTCTAAAGCAACAGTTACAAAGGACCTTCTCAAATATGCACACAGCATTCATTGCAAAATAAATATTGGTCCCAAACAAAAGATAAGAGAACTCACATATCTGATCTGCGACCCAACTGCTTCTGTGGCAGGATAACCTGCACTGAGTGAGATTCATTGGTGTTTGGAATTGGGTGGCTCATGATGGCAATAGCTCTTGCAACCTTACCAACCTTCCTAACCTGTCAAAATGCAATAAATTTTCAGTAAGTGTTTGGGAATAAGCATTTTTCTTCACCCTTCAAGCAAGATACAGAAGAACAGAGAAGATATTGTGTCCCTTGCAGACCTATAAATAAAAACAACCATATGCATACTTGTAAGGAGCAAGATGAACAGAAAACTAATATTAACATCCCACCACCTTTAAATACTTTACTCAGAAAGGTTTACCTTGTTAGGCAAGTAAGACGGATCACAGACAACTTTTTTGCACTTAGCAGTTTCCCCTTCAGATGTGACACCGATAACTTTCCCTTCCTCGTTGAACTCTACCTGGCATCATGCATCAAACTCAGTGTCTAGACAGGAATTAAACACAAACTAATGCAAAATGAAAGAGTGTTAAAACCAAGAAAAATGTGTAAGGATTACCTTGCACTCAGGCTTATTCAACATATAAGTCCCACCATAAACTGCACTAAGTCGTGCAAATGCCTAAATGAAGCACTCCAAACAAAATTGACTATCTTTACCAACTTAGAGATGAAATACAATACTGTAGTTAAATAGAGAGAAACATACCTGGGGAAGCTCTCCTAATCCATACAGAGGATATATGTATGGTGATCCTCCTTGAAAACGTGCAAATGACTCCGCATAAAGCTATGACACAACCACGTGTTAAACTCAATTACAAAAAAGAAACATTAATACATGAGAATTTAAAAACAAGACATAAAAATATCATCTATGAACCCCAACCAGTATTTACCTTCATTCTCTTCACGGTATCTAGAGCAGGCTCATTCAGGTAGCGATCATCCCTATGAAGTGCCAAAGCATGCCCAATGAAGTCAACAGTGTTGTCATCAAGACCATATTTTCTGTCAAAACATCAACCACACAAAAATATAAACAAATGTTCTTGGATTGTTACTTTATCAAAATAAGACCACCTTTCTATTCTACAAGGAACCCAATACAATATAAAACAGAGACAAAGCATTGGTACCAATGAGACTGTAAAGACCGCAAGTTATGATTCTTCTTAGAATGATTATAGAGTTCATTTGCAAAAAGGTTATTGCCCTAGCACTTACATGATCAAATCTCTAGTTGTCACTCTTGTTAAGTCCATTCCCTCATGTGTTTTAGGATCAGTTTCACTATAATCTTGAACATATAGGATGAACTTGCGTGCACGGCGCTTTTCAAACAGACCCATGAGTGGAGATTTAAGGGCCTCCATGTCAGTTGCTGGAACCTTGTGAACCTGTTGCAACAATTGAGATCCCACCCATAAGTTTTAAGATGAAATTTATACAAGACAGTGTCTGAGTGTCTTTGTGAGTGTTATAGTTACTAAATGCAGTTTTCCAAAGAGTTAGCGGAACTACCTTTCCTTTATTATAGACAAAACTACCATCCACAGCTTTGAAGTACAAATACTTGGTGACATCTGTGTGAA
This sequence comes from Cotoneaster glaucophyllus, assembly GCA_036320875.1. Lineage (NCBI taxonomy): Eukaryota > Viridiplantae > Streptophyta > Magnoliopsida > Rosales > Rosaceae > Cotoneaster > Cotoneaster glaucophyllus. The sequence continues at coordinate 126,493 of CM070063.1, forward strand.
TGAGGACACGCACTAGAGTGCCATTGGCCATCATAAACTAGACAAAGAAAAGTACAACAAATTAGGAAAACATGAAAACAAATATATAAAAGAAAAACAAACAAAATAATAATGGGCCAAAAACAATGCAAAAATCAAGGAAACACACAAACATACCTTAGGGACCATGTCCACGTTATAATCCCTACTAGATCCCAAATGTGCTGGGGGCTTATCATCTCCCCTGAACCTCTTCCATAGCTGCAAGTTAATGACAATTTAAAGATCAAAATTAATCATAAAGTATAAAGTTTGAGAGACCGACCGAGTGGGCACGAGAAGGGGGGAGGAGAGAGAGAGAGACACAGTGCAACATAAGTACAGATGTGATACTTCATCAGACGCTTTTACGTAGATGGCAGAAGGGGACCTGGACAAGATTAAGTGATGCACACTCTCCACCATAATAATCGTTCCGATCCATGTGAAGAACCTGGTTCACAGAATACAAGTACCAACAATAAAGGTACCAAGTGTTTTGATCAACATTCTGTCATATTCAACGGAAAATAAAGAAATGATAAATATACAAAGCATTGGTTTTAAATGATAGCAATCATGTCATACACTTGATAATAATGTAGTCGCTAAGCAATCAGATGGAATTCCAAATTCCAAGTTTCAAACGCAGCCACAAAACCTATTACTAATCAGACGAATATTCATCATTACAAGTAAGATTTTTTTTTTTTTAAACTTTCCTTTTTTTTTTTTATGGTCTAATAAGATTGATGGTAGGTTGAAGGTTAAAGAGCGTGAGCGTTGGATTCATGTGTTGAGATCAAAATCAGTTGATGCATTTAGATTACATGAATATCAAATATAACATCCAATGAAAATAGAAAAGACGGCAAAGGTGGTTTGAAACATTGAAGCTACATCCCTCCGGTTCCAACTGCAAATAGATCCCGTCGGCCCAATTGGCAAATCAATCTCCCATACAAATCAAACGAAATGAAATCACAGAGGAAACGTACAGAAAAAAGAGTCCATTGGTGATGAGATTTGATGTTGAAATTGAAAAGGTCAGGAGAGAAGAAAGAGAAGAAATAGTAGAAAGAGTAGGGGGGGAGTGGAGAGTGGTGGAATAAGAGACCTTGAGGCCGTCAACGGAGAGAAGACCACTGAGGATGCATTCTTTCAGACCCGTTCCCAACACTACGACGTCATACTCTTCGTCCATTTCCTCCTCGCTCAGTCGCTCCTCCTATCCTATCCTATGATCTCAACGCAACGGATCAGACTTCTCACACAATTCTAGGGCTTTAGTCACACCTGTCCTCACTGTTTCGCACATGTCTATCTATGCCTCTGAACTGCACTAACTAATATATTACCCCTGCTACTTTTCTTTTCTTTATTTATTTTATGTATTTTTCTTTTTGGTATGATTCATATATTCTACAGCGTACAAGATGGATGCTTGTGTGTCAACTAGGAAAAGCTTAAAGACTTTTTTATTCTCTATATTTTGGATGAGTTTTTATCATTAATACCCAAAACTTTTTTTTTTGTAAAAAAATTTATATATGGCAAAAATGTTACTTGAATAGTCTCAAATACCCTCAAAACATAAGTTTAATTTCATTATTTTGTGGGTTGATGCTCAAACTTGGTGATCCGTAAATTTGTGCTCTAAATAGAGATCTATAAACTGGTGAACCACCATGAATAGTTCTTAATAACACAAACCTAATTATTTGAGGAAAATGAAATTAAAATATTAGAAAATTACGATCTATCCTCTAGTAGTTGTAGGAATAGGGTTTAGAGAAGGGGAATGCGGTGATTCTAGGGATGACTTTAATCGTTTTGAAGAGATGGTCAATGGGTGTCCATAGATACTTTATAATATCATTACAATCACAAATATCATCATTCACCGTCTTAACTAAAGCATCTACACTTAAATGGACTTCCATTTTAACATTTTTCAAATTGAAACGTGAAAGATCAAAATGATGAATTAGATAAATTTTAGGGAACATTTGTCATGAAAACTGAAAAAAAAATAAAAATCCTTGTGATAATTTTGTAGACAAATAAATTAAAAAGAAAAGGAAAAACAGAGAGGAAAATGAATAAACATGACAGGGGTTTGCTCTGTGATGAGTCTTTCTCTCCCACACCACAATTAATCAGAGGTTTGCTATATCAGTATTTCATGTATTTTTCTAGTTTTGCTCCACTCTTTATTTTAGTTGTTACTATTTATGCACTCATTTTCCATTTTATTAACTCCATTTCCTTTATTTTCTCATTTCCCTAACGAATTCTTTTCAGTTTTTATAAATTTGTTAAATTGTTGATGAAAAGATTGTGGGTGGTGCTGTAGGGTTGGTTCTCTTCTCGATCCTTGATTCTATTGCTGGAATCCCTTTTATATACGCTGAAAGGAAGGAAGGAGGGGGTTCCATAATTCCAGTCTAGGGTTTTCCAGTGTTATGTAATTGCGACTGAGGTCTTATCTGACATTTGATATTTGACTGGTATGTATGCTTGCTAGATTTGAACTTGTCTCTCTGGTTTGCTTGTTTTGGATTGCCTTTTTCCACCAACATGCGTAGGAATTTGAGAATTGAGGGCTGGTTCTAATTTCGCTGCCTGTTACCTGTTGGAGATGGGGACTTTGCTTTTCGATTCGTTTGCATAACTTTTAGAAACAAAAAAAGAGAGAGGCAATTTTGTAACCCGTTCGTGCATTAACCATTTACTGTTGTTGGAACAGGAATCCCACTGGGGAGCAATCGGTTTCTTCCGCAATTTGTAGTTACTACTTTAAGCTGTTTGATGGTGCTGTTTGGGCGATATATGTGATTATCTTATCTGGTTGGAGATTTTTTCCCCCTTTAATCTTATTTTTTGAATTACGGAAAGTAGGGGAGAAGGTGGGGATAGCATAGTCTATATAAAAGGCGAGGATGGAAAGGGGGATGGCACCTCTTAAGGGTAATGATGGTTGGATTGTGGTGAATGAGACTAATTCCGAAGACCCCATATATATCGAAATGGAAACTGAGGAGTATGTGATTGATAGTCCGATGAATGGCATTCAAGGTTTTGCATCAGACAAAGGAGAGGGAAGTAATGTGGTATCCTCTAGAGAAGGACCTCTTGTCAGGAAGGAGTCGAGAATGCCCACTAGTTGTAGTTGCAGTGCCAAGAAACTCAAATCTCGGGTGGATGCGGCAGACTCCAACCCGGAGAGGAAGGATAAAGTTGGGCAAGAGAAGAAACTCAGTAGACAAGATAGGATTGAATTGGGCCGCATGTTTCAGGGTGCGGTGAGTTCCCATGATTGGGAAGTTGCTGAGAGTTTGATCCTGGTGGCTGATCCGCAAACCCTGAATGATGCTTTGTGCATCACTTTGGATTCAATATGGTTCTTGAGCACTCACGAAGAGCTTTATGGGATAACGGGATTGATTAAGAAGATCATTGTCAATGGTGCATATGACTTCACGAGAGCTGCCTTGCGCACTTCATTTCTTGCTTCGTGTGTTTCTGCTTGTCAGAGCCGAACAATGAGTCTTGCTGATACAGTCACAGTAATGGCCCAAAGGTATGGTCAAGCTGTGTATTTCCTGATAACTAAACAATTTTATAGCGATAAATTGCATGGGTGTGTGTAAATGGGTCCATAAAGACTACCAAAGTCTTTTCCAGAGTGGAAAATGAAGACCTTTAAATTAAAGAGGCGGACTAGGCAGAATAGGATGCATTATCTATCTTACAAAGTAGAATAAGATTAATCTATTTTCTTAATGAATGTGTAAGATAGAATAAAATTAATCTAGTTCCTTAATGAAGTCAGCAAGCTCAGCTTGATTTTATGTAGTCTTTCCATGTCAGCTCATAAGCTACCAGGAAATCTTTTCATGAACATACATGTAGAAAACCTGGATGTTACACGAATTAGAATTAGTCCTTTGGCAACACCCTGGGTAAAATAGAAAGCTTGGTGGGTTAGGAAGTGCCCCACTTGCTACAAGAAAGCTTAAGATGCATCAAATTTCATTCCTTGAAATCCTTGGATGTCCCCTCCTTTTATTTATTTTATTTGAGCTACGAGAGTGTAGCGTGGTATTGTTTACTGTGTCTTCTAAGCACCTTGCCCATCTATTTCTTTTTAATCCTGGAATTGATGTGCCATTTTCTTTATTGGTTACCCTTTTTCTTTGATAGGTTGCATGAGCGCCTCCAGGAATGCAATGGAGATGAGGTCTTGAAGGCAGAAGCTGCTGCTAAGGTTCAAAAGTTTACTGAATGGGCTCTGAAATGTATAGGCTTTCATTCTCGTTCCCAAGGTAATAAGGATAGAGTTAACAACAGCTCATTGGTTGAGATCCAACTCCAGTTATCAGCATTTAAGGCGTTCATAGATCTTGCTGGTAACCAGCTTTCTGGGAAGGACTTCACCGAGGCCTTTGATGCTGCTTGCTTCCCCCTAACTCTCTTCTCTAGTTCATTCGATTCTGGCTGGGCATCTGGGATATCGGCAACTGCAATTCAAGGTTTGCTGGGTATGTTGGTGGAGGGAGGTGCTGACAATGTCAATCAGTGTTTCCTTGAAGCCTCTCGTTTTGGGAGTACTGAGCTTGTGCGCATCTTATTGCAGGTGACTTCAATACGTTTGTACATCATGTTAATGTTTAGTTGCGTTCCTAGCTTTAGGATATCATTTTTCTGTATTTATTTGGTTTATGATCAATGTTCAATACTTAGTTATTTTACTAAACCCTAAATAAGAATTAGGAAGAACAATAGTTATTGTTAGCTATATGACTATAACCATCATTATTTTGAATTGTCATTGCAAAGATCTTTTTGTATATTGATATTCAAATTTCAAGCACATGTTTGTTAGTAGTGCACGTTGTTTTCCACTCACATGCTTAATAAATGCATTTTTGTCTGTTTAACATTTCCTAAAATTTGAATACTTTCCTCTTTTTTTTATGTTAAAAGTAAATTTACGTCGTTTCTTATTTTTTACTAATATTTATGTAAATCTGGAATATCAATATTTTTGTTGACATTGACATTTTTCGTTTTAAGCTTCTAGCATGCATTCTTGGTTATATGATTTGGTTATGTATATAAATGAGGACAATTTTGAGAAGAGGATCGTGATCCAAGATTTTCTTTCATGATAGATGGTTTGTGTGGCATCTTTGTTCTCATTTTCTTTTGGCATATGGGTTTTGTTTTGTGTTGGTAGATTGCCCAAAGGAACAGTTTGGATGTTGATGTTGACCTGGCTTTGGGTTTTGCTTCTCACTACTGCAAGATTGGTACTATGGAATGTCTTGTGGAAGAGGGCAATGCGATAGCTTTTTTGGGCCCTCTGTTGAGAGCTGCTGAGAGGGGCTGTATGCAGGTTGTTGAGTGGTTTGTGAAAAGGGGTTGCCGAGACATGGAGCTCTGCCTTGCTCTCACAGCTGCAACTTCCAGCAGCCAAGTTGACATTGCTGCCTATCTCCTCCCTCATGTTCCTCATCATGTCCTTGCTGCACTAAGCATTGAAATTCTGAAGGCTGCTGGTGAACGAAGTGGTGGTTCTCTTGATGGTGTTGCATTTCTTCTTCATTCCGACTTCTTGGGTGATCCTGCAGCTACTTATGCTGTTGCCAACAGTATTGCTCTGTCTGATGATGAGGGTGTAGCTCCTGAGTTAAAGGCTTTTCTTCGGGGGCACTGGTCAGAGGAAGCTTTCTTGGATGGAATTAGACAAGGACAAGAACATTACATGAACATTGTGAGGATTTTAAAATGGGGTGAATCTCCTATCTGCTTAAGAGATCTTCCAACCCCTCTAGGGATAGCGATCAGTTACCTGCCACTGTATAGGGAGTGTGTGAGGGCGGGTGGCTGTTTGTTGTCACAAAGGCTGAGAGGACAGCTTGTTGAAGCAGTTAGAAGGCTTAGCGGTGGAGTCTTAGAAGGGGCAAGCCAGTGCAAAGAGCTATTGGCTCTTCTGGAGCATCATCTCCCTCCATTTTTTACTTGATCTGCCTAGCGCTGTGCAGCAAGGTGTTGCTCGTATATGTTCTGGGACTTAGCTTCCATTTGTCCTCGGCTATCTGATAAATACGTAATGGATGATAACAACAGTTTAGAGATGGGGTCAGGTGACAAAGCCAAGGTTTGTCAATTTTCTATCCATCATATGTTGTTGCCTTGTAATTTAGTTCATGTACGTGGCGCATATATGTTTCTAAATGTGCATGTTGTTGAGTTGATCCATCATTTAAGACAAAGAAACTATTGTCAAAATTTGATGCGCCTGTCGTGTATTAGATTTGGCTATCTGATATGAGTTGTAGCACTTCCATTCCAGTTGTACTTTTAATTCGTTTGCCATGTATCGTATGGGGGGTGGGGTGGGGGTTAACTTTTATTTCTTTTTTTGTATGCTGCCCTTAATGTGTTTGAATGTAGAAAAGTAATTTGTCAAGGACGGCTCCGAGTTCAAATGGAATGGAATGACGCTGCACCTTGACGACCGGACTGGATGAAGTGGTACTTATGCCATCAGCAGCCGCGGCCCCCTTTTTTCTTTGCCACCTTTCTTTCGTGTGCATGTAGGAGCCGGCCGGCCACAGTCCAAAACATGGCATTGAATTGAATTGGGAGTCTTATATTTCCCTTGCCTTTATTATTTATTGAAATTAATTCAAACCCAACTGAAAAGTAACGATGTGATATTCCACATGGGGTATTTTATTTGACCGCGAGTCGGCAGTGGAATTATTCCTGAAACACATAAGGACCTTTGTTGTATTCTACAGTTGATTTATTGGCATATTTTCGAGAAGGAAGGAATTGGAGAACTTGAAACGCGGTTCTCTGGCGTGAAAGATTTTGACAAGAATAATACATCATACAAAATCATAATTACTTTTGGTCGGTTTGGATCTAAGATGTGATTCCATGAGATGAAATGCGCAATGTATCCGATAGGGCTGGGCATTTAATAAAACAAAATAAACCGATTGAACCGCGGAGCCCGCACCGGCGACTTAATTTAGTTTGGGCATCTTTTTTTTTTTTTTTTTTTTTTTGAGTTTCCAGTTGTTAAACAGAACCGGACCGGCTTAATTGGTTTGATAATCAGTTTCAAAATTCTTAAGGTGTAGTTAGCCCAACCGATTTGCATATATTTTTTTTAATCATAATTCGTTTAAGAGTCCCATTGGAGAAGAGTAGGGGCACTATTTGGAGAAGGCAGCCACTGCTGCCTTGGTGCTCTCCTTAGGTTGCTTCATTTGTGTTTTTCTTAGAGCAATCACTCATATTAGTGCTACTTTATGTAACTTTTAGAAGAGAAACTTGGTTTTCACACAAACTAAGAACCGATCCAAACCAACCATCCACCGTCGGTTAATCGACCTGATCAGTTTTAAACACATGTTTGGTTGGTTTTGGTTTACAATTTTGGCCCAACCGACTATGTCAGTTTGGTTTCAGTTTTGGTCCAAAACCAACCCAAACCAACCCACGCCCACACCTAGTAAACGACATTCATAGACAATCTTCCGTATGTAATGCATGACGCTTAGAGTTGTCTTTGTTCTTCTCTTGCGTTGAGTGTCTGGTTAAAGAAGAGGACAAAGAAATAGAAACAAAAGTAGAGAGTGTTGTTTCTTGTATTGAACATTTTAGTAGTACAAAAATTGTATGATAAAAGTTAACAGTTTAAGTGCGTGGAGACAACGCAACGCAACGCAAGCATTCATTCATTTTACTTTGCTAGACGTATGTATAAGTCAAATCCCTCACATTAGACGGCATGAAAGCCAAGATCATAAGCACGGCTAGAATGCCAATGGGAAGCAACAGCAGCATCAAAGGCGGGGGAGGTAGTGGCGGAAGTATCAAAGGAAGGATCAGCAGAGTCGCTGCGAGGCATACAAGCAAAAGCAACGACTCCAAGCTAAAGTAGCTGGCCGGCAGCAGTCTTCTGCCAGTCCCTCTACCGTGAGATAAGGTTCGCCGGTATTCTATTGCCTTTCCTTGTCTCTGAATCTGATGATAATACTCCACTTTCTGTCCATGATCCGTTGGGGAGGGCTCTAACGTATGGGCACCAGAAACTTTTCTAGTTTTAATATCCATAACGCAACTTGTCGAAGAGCGATCCGGCAAATGAATAAAACCCTGTGACAGTACTAGTCTTAGCCGATCTGCTTCAGGAACATCAAAATTCATTTACTGATGCGTTGGTCCCCTTCCCTAGATCAAATCACAGCACAGCACCGCACAGAACCTAAATGAAGGAAATTATCTCTCAAACAGACGTAATTTTCAGCCTAAAACTCAAAATCTCTCAAAATATCCAACGCTTGACCAATGCTGGTTTTATACAACTATAGCAACTAGAGGCAATCAATGCAATGGAGAACGTAGGCCACAATTCCCTCGATCTGGTTCGCTCGCTTTGTGCTGTCCTGGGAGGATCTCAACTTGCAAAGTAAGACGCTCAGACGCGGCTTTGAGATACAGCTACAAACGGCATGAAAGAAAAAAAGAAGAGGATTAGTTGATCTTTCCTTGTTTCCTTCCTTAGGTCTTTGAATGCAATACAATGCACGAACACAAACAAAGCGAAAAAGAGAGAAAATCCAACAGAATAGAGAAGAGAAGAATCTAGAATCATAATTTGAAAGGGAAATCAACAAGACTCAAGAGATGAAGATTTTCACTCCGTCACCCTTCAAAATTAAAATCCATCTTCCATTCCATCCGAAAAAGAAAAGTCCCCATGATCATATAATCCATCAAGACTCAAGAGATGATGTTGAGATATCAATGTTACCAACTGAATTGCATATACATGAACCACAATTTATATTTTTTATTTTTAAAAAAAAAGGAAGAAAAAAAAGTGTTCATAAATGAAATGACTTTAGAGGGGACGAAACAAATAAATCAACGGTAGAAAAGCTGAGGGCATGCCATGCGGAAACACAAAACCAAATTGAGCAACACAAGGATAAAATTAAGGTTCATATTCATATATACAACACATACATACCTACCTACCTGTGAATCTTTCTGAAAGGATGAGGATGAGGATTCAGCAGCAAGGAACAGAGTTGTTGTGCGCTTTTACCATCTCATCAGTTTGAGTTTAAGTGGCCTTCCCTCGCCCTTTTACTTGGAGAAACTAAAACAAGGAGAGAGAGAGAAGATGGGTTCGATTGGATTAACAATGTGTTCCAGTGTTGGTGTTAGAATAAAAAGAAAGGGGTTAAGGTGTTTAAGGAACGAAATGAATTTTGATGCACTGCACCTGTATTTCCCTTTCTTGCCGCTACCCTCTCCTATTTTCCCTTATATTCACTTTTTTTTTATTAGGTTTTGCCAATGTTTGTTTTATGATTATGTTTATGTAGAGAGAGAGAGAGAGAGAGAGAGAGAGAGAGAGAAAAAGAAGGTTTGGTTCGGTGTATTCGACTGTACACATAGACAAGTGGGGCTCTCTTTGCTGACATGCAAGTTGCAAGTTGCTGGTTTTGGAAAATCAGGACTGTGTTCCCCAAGGTTCTTCACCCCTGGACTCCCCCTCATTTTAGTCATTTCTCTCTCTCCCTATTATTTATTATTATTTTTCATTTCTATCTTTCTCTCTCTTTCCCTCTCTTTCTCTCTGTAGAAGAAGGACAACCCGTAGAGAGGAGGATGGGCCGGGTCCATTCTATCAATTCATTCATTTTCTTTGCAAAATTGCAAATAGCAAATCTGTGGTGGTCAAGTGATGGAATCATTCCATTCCATGTATGGAGAATGCTATGTCTCCAGTCTTGATTACATTTGCAATTGCAATGGGTCCACACAGTGGGCCCCCCATCCCCATTCCAGTCAATCAGACGGACCACACACATTTCATCTAATTACGCTGCTCCTAATCACCGAATCATCGATCGTCAAAACGTGAGAAAAATTCTTTGTACCAGTTTGGTACTCAGACTCATGAAACCAAACCGTCTTAAAAGAAACAAACCGTACACAGCCCACAGCATCCTCCAGAGATCAATCAATCGTATTTGTTCATCGTACATTATGCGGTCAGTTTTTGTTAGGTACTATTTATATTTAATTTAAAATTTAAAATGATTTCTAACCGTACGATGTACGATGAACGGATACAATTGATTGATCCTCTAAATCCCCATAAAGAAGAAAATCCTATTCCCTCAATATTAATCACCATCTCTAACTCTAATCCAAACAGACAAAAATGACAATACATTGAAGCTCATAAATAAATAAATAAGTGGCATCTTATAGGTGTGCGTGTAATCTGACGAAGGAGCCAAAAATTCATCAGGGGCCTTTAAGCAAAATAAAATAAACTAAAAAAATAGTTTCAAGTATAATTAATTGGTGAACAATAAAAGGTTCTTTATATTGTTTTGTATTTTCATGGAAAATTTTAATCAAACAAGATTGATGAAGTTTGTATTAAAAATTTAGCATTTAGATGATTATACATAAGAATAGAGCTTGTTTACGAGTTTTAATAAATTAAAAAATTAACACATTAGATTCGAACCAAAATTTAAAGTTGTGGCTAACTCAAAACTATTACTATGAGATTTTTCTTTTAATATAATTAGATATTCCTATATATATCTTGTTTTATACGAACTAAAAAAAATGGCTTAAAAAAAACAAAAGGTAGTTGGCATCAGAAGACTTATATGCTAAAACAAGGCTAATTATAAGAATTACATGGTAAGAAAATCAGAAAAGTGTTTGCATAAATAAGTCTTAAGGCCTTGACTTGCTGGAAACTCTACTCTACTAATGGATCATATACTCTTTGTCGTATAAACTAGAAAACATCATATATAAATCGGTTAAATTCCAAGATAGATCTTGGCCTATTTTTTACTGTGTCTGTGTGTGTGTCTGTGGGTGATGAGATAAGCCAACTGTAACGACCCGTCCTTAATTTCAAGGTAATTTTGTACTCACTGGTGCAATTTGACCAAAAACTTTATTGTACACATTGACTTTTGTTGATTTTATTTTCGTTATACATGTGACGCATTAATTAGCATATTCTTGTAGTACTTGTTACTATGAACGCATAGGCACAAGTGGAACGAGAATTGGACTTAAGACGAATTTTAAATGCATGTATTTTTGTAAACCCAATCCAATTCAAGAGAATTGCATTAGTTATGCGGGACCCACGAGGATATTTATTTTCTTGAGAAATACTCATAAATATGACAAATTCCTTAATCTTGAAACAAAAATAGGGCATTTCGAAATGCACACGGCATTCACATGACATGCACAACAATTAAACAAAAATAGGATTTTTCTTACACCTTGAAATGATCAAATTGCCCTCATATATAAATGGGTTATTTCCTCCTATTTTCTAATTTCTCTCTATACTCTCTCCCTCATTCTCTCTTCTCTCACTTTCTCCATCATGCACTCTCTCTCCCCTTCTCACTGTGCACTGTGCACACACAGTGCACAGTCGTTCCGACCAATACCTTCTAAATTGAAGCCACCACCAATTTCATCTCGTCCTCACGAGTCCAAAACACCTAGCCTTATCACGAATCTCATCCCCGATCATTGGGATCGAAACTCAAGCAAACCGTGAGTTTTCTGGCCATTTTCTGGCAACACCGCAAACAATCGAGGCTCAAGACCACCACCACTGGACTCGCATCAAGGATGGGAACAAAGCCCAGTCATTAAATGCTGGTGTTTTGTTGGATGAATTTTTGAAGATTTGCTCACTGTATGTACACAACATGCACATGGTATCCTCACATATCTAAGCCAACCCAAAAACCCAGAGCTCATAGCTCTCTCTAAAATCGGAAAAATGACGTCATACTTTACTAGATTGATAAAGACAAGGCTCCTCAAGGGCAAGCTAGTTTGAGGTGAATGGGTTTTTAATTCAGAAAGTTTTATTTATCTAAATTCTAAGCATGGCTATATAATGGATTTCAGTTATATTTTACGAATTATACCGATTTCATGATATACCTTCAGATTTATGATTTACGAGCTAGACAGATTTCAATATTTTACTACTAGAAATTATGATTTATGGTTTATGATACATGATTTATGTTGTATGACAAGGACGATTTCATGATTGTTATTCCTTTATTATTACTTATTTTGTGGCACACATACACCCATACAAATTTAAAGTATTATACCACATCCACGGTGGTAGGACACAACTTGCACGTGTATGAGTATTTTCAACTTGTCCACATTGTAGACATGTCCTTCCAGCTTGTCATTGCCTCAAGATCACTTAGCAATGACATGATTATATTTCCAGGTTCCACTAGTTACGGCTAATGGATGATATTATATATCAGCTTACACATGTATCGTGGTACTATATTTATACTCTTAGCTTGTCATTACATTGAGATTCCTCGGTAAGAGCAACTCCACCCATGGAGCCTTCCCCCCAGGCAATCCACTATGCAATCCACCCTAACGAACAGTAACTGCCTTAAATGAATAGTAACTGCCATTAATGAACAGTAATTGCCATTTGCATCTCCACCCATGGAGCCCTTCCCCCAGGCAATTGGTAATAAAATATTAATATTTTTTTCTCACTCAATCCATAAAATATTAATATTTTTCTTTTTCTTTAACCGGTCCCTCTCTCTCTCTCTCCTCCCACCCCCGAGAACCCCTGCAAAAACCAGAACCCAGCTACTCCCCCCCCCCCCCCCCCCCCCCCGCCGCGACGACCCACTTCCCTTCCGCACCCATGGAAGCCCAGCTCCGGTCCCCTCTCTCTCTCTCTCCGACACAAAAAAAATAAAAAATTGCAAAGCCCTCGGGCAACAGGCCCGTCGACTCCCCACCCCCCCTTCGCTCGGGCTCCCACCATCGCTCGGCCTCCACACGGCTGGAGCTCTCCCCACCGGCCCTCGGGCCCTTTGATCTCCCCCGTCCCCCGAGCAAGTCCCACAGCTGGAGTTGCTCTAATGACATGATTACACAATTATATTCTCAGCTTGTACCACGTTCACGATCGTAGGATACATCTTGGACGTGTATGAGTATTTTCAGCTTGTCCACATTCGTGGACATGTCATTTCAGCTTGTCATTGTCTCGAGATTACTCGGCAATGATATGATTATATTTTCAGTTTCCACTAGCTACGGCTAGTGTGTGTGTGTGTGTGTGTGTGTGTGTATTAGCTTACATGTGTATTAGGGTACCAAAGTTATATTTTCAGCTTGCCATTACCTCGAGATTACTCAGAAATGACATGGTTACAATTATATTCTTAGCTTGTCATTATCTCGAGATACTCAGTAATGACATGATTACAGATGTATTCTCAGCTTGTCATAGCTTAGGCCATCTCCAACCGATGGCTGGCCAGATGGCTCGTTTGAGCCCTCTGGCCCTCCAAGATTCTCCAAGATATTAATATTTTAATGAACAGTGCATGGCCATATTTGCCTCCGTCTCCAACCGAGGGCCAGAGGGCCAGAGGGCTCGTTTTAGCCCTGTCACAAAAAACCGTCTCCAACCGAGGGCCAAACATAATTTATTATTTTAAAGCTACAACTTAAATGTTTTTAAATGTTTTTAAAAATGTTGTTTAAGTTTCATGTTGTTAAATGTTTTTTTTATGTTGTATAATTTTTATGTTGGTTAATGTTATTTAATGTTGTTTCATATTGTTTAATGTTGTTTCATGTTACTTAATTTAATTTAATGTTGTATAATGGCCTAGGAAGTTATAGGAAAAAAAATAGAATTGAAAAAAAATATTGAAGGAAATTATTGAAAAATTGAAACAAATATTATAGATGAAGGAAATATTGGAAAATATATTGAAGGAAATATTGAGAAATATATTGAAGGAAATATTGAAAAAAAATTGAGAAGGAAATATTGAAGAAGGAAATGTTGAAGAAGGAAATATTGCAAATGAACACAAACAAATATTGACAAGGAAATATTGAAAAAAATTGAGAATGAAAAATTGAGAAGGAAATATTAAAGAAGGAAATATTGAAGAAGGAAATATTGAGAAATATTGAAAAAAATTGAGAAGGAAATATTGCAAATGTTTAAATTTAAAAAATAAAAAAAAAATAAAAAACACAAAGGCTAGCTGCAATTTAAAAAAAAAAAAAAACAAACAAACACAACGGCTAGCTGACTCAGCTAGCCGTTATATTCAAAAAAATTTCAAAATATTAGTGTCGGTTATAACCGACACCAAGGTATTAAATATAGATGATATCGGAAATATCGGTAGTCCAAAAACACGGAAATATCGATGGAAATATCGGGATATTATCGATATCGATAAAAATTGAATAAAAACCACGGAAATTGTAAGAAAAACTTGGAAATTTTTATTGAAACTTTGCATGATGTTTATTTAGTCAATTATCTATTAGTTTATCACAAAAAATTGGAAGGAAATGCATTGCATGATGGATTTAACTTATTTAAGTTGATTATATAGCGAGCTGGCAAACATTGTGAGTGTAGAAAATATGTAGTAATTAATGAAAGAAGTTTAAACACACCAAAATCATTTATATATAATGAATTAGTACAATATTTTACACTTTATACATTGCATGGTAAGATACATGAGTGACTTAGTACCACATAGAGTTCCTATGAGGTTCAAAATTTTCACTATCTTCATCATCTCTATGTGTAGAGTAAGTGTATTGTGAAGAGTAGTTATCAAATGATAAATCCCCAAAATAGTTTTGCATGTAATTGTTAATGTTTTTTCACACCACCTTTATGTGTTGTCAATGTTTTTTCACACACACACACACACATACACACACACACACACGGTTTTTTTGACAGTAAGAAACCACTCCCCTTTTTGTCTTGTCAATGTTTTCACATACCTTTTTGTCTTGTCAAATGCTTTTTTCACACACACACTAAGAAGAAGAACACACACACACACTCTCGGATAAGATATAAACACACACACACGTACGTAACACACACACGCACGCAGACCCTCTCTGGATCCTTCTCTCCCTCGGTCTCTCCGTCTTCTCCCTCAACACGCAAACCCTCTCTGAATCCTTCTCTCCCTCGGTCTCTCCGTCCATCCTTCTCCCTCAGGCTCTCGATCGTTCTCCGGTTCTCCCCCTATCTCTTCTCTGCAACTCGCCGAGCACCATCGATTCACCACCTGTGGATCCTTCTCCCTCAGTCTCTCGATCCTTCTCCGGCTCTCCGCCCCCCATCTTTTCTCTGCAACTCCGCTGAGCACCATCGATTCACCACCTGTGGATCATTCTCCCTCAGTCTACTCTCGATCCTTCTCCGGTTCTCCCCCCCAGCTCTTCTCTACAACTCCGCCGAGCACCATCACCATTCTCACCTCCCGGCGGCGGCGAGCACTGCACCATCACCATTCTCACCTCCCGGCGATAATATCGCCAATATCGCTAATATCGCGATATTATCGATATTAGCGATATTATTTCGATAATAGAGTGTTAGTAGCAGAAAATATCGTTATGTGATAAAAACGATATTATCGGCGATATTTCGCCGATAATATCGATTTTACAAACCTTGACCGACACTAATAGTAAATAAAAAAAAAATTGCTTATGAATACCTATTACTGTCGGTTATAACCGACAGTATTAAAAAATCATTCTTTAATGCTGTCGGTTATAACTGACAGCAATAAGAAAACATTAAAAAAAAAAATAGCCAGCCCGGGGCTGGTTGGCTGGCCGAAAGCAGCCAGCCCTTTGGCCCTTTGGCCCTTTGAAATTCCGTGGGGCCCTCCCCGATTCCCGAGCCCTCTGGCCTAGCCCTAGGTTAGAGACGGTTTTAGGGCTATTTTCGGCCCTCTGGACCCTTCGGTTGGAGATGGCCTTAGAGATTACTCATCAATGACATGATTATATTATTCAGCTTCCAATAGCTACGGCTAATGGATGATATTGTATGTCATGCCACCTGTAAGTGTCGACTCAGTATATATGTACCTATCATCTCTCAGTGTATACATGATTTAGTAGGCGTATTAGTGATCATATTCGACGTTGAGGTGTTTTTCAGCAACTTTAACATATTTTACCGAGTATGGTATTTACTCAATATATTAATAGGACATGTTTTACCGAGTATGGTAATTATGCTTTTTACTCAATATATTAATAGGACATTGTTGACCCTAAAAACTACCAAGCCAACGTGGCGCGCATGCCGAATAATCTATGAGCTAACTACGTCATTCGGTTGAATGCGGGGCGTGCCAACTCGACGGCCGAACTCGGCCGGTGAGTAAAATGTTGATGTTGTGTGCGCGGCTGACTTCTTAATCTTGCGACTACGACCGAGGAAGGAACACGCCTCGGCCTTTGGGTTCTAGAGCCTGAAGACAAGGCTACTAGTCTTGCGAAGTTCACGAATCGTCGGCGCCGGATTCGGTCACAGTGATTATATTCGTAAAGGTATAAGCACGCCGAATCGACACCAAAGTATAGGCGCACAGATACTCAAAACAGATATATGTCTTGACGGTGAAAGTGGTTCGACCGTCAGAATGCCGAACTCTAAAACCAACCTGTGAGTATCCAATCATAAAACAACTCGGCGTTCGATGTGCCGAGCTTGGTAATTCGTAACACCTCACTTCGCCGAGAAGGCTGATGAGATGACCTCTGTCGATAAGAACTCGAAAGCCCTTCTCGACCGAGACTTGGATAGGTAACCAGTCGGCCTCGGCGCAGTGCTGTTTATCCAAACTGAAGGTGCTCCGCGATCGGCTGGTTCTACGACGATAGTGCTGTTTATCCAAACTGAAGATACCACCGGTTGCCTTCACAGTGCTGTTTATCCAAACTGAAGATGTGTTGGCGAAAGAAAATAAAAATCTCAAAGTTGAGAGGTTTCGCGTATAGCGAGAATTTGTGCAGGGCAGTTTTGTGTGTTGAGTTGGAGAGAGCTGAATGTTATGCTCTCCCCTCTATTTATAGTAATGCGAATACTGCAATCCGTCCTTGGATAGAACTCCTCTTCCTAGTCTAACTCTACCCTAGCCGATACTAATCCATTTTTACCTCGGCCAATCCCAATCCAACTAGAACTCTGAACCTGCCTCCAATTGCGAGTTTGATTCACTTTCTTCTGACTCCTTCTCCTAAAGGGTCTCGGCCTCTATCACATTTTGATACTTATCTGTTCTCCCTTCCTTTTCCGATAGGATTCCTCTTAATCTGTGGCCCACAGCCCATGGTTGAGCCTTCGCGCATGTCCTGGGCCAAGGATGGTCTGAGCTCGACCCAATGTCATTTTGGGCCCAAACAGACATGTTTGGTAATTATGCTGTGAACCCATTCTCATGTATGTGACAGAGGGTCGAAGAATCATTAAGTGTGGCCCTTTGAGGATGTGTTTAAAATAAATGTAATTACTTGTAGATGTTTTGATTTGAGCTTATCCCTATTGTCGAGGAAGTTCTGCCGATTATGGCTTCACCACCCATCTGAGTGATGCCTAGCATGTCTCGAATTTAGTATCAACTGGACATCGGGGTTGGGATGTGTCACCATCAAGCCGCATCACATGATTCATATCACATATATCCAGTGACGTCAAGATGACACTTATGAAATGCCAAGTTAACGTGTGAAATTCAACATATATTTAATCAGAAAATAGATATTAAAACTTGAAATTTTAACAAAGTTGAAGTCAGAGAAAATTGAATTAGTCACAAGAAAATGTATTACAATTCATTCTTATTTCTTTCCAGTCTATGTATTATAATCTAATCTAATCCTTAGTCACAAGAAGAAAATGTATTACATTCATTATTATTTCTTTCCAATCTATGTATTATAATATAATCTAATCCTAAACACTTAAATGAGGTCGTCCATGCTTAAAAGAAAAGTGTGCGTAGTGGTAGTGGGAGATAGATTTGATATGCAGCCAAGGCAGCAGCATATATTATGGATGAATCATGATGATGGCATATGGACATGCATGTGTGATGTGGACCTTCATTACCCAATTCAATGCATCTTTCATCCACCACCATACAATTATACAATTAATTAATGCAATTTGCAAATGCAATGCAACTCTCTCTCTCACTGATTGATTCTGTGTCTTCCCATTTCCCGTAATCCCATCCCATCACATCCCATCACGTTCAATACTTGAGAGGAGACTCACCCACTCTAGAGACCACAATTTCTTGAGAGAGAGATTTCCTTCCTCGTACACGTAAAATACAATACAACCCCTTTTGTTTGTTCTTACTGCCATGCCCTCCTCTCAGTCTCTCTTTTTTAAAATGTTTGAATGCTGAGAATATTAGATTATAAGAAGATTAAAATGTGATTTTTCGTTAAAATAAACAGTATAAGAATTTTTTTGTTAAAGTTCTCTAAATTATTTGCACTTTCCACACTCCATGCACTTCCCCAGCCACGCCACCCAGATTCATTCTCCACCGCACCAGCAGCCGCAGCCCTTTAGGCAAATCAAGGAAACCACACGACCACGACCACGACCATTAGAAAAAAAAAACAGTCCACAAACCTACAATATTGCATACTGGGATTGGTAGGCAAATGCTCCAATTAAAGTTACATATATAAGAGATTTTTTCAATGCATCAACTCTCAAGAACACAAACCAATACATAAAGTGTTATATTATTTCTTACTTATATTATGACACGTGATGCACTATTATAAATACATAGTACGTGTACTATTTAATAGTTTAACGAATTATTATTGTTACCATATTTATTAATTCCTTCCAAGTTCCACTTCCACCAACCTTTGATTTTGATTCAACAAACAAATACAAATATTCAAGTTTTGTTTGTTTCTCTTCCTATGTTTAACTTTGACTCTATCATCATACCATCTCAAATCTCAACGTTGATTTGCTACAAACTTGTTTGTATACCAGAATCCAGATTTTGAATTGCTACAAACTTGTTTGTATACCAGAATCCAGATGATGATGATGTTGAATACCACATCGGTCATACAAAAAGAAAAGTAATAGTTTAAATATCAACACCACATCCGTCATATAAAAAGAAAAGTAATAGTTTAAATATCATAACCCCTTTAACTAACACCGAGATCTTTTGTGATAAAACCCCGCACCTGACGGATTGTGCAGGTGGTAATTACCAAGTTGGGGACAATATCGGTGTTGTTGAAAGTGGGCCGTATGGCCCGTCTCTCTGATAATTCTACATGGTATCAGAGCCAGGGAGCGGGCCCATACTGTACTGCCACGTGATGGGTGGGTCCCTTGGCCCCACGTGTAGGGTGAGTCCCCTTGGCTCTACGTGGTTGTCGATGTGTGGATAGTTTAGATATCATAACTCCTTTAACTAACACCAAGGCCTTTTGTGATAAAATTCCACACCTGACGGATTGTGCAGGTGATAATTACCAAGTTAGAGACAATATCGATGTTGTTGGAAGTGGGCCGTATGACCCGTCTCTCTGATGATTCTACAAATGATAATGATGCAACCTTGTGAACCATCAATCCATCCATCCACAACATGATCTCAGCCCATTAACCAGCTCTTCAGTCGGTTTACACAATAGCAATACGTCGATTCCACTTTCCACCACAACTTAAACAGCAACCTTAATAATCATATTATCATACAGTCACTGAATGCTCAGACAAGAATCTGCTCAATCGATTCACTTATTTACCCCAAACCGCAAACTGCATTTTTTGTTGGCTATTACAATAACAACTTTCGCTTCCATGATCCATCCAAGTTCCAACCACAGCAATTATATGGCAACAAATTTCTCCTCAATTCAAAACAGCTTAATACTTTGCCACCACAAGCTCTGAAGCTAACCTATAAATAAATATAAGGCCTCAACTTCAAGTTCCTGTTTGTCTATTATTCTCAAACACCAGTACAAATAAACAGACCACGTCAACTACTAGTTTCACTTGCCAACCCAACATCCCTCTCTACTCCTGCAAACACAACATTTCAAATTAGTTACAACCACAAGAAGGCAGTGCATCAAGTTAAAAGTATTGCAACTCGGTTCACCGGAAAACAAACAAAGCATCATGATACTTATTTCGCATGAGTTTTATTTGCAACTGCAGGGCATATGATGTTTCCTCAATGGGAAAGTTGCAAACATTATGACTCATGGTTAATATACCCCACACACCATACAAAGAGCCCACTGATAGTTGCACCATATCATATTGATTGTTTACGCATGGGCCATGCTAGTATTAACTATTTAACACAGTCTAATAGTTGATCCTTGTTTCAGGGTTTTGGGTTACATAATGGATCCAAGAGATATCATATTAACTATAAACGATCCACTATTTAATCTAGAAGAATCATGCAGAATGCACACATAGTTTACATACATACACATTACCTCATCATCATCGTTGTCACCACCATCTTCCTCGTTCTTCTTCAGGCGTGTAGTACCACCCTCCTTGACGATCGGCAACTTCATGGCTCCAAAGGGCGTGTCCATATTGATATTCCCTTTGATGGTGTAGCCGGTACCCTTTCCCCGAATCATATCCCAGAGTGCTGACCCAGAATCCTTACGCCTGAAGGTAATGGGAACGTCAACATAAGTGATGCCCGTTTTAGCAAGATTGGCAGACTTGGAGAGCTCTGCACCTCCAATGCTGACATCACAGAGCCAAATCTCGTAGTCTAGAGCATTGAGGCCTAAGTCAAAGTCATTCATGTTCTCCAGCTTCAAATGGAGGACAGCAACGGTTTCTTCAAGGGAGAAGGTTTGAAACCTTATCTTCTCAACATCGACATCAGGCTTGTAAGGGATGGGGATTTCTCCAGTTTTTTCAAGGGGGATAGTGATTCTGCCGATAACAGGGACATCCACAATGAGGTCGACCTTGAGTATGGAATGATGCTTCCAGGCTGGATGTCATCGTAGGTGTTCTTGATGTCATCGTATACCAAGTGGACTGGAACTTTGACAGTCTCCTCCACATGGGCATGGATTGTCCCAGCATCAGGGATCAGCCCGGAGACAAGTTTCCTTCCATCACTTTCGATCAAGTAGTTAATGTCGATAAGAGGGATGGGAACCGGATTAGGGTTCTTGATGAGCACATCCACCACGATCTCGGCCTTTTCGAGATTGATGCTAGGGATGTGAATGGCAGTAACATCGGCGGTTGGCTTGCCGAATCCAATGGTACCCTCTATCTTCTCCCCAATGTCATGAATGAAATCCTTCACCTTGTCAACAAATCCACCCTCATCCTCTCCCTCCTCCTTATGATCTTTCTTCACCTTAGTACCCCGATCCACTTTTTCTGGCTTACCATCAGACGAATACGATGCCATGGATTCCGCTATAGTATTTATAAATTTACAACTGATTCCCTTATATGGTTGTTTTCGACAACTTGAAAAGTTGATAGAAACAAGCAGTTACATCAACTCAATTCTCTCTTCTAAGAAAAAGAAGAAAAAGAAGAAAAAGAAGAAGAACATGTCAGATAAGAGATCTAAACAAAAATTCTAAAATTCTAGTCTTTGGATGAGATGTGATGCGATGAGATGAGATGAGATCTAAAGGTCAATCATCGAAACACTTACCTGTTACTGTTAGTGAAAGCTCCTCCTCACCTCAACGACACAAACAGCAGGAGACGCAAAGATTCAAAGAAAATTCAATCCAGTATAAGTTGAAGCAGCACAGCAGTGAACTATGTCATATTTTTGGCCCGCTGATCACATTTATGATGATACATTATTTAATTTTTAAATTTGATCTAAAAATTTAGCCTCCTTAACATATATACATAAATTAATATTCCCTATGATTTATGAGGAAGCCGAGCGACTTGTACAAGTAGAAGCAGCACAGCAGTGAACTATCTCACACCTAATCTCTGCTTGTAAAATCTTTTTCTTTTACTCTGTTTGGTAATTAATTTGGCCAAAAAAGGTGGGTAAATAAACTGAGAGGGGGTAGCTTCCCCACTGATTCTATATACAACTTCAAGCGAGTGCAAAACAGCACTTTTATCTCGACAACCAAGAACACGTTTGAACGAAAAATAAGTAAATCGCCAGGGCCCAGGTCATCCTCGACAACGCAAGGAAAGAATGAGAATATCCATCCGAATTATAATATATATATATATATATATATATATAGTTTATGTACAATTTGCATCACGCTAATAAAGAAGTGGAGTGATGGAAGGGAAGGCTCAGCAAATATATTCCAACTTCCTTTATTTATTTATTTATCTTTTATTTCATCTGACTAGCTACTCTCTGTCACTACTGGAGACTGACTGGAGTTGTAACACTAAGACAATCAAATGAAATGAAATGAATGAATGAATGATCAGATCAGAGAATGGTGCCATCTGGAATCACTGCACTCGGAAGAAGGACTAGTATTCCGTCACGGATGACATATCCATCACCTTCTCTGTCCGCTTCTTTCGCATTATCTTTATTAATGATCTGCACCAAACACACACACCAGTCCAGTGAGTCCACAATAATATCATCAAAGCCCTGACTCACCAATAGAACCTCATGCTGTAATTAAAATTTGAAGATAATGGAAAATACTAGTATACTTTCATACATACCATAACATTGTTGCCAATTCTTGCATTCTTGTCTATAATAGCCTTCCTTACTTGAGTATCTTCGCCAATTCCCATCCCAGGGATCGCACCCGCCATGCCTTTCCTCTTCCCTCTATCTTCCGTCTGCGACTCTCACTCTCTCCGTCAATATATAATAACATACAGAGAAAAAAGAAAGACAACGACAAAGGTCAAAGAGATGGATCCTTCCTTAGTCCTTACTTGGTACATAGTTGAACCCATGATAACTGAATCCTCGATTATAGCGCCATTTCCGATTCTCGTCCTCATACCAAGTACTGTGCCCTTGATCCTGCATCCCTACTCTTGTACAAGTCCAAAACGCCCATGCGTTCAGTTTTACATTAGTAGAGTATGTACTACTTCTTTGGAGACATCCAATCGACAAAATTTGAAGAAACAATTCAAAATCCTACACGAACAATGCTCTGCTTACATTAAGGATGCAACCATCTCCAATTACACTGTTTGTAATTACAGAGTCTGTTATTTGAGTTGGAGGCAGATACCGAGGCAATGTGTGGACTGGACTCTCTCTGTCGTAGAAGCTGCGCCATACATATATATATGCAACCACCGAGTTTGTGTGTTAGCCAATGACATTGAGGACTGGGGGCTCCAAAATAGTAATAGTGCAGCTTTCAGCCTTTCCTGCACATTACGTGTGTGTGTGTGGTGTGTTATATTTTATATGTATGAGCTCGAGTTACTGACTTGTATCCCACATCTGCATCCTTTGTGCTTTGCATATTTGCTTCGTAGAAAGCTTTAATATTCCTCAGGTCCTCCCAATATCCATCAAATGCATAAGCTTGAACCTGAACTCTCACGCAAAAAGCACAGGACTGTGCTTGAATAAGCACTATGAAAGTAAAATAGCACAAGAGAAAGTTAAATACATTTTACACTACGCATGTAGGTATGACCTTCATTCCAATAGATATGGCACCCGGAATTACTTCACTTGTGAAGTCATTTGCCTTGGGAAAATGTTCTCCCAGTAGCCTTTTCAATGCACCTCTGTTGATGAGAAAGATTCCCATACTTGCCATGCTACTTTGAGCAGTATCGTTGGACTTACTTGAGCTTTTGGCCTGAAATTTCAGAATCATTCTGACTCAGAAAACACCGGAAGTCATACCATATGAAGAGACATTTCTGGAAGACAAAAAGCTAAAAAGAATCTGTTGAATAGTACTTACTGAAGCAACATTAAATGGCTTTCCCTCCAACTTCAATCTGAAATCTACAACTTGATTTTGAGAATTCACATTTAGAAAGCCAAACCCCGGATCATGAAGTCTCCTGGCAACAGATACAGCAATTGTAATGTCAGCGTCATTGTCTCGGTGGGCCTTGATGAGTTTCTGGTAGTCCATTCTGTAGAGATGGTGACCAGGAAGGACCAAAAACTCAGTCATTGGATACTCTTCCAGCACCCACAGACATCTTCTCACAGCATCAGCAGTTCCCTAATATCAAGTTATTAGAATTTCAAGACTCTGAAGTGTAACTGCTGAAGTAATAAAAGTCAGGAATATATTCAAAACATGAGAGATTTCAGACCTGAAACCATCCGTTATTGCCAGGGCTCTGATACGCGGCAATGACTTGAACAAAGCTGTCATTCCCAAGACAAACTCCAGAGTAAGCTCTGGAAAGGTGGGAATTGAGAGAAGTAGAGTTAAATTGTGTTAGAGCGTATATACGGCTTATTTTGCTGCTAATGCAGTTTCTCACAACTGAATCAATGAGCCTGTAATTTGCTGCAATAGGTATCGCCCCTTCTGATCTTCTCTTTGTCAGCGGGTAAAGTTGTGACTCGTGTCCATCTCCGAACACAATAGCTGCCACACTCTGACATGAATAAATGTAGAATATGTAATCTAACTGATACTCGTGAATCATCTAACCATATTGTCAAACAAGAATTGATTCAAGATTTTATCCTATACGCAAACTAGCATTTCCTTTAGAGGTAATTAAATCGACTCAGAGTGTATGCTTCATTGGCATGATTTAAGTAGGAATTTAATTAAACCTGATTGGCTGGAGGAAACAACAAAGTTGGAGTCTGAGACTGGTGTGAATTGGATATCAAGAAGCTCGGAGGAAGAGGAGTAGAAGGAAGCTTGAGGGAATGGTTTTTGTGAATACTACCATCTGATGCAGTAACGGGGAACTTTGCTCGGATGCTAACAACGGAGGGAAAACAACGCTGCAAGATAACCATCACGATATACAGATACAGCAAGACAAGAGTAATGAATGCATGTACAATTGCAAATCTATATTGAAGGAATATTTTGCTTGTCTCCGTCTCCCAAATCCAACTGGTTTAAGACTAAATAGAAAGAATAAGAAGGGGAATATGGCTTTCTTCCGTCTCATGGCTATTGAGCAAATCTTGCTTGCATGGCTAGATCAGGGTTAGAGGCAAGGATTTGGTTTCTGAGCAGCATTGCATAAACGTGATCAGAGTCCTGATTTATCAATCATTTTTAATTCTAATGAACAATATATATATATATATATATGTGTGTGTGTGTGTGTGTGTGTGTGTGTGTGTGTGTGTGTGTGTCACATGAAGGATGTGTATTGTCCATCGTGTTGTGGTGTGTTGTTGTTATGCTTATATACATAACTTTGATTCTAAGCTTCTTTTTCTCTTTAATCTTTTGAATTGTTGTTCTCGTTGTTTCCTCCGACTTCAAAGTTATTCATTTCCTACTTAACAGCTGCACAAACAAAACCTCTGCTGTTTAACAACAGCAGCTTGTCCAATTCTAAGACAAGACGCAAATGCAAATGACGCTCTTACCCTAACTAGAAACGCCCTTTTCAATTACATGGTCCTGGCCAAAAACAGATCTCTTTTAATAAGGCTAGTTTCGTCACTTTAATGTTGGGCATTTTGGAATGGAGTGGCATCCAAGGCAGGCAAGTTGGCTCTTTCAAATTATGCGTCTTCCCCTGCCCGTCTTCTCTCGTAAATTATGTGAATTGAAGATACACATGCCATATATTTATTATGCGTTTTACATGTATTTTATAACGTCTTTATGTTACCTTTTTTTTTTTTTTTTTTTTTTTTTTTTTTTTGTTCAATCTTTTCTCTAGCTCCATCTCTTTTTATTATGCGTGTGATGTGAAGGCAGTACAGGGTGGGGTGGGGGGCGGGGGTGGCGGTGGCAATCCTTTATGAGTTGCTCTGCATAGGAGAAAAAGTTATGTTAAACGAATTATGAGTTACGGTAGCGATATTTCGATCCAATAATGCATTATCAAGTGTCAAATCAAGAAAAATTTGTATTGATAATATGTTATGGTGATGTTAAACTTATCAATTATCTTATCTTTTCACCCACTTTAAAATATAAATTTCATTGACAAATATATCTTCTTATAAAAAATGGGTCCTTTTTCGTGATCCAAGCCTGTGTGCTGGCCTCTTGATTTTCTCTAGGTTCGATTTCCAAGCCATAAAGACGCTTCCTCTTTCTTTGCTGAAGACTGCCCAAGGGCATCCTATGTCGGTAGAATTGAAAAATGGGGAGACTTACAATGGCCATTTGGTCAACTGTGATACTTGGATGAACATCCATCTTCGGGAAGTTATTTGTACCTCTAAAGATGGGGATAGGTTTTGGAGAATGCCTGAATGCTACATCCGTGGGAATACTATTAAATATCTTAGAGTTCCTGATGAGGTGATTGACAAAGTCCAGGAAGAAACCAAGAATCGTTCAGACAGGAAACCACCTGGAGTAGGGCGTGGGAGAGGAAGAGGTAGGGAGGATGGTCCTGGTGGACGACAGGCTAAAGGCATTGGACGTGGCTTGGATGATGGTGCCAAGGGTGCTGGTGGAGGCCGAGGCAGAGGTGGACCTGGTGGGAAGGCCGGTGGAAGCAGAGGTGGGGGTCCAGGCCGAGCTTGATTCAGCTTATAGTGTGAAACAAACAGCAAGATGGGCAAGTTGCTACTTTTGAAGGCATTTATTTAGCCCAACGCTTGTGAAATGCCGGGATTTTTATGTTGTAAGGAAGGCTTCTTATTATCATGGTAATGCGATTTAGACGGAATGATTCAGGAGAAGTGTAGCCAATGTGTTTCTGTTCTGTATGAAATGTATTTTGGTATCCGTTTGGCGGGTTTGAAAAAAAAAAAAAAAAAAAAAAAAAATATCTTCTTATAAAATGACTTTTAAGGATTTAAACAATAACCACTAACATTTTGCCACATTAGCATTAGTTGAAATAGCAGAAAAGAGAAAGGAAAAGAAAATTAAAAACCCACCCTCACTGTACAAACCCAACCAGTTCTCACCCGCACACCTCCCTTACGGCGGCGTCGATGCCAGCTCCTCCCTCTTCAATTCTTCTCTTTTCTCCTTCTCTCATGAGTGTAGTCTATCTATCCTAGGGTGTCGTTTCCTTTTTTATTCTTAGCGCGTCTTTGGTGCAAGGAATTCTCACTGCACATGTACCAAAGCGCAGCAATGAATTGACACACTCATACTGCTCGTACATCTTTTTCCATCTCCGTCCGAAATTTTTCATTGTGACAGAAATACGGAGGGTCACATGCTTTTATATAAGTGGTGAAATTTTTTATTTTTTAAGTTATTAACTTTTTAACACACATATTCCACCATTTGTATAGTGACATGTGATATACCACCCCGTGTACCCGTCACACTAAAAAATTTCTCTTCCTTCTTCGAGCTTGGCCAGATAAGAGGTGATTGTGGACCTTCCCTGTCTGCCTTGATGGATTCTTGTTTATATCTCCCATGGTTGGAATATTGGAATGGTTAATTTTTTTTCTTGATATAAATATATATAACAGAAAATAAAATTTTAAGAATTTGAAGATATTTAAAAGAATAATGGTGAGTGGGAAATGAGTGTTATTATTTTTTACTTTTTTTATGGTGGGTGGGAATATAATGTGGTTGGAAACTAAGATCAACAATTCAAAAGCTCGCAAGATGAAGTCAAAGTGACTCAAGAATTGACAGCTCCGTCCGCCGTTCATCCCCATTGAAGCACTTCCATGCCTAATTCTACCCACCAACCAACCCATTTACAAAATCCCCACTCCGAAACCCTAATAAGGTAATCTGGATCTTGCCCTGGGGACGGCCGGAGGGAAAGGTCGTTCTCGAACGGCAAGCTTAACACAGATCTTGCCCTGGGGACGGCCGGAGGGACGGACGAGCTGGAAGGTCCGAATTCGGGTCGAATCGTCCTGATCAGGGAGGTCCTTGAGTGGGACCCGGAGGGTACCGACTAAGGGCTTGGGAGTGTCGGAGTGGAAGATTTCGAGGGTGAGGAAAGAGTCGTGGAGGGAGAGGGTGAGCGGGACGGTGAATCGCTCGTTCCAGACCGAGCGGGTGGAGCCTGAGTCATCGAACTTGATGGCGTGCTGGCGGTCGGGGTCCACCCAGAAGACGGCGTAGGGCTTAAGGTCGCTGTTCTTCCAGTTGACATTCTTGAGATGCTTGGCGGAGACGATCGTGAGGTCGAGATTGATGTGGGGGTGGGGGTGGGGGTGGGGGTGGGATGTGGGGTTGCTGGGAAGGATTTCTGGGTTTGGGTTTTTGTTGTTGTTGTTGTTGTTTTTTTTTTTTTTAATTTTAATAGGGTTAATATTATAATATTTTTAATGTATAAAAAATTATTTTTTTTTGCCATGTGGCAGTTACATCAGCACAAATGTGGCAGCCACGTCAACATTTAACAGAGCAATGGATGGAAAATCTAACGGATGTATTATTTTGAAATAAAATAGTACGTGAGCTATGAAAGTGAAATGTTTTAAAAATGTTGTATGAGGTTGTAATAGACCTCAAATCTGAGGGGCTACTATGTAATTTACCCAATATATCTTGTAAATAAGTGCCTATTTACACCTTAAAAAAAAAAACCTATACTTGTATGGATAATAAAATAATGATAAAATGCAAACTAGGTACACTATTTCCATAAGTATTGGATGAACATGTAGTAAATCCATAATTTGCAAATTAGGTACATCATTTCCATAAGTATACCATCATGAAACCAAAAAAGAAAAAAGCACACAATTAGGACCGCCTAGCCCACCAAGGCGCCGCCTAACTTCTAGCCGATTTTTCCATACGCCTTACCCAAAATCGGGGCGGAGCTTCACCGCCCAGCGCCTAGGCCGATTTTTAGAACAGTGCTCATAACAAATATTGGGGCTAAAAGCCATACAGTTTGGAACTCTACGATTGATTGCCGGAAAAAAAAAATTTAAGCATTGTTTATCAATATGTCTCACATATTAAAACTCCATATTTAGTCATACACCACAAATGCCTTGTAATGGAAATGTTATATGTTTTGCTATGAGTAGCAATCACATGGACACACACACACACACACACACATCTTCTCATTTTGAATTGTGCCAGTGTATCTTCTTATTTTGAATTGTGCCAACTTTGACTTCAGGCTCTTTTAAAACAAAATTCATCACTCGTCGTGAACACCGCAACAACAGAAGGCTTTGTGGTAATGAAAGCGGAAGGCAAACAGTTGGTACGGGTTTGCGCCATTAAACTTGCATTCGGACACACCCACTCTTCGTTTCTTTGTTTTTCCTCCAAATACAGTGAGGCATTTTCTTGTACTGTGAGAGACCCAGAAGCGGAATTGGTGATGATCTAGTTTCTTGGGTGGATTAATTGATTTCCAGTCAGCCTCTGCTAAGCTTTCCAGGGAGCTCAATAAACGAAGGCTAACATTGCCGTGCTTGTCCACCGTGAGGTAAGTTTGTCCACCTGAACATTTGTCCATATAGTTGCTAAACCTGGGAAGCACACAACGAAAAAGAGCATATGCAAGGCGAGGATATTATTGGACTTTTCACTCATAATGAAGTGTCTGTCATCTATTTATCTTTACAGTAAAATCGTTTGGTATATTACAACCAGAGATCAAACAGAGGAAAATGCTAACAGGTTAAAGGCCTTGTGGCATTAGGCAATGGTTTCTTTATATAGTATTTGCTTATTATTTATTTATATGTTTGGCCTTAATTTCACAGAACAAATTAAGCATAAATATAGGATCACCTGTGAAAACCGGAAGCAGAACCAGAAGTAGATTTCCAGCCATAATAAGCATTTAGATTTGGCGATTGGCCACCTTTGATATCTGGCACTGAGTAAACTCCTCTGTCATTCAAATCCACAAAGTCAGACTGTAAAGCACCAGCAATAAGAGTGTCATCAAATGCAGTCATATGGGGGTAGGCTTCGCTTGGAGGGCATTTACTTGACTCACATTTCGAGCACTGGCTGCAAAGTCGCTTACTCTTCAATTCTTGGTCATCATTTGATGCATATGCACTAGTCATTACCAGGACAAGTAGGCACAGAGAAAGGCAATGCCAATACCTATCCATGCTTGTAGCCATAGCTTCTCGACCTTGCCGCACTCTCTCTCTCTCTCTCTCTCTCTCTCTCTCTCTCTCTATATATATATATATACACACACACACACACACACACATTGTTGGTAATCCTAACAAGACAATTACATTGTTATATATAACAATACATTTATCTTGTTCTTGATGTTATCAGATTCCTTTGTTTGTTTCTAATTAGATTGATGGAATTTAACTTGCGGATTCTCTATTGGCTTTTAAGTAGAAGAATATAAGACTTAGCAGGTAATAGGCTGGCCTTCTTTCTTAATGGAGTTGTGAGTTGTGGAAACTGGACATGAAGAAGTTTTGTATGCACTTTCATTTTCTCCCAAAAGAAAAAAAGGGGATAAATTCTCATCTTATGACTCTACTAGGTATATACTAGGGCGGCTGATGATGGCAATTGCAGGCTGTTGAGGACTCCTGATCAATTATTTATGGAGAGAGCATAAGCTGTTAACATTGTTTGACATTTTTGTTTTCCGATAACACCGATGTTTCATTTAGGCTGTTCAAATTCTACAATAAATGTCGTTGGAATTGGCCGTAACAAAAAATTGGATAAATGCAGTACCATTTTCTTTTTTTCTTTTCCCCTTCCTTTGGGCCAGGGATCTGCTGTCCCCAAACTTGTGTCTCTATTCGTGTCTCTTTTACAATTTTTTGACAAGTGTCCTTTAGTTTAACTCCAAGTTAACACTGTTAAAGTTTCATCAGATTAAATAAATTAAAATAAAAAATTAAAGAAAATAAAACCAAAAGGGATTGGAAGTGTAAGGGACGGGAGATTTGAGGGCAGAGGGGTTGGGGGACAGGGGCGACGATGATGGCCTGTTGGGAACTCCGGCAGAGTCAGAGCGTCTTCATGGCCGCTCTCCACCAAGCGGTTGTAGACATCGTTTCGGACATCGTAGTTACTGAAGCCGACGAAGCTTCTCGGCGGCGAGGAGCTCTCTCCGACGCCCTCGGTCAAATCCATAGGGGAAGGTCAAGTCAGCAGGTTTTCCATGAAAATACGGTGGAGGTGGAGGAGAAAGCGAGCTCGGAGAGCTGTCGATGATCAGCGGAGGATCTTTGACTGTTGGTGGAATCCGGAAGGAAGACAAGGACCTGTATGAGATTTCGCGAGGAAGCCAAGGGCAATTTCGTCATACAAAATCACTGTAGCAGCGTGAATTTTCTAAAAAGAGAAGGCAGGTTTGAACTTTGAGGGAGAGAAGAATGTCGTATCATATGGTTAGAGAGAGAGAGAGAATGGCGGTGGTGCTCCAATTTGCAGGAAGTGGGTTGGGTCTCCATTTTTGGAGGAAGTGGAGGGAGAAAAAGAATGGAACTCAAACTGGGAGACAGACTGTTTCTATCATGACTATCTGAAGAGAGAAAAAAATGGCGAGGAGAGAGAGAAATGGAGGTTTCGCCGGCGGTGAAGGCTGTTCCGATAACAGATTACTGTATGTTGGGGGGTGTGGCGGTCGGATTGGTGTTGGTGGGGTTGAGTGACGGTTGGTTTTATTTTCTTTAACTTTTAGTTTTAATTTATTTAATATAATGAAACTTTGACAGTGTTAACTTGCAGTTAAACTAAAGGACACTTGTCAAAAAATTGTAAAAGAGACACGAATGGAGACACAAGTTTGGGGACAGCAGATCCCTGGCCCTTCCTTTGGGTTACTATACAGGACATAGGGTGCTTCATTATGTCTGTAGCGAACGGCTTATTAGGCTTCATAAACTTAAATTCAAGAGGGAGTGAAACTCATCCTAGACTACAGAATGACCTAAACAGCTACACTTGATAAATTCGGACATAAATTCTAAGTAGTAAACCAAAATCACCAGCGCCCTCACCTGACTGACTCGAAACAAGGTCGTTTTGGACATAAGCATGATGCAAACACGAGTAGATCTGATTTCTAGAAGGTACCATGCTTCTCTCCTTGTCAGGAAATAGGAAATCCAGTTTTGAGAATCAATGATGCGTGCGTTAGTAGTTACCAACTTCCATTCCATGTTCCAATTTCCTGTTGAATTGTATTCTTGTCTTGGTCCAAGACAATTGATCCGGTCCATACACAAAGAAAGATTCATGCACATGCTAGATGGTTCTAGCAAATTCAAGTTGGTGGAATGCATGCATAAATATCTAAGGTTTTTTTTGTAGAAAGATCTAGAATCTTGTAAAATTGTGTGGTTGTTAACCATTAGCTAGAAAGTTCTAGTAATGCCAAAGTTGGCAAACCTTGCCTATAAATAGGTGAGGCGCTAAGCTATGTGATGTAACAACCAAGAGAGCAAGTAGTGAGAAGTGAGAAGAAGCAACAAAGCTTCTAAGAGTGTTTGAGTGTTTCCTCTTGTACTAGTTTGTGAGTGAATAAAATTTTTTGTATAATACTTTGAGTGTTCTTTTTTTTCTCTTGCCTTTCAATTCCGCTGCATTACATTCTTCTTCATGAGATAAACATCTCTAAAGTAGTGAAGTCTTTTTTAAGCCCTAACATTTCCAACCTCCAACCAACCAGTAAAACTGACAGACGGAGTCAAGTTTGATTCTCAAGTATATGCTGTTTTAGCCAAGGAAATGGTGCTTGGCATATTCCTTCTATACACTATTCACTGTCAGAATACCTAACATCAGATGAGATGAGATGGTCCAAGTTTTTAAACCCAGTGCAGGCTGAATCTGAAGCTCAAGGCTATCGACTATCTATCTTTCTCCTTATCTCTACTATACGAGTTGTTTTACTGCTTGTATATATGGACTATGGAGGCATCATTTTGCCAAACTTGCGTGCGACCGACCGGCCTATTGAGTATAATCGGTGGTGGTAATTTACAGCAGTGGATATGTTTGTTGCTGGTCACCTAGTTATTCATTGATTCCATCCATCTGCTCGCTTCAATATATAATTTGTATGTGTATATGTTGTATATATACATTCGGTATTGTATATTTGACCGACGGACCTTCTGATTAGATGACCATCAACAAACACATTCATAATGCAAGCAATTTACATCCATCTCTTCACTTCTGTTCCTTCTGTCTCACCATCTCACCATTTACTGGTCGTACAGCAGCCGAGTCTCGATCGGTGTTTGTGTAAGCTTTGCATGGTAATGCTAATAATGTGTATATAAATCGGAAGTTCATGTTCCTTTTGGTACCGTTTGGTACGCAGACGGGACGGAACGGGACGGAACGGGACAGGACGGAACGGATGATGTAAATATTGAAAAAGATAAGGGGAAATTTTGTCTTAAAATGTTATAAATTTGTGTTCCACGGATGTGGAACGGGTCGTTCCAGGGGGAGAGGTGGAACGAAAAATCAGTCAAATTTCGTCACATGGACAACCTGTTTCACGGTTTTTAGGCGCACCAAACGTGGGATGGAACGCCTCGTCCCACTGCTTTCCGTCCCGTCCCACGTACCAAACGGTACCTTTATTTCTTCTATATGTGTCTTATCATGAACAGTATGAATCCCACATCGGGAAAAGAGATAATTATGCATGTGCTTGTAAGTAATTAGACTACTCTCACCATATTTCCAACTGATTTTATGGTGAAAAAGATGCATAAATCCTAAGGAAAACTAATGAAAAAGGTTTGAAAATTTTTGAGTTTTAACGATAAGAACAAAATAAAGGGTAAAGTGAATAGTACCATGATTGACTTTTTAGTGTAAAAATGCGGTTTTTCGTTAAAGTGAATAGTATCGGAAGCTTTTCGTTAAAGTTTCCTAAATTATAATCTAACTGGAGGAGGGGGCATCACAATATTTCTTTATAAATTTTCAAGAGAAATTAAAAATATGAGACGAAAGCTGAGAAGAGGGAGAGCAGACAGCAGAGGTGGTAAATAACCCTGTAATTGAATTGAAATAAGCAGCACCTTGAGTTGTACTGATCATGTGGCCATTGATAATTAGCTAGATAGCTACTAGCCTACTGCTAGTCTGCTAGGCACTAGAGATGCATGAGAAGAAACTTCGGTGGCTCCGAAACCGGACAAGTTGGTTTGGAGGAGGAGAATTAATGGAGTCATCAGCGTCCACCGATGAAGAGAATCCTTGCATAGAGTTGGAAGCAGAACCGAGAGAAACAGATTTGTGACGGCGGTGCTGAAATTGACGACCGCCATGATTAATAATGTTTGTGGTTGTGGATAAGGACGACTGGTCCCGCGGGGCAGACGCGCCATTAACATTAAATATCGTTGGAAGATGATGATCAGCTGAAGGTGCAGGTTGGGGAACATAGACGTAACTGTTGTGATCGATGTAGAAGTCAGCGATGTTGTAATTACTAGTTTGACCTGATACTGGTGGTGCTGCTGCTGCTAATGAGGAGGAGGAGAGGCAGCTGTATTGGCGGCGAGTTTTGTTCCTCTTCATTGCCTTGTAAACCATTGGGATCAGACCCTCCATAATTATAATTACGGATTGGATCTAGTCTAGTCTAATGAAGCTTATCGATCGATCTCTATATTCTCTAGGCTGTTGTCGGCTCATGATCTGTTCTGTATCTGTGTGAGATGAGGAGAGAGAAGGTTGCTAACTATTTAGACATTTTTTCTTCTGAATTTGTGAAAGATTATGGATGAACAAGCAAGATAGTCAAGTAGCAAGAATTCTCTTTGCAATATATATAAATACACACACACACATTATTTGAACTCGGTTGGAAGGTTCTTGGATGACGCATGCATATTATAAAGAAATGAAAGTCGCCTGTCGCAAGTCAGTCTTAAATAGTTGCTTCTTTGTGACTTAAAGCCACGAGTTCAAGTCGTGAAAAGTCTCTTTGTAAAGTAAGAGTAAGACTGCATACGATAGACATTTCTCTCGACCATCACAAAACAAGAGCCTTATTGGTTTGGGGTCATGCTTTATAGTTGTTTGGTTTGTTTGGTGATTCATTGGTGTCTGCATCTGCAACTTAATTTGGTATCGAATTCACCATCTACGAGATTCGAACCTAATACCTCTCTTCCAAGTAAAGAGGAATACCACCAGACCGACCTAAGATTCGATTTGGTTTTGAAACTTGAATTGGTGGTGGTTTTTGACAAATAAGCCGCATGATAATGATAATGATAATAATAATGTTATATTATTTGGTCTTGTAATAAATAAGAAGAAAAAGGAGGAGGGTATAGAATTTTTTGAAAGAAGATCGATATATTGAAATTAAACTGAATTACAAAGATAAGTCTTGGTGGATGGTATTTTGTCTAACACGCCAGTTTTGTATTTGACTTTAAATTTTATAGAATGGAAGGAAATTCCATCCAATCCAATCCAAGGGGCAAGATATTTCATCCCACTCAATCCCATCCAAGGGTCAAGGCCTTTCATCCCAACCAATCCCATCCAAGGGGCAAGACCTTTCCTCCCATCCCATCCCAATGAGATTATAAGAACATCTCCAAAGGAAGTGCCAAAATGTACACATTAGCTATAACAGTAAAAAAAGATCACACTAATATTTTTCAACCGAAGTGTCAAATCCTATGTGGTGATGACATGGATTGGCAGCAAAAGAGATTGCTGTCAACAGCAGCTTCAAATGTTTTTTATTAATTTTAAATTAGTTTAATAATTTATTATAATTAATGTTGAGTTGACCGATGCAACTATCATACTTTTTTTTCAATCAAGAAAGATGAACATATTACTAATTAAAATTTAAATGTCCTTTATTAAATTAATTAGTTTAATAATTTATTTTATAAAATAATAAAAGAATAATTTAATTTGACATATCTGTTGGAGAACA
This sequence comes from Cotoneaster glaucophyllus, assembly GCA_036320875.1. Lineage (NCBI taxonomy): Eukaryota > Viridiplantae > Streptophyta > Magnoliopsida > Rosales > Rosaceae > Cotoneaster > Cotoneaster glaucophyllus. Next base: position 162,467 of record CM070063.1, read on the forward strand.
AAACTTTAAAAGATGTCAAAGTGGAGAAATTTTTAGTTGTGACGGGAACACGGATGGTACATCACGTGTTTTTACGCAAGTGATGGAAAATTTTAATTTTTAAGTTATTAACATTTTAACACACATAACCCACAATTTATATAGGGACACGTGGTGTACCACCTCATGTGACGGTCACACTGAAAAATCTTTCGTCAAAATGCCACATAAGCTGTCAAAATTTAAATTTTATGTTCAAAATTTGATATCCACTTTGAAGATAGTTGAAGAGAACGGATAGGAACGTAATAGAATACAAATGAATGACGAAGTACATCAATTCATCATCACTAGAATAATCCTTTCCTTGTTATCTCCTTCAATTTGTTTAGTAAACAAATACAAACGCGTACACAAAACGCTTCTTTCATTCATTCATCATCGTCCTCATCTCTTTTTGTTTATACAACACGCAAAACCAAGTTTGAAATGAGATTATTAAATAAATATTTACAAGCACAAAACACTTTATTCATTCATCATCTTCCTCATCTCTTTTCAACATTATACGTATAGATAGATGCATAAATTTTTTATTTTTTTATTTTTTTATTTTTTGATCATATAGAATAGATGCATACATTTAAATGAACAATTAAACAATTGGAATTAGTTAAGAAGCAGGATAAGCAGCTGTTGACCCTAAAAACTACCAAGTCTACGTGGCGCGCAGACAAAGTAACTAATAAGCTAACTACGTCATTCGGTTGAATGCGGGGCGTGCCAACTCGACGCCCGAACTCGGCCGGTGAGTAAAATGTTGATGTTGCGTTGTGTGCGCGGCTGACTTCTGAATCTTGCCACTGCGGCTGAGGAAGGAACGCGCCTCGGCCTTTGGGTTCTAGAGCCTGAAGACAAGGCTGCTAGTCTTGCGAAGTTCACGAATCGTCGGCGCCGGATTCGGTCACAGTGATTATATTCGTAAAGGTATAAGCACGCCGAATTGACACCAAAGTATAGGGGCACAGATACTCAAAACAAGTATATGTCTTAACGGTGAAAGTGGTTCGGCCTTCGGAATGCCGAACTCCAAAACTAACTCGTGAATATCCAATCATAAAACAACTTGGCGTTCAATGTGCCGAGCCCAGTAATTCGTAACACCTCACTTCACCGAGAAGGCTGATGAGATGACCTCTGTCGATAAGAACTCGAAAGCCCTTCTCAACCGAGACTTGATAGGTAACCAGTCGGCTTAGACGGAGTGCTGTTTATCCAAACTGAAGATGCTCCGCGATTGGCTGGTTCTACGGCGATAGTGTTGTTTATCCAAACTGAAGATACCACCGGTTGCCTTCACAGTGTTGTTTATCCAAACTGAAGATGTGTTGGCGAAAGGAAAATAAAAATCTCAAAGTTGAGAGGTTTCGCGTAGAGCGAGAGTTTGCGCAGGGCAGATTTGTGTGTTGAGTTGGAGGTCCTTTTCCCATCGCTGAGCGTCTTGTATTTATAGTTGTTCAGTCTTCTGCTTGCCAGATAATAATTCTGTAGAGTTCAATTGCAACCCCAATTTGTGGAACTGATCTTGATCCGTATCAGAAAACCAAAGCATATCCGTCCAGCTGAGCCGTGAGATTTGTTCCAAGACTTTTCAAACCTAAATAGAAGTCTATCTAGGCTTATCACATCACATTTCTACCCCTCATAGACTTCTCATCTCTTCATCAAAAAACCATCAGTAGCCATGCTTTATCAAAACACCATATAAAAAATAAAAAAGGCCTAGCCTACCTAGGTCTCTTATCTCATCATTACCATCAAATCCTTTAAACCCATCCACATGCATGAATGCATACGGATCAAATGAATCTCAAATTCATTTCCCAATGCAGTTAGACATCCCAAACCAATTTGAACTCCTTGCTTGGGATTAATTCACATCTTATTTATCTGGTTGAAGGAGATGCTGAGATAATTCGTAGTAGAAGATAAATATTACGACAAAAATAATAATATTATCCTTTTACCAATAACAAAAACTATCTCCACTTTTTCATCCGACGGTTGAGAGTTATGCCCACTTAACGGTCTTGATTGCACGGGCCGATGGTGTAAAATTGGGTCCAAACAGCAGCATATCCAGTTTACTTCTGTTTACTTGGTCAAGCCAAAGCATATATAGGCTTTTGTTTTTCTTGCACCCACCCACCCATTTGACATTTGGCCCCATTTGGGATACGGCCGATTGCCTTCCTTCTTCCTTCTTCCTTCTTCCTCCTTCCTTGTAATTTGTTTGTTTGGCGATGAAATGAAGATATCACCGAAGGACTTGTCATCTCATCTCTACTCAGTCTACAAGTATAATACCTACACCTCCACTCTATCCTTATCATCAAACAACTTGTCTCCGCTGCTCACGACTCCAGGACCAGTCAGTCAGTACGGTAACAGATGAACAGTAGCCACCTTTCTTTTACTTTTAAGTTTTATCACTCCTTTTCAACTTTTACCATTCTTAAGTTTCCTTTCCTCTTTAACTTTAGAAAGAAAAAAGAAAAAATAAAAAACTCACAAATGCATGCATTCTCATTTCCCCGAATCTGAAACTTCTCAACTAAATTGAATCGGACATCATACATAACTCAAACTATAACAACTATGGATACAACAGTGCATGCACTCCTGTTAATCCCTTAAGCAGTAACTGTTTCTCCATTCCACCTGCAGGAAAAAAAGGAAACGAAACCACCACTTTGGACCGGTTGAGGATTGTCGCACTTGCTCTACAACTAGAAACATAAAAGAGAAGACATCAAGGGTAATAATCTGTGTTATACATGGAACAACTCATTCTTGTAGCACTGACTCCAATCTGAATCCCCTGAAGCAAGCAGCCCCCCACCTCCATCAGTGCTTATGGACTCGGCAGTAGCACACACTCTTGATGATGACTTAGGACGAATGCCGCCTCCTTCATCCTTCCCACCAACTCCTCCATCATCCAGAACTTCTGCCATCCGAAACTTATAAGTTACATTCTCATCTTCTCCTATAGGGACATTGATTTCAGGACTCTGACCGGCTTCTTCTTTTGATGGATCTTTGCCGCACCCATTGATATCTTCCTCTTCATCAGATAAACATCTGCAGCAATCATCTTCATCCATATCATATATACGACTCATTAGCCCTTCTCTCCACGATATCCTCATCTCCGATTGTGATAAATTCTCTAGTGTAGAGTTGGAGAGCCAGGAAGAGCGATCATCCAAAACTTTATGGAATCGACTGATTGAATCACAGGCTGTGGTTAAACAGTCAAACTGGAAACTCGAATCAATCTGATCCTCAATTAATACATGACTGTTCGTGTTTGGGGACAAGTTTACCATCTGAATAGCTTCGGCCACTGAACTCAGTTCAGGATCAAAATGGTGTTTCCTATGATTTTCTACACTCGAGTCTGATTGAGGAGTACAGATAACATTGCCACTGTCCAGTGAAACCATAGAGAATGGAGAATTATCATTGTCATAACCATAATGATGTTTTCTTTCCTCTTCCAAGAAGTTTACAGCCTCACAACCAGGCATGCGACACAGAGAAGACAAAACACCAACATGCTCATTTAAGGGCTCCAACACTTGTTGAAAACTTGGAGAAAATCCATGATGACCTAAGGTTGAAAATGGAGAACAAAGATTAACGGACCCTACAGAATTATGTAAGCTACTATCGGAATGCTCCTTGTGATCCTCGTCCCCTTCATCACACGGCGATAAAAGCCAATGCATTGAAGCTTCAGTAGGTAAAGGAACCGCAGAAGCATCGAGATTGCCAACATGGCCTTCACATTGACCACTGTCGTCATCATCGTCATCCTCAAAGCTACTTAAAGCCATCCCTTTACTGAAGCCTGGATCATTCTCTCCGACACTGAGAATTCCTCTAGCTCTGCACTTCCTCTTGTCAGTGATCCCTGAAAGAACATGGCCAGCAGCATAACAAGCAAGTGTCCTCCTCGACACCGCAGATGATCCACATTGTATCTCTGGAGATACGGAGGCCTGAACTGGTGGAGTTTTACTATTAGATTTGTCAGAATTCTCCAACACATCCTCAGACTTATCAGCCTTGGAGTCCAAACCCAACCCAGTCGGTATCTTACTCAAAGGTGTAAAATCTCCATCAATACCACGTGATTTGAGCTCAGTGGGCTGACCTGCATTGCCCACCACCCTTAAAATACTACCTTCTACCTCAGACCCAGATTCTAACTTACTCAGGGAACTTCCATTTGATTTTACAAGTGAACAAGTTTTCAGCTTTGGTCCGTCTCCAGAAGTGGGTTTGTTTCCAGACTGCCACTGGTACAAACAATAAGAATTATTCTTAGATTTACTTGCATTTCGTAAGGTGGGTTTCTCTGGGTTTTCCAAAGCATTGAATTTGGACCCGTTGTCCTTGGATTTTGATGGTCTTGAAGGCCTCACAGCAGGAGCTGATTTAGGGGCTTTGGACAGATTTTCAGGTGTGTAGAGAGGGGTTTTGGAATTAGAGGAAGAAGAATGAGAGAGAAAGAACCTGAGGCAACCTCGCGGGGCTTCGATGGAGATGGAAGACGAAGCATCGCTGCCATTGTTGCTACTGCGAACGGTGATGGCATTGAGATCCCGTAGTGGATTTCGAGGGCTCTGCTCCTGTAGTTTCTTCTTCTTGTTCGCCGTCGCCAGTGGCGGTGCCGGAGAGGCTTTCTTGGCGAGCTTTGACGACAACGATCGGTTCATAGCCTGTGGTGCGGAGGCCGTCACTCAGCAGATCTGAAACCAAACCACATGATTTGAAACTCTAACGGAGGGGGGCGGCGTGAGGGAGGGTATCATCTTCGTTTGACCAACATGCCCATTAATTTCTGACATATTTTCTGAAATGCCATCACTCGGCGGGTGGGACCGAGTGGTGCCTCCTAGCGTATGACCCACCGACATCAGCTTATCATTCATATGACGTATAAAACAGATCAGCTTTCAGGCCAGTGCAGTGCACAAACATGGAAAGAAAGAATTAACGTCGAATTCCAATTGAATCGTCCCAATTTCCAATCTTTTAATTTTTTTCTGGTACAATCCAATCCAATCCAGAAAGTGGTTTCCTTTGACTGCTGCATTGATTCTGAGTTCCAGCATGGCAGATGGGGCAGTGAAGGAAACCAAGTGATCCTCCGCTTCCGTTTCAACAACCGCCGAACAATGGTGCAAAAGGAGCAGCGAAAGTAGCCGTCGGTAGAAGCCTTGAAACAATAACGGACAGTAGCTGGACGAAGCGACACGGAGCAGCAAGCAAATCGCGAGGGACAAAGACGCAGCCATAGCGTAGAAAAAAAAGGGAGAAAACTGCAGTCACCGCTTGGAGAAAGGAGACTCAAAGTGGAAGAAAAGACTTGATCCCAGTAAGGAAGAAGATCGTCGAGTCGTCATTCCAGTAGCCAAAGAAGTGCAGTCCTGGTTTATAAAAAATAACCAAGGGACAACTTCAAAAGTTCTGAGCACCAAGTCGTATACGATGGACCATCGTCGATGGTTATAAGACAGTGGACAGAAGTGGTGTTTCCATCGTTTCGTCATTACTCCCACAAATGGCGGGAATATGAAGAAAGAAAGAGCTAAAAGCAGCGGAGATGCAACAGTCCGTGCAGAGCGACAACGCAGCTGCCAAGCAGCGATGACTGCAACATTCCTCTGTTATTGCAATAGAGAGTGTTATGCTCCTTCCTTGGTGACAAGTCCTGGAGAAAGCCCAGCCAACAACTGCGAGTTCTTTACAAATAGCAGAAAAGAGAGTCATCCTGCCCTTTTTGTTTTGAGTACTCACTTGGGGAAGTAAACCATTGACTCTGATGATTGCAGCAAATGAGAGGAGGGCGACCGCTACTGATCGTCGTTCTTTTATTTTCTTCTCTTACAAATATGAGAAGTGAAAGAGTGATACTGACGAACAAAGCTATCTCCACTGTGATTCCAAGGACCAAAGCTGCTGTTTTGTTGTATGTCTTTTCTAAAGATCCCATTAAATTTGGGATAACACAAAACAACAAAGAAAGCACTCATTAAATGCAGATTCTATGCAAGTTCCGGACTCTTCATTGATTTCAAAGGTTTAGGTTGGATCGAGAAAGCTTTTGTTCCACTACTAGAGGAGGTTTGTTCATGGCATCCTTCATTGATCGAGTGCCAACAAAAGAGGAGTCCTAAGTTCACTGAATGTGCATTCACAGCTCTAGGAAGAGTCCTGCATTTTTTAAAGAGGAAAACTAATGAAAAGGGTTTGAAAACTTTGAGTTTTAACGATAAGGACAAAATAAAGGGTAAAATGAATAGTACTAGGTTTGACTTTTTAGTGTAAAAATATGATTTTTTCGTTAAAGTGAACAGTACCGCGGACTTTCCGTTAAAACTCCCATTACAAAATGTAAGGTTACTAATGTACAAAGTTGACCCAGATAATTATCCGGAAAAGAAGCTTGTTGCAATGTTGAAGAATACGCTCAAGCTCAAGGTGCACTAAAATTAATGTAGTTGCTAAACAAGTCTCGTTCAAACTCCCTAAGTGAGGAATTGGAATAAAAATCTCCAGCGAGGAATTAAGTCATAATTTTAGTTGAAGGTTGATTCCGCAAGGACAAGCCCTCGCAATTTATGGCTTGAATTAATTCATGGGCGTGATTGAATTTATGCTTATCTTCACAATCCTTTGGGTGGTCATTGTTAATCATTGGGCCAAAGATACAGAACAAAGTGGAGGACAAATACAATACAAATAGAGACAACTTCGAACCACTTCAATACTGTGGATGCGAACCATCTCAAAATACAAAGTTCGATGGACTTACGATGAGTCAAACTTAATGGATCAAATGCCCGAAGTGACCAATGACATGAGGCTGCATCAAATACCAAAGTGGCACAAACTTGTATTAAATTTCGATGGCACGAAGCCACAACAAATCTCAATGGCACGAAGCTGTATCAAGTATCAAAGGAAATCTCAATGGCACGAAGCTGTATCAAGTATCAAAGGGCATGAAGCCGTAACAAGACTTAAATAGCACAAAGCCGCTTACGCTCCAATGGTTCAAAGTCCTCGCCCGCATGAGCTAAAACTGCATAAGGCATCAAACGCTCAAATGGCTCAAAGTTCTCGCCTGCAAGAGCCTAAACTGCACAAGGCATCAATTGCTCCTTGCCTGCACGAGCTGAAACTGCACAAGGCATCAAATTCCAACAAAAACACAAGGAACAATGAGTGACTTGATCCCTCAACAAGGGTACGTAGGCAATCTAGGGCTCGACCTAGGTGCAGTCGCAAAATCAAATAAACACCCAAATCCCCAAATTACAATTTATTCATATTAGAATCAAAGGGTATTCCTTTCCCAAAAGAAGGGTTGTAAATAATAGGCGCGTAGCTTAGAATGGGTCGAACTCAAATTAATAAAACCCTCTTCGGAAAAACGAACGAGGGTGAAATTATGTTGAGTGAATTATTTGTTTACATATTGTGTACAATTTTTGCTCAACAATATATTTAAGATTCAAATGTTCAAAGACTTCAACTTTAGTTTATGCAACTTGCTTCACATTCGGAAACCAGATATTTGGGGATCAGATGCTGCATATATGGTATTTACATGTGGAGCAGATATTTTGGCTATGGGGATTAATGTGACCCATCAAGTTGTCTTGACAGGTACTACATTTGGAAATTTGTATTCCTTGTTATTAATGATGATGTTTTACATAACAACTGACATATGTATCAAAGCAATGCCTTCCAAGTATACCTCAGATTTGTGGTTTCTAGCGTAACCTTTGACAACACTTTTTCATAGAGCCTTTAAACATCATCAGGAGTTCAATCAGCCTGTATGCATTAATTCCACAAAACTCACTTCCCTTTATAGTTCTTCTGGAAATCGTAAAATACAACTTTTGGAATCCCATGCCGGAAATTTGTTGTTTGTGCCAAATTAATCATTTCTATGGATAAAGTTGTGGTATTTATGAAAGCAGTATGATGGAATAGCCACTTGATAATTGAAATGCCTGTACGAAAAATTCATGCATTTGTGTTGTTACGTAGATCATTGTAATCCAGTTTATTTTACTTTCATTATGATATATGAAAGACGCTGATCGAGAAAAGTTGGCAATGTCAAATGGAAAGTTTGCTCAATACTTGTGCAAAATTTTAGATGTGTACTTCTCCTACCATCAGGATGCGTACAGCACAAAAGGTTAGTTCACTAAACTGTCTGATGAAACCCTAACGGATTGGAATTTCCCTAATCAGGGACATACTGATGGTTGATTTAATCATGGTGTAGGAGTTTACCTTCATGACCCTGCAGTAGTTGTTGCAGCTGTTGATCCTTGACTTTTCACTTACACGGAGGGTGTTGTTAGAGTCCAGACAAATGGCATCACAAGAGGACTCACGATTCTGTACAACAAACAGAAAAGGTAGAGCCCTTCTATTCATTCCAGATAAAATGTAAAACGGAAAAGTCATTGTGTCTGATTCCTAGTAGAGTTGAATTTCCAATTTCTCATAACAGATAATGGGGGTTTATAGAAGAAATCAACACTTTTATTTTAAGTGTAGACAAAAGAAGAACCATACCTTAGAGCCCGGGGCCACCAATTTCCTCAACTCAATTTTAAGACCTTTTGCATTGTCCTGTGATGATGAATCGATGATAAATTTTCTGGCTATATGATACTCTTTGATTGGATATATGATACAATGTTGTTTCAGTATATGCTTGGATGTCTTTACCTTTTTACAGATGCACAGGTAAATGGATATAGTTTTTTTCCCTCACGTCACACGGCCCAAAAATTTGTTATCTACATGATGAAATATCAGGCTTAGAACTAGATTTATCAAGTCCGAGATTCCATGTAGTTTAGCTGACTATTGGCTCTATTAACTCAACTGGATTGGATTGTATATCAATCATTTAGGATGGCCTAAACAGAAGATGCGTACTTAATAAGAACTTTTTGAATTCTAACATGCATGTATAAGATACATTGTTAATCTCGACATGGAGGTATACCACGGTTTCATATGCAATCTTCTTCTCTTGACATCTTTCTACGTAACTATAATGGATATATATAGGTTTGGCGAGGTGACAGAGTGGTGTGATAAACCCAGTGAAGGTAGCAGTGACGGTTGATGCCCCCACGGTTATGAAATTGGTTATGGAACGGCTCATCGAATCATGAGTGCTCATCAAATGCAATGCATGCAGCCCGCGTGGATTTCAGCCTCGAGGACTTGGCTTCAGTTTCATTCATTTCAGGAAGGGAAAGGCAGCTCCAGGCTCCAGGTGGTTCACGTTCGTCACTGCTGTTAGGTTGTGTTGCGCTTGCTTGGTGTGTAAGGCATTCTGTTTGGATACATTGCACAATCATGTACAATTTATCACGTGCTTGGTACGACTATTGAGAATAAAATTGTTTCTAGTCTGCTGTTTCTTTGGTGGCAAGAGTGAGTCATGAGTGTATGGGTTATGAGAATGAATATGTGATAAACATGGCCGGACTGTATCGAGTTTGCAACTATGTCATTATGGTGTGACAACAATTAAATAAATACAAATGATAGTTCTTCCTTAGAAATCTTTTCTTTATAAGTAAACATGCTCAAACTATATTGAGTTTATTAGTGTGTGAACTATAAAACAAAAGACAATGGCGTATGGTATGTTGGAATTGCAAATAGATTGACATTTCTCAAGTTTATGATTTGAATGGAGAACTCCGTGCAATTTCTTGACGAGCGTAGAACTTCTACTTATAAATTAACATAAATATTTGTGCTTTTATCTTAAAAGTTTCTAATTAGTATTTTTAATTAATATTATTATTTAAGACACATAAAACACTTGTTAATATATGCACTGTAGTGGTTAATAGAGGAGAATCTCATACAGGTATTAAAGTGTGTTAACAAGTATCAGTTTTGTGGACTTTTTGCTATTTTTTGTTGTTTCACGAAACTACCCTTCTCCATGTGTCTTTTCACGAAAATAGCCTGTAAAAAACAAAATTCGCTTGCTCTCGCCTCTCGAGGTGCAGGTGCAGTTTCGACTCCCGGTAAAGAAGATGTAATCAAAGGTGGGTCGAATCACCCTTTCTCCTCATCGCCTTTGCCTTCCATGACCTGCCCGATACACATCAGTGGCTGATGGTTGCTTCTTGCTTCCGTTAATAATTTACCATTAGAGTCTCAGACACGAAGAGAGATGGCGGGCGTGTGTGGTAGCGGTGTCGGATGAGTGATATTGGACGAGTGTCTACTTTTTTTGGTGATACCACTGTAACTTGCAACGAGACGACTCCGTAAGCTCCGCCATTCCAACGCTCCTACGGTCGGTCATCCTCCTACTAGTCTACTACTACTTTCCCTTTAGCTATTTTTGTTCCCATTTTGTGCATCTGCTCTCAATTTTCCATGTCCATTTCTTCTTCTGCCCAATGCAATGCCTAAAATTGTTTATTCAGCCTGTCATGTCAAATCACGATTTCTTCCCATCACATGATTACTCGCTCGCTGGCTTCTTTTTCTTTGATTTGTCCTTTACCTTACAATTTCCCCGATCAAAATAACGAAATTATTGTTAATTAATCTTTTTTTTTTTTTTTTTTTGAGCAAAGGTAACATTCAGTACTAACTACAAACAATACAAACACAACAACACAGAGGCCTAAACTGTACAACACAAAGGCCCAAGAACAAAAACACAAACAACCAACAGAAACCCAACCAAAGTTGAGCCCAAAACAAAGAAACACAAAAACAGCCGAAGCCACTGCAATAACCTCCAAACCCTCCGCCGCAACCCCCAAAACAGCAGCCGAGCATGTCGATCCAGTCAAAATCGGTCCCCCAAAAGAAGCCACGCCTCACCGATAACAACAGCCAAGTCCAAGCTTCACGTCCAGCACCAGTACAGACCCCAGAGAACCTGCAACCAAGTGAAAGAAGCTCATGGCAGCTCACGAGCAACACTGCCAACAAAGGCAGACAGCAAAGAGAAGGTGGGGGTGCATGGAACACCCTACCCAGTGCAAGCACCAGATCAAAGCACACCAACTCGAAACACCGCAACAAATCGCGGTTATGGGTGACGGAAGCTGGGAAAATGGATGAAAATGGGTAAGAGACAGCAGAGGGGAGAGAAGAGGATCTGCCAAAAGAACCAGGGAGGAAACCAGTGGAGAGGAGACGAGAAAGAAACAAAAAAAAACCCACCGATCCCAGCCAAAGCTAGGATCGGCGGCACCGAAAAAGGACTCGATCGGGAACCACTCACACAGAGACGGTGAGAAAACCCTCACACACGGAGGTAAGGTCTCTCACGAAGAGAGAAAAGTTGTTTCCTGCTGTTTTTGAATTAATTAATCTTTTTTATTCTTTCTTGTTTCGCTTATTAGGATAGTATGTTATTATGTTGGTGTACTGTGTACAGTTGACATACAAGTAGGTTGACCAATTGAGAGAGAGAGAGAGAGAGAGAGAGAGAGAGAGAGAGAGTGATGAGTATAGTAATGGGCCAGCCAAGTCACGCCGACAGAAAGAAAGGCCCAAGTCCTAGTCTCCAGTCCGCGTCCAAGTATAACGATGAGGACACCACATTGACAAGGAGGAGGAGGGGAGTATGATTTTTTTTTTTTTAAATTTATTTGAATGGTTACGATTAAAATGCGTTAATATTTTATATTAATTTTTTATAAAAAAATAAAATAAAAAATATAAAAGAAGAAGATAGAAGAAGATGAAGAAAATAAAAAGAAAAAAAAAGGAAGGAAGGAGCCTTATCTTGTTCCTGTTCACTTCAGCTAGTACACTCGCGTTAGTCGTAAGGGCAGGAAGTGGAAGAAGAAGAAGATGACGATGAGAAGCAAAAGAGGAGGGCCCACACTCCACCAAAAGTCCACATGGACCAATCCGACTCCGAGACGAAGAATGATAGTTAACGGTATAAATTGGCGACGATCGGAAGCAGCCTGAAACCCGAGAAGTCCTCTCCACTGTCGTCTCCGCCCCTCACAGGGCTGCTCTCTCTCCCTCTCACTCTATCAGTCTTCCCACCAAAGACCTCAACCAAACTAAACAAGATTGCGACAATTAATCAAAATCAAATGGCAGAGGGTGAATCCCCGTCGTCCGATTCTCTATCAGATCCATCCCTATCCCGAAACGTTTCCTTCAGTCGCCTCAACGCCCAGGCGGCGGAGTTCGTCCCCAATCGCAGCGCCACTGCGCACGCATCCGCACCGGCAGCGCCTCCTGCGGCTGTAGGTCAAGTCCACGTCTACCCTCCGCCGCCGCCGCCGCCTTCGTCCCCCTTCCATGTCCCGACCCAGGCCGTCCCTCCGCCTCCTCCTCCTCCTCCTCCTCCTCACGTGGTTCCGGTCCCAGTTCATCCGCATCATCACTTGCCGGTCCAGTACCATCATCACAACCAGTATCATTACTCTGGATTTGGAGACCAGGAAGTGGCCGTTCAGCAGAAACAGAAGCATCAGCATCATCAGCAGCAGCAGCAACAGTTGGGCGAGCAAGCTCAGGCGGATCGTGTTTCCTCCTCCTCCAAGACTCACAGGCTTTCCGATGAAGCCACCTCGAAGATTTTGAATCAGGTTACTTGATAATTCATAGTCTGTCTGTCCGTGTCCAATGCTTATTCAATCAAGTTTCGGAGGGATATTGTTAGCTTCTTTTGTATTGGCCCAGATCGTAATGTTTGAATATCCAACACTAACAGTCGAGTATAAAGTATAACACAAACACGCACGTGCGTGTATTATTAGGATTACCTAAACCCTTGATAGGATATAGGAGCCTTAGGAGGATATCGTTAGCAATTCCAAGCTCTGGTAATTGTTGTAAGTCGACAAGTTGAGATTCAAAAAGTGTAATCTCAATTTCTTTTTAAATTTCACTTTGCCTGCCTCATATTGGTTTGGTTTGGTTGGCCTAACATTAACATATTGGCATATTGGCATATTGCAGGTGGAGTATTATTTCAGCGATTTAAACTTGGCTACTACTGATCATCTTATGAGGTTCATAAACAAAGATCCTGAAGGATATGGTGACCGCTTCTTCTTTTCCTTTTCTCAATATTTTCTTATGCTTTCGAATGTGTTCTAGAGTTCGACTCAATATCCATTGATTGAAATTTTATCATTATTAACTGTTTAATATTCACCCGGATATAGTGCCAATCTCTGTTGTTGCATCTTTCAAGAAGATTAAGGCCCTCATAAATAGTAATTCTCAGCTTGCAACTGTATTGCGCAACTCTTCAAAGCTGGTGAGTTCGTACTTATATATATATATATATATATATATATATGCTCTTGCTTTATCCTTCTCTCTAAAAAGTAAAAACATATTCCGCCTCACTCGTGTATCAGTTTTTTCATCTGTCCTTTTGTTTTGATCTTTAATGATGTCATGTTTTGCAGGTAGTTCATGAAGATGGAAAGAAAGTTAGACGTCAGCATCCCCTCACTCAGTTAGATATGGAAGAATTGCAAGTAGGTTTTGCTTGTATTCAGTCCCATATACATTTTAGGATAAATGTTTTGGTTTGGGGCGTTGATTTATGCCAAGATTTTTGTGATTCGGTCTTTAAAAAAATGGTATTTTAAGCATATCAGGCAAAAGATTTTTTTTTTTTTTATAATACTCTAGTAAGGGTTCATTGTAAATCCGTGTTTCCTCTTATCATCTGATTTGCATTCTGATCTTCTGTAGTCTCGCATAGTTGTCGCTGAAAATTTGCCTGAGGATCATTGCCACCAAAACCTCATGAAGGTTTTCTCCGCTGCTGGGAGGTATCAAGACCACATTTCGTTCTAGATTTTTATTTATTTTTATATTTTAACTGAAGTGCTTTAAGTCCAGGTAGGATTTGTTTTATTGATCCTAGAAGTCTACATAACGTTGAATTCTTCTTCGACAGTGTGAAGACAATCCGGACCTGCCAGCCACAAGGCTCCAATAGTGGTGCTTCCTCAGCATCCCGATCTGCAAAAGCAGATGGCATGCTTTTCAGTAACAAGGTATGCATACAAACACATGCACACTTGATATGGTTTGTGCTGGTATTTGTAGTTCCCTGCACTGAGTAAATAGTATATCCAGTGAATCGTTAATAGTAGTAATTATTGTTCCTATATAGTTAAAGGTGGACAGAAGTATCTCATATCTGGACTCTCTTATTTTGTAGTTACATGCATTTGTGGAATATGAATCCCCTGAGATAGCAGAGAAAGCTGTACGTGTTTTACAGTGGTTCGACATTAATATGGTTTATGCCATGCCCATTACGTAAAATAAATATGCATGTCTTATTTTGGTTAAAACATTAAATGTGCATTCCTATTGTACAGGTTGCAGAGCTTAATGATGAGGCAAACTGGAGGAGTGGACTTAGAGTCCGTTTAATGCTTGGGCGAGCGGTATATGCCCAAAACTATAGCTCTTTCATCTTTGTTATTCAGTGCGGTTCCTAAAACTGTAGTTTTGGTTAAAATAACAGGAACTGTGGGCTTCTTGGTAAAAAAATTCCATTTTCTACAAATAATTCAGTTTGCATTTTATTTTTCGGCTTCAAGTGTCAGATAATTTATGAACTTATGTTTCTAATTTTAGGATTGAAAAGTTTACTTCTCAAATGTATGGGTGAACTAATGTTGCACAATAAATGTAGACATTAATTAATAGCATTTTATTCAGTTAATCATACGTGTGTTTGCTTGTGGAGTGTTTGTGATTGGTCCCATGCTATCTGACTGGATGATCTGTATTAACCTAGTTGATTTGGTGATGTGGATCAGTCTATGATGCGATTCTGTTTGTTCCATTCTCATTTCTCAGTCAAAACCTGCTCAAGTGCGTGGGAAAAAGGGGCAGGATGGGGAAGTGCAGTTAGAGGAAGAAGATGCTTCTACCCCTGAACAACAGGCAAATGAGAAACAATCAGTAGATTCTTCCCAACAGTCTGATATCCATCCACATGAACACGAAGAGAGAACGAACTCATTGAAATATGTATGTCTTCTGTCGTGAGAATTGCATTCCGTTGATAAGCATTTACAGGTGCTAATTGGACACACTTTTTCACAAAATGGTAGCACAAGTATGGTACTGGAATGTTGGTTGGTTAGTTTTACGTTAGGGATGATAGTTATCCCCTTTTACTGATGTCAACCAAGAAGTTTTGGGGACGGAAAAAAATAGAGTTAATACGCATCATACACATTCTTCACTAAGCTTTTTGATTGTATTTATTGTTTTTAATGATATCAACCCAAGTATCATAATCATTTCATCTAGCATGAATTCAGCTTACTTTGGAAGTCCCAGCTATTACATATTCAATTTGTTTGTATATATCGTTTTATGTTTGTATCAATTTAATATATTGCATAAATTTTCTGTGCTAGGGAGAGGAGCATGGCAATGACAAGGAGGTTGGGCAGAGAAAAGGGCGTAATAAAGGCCGTGGCAAGGGGCGTGGGCGAGGTCAATACCATCATAATAACCATCAGAACCATAATCGTGGAAATCATGCGGGGCATCCTCCTAACAGTTCAGTTGGGAGTATGGAGCATGCAGGTGTAACAAAGCAGCCTCCCGGGCCGCGTATGCCCGACGGCACAAGGGGATTTGCAATGGGTCGGGGGAAGCCAGTTACTGTTAATATCGCCTAAGGATTAAGGACTGGGGGATCTTGAAAAGAGTTTTTTCTTTGGTATCTCTGGCTGAAAATAACATGTTGGGAGGTGGGAAGGGAAACTATGCCTCTTATGGTGTGGGTGGTGTTTGATGGCAAAGGTTTTTATAAGGGCTGTCAATCCATATTGTATTAAGGGTAATTAAGGGTCAACCTTTCATTATATGTCGATAGTGAAAGGTTAAAGGAGGAGGAGGATTCAGTTACAAGTTACAAATTTGATTGCGTCACGTATTATATTTTAGTATTTTAAAAGAGGGTATAATACGGTAAAATGATATTCCTATTCACTTGTAAGAATATATCTTAAGTTTGATTCTCGTTAAAGATAAATTTGAATCACATTAATGCTAGTCCATTGTGAGGCTAAGATAAAAAAATTTGTTAAAAACAAAAGAAAAAAATAGTAGAAAAGAAATAATCAATTTTTGATATTTGGTTGTATAAATGATCAATGTTTATTATATCGTCGTTATATATCATTGTTGCGTGTTGTTATGTCATCTTTAAGTTATCAATATATTATTAATATATTGTAACTAAAAACTGATCATTTATGCAATTAAATTTCAAAAATTGATTATTCATGCTAAATTTTGTGTCTTTTGCGATTTTAGGGGAGTTTGGATTAGAGTAAATAATTAATAAAAATGAAGTGGAGAGCACTGATGAAGGTGAATTTTATTTATTTATCTTATTTTTTTGTCAGCCGCTGATGAAAGTGAATGGGCATCTACATTTCCGCCTAAAATGAACCACACAAACACACTTGATACACAGAGACGCAGCGGCGGAGAACTGGAGGATACAGTCTCGCGAGTGTCGTCCATCGTCAGGCACGCGCCCACTCTCTCTTTCTCTGTGTTTTAGATTCAGGGGAGCCTGGAGTCATAGGAGCGAATCAGTAATGGCAGAGTCAATCACACCCATCCTTCCTAACAATCCTAACCCTAATTACCAGGGCACCGCAACTGGAACTGTTCCTCCTTCTCCTCCACCTTCATTGCCACTAGCTGGATCACCACCGCCGCCGCCTCCGCCAGCCGCAGTTTCGAGGACTCCCGTCGTTTTCAGCTTCCCCAAGAGGCCTTCGGTTCGACTCACTTCCGAGTTCGACAGCGACTCCTCCGTCTTCTTCCACAAGGTCTCTTGCAAGCTGCTAGACAGCCTCGCCAAGCTGAAGCTCGCCTTCAGCAACAACCACAAGGGCGAACTCTCTCCGCCGCAGTTGACATTTGTCTCCAAGAACCTCTCCGTTCACCACAACTTTGAAGATCAATCTACCCTCCTCAACGGCTCCGTCGATGTTGGCCCGAGATTGCATCTCCGTGCTACCCATCATCTCCAGGTTACCTCCTTAATCCTTTTGTTTTTTTTCCTAACGTAATTTTGTTATGTAATTGTTGAGACCATCCCACATTCAATCTTAGGGGTGTAAACCTTACTAAAAACATCACAATCTTAGGTAATTATTAGCATCTTCGTGTCCCTGTTTATATTTCCGCAAAGCTTATCGGCAGGAACAAGTTGACTCATTCTTCTCTCATGTCTAAATGTCATGATGTTCTTAGGCACAAGAAGGAGAGGCTACCGTGGTCGCAAAGCTTGCTGACCCTGGCTATGCACTTGAGCTCTCTTCTCCTGTTCCTTATGTTGGTTTGGTAAGTACATCACATGATATCTGCAGTATAATGATGTTAGGACACCCTTGTTTCTGTTGTCACACATTGATCTGTTTTAACTTTTAAGACAGACTTCAGCATTCATGAATTGGATTGTTGAATTACAACACCCTATGGCATATTTTCAGAATCATGATTTGGATTTCGGAGTTGGTGTTTTTCTTCTTTGTTGTATACATCACAACATACTCTGTGTTGTACTCTCATTTTATTGAATGCTTTGTTTCTTTTCCCAAAAAAATTGTCCTTTTATGACATCGTGGTGCATTACAATTTACCAAACAGAAAATAATTTATTAGTTTCATGTTACTTCTCCACTCTAGAATTGTTACTAGCACTCCAAAATATCTAATTGTGTACCCTAAACTTTCTATGTTTAGAACAAAAAATTTATTACCTTAATCACTATTCTGATGCTGCAGCCGAAAGCTACCCTAAGGTTCCCCCTGGGTGAAGTTTCTGTCGAGGAGAAAGAAGAAGAGGAGAAGCAGAGAATGTTATCAATTAATGGGATAGTAAAAGGCCAAATTTTGAACGGGTTGTGCACTGCTCATTATGCAGATGAAGATTTGAAGTTGCGGTATTTATACAAGGTAAGCATTTCATTACTCTCAGTTACTTTTTTGGGTGTTTTTCAATTGCACAGGATGGATAGCTGGGTCCCTATCAGTGCTGGAGCCAGAAAACCAGATCAGGAGGGGCCTTTAAGCCATAGAAAGATTAGCATTTGAAATATAATTAATGGGAGAAAAATGAAAGGTTTTGTTTTTTGTATTGGCATGAAAAATTTTAATCAACCAAGAATGGTGGAGCTTTAAATTTTGTAGGAAAAACCTAGTGTTGAAATGCATATATCATAAAAACAAAACTTGTTTACAAGCTTTGATAAAAAAAATTAACACATTAGAGTCGTACAAAAATTTAAAATCACGACTTAAATTAGATTTTGCTCTAGACTGTATAGGCCTTTTTTTATATCGACTAGCCAAAAAAGAGAGTATGGTTTTTTTTACATATTAAAAAATAAGACTTAGTTTTAATATGGTAAAAAATAAGGCAAATGATAAGAACCCTTTTTTTTTCTTTCAGTTTAAAAAAAATCTAAAAAAAATGCTAGACCGCTAGGAAGGCTCGAACCCGGGCTATTTGGAATTGCAAAATCCCAGTAGCCAATGAGCCAGATGCTCATTTTTGTAAAATCTTGCAGAGAGTACATACATAAATGAATTTTCAGGGTAGGCCTGGGCCATCACTGGCCTCTGTGGCTCCGCCACTGGTCCCCATCAAGGATAAACAGAAAAAGGAGGGATGGCTGGGTTGTGTGAATGGTGCAGCCCAGAAGATTTGTTGCATAAGTATTCGGTCTCCTAATAGCTGGACGAATGCTTTTCCATCATATTGGTGTTTCGTCTCTGTGATCTTTTCTGATAGCTTTGGACTTATTACAGGACGAGGAGATGTCTTTGATGCCAACCCTTTGTCTGCCTTCGAATGCATTGTCATTTGCTTTCAAGCGTCGGTTTGGTCCTTCTAACAAGTTGAGGTTAGAAATCTTTCTTTTTCCTTCCATCTATTCTTAATTTTTTTATTGCTTTGTTTCTTTTTTTGTTTTGTTTGTTGGATTCAGATGTAAACATAGAAATATTTACATGAAACAAATAAGGTGCTTTGTATTTGGTGCTTTACAAAATCCACTCATGTTGAGTTGGCCAATTACCATATCATGTTTCATGATGTGACTGTCATCTGCTTAGTATGATCAATTTATGCATAGAATTTGTGAAATTGTAAAGTGAATCTTGTCTTCAATATTTTTCTTTGTAAGTCTCCAATAGTTAATTGGTGTAGCAAAAATTATTCTTGAAACGTGTCCTTCAAGAATTTGAGCATAATGAAGGGAGAAATGGATGATTATAGTTAAGTTGCATTGAGTATTACTTTTCAAAATAATTTGACCATGCGAGTATTTTGTTTAAGGTTGTTCTTCAAGCAGTCATCTATTTGTTGACTGTTCAAAGAGTTTTATACTTATTTTGATGATTTCATCTCCAGCTACTGGTACAATTTTGATTCCAACTACTGGAGCGCGGTATACAAGCACACATATGGCAAGGATTTGAAACTTAAAGCTGGTTACGATTCAGAGGTGCGCCTTGGCTGGGCATCTCTTTGGGTAAGTGCTTATATGAATCGAGTTTTCTAGAAGTCATGGAAAGGGAGAATCTCATGAATAATCAAGGAAACCAAGTAGATTATTTCAGGACAACAAGAAAGGCCTTTTTTAGTTTTCTTCCATTGTTGCACTGGAAAAGGGAGTTTGGCAGGAAACCCTTAGGATATACACGGAAACTATTAATGACACATATTAAGTTAAATGGTAAGAAAACTTTATGTCAATGAAGATTTCTTTCAAGTGTTGATCGCATGGTAAAATTGTTTCAAAACTTAGGTTTACGAAGTAAGTGCCTCACGTGTTGAGTGCACGTAAGCTGTCAAACTGTTTGCTATGAAGAAATGATGGGAAACATGTTATGGTTGTTTCAGGTTGGAGATGAAGGTGGGAAAGCAAAGACAGCCCCGATGAAGATGAAAGTTCAATTCATGCTTCAAGTGCCGCAAGATGACATTCGATCATCGGCTTTGATGTTCCGGGTTAAAAAGAGATGGGACATATAATAGTCATTTCTGGTTATGGGATGACATGGCGTAGTGCCCTTTTATGAACATTCAACTGCAACTCTGGTGGTTCGATATCATATGAATATGATAGTGTAGTTTCGATACACAGAATGTGCTAATCGAATGACATGCTTATTGCTGCAATTGCATTAGTTGATTTGTATTTACCAGTTGAAATAATACTTTGATAGTCGGCAGGTGACGGGCAGTCCAAACTGAAAGCTGATATGATCTTGGAAAAGTGTTTATTTATTAAGCAAGTGGGTTTAGTTTGCACAAACCAGTTGGTTCTTGATGAGGGTGTTGCTGGATCAGATGCTAAAGAAGGAAGTGGCCAGGATTGTCATGTGGTCCTTCCTGTTTGTCTGCCCTGTTGTTCCGGCTCAAGATATTACCTTTGCGAGAGATCCGTATGAAATTCACAGCACATACATGAAACCGGAGATTAGATTCATATTATGTTTAATGAAATTCTTGTGAGACATGAAGCTGCATTGATCGCAATTGGAGCGGATTGTTAGAATACTGTCCCGATGGGGTTCTCGGAAACAATTGGCAGTAAACTACATGTCCTTTTACAAGCTCATCTTGTACGCAATGAGAATGTCACTAGTTATACCAACAGGATTGGTCTACTCTCTCCAATAAACAAGGACGGAGCAGTTATCAGTTGGGTTGTGCCGTGCGTAGGTCAAAATATGCAAACAAGGAAAAAGGAATGAGAATTAAGATAATAATAAAAGTTGAAAAGCCAAAAAGCCAACGAAAAGAGAAAAGGGGGGAGACGAAAGCTTTATCGACAAAATTCTGTTCCATTTCACAATTTCCAATTTTCTGTGTGTATATATATAAATAATCAAATAAAACAGATATCAAATGTGGGTGCTCGCTCTTATTTGATTTGTCCTTTTTGTTTTTGGGTTTCCAAATTCCAATTGGAGGAGGATATTAAAAGAGAGGAGAAATGTGAAAAGCGCAGAAAGATAGAAAGAAGCAGAAGCAAGCAGCAGCTGCCCCCCAAAGCAAAAGCGCAAAAGCTGAAAGAAAGCGCCTTTGAGGAGGAATGGCAACACCCTTGCATTTGAGGCTCTTCCAGCCTCTCACCTCCATTACTCCCTATCCTTCTTCTTCAGACTTCCCCCGCAAGTCCTTCAAATCCTTTCACTCTGCAAGCCCTAATTTCAATCTTTCTTCTTTCTCATCTCACAACCACTCATGTACTCGACAAAGGACAACCACTCGCTCCGAACGGAAGGTATCTCTGTCTCTGTCTCTCTCTCTCTCTCTCTCTCTCTGCGTATTTATATGTTCGTTTTCAAATCATCAGTTTTTTGTTAATTCTGAGATATTGGGTCTTGTTTGTTTGTGATGAAAAGATAAAGAGTATTTTTTGGGCTTACAAATCCTTATCCTCATTTTCTGGAATGAGCTGGCTATAATGAGATGCTTCTGTTCCTTCATATAGATATAGTAATCCAAATTTTCCTTCAAAGTTGGGTCTTGTTTGTAGTAGTGCTTCGCGGGTCTCTTTGTTATCTCAAAGAGGCTGCAACTCTATAATTTCGAGCTCCATTTGCCTTAAACCGGTTTCAATCCTGTAAAAGCATGTGACTTTGACTTGTAATTACCACTCTTCGTGGGCAGTTGGTTTTCACTAATGATTTACTACCAGGGGTCTGTTTTTCTGTACTCGTATAGTGGCTTTGCGGACACTTGAGAAGAGATCAAGACATAGATAGTCGATCCAATGAAGACGCCACTGGTGCGAGTATGTTTGGTTCCGATGAGGAAGTAGGCACCCAAATCCCAACCCAGGCTCAATCTGTTGTCGAAGGATCAGGGGCAGTTATGGTTTCAGAGTTTAGACCAGTGGCCGATGTGGATTATCTACAGGTGCGTGATTATTCTTCAGTTTGGCTTCTTTCCATTTTGTTGACTCAATGCATATAAATTTAAATCGTTTCCACGAGGATTGACTTGCAAAAACCTAATTCCAATCACCCAGTTTTTTTTAAACCATATGTTTACAGGACTCTTAAGTAGCCTATCTCTTGCAGGCCGTGCATGCTTTGTCTTTAAGTGTTTCTTTATTGCAACTTGAAAGCACTCTTCCTATATTATGCAACATTATCTGCAGGAGTTATTAGCCATTCAGCAACAAGGACCCAGAGCAATTGGTTTCTTTGGGACCCGGAATATGGGATTCATGCATCAAGAACTTATTGAGATTCTCAGCTATGCAATGGTTATCACTGTAAGAACTGTAACTGAATGAAATTATATATCTGGCATTTATGAGTACGTATGAAGCTATCAGATGTTCGACAATACTGGACCTTTTCAGTTTATGTTGAATCTGAAGGGATCATTGACCTCGACTTGTGTGTTCCTTAACCTCGTGTTTGCAGAAAAATCACATTTATACATCAGGGGCATCCGGCACTAATGCAGCTGTCATCAGGGGTGCTTTAAGAGCTGAGAAACCAGAGCTGCTTACCGTAATCTTGCCCCAGAGTCTGAAGAAGCAACCACCTGAGAGCCAGGAATTATTGTCAAAAGTAAGAATTTCTTAAAATGACATTCCTTAAATTTTACGCTTCATCTATTTTGGTTTTTACTAGATTTTCTCATGGTATTCACATATGCAGATGTCAATTGCTTATTGTCTCATAGTTGACTCCGAGTTTAGATTTTTTCTCCTCTTTTTCCTTTTTGGATTTTCTTGATGCTATATGTGTACAGTGGTTTCTCTAACCACAATGGAAGGTGCTTTTGTAGTTCTATGCACTACGACCTTGCCCTCTGCATTGCCTCTTGGTTATCTACCGAAGACGAAAAACTCATATAAGACCTTTGTCTGTTTTTCATCTTTCCTTTACTCAAGGAAGATTTTCATTCATCTGCCTACGCGCTCAAAATTTTCATCCATTTAAATTTGTTTGGGTATGGTTTCATTGCAGTCATTTCCTTGTTAGGGAACATTTAGGAAAGCATCTAGTATATAGCTTATCACCGTTTAATGAGGTGATATGTATGATTGAAGATCTCTCCAGTAAATTGCCCTTTCTATTGTATTTAATTTGACAGCTAGGTATTACCGTATTAGGATGAAATTAGGTGTGCTATTTCTCAATATTCTTATGTTAGGAACATAGGACTACTGTTCCTGCAATTTATTATTATTGGCATTACAAAAGTAGATCTGCAGTACAATGCCTCAGAAAATGAAATTGACTTGGCGGCTATTAATTATTTAGAAAGTGATTGGGTACATATAACCTTGAACAGAATTTAATGGATTCCCAGGGCTGCAGTCTTTCTAGTTGTTATTTCAGTAATATGTTTAGTAATGATACCTTGTTTCCCACCACCCGACAAAGGAAATGCAATGTTGTTATTGTAATTGATAATTTCTTGGGATTTTCAGGTCAAGAATGTGATAGAAAAGCCTCAAAATGATCATCTACCACTGATAGAAGCAAGCAGGTTGATAGTAGTTCCACTTTTTACGTTCAGCGTAGCTTTCATGATGTTATACGATTGGCAGATATCATTTCTATTAGAGTGAATTTGTTTTCATGACTTGATGTTGAACCTGTAGGTTGTGCAACATGAACATCATTTCACATGTACAGCAAGTTATATGCTTTGCATTTCACGACAGTAGATTGCTCATGGAAACTTGTCAAGAGGCCAAAAATCTCCGCAAAATTGTGACTCTCTTCTACCTGGATTGAACACCCCCTTCCCCTGTTCATATGCTGTCCATACATTTTGAGTGAGAGAGAGGGAGTGAGAGCGCCTTATATTTTTGTTTATATAAAATTAGATGGAAGCGACCGAACCACATGCCTTTGTAGAATGAAATAGTGAGGGAGTTGATTATTTTGTTCATTCCAGTGATTGGAACAGGTGTATTCTATTTATTATATATATTTTTTTTTGTTTCTGGCTTAAAAAATTAAATAAAGAAAATTTATGCGTCTCAATAAATAGTTACTGATTTTATTTATGCGACTCAATAAATAGTTATTGTTCCTTGTGCATACAAAATATCTTGCGGAAACTCAAACAAGCACTTTTCACAAAAAATGTGAACAATAATAACTCACGGTCTTTAATTGATTTTGTAAATTTGTATAAAAATTATCGAAAAAATATATTAAAAGAAATATGTTTTCCTGGAACTTTCGCCGTACCAATGCACCATAAGCGACCGAAAATTCATGGTGGATATTTCAAAGAGATCTTGATCGACAGAACTTTGTTATGGCTAATGGCTGTTTTTTGGGACTAGATTTATTAGTTCCAAAACTAAAAAATCAAGTGAAATATGTTCTCTAATATTTTTGGAGCTCTCCAACTTCGAAGTCCAAGTTCAAGTTAGGATCACACTGCAATGACAGCATCCCCTTGCTTTAGATTCGATGGTCTTCTGCCCCTCCCTCAGCCACGACTAAAACACAATATTATCGAGGCGCCGACTGGCGCGGCACCGACGTCAAAGAGGAATGCCGACCCCACTTAGTGGGAAAAGACTTTGTTGTTGTTGTTGTTTGAAATGCAAGATACACTGTTATACCTGGAAGGAGAGATTAAATAAGCGATCAGGAGGAGGAGGATAGAGTGAACCTCGGAGATGTTATCAATCATTTTCATCAGAGAAGTTGCCATCACTCTTTTGCTCATAAATCTGGTATTCTTCGTCGCTTGTATATGCTGCTGCTGCTGCATCTTGTTGTATTCTATCACTCCCTGCTTCAGAAGAGGGAAAACTACCAAACAGCTTCTGCAAATGGGTTCTTGAGATGTTCTCCATGTTCATATCTTAACAACATATTGGAAATCCACAAGTACTTGCATAACTATTAAACATTTGTGAAGAAAATTGAGGTTTCAACATAAAACCAATTGACAATATGAGGAGTAACTCAACCTCTTATAAGCACATAGGTCTCTCCTCTCATCAATGTGAGATTCATTCTCAACACGCCTCTAGCAAATTTTTAAGCCTAACACGTGGATAACACAACTCAGGTAACGTGGAGCACGTGTGGTCATTGGACATCACATGTGAGACAACCTTCCACCATAAAACCAATTGGCAATATGGGACGTACCTCAACCTCTTATAAGCACATGCAAGTCTCTCTCATCAATGTAGTATTCATTCTCAATAATTTGAACAAGGCCAATTATTAATTGGTCAGAAGATTCTCTCATTTTTTTCTCAACACTTTTATTAAAATAAGGGATCAGCTTGCCAAAACAAGATCACACGTGTGCTTACTGCTTAGTGAATCGATGTTCAACTGACGTCCATTGCTAATTCGCTGTATATTGCTTCAGAAGATGGAAAAAAAGTCAGAGCAAAAAATATCACTTTTGGTTCCAATCACATCATGTTTTTATATATGAAATACGCACAAAAAGGAAAAAGAAAAAAGAAGTGGACTGTTATGCCGTAAGGATACACGAATGTGACTGTACAGAAATCTCACCATCCTCAGCCTTCAAACAAGAAAACATGATTAAGCCCACAAAAAGTGACGTGCCTGATAAATCTATTGAAAACAAAAAATCTCAAGAAATCGATATTACAGAAAACAGTAATTTAACAGATAATCTGTTGAAGAAAAAAGAATTAATTACCGCACCAGATTTCAAGAATACGGAGAAGAACCTCACCTTAACACGATCTTTCAAGTTCTCAAGCATGTTATACGAAAACCATCCGTCTCAAATTACAAATAAATAAGCTAAATTCAAAGTTAACCAGCGTTCAAATTTTAATGGCCCAAAATAAAAAGAGGAACAGTGAGTTAACATCATTTCGCTTGAGATTCTCACAAAACATCCTCAAACATTAATAAGTTATGTTCAATCGTACTTTTATATCATACAGGTTTTATGGAATATGCAAATAGTGAACTTGCATGAAAAACTGACAACACATCTTGATTCTAGAAACTCATGGAGCAAGTTGTCTGAGCTGGAGGCTTCCTTATCCGTTCTTGAATGTAACATCACCAAGTGCAATGCACAAATATCCTCCCATCTACGCTTTAGTCTGCACGAGTGATCCCCGAAAGAAAAAGAACAAGAAAACTTTTTCACATAGAAAAATTGTTATTTACTTAACAACTGGAAATTAGAACGAGTAAATTTAATTTTCAAAGCTAGCACAAGTAGCAAGGTTCATCTTGAGTATCCTCCAAACAACGCATGGAGAGAAAGACATAATTATCAACATCGATAGCATGAACTAAAAACGAATGATGGTACAGAAACTTGGGCATAAATAAGATGTTTGGTGTTTCTTAACAACCAATTACTGGACAACTCTGTCGGCACTCATCAAGTCAGCATTGCTTTCTTTATGAGCTATATTCAATGCAAAGTAATCAAGGTCCCTTAGATGAACTATAATTCTAAAGCACTCTCTCTCTTTCAATTAATTGTTATAATAGATTTCAAACAAAATTAAAGAAAACTTTGAAGAGAAACTTACTGGTTGGCTGAATTAGCACCACAGTAACTTCATAATGGTGGTCTTACTCGATGATCAATTTTCTAATATCTGTCAAAACAAATATTACTGTAAGCAAAACTGGAGATAATATCCAGAATCAGCTTGTTCCAATTTTGTTGACATGTGTGTGTGGGTGGTGATGGAGGGTGTAACAACCTCAGGTTTTACGGTACAAAAAGGGTATTTTTGTATTTTCACTAAGTTTGGGGATATTTTCCTTTTAAAAATGGTTTTTTGTACCTTAAATGGTGAGTCCAAGGGGCCCACCCTCTGATTTTTGTCCTCCGGGTCTCTCTCATCTCTCTTCTTTCTGTCTCGAGCTCACTCTCCCTCCCGAGCTCCCTCCTTCACGACTCACACTTTCTCTCGAATCTCCCTCTGTCACTCCCTTATTTCTGATCGCGCACCAAGACACCCACACACCCATAACTGTAAAGAGCGACGACAACACCACCTTGTTTAGCTTTCTTTCTCTTTTCCTCTATTCGTCTATGTGGAACCCAGGAAGGATCTCCGGCGAGTCCCTTCCACATATTTTGGTTAGGTAAGTCACAGACCTCTCTCTCTCTCTCTCCGTTTAGTGTGATGATTGTATGTGATTATTGAGGTTCATCCCGTTCTCTTTATCAAGGTTTTACACACGAAATCGGTTCGGGAAAGCTCACCCATCTCCGGCGAGCCGTGATGGTTGAGGCAGTTTTCTGATCACCTCCGGTTGTTTTATGGCAAACCAAAGGTATAAAAACACTCATCTCATCTTCCTTTACATGTTAGTAGCTAGATCGAAGCATAAGGTGCATATTTGCAGTCGGCCGGAGCTAGGAAAGCTCCGGCATTCTTCTCCGTTTCGCACCAGGCCTTTCAGGTCGTTTCTCAACCCACGGGCCTTAGGCCCGTTTTAGACCAACCCAATACCCTAACCCGTTTAGTTTTTATTTTTTTGTTTTTAAAACCCAAAAGGCGTAAGGGCCGTCCCTTGCAAGACCTTTGGGCCTTTCGTGTCGAGCCCAACCCAAAACTCATTTCTATTTATTTTATTTTATTTACTTTGTTTTCCTTAAACCCATAAACCCTTAGGCTTAAAGCCTTCGGGCCTTTCATACCAGGGCCCAAAGCCCTTTTCCCTTAAAACCCAAAGTCCTTAAGGACCCAAACCCAAACCCTAGATTTGGTCCAAGCCCAAACCCAGTTGACCGTTGACTTGGTCAACGTTGACCGTTGACTTTGACTTCGGGTTGACTTTTTTGATTTCGTCCGAGACCTCTCCTAGGCTAATTTCGACGTCCTGGACCCGTTTTCAATATCCGTTTTTCCAAATTAAATCATTTGAGTAGATTTTGACCAAATGTACCCTTTATGTGCTTAGAGGTAAATATTGTGGCGTTCCATCTTCGCTAGTTTACGTGGCTCTTCAGCGGCGAAGTACTGTGAGTGGACCCCTTCAAAAATTGCATGTTTTATTTATAGAATTGCATAATTTAACAGCATGCCTTATAGAATTGTGATTTGGTGAACGTTTAAAGGAAGCATGATTATTTGAACATGGTTTGGTTATTATATTTTGAGGATTAATTATTAATATATATATATATATATATATTGAGCTTAATTTTAAATATCGTATTTTCTATATAAAAACCACATTCTGGTAGGCTATTTGATGGATGACGATAGAATACTAGAATGTGTTTTCGAACACCTCTTCATAGTATAGATAATGGATGACTTTATACTATGAAGTTGAGTTTTAGAAATGTATTATGTTTTGTCAGCTTAATTTTAAATATCGTATTTTCTATATAAAAACCACATTTTGGTAGGCTATCTGATGGATGACGATAGAATACTAGACTGTGTTTTTGAACACCTCTTCATAGTATAGATAATGGATAACTTTATACTATGAAGTTGAGTTTTAGAAATGTATTATGTTTTGTGCGTACCTAGTGAACACCATGCCGCCTGGGGCGAAGATCTGGTGTTGGCATTTAGGCTGGGAGAAATAATCCCTAGCTACGGGTTGAGGGTCACGGAGCAGGCATTGGGCCGGGAGAAATAATCTCTGGCTACTGGCGCAGAGACCACAGAGCAGGCATTAGGCCAGGAGTTATTATTATTCAGTGATCTCACTAGTAGCACACTATATATATATATATATATATATATATATATATATATATATATATATATATATATATATATGAGATGACTTGTGAAATGCTTCCTGAGTTGATTTTCCGAGAATGATTTATGGAAAGGTTTATGTGATGATTTTATGAATTGTTTTAGGGCATGCTAGAGTTTTCTGAAAAACCTATCACTTATTATTCTAGTAGTTTTCATTATATTAAACTTTGGGGGTTAGTATGTTCCTAACTGTTTTCGTATTATGTATATATAAACTTGGTCCACTCACCCTTGTTTTGAGCCCCCTTCAGGATTTAGAATCGAGGAATACAATTCCGGCATCGGCATCTTCGAGTCCTCTTGGTGTAGGACCCACTCCTTTGTTTCATTAAATTTTATATTAATTCTTTTAGTGTTCTAGTTAGTTGTATGCTCTGAACACGTTCCTTAAATGCATATCCATTATTCTTTCATATTTATAAGTTTTATTTATTCCTTATTCTCAGCATTTGCACTCAATAAATGGCTTTCGTCACCCTCGGGTGTCGACCAGCACATGCCTATCCTGGTATTCGGGGAATATCGAGGTCGGGTCGTGTCAGAGGGAGTTCTTTTGCTCCATTTCTGAATACAGATTGTAACTAGTAGGACTTTTGAGGTCAATCATTATCATCTCTTATAAAAATAAAAATCAACAAACTTCCATATACAATTTTCCAATGTCCTTTAAATAACAACATTGCAAGATGGAAACAGAAACCTACATGCAAAAGAAAAAAAGAAAAAAACAAACATTTGCTAAAGGGTGTGTAAGAGGCTTTGTTTACAACTCACATTCGAGAATCAGGATCTTTGCGAGGATCATATCCTTTTATTATCCGAAACCTAAGAAATGGTCCACGAGAAAAGTAGTACGCAACTCTAGAAAGAAGCCTGCAAATACAAAATGACCTCAGCAGACAGAACAAATACTAAGACTAGAAGGTAAGGGAAAGCAGACAACCTTCTGAGTATATGATCTGAAAAGTTGAAGCCCTTATCAAGCAAGCGTTCAGTCGAGACAAGGACATCTGTGACTCCCACTGATCTGAGCCTTGGGGTATGTGTTCCTTCCAATTTGTTCTCATGGGAATCTGTAACAATGCCAAGCAAAAAAGATACACAGCTATGCAGGAACTTCGTAAGATTCCAATCTTGATGACTTTCATGCCATCAAATCTTATTTTTATTTTTTTTGCAAGATGAATAAATAAATATTAATTTTTATAATAAATTTTACTAATTAAATCCAGTATATACAAATGGTAATTAATTACTAATTAAATCCAATATATAATAAATGGTAACTAATTTACTAATACATAACAAACGGTGATATTATAAAAGTACCAATGTATTCCAAATGATATTACATACATGATATATATATATGCATGACCATTTATATTTAAAAAATAGGGTACCAGTAATTTGGTACATTATTGGTACGTTATGTAATCCATTTGTGTACGAATTAGTATTTTGAAACGTTTTTTTTTTTGTTTGTTTAGGTACGTACCACGTTTGATACATTTATAGTATTATAATTTTAGTATGTAAAAAGCTAATACCAAATTATTTGTGACCCTAAAACACATCGGTATGTTTTAAGCCAGTATGGGTACATTTCAATTCAGTAAGCATACATTTTAATTTGTAATGAATACGTTTTAATTTCAGAAATTCCTAATTCATAAACCCAAATTCAAAATCCCTAATCGAATTTGGAATCAAACAATCTGTATGAACTTTGGTTGAGTTTATTGCAGAAATTTCTTATCTTGTGCATTGAGGAGGAGTGCGGACTGAGACCGAGAGTTTGATTCAGGAGCCGGATTCGGGTGGTATGGACAGTGGGTGAAGTCGCGATTCAGGCGATGGATTCACTTGTGAGGAGTGAGGAGTGAGGAGTGAGGACTGGGGTGGGTAGATTCTATATTCAGGCAACGGATTTGGGTGATGTCACTTATGTGGTAGTACTGAGGGCGGAGGAGACACGTCAAGAGAAAGAGAGTGAGAGTGAGAATGAGGCGAGGCCCAGAAAGAGGGAGGTTACCCAGGTGTGTTAATTACAAATGTAAGGCCCCACTCGCTCTTTTCTCTTGGCCTTCCAACCAATCATCCAACCTTTTGACCGAAAAAAAAAAAAAAAGAAAAAAAAAAAAGACCAATCATGCAAACAACCGACGTGCTCCGATCTCGGATCCCCTTCCCTGAGTTCCCTCCCATCCCTCCCCTTGCAAGTTTAGAGTTAGACCCTTTCTTCTTTCTCTCTCCTCTTTTCTCCTCTCTCTCTCTCTCTCTCTCTTCTCTTTTCTCTTCTGGTTTTGTTCCTCTCTTTCTTTCGATTCTGATGGAATTTTTTACAATTTTCATGTTGATATTCATTTGGTTTAAAGTATAGATAAACACTCGATGTTGTTACTTTGGATTGTTAACTAGGATCTTCATATATATATATATATATATATATAATTCATCAACCCAAACATTTAAAACATCCCTTAATTAATTGCTTAGTACTATGGAGGACAGAAGTGATGACGACGACAGGGACGCATTGGCGGGGCTAAGCAACGCCCCTCCACCCCGCAAATCCCATTCATTAAGCCAGCAGCTCCGTGCAACCTCCGCCCAAAAACGCCACCACCAAATACGCAAGCATAGCCTCGACGACGTCAGCGTCTTCCCCAAGAGCGTTCATAACAATAATAATGTCGACTACTACGACTCTTCTGACGACGATTTCTTTCCTTACTCCACCTCTAACAGCACCATCACCACCACAACCACTAGTAATGCTGTTGGCGTTGGTGATCACGACGTGTACGTGGGCACCACTCACTCGCAGAGGCTAGACCAAAGTCTCTGCATGGAGGCTGGTAATGATCCTGATGGCAACAGAGAATGCCAGCCGTTGGCCGAATTTATTGGCAGCGGCGGTGGCACTGGCATCTTCAAGGTTCCAAGTCGCGCATCCGTCCATCCTGGTCGTCCCCCCTGCTTGGAGCTGAGACCCCACCCTCTCAGGGAGACCCAGGTCAGCAGGTTCCTCAGGACCATTGCCTGCACCAGCACCCAGCTGTGGGCTGGCCAGGAGGGCGGAGTCAGGGTCTGGAATTTGAAGGGCGTCTTTGAACCTGGCTTTGGTATTGGTGGCAGAGTCATGAGGGGTGATGAGGATGCCGCCCCATACTATGAATCCGCCAACACCTCTCCCACCCATTGCCTCATGGTTGATACCGGCAATCGCTTGATTTGGACTGGCCATAAGGATGGTAAGATCAGGTCTTGGAAGATGGATCAGTCTTTGGATGCTTCTACTCCTTTTAAG
The DNA here is from genome assembly GCA_036320875.1 of Cotoneaster glaucophyllus. Taxonomy (NCBI): domain Eukaryota; kingdom Viridiplantae; phylum Streptophyta; class Magnoliopsida; order Rosales; family Rosaceae; genus Cotoneaster; species Cotoneaster glaucophyllus. The sequence goes on from CM070063.1 coordinate 194,660, forward strand.
GAAGGTCTTTCCTGGCAGGCCCACCGCGCTCCTGTTCTCGCCATGGTTTTCACTGCTTACGGTCAGTCACTCATTTGTTCCTCTTCATCAAGTGCTTCTGTATTGCTTGGTTTTTTACTTTCCAATGTAAATGTTAATCTATCTGATATCATGTTGCTTTGATTTGATGCAGGTGATATGTGGTCAGGTTCCGAGGGTGGTGCTATTAAAATCTGGCCATGGGAAACCATAGAAAAATCTCTCTCTCTAAAACCAGAGGAAAGGCATATGGCAGCTTTACTGGTGGAGAGGTCAGGCATTGACCTGAGGAGCCAAGTTACTGTGAATGGCGTCTGTAGTATATCTTCTCAAGATGTCAAGTGTTTGCTATCTGATAGTTTTAGAGCTAAAGTTTGGTGTGCCGGATCTATGTCCTTCTCCTTGTGGTTAGTTTTGCACTTTTTGCTACATGTTTTACATGGTTAAAACTTTTATCTTATACACAATTCATGTTTTTTCTGAATGTGGTTTCGATCAAGAAAGAGGAGAGGAAATCGTTGCTTAGATAGAGATCCTAATACATATAATTTCCATTGGAATTATTCTAAAGTGTTGATTTGTCAGGGATGCTCGTACAAGAGAGCTTGTGAAAGTCTTTAATGTAGAAGGTCAGATGGAGAATCGAGTTGACATGTCAGCAGTGCAGCAAGATCAAGCAGTAGAAGATGAGATGAAGGTAAAATTTGTTTCAACATCGAAAAAGGAGAAATCCGGGGGCTTTTTACAACGGTCGCGTAATGCTATAATGGGAGCTGCAGATGCTGTTCGTCGGGTTGCAACAAGAGGGGCAGGGGCATTTGTAGAAGAATCCAAGAAGACAGAAGCGCTAGTGCTAACTGCGGATGGCATGATATGGAGTGGATGCACAAATGGTTTACTGGTTCAGTGGGATGGAAATGGTAACCGTGTGCAAGATTTTAATCACCATTCTTCTGGTGTCCAATGCTTTTGCACTCTCGGAACACGAATATATGTAGGCTATGTGAGTGGCATGATTCAGGTGATGGATCTTGAGGGAAATCTGATTGCAGGATGGGTTGCACACAGTAGTCCAGTGATAAAACTGGCGGTTGGAACTGGTTTTGTTTATAGCTTGGCCACCCATGGTGGTATTCGCGGATGGAACATCAAATCTCCAGGACCTACTGACGACTTGATACGTACAGAATTGGCTGCAAAAGAAAGTGTATATACCAAAAGTGACAATGTTAGAATTTTAGTAGGCACATGGAATGTTGGTCAAGGAAGAGCATCTCAGGATGCACTAATATCATGGTTAGGCTCTGCTGTGCCGGATGTTGGCATTGTAGTTGTCGGGTTGCAAGAAGTAGAAATGGGCGCAGGCTTTCTTGCAATGTCTGCAGCAAAAGAAACTGTAAGATCCTTCATTGATGTTGTGAACTGCTTATTTGCTTACTTTTAACAGATACAAAATCTCTACTCGTGCGTATGGATTGATTTATTTATTTACTATTCTTTTGCCTTTGTAGGTAGGGCTTGAAGGGAGTTCTGTTGGTAACTGGTGGCTTGATAACATAGGAAAGGCCTTAGAAGAAGGAAAAACTTTCGAACGTATGGGTTCTAGGCAGCTCGCAGGATTGCTCATATCTCTTTGGTAAGCAATTACCATCGAAATTGATTTCAGGAATTAGCTGTCACCAAATATAATTAGCCTGCAGTTCATATTTCTTTCCTTTTATCAGTGAGGCATCTTAACCCTACTCTGTTAAATTATCCTTGTGGAGTTTGTCCTCATATATTTCTTTCCTTTTATGAGCTCATAATTCTCATATAGGGTAAGAAAGAATCTCAGAAAACATGTCGGGGATATTGATGCTGGAGCAGTTCCCTGTGGCTTTGGTCGTGCCATTGGTAACAAGGTTGGTACCTCTCCATTCACAGTGCTCATTTGGCATGTATACAAGTTGGGAGTTGGTACCTTTTTGTTTACAGAATAAACTAGAATGCAGTCAGTTTGATTGTCTCTGCTCAATTTCTTAATTGTATCGCTTTCTTATTCTTATGAAAAAAGGATCACTGACCAAACTGCTTATGTTCAAGCAGGGGGGTGTTGGTCTGAGAATCCGAGTCTATGATCGGATAATGTGCTTTGTGAACTGTCATTTGGCTGCACATTTGGAAGCTGTCAATCGCCGTAATGCTGATTTTGATCACATTTATCGTAATATGGTCTTCAACCGGTCGTCTCTACTTAACACAGCAGCTGGTATGCTACCATACCTGTTTTTGTCTTGCTCCCTTGCCTTCTCTGCGTATTTATTTTGGCTGCTTTATTCTTCTGGCTTGCCATGGGTCCTCTCTCTTGCAGCTGGTGTCTCAACTTCTGTTAACATGGCTCGGGCTCCAAATGTATGCGCTTGTTCTAGTTCGTATTGCTGAAATTAATCCTTTATTTATAATTTTTAATATAATTAGCTTAGTGTTAAACCATTGATGATTTAGGCTGTCAGTGGCAACACTGAAGATGTAAGGCCCGAATTAGCGGAAGCAGATATGGTTGTTTTTCTCGGGGATTTCAATTATCGGCTTTTTGGTATATCTTATGATGAAGCAAGGGACTTCGTTTCGCAAAGATGCTTTGATTGGCTCAGGGAAAAAGATCAGCTCAGAGCAGAGATGAAAGCCGGGAAAGTTTTCCAAGGGATGCGTGAGGCACTCATCAGATTCCCTCCAACATACAAGTTTGAAAAGCACCAAGCAGGTTTAGCAGGTATTTGGTCTAGTAACAGTCAATTTCTGCATTACTATTAAAGCTCTTGGTTTCTCTTACACGAGTAAATTATGCATATCCGCAAAAATGAATTAGAAACAACATGGTTTTCGGGTGTTCTAATTTGAAACTTTGTCTATGCATCCTTTTCAGGATATGATTCTGGTGAGAAGAAACGTATTCCTGCATGGTGTGATAGAATAATATATCGTGACAATCGGCCATCACCAGTTGCTGATTGCAGTTTAGAGTGCCCTGTAGTCTCGTCAATTATACAGTACGTTCTTCTGGGATTGTAACCTGTTGTCTCTTTTTCTTCATTGTTCTAAAACTTGGTGCCCAATTTTAAATAGGTATGAGGCATGCATGGATGTGACTGCCAGTGATCACAAACCTGTCCGGTGTAAACTAAGTTTACAAATTGCGCACGTTGATAGATCAGTAAGGAGAAAGGAGTTTGGGGAAATTATAAAGTCCAATCAGAATATCAGGTCTATGCTTGAAGAATCAAGTTATGTTCCAGAAACTATTTTGAACACCAACAACATAATCCTTCAAAATCAGGACACGTCCATTTTGCGTGTCACTAATAAATGCGTAAAGGATACGGCCGTTTTTAAAATCATTTGTGAAGGTCAGTCCACTGTCAAGGAGGATGGGGAAGAGCCTGATTATCACCCGAGAGGTGCCCACGGGTTTCCTCGATGGCTTGAGGTATCACTTTCTCCCTGCTGCTTCTGTTGTGTCCTATAAATTTTCTTCTCCTTATTGGAGTGGAAATGCAGGTGTCTTTTCTTCTAATATACTTTTGTTTTTCAAAACACAAAATAATAGATCACACCAGCAGCGGGCATGATCAAACCTGAAGAGTCTGTGGAGGTCTCAGTTCATCATGAAGAGTTTCATACCTTGGAAGAATTTGTTGATGGCATCCCTCAAAATTGGTGGTGCGAAGACACCCGCGACAAGGAAGTGATTTTAATGTTGAGTGTCCAAGGTAGTTGCTCAGCTCAAACATATAGTCACAGAGTTCGAGTACGGCATTGCTTCTCAGCCAAGACAGTCCGCATGGACTCAAAATCCAACAGCTCCAGGAAAGGCCAGGGAAGTCCAGTTCAGAGGTCTGAAGTTCGGCAACTCAACATACCAAGCCAAATCAACTTGAAATAATTCTTAAAACTAAACTAGTATCAAATACTGGGTAGCATGAAGCAGTTTATAGACACATGATAATCGCCTGGTAAAGAGTGAAGACGGATGTGATGTTATTACCAAGTGCCTTTTTTTTTTCTTTTTTCCGGTTAGAACTCTAGTCTAGAACAAAAGTTGGTGTAAATACTCTCTGTGAACCTGTTTATGACTTAAAGACAGTTTAGCATCATGTCCTCTCTTCATTATCAAATTCATTTTTACATTGAAAATTTTGTTGTCGGAGTAGTTTCTTGGTAATGTGGAAGGCGGTTAAAAAGGAAATGTATGCCCACTGTTGGCTTCTAACTAAAACCATGATTACAATTTGCAAATCACTGTTGATTAGTTTTATTTCCGAGTAATGGCTCAATATTTCATATTACATTAATCAAATATCGTATCACTGTATAGAAAATAAGTCCGAATGTGATCTACCTTTTCTCTGCATTATCCTCTGTTTTCTCAGGCTTCGTCGTTTATTTCTGATTAGTTCCGACCAAGGACTGAGACCGAAAGGGGTAGTTGACATTATTAATTTAAACATCAACTGGTATGACAATACTTTGCACATAATACAGATTATTTATAAACTCCTAATCAAATACTTGAACAATAGTAGTTGTAAACTTGGCATGGTACATTCATTCAGTTCAGTACGCCTTGATGATTAAATTATGCAGCTGCCTCATAGCCCTCCAACGATAAAACATGGATGCTTACCTTAGTCCATTAGCATAGCCAGTAACACCAGACAGCAGACAGATGAAAGAAGCCATTCCTTGCTATACCAAGAGCTGATAGAAGAGGAATGAGGCAGATATATATGATTTCCTTTTACCTGCTCAACCTGATAATCTTAATTTCTTCGAATATACTCCATACATCTAGTTTAAGAGATAGATGCCTTTAGATCAGTTATTACGTTAAAATTTGAATCTGATGAGTGGGGCAGGAGCAGGTGCGGCATATGTACTTAAGCTCCTAGTCCTATATGCTAAGATACAGCATAGGTCCCCCAATCCCTGTGTTCATTTCTCCCATATGAAACTTAAAGCGCATACATCCGCTTATACTCGCTGTTCAAAACTTCGTGTTCTGATGCCATAGACATAGAGAATGAACGAGACTTACTCTCAGCTCTCCGAATGTTCCTCATTTTGCACTCTTCCATCCTATGTAAAATGACACAATAGCACATGGAGCCAATGGTAGTAAGCATGATTGTGCTGCCTATAACTGTTGCGTACACAGCAAGCCACCTCGAGTGCGTGCCCACCACCACATACGTCAGAGAAATAAAAGCAATCGAAATGAAGAGGCAAGCTAGCCACATGAGCTTGTTGATCACAAATACAAGCTGCTTTTTTGCCTTCTGCTCAATCACAACCACAGATGTCTGGACTACAACAACAGCCAGAGAGATGAAGAGTGCCAGGCTGTCAAACACAAAAAAGATGATGAAAGCGGCATTATTTGCTATGTGCGCTTGTCCAAGCGTAAGCCCTGGTGTTTTGTCCTCAACATACTGGCCAGGAATAGTGAAGATGGCTGCAAAAGCAACAGTGGCAATCAGAACGGCAACAACAGTGGCAGAGTTTATAGCATTGTTGAGGCCGCTAATGTGGAGCTTTTTCAACTTTTTTGCAATATTCTGGACTCCGGCACCAGTTTGGCGGGTCTGTTGAAGTTGGGACTGGACATCGTGCTTTATGTCACTCACGGTCTGCTTCAGCTGCTTGGCTGGATTTGCAGGTTTTCCTTGGTCTTTAGAATTGGTGGCCCCTGCTTCCTTTAACATGGCCACAAGTTCTGGACTCCCATATTTTTCTGCAATGTCAAGTGGGCTCTCTCCAGCCTTGTTGCTTGCATTGATGTTACTACCCTCTTTATTAATGGACAACAGAAGGCGTACATTCTGCACATAAAGTACATGAGCGTTGAGCAAACATAATAAAATTATGTCACAAGCTAGCTTGCAAATTTTGAGATTGGTTTGTTTCAATTGAAAGTTGAAGTCACACACCAAAAACTACAGGTGTTTCCATTACTACATATGAGTATCATACACCAATTAAGCACCAACTATGAAATTACCAAACCATTCTTCAGATTGGAGTTGTAGCATACATTTTGAGTTAAAACTACCAGCAATGAACATAATGCTTAACATGATCACAAAACTAAACAATTTGGAAGCTAGATTTCAGATCTAGTTTAGAAATTTGGATTTAATATTGATCAACACTTGAATCGTTGATATAACATGTAGCACATTTCATCAAATTACTAAATAAATTGAAAGAAAAGAAAGGAGAAAGAACCTGAATACGGCCCTTCCTTGTGGCAGTATGCAATGCATTGTTTCCCTTGTTATCTTCCACAGTCAAAACTGAGGGGTCGGGTTTCAGCAACTCCAGCACAATCTCCTCATTGTGCCCTTTTACAGCCATGTGCAACGCAGTTTGGCCTTTCAGGTCAGTTCTAAAAGCAGCGCTTGGATCCTTTCTTAGTAGGGACTTGATTACTTCCAAGTGCCCCATCCTTGCTGCTGAATGAAGCACAGTCTTACCATTATTGCGGGCAATCTTGGCAAGATTTGAGTCAGTTTCCAAAAGGAGATTTACAATATCAATATGCCCCTGAGTAGCAGCCGTGTGTAAGGCAGTTGAATTGGATAAATCTGTGGTCATAGCCAAGTTCGGGAACACGTGCAGAAGTTCTTTCAACACCTCTGAAGAAAGAAACAATTTTCAAATCATTATGATGCATATTTCGAAGAAATATTATTTGATAGTTTCCTAATCATAATTAGGCTCTCATAGGTCACCAGATGATTAAGGTGACAATCAAAGTCAATATGCATGTGCGTGTTCAGATTGAAGAAGACAGTCAACAAGCATTTCAAAATCAAGCTTCATGAAGATAACATATTGCTTTGCATATGCTTTTCTGTAACACAGAATTACAGAAATTGTGTTCCTTTTATATTTCATAGCATATGATACAAACATTACAGGACTGCTTCTATTACAGTGTGTCGAATTTCAACAAATGAAATGGATATTCATACTACTATCTTACCAAGATGGCCCTGTCTTACAGCAATGTGGAATGAATCGTAGCCATTTCTGGCGGCAATTGATGCAGTTTGAAGGTCCATATGCTTCAACATTTCCCCAACAACCACAGCATGCCCATTCTCCGCTGAGGCATAGAGGGGGGTCTCTCCCTCCTGGTTTGTCTTTGACAATAAACCAATTGACTCATTGCTGTTACAGTTCTGAAGAATTTCTCTGACTCTAACTAAATTCCCTGCTCGAGCCGCCAAATGGAGTTGAGAGTCACCTCTTTTACCCGGTGACTCCTTGCTCCTCCTCCGTTCGCCACCAATAAAGCTCAGCTGCTTCTCCATAACCACCCGAAAACTCTTCTGCTTCTCCATAAACCCACGAAAACTCTTCTGTTTCTCCATCACCCCTCGAGAACTTGACTGCTGCTCGATTGCCCCACTGAAACTAGGTAGTTTTTCCATCCTTGCAGCCTGAAAACTGCTCTGCCTCTCCATCACCAATTTCACGGAAACGAGTTGATCTCAAACAAAACCCAACTTGCTAGTCTTTCGAATCCTGATTCTCCAATCTCAAATTCTGCTTTTCCAAGATCATCAACCAATATACATTCAAGCCAAATTCATTTCCTCACAGAAACAGTAAGAACCCCAGTTGTGCAGATAAATAGATATGTCAAGAAATATGTTTTTCAATCTCTACTTAACCACTGGGATTCCAATTCTCTGATCCAAAACCTGTTTCTTATCCAAACTGAAATTCACCTATTTGAAATATCAAACCCGTTGAATAATCAAAATAACAGAATCCAGAAAGCGATCAAAATCCAACAGATGAGAAGAAGCAAAAGTTGAATACCAATTACAAAGTAAGTACCTTGATTGTGAGCTTTGTACCTTATTCTAATGCTATGAATCTGGAAAGCTAGAAACTTTAGATACCATGCGGCCGAGGCTGAAACCCAAAACAAAAGCTGAGATTTTTGATAAATGGTGGGGCCTCACTATCACCTTATCAGCGAGTAACACAAGAAACCCCACCCCACCCCACCCCACCCCACCAATAAACTTGTATTCGACTCAACTCAACACAAAAGTAGATGAAAATCAAGATCGTATGAGGAGACACACAGCGAGAACAAACAAACCGCTGCTGACAACACCGTCCATAACTCTATATAGATACTTGGGAGTTGGGAGAGGAGAGACGCATGATGTTTTCTACCATTTTAAGTAAGATAATATTTATCTGCCTGCCTCTAAAAACAAAGTTAGATACTTTATCTGTCATACTGTTTATAGAAAGCTGTTTTTCACTATCCTTGTATGATAATTAATCGTAATCATGTTTTTCTTTTATTATATTATTACTTTAAATCATCTAGAAGAAATAATAAAAATTTAAATCAAGAACGCAATTGAGTTAATAAAATATTAAGACCAGTGTTTTAGGGTAAGTTGGAATTCTCTGCTTGGCTTCATTGATGCATTAGCAAAGACTATCAGTCCATAATAATGGTCATATATCAAATGACCAGTATTAGATATTTGAAGGGGAAAAGAAGAACAAAATGATTTATCATTTTTTCCAAGTTAAATATCTCCAACTCAGTGCGGTAATGAGACAAATACATAATAATTAGAGATAATATATAATTTTTGGTTTTGTTGAGAAGAAATAAACAAGGATCCATTATATTACATGTGCCCCCCCATAATTGCTGAGGGAAAGAATCATTTTCAAATCAGTATCCTTAAATATAAGAAGTTGTTTATGAATAACAGAATAAGTGGTGATACCAACAAACAAATATTAATTGAAAAGAAAAATTGCAGAAGATGTATGGCCCCTGTGGACTGTGGAGACCGGGCAGTGGGCAGTCACTGTCACCCCCACAACATGTTAAAGGTCCCTCCTCCTCTTTACAAAAACCAGAGAGTAGTAAATCTATGTGATCCTTAATGATTGCCATTTCCCTCATTAGATTGAATCATTGATCGCTACTCCTCTATCTTGAAAGCAAAGCAAAGGAAGGGAAATCGGTTTTGGATATCCTCCCACCAATCACATTTTGCTAAAATGTTAAATGTGGGCCCCTATGTATAACCAATAGAAATAAAAGAAAGGAAAACTAATGAAAAGTCCAAAAAAAACTTCCCTTTTAACGAAAAATCTTTTTTAAAGGTATAGTGAATAGTATCAGTTAAAGGTAAAAAAGTGGTTTTTCGTTAAAAGTGAACAGTACCGGGACCTTTTCATTAAACCTCCCATAAAAGAAAGGGTAAACTGCCAATTTAGTCTCTAAATTATCACCTTAGTGAAAATTAGGTCTCTAAACTATTTTTGCAGAAAAATTAGTCCCTGAATTATAAAAATCTGCCAATTACATCCCTAATGTTATATTCGAAATTACTATATTCAATTTTTTGTCAATTTAAGTCACATTACTTGCATGTGATACACATTGAATGGTAGATTAGTAGTTTTTCATAAAGAAATTGTCACATCCTAGCCCGAGCCACATCCCGAGCTTGACTCCGCCGTAGCACAATATTGTCCACTTTGGGCCCCGGCCACGCCCTCACAGTTTTGTTTCTGGGAACTCACACGAGAATTTCCCAATGGGTCACTCATCATGGGATTGCTCTCGCGCGAACTCGCTTAACTTCGGAGTTCCTACGGAACCCGAAGCCAGTGAGCTCCCAAAATGCCTCATGCTATTTGGAGGTGGGCATGTACATATAAGGCATAGAGGATCCACTCCCCTGGGCGATGTGAGATCTAACAGAAATAGTGTATGAAGTTAACTTTAGAGGATAAATTAGTAGTTTTCCATAAAGAAATAGTGTAAGTTAACTTTTGAGGGTAAATTAGACATAAATTCGCAACCTATATGAAATGTTAAGGGCTTATAGACAAGAAAATGATGGTATTACAATCTAAAGTGTGTCAAGTGACTTAAGTTGACGAAAAATTTGATGAAATAGTTTTGAATATAATAGTAGGGATGAAATTAGCAATTTCAAATGAATTTAGGGACTTATTTTACTGAAAAATTAATTTAGAGACCTAATTTTCACTGAGGTAATAGTTTAGGGACTAAATCAACACTTTACCCTAAAAGAAATGGTAGGGAGACTATTTAGAAATAAAATTTGCAAATAAATGATATGTAACCAATTGAAATGAGTATGTTTATCAACGTTTAAGTAATAAATCAATCATCAACTCCCATACCCTTTAGTTTTCAAAATTTAGATTCTCTAGCATTACCCCATATATATGTGTGTTCTCTTCATATATTGTTCGATCTGGTTAAATTGGATCCTTATATTGTAAAATTGGTAAAATGAACACCTCTGCCTGTGGCTACAAGTTTGGATTATATAATACTAGCTTATGGCGCACACATAGTGTGTGAGAAATTTTTTTATTTTTGTTTTTGAAATAGAATGAGAGAGGAAGAGAGTGATAGAGAATGTGGGAGTGGGAAGTTTTTTTTATTTTTATTTTTTATTTTTATTTTTTAATTAGAAATATGTTAGGATTACAGGTAGGTGAGACTTTGAAAAAAAAAACAAAATTTGATTGTGTGAAATTACATTTCTACCCCATATTTCTTATTCATGTTCTATTTTAATATTTTAATATTTTAATTAGAAGATTAAACTGGTAATTTCATAAGATTTTAGTTGACAATGAATGTTTTATTAATTAGTAGAGATAACTGTCAAACCTAGCTATTTATATATCCATAGCCCATAGGAGGTTAGGAACAATCACCTCCCAACAGAACCCCTCCATATGTTGATCTGCATATGCACCACTTGCCTTTGGTTGGGCACTTGATGTATATAAAGGTCAATGACTTAGGTGAAACCTAGGAAAATAAAACAACAAACTTATATATAAAAAACTGAAATTGGAGAGCAGCCATGTTTCATTATTGTACACTAAAACTGATACTGACTCAATCAATTCTTCTAAATTTTAACGGTAGATTTCTACATATACACTTTTAATTGTTTGTACTTTATAATTAATTCACATGTGTTTCATTTCATACGTGTATTTATCATTTACCACTAAGTTTCAAAAATGTATGTGTGTATAAGGTTGACATGTACCTAATGTTTGTTGAAGGAAAATGACATAGCGCCATTGGCATATATATGTTATTGTTATTAGAGATGCATGAATTGGGCATGCATCCTTTTTTGACTGAGAATCAAGATTCGAGACTGCGGCGTGCATTGCAGTTGTCTATTTCTTTCTTTCAAATCAAACGGACGTGCGTACTTACAGTTGTGTGTGAGACGTGATGACATTGATACCAGAACAGACTACGGAGTCAATTAGTCAAATTAGTAACGTGTGTACAAAATGTAATTAAGAAGCAGCAGCAGCAGAAGATCATCACCACCATTAAATTTCAATCTGATGACTACTGCTGATCTCTCTTCTTCTTCTAATTAAATTGGGTTGACCAATAATCAATCCATATTTATTTTAAGTTGAAAATTAGTTGACTATTGATGATCGATCCATGTATTTTGCATGTGTTAATTAATTAATGCTTTAATGGTCTGTTGACCAGCGATATATATATTCTATTTTCAATATATAGGTTTGATTTACTGCAAGCAACACTCAACCATGGAAGCTCTACAATAACTGCGTATCCATGTGGTGTGGTGTGCACATCCATCACCATTGATCAGTGGTAATTATTCTTGACACGATCATACAACTCGATCGATATATTGTAAAATCACACAAGACACGCGCAAATTAAAGTTACAATAATTCCCTTAATAATAGGATTATCTATATGCAAGGATCTGGCATAAGCAGTCCAGTGCTGGTTCCCCTAATATTTTTGCACGACGATGTGGCAACCTTATTCAGATACGTAAGCTTGATATCTTGCAATCTGATCCCAGTACATGGAGTGCTAGGGCTGCAGTCGAATGTTACTGCCTCTGCCGTTCTCGACGTCCCTTGTATGTTTCTGTACGTCACTTGACTAATCGCCACACCTGAACTCTATCAAACGAACAAAAAAAAAAACTATTAATTGATAAGTAATTAAGGGAATATATATATATAATATAGGATGTTAGTATTACCTCAGAAGGACAGCCTTGGTTATGGGGGCAATAATTCTGGTCAATGATGATGGGGTTTTTCACGTTTCTCATGACGATGTTTTGGAAGATTATGTTCCTAACGAAGCCACTGCTGGGCCTGGCCCATGACTTTATTCTTACTCCATTGTCTGATCCACTGAACACTGCATTCGTTAGGGTTACATCTTGGACACCATCTTCCTTGAGATTCCTGCCTAGGCTTCCAATGCTGCATTATATACAGAGATCAGATCACATTCAGATATCATGAGCGGCACTACTTTAATTCGTAATTAGGCTATTTTTTAATCAATGTTTAATTAGGGTGGTTATTAAGTTAATCTTTTCTACATACATGCCTAATTATACCCATCCCAAGTTTGTGTTACTTAATAAACCCAACTTGTAAACAAATAAATAAGACTGATCGACTGTACCTTACACCATGGCCTGGACCACACTTGATGTTGCTCATATGGAGGTTTCTGGTGCCGGGACCGATTGCTATGCAATCGTCTCCGGTTTGCAAGATGCTGCCGGTTATGGTGACACCGGTAGAGCTCTGCACATGAATACCATCTGTGTTGGGGCTTTCGCCCTGAGCGATCAGCTTCACGTTTCGAATTTCCACATTGTTGCAGCTGTTGACTACAAGGTGGGTTGCCTGACTGTTGATCGATGTTAAACCACTTACCAGGACGTTGTTTGCCCAGTTGAACGTTATAGACTGCAAATGTATACGTATATTATTATAATTATTTATACATATTATATTAATATAGTAAGTAATTATTAAAACCGCATATATATGCGTACGTACCCTAGCTCCAACAGGACAACTCTTGCCGGATTTCCTGCAAGCCCAAAATGCAGCCCCCCTGGCGTCGAGGGAACCACCGAGGACCGTAAGTCCGGTGACCTTAATGAATAAAATCCAGTAGCCTGAGTTTCCTAAAGCCCTATAGTCTGTGGGGGCTACAAGGGTTCCGTCTATTTGAACTGTAACTTGTCTTGTCTTGCATGGACCTCTAAACACCACAGCCTTCAACAAGAACCTTCCTTTGGGGATGTACATGACAGCATTGCCCTGGCCGGAGCTGCACGCCGACGCCCATGCCTTGACGAATGCTTGCGTCGAGTCCGTCGTCCCATCTGCTCGTGCACCAAACTTCATCACATTGTAGCTAACTGCCGCTGCGTTGGATGACTGCGACAACGACATGCTGATCGAGAAAAACAGCATTACAGCTGCTACACAATAATTATGAATATTGCCGCAGAAGCTTGATGTATAAGCCATTTTTGTGATGATACTTCAGATGTAGGGTTGGATAGAATATAAGCTTTCGATGATGGTAGTTGGTGTAAATAACTGGATTGGATTTGGATGCTGAAAAAGAAACAATACTTGGAGGTATTTATAGTTGCTTATTGATACGTACTAGTACATATGAGCGGATCAGCGTAGGTAATTATAAAATGGTGGAGTAACAAAATTCAAATAGTAGTATTGTATTTGCTCGTCGCGGATCGATTGTTGAATTTTAGGGTTTAGGGTTAGATAGATACACGTGTTACGTAATGATATGTACGGAGACATGAGAATATATGCATGTGATAGCTTACGCTTAATAGAGACAGAGATTATTTGGCGGCGGGCAAATGGCATTATTGGCATGCATGTGATGATATAGAGGTCTAGATTGTGCCCAAGGAGAGCCTCTGCCCAGCCTCGATTGGCAAGGCGCGCGCTTGCGTACGTAGGGAATGAGATATACGTACATACATAACATACATACATAACATACCTACATATATATATATATATATATATAAAACATATATCCATGGTTTCCTATGTATCGGTTTTGTATAACATGAGTTCATATATCAATCTATGAGTTTTGCCACGTGACACGTGGAGGAAACCCGGAGCAGTGGCTGGCGTGTAAGTCGCCGATCAAATAGCCTTAAACACAGGTCAATATCATTCATTCCCTTTCTACTAAAATCATTGAGTAATTGAATTGACAACTTAATTAAGCTCACACTGCGTACATACCGTGTGAATTCTACCATATATGGTCCTCATGAAAAACTTTTGGACCGATGATCAAGTTAATTGTTTACTTTATTGTTTTAACTAATATGCCCTTTATCCGCTTTTCTTAATAATCATTGCCAGCCAAACACATATGACATGCATGGGCGGCCCTTGCTCATCACATACGTAACCACTAGTGATTAAATTGTAAATTATACATGTTTACAATAGTCATCATTCTTCTTTTGCACCACATAAGGTTCATGTTTCTTAATCACATACATTGTTTTCTTGTCAACTTCTTTACAAAGTACATAGTCGCATTGCTTCAATACTTCTATATGCGTTGTGAATAAGAAAAAACAAACAAAACCCGGAAATAAAAAATAAATAACATTTCGACGATATGTGCCTACGTTCACAGGGTAGCAACAACACTCTTTCACTATATCAATAACGAGTACAATGGATAATCTTGACAAGCCTCTAGGATTAAGACTTGAAGAAAACCTAAAAGAACAATAACAAGAGATACAATATTTATCTTTTTTCTTTTCTCTCTCACACACTTTGCCCTTCTGTCACTCTGACTCCTTAAGTGGTATACAACTTATTGTTTTGCTCCAATTCAAAACGAGTACAATATTCCTTCTATATAAACATAATAAAGGTCTTCTTCAATAAGAATTACTAATCCTAATTGAAATCTAGTTATGAATAATTCTCCAATTGAGAAACAACTTCAATTGGGAAAACAACTTAATATTCTAAGACTACATTTGCCAATACCATTAGGACAACTCATCATAGGCTGGAAAAACCCAACAACCTCCCCATTTAGACCATAAGGAAGGTATACCAAAATAGGATTGTTCCTATTGATCAAAAGCCCATTGATTTAACTTCTCATAACTAAGCTCCCCCTAATCGAACTACTCATGACCAGACTCCTTATAATCGAACTACTCATGACCATGCTCCCCTTATTGAACTACTCATGACCAGGCTCTGCCTGATCGAAATACCAATGACCAAACTCCCCTTGATCGAACATCTCTTGACCAAGCTCCTCTTGATCAGACTTTTCTTGACCGGGTTCTTCCTAATCGCAAAACCCATGACTAGACTCCCCTGATTGAACATCTCTTGACCAAGCTCCTCTTTATCAGACTTCTGTTAACATGGCTCTCCTCGATTGAACAACTCTTTATCATTACCAAAGGCAATTGTAGACTTCTTTGCCAAAAAACATTGCTCATCCTCATCTTGGTCCAATCATCATCAGACATACTTGCTGGCTTGCTCCTAACACCTTTAATAAAGCATGTCTTCCATTCTTGATTTCCACGTAACATAGTTAAAGCAGGTTGCATGCTCATTCTAAACGAATATCAGCCAAACAAACTTTGATATCACTTGTTATGAACATTGCCTAAGAATGGAAAAAACCAACAAAACTTGAGAATTAAAAACAAATAACCAAGATAAATAACACAAAGAACTAATGTGGTTCAGGTGTATGTGCTTAAGTCCATGAGGTAGCTACAACAAGTTTTCACTACATCAATAATGCGTACAACGGATAATCTTGCCAAGCCTCTAGGATTAAGACGATGAAAAACTTGAAAGAACAGGAACAAGAAATACACTATTTATCTCTTTCTTTTCTCTCACACGCACTCTGTTATTCTCTCACTTTGACTCCTTGAGTAGTATACAACTTATTGTTTTGCTCCAATTCAAAACTAGTACGATGGTCCCTTTATATAGACATACTAAAGGTCTTCTTCTTCAATAAGGATTACTAATTCTAGTTGGAATCTAGTTATGATCCTTCTTCAATTGAGAAACTAACTCCAATTGGGTAAACAATTTATATGGAGTAAACAACTTAAATTGGGTAAACAACTTAAATTGGGTAAACAACTTAAATTGGGTAAACACCTTCAATTGGGAAAACAACTCCAATTGGGTAACCAACTCTAATTGGGAAAGCTACTACAATTGAGAAACAACTTCAATTAGGAAAACAACTTAATCTCTAAGAGTATTTCCTAGTAGCCTTAAGACAACTCATAATGGGTTGGAAAAATCTAATAGTAAGCAATGACTTATTGAGAATTAATTAGCCCACGTTTGGTAGTGTTTTTAAATTGGTTGAAAGCGCTTTTGGTGAAAATATTTTTAGAACCAATCTTTAGTAAAAATGCAGGTGAATACTGGAAAATAACTTGAAGTGCTTCCTACAACACATATATTAGTGCTTATTGTATGAAGCATTTCAAGTGCCTTAGGAATCAAAAAATATTTTCTCTAAAAGTACTTTCAGTCATTTTAAAAACAGTTCAAAACGAGTCTTAGATGTCTCATGTATGACATTCTTGTAAACTATTAAACCACAAGAAAGATTTAGTCTCACGAATCACAACAAAACAAAACACAAAACCTTAATCCATTAACTAAATACTACATACTAACCTGAAGAATTCCCACTAGATGATTCCATGAAGTTATGAAGCTTGAATGATCGCAGCATGACCTTCTCCTCTTTGTGAGTACACTTTGTGCTCAAACTAATAATAGGACTTAGTTGCAGAAGATAGCGTAGTACTGCGAGACAGAGGTTCCAATATATACAAGCATATATAATCATTGTCATAACCAAATAAGAACTCCCTATTAGATTCCATATGGAAAACAGTAATTGTTTTCCATCCTTCATCATATTAATATTATAGCAGAATCCTTCACAAACAATGATCTACTTTCATTTTCTAATAAGGCTTTCTTTAAACTAATTGAACTTAAACAGCACATGCCAAAATACCTAATCTTTCTAGCATTCTCCCACTTAAGCATGAGATCAATTTTAGACATTGCCTCACCAATTCAAAAGAAGTGATCACACAACCTTATTCAAGAATCTACCATCATGACCAATGTTCTCTTACATTTCAAAATATAGGAACTAAGAACATTCTACTACAAACCAAATGTGATATAATTCCAAGTCAACATATATCCAATTTGCAAATGTAACTCATGATCAATCAAAATATAAATAGTCATTCAACAACTTGCTCCCATTTTTCAAAAGATCAATGAATATTAATCACAATTTAAAGCAACATCTCTGACAAATAAACAGAAAACAATTCATAACCAATAGCTTAAACAGACAAGCTGTTTTCCAAAGCATCAAAATGAATCTAACATAAAACTTAATATGTCATTTGAAACCACAAAACTTCATCACTGAAGAATTGAACCTCAATTCGAAGATATTTATTGAACATAAAATTGACTATTAAAACTAGACATGAAACTAGCTAAAATAAAATAAACAACAACCTCATCAAGACTAAACTCACTGCATTAGACCTTTTGAATCTAGTAGCAGCAAATCCAAAATTTTGGAGAAGATGATCAACTACGAAATTGCCCCTTCATTTAGCATAAAGATATAGCCTTCAGTTGACTTTTTATCATCAACATCACCAGCTAAATCTGAGTCAGTATATCCCACAAATTCCAGTGAATCACTTTTGCCATAAACCAACATGAAGCTTTTGGTTATCAGCAAATATCTCAGTACTTTCTTGGCTGCAATCCAATATGCTTCACCTGGATTTGATTGAAACCTGCCTAACATGCCTACAATGAAGGCAATATCAGGTCTAGTACAAATAGTAGCATACATGAGACTCCCAACTAAAGATGCATAAGGTTTAGTTTGCATCTTTTTCAATTCTAGATTAGTTTAAGGACTTGATCCTTCGAAAACTTGTCTTCCTTGTTCACTGACACTTGACTATTGTTACAATTCTCCATATTAAACATGATCAACACCCTGTCAACATAACCCTTCTGAGATAGACCAAGAAGCCTTCTTTATCTGTCTTGAACAATTTCAATTCCCAGTACATAATGTGTCTCTCCAAGGTCTTTCATCTCAAAATTATTGCTCAGCATACTTTTAGTGTTATCTACCAACTGTTGACATGAACTGGCAAGTAGAATATCATCCACATAGAGGACCATGAAGATAAATTTTGATCCAGAGAGCTAGATATAAATAAAGTCATCCAATTTATTCTTTATAAAGCCCTGTGATGAAACAATCTGGTCAAATTTCAAGTCCCACTACCTGGAAGCCTGCTTTAAGCCATATATTGACTTATTGAGTTTATAAACCATGTTTTCTTTCCCCCTTTCAATAAATCCAGTTGGTTGTCGCATGTATATGTTCTCTTCATATTCTCCATTATGAAAGTTGTCTTGACATCCATTTGATGCAGTTCCAACTCAAAATGTGCAACTAAAGTCATAATCACTTTCATAGAATCTTTGGGAGATACTGGAGAAAATGTATCATTATAATCAATACCTTTTCTTTTAGTGAATCCTTTAGCAACCAACCTTGCTTTATACCTTTCAATTCTGCCATATGCATCTCTCTTGGTCTTATACACCCATTTACAACCTATAGGCTTAACTTTTGAATAAAACTCCACCAATGTCCTAACTTTATTCTTGAACATCGATTCCAATTTATCTATCATAGAATTCTGCCATAAAACTGATTGCTGACTCTCTATGGCCTAGGAATATGTAAGAGGATCATCAATGTCTCCAATGTCAAAATCGCTCTCTTGCAGACAAACATAATCATTGTTTGCAGTAAACTTTCGAGCTTTAGTTGACTTTCTTGGTTCAAACAAAGGTTGGTTCTCAACTAAAATTGGTTGTTCTGAATTTAAAACAGATGCAATAGCAGGTATTTAGTGATCAATTACCGTAGTTTGATCTGTATGAGGCTCAAAATATGCAATTATTTCTTTTCTTTCTGTTGGTAGTGGTTGAGGAAATAATAGAACCTGATTGTAATTCATTTCTGCAGAGCTATCATGAAGCTGATCTGTCTTTTCAAAAACAAAATTCTCTTCTGCTAAATCAGAAACATCTTGGTCTTCAAGAAAAGTTGCATTGTGGGTCTCCTGGATTCTTGTATGATTCTATGGTATATAGAAATGATACCCCTTTGAATTTTTAGAATAACCTATAAAATATGAAGAATGTGTCCCAGGATCCAATTTCTTTTCATTTGGGTTGTAAAATCTAGCTTCAGCTTTGCATCCCCAAACATGGAAACAGCCAAAATTAGGAACTCTACCATGCCATAATTGAAAAGGTATTATGGAGACTGTTTTACTTGGAACTCGGTTGAGAATGTAGTTGGCAGTTTTCAAAACTTATCCCCATAAGAATCCTGGTAACTTTGATCTTGTCATCATACTTCTTACCATGCCAACCAGAGTCCTGTTTCTCCTCTCTGAAACTCCATTATGTTAAGGTGTTCCAGGTGTAGTGTATTGTGCCAGAATCCCATTCTTCTCGAGATAGAGTGCAAATAGTCAATTTTGTTTCCCATACTCAGTGTACCTGCCAAAGTACTATCATTCCCTATATGATCTCACAATTTTAATGACCTTACCTAACTATTTTTCCACTTCAGTCTTAGAAATTATAAAACAATTAAGGACATCAGATTTCTCATCAATGAGGAAGGTATAACCAAGTCTTGAGAAATCATCAAAAAAATTGACAAAGTACTTGTTTCCACAAATGGTTTTAACTGGAGTAGGTCCACATACATCAATGTGTATTATTTCAAGTAGGCCTTGACTTCTCTTAGCATCTAGTTTTCTAAAATTGGTCATCTTGCCTTTTAAATAATCAACACATTCATTTGCAGTGGTGAAATCTAGTTTTGGAATTAACTCAGCCTTTAAAAGTTAAGCTACTATTTCTTTAGAGATATGTCCTAATCTTTTGTGCCAGAGAATATAAGAAGTGTCAACATCAAGCAATCTTTTAGTACTTACATTCAAAACAGGATGATTAATTGACTCAACTAAGCATTCCAATTGCCACAAATTATTAGATAAATAAGCAGTCCCTAAAACTGAATCAAGGCAATTCTTTTGAAAATATTTAAGCATTCATCATCAGCAAGAAAAACAAGACCATCTTTGACAATTTTAGAAGCAGAAATTAAATTCCGTCTCATCTTTGGCACATAAAGCACATCTTTTAGTTTTAAAACAAAACTAGAAGACAGTTTTAAATTCACAACCCAATAGATACCACTGCAACTTTCGTCCTTTCCCCCACATAAACATTGTAAAAACAATTTCCAATTTCCTTTTGCTTGTGAAACCTTTCAAAGAATTAGTTATATGAATTGAGCATCCAGTATTAAACCACCAAGAATCAATATGTACCTCAACTAGATTGGATTCTACACACACAAGTACCTGTTCTTTTTCTTTACTCCTTAAATAGTCTTTAAACACTTCACAATCCTTTTTTCAAATGGGCCTTAATTTTGCACCAAAAACATTTAAGTTTAGTCATATCCTTTGTTTTAACTTTAAATTTGTTAGATCTTTAGGAGAAAGACTTACTTTAGCAGTTGCATTGAATCTATTAGAATTCTTAGAGAATTTAGAATTCTTACTTGTATTAGATGAACCTCCAACATTGAATGACTTCTTCCCCCGTTCCAGTTTGCACAAAATTGACATCCTCAACTTCATTGCCCTTCTCTTGTTTTTGTTGAGTTTCTTCTTGCACACACTGTGCAATTAACTCATCAACATCCTAGCTTTTGTCTTGTGTATTATAAGACACCTTTAACTGGTTGTACTTCATGGGCAGTGCTTGGAGAATCATGAACACCAACCATTTTTCACCAATATTGACATCCATGGAGTTGAGTTTTTCTGTTGCATCTGTCATCTTCATTATGTGATCCCTTATTGAACCAGTACCCTTAATTTTGTAAGTGGTTAGCAAGGACATATATTGACTGACTTCAGCGACTGACTTCAGCTTTTTCTGATTCCTTGAACTTCTTTTCAATTGCCTTCAGATAATCTACAGCTAATTCATGTTTCTTGATTCCACCTCGAATGGTATCAGTCATACTACTCTCCAAGATATAAATTGCAACCTTGTTGTCTATTGTCCATCTCTCAGGATCTGCCTTTTCAGCCATTGTACTTTGATCAGTGATGACATGCTTGGGATTGTCAATTGCTATATCAAACTCATTGAGAGTTAATAGCAATCTAATTTCCTTTCTCCATTTTTTGTAGTTGCTACCACCAGTGAGAATTGGAATGTTGGCCAAATTTAGGGTCTTCGTTGATATTGCAGACACTGAAAAAACCAATGAAATCATATTATGAACTTTCTAGGTTTTTTATTATCCATATACATAATCTTAATAACAAATAGTTGAGAAGTACACATAGAATAAGTGAATTCACAAAAAGGGAACCCAAAACTTTATACTGATCAATCATAAACATTCTTTTTAAATGCTCTGGTGGAGCTGGAGGGATAATATTATAAACTTGTCCTTTCTCTTTTACATTAGTTCTAATTATTTCTCTGATTGGATCATTCGCTAAAGTGAAGTCCTTGCTGATTCACACGGGATTCCAAAAGCCAAATCTAGCCCAACCTACTTAAACAACCTAATGGCTTGGCCCATCATCATATTCGTTCAAATTTGATCTCAATAAATGAAGGGCAAACATACTTTATTTCCAGAGATAATTATATTGGCTCATAAAGTAGTTAATCTACTCTGACTATCTATATACACGAAAAAGAATATAAAACAAAATTAAAGTAGAATTATCGATTGGATTTCAAGTTTTCATGGTTAAAACACATACCTTATTTATAGGAGAACATCAACAATTGACAGCGGAAGCAAGATTAATTTTGTATCAATGACTCATAATATTTTAATAGGATCGAGAGAAAGAACTCAAAACCCAGATCATCAATGTAGTAAGGATGAAAATAATAAGGTTTGCACCAGCAACTGTGTGATACCCCGTGTTTTTATATTCTTGGACATATGAAATTACCAAATTACCCTTGAGGCTTGAACGTTGACTTTCGTTGACCATCTCGTCGAAACACTATTACTAATCTTCTTAGTTTATTCTTATTGTACTCATCACCATGAACGCATGGCGCATGAACGGATTCAATTTTTTATTTATAACGAAGATATTACATTTCGAAACGTCGATGTTTTCCGGATATTTTCACGTTTCGTCTTCATTGGTCTTAATTTGTGAGCTAATGGGTCCCTATTGGGATCTTTGTTCCCTTGTTCTTCCCCCTACCTATGAGTCCTTCCCCCCGTTCCCTCTTACTTTCTGTCAACTCTCTCCCTCTCTAACTCTCCCTTTCGGTTCTCTCTAGAACCATCATCCCTGAGGGCTTTACACATACAAACAACAACACACAACAACCTTGGCACCACAACCATCACCGCTGTGATTTCAGAAATGAAGAAAAACCTTTCAAACCCTTCCAAACTCGCTGCACAGGGCACTCATTGTTCATCGAGCTTTTTCGACGAGTTTTCACGTTCTCTGGTGAAGGTAAGCCTTGAACCTCATCCAAAAGTTGTAGATCGTGTCTTGGTGTATGTTTGGGAGTAGTTTTGAGCAGTTTTGGTGATGTTTGGACGTAGGAAACTCACAGGGAAAACTTCTCCAGTTTTTCAACAAGGACAGTCATTTTCGAGCCATTTTTCGGCCAAACTATGACAAATTAGCCATAGAGAAAGTACCATTATCTTCCTTTCATTGAGAAGTATGATTTTTGTTTTTGAATCACTCGATTTCGTTGAGTATTGAAAAAGTTATGAACGTTTAAAGTTTACCCAGAAATCTAGCGAGTTCCCCAGCTTTCCCGCGGACCAGTCACCTTTTAGGCCATTTTCTGGCCATCTTCAGCAACCATTGGGCTTCCAAATAGGTACAATCTTGTTCTACATTTTCTTAGCTTCGTTTTTCTTTGAATTTGGATAAGAAACAAAAAAGTTACGAAGCTTTGAAAATTGCTCAAAGTTCCAGCCAAAAACTCAGTTTCCGGTGGGTTTTCCGATAATCGGGTTGACCCAACTTGTTAACCGTTGACCCGATCCGTTGACTTTCGTTGACCGTTGACCCGTCAACGTTGACTTTTGAATTGACTTTTTCGGGTTTCCGTCGGGAACCCTCCTAGACTAATTTCAACGTTCTGATTCCAAATCCGCCCTTCGTTTTACGAAATTCAATCGTTTTAGTAGAGTTTTATTAATTGGTCCCTTTATGTGCTTAGGTGAGTTAGTGGCGTTTTCGTTCTCCCTAACTCTGACGACGGAGTATCGGTGAGTGCACTCCTTCCAAAATGCATGATTTTATTACTAGAAATGCATACATGAAAAACATGATTTTAAGACTACGTTTTATGAAACATTTATGAGTTATCAGATTTACGCTTTATGAAATATCATGCTTTATCGGATTTACGTTCTTTGAAAGTTTTATGATTACATACTATGAACATGGTTTATGATGAGGATTTAAGCTAGAACGCTCCTATGAATTTATGATATGATGTTTGAGCTATTGAGCTCTAATGAGATATATTTTTGAAAGTTTATGTTTATGATTTTCTATGCTTACATATGGATAATGATATTTACATATGCCTTCGGGCGGGTGATGAAGGGCCTACGAACAAATGATACTTATATATGCTTCGGTCGGACGATGTAGTGGCTTTGGTCAGAAGATATTTATATATGACTTCAGTCGAGTGATGCAGTGGCTTTGGTCGAAAGATATTTATATAAGGCTTCGGTCGGGAGATGTAGTGCCTACAGGCAAAAGATATCTATATATGGCTTCGGCCGGGAGATGTAGTGCCTACGGGCGATTGCGATACCACTACTAAGAACACTATATGATATATGTTTTACGAAGGTTTTATGGCATGCTAGGGTTTTCGGAAAACCTATTACTTATTATGCTATATAAGTTTTCTGAACTGGGGGTTAGTACGTTGAAGAATAACTGCTTTAGTATTACATATATATAAACTTGGTCCACTCATGTTTTGTTTTGCACCTCCTCAGGATGTAGAACCGAGGCGTACAATCTCGGCGTCAAGGCACTCCCGCATTGGTATCTTCGAGTCCTCTCAGTGTAGGACCCATTCCTCTTGTAATCGCACTTTCTAATATTCGTTCTGCTTGTATTTCGAATTAGTCGTATGCTCTGAACATGTCATGCATTATCACTTTTACATTGTTGGCATTTGAATATTATATTTTATTAAGATTTGTACTTGATTACTATATTGTGTTGTTATGCGCGGAAATTATATGCATGTTTCACATGTTCTCGGCATATGCATTCATAAAATGGCTTGCATCACCCTCGGATGTTGGCCAGCACGTAGCCATCTCATTGTCATTCGGACATAGGGATCAGGGCGTGTCAAACTAACCCAAGATCAATCCCCAAAAGTCCAGACAAGGTATGTTTAACGGTCATATTTTTAAATAAATTGTTTATTGAAAACACAATGTCGTTTTCATGAAACTACGTTTTTCAACGAATTCGTTTAAAACCAGTTTCGAAACCTAGAAGTCGCAGAACTTTTTATTTTTATTTTTATTTTAATTTTATAATAAGGATTCATTTGATTCTGACAATTGAATTTAGGGACTTAAACCTTTGGCTCTTATACCACATGTAAACTATTAAACCACAAGAAAGATTTAGTCTCACGAATCACAACAGATCAAAACACAACCTTAATCCATTAACTAAATACTACATACTAACCTGAAGAATTCTCACTTGATGATGCCATGAAGCTATGAAGCTTGAATGATCGTAGCAAGACCTTCTCTTTTCTGTCAGTACACTTTGTGCTCAAACTAGTAATATGACTTAGTTGCAAAAGAGAGCGTACTACTACGAGAGCAAAGGTTTGAATATATATGGGCATATATAATCATTGTCATAACCAAATAAGGACTCCCTATTAGAATCCATATGGAAAACAGTAATTCTTTTCCATCCTTCATCATATTGATATTATAGCATAATCCTTCACAAACAAGATCTGCTTTCATCTTCTAATAAGGCTTTCTTTAAACTAATTGGACTTAAACAGCACATGCCAATATACATAATCTCACGCTCATATTCCAACAATTCTAAGCCGAATAATGCTATTTTTGCAAATTTATTGATTATGTTGTAAATCATCTCTACAAGGGAAATAACCTCCAATTGTGTATGTGGATCTACATATACTTGGAAGGTAGTCATAAATCTAATAGCAAATGTAGTCCAAATAGCGACACTTAGTTAAATCAGTGTACTATAGATTTTCTTTGGGTAATCCTAGCTAAAGAAATGTATTATTGCGCTCTCTATCTTGTAATCCGAAAAGTCGAGAGAGGCAAACGTAGTCTTCAAATTAATCAAATTCAAATTAATCAAACTAAGTTATAAAGACAATTTTTATTAATTGATTACGCAAGGACACGTTAAGAAGCTTGAGTTGTAAGCAACTGATAGGGATTTTACCACCTACAAAAGTAGGGATAAAAACACTTTAAAAATACTTGCAAGAGTACAAGGTTGTCGTAGTATAGCAACTCAAGCAAGGTCGTTTTCCACAGGGATTGAATGAATAATCTATGTTAAAACCAAATCTTAGTTAATTATTTAAAAACGAAATTGGGAAGAGGTTAATTTTATTACCTAAAATATTAAAAACGAATTTAATTAAAAACAATTAAATAAATTGACAAAGTAAAGAAAACAAAAGAAAAGAGTTTTGAAAACCAAATTTGTAAAAGCCTAGGGTTCTGCCGTCCCCTTAACAATCCTACATAGATTTACCAATTACTTATGAATTACGCATGCAACTTTGAAGGTTAGGTTTTCCTTATGTATATTCTACTTGTGGCATTCAAGCTAGAACGTATATCAAACATGCAATCCGTCTGTGGCATTCAGATCAAATATAAACATGCATGACTCATTACACTTTGTGGAAACCCTTTGAAAAACCATGCAACCCCTAAGACGTGGCATTCGCCGTAGGTGAAATTACAACTATCAATCACAAGAAGCAATACTCAATCCCCCGGTGGCATTCCGATCGAATTGCATCCGATTACTTATCTAAACATCCTAATGGTAGCTAAGCATTAAGATATAGAGACAGTTTAAAGCACAATGATTAATAATTCAAAGCAGGCATGTATAATATCATAAGCAATTAAATAAAAACTACATATTCATGCTAAGGCTCAAGGCATCGCCCTAGCAAACGAAATTAGTTACTAACAACCATAAAACAAAATATTATTAAGAACATGGAAAGAAAACACCTTGAAAATAAACTTAAATCGTCAAAAGCTCTCTAAGTAGTGCACAAAAGCTCCTCCAAAAGTTGCATACGTTCTCCCCCCATTTTTACCTAATGGCTAAAAATCTTATTTATACAAGTACAAAATAAACCCTAAAGGTTATTGGAATAAAACTAGGAAACCTAATAAAATAATAAAACAGAAAATAAAAGGTTTCCTATTTGAACTGGAATTCGGACTTCTCAGAAAATCACACTTTTGACCAACCAAATCAACTCTGATTTGGTCCCAAAAGGTCTCTTTTGAAAGCTGAAGACGTCCTCTACAAATCCTCAGAAGGAATCTTCCTCAAAATATGCCATCTTGACCTCCAAAATACCCAAAACGTCCAAAAACGTCAATCTGGAAAAGCTGCGCGCTGGGTCTTAATTACATCGCCACGGTCAAACAGCTAAGTAGAAAAATCTGGAATTTTGACACAATCATTTTGAAAGGCACACGAACATCCTCTAATTGGAATCACTCCAAAATTCGTCCGTTTGGTAATCTTTTGCTCCAGAGGAAGTCGAATGTCCTACATTGGGAATATATAACAAAGTATCAAAATTCTACCAAAATAACCAATAAATTAATACTAAGATTAGGGTAAAATATATAGTATAATATCGACTCATCAGCAACCATGAGAAACGGTCCCAAACGATATTAACGTACACATATCTTCAACTTGGGGAGCCAACAAAAATTACGATATCTACTTTTCTATCCACTACTCAATTATCATCATCAAGTTCATGCATTGTTCCATTAAGTGCTTGCTAAGGACATTGATTAATAACCAAGAACCAGTAGCTTATCCTGCATTCCGAAAAGGATTCCAAGCTTCTACATTTAGTGCTTATCCATTTACTCACATTTCGCTATATCTCGACCGTTCTAATAATTTAACAACTTATAACGTTATGCATGCATAAAGTTAATAAAAAAATGTAATTAGTTTTATTCTATTTTTAACTTTTAGTTATTTTTGTAACTGACGGTAACTTCTCTCTCCCTAAGTTTCTCTCATCCTCTCGAGAAATTATACAGTGATCCGGTACTACTGGTTGGCATTGTTGAGTGTCCACTAAAATTTCACCATGCGTACAATTAATACACATAAGCTTAAGCCGTTTATTCCGACGTTACAAACAAAAAAGGGGGTTATATATACTGATCCTCTGCCATGGCAACGCCATCCAAAGCTTGCCGGACCGGCCGCGAGTCTAGCGACCAGATACTTAATAATGTTTGATCTGACATCTTTGTGCGATTTTATTTTCTAACATTGGATAATTGAGATTTGGGAAAGACCTGTAGGCATCAAGAAGATTAAGCATCATTGATGAGTGATCCAAAAGAGTTGAGTTGGCTTGTCGGGATCTTATCTCCAAGACACCAACTTCTGCCGATGCAAGATCAAGCATCTTTATAAATGTCATTGTAAACGGTAAAGCCAAATTCAGTCTTTCCTTGGATTTGGGCTGTGTTTTGTTTGATAGACCTCTCCATGTTGTGGGAAGCTAGTTTTTTAGGGATATTATTGGGGTTTTTGGTGTATTTTTCTCTCTCTTTTGTTAGTGTTCTGCTGAAACAAATGTAAAACTAGCTCAATTCATGGCTGGGCTGGGCTTGTCGGTTTTAATTGAACCCCTTCTCCAAGTCCACACTAAAAAAGCTGGAAAGAAAAACTATCATTTGAGCCGAGAGTTTTTTCAATGTGACCGGAACATAGGATGATAAATCACATGTCACTATACAAATAGCTGGATATGTGTGTTAAAAAGTTAATAAATTGAAAAATACAATTTTTCACCACTTACATGAAAACACGTGGTGTACTACCCGTATTCTAGTCACAATGAAAATTTTCTCCATTTGAGACCATCTACTAATTTATTTATTTGTCCCTTATAAGGAAACCCTACAATAGCAGTACTATAAAAAGTAGCTAGGGTTCGTTAAATAAAGTTTATTTGTGCGCTTAATTTTTTGTCTAGTATATACTTCGTTAGAAACAAGTGAAATCGTGCTTATCAAACTTGATAACTTAACATACGTACTTACTTTCGGTACATAATTCGGCGTGGATATGGACCAAACTTTCACTATTACTTGATAATGAAGTAATATTGCGACTACTGCTAAGTTGCTTTATCTAGAGTATGTGGTGGACAAGTCAATATATTCAGCACAAAAGTTCGCACATAGTCAATTAAGTGATGGCCTGACTTTGAATGCACAAAACTTGAGATCATGCATGCAGTTTCAAAAGGTGGGCTAACTTGCACCGCACCTCACCCGATGCCATCTCCTCTTCACAGAATAGTTAGGAAAAGGACTAGGATGATGCACAGTATTTTCTCCGGTTCTAACGTCACAGCACACACATGTGAGAGAGCGTGTGTTACGAGTGTGAATCTCACATCGGAAACTTTGCATATTCTTGTAAGATATTTCCTATATTTGTTTCTAGGGCCGGTCCTGAGGGTAGCCCAAGTAGGCTCCCGCTTAGGGCCCCCAAAAAAAATTTATATCCTGTAATTAACATATAAATACAAAAAAAAGTAAGAAATATCATAATTTTTTTGTTAGTGCAGTGGAAATGTTGGCTTCATTTTTCTTTGGGGTGTTGAGTTTGAAACACGAAGTTGTCTTTCACTCACTAGATTTTTCTTATTTTTCAAATTTACTGCCAATCCATCTGTCCAAATGCATATAAAGTTATAAAACTCAAGTCTCTTTGCAATCTTTTTTCTTTCAACTTCTCATTCTCTCCATTTCTATCGAATGTTTAAACCAACTTCACATTCTCTCAATTTCTATTGAATGTTCAAAACCAACTATCATATGGTCTTAAAGATTGTACTTTAAGGCAATCAAGACTTTGAATTAATATTTTTCTTTTCAATAACTTTTTATTCAATGGATTATTTTAATATTTAATTCGTTAGTGTGATGTTGATTTTAGAAGAAAAAAAAACACAAGAGAAACAATTGGCGTTGAATTTATTATACTTGTCAATCAAGTTTTATTGTTCTTCACTCTCAATCTTAGACTCTTGACTGTAAACATTTAGTACATTTGTGTCTAAAAATATGAATCGTGTAATGTTTAAATAATGTTTGTATATTTATTTTCTTTTGATATTAATTTTTAATGATATTTGATGTGAAAAATAGAACTTTTTATGTATTTAGCGATTTTTTTTTAATTTTTTTTATATAAATCAATATACAAAGAACCGGAGATCAGAGAATTTTAGGGCCCCATTTCAAAGGCTCGCCTAGGGCCCCCAAATTCTCAAGGCCGGCCCTGTTTGTTTCAAATTTTAATAAGATTAAAATAGGCATGGTTCCTATTTAGTTTGTTATATATTTATTTTCTAGTTTTAGTTGAATTATGAATACATTTCGGGCACAGCTTAACATAAGCCTAACCACACGGTGAGATATGTGTTGACGTATCTGTGTGAGCATAAAGGTCAACACCAATCACATGGCGAGGGCTAGAGGAGAAATTTTTAATTGTGACGGGAACACGGATGATACATCACGTGTTTTTATGCAAATGGTGGAAAATTTTAATTTTTAAGTTATTAACCTTTTAACACACATAAACTACAATTTATATAGATACACGTGATGTACCACCTTGTGTAACGGTCACACTGAAAAATTTGTCGGGCTAGAGCTCCACACAAACAAAAATTTCCTGAAACAGGGAATCCCTCAAACAAGCAACCAGCATTCATGAGTCATGCTGCCTAACATGGACAAATGGACAATTGGACAATTGGACATTGGAGTGCATAACATATATATGTTGCATGCATATATGCAGCACTACAGCATGGGATCAAAACGCTAGATAAGACTCCCCAGACAAAACATTCCGGGAAAGTTAATCAGAGACCATCACTGGCTCCTTGTGATTGTGATCTGATCCGACAAGTGTGGACTGGCCAAGCTTAATTTTGGTGAATGGCCAGAGCCAGGAATTCTTGTTAATTAATCCAAATTAATTGGTGTATACGAAATTAACCATCGTCATGCATGCATGTGAGAGCAACTTTGATCAAACTTTGAATATTAAGGTTTTAATCAAAGAATGTTAAGGATTAGGGACCGCATCCAAAGTATCCCTAAAATCAAACACTAATGGAAGATAACTGTCACATCCCGACCCGGGGTCCACCACATCCCCGGCCCGCTCCACCACCGTAGCACGATATTGTCCGCTTTAGGCCCCGACTACGCCCTCACGGTTTTGTTTCTGGGAACTCACACGAGAACTTCCCAGTGGGTCACCCATCATGGGAGTGCTCTCGCGCGCTACTCGCTTAACTTCGGAGTTCCCATGGAACCCGAAGCCAGTGAGCTCCCAAAAGGCCTCGTGCTAGGTAGGGATGAGAATATACAAATAAGGATCACTCCCCTGGGCGATGTGGGATCTCACAATCCACCCCCCTTAGGGGCCCGATGTCCTCGTCGGCACACCACGGCCAGGGTTAGGCTCTGATACCAAATTGTCACATCCCGACCCGGGGTCCACCACATCCCGGGCCCGCTCCACCACCGTAGCACGATATTGTCCGCTTTGGGCCCCGACTACGCCCTCACGGTTTTGTTTCTGGGAACTCACACGAGAACTTCCCAGTGGGTCACCCATCATGGGAGTGCTCTCGCGCGCTACTTGCTTAACTTCGGAGTTCCCATGGAACCCGAAGCCAGTGAGCTCCCAAAAGGCCTCGTGCTAGGTAGGGATGAGAATATACAAATAAGGATCACTCCCCTGGGCGATGTGGGATCTCACAATAACAATCTCCTGTTAAATTTGCAAAAAGAGATTTAAGAGTGCTGGAAAGAAGATAAAAATGTGCGATATAATAACTATACATATGAGAAATATAATAAAACTCTTATCGTTTCGTCTAAAAAACTATAATAGAGAAACAGTTATAGCAACTATTTTATACAGTTAGGCTGTTTATAACAATTTTTAGGTTTGAGAAAGTATGTATGAAATGATCGATTAGGATCAAGGACTTAAAAATCGATATTATCGGCGATATTTCGCCGATAATATCGTTTTTTTCACCCACCGATATTTTTTTAACTTAAATTAAACTATCTTTAAAATATCGCGATAATATCGCTAATATCGATAATATCGCGATATTAGAGATATTATTGTCGGGAAGAGGTGGTGATGCTGCTCGGCGGATCAACCGACGACGGATCAACAGTACTTAACTGCATATAACAGTACCAGCAAGAACCCTAGAAAGCAAATCGATTGGGGAAGAAACCGCGATTGGGGTGAAAGATCGGACCTTTGACTTGTGGAATTGGGGCTGGAGACGAACGGATCTAGGACTTGGAGAGAGTGATTTGGTGTTCTCCGGGCGGATGTTCTAGGTCAACGGAGCGGGAGAGGAGAGAGAGAGAAGGGGGTGGGGGGGGGCGGAAGAACGTGGTTTGGAGATCTTGACTATGGTGGTGATGGTGCTCGGCGGAGTTGCAGAGAAGAGATGGGGGGGAGAACCGGAGAAGGATCGAGAGACTGAGGGAGAAGAAGAAGGATGGAGAGACTGAGGGAGAAGGATGGACGGACAGAGAGACTGAGGGAGAGAAGGATCGAGATCGAGGCTGAGGGAGAAAGATGGACGGACGACGGAGAGACTGAGGGAGAGAAGGATCCAGATCGAGAGAAAAAAAATTGAAAGAAAAACTTGGAAGGATCCAGAATAATGGACGGAGAGACCAAGGGAGAGAAGGTTGCGTGTGCGGTCTGCGTGTTGCGTGTGCGTGTGTGCGTGTTGCGTGTGCGTGTGTGCGTGTTGCGTGTGCGTGTGTGCGTGTTGCATGTGCGTGTGTTTTTTTTATCCGGGGGCATTATATGTGTGTGTGTGTTTTTTTTAAAGTGAGAACTGTATAATTTAAAAGTAAGCAGGACAGCCTCTAAACCTTGTCTATATTAGGATCAAACTTCTTATGAATCTGAAAGAAGGCAACATTCTTGCTCGCAAGGGAAGGCGTGACATAAAATTTAAACCTTGATATTCCATATACAAATAATGGTTAATTATATTGTTCAGCCTCAAAATATGGGTGAGATTCCAATTTGGTCCTTGACTTGCAAAACGTTGCAATGTTATATCAATCATTCGAGAAACATGGCAAAATTTACACTCCATCAGGTCAACAGTTTTCTACCTACATAGAAGTGTTGGTCTCACATTTATGTAGAAGTGAATGCCAAACTGTTTGCCAGCTCGCTATATAATCAACTTAAATCAGTTAAATCCATCATGCAATGCATTTCCTTCCAATTTTTTGTGATAAAGTAATAGATAATTGACTAAATAAACATCCTGCAAAGTTTCAATAAAAATTTCCCGAGTTTTTCTTACAATTTCCGTGGTTTTTATTCAATTTTTATCGATATCTATAATATCCCGATATTTCCATCGATATTTCCGTATTTTTGAACTACCGATATTTCCGATATCATCGATATTTAATACCTTGATTAGGATATATAGATTAGCCTGATCAGGAAGGAACCGTGTCCAAACACAAACAGCAAATTAAAGTTATTAAAAAAAGGAAATTAAAGAAGCTAATGAAAACAGTCAAACATGATGCATGGAATATTGGAATTGAGAGATTGTTAAACGTACTCGAAATATGGGGTGATGTGCTAAGTCATTGTATAAGTGGAAGAAATTTTTTTATTTTTTTATTTTTTTCAAGTATCTCTTAACTACTTTTATAATAACATATAGCGTAACATTGACACATTGAAAAATCTCTCAATGGAATGGAAGGACGGGGAGGGGTGTGTGGAGAGGAAGGTCCATGCAGGCATATTGTCAATTTACCTGAATTGAGATGAATATTACATTACATAAAGGTCAAATAATTAACCAACAAAATCAACAGAAGGTAAGGGAGTCGTGTTGTGTTAGTTGGAGATAAATCAATAAAGCCCTGGATTGTTGGGCATGACACGCCGCCGCTTGTCTCTCCGTTTTCTACTCCATTCGCATGCATTTATCACGGCCTCTGCGCCTACCTCATGACTCGTTTTGCTAATCGTTTTCGAGATCAAATCTTCTGCACCCAAATTTGGTGTGGCCTCTCTGTGGCCCCAATAAGTGATTGACACATATTCATTATCTTTACTTTTCTAAATTTTGTTGTTATGAATTTAATATGTGTCATACATTTATTGGGGCCACAGAGAGGCCACACCAAATTTGGGTGCAGAAGATCCCCTCCGATAATTTACATAACTATGTAAATTACGTACGTACCCTCTAGCCTCCTTCAAATTGCAACCCTACCCAACCTAACAAGGCAAAATGTTGAACTGCGTTCACATGTATAATTGTATATGACGAGTGCCGCAGTGCTATTGTATGTACGTAGTCCGTTAGCACTGTTGCATAAACATCTAAGAGCATCTTCAAATGAAATGTAAAAAATAATGTCAAAATTATATTTGATCGCTGATGTGGCAAATTGAATACAAATGCTAAATCCTCTTTTTTCCAACAGATATGTCAAATATGTATTTTATTATTTTATGGGGCCTAGAGTTAAATTAACTATTAAAAAATAATCAAAATTAATTTTAATTTTTATTCTATTGGTTGTTAATGAGACCCATGAATTAAAAAATTAAATTCAAAATATTTGACTCCTTTGTTTGCTGTCAAAAAGACGGAGAGAAAGTAAAGAGTCAAATGACTCAACTGCCACATCATAACACATCTATTGGAAAACACCTGAATGTCTTTTAATCATATTTGACATATTTGACTTCTCGTGTTCTAACCATCCAAATTTTCGACCAAAAGATAAATAAACTAACCGTCCAAAAACAGAAGATGGATAAGGTTGGGATATCCTGCACAAATATTTGTGTGCGGTAGTCCAACTTCCACCATAAATTTATTTTCGGTTTTTGCTACTAGTACTAGGAGAGGACGAAATGTAAGCATATCAATAAACTGCGCCCAATTTTCATGTTCGATATCACATTTGGACGTAACCTATACACTTTGGAATCCTATGAGAATCTGTAATTTGGTGGACCAATATGCAGAACCATAATTACAATAAAAACATTTTCCTTCGACCAACAACAAAAACAAGCTCCGTTGCTATCCATCGTTGGCTTTTTACTATATATATTATCTTAGTTAATTGTTAAAGAATTAATGATGTGTTTTTCAAATATTTTTGAAAGAAGGGAGGACAACTTAATTATCTTATTTTTTGCATATTTGATTTTCCAAGAGAAAATTAAGATATATAATGAATGACGGTTTTAGTTGAGGGCATTGCGCGTCAAGAAATCACAGAGAATGAAATGAAGAGAGGTGTGAAGTGATCGAGGGCATTGAACTTGCGCTTCAAGCAACCAACCAAGCTACGTATAACGTACTGATACGAGCTATAGGAAAAGGTAGAAATGGAAGAGCATAACATCAGCATACTAATTTAGTAAACCGTAAAGAAAGATGAACTTTTCAGAATGGAAGCGGCCCAGGTGGGGTGTTTTGGTGTGCACTGGTGCATTGTTTATACAGTATATGTGTTACAGTACCGCAAGCCGCAATACGTAAGGTCATTTTTGTAAAGTAAAAAGTAAAAAATAAATAAAGAAATAAACCTACGTAAATTTCGGCGCCGCTTGATTGCTTACTCTTTCATTTTTATTACCTGATTGATTTGCCCACAAATTCGCAATTTTATTAATTTCTTCATTTTACACCTATAAATACCCCTTCAAACCGTTCCAACTTCCACACCACCACAACACTCTCCGATCTCCTCCTCTTTCAACTACTCGTTCTAAAGTAATTAAGACAAGTAGCCTCTTCATTTCTCCTAAATCTCCATCTCACTCCTTTTTCAAATCAGAAAATCCCAAAACCAGCCAGCAGCAATGGCAAACCCCAAAAGCCTCTCATATCCAGCAGCAGCAGTTTTTGCGTTGTTGATGATGGCTATAAGCATTACTAATGTGGATGCTGAAGCCGTCACTTTCAGTGTGAGCAGTTTAGGAGCCAAAGCAGATGGCAGGACTGACTCCACCAAGGCCTTCCTCTCTGCGTGGTCCAATGCTTGTGCCTCCGTCAACCCCGCTGTCATCTATGTCCCCGCAGGGAGTTTCTT
Organism: Cotoneaster glaucophyllus; assembly: GCA_036320875.1. Classification (NCBI taxonomy): domain Eukaryota; kingdom Viridiplantae; phylum Streptophyta; class Magnoliopsida; order Rosales; family Rosaceae; genus Cotoneaster; species Cotoneaster glaucophyllus. Next base: position 230,346 of record CM070063.1, read on the forward strand.
GCTTAGCAATGCCGTGTTCTCTGGGCCATGCAAGAACAACGCCATCACCTTCCGCATTGCCGGCACCCTCGTCGCCCCGTCTGATTACCGGGTCATTGGAAACGCCGGTAACTGGCTTCTCTTTCAGCATGTCAATGGGGTCACCATTTCCGGTGGAGTTCTCGACGGTCAGGGCACCGGATTGTGGGATTGCAAGTCCTCAGGAAAGGGCTGCCCCAGCGGAGCAACTGTAAGTTTAACTTCTTTACTTGTTTCATCGATGGATAATTTTTTTTATAAAGAAAAGTTGGAACGTCGTCTCAACAGTATCCCAGTACCTTTCATTCATATACAATATATTAACTATGGTGATTACGTGCATGTATCAAGTAAAAATTAAGTTAATTAGGTGGTGACTTAAGGAAGTGATTAATGAGTGGAACAGTATTAAATTAATAATTGGTCAATTTCCACCGGTTACGTACTAATGACGGGTTTTTTTTTCCATTAACTACTTTTAACTGTATATGGGTCGTTCGGTTTTCTGGGAAATGGGAATATGGACAGGTAACTGATCCTAATTAAAGAGCATTAGTCTCATTGTGTTCTTACTTCTAAAGAGCATTAGTCTCATTGTGTTCTTACTTCTAAAGAGCATTAGTCTCCTTGAGTTTTTGCACAAGGAGTTGCAACATAATGTCTCATGTTCATGAGAGAGGCGTCCCAAGACACCGTGGGACATTAAATCCACTAAATCCCTTCTCTATTCATGTTTCTAGATATTCATAATCCATCCACATGTGAATTTGCTTTCTCTACCGTTCATCCCTCGCACGATTTCTGACCCAACCTCATGCCTTAACTAATTGTCGGATCAAAGCAACAATATCATAAAAATTGATGATAAAACCCCACAAATGCATGTGCTTGTATGATATTATATAACTGATATCGATAAATTCAAAGGTCAACCACTTAATTGCTTGCACTAGGGGAATTATGAGTTAATAATTAAGTTCCAAATTATACGAAATTATGTACTAGATCTGTATATGGAAGTTAATTTGTGTAAATTAATCATATGTGCAGACACTGGGATTTTCCAATTCCAACAACGTTGTGGTGAGCGGATTGGTATCACTAAACAGCCAAATGTTCCACATTGTCGTCAACGGCTGCCAAAATGTGAAAATGCTAGGTGTCAAGGTTAACGCGGCCGGCAACAGCCCCAACACCGATGGCATCCATGTCCAAATGTCATCTGGAGTCACCATTCTCAACTCCAAAATTTCAACCGGTGACGACTGTGTCTCAGTTGGCCCCGGCACTACCAATTTGTGGATTGAAAACGTCGCATGTGGACCCGGCCACGGAATCAGGTACATATCTAGCTACATCAAAAAACAAAAAAAAATTGTATACATATGATTTAAGCTAATTATTAGCTAGGTTAATGTATAATAATACACTTCTAACTTTAACAATATTTGCCTGTGCAGCATTGGGAGTTTAGGGAAGGAACAACAAGAAGCTGGTGTACAAAATGTCACAGTTAAAACAGTTACATTCATTGGTACTGAAAACGGTGTCAGAATCAAATCTTGGGGGAGACCTAGCACTGGATTTGCTAGGAGCATTCTTTTCCAACATATTGTGATGACCAACGTTCAAAATCCAATCGTTATTGATCAAAATTACTGCCCTAATGACAAAGGTTGCCCCGGCCAAGCTTCTGGAGTTAAGGTCAACGATGTGACGTATCAAGACATTCATGGTACATCGGCGACGGAAGTGGCGGTGAAATTTGATTGTAGTTCCATGTATCCTTGCAACGGGATCAGACTGCAAGATGTGAAGCTCACTTACAATAACCAAGCAGCTGAAGCTTCATGCATCCATGCAGGCGGAACAACTGCCGGTACGGTTCAGCCGACAAGTTGTTTGTAACTCGAGTTGTAGTTTTTTCCATCTACTCCTCCTCACTCGTAGTACTGGTTGGGATAAAAAAGAAGGGACTAGTCATACTATAAACTATATATCTATATATATAAGAATCAAAGAGTATTTCTAGAGTAGTAGCTATAGCTCTAGCTCTAGGTTGCTGATGTATTGAGATGTATTTTGCTTGAGCCTGCGGTGTTGGCAGCCTATTTGGGCTTCCTTAGAGCCTGGCCCTGCATCATCCAAACCCACTTTATGGATTGTTGTAACTTGAAAGTGATAAATGCAATATAAATTAAAAGTAAATGTATTGTTTATATGTGCTTTTGTTTTCAATTAATTTTATGGATTTGGTTTATTTGGAAATTTGTAGATTTTAATTTTGGGTAAAAGACTCAGACAACTTTATGTATTTTTTTGTTCAGAGTAATGCTATTTTAAAATATAATTTTGCAATTTTTTAATATATTTTAAAAAAATGAGAAGTGAATAACGAGTTCGAAACTAATTTATTCTCACTCTCTTAGTGTAAATATATCGTTGTATTAAAAAGAAAAAAGCCAACTTACTCTATTAAAAAGTGTGTCTAAATAGCATTATTGATGTTTTTATACCTATAGGTATATTGGGGCTGGACTGCAAGGCTAAAATATGACACATTCATCAAATGGGGCTTTTAATTAATTTTGGAAGGAAAAATGAAGGCTTATTATATTAACATCCCACAAATTGTTGAATAAACCTCACATACTTAATACACCTCACATTTGCTTTTTCAATTAAAAATTATCTTAATACACCCACATACTTCCCCATAATACCCTCACATCCCATATTCTTAATATACACCTTACATTTTCTATATGCGCCCCATATTTTCTATACACCCCACATTTCTCAAATCTTCTAAAACTTTTAATTTGGACTAATAATGCCGACTGAATTTTTGACAAAAGATGCCGCCTGGGATTTAAAGCATATGTGGGTTGTTTTCAATTCCACCATTAAAACCCATTTCGTCTGTTTTTAATATTTGATGGTAATTTTAGGTGTTTAATTCTTCATGTAATCCTTGTGATCCCTAAAAGATGAATACGAACATAAGGTCAAAATTGACATTGCATAGTAGGATAAATAAGTTATTTATTATTAAATTTTAATGTGGGGTGCATTCAACATTTTATGAGTGCTAATATAAAAAGCCAAAATAAATTATCCTCTTAATTTTTCGTACGAATTTTGACTTAGCATTATCCTCTTAATTTTTAAGGTAAATTACATAAAATTACCTCAACTATTAGGTCATTAATAGTTTCATACCTCGTCTTTAAAAAGTTTCAAAGTCATACTTTATCTTCGAATTTGTTGCAATGTCATACATTTCGTCAGTTGTCTGTCAATTTTTCTGTTAAATGCTGACGTGGCTTGAGACGGAGTCCACTTTCTATTAAAATATTAATAAAATAATAAATTACCCTAAAAAATAAAAAATCCCAATCATCTTCCTCGACCATCCCTTCTCCCTCCCTCCCTCCCTCCTCTGCACATCCATCATTCCCTCACCCCACCCCCCAACCCTCCTTCCCTTCTCCCTCCCTCCCTTTTCTTTCTTCCCCTCCTGTCTTCCCCAAACCCCAGTTCGTCTTCCCCCCCCCCCCCACCCGAGCCTAACCTGCAACCAAAAAAAAAAAAAAAACCATCTTCATCTTCCCCGACCCCCCTTCCCTCCAACCCACCCCTTTCTTCCCCCTCCCGTCTTCCCCAAACCCACCGTGCACCCATCCTCCACATCCACCCTCTTCCTTCTTCTACACACCCCAATTTCTCCATCCGCCGAATCGGCCTAGCGAAGGGGGTTTCCCGATTCCACCTCACGAACCCGGAGATGGCGGCATAGACGGGATATGGGTTTTTTTTCTGGGTTGCAGCATAGACGTTCGTGTTGGATCTGGGGGAAGAAAGGGGTGGGTTGCAGGGAAAGGGGGGGGGGGTAGGGGAAGACGACGAACTGTGTTTTTTTTTTTAAAACTTTTTTATTTAATTATTATTTTAATATTTAAAAAATATTAAATGATTTTTTTTTAGTTTTTAATCATATTTTAATAGAAAGTGGATCTCGTCTTAAGCCACATTAGCGTTTAATAAAAAAATTGACAGACAACTGACAGAAGGTATGACATTGCAACAAATTCAAAGATAAGGTATAACATTAAAAAATTTTAAAGACGAGGTATGAAACTGTTAATGACCTAATAGTTGAGGTAATTTTATGTAATTTACCCTAATTTTTATAGTTAGTCAAAAATTAGATTATGAAAAATTTCGTCAAATTTTGCATCAAACCAGAACGAGTGACAGAGAGAGGCAGGGGTAGCGCAGTGCAGGTAAAGAGAAAGCAAAATCGAAAGCCATGGCGGAAGTGAAGAACAAACAGGTGATATTCAAGGAGTATGTGGAAGGGTCTCCCAAAGAGTCGGACATGAACTTTACCGATGCTGCCACCATCAAGTTGAAACTCCCTGATGATGAAGACGAAGCTTCGAAAGCCGTCTTGGTGAAGAACCTCTACTTGTCATGTGATTCTGTGATGCGCATCTTCATGAGAAAACCTGGAGACGAAACTTCAGCTTATTTTACACCATATGCCCCTGGCTCTGTACGTAAACACTCGTATTACTTACTATATTAATGTCACAGCATTTTCTTCGGTTCTAACGTCACAGCACACACATGTGAGAAAGCGTGTGTTAAGAGTGTGAATCTCACATCGGAAACTTTGCATATTCTTATAAGATATTTCCTATATTAATGTCAATTTGATTCAGTAATGGAACCTCAAATTGTTTCAAATTTTAATAAGATTAAAATAGGTGTGGTTCCTATTTAGTTTGTCATATATTTATTTTCTAGTTTTTTTTTTTTGTTTTGAGAAGTACGATAATTCATTGCAAGCAAATTCTGAATACAAACAAACTGAGAATAGTGTGCATACTGGGCCTCGATTAAACCTTGCCGGGAATTTCACTCCGGTCGAAGGAAAAAGAGTGTCCCGCACAACATAAAGGACCTATCCTCAAATGTCAATACATAAACAAATTCCGAATTATCTTCGAACAAAATATGCAACTCAGGGGGTCTTCAACCCACTAAACTGATTGGTTACAAAGCTTTCGACCATTTCGTGCAGTGAGCGCCAACCGTGCGGCAAAGCTTTCGACCATTTCTTCCATAGTCTTTTCCACACGCTGCAACTCAGTCTAAACCACTGGTAGAGAATGTCTCCAACAAATTGGAATAGTTGGACCAACATCCACATAGTATCAGTAGGAGACCTATGCTCGCAGAACTACGAACACAGAATCAAGGTAACTCGTCGCCATCGCCCTAAACGAAGCAGTCGCTTCTCCTAGTGAAACCTAAGAAGACCTAGGAACCCTAGAGAGCAATTTTATAAGAAGAGTTGAATTATGAATACATTTCGCGCACAGCGTAACATAAGCCTAACCACACGGTGAGATATATGTTGATGTATCTGTGCGAGCATAAAGGTCAACACCAATCACACGACGAGGGCTAGAGGAGAAATTTTTAGTTGTGACGGGAATACGGATAGTACACCACGTGTTTTATGCAAGTAGTGGAAAATTTTAATTTTTAAGTTATTAACCTTTTAACACAGATAAACCACAATTTATATGAAGACACGTGATGTACCACATCGTGTGACGATCACACTGAAAAATCTGTGGGGCTAAAGCTCCACACAAACAAAAATTTCCTGAAACAGGGAATCCCTGAAACAAGCAACCAGCATTCATGAATCATGCCGCCTAACATGGACAATTGGACAATTGGACATTGGAGTGCATAACATATATATGTCGCATGCATATATGCAGCACTACAGCATGGGATCAAAAAGCTTGATCCCGACTCCCCAGACAAAACATTCCGGGAAAGTTAATCAGAGACCATCACTGGCTCCTTGTGATTGTGATCTGATCTGACAAGTGTGGACTGGCCAAGCTTAATTTTGGTGAATGGCCAGAGCCAGGAATTCGTGTTAATTAATCCAAATTAATTGGTGTATACGAAATTAACCATCGTCATGCATGCATGTGAGCAACGTTAAAGGGGGAGATGCAGATGCACTAGTTATAAAATTGGGTAAATTACACAAAACTACCTCAACTATGGGTGTCACGACACTTTCATACCTGATTTTTTAAAAATGACAATGTCATACAACATCTTAAGAATTTGTGCCAATGTCATACCTCCGTTAGTTTTTCAGTTAATTTCTTTGTTAAGTGCTGACGTGGCTAGAGGCGGGCATTTTCACTAATCCAACTGGATTAAAAAATTATTAAATATATTTTTAATAATTAAAAATTTATTATTTTTATATTAACTCTCTCTCTCTCTTCTCTGCATCACATAACCCATTCCCATCTCCCCCCCACCCCACCCCGACCCCGACCCCGACCCCTTCCCGTTCCCCTTCCGTGCAACCCCCCACCCTTCCCCACCCATGCCAACATCTCCCTCTCTCTCAGCTCACTCACTCACTCTTTCACCGAGGTCCCGCGAGCCATGGTTTTGATTTTTTTTTTCTTTTTTTCGTTTCGTTTCTGGGCAGCAGGGGAAGAAGATGGGGGAGGAGGGGGGAGGAGGGGAAGAAGATGGGGGAGGAGAGAGAAGGGGTGGGGTGGGGATGAATTGGGTTTTGAATATATATATATATATATATTTTTTTTTTTTTATTTTTTTTTTTTTTTTCGTTTCGTTTCTGGGCAGATGGGAATGGGGTCGGGGTGGGGGTAGGGGGGAAGATGGGAACGGCTTCTGGGATGCAGAGGAGAAAGAGGCGAGAGAGAAGGGGAGAGAGAGAGAGAGAAGAGAGAAGAGAGAAGAGAGAGAGAGATATTTAAATAAAAATAATAATTTTTAATTATTAAAAATATATTTAATAATTTTTTAATCCAGTTGGATTAGTGAATGGGCCCCGCCTCTAGCCACGTCAGCACTTAACAGAGAAATTAACTGAAAAACTAACGGAGGTATGACATTGGCACAAATTCTTAAGATGTTGTATGACATTGTCATTTAAAAAAAATCAGGTATGAAAGTGTCGTGACACCCATAGTTGAGGTAGTTTTGTGTAATTTACCCTATAAAATTATATCAATATTCCTTTTTTTATTATTATTTATTTATTATAATGCGACCAAGCAATCATTGGATTACCTGGAATAAAAAAAGAAGAAAAAATAATTGTATTATAACGTACATTATAGCGTTTATGACGGGGAAATAATTAGTTCCCGTACATTTCATACATTCCTCAACAATGACTATAGCTATAGCATATATCATCTCTTCATGGTCACGCCAATAGTTAGTTATCAACTCAACGGATTTGCACATGCATGCTATTTTTGTGGGATACATGCATTTACAAGTTTTATAATTCTTTGTTCACGTGACAACCCTAGCTAGTGTAATCTTCTTTTATCCTCTATTTTCTTCTGTTACAAACAATAGCGTTAGTAGATTAAAGGAAGGGGGAATGTCAATGAAAATTGATCATTCATACCAGCAGAATGAATATTCATTATTGCTTTCCGCCACTTAGGTAAACGGTAAACCACCATCTGCTTTCCATCTAACTCATTAATTTAGACACACATTTTACTTCCAAGAAGATGATCTTTCATGCCACATATATTCACTTGTATATATTTGTTGTGCTACAGTTTATTCCGCCATTGATATCCTTGCTAAAAGTTAAAACTCGCTGAAATAGATTGATATATAATTAATTTTGCTATTAAATAGTGATTCAAACTTGGGTCCTCAACAAACATGAAAAGAAATTTGAAAATATAATATCCAAAAAGAATTTTAGTTAACATCACCATAAAACATGTTGACCAATATGATAATATATTCAAAACTGAATTATGCATATAATATTATTCACAGCATTAACATGGGGCTGTTTGCCTATTGCTTGTGGCTTACTTATCTGATTAAATGATTGGAGGGCTTGAGATCGAAACCCCAAATCATGCTCTAAACTCATGGAAGCAAGCAAAACACTAAGACCGGGAAGTAAAGTTGATGCAATCCTATTTTCTTTTTCTGGTGAAGAAGGAAAATTAGAACATTAATAATCCCAGGAATTTCTATTGTTGCTAGATAGAAGCCTAGAAATATATAATTTTATCTTGTGTTACATTCAATGGGGATTGGAGGCTTCGCATGCATTGTAGTCGCATGGATCCACACACACACACACACACACAAACACACACACACACAAAAACACACACACACACACACACACACACATATATATATATATATATATATATATATATATATATATATAATATTCCGCTAGCTCTAATAAACAAAACCTCGCAAGGAAAAGACAAGCGCCCTTTTGATGTTCCAGCCTTCCAGGGTTTCTAAAATGCTTTATAATTATATATTTAATTGGTCTGTAGATCGATGGAGGCCGGATGATTATTTGTTTGTGTTAACCATTTGCCAAATTTTCAATTCTTGTAGCTATATCTGATCATTCGATGAGCCGGAATTTATGCTGATATAGAGCATAAGTCCAATAAGGTTTACTTACACTTAAGAAATTATATATGTTTTTTTTTCAACTGAGAGATTAAGTGCACCAAACAAAGGATAAAATCAAACACTAATGGAAGATAACAATCTCCTTTGAAATTTGCAAAAAGAGATTTAAGGGTGCTGGAAAGAAGAAAAAAATGTGCGGTGAACATATATAATAACTATATAATAGAGAAACAGTTATAGCAGCTATTTTATACAGTTAGGCAGTTTATAACAATTTTTAGGTTGGAGAAAGTATGTATGAAATGATTGATTAGGATATATGTAGATTAGCCTGATCAGGAAGGAACCATGTCCAAACACAAACAGCAAATTAAAGTTATTAAAAAAAGGCAATTAAAGAAGCTAATGAAAACAGTCAAACATGATGCATGAAATATTGGAATTGAGAGATTGTTAAATGTACTCGAAATATGGGGTGATGTGCTAAGTCATTATACAAGTGGAAGAATTTTTTTTATTTTTTTATTTTTTTCAAGTATCTCTTAACTACTTGTATAATAACATATAGTGTAACATTGACACATTGAAAAATCTCTCCATGGAATGGAACGGGGAGGGGTGTGTGGAGAGAGGGGTCCATGCAGGCATATTGCCAGTTTACCTGAATTGAGATGAATATTGCATTACATAAAGGTCCAACAATTAACCAACAAAATCGACAATTAACCAACAAAATCAACAATTAACCAACAAAATCAACAGAAGGTAAGGGAGTCGTGTTGTGTTAGTTGGAGATAAATCAATATAGCCCTGGATAATTGGGCATGACACGCCGCCGCTTGTTTCTCCGTTTTCTACTCCATTCGCATGCATTTATCACGGCCTCTGCGCCTACCTCATGACGAGTCCAGATCTTCTGCACCCAATACTCTCTGTGGCCCATCTATGCCTTTACTTTTTGAACCAAACATAATTAATGTTAACTTGATAATAATTAAAATAATAAAAAATAAACCAAATACTCAACCAAAAAGCAAAGGCACAGAGGGGCCACAGAGAATTTTGGGTGCAGAAGATCTGGACTCCCTCATGACTCATTTTGCTAATGCTTTTCCCCCTCCTATAATTTACATAACTATGTAAATTACGTTCGTACCCTCTAGCCTCCTTCAAATTGCAACCCTACCCAACCTAACAAGGCAAAATGTTGAACTGCATTCACATGTATAATTGTACATGAGGAGTGCCGTAGTGCTATTGTATGTACGTAGTCCGTTAGTACTGTTGCATAAACGTCTAAGAGCATCTTCAAATGAAATGTAAAAAATAATATGTTAAAATTATATTTGACGGCTGATGTGGCAAATTGAATACAAATGCTAAATCCTCTTATTTTCCAATAGATTTGTCAAATATGTATTTTATTATTTTATGGGGCCTAGAGTTAAATTAACTATTAAAAAATAATCAAAATTAATTTTAATTTTTATTCTATTGGTTGTTAATGGGACTGATTAATTAAAAAATTAAATTCAAAATATTTGACTCCTTCTTTGTTTGTTGTCAAAAAGACAGCGAAAAAGTAAAGAGTCAAATGAATTAACTGCCACATCATATTTGACACATCCATTATTGAACACCTGAATACTTTTTAATCATATTTGACATATTTGACATCTCGTGGTCTAACCATCCAAATTTTCGACCAAAAAATAAATAAACTAACCGTCCAAAAGCAGAAGATGGATAAGGTTGGGATATCCTGCACAAATATTTGTGTGCGGTAGTCCAACTCCCACCATAATTTTATTTTCGGTTTTTGCTACTAGTACTAGGAGAGGACGAAATGTAAGCATATAAATAAACTGCGCCCAATTTTCCTGTTCGATATCACATTTGGACGTAACTTATATATTTTGGAATCCTATGAGAATCTGTAATTTGATGGATATGCACAACCATAATTACAATAAAAACATTTTGGGTAAATTACATAGTAGCCCCTCAGGTTTGAGGTCTATTACAACCTCATACAACGTCTTTAAAACGTTTCACTTTCATACCTCAACTACCATTTTATTTCAAAATAATACATCCGTTAGATTTTCCATTCATTGGTCTGTTAAATGCTGATGTGGCTGCCACGTGGTAAAAAAAATATTTTTTTATATATTAAAAATATTATAATATTAACCAAACTAAAAAATATATATAATAAAATAAAACAGAAAAACCCATACGCATACCCCGTTTCTTCCCCCTCTCTTCTCCCATTTACAAAATCTATTCCCACTATCCCTCACCCACCCATCCCCCAGCGACCCACATCCCCTATCCCTAATTTAGAACCAAAAAACCTGCAAGAAGAAGAAGAAGAAGGGAGGAGGAAAAAAAAAAAAAAAAAAAAGTCCCAGTTCGTCCCTTGCAAAATCTGCAACAAGAAGAAGAAGAGGGAGGGAAAAAACCCCAGTTCGCCGGAAGGTCGCCGGGAGGGGGAAGGGAGGTGGGTCGCGACGGGGTGACCGGGGGGGGGGGGGGGAGAGGTGGGTCGCGACAGTGCGAGCGCGAGTGGGGGGGTCGCGACTGGGCGAACGGGGGGGAAGGGAGGTGGGTCGCGACGGGGCCGCGGGGAGGGGAAGGGTTCTGGGCTTTTTTTGCGAGTACTGGGTTTGGGATTTTTCTGGGTCACTTGGAGGTTGCAGAGAGGAGAGGGGAATAAACGGGATCTGGGTTTGAGTTTTTTTTTTTTTTTTTTTTTAGTTTGGGTTAATATTATAATATTTTAATGTATAAAAAAATATTTTTTTACCACGTGGCTGCCACATCAGCATTTAACAGACCAATTGATGGAAAATCTAACGGATGTATTATTTTGAAATAAAATGGTAGTTGAGGTATGAAAGTGAAACGTTTTAAAGACGTTGTATGAGGTTGTAATAGACCTCAAACCTGAGGGGCTACTATGTAATTTACCCAAACATTTTCCTTCGACCAACAACAAAAACAAGCTCCGTTGCTTTCCATCCGTTGGCTTTTTACTATATTTATTATCTTAGTTAATTGTTAAAGAATTAATGATGTGTTTTTCAAATATTTTGGAAAGAAGGGAGGACAACTTAATTATCTTATTTTTTACATATTTGATTTTCCAAGAGAGAATTAAGATATATAATGAATGACGGTTTTAGTTGAGGGCATTGAGCGTCAAGATATCACAGAGAATGAAATGAAGAGAGGTGTGAAGTGCTCGAGATGAGATCTTCAGCACCCATTTTTGTCTGTAGCCTCCCTGTGCCTTTGTTAATTGGCTGAGAATTTGGTTTATTTTTTATTATTTTAATTATTGTCAAGTTAACATTAATTATGTTTAGTTCAATTAACAAAGGCACAGAGAGGGCACAGACAAAAATGGGTGCAGAAGATCTTATCTCCAAGAAATCACAGAGAATGAAATGAAGAGAGGTGTGAAGTGATCGAGGGCATTGAACTTGCGCTTCAAGCAACCAACCAAGCTACGTATAACGTACTGATACGAGCTATAGGAAAAGGTAGAAATGGAAGAGCATAACATCAGCATACTAATTTAGTAAACCGTAAAGAAAGATAAACTTTTCAGAATGGAAGCGGCCCAGGTGGGGTGTTTTGGTGTGCACTGGTGCATTGTTTATACAGTATATGTGTTACAGTACCGCAAGCCGCAATACGTAAGGTCATTTTTATAAAGTAAAAAGTAAAAAAAAAAAAAAGAAATAAACCTACGTAAATTTCGGCGCCGCTTGCTTGCTTACTCTTTCATTTTTATTACCTGATTGATTTGCCCACAAATTCGCAATTTCTTCATTTTACACCTATAAATACCCCTTCAAACCGTTCCAACTTCCACACCACCACAACACTCTCCGATCTCCTCCTCTTTCAACTACTCGTTCTAAAGTAATTAAGACAAGTAGCCTCTTTATTTCTCCTACATCTCCATCTCACTCCTTTTTCAAATCAGAAAATCCTAAAACCAGCCAGCAGCAATGGCAAACCCCAAAAGCCTCTCATATCCAGCAGCAGCAGTTTTTGCGTTGTTGATGATGGCTATAAGCATTACTAATGTGGATGCTGCAGCCGTCACTTTCAGTGTGAGCAGTTTAGGAGCCAAAGCAGATGGCAGGACTGACTCCACCAAGGCCTTCCTCTCTGCGTGGTCCAATGCTTGTGCCTCCGTCAACCCCGCTGTCATCTATGTCCCCGCAGGGAGTTTCTTGCTTAGCAAGGCCGTGTTCTCTGGGCCATGCAAGAACAACGCCATCACCTTCCGCATTGCCGGCACCCTCGTCGCCCCGTCTGATTACCGGGTCATTGGAAACGCCGGTAACTGGCTTCTCTTTCAGCATGTCAATGGGGTCACCATTTCCGGTGGAGTTCTCGATGGTCAGGGCACCGGATTGTGGGATTGCAAGTCCTCAGGAAAGGGCTGCCCCAGCGGAGCAACTGTAAGTTTAACTTCTTCACTTGTTTCATCGATGGTTAATTTTTTTATAAAGAAAAGTTGGAACGTCGTCTCAACAGTGTCCCAGTACCTTTCATTCATATACAAGATATTAACTATTGTGATTCAAGTAAAAATTAAGTTAATTAGGTGGTGACTTAAGGAAGTGATTAATTAGTGGAACATTATCAAATTAATAATTGGTCAATTTCCACCGGTTACGTACTAATGACGGTTTTCTTTTTTCCCATTAACTACTTTTAACTATATATGGGTCGTTCGGTTTTCTGGGAAATGGGAATATGGACAGGTAACTGATCCTAATTAAAGAGCATTAGTCTTATTGTGTTCTTACTTCTAAAGAGCTAGCTTGAGTTTTTGCACAAGGAGTTGCAACATAATGTCTCATGTTCATGAGAGAGGCGTCCCGAGACACCGTGGGACATTAAATCCACTAAATCCCTTCTCTATTCATTTTTCTAGATATTCATAATGCATCCACATGTGAATTTGCTTTCTCTACCGTTCATCCCTCGCACGATTTCTGACTCAACCTCATGCCTTAACTAATTGTGGGATCAAAGCAACAATATCATAAAAATTGATGATAAAACCCCACGCAAATGCATGTGCTTGTATGATATTATATGATATCGATAATTTCAAAGGTCAATCACTTAATTGCTTGCACTAGGGTAATTATGAGTTAATAATTAAGTTCCAAATTCCATTTGGACTTAATACTTTAGTTAATACGAAATTATGTACTAGATTTGTATATGGAAGTTAATTTGTGTAAATTAATCATATGTGCAGACACTGAGCTTTTCCAATTCCAACAACGTTGTGGTGAGCGGATTGGTATCACTAAACAGCCAAATGTTCCACATTGTCGTCAACGGCTGCCAAAATGTGAAAATGCTAGGTGTCAAGGTTAACGCGGCCGGCAACAGCCCCAACACCGATGGCATCCATGTCCAAATGTCATCTGGAGTCACCATTCTCAACTCCAAAATTTCAACCGGTGACGACTGTGTCTCAGTTGGCCCCGGCACTACCAATTTGTGGATTGAAAACGTCGCATGTGGACCCGGCCACGGAATCAGGTACATATCTAGCTACATCAAAAAATAAAAAAATTTGTGTACATATTATTTAAGCTAATTATTAGCTAGTTTATGTATAATAATACACTTCTAACTTTAACAATATTTGCTTGTGCAGCATTGGGAGTTTAGGGAAGGACCAACAAGAAGCCGGTGTACAAGATGTTACAGTTAAAACAGTTACATTCACTGGTACTGAAAACGGTGTCAGAATTAAGTCTTGGGGGAGACCTAGCACTGGATTTGCTAGGAGCATTATTTTCCAACATATTGTGATGACCAACGTTAAAAATCCAATCGTTATTGATCAAAATTACTGCCCTAATGACAAAGATTGCCCCGGCCAAGCTTCTGGAGTTAAGGTCAGTGATGTGACGTATCAAGACATTCATGGTACATCGGCGACGGAAGTGGCGGTGAAATTCGATTGCAGTTCCATGTATCCTTGCAACGGGATCAGACTGCAAGATGTGAAGCTCACTTACAATAACCAAGCAGCTGAAGCTTCATGCATCAATGCAGGCGGAACAACTGCCGGTACGGTTCAGCCGACAAGTTGTTTGTAACTCGAGTTGTATTTGTTTTGCATCTACTCCTCCTCACTCGTAGTCTCGTAGTACTGGTTGGTATAAAAAAGAAGGACTAGTCATACTATAAACTATATATCTATATATACAAGAATCAAAGAAGATTTCTAGAGTAGTAGCTATAGCTCTAGCTCTAGGTCGTTTATGTATTGAGATGTATTTTGCTTGAGCCTGTGGTGTTGGCAGCCTATTGGGCTTCCTTAGGGCCTGGCCCTGCATCATCCAAACCCCCTTCATGAGAGATTCTCTTTTGCATTGGGTGCTTTGTATTATGGATTGTTGTAACTTGAAAATGATATATGCAATATAAATTAAAAGTAAATGTATTGTTTTATATGTGCTTTTGTTTTCAATTAATTTTATGGATTTGGTTTATTTGGAAATTTGTAGTTTTTAATTTGGGTAAAAGACTCAGACAACTTTATGTATTTTTTTCTTAAGAGTAATGCTATTTAAAAATATAATTTTGACAAATTTTTAATATATTTTTAAAAGATAAAAGCTGAATAACGAGTTTGCAACTAATTTATTCTGGCTTTTTTAGTGTAAATATATCGTTGTATTAAAAAAAAACCAACTTACTCTATTAAAAAGCGTGTCTAAATAGCGTTATTGATATTTTTATAACTATAGATATATTGGGGCTGGACTGCAAGGCTAAAATATGACACATTCATCAAATGGGCTTTTAATTAATTTTGGAAGGAAAAATAAATTATCCTCTTAATTTTTCGTACGAATTTTGACTTTAGCATTATCCTCTCAATTTTTATAATTAGTCAAACGTTAGATCAAGAAAAATTTCGTCAAATTTTGCATCAAACCAGAACGAGTGACAGAGAGAGGTAGGGGTAGCGCAGTGCAGGTAAAGAGAAAGCAAAATCGAAAGCCATGGCGGAAGTGAAGAACAAACAGGTGATATTCAAGGAGTATGTGAAAGGGTCTCCCAAAGAGTCGGACATGAATTTTACGGATGCTGCCACCATCAAGTTGAAACTCCCTGATGATGAAGACGAAGCTTCGAAAGCCGTCTTGGTGAAGAACCTCTACTTGTCATGTGATCCTGTGATGCGCATCTTTATGAGAGAACCTGGAGACGAAACTTCAGCTTATTTTACACCCTATGCCCCTGGCTCTGTACGTAAACACTCGAATCACTTACTTGACTTTTCCTTTGATTTTCATTTCTCAGCAGAAAATTATATGTCTAGTGTAGAAACAATAACGTTGCAAATCGATTTTTAATTTCAGGACTTTTTAGGCAGAGATTTTGTCCAAATTAACAACCTTTGAGTCCCTTTTTTATTTTACTTTTTTTATTTTTATTTTTTAAATTTGGAAATTTACTGGCCTTTGAACTTGAACATGTAATTGCTTGAAAATTTCCAACACATTGGTGTGGTATTCAATTCTTCCACGGGTCGAATTGTTGAACTATATATATATATATATGGATGTATGCTTTTAAAATTTGATGTGGTTGTTGTATAGAGTGCTGAGACTGTATCTGCTAACAATTCTTGATGAAACCACTGCAGCCCTTGAGTGGGTATGGAGTGGCTAAAGTTTTGGATTCCAGAAACTCCAACTTTAAGGAAGGTGACCTAGTCTGGGGTACAACCAAATGGGAAGAGTACAGCGTAATCACCGCACTGGAAAGCCTCCGTAAGATCCAACACACCGATGTACCCCTTTCCTACTACACTGGCATTCTTGGTAAGTTGTTTGGTCACCCACGATGTTTAGGTCGAACTCAGTTTTGAAAGGAACAGATAGTTCAACATATTTATGTATCTGCCTGTTTCAACTAATGGAAACTGTCATCTATAGATTGACAGTTTCTGTGTGTGTGTGTGCGCGCGCCAAACAAACATACTTTTGGGGCTAGTTTGTCAAAGTTCAAGCTGTTGCAGTGAAAACTAGCCCCAAAATACTTTTAACCGAAATGTTGTATTGGTTTAAATTGGAGTAGTGTTTGATGCGTTTCTTTTTTGAACTCGGAATGTGTTTGAGTTGCCTTTAATCATTTAAATTAGTTGGCTTACCGTTGGAAATTGTGATGATGACTGCTAATGATCTTAGATTTGGACAGAAGTTTTAAAAGACTTTTGGATATCAGCGAATTGAGTCCCCTAGATAACTTTAGTTGAGTTGGGACTTATGAGTTATAAAAGCAGAGTCTTGCATCTATCATTTTAATGGTTTGGAAGATGTACTAGGACAGTTCGTGTGATTTTCTCATGTCCTTTGACATGTACCCTCAAAGCTCCCTGTAAGTTATGTGCATTTCCTTTTTCCTTCTTCTGTAGGTATGCCTGGTATGACTGCCTATGCAGGCTTCAACGAAGTTTGTTCTCCGAAGAAGGGAGAATATGTCTTCATTTCAGCGGCATCTGGTGCAGTTGGTCAGCTAGTTGGACAGTTTGCAAAGTTGTTGGGTTGTTACGTTGTCGGAAGTGCTGGAAGTAAAGAAAAGGTATAAACTTGGCATCTTTTTCCCCCATTCACTTGCTATATCTTTCCTGGTTTCGGATACAACACATTATAGGATTTTATAGTTAGTTTTGCTTGACAATATTAAAGTATTGTAACAATATTCGTTATGAAATTCTTAAAAGTTGAGAAAACCTATGCTTTTGATCGCATTTTATTTTCAACGTACGTGCCATTTTCTGTGGCTGCTATCTAGAATGTATAATATGATTGTTTAGTTGGATATAATGCAGAAGTCCAAAAGCATTTTTCACTTTTGCGTGCAAATTTCTAAAAATGGAGTTTATTTATTCCAAGAATAAGTTGAATAACTCAAGTGTTCTAAATTTAATAGATTATGAAAGTTCAAGATTGTTGCATTTGGTGGGGTATCTGGTTGAATATAGTTTTAAACAATACTGATCAATTTCTGCCTTTTTTTAACTAGGTTGACCTTTTGAAGAGTAAGCTTAACTTTGATGAAGCTTTCAATTACAAGGAAGAGAATGACTTGAACGCAACTCTGAAAAGGTCAGTGCATATTTGCATAAATAGTGAGCTTGAATTTTGCTCTGAAGCCGAAGAATGCATATTTTAACAACTTTTATGTCCTGCGAAGAGTATATATAACTTTTGAGCTTCATCTGTGCGGTATACATCTTTGTCAATCCATCACACGAGTTTGAAAGAATCAGTAACGCACGCAAAGCTTTATCTATCTCTGCAACTTTCTGCAAAAGGAACTTGCATGTATGCCATGCAACTAAAATTTTGGAGATACACAGTTTAAGCAAGGTGACTCATCACAACCTGCTTCTTTCAGGTACTTTCCGGAAGGCATTGACATATACTTTGAGAATGTCGGAGGGAAATTTCTTGACGCAGTCCTCCTTAACATGAGAGTCCACGGCCGCATTGCAGTATGCGGAATGATTTCACAGTACAATCTTGATCAACCAGAAGGTGTGACAAATTTAATGTGTCTCGTATACAAGCGGATCCATATGCAAGGATTTACCGTCCGCGATTACTGGCACCTCTATCCCAAGTACTTGGACTATATACTTCCTTGTATAAGAGAGGGAAGGGTGGTCTATTTAGAAGACATTGCTCAAGGCCTCGAGAACGGACCAGCTGCATTGGTTGGACTTTTTAGTGGACGCAACTTCGGAAAACAAGTAGTTTCAGTTTCCCAGTTTTAGCTGAGCATTCCGTTGTATATCTTCTTGTGCCTGTGTCGATGCGTCATGTCTCCGTGGGACTAAATCGTAGGTCTGTGTTTGTCAATAACGTAATTACCTAATGTCGGCATGTATTGATATAATGAATAACAGCAGAGAGACAAACTAAGTATCTGATGCCTGCGTTTGTGAAACTTGCAAGACCAGTTTATCACATTGGATGTTTTCCTCTTTGTCCATCTTTTACCTTGCTGATGACCATTGAATCTTTGTTTTCTTATAAATGCATGCCTCCGTTGTTATTGCGTGTGATCAAGGTTCTAAAAAACGCTAGGTGCTAGTCGGGCGGCGGGCTGGCGCCTAGCGCCTAGGCGGCTAGGCGGGGTCTAGGCGGATTTAGATAAATTTCTTGTATATCTTGTAAATAAGTGCATATTGACACTTACAAAAAATTATACTTGTACGAAATCCATGGATAAGATAATAAAATAATGATAAAATGCAAAAAGAGTAACCAACAAGTCCAAAATTGAAAAACACATTAAGCATATATGCCATATAACCATAGTGAGAAGTATTGTAGGAGGACACATGTACAACAAGTTCACAATTTTAAACCACTTAGACTTAGATAGGATTTTTAATTTCATTAAAAAAAAAAAAAAAAAAAAAACCGTCTAGCCCGCCTAGAGCCCAGCCGATTTGCAAGAAAATGCCTCGAGTCACCACCGCCCAGCGCCTAGGCGGCCGCCTAAGCCTTTTTTTAGAACACTGCGTGTGATACGAGTCGTGTTCAACGCTTGAGAAATTTTTTTCATTGTGACTGGAATATAAGTGGTACATCACGTGTCTTTATATAAATGGTAGGAAATTTTATTTTTTAAGTGATTAACTTTTTAACACACATATCCCACAATCTGTATAATGACACTTGATATACCATCCCGTATATCGGTCACATTGAAAAATCTCTCAACGCGTTCTGACGTGCCAGCTGGCAGCTACAAACCAAAGGTTCTATCTATACAATTTAAAGGTTTGAAGTGGGCTTAGTTAGGCCCGGCCCAATACGACCGACTTGATCACTGTCTTTGGTGCAAAAGGAGCTAGGGCTTACAATCTGGATTCAGATTAATCGTCGTCGTCGTCTTCTGCTTCTCCTACTGGTCGAATTCTTCAAGTTTTTATCTTTCGTCGGACGAAAGCGAAAAAGCTTCATCTTTCGAGAAACTGAGGTATTTTTATTACCTTTTCTTTTTTTGTCTTTTCGAATTTATATTTTTATTCATCTTGTGTGAGCATGCATTCGAGGATTTCCACCAAAATTTGAGAATTTGATTCCAACTATGGGCGTTGAAATTTTAGCACTTTTTTCCATTTCTAAATTTTTATGTGGCTAATTTACAGCTGAATTTCGATTGAATTTTTACTCGTATTCTTTCTGGACGGATTCTTTATATTTGTCGAGAAATTAATTTTGTATGAGTGATTAAATTTCTAAGCTGTCTCTTTGTCGAGAAATTAATTTTGTATATGAGTGATTAATTTACAGCTGAATTCCTATGATTCTATTCTTAGTTAAAATTTTAGTTTTAGTTTATTTATTTATTTTTATATAAATATATTTTACGAATTTCCTTCCTAACCGATTGAATCAGTTGCAGCGCGTCTTCTGGGCATCATCTTTAGAAATTGGAAAATTTGATTGCTTTTCCATAATCCCTGCAAACTATGCAAGTTCTATGAGTATTTGCTTGATTCAGAACAATGCCTACTTGTTTTGTTAAAGAGAAAATCATGTATCAAGAAATTGCGGGTTGCGGCTTTTTTCTAAAAACTGGAAGAAATCGCCACTGGCTTAAAGTTGAATGTCAGCTTTGGGTTTTGTGGAAACTACATCTGTAGAACCTTTGGGATGTTGGACTGAGGTTGTGCGGTTTTGCGTTAGTTAGTTGGGTTATGTTTGTTAATTGGTTTTCTTATAATGTTAAATTTAGCTGATATGGTTTTTCATTTTTTTGTTAATTAGATAACTGCAATGGGAAGAAAGAAGACAGAGGAGAGTGGTGCATCCACGAAGGCTAAGTCAACTGGCAAAGATGCTTCTAAAGATGGGAAAAAAGAGAAAATATCAGTCTCTGCAATGTTGGCCAGCATGGACCAGAAACCCGATAAGCCCAAGAAAGGAGCTTCCTCAAGTGCAAAGGCAAAAGCAGCTCCAAAGCGTCAATCTTACACTGATGGTATTGATCTCCCTTCCTCTGATGAAGAAGATGAGGATGTGTTGGAAGAGGGCCAACAAGAAGTAAATGTATCCAATCAACAAAAGCGGCAAGAATTTAAGCCGCTTGATGTGTCTATATCAGAGAAAGAGTTGAAAAAGCGTGCTCAGAAGGACCTTCTTGCTGCCCATGCCATTGAGCAGGCTAAGAAGGAGGCCCTTAAAGACGACCACGATGCTTTCACTGTTGTTATTGGAAGCCGGGCATCCGTACTTGATGGTGAAGATGGCGATGCTAATGTTAAGGATATAACGGTAGAAAATTTCTCCGTGTCTGCTCGGGGAAAGGAACTTCTAAAGAACGCATCAGTGAAGATAACACATGGGAAGAGATATGGTTTGGTTGGGCCCAATGGAATGGGCAAGTCTACTCTCCTGAAGCTTCTTGCTTGGAGGAAGATTCCAGTACCAAAAAATATTGATGTCCTTTTGGTTGAGCAGGAGGTAGTTGGTGATGACAGAACTGCTCTTGAAGCAGTTGTTTCAGCTAATGAAGAACTTGTCAAAATACGAAAAGAGGTTGCAGATTTGCAGAATTCAGCTTCTGCTGATGAAAGGGACGGTTTTGATGATGATACAGGAGAGAAGCTCTCTGAATTGTATGAGAAATTGCAGTTGATGGGATCAGATTCAGCTGAAGCTCAGGCTTCAAAAATTCTTGCTGGGTTGGGGTTCACACAGCATATGCAAGGCCGTCCCACTAAGTCCTTCAGTGGTGGGTGGAGAATGAGAATTTCATTGGCAAGGGCACTTTTTGTTCAGCCAACTCTTTTGTTGCTTGATGAACCCACCAACCATCTCGACTTGAGGGCTGTTCTCTGGTTGGAGGAGTACTTGTGCCGTTGGAAAAAAACTTTGGTCGTTGTTTCACATGACCGGGATTTCCTTAACACGGTTTGCAGTGAGATTATTCATCTGCATGATCTGAAACTTCACATCTACCGTGGAAATTTTGATGATTTTGAAACTGGTTATGAGCAACGTCGCAAAGAGGTGAACAAAAAGTTTGAAATTTATGACAAGCAGATGAAAGCTGCCAAAAGGAGTGGAAGTCGGGCTCAACAGGATAAAGTCAAGGATAAAGCAAAGTCTGCAGCAGCTAAGGAAGCATCAAAGAACAAGGCCAAGGGAAAAGTTGATGAAGATGATGCACCAGCTGAGGCTCCTAAGAAGTGGAGAGATTACAGTGTGGAGTTCCACTTTCCTGAACCTACAGAGCTTACTCCTCCACTTTTGCAACTTGTTGAAGTCAGCTTCAGTTATCCAAATCGGGAGGATTTCAGGCTGTCAGGTGTTGATGTTGGTATCGATATGGGGACTCGTGTTGCCATTGTTGGACCTAACGGAGCTGGAAAGTCTACTCTGCTCAACCTTCTTGCAGGTGATTTGGTTCCTTCTGAGGGTGAAGTACGGAGGAGTCAGAAGTTGAGGATCGGTAGGTATTCACAGCACTTTGTGGACCTTCTGACCATGGGTGAGACCCCAGTTCAGTACCTTCTCCGGCTTCATCCAGAGCAAGAGGGGCTTAGCAAGCAAGAGGCTGTTCGTGCAAAGCTTGGAAAATACGGACTCCCCAGCCACAACCATCTCACTCCCATTGCAAAATTATCTGGAGGGCAGAAAGCCCGGGTTGTGTTCACTTCAATATCCATGTCAAGGCCCCACATTTTGCTGTTGGATGAACCGACAAATCATTTGGATATGCAGAGTATTGATGCACTGGCCGATGCACTTGATGAATTCACCGGTGGAGTTGTGCTGGTGAGTCATGATTCTAGGCTGATATCGCGTGTGTGTGAGAACGAAGAGAGGAGTGAAATTTGGGTTGTTGAGAATGGCACGGTGACCCCTTACCCTGGAACTTTCGAGGAGTACAAGGAGGAGCTACAAAGAGAAATTAAAGAGGAGGTCGACGACTGAGGTTTGCACGGTTTATAGTTGTAAAATTTTGCTGATCATTCTTAAGATATTCCATGAGTTTGGTTGTTGCTTGCTAATGTAATTTTGTTGGTTTTTGTGATTTGAGTGTAATAATTAATAGAGATGTATTCAACTTTTACATGCAGTTTGCAAGCAACTTCTCATAAATAATTATAATAATGTTTTTTATTCTTCTTCTTATTAATGGTTTTGAGAGAAGTGATTCTCTAATCGAAAATACTCATTTCTAATCTAAAACTGACCATGTTAAAACTACGGACACGTTTTGGTGTTTGGGATTGCATTGAAGTTGACCCCCCAATTTCAGGTACAGTGTGAGTAGTCTTCTGGAAGGGGTCAAAAGAAAAGAAAAAAATATCAATATGACTACCATTAAATCTAAGTGTCAAATAATTTCGGATTTTGGTACTTTCGGTAAAAATTGATCTTTAAGAGAAGGTTTAAAAGATGAACAGTTTGATCATCAAAACACGATACGTAGTAGGGATGCACATATCCCTCCATTTGTTGGGTGGCTCTCCATTTATTGGTTGGGCGATGATCCCTTTCCTATGCTATTTTACATTTTATTGTCCAAAAAAAGTTGAATAATGACAAGGCAAATGCATAAAGGAGAAAAAATTTCAGTAGTCTTATAAAAGGGCAGCTTTCACACATGGAATGGGTTGTCTTGTTATTCAAATCCTTAGCAGTTTGGTATTACGTATTATTAAGCAAATCAGAATACATTTATTCGTCGGGATAATAAGCTTGGCACAAACCTGTAGAAATATAAACTTGTAAATGTACAAGAAAAGCATTTGCACAGTAGACGGTTATACCATATGGCTAAAGGTTGAGACTTCGGAGCCATGGAGAGTCTGATGAAATCATTCTCGGGAAACTGCAACCACCTGCTTTCCTACATTGCGGCCGGTAAAGAGCCCTACCAGAGCAGCTGGACCGCTCTCAAGGCCTTCCACTACATCTTCCACGTACATTATCTTCCCTTCTTTTATGGCCGGCAGAACCATTTCAAGAAACTTCCCGTAAAGATGGTAGTAACTAAAAACTGTGAAACCTTGCATGCGAACCTGTTTACTGACCAGATACATTAAATTGTGACAACCTTCCCGCTGGTCAAGGGTGTACTGCGATATCATCCCACAAACTGCAATCCGGCCATGGACCCTCATGTTTTGTAGCACTGCATCAAGCATCTTTCCCCCGACATTTTCAAAGTATATGTCAATGCCTTCAGGAAAGTATCTGGTAAGCAAATCACACATTAGACTATAAGCAAACACCAAAAACCATGGGCCATATCTACAAAGAGGACAAAGACGTGAGTTTCTCGTCAGCAGCAACATGCTCGCACCGTCACATTTCAACTTACTTTTTCACTGTTTTAGGATTGGTGACTAAATTAGAGATTGCTAATGCCTTTATTGGACTTTTCCTTCGTAATTAAAACACAAGTAAAAGCTTTAAAATAATAGTTTGATTGTGTTCAACACATCTCTACTGGCCTTTTTAAAGCTGCATCCAAGTCAGGCTCTTCTTTGTAATTGAAAGCATTGTCAAAACCCAACTTGTTCTTCACCAGATCAACCTGAACTCAGAAATGATATAATATGTTAAAATATGGCAAGAATGGTTAAAACATTGTCATTCACAATACGGAAAACTGTAGGAATGAGACGAAAAAGCTCAAAGATGCACATTTCTCCATAATTTACTAAGTAGCATATGCTTGCGGTGTCATATGATACAAACATTTTGCTAACCAGATGAGGCAGCAGGTTCAAAACAGGTCAATGCTGAATTTTACCCACTTGATTGTGAAGATAAACGGTCACCAATATCTGTACTTGCCAATAAGTTCTCTTATTTTCCCCTTACTCTAGAGTTAAAATTTTCCCAGTTCGCCAATTTGGCACACATCGATCACTAAACACATGTTTCTAAACCAAGAATAATTATCCGATTGAGTCACAATCACGGAAATGCCAACTAAGACATATATTTGAAATCGACCATACTCACCTTTTCTTTGCTTCCTGCACTTCCAACGACATAACAACCCAACAACTTTGCAAATTGGCCAACAAGCTGACCTACCGCTCCAGATGCTGCTGAAACGAAGACCGTATCTCCCTTCTTAGGATTGCAGACCTCATAAAAACCAGCATAAGCAGTCATTCCAGGCATACCTACAAAAAATGAATACATTAGATGAGTGTTGATCATCAACCAAATATACGATACGATGCATTACAAAGCCATATAACTCAAGTACCATCATAAAAGACACAAGACTTGAGATAGCTGCTTGTGGCAGAGCAATTTTTAAAAGAAATAAATCCAAAGGCGGGGGAAATAGCAATAGCCAATATATGGCAGCATACCAAGAATTCCAGTATAGTAAGAGAGAGGCACATCAGTGTGCTGAATCTTAAACAAAGACTCTGTTGCAGTGATAACACAGTACTCTTCCCACGCGGTCATTCCCCAAATGAAGTCGCCAGGCTTAAACTTGGGATCCCCGGATTCCAAAACTTTGGCAACTCCATATCCGCCTATAGGCTGCCACACCAGCATTTCAATATCCAACGGTAAATAAAGAGAAAGTACAGCATTGAAGAGATAAGTTGTCTCAAAGTATAAATCATTAAATCATCCCAACATCAACAAAAAGAGTGACCCAAGCTAACAAAGCTTGCCACTTTCCGAGGGTCAAGGGACTTCTTAAAATGAGGCTAACCATCGGACGTGATTAATAATTGTGATCCTCGGTCACATTAATTAATACTAGTATTACATGATAGATCATAAGGAAGTGAATATAGAAATACCTAAAGGATTCAACTTTTTATAATTTTTTTATTTTACAATGCAATATTCTAAGCTACTCAAGCAACCAATTTCGAACTCGAACAAAAAGGCAAATGCATACCGCCTTAGCCTTAACCCAGATATGTAAAAGTATTCAACTTTGATTTGAAACAAATTATTAATAAGGCAGGCAGAGACTGTAGAAGCAGATAGTTGTTTTTTTTTTTTTTTTTTTTTTTTTAACAAATAATATTATCTACACTAAGTATTAGAAGAGTGGATTAAGCCTCATAATGCGATAACAATAAATTTCACTAAAATAATAAAATAAATAGAGAGAGATAAGATAATATAGATGTAATGACTGACGGAACCAGGTTTGAAGGAATCGACATAACCGGCGCCAGGTTCACGCTTGGTCATGCGGAATCTCGTATAAGGGTCGCAGGACAAGTAGAGGTTCTTCACCAGAACCCCTATGGAACCTTCTGGAAGCTTGAGCTTGGTGGTGGCGGTGATGAGTTGCATGTCAGATTCTTTGGGGAAGCCGGTCACATAGTCTTTCAGTAGCACCTGCTTGTTGCTGATCACTCCCTCTGTACTCGCCGCCATTGGATCGATTATTGCTGTTTTCTTTTCCTTGTCTCTCTCTTTACTAACTCTCTCTGTAGACGGAGGGCGATACGAGCAGTGCTGCTGCCGCCGCCTCAATGGTTGATTCCAAGTCGATGGATGCGGAAGCGGTGGAAAATGGGGTTTAGTTTGTAGGGGTGTAGACTGCACGTAGGCCATGGCGTACTGCAGCGCTCTTAGCCCGGAGACGCTGTGTGATTATATTCCTGACACGTGTCAGATTAGAACAAATTAAGTCCGCGAATGCGCGAGGAGAGTCGAGACATTTCCATTCCAACCATTTTGCTGATTCAATATAAATATAACAAGTTCGATAAAGTGTCGTTTTAATCTTTGAACTATCATCTCAGTGAAAATTAGATTCTTGAATTATTTTTTTGATAAAATAAATCCTTAAATTCATTAGAAATTGCAAATTTCATCATTACTATTATATTCAAAGCTATTTTATCAAATTTTTTGTTAATTTAAGTCACTTCACACACTTTAGAGTGCAATACTATCATTTTCTCGTCTATAAGCCCTTAATATTTCATATATGTTGCGAATTTAATGTCTAATTTACCTTTAAAAGTTAGCTTACACTATTTCTTTATGAAAAATTACTAATTTCTCCTCCAAAGTTAACTCTATACACTATTTCTTTATGAAAAACTACAAATCTACTCTCAAATGTGTATCACATACAAGTAATGTGACTTAAATTGACGAAAAAATTGAATATAGTAGCTTCAAATATAAAATTAGGGATATAATTGGCAGATTTTTATAATTCAGGGACTAACTTTTTTGAAAAAATAGTTTAGGGATCTAATTTTTACTAAGGTGATAATTCATGGACTAAATTGGCAGTTTACCCAATATTAATCTCTTTTTTTTTTAAGAAAATTTTAACAATGTTCCTCAACATTAACTCAATTACAGAAATGATCTTTTAATTTTGTTTTCGTAACATTGATCCCTCAACTTGTCAAAATGCACAGTTATGATCATTTTAATCTGTTCCGTCAATATTTCAGTTAAACTTATCACGTGCGTGGCACGTGTAAAGGCAAATAAGAAAACATAATTTCGCAAGGGTCGAAGTCGATCGAACGGATGCATAGGGGGCTGGAGGTTAGGAAGGAAAACATCTCCATTTGAAACTTCCTCCGTGCCCAATTGAAACTTCCTCCATCACCAATTGAAATTTCCTTCATGGCCAATCTCATATTCTTCAAATTCCCACCATGTATGGCAATAATCAGCTTTTAGTGAAGGAGAACGACAACAAAAACTGACTAGTTTTCTGCCAAATATTGGTGGATTCGAAGAGGGTATGGTCGATGTAGTGTGGAAGAGGAGAATCTTTACTTCACTAGTATATGAGATTTGGCATGGAGGAAGTTTCAATTGGGGATGTATTTCTTCTTAAACTCCAGCCCCCTTTCCTCCGTTCCATCGACTTCAACCCTCTCGAAATTATGTTTTCTTATTTGCCCTTACACGTGCCACACACGTGACTGGGTTTAATGGAAAGGAAGGATACGAACATAGTTGCACATTTTGACGAGCTGAGGAATCAATAGTTACGGAAATAAAATTAAGAGATCATCGCTCCAATTGGGTTAAAATAAAAGGACTATTGCTATAATTTCCCTTTAAAAATAAACTATATATGGAAAGTAAAGGGTGTTCACAGTTGCACAAGTATGATTACCAACAAACACAATGACACTTTTTATTTCTCATTAAGCAGGAAACATCAACACTCATTAATCAAAATCAAGTAAATACAACAAACAGCTGATTGAAACTGAACCAAATTTACTAACAGTAACACGAGTCGTGGAAAAATTAGATTTAGGAACTAATAGAGATTAGTCGCGAGCAACAAGAACAACTGCTTTTCCGGCATTACGGCCAGAGAAAAGGCCGACGAGCGATGCAGGACCATTCTCAAGGCCTTGAGTCATGTCTTCCACACAGGTGATCTTGTTTTCTCGGATGTAGGGCACCACAAGATCCAAGAACTTGGGATACAGGTGGTAGTAATCAAACACAAAAAAACCTTCCATACGAACGCGCTTGTAAATCAGATGCATTAAATTGTGGACTCCTTCATGCTCCTCGAAATTGTACTGTGAAATCATCCCGCACACGGCAATGCGGCCATGAAGTCTCATGTTCATGAGCACTGCATCGAGCATTTTGCCCCCAACGTTCTCCCAGTAAATGTCAATGCCTTCTGGGAAATACCTACCACACATCAACATGAATAATTGACTAATTA
The DNA here is from genome assembly GCA_036320875.1 of Cotoneaster glaucophyllus. Classification (NCBI taxonomy): domain Eukaryota; kingdom Viridiplantae; phylum Streptophyta; class Magnoliopsida; order Rosales; family Rosaceae; genus Cotoneaster; species Cotoneaster glaucophyllus. The sequence goes on from CM070063.1 coordinate 258,627, forward strand.
GTCAATAATTAACTTCTGTTATTAGTTTAATAAGTGCATGATGAGTGCAGTCCTTAATTATTTATGTGTCATTGTTTATTGTAAAAACCAACCTTTTCAAAGCCGCATTCAAGTCAGGCTCTTCTTTATAATTGAAGGCCTCATCAAATCCAAACTTCTTTTTCAACATATCAACCTAAATATTGGAGAATAATACGCACAAGTACTGAATGTAATTAGTAACCATATATATAAGCAGCTCAAGTAGATAAAAAAAATTACGCAAGCTTGTATTCAAAAGATTTAAGTTGTGACTAAATAACTAAGTGGATTAGATTAGGGTCGGCACCTTTTCTTGACTTCCAGCACTTCCAACAACATAACAACCCATGAGTTTGGCAAATTGGCCGACGATCTGACCAACAGCGCCAAAAGCAGATGAGATGTACACTTTTTCTCCTTTCTTAGGTTTACAAACTTCGTAGAAACCAGCATAAGCAGTCATGCCGGGCATACCTATATAACGGCGTCATTAGTAAAGAGTTACAAGTACTATAAAACTGAATAAGTGAATTACATGTACACGTACCGAGAATTCCAGTGTAGTACGAAAGGGGCACATCGGTGTGGTGGATTTTGAAGAAACTTTCAGTGTTAGTGATGAGAGTGTACTCCTCCCATTTTGTGATGCCCCAAACTAAATCACCTGCCTTGAAGTCAGGATGCTTAGAATCTACAACTTTACAAACTCCATATCCAACGATTGGCTGGTAGAACGTTTAAAGGAATATTAATTAGTTCCGTAATAAGAAAAAGAAAAGAAATGTTTAATTAAGCGAATAACGGTACTTAGTACGGTCTAGTGATATTCCTCTTCATTTGTAGATGAGAGGTCTTAGATTCGATTCTCGCCAAAAACGAATTTGAACTACATTATTGCTAGCTGTTTAAGCTGACCCCTTCCCTTTATTGTAGATAATATAGTCCGTTCAAAAATTAAGCAAGTAATGTGATTACTTACTTGGTCGGTGGCAAAGAACACAATGCGATCCTGGGCACTAGTAGAGGCATCGCTGTGCTTAACGCCTCGCATGTAGGGATCACAAGACAAATAGAGATTCTTCACCAAAATGGCGCCAGCATATTCATCTGCTGCAGGCACCTTGAGTTTAATGTTGCTTGTGTTCAAGTACATGTCCGACTCCTTGGGGATCGCACTGATGTAATCTCTGGCCAGCACTTGCTGGTTCCTGATCACTTCCTCCTCTTCATGTTCACGATCATTGCCATAATTTCCTGCCATTCCTTAATTGACTAATTAATTAACTTCCTTCACCTCTCTCTCTCTCTCTCTCTCTCTCTCTCTGTCTCCTAAAATCAGAGAAAAACCAGAAATATTATTTGAAGATGAGAAATTTAGATTCATATACTGGGAGAGGATATGAGATTTATATCTAATGGTAAAGTGCTTACTCGCATACGATTTTGTGAGCGCTGGTGTCAGCACAAGCGTGTGATGTGAGCGCTGGCGTCAGTACAGGGTTACATGTCCATGTCCTGATGAATGATGAAGACCTCTTTTAATTTGCTACATCTTTCGTTTTGCCACACACTGTTTGTGCAAAGTGGCGAATAATCTAAATTATCTAATACTAGAGGATGCCCACAAAATTTTCAGGATGCCCACAAAATTTTCATTTGATTAGAGGTCATCGAAAAACAAATAAAAAATTATGATAACATGGTTAAGAAAAACATAACTGAACAGTAAATCAATTTGAAAAAAAGAAATTAAAAAAAAAGAAGATGATAATTACTATAGTCTAAAGTTGGATATGAAATTGCACTATTCATTAAGGAGTTGATTTTGAATTATTCACAGTTTTGTCATTGGTTTCTACGTTTAGGTCCTTCTTCACCAAAAACAATGGGTTTGGGCTGCTGCCTTTAGGCCCCGAGTGGGCTGTCTCGTGGGTTTGGGGTAATGACTATTTTGCATGCTTCAATCCAGATTCATCGACATGATTTGGGGGTAGTTTAGTCATTCTAACTTCAGTATACGGAAATGGAGCAGCCTTATCAAGAGATTGCTTCAAAATGTTTAATCCCGCTGACTTCGGTACTTTCAATCTATGTCAGTGTTTTTGTCATCTTTTAAGTTTCAGCATATATATAGCCTATAGGAATCCCTTATGCAAAGGGATCTTCATTTTTAGAAAAAAATGGGAATTAAGTGTGGGGCTCACTCCACATCGAATTTCAACGATCCGAACCGTCTATTTTTTAAGTTACATCTCATAGATCATCCTTGCAAAAATTCAATTCAATCCGAAACTATTTGCCTATTTAATTATCACGATAAAATTTCATTGTTTTTTATATAACAAAGTATTCGTTAATTTCTTTGAACTCAATTAGATGCCTTAAACATTTCCGATTTGCCTAATATTTTGCAAGGATGATCTAGGAGGTGGAACTTGAAAAATAGACGGTTCGGATCGTTGAAATTCGATGTGGAGTGGGCCCCACACCTAATCCCCATTTTTAGAAAAAAATGGGGATCCCTTTGCATAAGGTCCCTGTATAAAAGCAATAGCTTCCTCTAAAAAGTCTCTTCTTAGTTATTTTCTAGGTGTTTTCTATCCTTATTCTTAATAATATTTTATTATGATTGTTCGTAACTAATTCATTTTGCTAGGGTTAGGCCATGAACCTTAGCATGAATATGAGATTTTATTAATTTGCTTATGAATGGATGCATGATTGCTTTGAATTATTAATCACTGCGATTAAACTATTTAATTGTCTTAGTGATTCGCGACCATTAGGATTTTTAGACAAGTAATTTGAAGCAATTTCTATTGGAACATCATCCTGAAATTGAGGAAGGCTTCTTGTGATTAGTAATTATAAGTTCACTTAAGGCGAACATCACGCTCTTAAGGGTTGCATGGTTTTTCAAAGGATTTTCACAAAGCTTAATGAGTCTTGTATGTTTATATTTGATCTGAACATCATAGACGGGTTACATGTTAGATATACGTTTTCGCTTGAACATCACGAGGAAAATATGCATTAGGAAAACCTAACCTTCAAAGCATGTATGTGGAAATTCATGAGTAATTAGTAGAATTGCATAGGATTGTAACGGTGACGGTTAAACCCTAGGGCTTTTACAAATTGATTTTCTTTAAATTGTTCTCTAGTTAATTTATTTAATTGTTTTTAATTAAAATTTGTTTTTATTATTTTAAATTTCAAAATCATCCTTTCCACAACTTTGTTCTAAATAATTAGCTAATGATTAGTATAAATACAAATTATTCTTTCAATCCCTGTGGAAACGACCTTGCTTGACCTTGCTTGAGCTGCTATACTACGACAACCTTGTACTCTTGCAAGTATTTTAAAGTGTTTTTATCCCTACTTTTGCAGGTGGTAAAAATTCCTATCAGGTTTCACCATATAATTAATTTGTGAAACTAAACAGGCATATGTCCTATCACATTCCTGCCCGGGCCCCCACCATATCCCGGGCTCGACTCTGCCGTAGCACGATATTGTCCGCTCTAAGCCCCTACCACGCCCTCACGGTTTTGTTTCTGGGAACTCACAAGAGAACTTCCCAGTGGGTCACCCATCCTGGGAATGCTCTGGCCCATTCTCGCTTAACTTCAGAGTTTTGATGGAATCCAAAGCCAGTGAGCTCCCAAAAGGTCTCGTGCTAGGTAGAGATAGGAATATACATATAAGGCTTACAGGATCCACAACCCTAGGTGATGTGGGATCTTACAATCCACCCCCCTTAGGGGCCCGACGTCCTTGTTGGCACACTTCCGGCCAGGGAATGGCTCTGATACCAAATTGTCACATCCGGCCCGATCCCCACCACATCCCGGGCTCAACTTCGCCTTAGCACGATATTGTCCGCTTTGGGCCCCAACCACGCCCTCACGGTTTTGTTTCTGGAAACTCACGAGCAACTTCCCAGTGGACTTCCCAGTGGGTCACCCACCATGGGATTGCTCTCGCGCGAACTCGCTTAACTTTGAAGTTCCTACGGAACCAGAAGCAGTGAGCTCCCAAAAAACCTCGTGCTATTTGGAGTTGGGCATGTACATATAAGGCATAGATGATCCACTTCCCTGGGCGAGTGGGATTTAACATGTCCTCTATGTTACTGAAATTGTATTGTCCACATATTAAGCTTAAAATTTCATCACACGTGAATGACGTGTTGAGAGTGTGAATCCCACAGAAGGAAAAGAAGGGACCTATTGCATGTGCTTAAAAAGATTTGAGGTTCTCTCTCTTTCTCTCTCTTTCTCTATATATATATATATATTTTTTTTTTTTTTTGAACAAACGATATTATCCATATTAGGAGGATAGGATCGGCTTAGCCTCACATAGACTAGTAATAATGTGGTTCAAATTCGCCTTTGACAAGAATCGAACCTAAGACCTCTCATTTACAAGTGAAGATGAATACCACTAAATTGTAGTACTAAGTGGCGAGATAATCTCTACATTATCAATTAATTTTAAGGATAACAATACAACGCAATTGTATGATTAAAAATTAACACTTTTAAAAGGTGATGTCTATTGGGCTTTTGGACATGTTTAAGAGACAATCTCTATTACAAGAGTCCTCCATTGAGTTAAATGAAAGTTCTCTAAAATGAAATTCAACTCATAAGCAATGCTCTAAAAATCGGCCTAGGCGCTCGGCGGTGGAGTCCCAACCCGATTTAGGCTAAGGCGTTCAGGTAAGGCGAGGAGAATTTAGGCGGCCGTCTAGGCGCTCGCTAGGCGCTCAAGGCGGCAGTAGAAGCAACTCCTAATCTCGCTGCAAATCTTGCCTCACATCCGCACGATCCACCACCGACAACCCAGATCTTCAAACCAGCACTCCTACACCCAACATCAATCGATAAACCCACTGAAATTAAAAAAAAAAACTGAAGAACAAAACTAGAATTCACGACGCCTTAAGTAGATTGAGAAGATGATGGGTTTTACTGCAGAGAAAAGGGGATCTGCAGAGAAGAGAAGAGAGAGAAGTCGAAAGAAAAGGATGAAAAAAAGGCATAAATGCTAAGGACGCCCACTATTCTTTATTTTAAACTAGCATTGGCCTTGGAGAAAGCTGATGGAGAAAAAAGGTGCGGCCTTGGCCTTGGGAAAGTACCACTTTTCCACTAACCAAATGATGGTTGGGAATTTGGGAGTTGGGACTGGCCTTGGCCTTGGAGAAAGCTGTGGAGAAGGAATCGAGGTGGTTCAATTTAAAAACGGGCTTTTCTTTCCATTTTGATTTAAAACTAAGCCCACTATTCTTTATAATAAATATTTTTTTATGTATTTTTCTTCTTCTAATTTCTCTATACAAGTATGGTTTTTCTAAGTGTGAATATATGTATATTTATATGTTAATATGTTATATAATAAATTTATTTAAAAAAAATACAAATCCGCCTAGACCGCCTAGGCGCCCGCCTAGCCGCCTAGCCGCCTAGGCACTAGGCCCCTACCCGCCGCCCGACTAGCGCCTAGCGATTTTTAGAACCTTACTCATAAGCCTAGCCGCATAGGCGCTAGGCCCCTGCCCGCCGCCCGACTAGCGCCTACCGATTTTTAGAACGTTGCTCATAAGCATACAAACCAGGCAACGTTGGAAGTGAAATAATGAGGAAGATACAAATTATATTAAATAGCCTGATCTTCTTCTTTCTTTCATCCTTGTGATTACTGATGATTGTCTTTAATTAAGTAGGTGATAATATGATCAGCTAGCTGATCATGGAGTATTTCATGGTGGGTGAAACAAGGCTTTCCATGTACAAAGCCACTTGAGAAGAGTGTACATCTCCGGAGAATACGGTTCGAAACTTTCTGTCTGCCGGATTGTAAATGATTAGTTTCCTTTGATGCAAGAGGATTAGAATTTCCCCGTTGTTCAAAATACTCAGAAGTGACATCAGCCCTAGGTATTCAGAATCCATCTTCTGCGGAATGGTAGTGAAAATAGACCAAGATGCCTTGACCCCATACTCATTCATTAACCATACCTGATATTCAGACCCATGAGGGCTGTGGAGCATACTCAGCCGCCCTCCTAAAACCCCCAAACCATAGAACGAGAATTTTTTGTCCCCGTCGCCCGGCAGGGAAACTTGCCGGTACGTCTCCTCCGTTATATCGAAAGAAACAATTGAGAAAGGCCTCTCATCATCACCGCCTGCGGCAGCTTGATCGGTAGTATTTCCACGGCGAACTGCCCAGTGGAGAGCCCCGTTGAGTAAAGTTCCGACCACGTTGAACAGGAAGTAAAAAGGTAGGGTTTCGGCTCTGGCTTTCCATGTATTGTTCTTCAAAGAATAAATGTCAAGTTGGGTGGCGAAAATGCCAGCCTTACTTGAAGAAGTGGCCCTTACTATTTTATAATCGTCCTTGCACAAATCGTAACCGAAGCCATAGAAGTAATCCTTACCGGAGATTGTCATCAACTTTGGGGCTGCATGAACGTGCCTGGTGGATGGATTATAAATCATCATATCTTCTGAGGCAAGCAACAAACACACCAGGCCGTTACAAGAGCCGACAATCTTCATGTCTTTGACAGGCCGCCTCATTGTCACAGGGTACTCTTGCTCCTCCACAACCTTAGTAGCAGTATTAGCACTAGTTGTGCCAGCTGCTGCTTCTTTTGTTTGTGTTTCTGCCTTTGCTTCTGCTATAGGTTCTGCTTCACCGTCGCCAGGGGATGGCAAGGGTGCCGTTGCAGGTGCATCAATAGTAGTGGTATTGAGAATATGTACGTGGACGGACTGAAGGAGGGGCAAAGTGGAGAGCATGAGTCGTGCTTTTGACGATGTAGTTTTGCCATGAGCATCATGATCATGATCACAATCATGGTCATCGACATCTTGTTTGGTAGAGCGGATAAGGAGGTGTGACTTGACAAATTTTGGGTCGGAGATGAGAGCAAGCCATGGCTTGCATACGCTTCTGAAACGAAGGAGGGACTTCACCGGCAGTTGCAGCAGAATTTCCTCCACAATCTCATAAGGAAGCTGCCGGCGATCATCTTGTTTATTATGCATATTGGAATGATCTAATAAGGTTTCCATGTGATATACAATTGGTTGTGGGAGGCTTGATGAAACTTGAGACTTGAGTTCCACTATTTATATAGCAATCACTGCAATAACTAAGTGCAAGTTGACAGGCTTGATCCTTCACCTACAAGTCAATTCATCTGTCATTTTAGCATCTATTTATAAATTAATGAAGGCATATAGAGTCGATGAATGAGGTGCACTCATTAAATTTTTTAAAAGTTATAGAAAAAAAATGACAAAAAAGAAAGTATTCATTTTCCTTTTATATCTTGCAACTATAGTATTTTTGCCTTGGTGGATCTCTTTCTCTCGTTAATAAAAGTCTGGACAACTGCAGATTAACTAAACAATAATAGAAGCTAGCTAATTAAACAAATCTTTAATAATAATAAAACAAAGAGTACTACGTTGTGGAACTTGCACACCGACTCCAGAATCAATTCAATGAAATTTGTCTCCACCTTATTCAATTAACGTGACTCAAAAGATATCTGCCTAACCAACCAGTAGTTTGGAATTACGGATAAGTATAAACAAGGCCTTTATATAATACGTTGTGTTGAAAAAGCTGGTGGGTTAGTGAATGCCCACAGTACCTTGGTAGAGTTTTCAAGGCCACACACATAGATTTTCAATATCCATGTAAATTGAACTTGATTTTGGGGATGCAGAAGATCATATTTTTCAAAAAGGATGTTATAAATTTTAATGTAAAAGTTAATGCATCAGAATTGGAGTTACTCTATAAATAGAGCACTCCATATGCTTTCAGAGGATATAGAAAGAATACATAGAAGAAAGAAAGATTAATACTTCAGTATCTATTCCCCCCTCTTAAATTGTCATCTCTTTACGTTTTAATTACAGTGTGATATTTTACAACAGTTTCGCTCCATTCACTAAAAGGTTATTTCTCTAACTTTTACATATTTATAACACGTTATCAGCACGACTCTCTAAATATAACCATTTATCATTCTTCTTCACCGAACGAAAGAAAGGAAAGAAAAAAAAATGTTTCCTCTGAGGATTTTACTGTTCATCTTCTTCCTCTGCCTCAACTGCGCGATATACCCTCGCGACGAATTGTTTGCACCATGCCTGTTTCTAGTTATCGACCTAACTGTTACTTATATCTTTGATTTCTTGTTTGGTTTAGATATTGATTACTAACCCAGTATTTATTTATGTTAATTTTACTGCAATCCAAGATGGTGCGGTACAATCGCCCATCTTGAACTGCAAATTTAATCTTACTGCGATCCAAGATGGTGCGGTATCATCGCCTATCTTGGACTGCAAATTTAATTTTACTGCAATTTTAGGTGGAGCGGTATAATTGCCCATCCTGCTCTGCGTATTTAAATTTTCCTGCTACTTGAGTGGTGCGGAATAATCGCCCATTCTATATTATATTATTTCAATGAGAATGGTGAGGTACAATCGTCCTCCTCATTCATCTTGAAAATCTCGAGCCAGAAGTTTCGAGTGCTTATCATTTTGGCCTGAAGATCAAAATGAAAAATTTGTAAGAACCAGAAGTTCTAACACTATATTCCTCCAGGAATACATATTATTGCAAGTTCTTACACATCTCATTTTTCTTTCAGACAAGGACTGAAAAATCGATATTATCGGCGAAATATCGTCGATAATATCGGTTTTGTGATACAGCGATATTTTCGAACGTTTACAATTAATTATCGTACAAATATCGCGATAATATCGATAATATCGCGATATTAGCGATATTATCGTGCCGGATCCGTCGTCGTCGTCGAAAATCCACGCTCAGACCCTGAAAAGGAGCAATCCCCGCTCGGATTTGATGGATCTGAATCATCTGAAAGCCTCGTGGGGTGTGTGTGTGTCTGTGCTCTAGTTGCAGAGAAGAGATGGGGGGAGAACCGGAGAAGAGACTGAGGAGAGAATGAGGGAGAAGGATCGAGAGAGAGAGAGAGAGACTGAGGACTGAGGACAGAATGAGGGATCGGAGAAGAAGGATCGAGAGAGAGAGAGAGAGACTGAGGACTGACTGAGTGAGGACAGAATGAGGGATCGGAGAAAAAGGATCGAGAGAGAAAGATACTGAGGACTGACTGAGGGATCGGAGAAGAAGGATTAGGGATCGGAGAAGAAGGATCGAGAGAAAGAGAGACTGAGGACTGAGACTGACCGAGGACAGAATGAGGGAGAGAAGAAGGATCGAGACTCTCTGAGGGTGGTCTGCGTGTGTTGCGTGTGTGCGTGTGTTTACTCTCTAACCAATATGGTCTGATTCTGATCAGAAAATGATACGTCATGATATGACTACTGTTCATGAACAGTAGCTTTCCTCCTTTTTTTTATGTTTTTTGGAAACTCAGTGCTTTCTTTTCTTTATATACCAGCCACATGATTTGTGGCACAACAAACAAGAAAAATTTATATAAAACAAAAATAAAATATTAAAAAATGTGACAAAAATGCCGTTAACAATTACATATTGATGGCATGTGGGTGGCATGTTAACAATTACATGCAAAATTATTTTGGGAATTTATCATTTGATGACTACTCTTCACAATACACTTACTCTACGCATAGAGATGATGAAGATAGTGAAAATTTTGAACCTCATAGGAACTCTATGTGGTACTAAGTCACTCATGTATCTTACCATGCATTGTATAAAGTGTAAAATATTGTACTAATTCATTATATATAAATGATTATGGTGTGTTTAAACTTCTTTCATTAATTACTACATATTTTCTACACTCACAATGTTTGCCAGCTCGCTATATAATTAACTTAAATCAGTTAAATCCATCATGCAATGCATTTCCTTCCAATTTTTTGTGATAAACTAATAGATAATTGACTAAATAAACATCCTGCAAAGTTTCAATAAAAATTTCCAAGTTTTTCTTACAATTTCCGTGGTTTTTATTCAATTTTTATCGATATCGATAATATCCCGATATTTCCATCGAAATTTCCGTGTTTTTTGACTACTGATATTTCCGATATCATCGATATTTAATACCTTGCTTTCAGAAAAGAAAATGGCGAACTTGGCAAAGCTTGATTATGCTGCCCTGGACATTACCGGGAATAATTATCTTACCTGGGTACTGGATACCAAGATCCATCTGGAAGCAGGGAATCTTGAAGATACCATCAGGGAAGAGAACAGCTCATCATCTCAAGATCAGGCGAAGGCCATGATCTTTGTTCGCCGCCATCTTGATGAGGGACTAAAGAGCGAGTACTTAACGGTTGAAGATCCGTTAGCTCTCTGGAAGGCCTTGAGAAACAGATACAATCACCAGACAACGGTGATTTTTCCAAGAGCTCGCTATGAGTGGACTCATCTGAGGATCCAGGATTTCAAATCAGTGGCTGAGTACAATTTTGTGTTGTTCAGAATTACCTCTCAGATGAAGCTCTGTGGGGATAATATCACTGAGGAAGATTTGCTGGAAAAGACTTTCAGCACATTTCATGCCTCTAACGTGCTCATGCAGCAACAGTATAGAGCGCGAGGCTTCACTGAGTACATTCAGCTGATATCTGTGCTCTTGGTAGCTAAACAGAACAATGAGCTCCTGATGAAAAACCATCATTCCCGACCCACTGGATCTGCACCATTCCCAGAAGTGAATGCTGCTTCCCTCGAAGTGAAAGCCACATCCTCTGGTGGTGATAATCATAAACGAGGATGTGGCCACAAGCGAGGTCGGTGGAACAGGAAAGGCAAGAACCATGGTGGTCAGTTTCACAACCAGGTTCCGAGGCATAATTTAGGCCCAAGCTTCAAAAATGTGAATCGCCACAGAGGCAAGGCTCATATGAACAATGCTCCCAGAAACTCTGAAGGAGCATGTCATAAATGTGGTGGCAATGGGCATTGGGCGCGTACTTGTCGTACCCCAAAATATCTAGTGGATCTGTATCAAGCCTCCCTCAAGGAGAAGAGTGTCGAGACCAATTTTCTCGACCAGGCTAAGCCAATGGATATACCTGATCCAGTGTGCGACTTATCAGGGCAGTTGAACACAACCCACCAAGATGTCTCGGACTTCATTATGGAAATGGGGAATGAAGTTTACCGGTCCGATTGAATAGTTTATGTTTGATGTACTGAACTTGTAGTTCAAAACTTGCATTTTAAATTCAATAAAAGTGGCAGTTGAATTTCCTGTTATAACATGTTTTTAACTGTGATTCCCTTACTCAGAAAGCATGGATAAGAATTATGGTCATTCTCAAAACAAGAGCAATAGCAGAGATATTTGTCTTGCAGATAGCGCAACCACGCATACAATACTTCGAGATCGAAAGTATTTCTCAAGCTTGATGCTTACAAAAGTAAGGGTAACAACAATATCAAGCCCTTCAGATGTGATTGAAGGCTCAGGGAAAGCCCAGATTATGTTACCAAATGAAACAATATTGTCCATACAGAATGCGCTGTACGCTACTCAATCTACTCGAAATTGTTGAGTTTCAAAGACATACGTTTAAATGGATACCACATTGAAACGAAAAGTGCAGAAAATGTGGAGTATCCATGCATTACCTCCAATGATACCCAGAAGCGTATATTGGAGAAGTTGCGTGGTTTGTCGAGTGGATTGTATTATACATACATAAAGACAGTTGAATCACATACTGTCATGAACCAGAAGTTCATTGATTCAAAAGTCTACATGCTTTGACATGACCGTCTAGGTCACCCAGGATCTACCATGATGCGTAGAATCATTACCAACTCTAATGGACATCCATTATTGAGTAGACATATTGCTGTCTCAAATGATAACCCTTGCAAGGCTTGTTCTCAAGGGAAGTTGGTAATTAGACCATCACAACTAAAGGTTGATGCAGAATCCCCATCATTTATGCAGAATCCCCATCATTTATGCAAAGAATTCAAGGGGATATTTGTGGACCTATTCAACCATCATGTGGACTATTTCGATATTTTATGGTTTTGGTTGATGCATCTACCCGATGGTCACATGTTTGTCTCTTGTCTACTCGGAATGTAGCTTTTGCGAGACTTCTTGCTCAGATAATGAAGTTACGAGCGCAGTTCCCAGATTACCCCATTAAGTCAATCCGACTTGATAACGCTGGTGAATTTACGTCTCAAACTTTTGATGATTACTGCATGACATTGGGCATTGATGTTGAACATCATGTTCCTCATGTCCATACTCAAAATGGTTTAGCAGAAGCATTGATCAAGCAGCTTCTGTTAATAGCTCGCACTCTGCTCATGAAAACAAAATTACCAGTTTCTGTATGGAGACATGCAATTTTACATGCTGCATCATTGGTTCGATTGAGACCTATAGCCAACCACCAATACTCCTCAGTACAACTCGTGTTCTGGACATCAGCCAAACATTTCACATTTACGAGTTTTTGGTAGTGCTGTTTATATGCCTATTGCACCACCACAGCGAACTAAAATGGGACCTCAGCGCAGACTGGGAATTTATGTAGGTTTTAATTCACCATCTATCATTAGATATTTGGAACCCTTAACAGGTGATATGTTTACAGCTCGTTTTGCAGATTGTCACTTTGATGAGACAGTATTCCCATCGTTAGGGGGAGAAAAGACTGTTCCAGAAGAACGGAAAGAGCTAACATGGGTTGTTCCCACCTTGTCTCATTTTGATCCACGTAGCACTCAATGTGAAAATGAAGTGAAAAGGATTGTTCATCTTCAAAGCATTGCCAATCAAATGCCAGATGCATTTAATGATGCTATGAAAGTAACAAAATCACATATACCAGCTGCAGATGCACCTGCAAGAATTGATGTCCTTGTTGGACAAAATAAAGTGGCAGCGAATGATTCATCTGGTGCACGCTTGAAGCGTGGTAGACCCCCAGGTTCAAAAGATTCAGCTCCTCGAAAGAGAAAAACGAGGGCACAACTGAATCCAAATGAAATCATTCAAGAAGAGAGAGTGCATGACAAATCCACAATTCATGATTCTATACTTCCAGAAAAAGAAAATGTCCTTGATGAGACACATGTCCCTGAAGAGACAGAAGTACATGAAAGCAAAGAAATCTCCATAAATTATGCATGTACCAATGAATTGTGGGATCGCAATGAGATAATCATCGACGATATGTTCGCATTCGCTGTAGCCACTGAAATCATATCAAGTGATGATATTGAGCCCCGCTCTATTGATGAATGCAAACAGAGACAAGATTGGCCTAAGTGGAAAGATGCAATCCAGGCAGAATTAAATTCCTTGGAAAGGCGAAATGTTTTTGGACCAGTAGTCCAAACCCCGCCTGGTGTAAACCTCGTGGGTTACAAATGGGTATTCACAAGGAAACGCAATGAGAAAAACGAGATTGCAAGATATAAAGCACGACTCGTTGCACAAAGCTTTTCACAAAGACCTGGAATTGATTATGAGGAGACATACTCTCCTGTAATGGACGTAATTACGTTCCGTTACTTGATAAGTTTAGTGGTTTCAGAGAAACTTGACATGCGACTTATGGATGTCATCACCGCGTATCTATATGGAGAATTAGATATTGACATATATATGAAAGTCCCAGAAGGACTTAAGTTGCCTGAAACAACTAACAAACCACGAGGTATGCTCTCAATCAAATTAAGGCGCTCCTTGTATGGGCTGAAACAATATGGACGAATGTGGTATAATCGTCTCAGTGAGTATTTGATCAAAGAAGGGTATATCAACAATGTCATTTTCCCTTGTGTGTTCATTAAGAAATCCAATTCTGGATTTGCTATAGTGGCAGTATATGTTGATGATATGAACCTAGTTGGAACCCCTGAAGAGCTCAATAAAACTGCTGAATATCTGAAAAAGCGAATTTGAAATGAAAGACCTTGGAAAAACAAAATTTTGTCTCGGCCTGCAGATTGAGCATTGTGCTAGTGGAATTTTAGTCCACCAATTAGCTTACATTGAAAAAATCCTGAAGCGATTTGGCATGGACAAGGCTTATCCACTCAGCAAGCCAATGGTCGTTCGTTCTTTGGACATTAAGAAAGATCCATTCCATCCAAAAGAAGATGATGAACTGGTCCTTGGTCCAAAAGTACCATATTTGAGTGTAGTAGGTGCTTTATTGTATTTAGCACAATGTACTAGACCAGATATAGCTTTTTCAGTCAACTTGTTAGCAAGGTATAGCTCTGCTCCAACAATTCGTCATTGGAAGGGAGTCAAAGATGTATTGCGATACCTTCGTGGAACAACAGACATGGGTCTCTTCTACTCAAAGAACTCCACAGATGGCCAGGTCCTTGTAGGATATGCAGATGTTGGTTTTCTCTCTGATCCGCATAAAGCCCGCTCACAAACTGGATATGTGTTCAAGAATGGAGATACAACAATCTCATGGCGCTCAACAAAGCAAACATTAGTTGCTACATCTTCAAATCATTCAGAAATACTTGCTTTACATGAAGCAAGTCGTGAATGTTCTTGGTTAAGATCAATGATCCATCATATCCGGAATTCATGTGGTCTAACTTCGAAGACAGACAATCCAACTGTCATCCATAAAGATAATGCAGCATGTGTTGCCCAAATGAAGGAAGGATTCATCAAGGGCGATAAGACTAAACACATATCTCCAAAGTTTTTCAGTGCACATGAGCTTCAGAAGGCTAAAGTTATCGAAGTCAGACAAATCCGTTCTAATGAAAATATGGCAGACTTGTTCACCAAGTCTCTACCAAAGTGCACGTTTCAAAAGCTAGTGCAAAGTATCGGATTACGTCGACTTACCAAACAGCTGAATTTGGAGAATGCGAAATCAGGGGGAGATACATATCAGGGGGAGCATCCATGATACATGCATGTTGTACTCTTTTTCCTTCGATTAGGATTTTTCCCATTGGGGTTTTCCTATCAAGATTTTAACGAGGCAACATAAGCATACTTAACACTATATCAACAATCCAGATAAAGTTGTACTCTTTTTCCTTCGCTATGGTTTTTTCCACTGGGTTTTTCCAAGCAAGGTTTTAACGAGGCAACTAATGTTGATATGTGGGCATCCAAGGGGGAGTGTTGAAAAAGCTGGTGGGTTAGTGAATGCCCACAGTACCTTGGTAGAGTTTTCAATGCCACACACATAGATTTTCAATACCCATGTAAATTGAACTTGACTTTGGGGATGCAGAAGATCATATTTTTCAAAAAGGATGCTATAAATTTCAATGTAAAAGTTAATGCATCAGTATTGGAGTTGCTCTATAAATAGAGCACTCCGTATGCTTTCAGAGGATATAGAAAGAATACAGAGAAGAAAGAAAGATTAATACTTCAGTATCTATTCCCCCCTCTTAAATTGTTATCTCTTTACGTTTTAATTACAGTGTGATATTTTACAACTGCTTCACTTCATTCACTAAAAGGTTTTTTTTTCTAACTTTTACATATTTATAACACGTTGGAAGATAATATAAATGCATTGGAAGCCAGCAATATATAATTAAAAAAGTTCATGATATATATATGCAGGTTGCTTAAGGGGAGGGATCCCCATTTTTTCAAAAAAATAGGGACACGCTCCCCACCGTTAGATTGACTTTAATGAAATTGTGTGGTTAAGATTAAAACACAAGCCACACAATCTCAACCACACAATTTCATTAAAGTTAAATCCAACGGTGAGGAGCGTGTCCCCATTTTTTTGAAAAAATGGGGATCCCTCCCCTTAAGCAATTCCTATATGTATGTATGTATGTATGTATGTATGATAACCACGATTCACTGTCATTCAGCAAGCGCATCGATCCTAACTTCAGACAAATCAAATTGGTTTAGTTTATAAAATCGATCAGTCCATTATAATCATCATTCAGACAAACCAACAGTAAAATTACTTTGACCATTATATACAGTATATACTTCAGTTGAATTTTAAAACTAACCAAGTAGCTAGTGGAGTATTGTCGGCCGGCCGACATAGACGGGATGCGCGAGCTTGAAAGATTAACCACTGGCCAATATTTAATCTCTCTCTCTCTCAATCTATACAACAAAATAAACATCTACATACTGGTTGTTGAGTTGGGAAGTTAAAGTAGCAGTACGTGACGTGATGGTATATATATGTATATATTATATGCTGGTCGATCGTTTAATTTGAATGAAATTACAACTCCTATTAGCTAGCTAGAAATATTGAATCTAACTATCTTGTTCTTGTCAACGGTGTAGTCATCTATCAGATACTGCTGAAAGTGTCAAATAAATGGCCTCCAGTTCTATGAGAGTCCGAGACACCGAGGCTATCACATTTGATAATAGACAATGTTAAAGAGATCAAATTTTTAAAACTATTCGGCAAACTAAATGATGTTCCATCAATAAAAAAACAAACACGTTAACATACATTTAAGTGCCACTTAGTACTACGGTCTAATGATATTCCTCTTCACTTATAAGTAAAAGGTCTTACATTCAATTCTTGCCAAAAGCGAATTCGAACAACATTATTGCTAGCTTATTGTGAGGCTTAGTCTACCATCTTCCGTGAGTGTAGATTCTATCATTTGTTAAAAAAAAAAAAAAAAAACATACACTTAATTAATAATCTAATTATCTACAACCACATCATTTGAGTTGCATATTTTGTTTAAAAATTTGGTCTCTTAACATTGCCCATAATACCACAAAAAGTTGCTCGAGGGAGGGAGGGTAAATTCCTATCCATATATACAAACAAACATATAATCCACCTTTGCCCTTTCTTTTTTAATTATATACGTGGGCTTTGATTTTAATTTTTTTTAATTTATATAAATAGTTCCATTTTTAAGAGAACTTTTTTAATATTTCTCTAAATATTATTAGCCGAACGCATCCATCTATGATCGATCCATCCATCAAGATCCGAAATAAAGATATGGGAAATTTTATTTAAACCCATTCATCCTCTTTTTACACCCAACTTAAAATTTTAAATGTTAATTGTCTATTTTACCCTATTGCATAATTACTATTAAGTACAAAATGAAATTAATAATAAAACTCAAATTTATCAATAAACCCAAATACTTTAATTAAACCCTACGATTATTCTTTGTTTATCCTACATTCATTCCGGCTAAAACCCTAATTAGAAAAAAAAAAAAATTCTATTGATGGATGGTGGTTTTGAAGTTTTGAATTTTCAAACCAAGGTATGACTCAATTTATGAATTTTTTGTTCGTTTGATTTCAATTTTTTAGAGTTTAGAAGATGAGATTGTAGGAACGCCAGGCTACATGGCTACGGAGACATTTCTTACTGGAAGGGCTACTGTTGAGACGGATGTTTATGCATTTGGTGTTCTTATGCTAGAAGTTGTCTGTGGACGAAGGCCTGGTAATCAAAACGAACAGAACAACTACAACAACAGCATAGTGTATTGGCTGTGGGATCTTTATAGCAGAGGAAGGATCCTTGAAGCTGTTGACTCTAGAATGGATGGAGACATCGACGAGGATGATATGGCATGCGTGCTGATGTTGGGGTTGTCTGTGAATGATGGGTTGACTGGCCTTTTCCCAGTTATGATCTCCAAAAGGACAACCCCATAACTATACACATCGCTTTTCGCAGTGATTTTTAGCATGCAGGCATATTCTGCAAGTAACAATGGAATTATCAGCTTTTGAGTTGTGGAAAACCATGCAAAGAACTTAGGTCTAAACACATCAAATTTATCTTCTAAAAATCAAATGGGTGTAAAAATAAATTCACATATTGAATTGGGTTTATGGGGGTATATTAGGTATCAAATTTGGGTTTAAAGAGATATTAATAGTTTAGTTAAAAATCAAATGGGTGCAAATAGTAAAATGGGTGTAGAAATAGGTTAAATGGGTTTAAATAAAATTTTCCTAAAGATATATTTAGGCGGCCAGCCATCTCGACATTTTTGAATTAAAATAAAATTGTCAAAGTGGGAAAGGGTGACTAAGGCCATCTCCAACCGATGGCTGGCCAGAGGGCTCGTTTGAGCCCTCTAGCCCTCCAAGATTCTCCAAGATATTAATATTTTAATGAACAGTACAGGGCCATATTTGCCTCCGTCTCCAACCGAGGGCCAGAGGGCTCGTTTTAGCCCTGTCACAAAAAACCGTCTCCAACCGAATGCCAAAGGGCCATATGGCCTAACATAATTTATTATTTAAATTTAAAAACTACAACAACTTAAATTGAAAAACAACAAATTAAATTTAAAAACAACAAATTAAATTTAAAAACTAGAAATTAAATTTAAAAACGACAAATTAAATTTAAAAACTACAAATTAAATTTAAAAACAACATGAACTTAAATTTAAAAACTACAACAACTTAAATTTAATATCCATAATGAACATCATCTTCATCATCCGCCATTGTAGGAGTATAGTCAGAGTTAAACAACTGCCGCCGAGCCATAATTTCCTTTTTTTTCCTATCAAAATAGGCCTTACTGATTGGAGTGTAATTCGTAGTGTTCCTTTCCATATTCTTATCATCCATCTCTTCTTGTATTTGTTTGGCCCGTTCTTCATGCCTATGCTTCCTTTCTTCCGCCTCAAGGGCATTTGGCTCCGCCATTAATCGCAATGAGGCTGCCACTTCATGTTGAGCGGCGTAATCATCATTTGCCTTGCCCTTTTCCCTCAACCTTCGGGCCTTGTTTTGTCCCATAGCCCTAGGTAAAGAAGCTTCGGACGGAATCGGATTTTCTTGAATGGTAGGAGATCCATCTTCATTCATATCTACAGATGGGGATGCAGCTCCCAAAGGATCTACTCTATGTTGAGGTGGATCTTCAAATAACACCCACCCTTTACAAATTTCCCAACAACCGTGAAACTGAAAGGGTTTTGTGCTGCCCTCCATATACAATTCCTTCGCTTGACGTACCTAGAAAATATAATTACAAAAAATTTAGGAAATTAATTCATGAAATTAAATGTACTATAATGACATATAATTACAAAAATTAAATGTAATATAATTAAACATTTAAAATAAACTGTGAAAACACTAACTTCGTCATAGTAATTGGAGCCGCTTTCATGTCTACTTGCGGCTGCTAATAGTGCTTGATGCCATTTATTCAAACTTGGATGAAGATGTTTCTTCCATCTTGAAGAACAACTTTCGTGGTTTCGGATATTCGATGGAATGGTGCCTTCGTAGAACTCTAAGTATTTTTTGGACACACGAGTCCAAACACCTTCACTTGTTTGAGAAATCCCCCTCACACTATCTTCTGAGACCCATCTATAAGCCTTGCAAAGAGCTTCATCTTCTTTTCGGGTCCAAGCCCTACCTTTCATTGCAGATGAGGCCATTTTTTTGGAAAAAAATGAAGGAAATTATTGAAAAATTGAAACAAATATTATAGATGAAGGAAATATTGGAAAATATATTGAAGGAAATATTGAGAAATATATTGAAGGAAATATTGAGAAGGAAATATTGCAAATGAAGTGAAGAATTGAAAGAACTTCACCATATTTATAGAAGAAAAGAAATGTTTTAAAAAAAAAAAAACAAACTTTACAACGGCTACCTGCAATTTATAGAAAAAAAAAACTCAACGGCTAGCTGACTCAACTAGCCGTTACAGTAAAAAAAAATTCAAACTATTGCTGTCGGTAGCAATACTAAATAAAAAAAAAAACTATGCTTACTTAATGCTGTCGGTTTTAACCAACAGCAATAGAAAACATTAAAAAAAAAATACCCAGCCCCGAGGCTGGCTGGCTGGCCGAAAGCAGCCAGCCCTCCAGCCCTCTCCGATTCCGTGGGGCCCTCCCAGATTCTAGAGCCCTCTGGCCTAGCCCTCGGTTGGAGACGGTTTTAGGGCCATTTTCGGCCCTCTGGACCCTTCGGTTGGAGATGGCCTAACGACTCACGCACGAGGCCAGGCCAGGCCACCACCACTTCCTCTTTGTCCCCTCTTGTCTTGTGGTTCCCAGTTCCCAGTTCCCTCGCTCCCATTCTCATCATATCTAGCAAAGTATGCATAATCAATTAGGTAAACATGGCATTATTATATGTATAGCAACTTCCATTAAAACAATATTTATTATTTAAAAAAAATTAGTATCTGATTCCTAGTTAATAATGTTAGTTAAATGAGGCATAATCAGTTTTCAGATTTTGATCGAAGTCTCTAGCATTAATGTTTAATGAATATAGATGTCAGTTACGTAAATTTTTGGAATATATATTAGTAATAATTTAGGGTTTTACTACTTACACCCTTATTAAACTCCTAATTAATTTTCAATTCAAAACATTTCCAAAATAAAAAAGATAAAATTATAATAAGTTTGTACCCATTAATTTTTACAAAAAGATTTTCGATTTTTTAATCTTAAATGGGTACATTCATATAATTTTTTAATTTTTTGCTAATCTCAAATGTACCCTTTCTTAAATATATCAATTTGTTACATGTAAAATGTACCATTTTTTTAATATAAAATGTACCATGTTTGATATAAAATCCATTCAATTTTGTTCTAATCCATTTTTTAAAGTTTATGAGTACATTCTATTTCATTGATTTGAGAACGTATTCATGTCAAGTTTAATGAAAGAAATTTAATAATGTTATTAAGCATGATATCTTTTTTTTTTTCTTTTTTTTTTTGTGTTTTTGAAGAATGTACCCATGTTTTGGTACAATAATTTTTTGTTAGTTTTGATGAACGTACCAATGTTTATATATATGTGAACACGAAAATTTCCTGAAACAGAAGAGACAAGAACACGTGTACAAAGTAATATTTGTATTTTTTGATTTGTTTTTGGGTTACAATCTCTTTTACAATTTGCCTCTGATTCTATCTTCGTAAGGTGTTGATTTGTGGATGTGTGATTGATCCAAGGGCCGTCGAGGCTTGATCTTGGATGAACGGTTGGAAGTTTCTTCAAGGGGCTTTTGGGCTTGATCTTGAAGAACGGTGGATGAATTTATTGATGTTGTTAATCCAAAGGGCCGTCGGGGCTTGCTCTTGGGATGAACGGATGAACGGATCTTCAAGGGCTTTTGGGCTTGATCTTGATGGTTGAAGGGTGAACGGATCTTCGAAGGATTTTTGGGCTTTTGGGCTTGATCTTCGAAGAACGATGAACGATGAACGATGAACGCTTGTTTCAAGGGCCGTCGGGGCTTGATCTTGAAGGTTGAGGATGAATGGATCTTTGAAGGGCTTTTGGGCTTGATCTTCGAGAAGGATGAACAAATCTTCGAGTTTGACACCCTTTATATAAGTATGAAGATTGCATTTGTTGGTTATTTATGTTGTTTTGAATAAAGATGTTCTTAGTTTACATAACGATTCTCTTCATTTAAATAACGTATACCAGATTGAATAATTTTTCTGTAATTTTTAATAATTTTACTGTATTTTTTAATAAGCTGTATCTAACGTAATTAATATGGACCGTTGGATTACGATGTATAATTCATCCAAAAGCCTATATTTTGACACGTAATCCCAACAGTAATAATAGGATTTTTTCTGATTTTTCTTTTTGGTTTAAAGTTTTTTAAGCCTGAAAAATCTAGACCTTCTAACGGACCAGAATTTGCCACTTGTAAGCCTTTATTTTCAAATTCAAAATTTTTTAATCGTTGGAAATTCAATGGCCAAAAATAGTCGTTAGAAATTCAACGGTCCAGATAGAGCCATGTCCCCCCAGGCCCCCAGGTCAGCTGAGTGCGCCTGTTGTGTGGGCCCCAACTCTGTATTTCTGTCAGCGCCCTGATTGAAAAAAAAAATGCATGTGACTGACGCCAGGCTGACATCAGATCCACCTAGTCAGTGGGCTAAGCAATTCGAGCACGTGTGGTCTGTCGGGCACTCAGGCTCCCCTAAGCTGAAGCTCAGTGGATTGGGCAATGTTAACACTCAAAATTTCCAGGTCAAACCAAGATGAATTGTCCTAAAAAAATCAACTCCGCGTTGGATTAGACGAAATTACAACACAAAAATGATCAACCTGTAACAAAGAAATATCTGATCCCGTCTCGTGGGTTCACTGCATTTAGCACAACACAGAAGACCGGAAAACGATAGTGTTTTTTTTCTCCGCCGTGAGAACCGCTCTCTCCGTTTGTGGGAGTCCCTCCTCTGTGAGGGTTTCAGTCCTTCCCGTCCCCTAATGCGTCAGATCTGGCCTTATTCAAAGCTTCAACCGTCACCTCACTACAATTCTTTGTTAACCCACTGCAATAAGTTCGTAGATCTACTTTTGCCCTCCCTCTACCAACCCTAAATCTTCGCATTTACCTCCATTAAATCTTCGCATCTACCTACATTTAATCTTCGCAGCTAACCCCTCACCTTGTAAATCGAAATTCCCCTGTCAACTTCTGTCTTCGGTCAGGGATGCAAGGGATGTCTTCGGTCAGGACTGAAAGGGCTGGGTCGTCTCAGAGGATGAAAAGACGGAAAAGCAAGGGTAAATCAACCACCAGAAGTAAATGCAGATGGAACAATAAGAAGAAAGGAAGATCAAATTCGAAGATATGGGGCCCGAGCATTAAATCCCTAAACCAAAACCTAGGAGCGTGCGTAAGTACCCACTCTGCCATCATGCAATACTATTCAAATGGAAACTTAAATGCGGAGATTAATGCTACTGAGAGGTTAGGAAAGGGGGAAAAATACCTTGTATCAGTGAGTCTGTGGCAGTGGTCCATCCGAATTGAGTCAGAAAGCCGGGAGCAAAAAGTGAGTTTGGGTAAATTTCTAAAGGAATGAGGTGCTTGTGCTCGAATAGTCTCGAAAGATCAGGGGAAAGTGGAAGATCTTGGCCCTACCTGGAATACAAAGGTGATGGCAGATACATCTGTGGAGGACCTAGTGGTCCAATTGGAAAGGAACTTGGAGCTGTCTACTATGGATCAGGGAATCAAGTTAGTAGGGAAGGTGCTGACGGACAAAATTCTCAATAGATGGGGTGTTCGTAACATCCTCAGGGCTACATGGAAAGAGTTAGGGGACATTGAAGTCAAATGGGTAGAAGGGAACACCTTCATCATTACCGTGCAGGATAAGAGCACAGCAAACAGGATCACAGAACAGGTTCCATGGGGTGTCATGAAACAAAACCTTTCTGTTAAAAGATGGTCCCAGGAGCTAGCGCTGGAGGAAATGAATATGGAAGCGATAACTTTCTGGGTACAAATTAGAGGTGTTCCCCCCTATCTGTGTTCGGAGTTGAATGTTAGGAAGCTGGCTAGGAGGATTGGCACATTCGTGGAACTGGAAGATGTTGAAAGGGCAACAGGCTTTCTGAGAGTGAGAATTGAGGTAGACACATCTAATCCCTTAACCACGGGTTGTTGGCTACCTAGAGAGGACAAGAATGAATCTTGGATTGAGTTCAGGTTTGAGAGACTGCAGGATTTCTGTTACCGATGTGGAAGGATTGGGCATGCAAATAATGAATGTTCTTTCCCAGAGATAAAAGGTGGAATGGCTGGATATGGAGATTGGACAAAAGCAGCTCCAATCAGGGACTTAATTGAACCGCCAAGACCCCTAGCCATATCTATGGGAGAAAGAAGGCATGCGGGGACAAAAAGGCTGGGTACTAGAAGCCCAAAGCAGCAAAGGGGTATGAATGTCGGAGAGGAGCACCGAGAAGCAGACGGAGGGATGTTAAAATATCCCATTCCTACTGTCCAAGAACTGGATAGCGGAAGGGGAACAAAGAGGTGGCACCGAATCCAAAGAAGCTGGGGTAACCCAAACCCGGCACACTGGATAATGGAGGGGGGTGGAACAATGGGAAACCAAAGTTTTGTCATGGGCTTTGAGCCGCTGGTAATCCAAAGAGAGTATATCAGGAACCCGTCGGTCTTAATCGAGGAAATTCCAGGGGGTGAGGATGTTAGACGAAGAGAAGAAGCTAATGCTGCTGTGGATGGTATGGGCGTAGAACAGAGAGTGGTGAGGAATGAGAAGGAGTGGAAAAGGGCGGATGGACAGCAGGATACTTATAAAAGAGCGATAGGAGGAATGAGTGGCCAAATGAATAACCCGAGCCAGAAGAAACTTAAGAAAATGGAGGCTTCAAGGTTAGCAGAAAACAGAGACGAAAGGATTGGTGAGAAGTGGAAAAAGATGTCGATAAAGGAAAAATATGCGATGATGGAAAGGGTCATTCTAGCAGAAGATGAGGCAAATGAAGTCCCTGAAGAGTTTTTGGAGATGTGGGAACATATGGAAAAAATAGCGGGAAGGGAGAAAAACAAAGAATTGGCAGAGGAAGCGGATTCTTCGTCCAGAGGCGGTGGCGGCTGGCCTGATTCAGCCGCATCATCACCATGATACACCTTTTTTGGAACTGTCGTGGTCTAGGGTCGGACACGGTAGTTCGAGCCCTTCGAGGGCTAATTAGAAAACACAGACCCTCTATGATCTTTCTTTCAGAAACTAAAATGAAAGATCATAGAATCGCAGGTGTGAGAAGAAGGTCGGGGTACTTGAATGGGTTCAATGTAGATCCGGTAGGGAGAGCGGGGGGTCTCAGTTTGTGGTGGGATGACTCGATTAAGGTGGAGGTGACGGCCTCCTCAAAAGATTTTATTGATGCAAGCTGTGAGGTGATTGAGCTAAAGGTGAAATTTCGGTTTACAGGGGTGTATGCTACTTCTTATAGGGCGGAGAAGGAAGTATTCTGGAGAAACATGATAGACAGTTTTGATCCGGTTCATATCCCTTGGATTTGTGGGGGTGACTTCAATGAGTTCCTGTGGGATCATGAAAAAAAAGGAGGCGCTGAAGTAAGATATAATAGACCGAGATTTTTGGAAGAGTTCATGTGCAAGGTGGAGGTTGCAGATTTGGGCTTTAATGGGCCCAAATTTACATGGAGAGGAACTAGAAACGGACAACTGGTGGAGGCCCGGCTTGACAGGAGTTTGGCTAATTCGGAATGGTTGGCAATTTGGCCGAAAACCATGGTCATCCATGAAACGTCCCTTGGCTCAGATCACAGCCCGGTGGTGATGCAGTGTGAGCCGAAGGTCAGGGGAAGGAAAAAGCTGTTTCGTTTTGAAGCCTTTTGGACCAAGGATGGGGACTGCAAAGAGATTATTAAGAAAGCTTGGGAAAGACAGGTAGAGGTAAGTCCGGTTGACAGATGGAACTTAAAGTTAAATGCTTGTATTAGCCAGCTAACCTGCTGGAGCAGAAATAAATTCCAAATGCGGGGTAGATTGATTCAGGATATGATGTGTCATCTGGATACTCTACAAAAGGATTGGAGTGGAAACCTACAGGAAATTCAATCCCTTTCTAAACAAGTGGATCAGCTATGGAGTCAGGAAGAGAAGTACTGGTTGCAAAGATCGAGAGTTCAATGGCTAAACGAAGGTGATGCCAACACGAGATTCTTCCACCAAACGACTTTACAAAGGAGAAGAAGAAATAATGTGATCTCCCTGAAAAATAGCAATGGAGAGTGGGTTGATAATCCTCCTCGGATACCGAGCTTAATGGATGAGCACTTCATGGAGCTGTTTACCTCTACTGGGCACAGGGAGTGGGGGAACATTTTGGACTGCATATCACCTAAAATCACTGAGGAGATGAATGCGAATCTTGCTGGAAGAGTCTCGGTTGAGGAGGTGAAAACTGCAGCCCTTCAAATGGGTGGGCTTAAGGCCCCTGGTCCCGATGGTTTTCCGGGACTCTTTTATAAGGAGAACTGGGACATCATCGCGGGGGATGTGAATGAAATGATCGTGGAGTTGATAAATGGGCCGAATACCCCTATGAGGATCAATGCAACCCACTTGGTTTTGATTCCAAAAGTGTTGAAACCGGAGTCTGTCTCTCAATTCCGCCCTATCAGCCTCTGCAACTACTCTTATAAGGTTCTTTCTAAGGTCCTTGCTAATCGTCTGAAGATTGTACTCCCGGATCTTATTTCTATCTCCCAGAATGCTTTTGTAGCCGGAAGGCAAATTCAAGATAACGTTGGGATAACTCATGAACTCTTTCATTTTCTGAAAAATAGGCGTGCTAAAAGTAAATTTGAGTTAGGAATCAAATTGGATATGAACAAAGCTTATGATAGAGTGGAGTGGGACTTTCTCTTGGCGGTCATGGAGAGAATGGGTTTTTGCAGCAAGTGGAGAAGCTTAATTCTGGGATGCATCTCTTCGGTAAACTTCACGATCCTTTTAAATGGGCAGCCTGGATCCAAATTTACGCCATCAAGAGGGCTCCGGCAAGGTGATCCTTTATCCCCCTACTTGTTCCTTTTGGTGAGTGAAGTACTCTCTCTTCGGCTGCAGCAATCTAGTGATATTGGCTGGATCAAAGGTATTAAGATGAACCCACATGGACCGTTCATCTCCCACATTTTATTTGCTGATGATACAATCATTTTCCTCAAGGCTGAGGTAGAGAATTGCCAACGCACTATTAATCTAATTAATGATTACTATTTGGCGTCCGGTCAAATGGTTAATCTCTCCAAGTTCAGTGTGTTCTTTGGCTCGAATGTTCCAGATGCTTTTTCAAACCAACTGGCTGGAATACTTAGCATGGCTCGGGTGGGTGATCCGGGCATGTACTTAGGGGTGCCGGCGATTTGGGGCCGGTCGAAGAAGGCGGGACTGGCGTATGTTAAGGGCATGTTATTGGGAAAGCTTCAAGGGTGGAAGAACTCATCTCTTTTGCAGGCGGGGAGAGAAGTCCTTATTAAAGCGGTGGCCCAAGCTATTCCGGCCTACCCAATGAACCTTTTCAAATTCCCTTCGACGTTCTGTAAGGAGTTAGATGCGCTTATCTCTAACTTTTGGTGGGGCCATAAGGAGGGGGAAAGGCGTATCCATTGGGTGTCGAGAGAGAAGTTGGGTCTAGCTAAAAAAGATGGGGGTCTCGGCCTGAGAAACTTCGAGAAGTTTAATGATGCGTTGTTGGCTAAGCAGTGCTGGAGATTAATTAAGGAGCCCAATTCTTTATGGGCGAAGGTGCTTAAAGCTCTTTATTTTCCTCATTGCTCTTTTTTGGATGCTAGGAGAGGCGGAATGGCTTCTTAGGCTTGGTCAAGCCTCTTAGTGGGCAGAGACTTAATTCGTGACGGGGCGCATTGGCAGATTATGAATGGGGCTGATGTCCGAGTTTGGTTGGATCGGTGGATCCCATCTATCCCTCGGGGCTTTCCGTCCCCTCTCGGCTTGCAGGCAGTGTCAAAAAATCTGAAGGTTAAATCACTAATTTGTCTTGAGTCGGGGGAGTGGGAAATCGACTTTCTTAAGCCATTCTTGGTGGAGCAGGAGTGGGAGGCTATCCAGGATATTACCATTGGTGACCCGGTGGTGAAGGATCGGTTAGTGTGGCCCGGTGTGAAGAATGGTATGTATAATGTGAAATCTGGATATTTTTGAGGGATTGCTAAGGTACCGCCTAAAATCCGTTGTTTTTTGTGGAAATCTTTACATGGGGCTTTGGCCACATCGGCTGATCTTTTTAAGAGACGTTCAGCGCCCTCACCAACCTGCCCGCTGTGCAATAGGGCTGAGGAAACAATTGTGCACTTGTTTCTTCAGTGCCCATGGGTGATGGGAATCTGGAATGGGGGGAGTTTGAATGTGAGAGTGGCGGGAAAAAGTGCGGAGGAGTGGGGGGGGGGGTGGCTTATTGAAGTGTTCTTGAAAAACCATGGTTCGAAGGAGGAGATGAGATCAAAACTACAGTATATAGCTTTTTGTTGCTGGCATATTTGGTTAGCAAGGTGTAACTTGGTGTTTAATCAGAAGCCCATTTGTTCAAGACAAGTCCTGAGTGCCGTCTCTCACTCGGTTAACACCTTTAAGGAGGCAATCTCTTCTACTGGTTCGGGTTCTGTTACCCCTTCTATCCCCGTGAGGTCCACTTCACACTGGTGCCCCCCGAGTCTTGGGTTTGTGAAGATCAATGTGGATGCTAGCTGGGGTGCTCAGGGTGGCGTCGGGTTTGTGGGGGTGGTTGCTCGGGATGCTGATGGCAAGTTCTTGGCGGCTTGTAGGCATGGGATTAAGGCGCCTAATGTGGCTTGTGCAGAAGCTTGGGCTATTTGGTTTGGGTGCAAAATGGGAATAAGTCAAAGCTGGGATTCAGTCATTATTGAATCTGACTCTTGGGACTCTATTTCTTACCTTAGTGATAGTGAGAAGCTGGGCTGTTGGGAAGCTTTCCCAATTCTGGTTAAATGCCACGGGATGGGGAGGTCCTTTCATCAGTGCCGCTGGTCTTGGGTTCCAAGACTGGCCAACTGTGCTGCGGACCTATTGGCGTCGCGGATAAGTAGAGAGGTATGTGATGAAGTTTGGGTCGATAGACCTCCATCTTCTCTGGTGAATGTACTGTGTAATGATGGGCTCCCTTGCCCCCCTTAGTTTGCTAGAGTTGTGAGAGAAATGACGCTCTTAGCATTAGATGCGGCGTCGTGATCTATTGTACCTTCTCTCACCTCTCTAGCCTAAGTAGCTTGTAGCTTTGGTTTGCTTGCCTCGGCGTGGGCTTTCTGTTTTCGTTCTGGCGTCTTTGCCCGGTTTATTAATTATATTCCGATTGTCAAAAAAAAAAAAAAAAAAAAAAACCAAGATGAATTTAGAGACAAAATTTTCAAACTAAATAATGTGTTACAAATATGATTAAGCGGACATGGACACACGTGCCACGCACACACACGTCGACACACATGAATCAACCGGCCAAAGCCGGTCACATCGCTGATTGCTCACCTGTTTGTAAGAAGCGAAGCAAATTCAGTGGAAAAAGAATAAAAAATGGAAGTGATGAGCAATAAGCAGGTGATACTCAGAGACTATGTCACCGGCTTTCCCAAAGAATCCGATATGCAATTAGTCACCGCCGCAGCCACTAAGCTGAAGCTTCCAGAAGGTTCCACCGGGGTTCTGGTGAAGAACCTCTACTTGTCCTGCGACCCTTATATGAGAGACCGCATGACCAAGCGCGAACCCGGCGGCAGTTATGTCCCCTCCTTCGCGCCCGGTTCGGTCAGTTCATCATCCATCTCTGATCTCCCTAACTTATTTTTATTTTTAGAATTTTTAGCATTAATTTCTGTGTATTTACAAATCGGGATGAAGGATTGAGAACTTTTCTCGTCTGGGTCCTCCTCACAATATCCCCTTGGTGTCTGAATATCTCTGCTTTACAATATACTCAGATTGATTCAAGCTTGCATTTTTGTGATGAACGTAATGTCATTTTTCTTGGCCAAACAAAAAAGCTTGCATTTTTGTGCCTATTTAGTATTGTAGAAATATATTTTGTTACTAACAATTATCGCATCGAAGATATTGAAATGCTGTGGACTGGCAGCCTATAACTGGATACGGAGTGGCTAAAATTTTGGAATCGGGGGGTCCCAAGTTCAAGGAAGGCGATTTCGTTTGGGGGATGACCGGGTGGGAAGAATATAGTCTCATCACTGCCACAGAGGCCCTGTTTAAGATTCACGACATCGATGTCCCTCTCTCTTACTATACTGGAATTCTAGGTATGCTTCTAGTGCTGTTTTCACCAATTTTGAAGTTGATGTCTTCGGAAAATTGCTTCTGCCGCACATAGCTAGCTATCTGAATTCTCTAATCTCGTATGTTTGTATTTGACTAATGAAACTGAGTGTGAAGTTCGTAAGTCTTGAATGAAATTGGTAGATAAATTGGTTCACATATGTCACGTATTATTATATGCTGAGTGACTTGACTCCAATTTTCATTCTAAGATCAGAAGTTTAAGGACTCTGTCAAAATCTTCGTTTTTGATGAATGGTCTTCTCTCATGAAAGGATCTCTATATTTCAATTTCTAGTTGTATCTTTCCTGCATTGACCGATATGATACTGACAGTGAATTGCTTTTGCTCAATTCTGACACTTCTTAGTAGCGTAGTAAGGAACTTGATTGCCATCAAACATTTTTTTTTACAATTAGTCCTGCAGTGACTTACATGCCTTGATGTGTACTATTCTTCTTGATAGAATGTGATTGATATAGTAATCCATTCTAATCAACTTTAAACCGTCGTGAAACATAATTTTGATAATATGTAAGGCTTAATTTGTATGCATGATATGTCCTGCTTGATGCTCAAGGTTCATCTAATATATTTGTCTTATGTAGGAATGCCTGGCATAACTGCTTATGCTGGTTTTCATGAGGTTTGCACGCCAAAGAAAGGAGAGACAGTCTTGGTTTCTGCCGCTTCTGGGGCAGTAGGTCAACTTGTCGGGCAATTCGCTAAGTTGTTGGGTTGCTATGTTGTTGGGAGTGCTGGAAGCAAAGAAAAGGTGAGTCATTGCTATTTGGTAATACATTAATTGGCAATTCATAGCTTTGACTCAGAATATTCTTGTAAAGACATGTATGTATGACGATTTTTTGTGGTTCGCAAATTTGGAAAATGAAACAGAACATCTTGTGCTGAAGTACAAATGGTGTTGGTGACCAATAATTTTTTTTATCATCATTGCCATCAAATGTGTTAAACTCGTTTACTTTTATTCTTCAACATGCTGGAGTCAATTGAAGCACTTCATTGATATATATTTGTATGCCTTTTCTGCGAGTTAAGGTTGATTTGCTGAGGAACAAGTTTGGGTTTGACGAGGCTTTCAATTATAAAGAAGAACCTAACTTGGATGCTGCCTTAAAAAGGTCAGTCCTATGTATCTGTGTAATGTGTTTTTAACTTTTGATCAGAATCAGACTTTATGAATGGTGATAAGGGGCATTTTTGTTTCTAATTTTAATCTGCTGAAGCCATATTGAGTTTTTCATGTGGCAACGATACGTCCCCTTTTCTGAAAGGCCTTAACATCAATGACAAAACTTAAGATCTAATCCCCAATCTTTCGAAAGAGAGAGAAGATTAGAAAATGAAAGGTTCTTGAGTATGTGAGGTTGATTTTCCACTTCCTATATATTGCTTAATCATTGGGCTAAACATGTATATTCTGAATGTGTAATTTCCGTAACAGGTACTTTCCTGAAGGCATCGATATATACTTTGAAAATGTTGGGGGAAAGATGCTCGATGCAGTCCTACTAAACATGAGGATGAATGGCCGAATCGCAGTTTGTGGGATGATCTCGCAGTACAACCTTGAGCAGAAAGAAGGCGTGCATAATTTAACGTCAATTATCTCTAAACAGCTCCGTATGCAAGGTTTCGTGGCTTCTAGTTTCTATCATCTCTACGGGAAGTTTCTTGAAACAGTACTGCCATCCATAAAAGAAGGGAAGATAACATACGTGGAAGATGTAGTTGAAGGCATTGAGAGCGCTCCGGCAGCTCTGATAGGGCTCTTTGCCGGCCGCAATGTCGGAAAGCAGGTGGTTTTAGTTTCCAGGGATTGACTCATCACTCACAGACGCCCAATAGTCCCTGTAGGCGTGTGTGTAACTAGTAAGTTACAACTTGTACGAGGTGGTTTTTGTAAAAGCATGTTCTGGTTATTTAATAAATAATTGTGTTGAGGGGAGCTGTTTTGATCTCTTAATAAATGTTCTCTGATTAAGCTTAAGCATGATCACGTGTTAATACCAAGCTCAAGTAAAATTTCTGGATTGTTAAATCAACCATTTTTTTTAACTAAATCCATCCAATATTACAAAGGAAGAGATTCTTTCAAAAATTAGAGCATCAATAATTGAAAAAGTTATACCTAGTGTCTCAGATGTACATTGGAACCAAGATGGTCTAAATACCGCTTGGTATTTGGAAAATATACATATGAAAGTTTTCCAAAGGCCCTTCATTGTTTGGTATGAGTCTCTTTTGTGCCTACCAAGTATTTGACGTAATGTGTGCTAGGCATATCTTGATAGGTCGCGTTGACAACACTCAACAAATTCTATCAATCACTAATTAGTTTGACTGACAATAACAAACTCACCAAGTATTTGATCAAATTCGATAAAATGTCTCAGTGAATTCGCGTTTATTTCTATCTAAAAAACTTGTACTTTAACACTGAAATCCTCCAAGATTTTCCTAAATCCGCCTCTAAATAGAGGGTCAATATATATAATTTTGGTAAAAAAGAAGCCAGACAAAAACAGCAGTCTAAAACTCCAGTACTTGAGTTCAAATCACGTGTTACTCAAATAGAGAGAGGCCACATAAAATTTTAGTCACAGAAGATTTTGAACACCAAACCAAAAAAAAAAAAAATAGAAATATTGAACGAGTAAAAGGTGAGAAGGATTTACACGTTTTAGGCGAGCCATGAGGTTTGCCTTTAATTATGGACACGACGACATTGCTAGCCCATGCATCGAACTAGAACAAACAATCGCAC
Organism: Cotoneaster glaucophyllus; assembly: GCA_036320875.1. Classification (NCBI taxonomy): domain Eukaryota; kingdom Viridiplantae; phylum Streptophyta; class Magnoliopsida; order Rosales; family Rosaceae; genus Cotoneaster; species Cotoneaster glaucophyllus. The sequence goes on from CM070063.1 coordinate 291,085, forward strand.
GTGTGTCCACACCACTACCACTCACGAAACCCCTCTTCTTCTCTCTTGGACTTCTTCTATTTGCCCTGCATTCTTCGCATCTGGAATTCCTAATTCTAATCTTGCAAAACTGAACACAGAGAAGAAGTTACTAACGCCGAGACGAGGCTGCAATGGCGAATAATGTCGAAGCGGAGGGCGTGGAGGAAGTGAGCAACAAGCAGGTGTTACTTAAGGAGCATCTCATGAGTGGGAATCCAAAGGACTCCAACATGTGCGTGAGCACCAGCAAGATCAAGCTCAAGCTCCCTCGGGGATTCACCGGCGTTCTACTCAAGAATCTCTACCTCTCGTGCGACCCTTACATGGCTGCGCGCATGAAGAAGCTCGACGCTTCCTCCTCCTACGCCCTCGACATGTACAGACCTGGTCAGCCTATAAGCGGATACGGAGTGTCTAAGGTTTTGGATTCCGGCCATCCCAAATTCGCCAAAGGCGACTTGGTTTGGGGGTTCACCGGCTGGGAAGAATATAGTGTCATCACGGCCACCGAATCTTTGATAAAAATTCAGCACACTGATGTCCCCCTCTCTTACTATACTGGAATTCTTGGTGAGCGGTCCTGTATGTTCGTATACATATACTTATCCTCTTGATTGAATCTCTTCACTTTCTTATTACGCAGGCATGAATGGTATGACTGCTTACGCCGGTTTCTATGAGGTTTGTTCACCTAAACCGGGGGAGAAAGTCTTCGTTTCAGCCGCAGCTGGAGCGATTGGCCAGCTTGTTGGCCAGTTTGCCAAATTGTCGGGTTGCTATGTTGTTGGAACTGCTGGAAGCAGAAAAAAGGTAACTTAAAATTAACTACATATGCTAATTGCGAGCATCAATCAAAACCACTTCTCATTTTTGTTAGCTTTGAATAGATCTCCTTACAATATTATTTACACTACATAAGGTCGATCTGCTAAAGAACAAGTTTGGATTCGACGAAGCTTTCAACTATAAGGAAGAGACCGACTTGGTTGCAGCTCTGAAAAGGTTGGTATAGTAACTGAGATCAACTTTAAGAGCATTCACTCCTGCACCCGACGTCCTGAGTTTGATTTCCCCGTCCCCACATATTCATTCAAAGAAAAGTATACGACGAGATGTGGGTGTATGATGCAGGTACTTTCCGGAAGGCATTGACATATACTTTGAGAGTGTTGGGGGAAAGATGCTGGATGCAGTGCTACTAAACATGAGGTTCAAAGGGCGGATCGCAGCGTGTGGAATGATCTCACAGTTCGACGGTAGCCAGACTGCAGGTGTAAAGAATTTGATGTACATGATCGGGAATCGGGTGCGCATGGAAGGGTTCATAGTGGCGGATCACTTTCACCTTTATCCAAAGTTCCTAGACCTGGTCATATCCTACATCAAACAAGGTAAATTGACTTATGTGGAAGACATTGCTGAAGGCCTTGACAATGCTCCTAAAGCCCTCGTCGGCCTCTTCTCCGGCCGCAATATCGGAAAGCAACTTGTCTTAGTTTCCAAGGAGTGACTATTATCATTCATTCCTTTCTACTCAATCAAAATATTCATAAATGTAGTACTCTACCAATATATAATCTTACAAAACCTTTTATCATTCAATTATACAGACTATATAGTACAATCAAAATCAAATACTCGTCCGTCACCAAATAGTTCAGAGGTTTTGATCTAACGGCCAAAAACATTGGAGTGCAAAATACCCCGGAGCATAATAGAAAATCCCGGAATCACATAATCACAAAACTGTATGACATCTATGCTTAATATACTCACTTTAAACACCATACTTTAAACACTATATTGTTCTGCTCCATCTCTGAATCCAAAAGAAAAGAAAAGAGAACGTAGAGGTTGGTGTGGGCAAAAGGGAGCAAACAAAGAGAAAAGAGGATAAGCAATACAAACTTTCCAATTTCCAGCATATATGATCAAAATTTGAGTACAGAAAGACACGCATTCTAGATCAGCTATACTCGTGTGATGTTCCGAATACTTGCATTGTTCTGTTTCAGCAAACACAGATTTTATCTTCTACTAATGAAAACAAATAAGTTCCATGGACTGAAAAAAAACACAAACAAATATCCTAGCGGAAGGTGATGTGCAATAAAAAGTGTAAGCACAGAAGTTGAAGTTGTACTAGTCAGTCTGATTGCGCCCTCCAACTTGGAGTCTGCCATCGACTCATATGTACGTACAAGATTGCGCACCTTGCACATATTTACAAGTGCTCTCATTCAAGTTTCCCAAATCATTATCCACCAGCCAGTGCCAACTACAGAGGAAAAGAATATCCACGGAGGTATTTCGAATCCACACCCGACTCACGCACCAGTGCAATTCGTCCAGTACGCGCCACCTGCCAAATCGATAAAGAATTGTTGATATCTTGTAGCAATAATGACACTCAAAAAATCTAGAGGGAAAATAAGTTTGTGATTGCTTAAGACTAAGCCAAGACAAATTATGCCGCGTCCACAGAACTAAGCCAAGACTCATGATGCAAGCTGTCCTTATCAAAATTTTCAAGACTTGACTAAAGATTGCAGGACAAACCTCACAAATTCCATAGGGCTCTAACAACCTCTGCAATGCAACCATCTTGTCCAGGTCTCCTGTTAGCTGGACAAAAGCAAATCAAGTAATTTGATCAGTGCCAAGTTACCAACAGCGAGATCTGTCCTCTAACAATGTAAAATGGCCCCTTAGCATCCATCATCACCCACATACATCACCTTGAGGTAATTTATAGCGTGTCTATTCACATCGGGTCATAGCAAGTGAGGTTTTTTCCTCTAAATATACATATATATATATATATATATATATATATATATTATGAAAAGGGAATATTCACCTCAAGGGTTATTGTGTGGTCAGAAACGTCAACAGCCTTGGCCCTAAAAATGTTGCCAATATCAAGTACATCTCTCCGAGCAACAGCATTTGCAGCAATTTTTATCAACATCAATTCCCGCTCGGCAAATGGCAAATTGGTAAGATCTTGAACCTGAACAAGTCAAAAGTTATAAATTTTGTTATTCACATCAAGGCCACCATTCTTAACTTAAACATAAGAAAGACTATTAGTGTTATGGATACTGAAATTATGGGGGAAAAAGGTCCAAAACTATTCTGACAGAAGTAAAGGGTGCTAAGAAGTTATGAAGCCAAGGCGATGAGCCATCTAAGTGCTGGACTTCAGGGTTTGGACCATCTCCTCCCAATTAAATCTTATTCTCTTTCTTTCCCTCCATCATATCTGAGAGTGACTTAGTTGTGGAGACAACAACAGACTGATGATGTTTCATGCTCCCAGGCTATTCAACCAGCATTTACAAATAACAATGATTGTGAAAGAAGGGGAGACTATAATCAGGCGATTTAGGTCAAAAATGTGAATTCAAGACTCAGAATATGTGGTGCAGTACAGTCAAATCATGCATAGACTATAATCGCATTAACCAGATGCCATTAATTTTATTCGTTGCATTAATCACAACAGATGAGAACCAACACATTTTCTTTAACATGTTGAGAAAAATGCATTCTTTGGAATAGTTAACATTCTTACATCATGAATATCGACAAGCTTATAAAGCTGCTGCACCAACTTGCTAATTGATTCATCTGTACCAGGAACAACAGTAGTAATGCGAGATAGCCCCTCAGCTTCCGCATGGCCAACAGCTAAGCTCTGGTAGCAATAAATCAGCCCATTTAAACAGAAGCCTAAAACTTTGTGCCTGAGTAGAAGACAGAGAGGAGGGAATAACAGCAGAGAAAATATACCTGAATGTTATAACCCCTTCGGGCAAAAACGCCAGTAATAATGTAGAGAACCCCAGGAATGTCATTCACGAGCATGGATAAAGTGTGTGATCGAAGTCCATTAGTCTGAAATGCGTAGCTCAAAGAAAAATAGTCAACAAAAATCAGTAGGGTTTAGAATGAGATAGAAACTGAAAGGGATAGAAACTGAAAGAGAGAGAAACTGAGTGTTTTCTCAAAAAAAAAACTCAGTGATTATGATAGGGTATGACTTGCACCCCATTGAAAGAGATAGAAACTGAAAAATTACCATTTAGCGATCATATGATTTACTTACATCTTCATCATTGAGAACACCCCAGTGAGCATCAAGAACTTGATTGACAGTAAAGGAATCAGACGGCTCCACAGGATAAACATCACCCTTCGTGAACAAATGTATATGTATTAATTGAAAAGTCAATGATTATTTGCAGTTACATACAAAAATAATAGAATCACTGTTTCAAAATTAAAAAGAAAGGAAAGATTGCATTCAATGATTGGTTTTTTTCATGAGATTTAAATGTAGCAACAGCTTATCAACAGATAGTATAGCTACAGCAAAAGTTTCATAATGACTCTTGTATTATGAAAGGCCTTATGATTAGAATGGAATTATATGTATATCGAAACTGAAATAAATAATATCTAATCAAGTAATCAAAAAGCGCAAAATAATTCCCATTTTTTCCATAGAAAAGGGTCAACCTCATACGTAATCTCATCAAATTGTAAGAAGCATGGGAGACAAAAGAAACAGAGTACAGTAGATGCATTTGGTGAGGACTAATCAAACCAAAGCTGAAGAAAAAAAAATACCCCAGAAGACACATCAGATTCAGCATTAACTAGTCCGTTTTCAACCCCCACAAGAGCATCAACAGGAACTGTTCTCTCAAGGTCAGGATATGAAGCTGCTGAATATCGCCAAAATGGAGCAGATGCACCTAACTTTTCCCTCCTCAAGGCAATCTACAGGCGAGAACCACAAAATATATTGATGCATGACACATCACTAAAACTGCTGAATGAGATCGTAGGTGAAGAAAAAAAGAGAATTTCAATGATTCTCTATCAAGTTGGCACCTTTCCGGTTCTGGCAACTTCTCTGATCCCAAACTTGCTTAAATTTCTTTGCAGAGCAACCATCTTCCCAGGATCTCCTGTCACCTATATCATAAAAATAATAATACAAAAAAAGTTAACTTGGTTTTAGGACTTGAGTAAAAGTCAAACTTCACACCAATGTACAGATGCTCAGTCTTATAAATAATGGAGGAAGTATGAACATTCACTTGGTCTCAACGAAAGGCCTGCCTAGAGATGACATCTGCACTGAACGTGTACCAATCATTACCTCGATTGTTACTGAGTGTTCCGAGATATCCACAATCTTTGCTCTAAAGATACTCACTAACCACTTGATCTGGTAAAATATAAACAAAAACAGAAAATCGTAAACATACACATTTCAAAACCTTGAGCAATACTAGCTATGTCTAATACCAGGGATGATTCTATAACTACCTCGGCATGATAGCTTGGATCGGCATTTACTTTTATAAGCATTAGTTCACGCTCCACCTGAGGCTCAATTGAGAGATCTTCAACCTACCCGCCACGTTATAAAAAACAAACAAACAAGCAAGCAGACAAACAAACTGAAAAATCAGTAAACAAAATAATTTACAAATGTATTCAATTCTTTAACACATAATGCAGGACAAGTGACCAGGAGTTCATAAAAATCCTAAATATTAGCTCACATAATGCTGCAGGTCACACTTTACCTAGAGTAATTAACATTTTAATACATTAATTAATCAGAATTAGATTAGAAGCTAAACCTTCATAACATTGACGAGCTTGTTAAGCTGCTCGATCACGAGGCGTAAGACCGTTTCGGTTCCGGAGACGACGATGGTGAAGAGAGCCTTGTCCTTGTTAAGACCAACAGCCAGGGACTCGATGTTGTATCCCCTCCTAGCGAACACCCCTGCTATCCGATTTATCATTCCACTTTCGTCCCCAACGAACACCGAAATCGTGTGCCTTCTTACCCTGATTTATCAATCAATAATCACTGATTAAATTGATTAATCTTTTTAACGAAACACACAAGTTTACATCTGTACATAACGCGTGCATACTTGGAGCGGGTGGTCGAAGGAGGAGAGCCTTTGGAAGAGAAGGCGCTGTCGGCGATATTCTGGTCGAAGCTTCTAGCGGAGACTGCGAGTTGCTTGTGGCGGTCATGGCTATGGATTATTGATCTCGAAGCTGAACTCGTCAGAGGAAACAATAGCGTTTCAGAGAACCCGAGGGATTGGAGGTGCTCCGAGGAGAAGGACGAAGAGAGGTTTGGAGTGCGAACTGAAGCTGAAGAAATGGTCGCCATTGGAGTGAACGAGAGAGAGAGCTGCTAGTGTAACTTGAGACTTGCCAATTACGAATGGGAACACGACGCTATTCAAGCAGAGCATTTTATATCGAGTTAAATCGATTGACGATAACACCCTTGGGATTGGTCGTGTCAGCTTTGTCAGTATCTTCGTACTGGATGAGGATCCGAGTTCTATGTGAGGATACCATTCATTTTTCGTTAAGTAATATGATTTAAATTTAAATAAAATAATTTAAAATGATTTCGGATCACACGATATACGATATACGGTTAGAATATACTGTTAGAATGTGAGGATCTCTAGGATTCCCACAATTTGAATCCAAATAAACCCAAATCCGGTCCCACTCAAATTCTTGGCCTGACTGGGGAGTGACGTGGTCCGATCGGGAGAATGAGTATCTTTAAAAATAAAATTAAAAAAATTAGGGTTTGAGTTAGAATTTGGGCCTAGTCCTTTAAAGTTAGAGTTCTGTTTTTTAGCCTGCGATTATGATTAGTCCTCTATAACTAGTGTGTTAGAAATCTCTGTTTTCAATGAATAATAAAATTATATTGTTTGTAGTCAGTTCATTCTTCGATTTATTCGTCATACTATGATTTTCAACTAATATGACATGTCAAATGTAACTAAAAAAACATCAAATTTTCTTCATTACAAATTCATCGAGAATACAAGGACTATTAAGCTGTTATATTATATCATATCAGCATCATAGAGGGTAAAACGGCAACACTCTCTATTCATCTTGCAATCATCGATAAAGAATCATTACTACAGGTCACTTCCAATATTCCTTGAGCTTCCTCTTATAGTTCTTTAGCTATGGGCACAAAACAACAAACTATACAAGAACCACCACCTCAACAATGAACAACAGCTGACTCAAAGATTCAAGTTTGAGCATTAAGTCATAGATGCTATAAAGGTCTCTCATTAATAAGGCAAGAGAGCAACCACAACCACAAATACTCTTGTCGCTGGAGCAAAAGAACGACCACAAAAGAAACTACAAGTTATTGAAATATATAGAACAAATTAATAATGCAGGTGCCAAGTAAGCTATCCATGATGTCCATTAAGTTTTTTATATGTTTCGATGATCAAACGATTTTTTATTCGAATGATTTTTCGTAAGAGTAATCTTTAAATGATGATTAAAAAATCAAATGGTTCGAATCGTTGTGTTTATATACTCAATATATGATATTCACAAATGAAGAAATATGTGCATCCCGTCATTTGGGATGTCCTAAAAAGGAATTAGTTGAAGTAATTGACCGTGGCTCACAAAATTAACGAGTGAATCACAGCGAAAGCCCCATCATAATTAAGTTACACAAAAACGGGGTCGTTTTAGTTTAAAGGCAGTATAAGGAATGACAGGAGCCAAACGCAGGGCACCGAATGAATTGCGGCGGCAGCGCGAACAAAGAAGAGAGTAGGAGGGAAACCTAGAAGGGTAGAAGTGGATCGCATGGCGGTGTGGAAAGCTGGAGCTGCTTCGTCTTCTCTGTTGAATAGGCTCCTACGCCACTCCAACGTCATCAACGTCACCACCCCCACTCGCACTCTCTCCACCGGTATTTCGTTTCATGCCATTTCCTCATTTGAGATTGAGATCAATTTAAATTAGCTGATCCGAGCTGTTAAAAATGTTTAAGCTTGCATGTTAAGCTCATTGGGTAGGATGTTTGAGCCAAATTGCTGTTTGGTTTCTGAGAAATGAAGGGGTAAGAAAAATTAGGATTTCACTCAGTTGTTGTCTGTATAATTTCTATATGAATGCTTGTTAGTTTAAAAAATTAGGAAAAATACCCCGGCAGCTATAAGATCAATGCCATATAGGGTTAAGTAGAAAGTTATGGCAGAGCAGGTAGGTAGTAGGCGCCTAGAGTTTGATGAATGAACTGCTGTATTTCAAGGGATGTTTGTGTCATAGTTCTAGAAATGTGGGATGTTTCTATTTGATAAGATAATACAGATGTTCTGTTTGTCTTAAGCAAAACAATGATCGATAAATAACCGTTGTATCCGTAAACGAACAATCGTCTTATCTGTGTTGATATTGTGCTATTTCCTTTCCTACAGATGTTCTGTTTGTCTTAAGCAAAACGATGATCAATAAACCGTTGTATCCGTAAATGAAGAACCGTCTTCTCTATGTTGATATTGTGCTATTTCTTTTCCTCCTCTTTGGTGTCGTCTCTTTCTTCTGCAGTGTAAACTACGTTTGCAAGTTTGCACCCATATAATTTTTAGCAATGATCCTAAGAATGGTTGTGTCCATTTTCAGGTGTCGAAATTAGGAAAAGCCTTTCTTTTTATGTTCATTGATCTAGTTGCTGCCAAAATGAAATTTACTTGTAGTGTTTTACTTTCCATAGATGTTGCTGGTTCAAGTAATCAGTTGTTTCACTATGATATCAATTCACAATACGGAAGGTGCATGCCGCTTGCTGATATGCATATTCAAGCCAAAATACACAGCATCGAGATGAACCCGGGCCAAGGTGGCAAGTTAGTTCGAGCACCAGGCACTTTTGCAAAGATTCTGAAAGAACCCACTGCTTCAAGGTGTTTAGTGAGACTGCCTTCAGGTGTTGAAAAGTGGATTGATTCTAAATGCCGGGCTACAATTGGTACAGTCCCAAGTGATGGAAATAAGCCCAAGAAACTCTATAAGGCTGGGCAAAACCGGTGGCGTGGCATCAGACCAACGGTTCGAGGAGTGGCAATGAATCCAGTTGATCATCCTCATGGTGGAGGTGAGGGTAAGAGCAAGAGTAGCGGGTCTCATGGGAAGGGTTCTCGAACACCTTGGGGAAAGCCTACCAAGGGTGGGTACAAGACCGGTCCCAACAAGCGTAGAAAGTAATGCTTTATCATTCACTTCTTTATGTTGACACTAGTGTGGAATTTAGCTTTGCGATGAGTTCAGATGGCAATAAAAGTCCACTTAGATGTTTAACTCATCAGAAAACATTCAAGGTTTGCATACCTTATTCCCTTGCCATTTTTCTGAAAGTGTTGGTTTTTGGATTAAGTTGTGTAAGTAGCTTAGTTGTCTTAGCTGTGACTATCTCTTGGATAAATAAATCCTTAACTATTTGGTATTAAGTGTGTTTGATGTTAATTCGCTGAATCAATTTCAAGTTGCATGATCACCAAGGTACTGAGTTGACTTGATGATAGACATTTACATTCTTAGTTTCTTCCCTCTTGTTGGTGCTTGCAAATATCAAAGATGATTAATTTGTTTGTTTCCGATATAGGCTTATCGCTGCTTGCTTTGACCAATAATAAGCTTGAATGCATCAAGATATGTGATGTTATAGAAATCACTGGCCTCTTTTGAATTGTTTGATAGGTGATAGCTTTGTAGTGCCGGGACTCTTGTGATGAGAAACACACACTTGATCAGTTAGAATGAAAATTCACCTTATTTCATCACCCATGGCGAAGGTTTACCTTGTTTGAGGGCCTCTCATGTAACATAGAGAAATTGGATTGTTCTTGCCCGTTCAAACAAGGTTTGAATGACATGATCTTCCTTAATCCTTGTTTTGTTAGGATGGGTGCTCTTGTTGGGATGAAGTGGTGGCATAGTGGGCATCCCATGTACATGGTGCTTACCTTTATGTTTAGTCCTAACATATGGTTAAAGTATTGTTGCTCTCCAGAGCTGGTTATTGAATTGGATATATAACTTCGTCTGTGTAAGTTTGGCTTATGTTGTCGGTCCCAAGTCCGGATAAGGGAAGATAGGAAGGGTGTCAAGTAGTCGACAGTCGGCACTTCATTTTCATATCGAATTCATGTAATATATACACACACATATTCCCCTTTGTTTGGTGAGAATTGGAAGTATTGGAGAATGGCATAGAATAACATTTTGGGTGGGGGGGAATTGATCTCTCTACGTGTGAGGGTTTGCCAATTGCCTTGTATCCCTTTCATCGCTGGCACTCACTGTGTGAGACGATGATAAGATACTTTAATGAATCAAAGGGACATCTTTATTCAACTTGTGTGTTCCATACTCTGGGTTGACCGAGTCGGCCAGATCCACTGACAACTTACGAGTGGACTTATCCACTCATCGATTCATTTCAGTCCAAACTTTAACAAACAAAAACAAATATGTCAACTTCTTACTTCAAATCAAAATCCCTTTCATGTAAACATAGCCACATTCTTTTTTGCTAAATAATTAAATTGAAGGGATGAGGAAGTGAATTAAACGTAAAATAGACGCATGTACACTAATTTACATGACACGTTTTTAAAAAAAATTGATACAAACGTCATGCAAAAGAAATTTACACATTAACAGTGTATTTGTGGCATAAAAGTCACTCTCACGTGAGCAAACAATGGGCATAAAACTTATCCGAAAATCATCTGTTTTTTCCAGTTTTAGCCTATTTAGTGTTTAGTGCTGGGCGGGGACGAAAAGGACCATACGCTGTTACACAGAGGCAGCCAATTCCTCTTTTAGGCTTAATCCATGTCATTCTCATCTGCTGCCGTGCCCTGTACATTACCAAATCAAACGAAATTCAGCTAGAAGGGAAACAAAATGAATAAAAAGTAATGATTTTCTTTGACAAAATTACGGGTAATTGCTCTTGAATAATGACGCAAATAATAACAGAAACTGAAGCAAACTGTAGCGTTGCCGCGTTTTATACGTCCAAAAAGTAAATTGAGCTGTCCATTACTCAAAGATTTTAATCACAAATAGTTTTAGTATTTTTTTAACTTGGTCAGTGGTCACTCAATTTGTTATTGCATCTTAATTTAGTCATTCAATTAAACTTTCATAAAAAGTTTTGTTTTGCGTGTCACGCGAGCAATAAAACTGATTTTCTGACGAAAGCGAAATGAAAGCATCAGATTAATATGCGATGGTAAATTTCAAAGAATATATCGATAGATTCTGAATTAAATGATCAGAAGACATTAAAGTTTGGCCTGTTTGTTATAAAAACCGTTAACTAAAGGAAAGGAAGGGAAAAAAAAAATATCCAAAGCGGCTTTTCCGCGGCAGTATGTGGAAACAGGAGGCAAAAAATAAAAGCATTCCCCCTCCATCTCTCTCTCTCTCGTTGAATGCGCGGCGCCCCACTCGGATCTCTCCTCATCTCTCTCTCTCTCTCCTTTTCTCTCGCTCTCTCATTCCGGACCTCATTTTCCTCTTCCTCTCACCTCGTCGATCGGAATCGAGAGCTTAACCCCCTCTGTCAGGGCCCCACATTCAAGCTCTCGATCCCGACCCACCACCGCCACCAGCATTACCGGCGGGAACAGGTTCATCCCCGGCAAAAACAAGAAGAAGAAGAAGATGACAAAGATGATCATGTATCTGTAATTGTATAACAGCTCCTGCTGCATGCGCATACTTCTTCCGTTGATTTGCAATTGCAATTGCTGCACTTGAATTATCACAAAGATTGCAGTTGCAGTTTGCAAATTCTGAAACACCACCACCACCATATATATATCTGCAGCAAAAGTTGATCGAAAAGTTCAGGCAGAGACAGACAGGGTGATTCAATTAAATTAGATTAATTAAAATGGAGAACATCGCGGCGCAGCTGAAGCGGGGGATATCGCGGCAGTTCTCCACGGGGTCGCTGAAGCGGACTCTCAGCCGCCAGTTCACCCGCCAATCCTCGCTCGACCCCAAGAGGAACAACTTGCGCTTCAGCTTCGGCAGGCAGTCCTCCCTCGACCCCATCCGCCGCAGCCCTTCCCACGACGATGACGACGAGGTCGATCTCTCCGTCCCCGAGAATCTCGACTCCACCATGAACCTCCTCTTCCTCGCCTGCCGCGGCGACGTCCACGGCGTCGAGGACCTCCTCAATCAAGGCATCGACGTCAACAGCATCGATTTGGACGGCCGTACGGCGCTCCATATCTCTGCCTGCGAGGGCCACGTCGAGGTCGTTAGGCTGTTGCTCTCCCGCAAGGCCAATATCGATGCTCGTGATCGCTGGGGCAGCACGGTACTCCTTCCTTGCTACGCTCTTTGTTATCTATCGTATGATGATGAATCAATATAATTTAACCTTTCGATTAATTCTCTCTGTGTTAATGTGTTTGCTTAAATTAATCAAGTTTTAGTTAGAATATTATGAGTGTAAATATAATTAAGAAAAAAAAACATGTGCTTACAATTTCGTATTATTTGTGATATTATAAAGGGGGAGATTGAATATTTCAAATGTGTTGAATGTGAACAGGCAGCTGCAGATGCCAAGTATTACGGGAATACGGAAGTTTACAACATTCTGAAGGCACGTGGAGCCAAAGTTCCGGTAGGTCTATACTCCGATCAACTTCTTTCTCTCTGATTGAAAATTTTAGCCTGTCTACAGGTGGAGATTCATGCCTTTGTTGCATTCTCGTTGTTTTATTTTCTAGAAAACCAGGAAGACACCAATGACTGTTGCGAATCCTCGAGAAGTTCCAGAGTATGAGCTCAATCCGCTAGAGCTTCAAGTTCGAAAGAGCGATGGTATCACAAAGGTTGTCCCTTTTCCCCTTTTCTCCACCGTTTATAGAGTTCTGCTCTAGTTTTCAATGTTCATGTACGCTCCAGTCTACTACTAGTAGTAGTAGTTATGATATGTCGTGTCTAAAGTCTTCGGTGAATTGAACGCAGTTACTTTGTACTCAGGAAAATTGAAAGTCCGAGTCCCTTCAGGACATGCATAATGCTGCAAATGGGCAACACAAGTAACATGTGCTTTGTTATTTAGATAGATTACTGATATGTTTCTCCCATTTTCTCAACAGGGATCGTATCAAGTGGCTAAGTGGAATGGTACAAAGGTGTCTGTAAAGATACTTGACAAGGATTGCTACACGGACCCTGAAAGCATGTATGTACTCTCATTCCCTGAAACCCGTTTAGGTGACGTTGTACTACCACTTAATTCTAATGTAATAAAATTTATATAATTTTGTTATTGTTTTATTGCTCCTTAGTTAATTGCAGAGCCATTAGTTCAGTGTGGGATGGCACAATTTTATGTTATAGACTTCTATGACTGTTTTATGATGCATTCTTTCTTCATATTTCCTTAAATCCAACAGTAATGCTTTCAAACATGAGCTGGAGTTGTTAGAGAAGGTTCGGCATCCTAATGTCGTTCAATTTGTTGGTGCTGTCACCCAAAATATACCGATGATGATTGTGTCAGAGTATCATTCAAAAGTAATCTTCTCTCTCTCTCTGCATATAAATTGTATGTGTGCTTGTCCACTCATTATACACTTAAATATCTTAACCTTGACTTGGCATGCTTTGATGGTGATATTTTAGGGTGACTTGGGAAGCTATCTTCAAAAGAAAGGGCGCTTATCTCCATCAAAAGCCCTAAGATTTGCTCTTGACATTGCAAGGCATGTGTTTCTTTTTCTGCCAATTATTCTTTTAAATCTTCCCATTTAAATAGAAATCAGCGCGCGCGCACACACACACACAATAAGTTTATGTTCATATGACAAGCACATAAATTGCATCATATGATTCATATCTATGAGTACCTCAAGCAAGTTCTTCCTTCTGACGTCTGTAGCTTTGTTCAGCCAGTTCACATTTATGACATTTTTCTTTCCTTATTCTTGTTACCAGGGGCATGAATTATCTTCATGAATGTAAACCAGACCCAATAATCCACTGCGATTTAAAGCCAAAGTAAGACAACCAAATGCATAAGTTGATGCATATATGTGTAATAATTGCCTTTTGAATTTTGATGGTTCTCCGGTTGGAATGAATGGTTATTTAATATTTGAAATTTCGGTAAGGTGCCAGAAATATTTTGCTCGATAATGGAGGTCAACTGAAAGTAGCTGGATTTGGCTTGATACGGTTGTCAAAAATCTCACCTAACAAAGCAAAACTAGCACGGCCTTGGGCTGACACTGACCTTTCAAGTAAGTTCTTGTACAACTGAATAACTTTCTTGCCTTGAATTCATCTCTCACGATGTGCACTCTATGATAATATTATTCGTCTTTTAAGACTAGAGAAATATTCATAATTAAGAATTTGAATTCTGATTGTTGCTTAACTTTCTTGGACCACAAGCACGTCACCAGGATTTGAATTATAATTTTTCCTCTTTCATTCTAGGTTTATATGTGGCACCTGAGATCTACAAAGATGAAATTTTCGACAGAAGTGTGGATGCGTACTCTTTCGGTCTTATATTATATGAGGTACCTTTTTACTATCTTCATTGTGTTACAAAATTTGATTCATTGTCAATTCAGCACTTCTAAATTAGCTTTACTTGCCTGGGTTTCTAGAATATGTTTCCTTTCTTGTCAGTACTTTGCATTCTCAAGCACACACGCTACACATAAACACTTGTGCTATGAATAAAACACCGCTGATTTGGGGGATTTTTTTGCATGGTTTTTTCTTTTTATCTTTTGCGGAAAACATTACATTGAAACAAAGCGTTAACTTGTTCCTTACGTGGATGTGTTTTCTCATAGATGATTGAGGGAATACAACCATTCCATCCCAAGCCTATTGAAGAATCTGTGAAGCTGATGTGTTTGGAAGGAAAAAGACCGCAGTTGAGGACCAAATCAAAAAGTTATCCCCCTGTACTAAAAGAGTAAGTTTGATTTCAATGCAAGTCACCAAATGGTCTACTGATTAATATGCAATAACTTTTTCCCATCGTATCTGAAAGGGGAATTGTAATGCTTAAATGATGATGCTACAATGATATGCATGCAGGTTGATTGAGGAATGTTGGGATCCAGAACCTGCTATGAGACCCATTTTCTCTGAGATTATTGTACGGTTGGACAGGATAGTTGCGAATTGCTCGAAGCAGGGATGGTGGAAGGACACGTTTAAGCTTCCTTGGTATGTCCATCTTCTGTGCATCTTCTTAAGGTTCATAGTATTTTCTCTTACACACGATGAAACTTGTAGATTTCATTTTCTAACTGTGCTGATATGCAGGAAATAAGAGGAGGCAGTCTCAGTTCCATCGCAAAACGAATGGAGGAAAGGACTTGGGGGTAGACTATGTGCTCGGGCCTTGACGTTGCAGTCTCAGTTCATTTCTAGTATGTAGATTCATGTGTGAAAAAGAAAAAGCTTTTCCTATAGATGACTTGTTTTACATACGCACGCACGCGGACAATAATGTACTCCTCCGAAATTCTGTTATCATTGCATCCGAAACCCTTTGATTTTGATGATGATCACCGCATTTTGCAGCGAAAAAGAAACGATCTATAAAGTGATGTTATTGTACGATCTGTAAAGTGTATAGAAGAAGAGAAGAAGAAGCCTTTCTGAAGTTGCTTTTCCTTTGGGTGAAGATGGAGCCCATAACGTGGACAAATTAACCACATGTGTGTGTAAATTGGTAATGTAATCCAATCATATTAGATTAATTGTCTTCGTAGGTAATCGATACTTTGCTTATGGAATTATTCGGTCTTAATTCCCGTTTTATCCGAATTAATCGAGCATTTTCATACAACGTTCATGGGTCAAAAAGGCATCCACTTTGTAAATGTAATATGGAAGGTACTAAATTCAGAAACTCGAACGCTGTATTTGACACGAGGGAAACACAAGCACCCAAAAATGAGCATGAAAAAACCGATTAACTGCGCGAGATAGAGAGGCTTGAGGCGCAAGCAATACGAATACAATTATGTCAGTTGGAAGGAAAATGAGTTTTCAAGTGTAAAAGAAAAAGAATGGTTGGGATTGAGAAATGAGAAGGGGTTTGCTCCTTAATTTGGTAGAGGGGAAGAAAAAGGATGTGACAAAGACTCGTCAACAAGAGTGATATACCTTTGGAGCATGATTGACAAACAAACCCGCCATTTAAACCCTAAAAACTCCTTCCACCTCCTTCCCCATTCATTCCTTCCTTTCAATGGGGTGGCTTCGCTCCCTCGTCTCCCCCTTGAAGAAGCTCTGGGATCGTCTGCACTCGAGCCACAGAAAGCGTACGCAATTCCTCGTTTCTCCTTTCGCCATCGAATTCTATCTCTTCTCTATCTCTCAGTTAACATCCATACGATCTTCATACTTTTGTTCTTGTTAATTTACAAACTTGCAGGAAAAGGGATATATATACTGTACAAGGATGTGAGGTCCTGTCCATGCGAAGATGTGCATGTTCTCTGGTCCATCCTGGTCGACTCGCAGTCGCAACCTACACCACCTGCATTGCCATCTAATTAATTAATTATCAATTAAGAGGATAATTTTATCTTCTTGTACATGAATACTATCCTATTATATACATACATGATACATCCGTTGATAATACAATAATCCTATTTCGTGTTGCCTTGCTAGTTGCTATCTTCAACTTGACCAGCTTCATTGTATCATGCCGCGTTTTCAATTTAATTAACCACCTTTGTTCGGCTTTGTCCGATTGTATTTTGTTCTATCAATGATCCGATTCCTGCCAACTAACTATTTTTTTAGTGATAAAAAAAAAAAAAAACAAATTTGATTTGCCAATGTCTCTAGAAAAAAAAATGGTAATGCTAAAACTTAAACATTATAAAAGAATGAGAAATGACTTCTGGACGGAAGTATCTATTTTTTTTTTATACATTTGGCCTTTGTTTCTAGAAAAAGATAGTGTGGAAATAACAAAAATAAAGAAAAAATTACAATAAATATTTAGAATTCTTTTTATACTAATAAAAATATTTACAGCCACAAAAATTATTTGAAATTTTAATTGGTGTTTTTAATTTGAGAAAAAAAAAGAACAAAAAAAAAATAAAAAGTTGGTGGGCTTGGGTATTTTCAGTTGTAGCATCTAAAACCCTTGTGTTCTTCTTTCCCGGAAATGCTCACACGCACGCTCGCTCACAGAAGGAAAGAAGAGGCACGGAGGCGCAGACATTGAAACACAGGTAGAGAAAGACAGCAATGGCGGATAGCAAGGCGGTGACGATCCGGACGAGGAAGTTCATGACCAGCCGTCTCCTCTCCAGAAAACAATTCGTGAGTCTTCTACCTACTACTATTCTCCTGTTTGGTCAACTAGAAAAACGTAGGAAAAAAACAAGAAAGAATTTAACCCAACAATCCCATATCGTAAATTGAACTGTGCTTCCAATGTGGGATCTTAAGCTGTGAAAATCCTTACCCAGAAATGTATATCTTCTACTTTTTAACTTGGAGTGTGTAAATCCTTTGTTTCGCTGCAGGTTATCGATGTCCTGCATCCAGGAAGACCGAATGTTTCCAAGGTTTGTTTTCTGTCGTTTAATCATCTAACGTTAGTGTCAACATTTTACTACGGAAAACTCTAATTTTGTTGGCTTAATGGTATTTTGCAAGTTTAAAGATAAGTTTCGAATCTTAGACAATGGTTTCGAGGTTTGGGTTGTAATGTATCGATGGTTTTTAGCTGTTAATTTGTACATTTCGTGCCAGTGCTGTTAATCACAACTTTTTTTTCTGGTTGTGGCTTTATTTTTTTTTGGTTCGGCGGATTGTTTGTTTTGTCGGCTGAAAAGAATTTTTGTTTCGTGTGGTAATGTAGGCGGAGTTGAAGGAGAAACTGGCAAGGTTGTATGAAGTGAGGGATCCAAATGCCATCTTTGTTTTCAAGTTCCGCACCCATTTTGGAGGGGGGAAATCCACTGGTTTCGGTTTGATTTATGATTCAGTTGAGAATGCAAGTACAGGCTGATCAGGGTAACTTTACCTTCTTTTTCTCTAGCACATTGCATGTAAATTTTAGTTCTTTATGCTTCGACATAACTTTATGTCTCATCATTCAAATGTGCATTAATTGGATTCCTTCTTATCGTATGAGTTTGATAAAAAGGCCCTTTCAGGCTATTCATAAACTGTAGAACAAAGGGTTACTAACGGAGGTGCATCTGTTTTAAATTCTGTTGATTAGTTTATTTCGATCCTCTAATCTATCGCCTTCCACAGGAAGAGTTGATAGAATTTGAATAATCTGATATATCGATGCTTCTGCGTCTGGTATATAATGGTTTTAAATGCTATGGAAGTATGCTTTGCTATCCTTCCCAAGTTAATAGGTGTCTTTTAGTAGGTTTTGAATGCTATGATTTTGCTTTGGTGAATAGGGTATCTTTTAGTTGTTGCATGTGTTTTTGGTTTGGCTTCAAATGGACGTTCTTGGGGGTTTGTCTCTTGAATCCCTTATATCTACGCTCGTGGACAGTCTCAATCTCTCTCGCTCAACCGTGGCTACTTGTGCAGAATGGACTGGATACAAAGGTGGAGAAGTCAAGGAAACAACTCAAGGAAAGGAAGAACAGAGCCAAGAAGATCCGCGGAGTAAAGAAGGTACTATTTTTTGTTCTCTTGAACCTGAAATTGTTGGGGGATTTTACTTTTCTGAATCTTGTTATGTTTTCAGTGCCTTGACTATTTTGTGATTTTCTCAACATTTTCATTGTTTTGTGCAGACTAAGGCTGGCGATGCTGCCAAGGGCGGGAAGAAGAAATGAGCTTCTACACATTTTGAGTTTGCAGGTGTTCTTCGCAGCATGTCCCTGCATCAACCGCTGTTTCCGCCATCAACCTCTGTCTCCGCATCAATCTCTGCATCAACCTCTGTTTGGCGATGCTGCCAAGGGCGGGAAAATCTCTCGTGCTTCTTGGCTCTTAATCATGAAAATTAGTAGGGCATCATTTGCATCAATTCATGACAGAACCTACGCAGAATTTCGTCGCAAATTTGCCAAATCCGTTGTTTTGTAGTTTCTTTTTACGGGTGTATTGCAATCAAACAATTCTCCATGATATATATATATATTTGCTTTTAACTACCTCTTGTTTTGTTTATTGCCAAAGATCTATCAATTTGAATGAGAATTCAGCATATATAAACGAATCTTTGAGCATATACCTTCACATGCTTCACTAGTTTTCCTTAGTATCCTTTTGGTCAATCGCAAAAAATGTCGTTCTAACACGAAAACCATACAATTAATCCACTAAATTTAGACTTATTTTTAACCACCCCTCTTGAAATGAAATATTATTAAAAAAATGTCATTTTCTTGGATAACAAGTCGTATTTTTCTTTCTTTTATCATTTTTTTTCCCCGGGATATTCCTAAAGAATAATAATTGGGGTTGGAACGGTCAATAACTCAATTTTGTTGCTCTGAAAAATTGTTTATTATTGATAAATATATAAACCTTAAACCCTAAAATTCAAAGAGGAGGATTTCCGGGTTTCAGGTTTTCTTCATTTGGCTTCCTTGATTCGCATTTCTTGGTGAATAGTTTCAATTTCATTTCAATCGAGCGGTTTCTAGAAACCTCGAGACGACATTGTTTCAGTTGTGTGCTGCAATTGATTATGTGTGAGATCCGAAACTGCGGAAATTGAGAAATGGCTTCCAGAGCGATCTTCAGGAGGAACAGAATCCTCACCGACTATGTAACGGCGTCGTCTCGCGCCAGCCCTGGATTCCAGCGGCTCGGGCATTCCCATGGCGCTCAGAAATTGGAGTCCAAGGGTTTCAGCAGTATCCTCACGCTTCAGAGCAGCAGCAACAACGACGATGATGATAAAGTTTCCCTCGCAAAAGACGAGTTCCGCCGATTGGGGTATGTCTATATCTCGCCGATGGGGATACATCATCGGTGGATGTCGCAGGCGATTCGAAATGCGTCCACAGCTGCAGCGGCGGCGACGACGCCCGTTAAGCCGACTGAAGGGGGCAGTCCCAGTGATGACGAGGAGAACGAGCGTTTGGCTGCCAAGAAAAGAAAGGAGGCATCTCCGGAGGACTGCGATCAAGCTGTTCAGGGATTGAGCACTGCAAAAGCCGCCAAGGCGAAGAAGTTGCAAGAATCTCAAAAGTACAAGGCTGTCAAACCCATGTTGCAGAAAGTTTGGGCCACCATCCTGGGAATTGGCCCCGCTTTGAAAGCTATAGCTTCCATGAGCAGGTTAGGTTAGAATAGATAGGTTATATTTATTTCATTTCATTTTCCATTCGTCAGCTTTCTCTTTATTTTTTATGCAAGCGATATTCTATTTTAAACTAATCTAAACTGCGGGATGGGGTTCGAGTGGGCTGCATACCTGAAGAACATCCGCTCTAGAATGTGTGGCTACGCCCACGTCTGCCCATTTCTTAGCTCTTTTAATCAAGATTTCGTCTTTTAATCAAAGACGATTTCATCTTCCCACATGCTGGTTTTCATGCTTGTTTGGTTATGCAGGGAAGACTGGGCCAAGAAACTTGTTCACTGGAAGAAGGAATTTATATCCACATTGCAGCATTATTGGTTGGGTATTAAGCTACTGGGTGCCGATATAAGGATTTGTTCGAGGTTGCTGCTAAAGCTTGCTGGCGGCAAGACTCTCTCTAGAAGGGAGAGACAACAGCTCACCCGCACAACAGCTGATATCTTTAGGCTAGTTCCCTTGTCGGTTTTCATCATTGTTCCTTTCATGGAATTTTTGCTGCCAGTATTCCTCAAATTGTTTCCCAACATGCTGCCATCAACTTTTCAAGACAAATTGAAGGAAGAGGTAGAGATTGTATATTTCCTAGTGGATTTAGCTTGGATTCTGCATCTGCGTCTGCTTCAATGTTCCTAGGACTCGCATTTATATATAGATATATATATATATATCATTTCTCCCTCTTGACATATCTTCTTTAGTTCAAGAGTTTGCTTAAATGCGTGCCTGCATGATCCATGTCAAGTCTCTGCATGTCCATTCTCCCACCAACTTGTGTTTTCAATACATGTACACATAGTTTGTTTGATACTCACATATAGTATGTTTTTAAAACAATCTTAAGTATTCACACATGCTTAGGGGCTTGTTTTCTCCCCTTGTGTTGTAGGATGTTGGATTTCAACTTTTTAATGAATGTGTAGGAAGCATTGAAGAGGAGGCTAAAGGCAAGAATAGAATACGCTAAGTTCCTTCAAGACACGGCCAAAGAAATGGCAAAGGAAGTTCAAAACTCAAGGAGTGGAGAAACTAAGCAAACTGCAGAAGATCTAGATGAATTTTTAAACAAGGTGTGGCTTTCATTTCCTATGGTCCACTTTCCATGTTTCTTTCTCCAATATTTCTTTTGTGCAAACCTGTCTATTTCTAAGTATAGGTTAGAACGGGTGCAAGTGTTTCTAACGAGGAGATCTTGGGGTTCGCCAAGTTGTTTAATGATGAACTTACCCTAGATAACATCAGCAGGTTATCTTTTATCATGATTTCTCAAGGTTTTTGTGTTTGAATATGATGGGGATGCATTTGTGAGGGAAGTTAGTGACTCTGTTTTCTGTTGCATGCAGGCCTCGGTTAGTCAGTATGTGCAAATATATGAACATCAGCCCTTATGGAACAGATGCATATTTGCGATATATGCTCCGGAAAAGACTCCAGCGGTGAGATGCATACCTTAGCATATTAGATGCACATTTGTTTTGTTGTAGCCCTTAGAAACAAGAACAGTAAAGTGAATACTAAATTAGAGCTATTTATTAGGCTCCTCATGCTGGGCTCTGCTCGATTAGGTCTTGGTTCAAGCTTGGTCATCTGTGTTGTATATGTTTTTTCATATTTCATCAATGAAATCTTTAGTAAATAATTAGAAATACAAATTCTTCTTTTCAATAAGAGCATATACTATCTTCTTAGAGAATTTGATCAAAGAATTTCTTACTATGAAGATAAAGAACTTCTCGAAAATGCTGCTATCCCTAATTGGTATTTGGATTAGCTACATATAAACCAAAACATGAGTTAAGTTGAGTATTGTTTTAATGTTTATTAACATTTTTTTTGGTCAGGATTAAGGCTGATGATAAGTTAATTCAAGAAGAAGGTGTGGAATCCCTTACAGAAGATGAGCTGCGCGAGGAATGCAGGGAGCGCGGAATGCTTGGTTTGCGTTCTGTGGAAGATATGCGCCAGCAGGTATACTATGCTTAGACTAGATACTCCTTTTCTTTGTTTGCAGATTAGGTGGTTGAAACTTCAATTACCTTTTTCGGAATCTCAGAGTCTGAATTATATTTTTCAGTTTCATAAGTAGTTAATGTAGCTTGGTGATTTATGATATATCAAAGCTGATCTCAGTGCTCATTTATTCATTAACATCTTCATGTAGCTTCGTGATTGGTTGGATTTGTCTCTCAATCACTCCATGCCATCTTCGCTTTTGATCCTTTCCAGGTATCCTTAGTCTCCACAAAATGCACACCAAACTCTTTGGTTTTGTTTAATTCTTGATTATTGCTTTTACATTCAGAATCCCTACAGTTCATGCATATCTTGATAGTGGAGCCAGTTTAACTTCATTCTTGTTTGATGTGCGTAATGCAGGGCCTTCATTGTGTCTGGAAGGTTGATGCCAGCTGACGCCGTTCGAGCTACACTGTCTTCTCTGCCAGATGAAGTGGTGGATACTGTTGGTGTTACGTCATTGCCCTCTGAAGACTCTGTATCTGAAAGGAGGAGGAAATTGGAGTTCCTTGAGATGCAGGAAGAAAAGATCAAGGTTGAAATAGTTTGGTTTTTATTTTGACGGTCTTATAAATAGCTATTGGTGTCTTAGTAGTTAGTACTTAGTAACCAGAACTAAACATATGTGTGCGTGCGTGCACGTGTATTTTTATAAGCCAGTTTTGATGCATTTGGTTTGGAGTTGTCTGGAACCAAGAAAAGGACGAGCAATCAATAAGTATAAACACAAATGATAAGCAGAAGAAAAACTCCTGAAATAAAATGTGATGACTATCATCGATAAGCAGAAGAAAAACTCCTGAAATAAAATGTGATGACTATCATCTGACCTAGAAAATTTTAGTTGAAGAAAGAAATTTAAGATGTAACAATTCACTTCTGTCTCTAATTTGTTGAGCCTTAATTGTACCGAGTGGCTTTCTGAACTATTATGTGACAGGAGGAGGAAGAGAAAGAGGAAGAAGAGCTAGCCAGAATGAAGGAATCTCAGGCCAAAGAAGAGGATAAGGCATTGAAAGAGATGACTATTCCAACAGCCAAAGAAGCACAAGACCAAGCCAGGGCAAGGACACTAGAAAAGCAAGAGAAGCTCTGCGAAATAAGTCGTGCATTGGCTGTTTTGGCTTCTGCATCTGTAAGGACTGGACTGAGTAACTCTCAATATTTATTTGTGTTCTCTTTTCATTTTTCTCTACCAAAATTTCAAGCACTATCATCCACACTGTAAGCTTAACAAGTTTCTTATTTTTTGTTTTTGAATAATAGTCTGTGAGTAGAGAGCGTGAAGAGTTCCTGAGGCTTGTCAATAAGGAGGTAATTTAAAACATTTAATTGCTCTTAGTTTGTATTGGGTATCTTTAAGATGAAAGCATTTATCTTTGGGTATGCATGCTTGTGTTCCCTTGCTCAGTATATGCGGCAGACACATTTGGAGGGATAACTGCTCGCAGTTAACCAGGACCATACATCATAAGTATTGCCTCCAGTTCTGAGTCATTTCTATGTTTCTGCTTGTTGCTTTTGTCCCTTTTTGTTTGAAGAATGTGCAGATTGATGACATTTAATGGCATTTAATAATGAGCTTTCTGTCTGTAGATTATATGCATGCACTATCATATAATGTTCAATTCAGAAGGATACTTTGCTTAAGTTGATTTCTTTGATCTTTCCAGATTGAACTTTACAATAGCGTGGTGGATAAAGAGGGTACAGATGGTGAAAAGGAAGCCTTAAAGGCATATAAAGCTGCTCGAGGTGAAAATGACAGTAATGCTGAGGCTGAAGGTGATGATGGTGGGGTTTCATCAGCCCTCATAGACAAGGTTAGATATTCAATTCCAAGTTATCTACTTATAACATGCTTACCATTGTTTACTTGATGGATCATCATTTATTTTGTGTATTTCAGGTCGATTCAATGCTTCACAAACTTGAAAAGGAAATTGATGATGTAGATGCTCAAATTGGTGATCGCTGGCGATTACTTGACAGGTAATTTGTTGATTTTAAATCTTGCTTCCTCTGTTGTGTTATTATTTAGCATGTATTTTCACATCTTCCCTCCCTTCTTAAATAAGAATATCTTCCCATTCTTTTTGAAACAATACTCCCTACTGGTTGCGATGTGCATATGATAATGGGCAGGATAATCAGAAATAGGATTTGTCTAAACGTGATGGCTGGTGAGTTTAAATTTTAAGCTTTGATGGGGTAACCTTTGATTGAATTTATTAGCTACCATAAGTTTAAGAGCTGATACAGTTAACTTTTGAAATCACCGTAACTGTTGGTTTGAATTTTAAACTCATTTTAAGTGATAAACACTTTACAGCTATGAGGATGGTATCGGCATTTATTTTCTTCTTGCAGTTAATATTTTAAATGGTGTGTGCAGGGATTTTGATGGGAAAGTAACTCCCGAGGAGGTTGCAGGCGCTGCGAACTACTTGAAGAATACTTTAGGCAAGGAGGGTGTCCAAGAACTGATACGCAACCTTTCCAAAGATAAAGGTGGGTGAATTTGTGTTGGTTCTTCTGCTAGGCTCATCTCTTCTCCTGAATATCCACTGCTTGTGTTAATGCATCCGATTAATTAACATTGGTCTCCGTATGCATTGATTTTGATGATTGTTTTTGGTGTGTTGTGGCAGATGGGAAAATTCTTGTGGAAGACATTGTGAGATTGGGCAGTCGGTCGGAAGATGCAAACTCAGCAGAAGAGGAGGAGGAGGAGGAGGAGAAGAGAGTTTAGAGTACGATGGTAGCATGCATAATTGCATATCCCAACTCTTACTTTTGTCATGAGAGGTTGATTATGCCTGAATCAGATTCTTAATGGTTGTAGTTATTGGCCAACAGTGGATTTGCTTAGCTTATGTCTTGTCCTCTCCTGGGCTATCATATCCAATCCAATCCAATCCTACAGGTTTTTCATACGTACAGAAGAGAAGTGCTTTTGAATCTTCTATTGGTTAAGCGAAAGACATGAGAGAGAGAGAGAGAGAGAGAGAGAGAGAGAGAGAGAGAGATGTTTTTCACTTAACATAAGAAATATAAATCCCCCCCCCCCCCCCCCCTTTTTTATTACAATTAAGAGATGATATATATTGATGATGAAGGTGATTACAAGCGAAAGGGAAAGGGAGAAAAACCTAATCTGTGGATCATGCGCCTTACTCTTTTTCGCTTACGTATCCGAACCAATAAAATTCAAATTAGTCAAAGACTTAATTTGAGTTACGTCTCCTGCAATTTAACTTTTGATCTCATTTTGTCCATTAAAATTTAAAAATCATCATTTTATTCTTTGAAACTTAAATTTCGTTTTTACTTTGACTTGTTTGTGTTAAATTCGTTGTGAATTCGTTAAAACAGGCTTAACTAGAAAGAATTCCTAATTCCGTTGTCTTACCAATCACTGGCACAAGATCCATTTATATGAGACTTTGACTTGATGTATTCAATTTGGCAACAACCAAACCCTACATCATCACTACATCATATTCCTACGTACTTCATATTATTCCCACACCGTCCACCATGTTTTTATATTTTATATTTTGTATGTACACACTACCGGTGAGAATGAAATGAAGGTAGTTGCACACGAGTTATCATGGGGGTATCGAATATAATTGAAGAAATAATTGTGGATTGTGCTGTGTGGACAAGGATTTTCTATCCTCTTTTTTCTCTCTTTCATTTTCTCTCCTCTTATTTGAACGCTAAAAATTTCATTTTTGCAAAGAAAACAAAAAACTAAAGAGAAAAAGAAGAAAACAAAAACTATGATTGAAGGAGAGGGAGGAGAGGGTAAAAAAAATGAAGAGAATCCGCACCCGTAGAGGTGTGGATTGGATTTAACCAACCACGTCCACTCACTTGGTATGTGTGTGCATATATATATTATATATAGGTAATGTTAGGAAGATTAAATTTATAGATAAAATGTTGATAAATTAGTTTACAAATTTTGTTTCCATATTTAGTTCCCATAACATTATTATATATACATATAACGTACCCTACAAGGCTTCAAGTCGTTGAAATCTTTGCAGATAGAATAATAACACGATTGCGATAGTTGGAGGTGAAGAGAAAATCAAGTGAGTAGTTCTTACAAGTCCAATCAAAACAACTTACTTTTCTGCGGATTGCATTATTTACAGGGAGATATCTCTACAAGGAAAACATATATAGTCACAGTCAAGTCATATTCCCACGGCGGCCAAGCATATTGCATGCCTAATTCTCACTCCACCCGGCAATCACCCCCTTTGCCCTAAACCCAACCAAGCAATCTCCTCTCATGCCGCTGCCGCTGATGATTAGTTGAAACCCCAGCTTGGCCAATCACATGCACTCTTTATAATACTTATCAAATTCTCCATATTTTAGTTGAAATCTCTTAAAAATCAAAGATTGATACGGAAAAGTGGAGGAGTTGAAATGCAAACTTCACCCTGTATTACCAGAATATAAAAAATAAAAAAATTAATGTACATAAATTTTACCATAATCCTTTGCAGATTTCAAATTTTTGATGAATTTTTACAGAAATTTTTCTTTAATTCCGACTAAATTTAAATGAATTGATATATCTCCATTGCAAATTTTTATAATTTTTGTCAAAAGCAACTGGTACGAAGTATTTATCAATATTTCCATGAATTTACATATTGATGTTTCCACCTAGCTATATCGATATTTTAAATATTAAACACACACAAATTAAAAGCAAAAATGTACTTGGATAGCACACTAACATAAATTTAATTTTGCATTTATGTGTCACGTACCCTAAAGTTAAATGAAGAAAAAAAAAAACAAGTTTACTGAGATTAGTCACATTTTTTTCTTTTGTACACGTGAGTGTTAATTAGGCATTCAGTTGAAATAAATAAATAATTAGTTATATGTAATTAAAGAGAGGAACAGAAGCGGCGTCGTACTTTTCTTCACCACAACACATATTATTCAGAAAACTTATTCATATATAATGACTGAAATGCTTGGCAACATCTTTTATTTTTCCTACAACAAATTGTGGGTTAAGTTAAACCACACAATAAATCAACGCTAAACTCATCGAACAAATAAAACATAAAATTTCTTACTTTCATGCATGTGAAAAGAATACAAATAAAGAGTAGAATGCAACAACGATGATTTAATACTAAATAATAATCAAGCTATGGCTGCCAATTTGGACACAAATTGTTGGATGTTGTTATCCGAAGTGCCACCGTCGCTCACAGCCTCGATCGCCAACTCCCTCCATTTCTTGGCATTCTTTTTCATTTCAATCCCATCCTTGTCATCTCCCATCACCTTCCTAATGCAGCGCTTAATCTCTTCTCTTCCTACCATCCCATTAGCGTTCTCATCATCGTAGTTAATCTGATCGTAAAGATCGTGATGATAAGCCTTCACTCTAACACCAACCTTCCAAACAGCCTCAACTAATTTGGAATTAGTGGGCTGGTCGGTCCACTGCGGCATTGCAATCATTGGCACTCCCAAGCTTAATGCCTCGATCGTCGAATTCCACCCGCCGTGTGTGAAAAAACACCCCACCGCCGCATGCGACAGCACCTCCAACTGAGGGCTCCATTTTACTACTAACCCTTTGCCGCCGTTACTCGTCTCTTGGACAAACTTGGAGGGAAGCTTTGCCTCCTCCGAAGCCCTAACCACCCACAAGAAATGGACGCCGCTTTCCTTCAGCCCAAATGCAAGCTCCTCCATCTGCTTGTCACTAAGATTGGCCATGCTACCAAACGCCACGTACACAACCGAGCCTGCTGGCTTGGTGTTGAGCCAGTCGGTGCAGGTCCAGTCGGACTTGAAAAGATGAAGCCCGTAATCCTTGTCGTCTTTGATGCTGTTGTCCAAGTAAGTAGATGGGATTGTCGGCCCTATTGTCAATAAATTTGGACAATCTTTTGACATGGAGTCCACCACCTGTACATGCGTAATTATTGCATATTCGTTAATTAATGGATTCGTTAGATATCAGCTCTTTAAATTCTTATTTTTTTAATAAAAACCCATTTAATTTTAAAAATTCAAATAAAACTCAAATTTCAAATAATCTATCATGTGGACAAATATAGATAATCAGTTATTACAACTTATGCCATAAAATTCTAATTTTGTCAATATATGTTATTACTCATCCTAATTATGACGAGCGATTAAATCCATATGGATATTAGTTTTACCTTTCTTGTATCGTAACATTAGTAACACATATAAATTAATTTATCATATTTAAAAAATAATAGACATAACTCGTATAATAAAAAAAAAATATTGTTTGAATCATGTAATTACCTACATATGGAGCCCATATTTCTTTTATTCGCATGTAGAACTTTAAAAAAAAAATCTCAAAGATGAAATTTGTTTGCCACAAATCAAGTCGGTACACACGTAGAAGATATCTTTTTTAGGCCTTTAAAATTGAAGGCCTTATGTGGAAGGGCACCTTTTGCATATGGACAAAACCACTGCTGCATAGAACTCACATGCATGAGCACGTGTTTCCATCTAAATAACATTACTCAATTAATATTTAATACAACGATAATCTATCTAGTTAAAAATATTCCACTCCATTTGGATTTACCAAAACCAAGAAACTCAATTATATATTAAGTACTAGTAATTAGTTAATTAAACATAGACGGACGTACCTCTTGCTCTAACTTGTAGAAGGTATTGGCAAAAATGAAATCAGCTTTGTGGGTGTTTAAAAACTGGTTCAACACCACCTCAAAGTAAGCGGGATAGGAGCCCGGGACAGAAATGAAGGACGGCAAGTCTTGGGGCTCGAGCACATGCAAGCCCGGAATAGTAGAAACCGTCAGTTTCCCACGATGCTGGAGATAGTAAATGTAATTGACCGTGCATGTTTGAGTAAAAAAGGCACCGGCAAGTACACCAAATTGTTTGCCTACTTCCAAAGCCCAAGGTAAAAAGGGATCGTAAACAATGCAATTTATAGGGTGGGGTGAGTTTTGGTGCTTTGCAATGAGCTCGGCTAGGGTTTTGGATCCCACGGCTTCCATCCGGGATAGATATTCGTCGATGCTCTCAGCTCGGGCAAAGCCGCCTTCATCGTAGCCATCGGAGATGGTGTCGAAGTGGACGGAGCCGGATGATTTGGGCTGCAAAGAGTTGGCGATGAAGATGGTGTTGGCTAGAGTCACTTTGATGCCCTTGGAGGCAACGCGCTTGGAGAACTGGAGAAATGGGTTTATATGACCTTGAGCAGGATAAGGAACTACCAACACGTGAGCTCTGTAACCCTTATCATCTTCCATTCTCTCTCTCTCTCTCTCTCTCTCTCTCTCTCTCTAATAATTTGGACAATGTAAGCAACTCTCTCCCTCTCTAATAATTTGGACAATGTAAGCAATGTTTATATAGCTAGAGGGTGAGCGCATACACAACATAAGAAATAGTTCAACTACTTATAAGCACATACAAGGTCTTTCTCTTTCTAAACTGGATTTGATATTCTCAACGACAAGTTTATGATTAACAACCAAACGCATGTATTGCATACCGTAGCTAGCTAGAGATCATGTTGATAAACGATATATACATATATGCATAAATTTTGAGTAGGTTTAAATCGCAATCGCATGTAATACGACGACTGTTAGGTTGAAACCCTCAACACCTTTATCTATTTTTTATATATCTCTTGCGTGCACTACACATCGATTTGCGAGTCCAGCACATGCTCAATAAGTAGAGAGATTTTTCAATGTCTGAAAAATACGGCTCGGTACATCAAATGTAATGATACAATTGGTTGGAAACCTAAAAAAAAAATTCCGACAAATTATCTTACTAAACTTGGAGTACTAAACTGTATTCCCAGCACACTAAAAAACTTCTCTCGTAGGTGGATAAGATCGATCGATGTCGAGCAGCTCATGCAATGGGAACTAGCTAGTAATAGGGAGAGAACAAGTATATATACATATTGGATTGATATTAAAAACCCCAGTCCTTATTAAGTAGAAGCAATTATCATTCTTAATTAGCCCTATTTTACTTGTTTCTTGATTGCATGAGTTAATGCAAGTTAGACATATTCCACTTGGCAACTTGGGAGATCCATCATCCCCCTATATTATTTTCTAGCATAAATTACATAAAACTACATTAATTATAGGTCGAATTATAATTTCATATCTCATGTTTTAAACATTGCAATGTCATACCTTAACTTATGAATTCGTTGCAATGTCAAGCATTATTCGTTAAAATTTATATCAATTTGACTGTTAAATGATGACATATTAAAAGCGTAACCCACTATTTCCCTAACTGAAATAAAAATTAATTTTAAAAAAAAAACTCTCTTCCTCGCTGACCCACTCTCTACTCTCACTTGTCTCCTTTTTTCGTCTTTCTTTCCTTCTAGCAACAATGAACAATCAACCATAACCTGCATCTCCGCCTGCAACCAATCATCTCCGCCGCACCTGTATCTCGCCTGCAACCAACCACAAACCTGCATTCTCGCATTCATCTGCCCTCGTTAGCACTCCCATATCGTCCACCTACCTGCACACTCGAACCCCTTTTTTTACGAAGGCCAGACCCGATTTCTTTGAATCAACCTTGTTTGTAGGGTCGTGTTCAATGAATCGGGAGCTTGATGGTATGCCAGACCCCTCTTTTACGAAGCCCAGACTCGACCTTTTTGAATCAGCCCAAATCCGACTCTTTGAATCAACCATGTTCGGCAATTTGGAGCTTGATGGTGATGCCCTTTTCTCTCTCCAAGTCCGTGTTGATGAGAAATTGGGATCTGATGTGGGCGACGATGAAAAAGTCTGATGTGGGCGCCGGTGGACGGGCAGATGACTTGGTGGAGGTTGTGGCGGCGGGGGCGGGAGGTTTTGGTGTGGATGAGGGGTTTGGAGTGCGAGTAGAGAGAGTAGGAGGGAAAGAATGAGGTGATGGTTTTGGGATGGGAACGTTGGGGTGGTGACTGTGACAAGGCGAAATCTAGAAAGACGAATCCCAGCGAACCGACGACAAGGCCGCGGAGGTCAAGGTTCTTGAGGATGAGTCGGGAGACTCGGCCATGGCTGCCATTGTTTCTCTGCAAGTGAGAGCAGAGAGCGTGAGAGAGGGAGACAAGTGAGAGGAGAGAGAGCGACGAAGAGAGTTTTTTAATTAATATTGTTAAATAAATGAGTGGGCCTGTATCTGTTATGTCATCATTTGACAGTCAAATTAACAGAAAATTTAACGGATGTCTGACATTATAACGAATTCATAAGTGGAGACATAACATTGTAATGTTTAAAAGATGAGATATGAGATTGTAGTTCCGCCCATAATTAAAATGATTTTGTGTAATTTACCCTACTTTCTATAGGAGGAATCAAGATTCAATAGTTAGAAAAAGCCAAGGACTTGTGGTTCATGCTTAACGTCGACTTGACAAATTAGGCCTCATGATTCATTAAATCTGAAATATGTTCTACCTTATAACCCATTAAGTAGGAGTTGCTTGCTATGATAGATGTGTTTATTTTAATAATAAAATATTATGCATAAATTTCTTTTTGTATGATATTATATTATTCAATCAAAACGTTATATGATGATGAATTTAATCCATGCACGTTGCTTTCGAATATTGACCATCGAAACTTGGTACCCATACTATTTTAAAACTAATGCAAGTTGCATTGTTTCCTCTTAGTTGCCAATTAAAATGCAACTTCGTCCATTTCAATTTGTACTCATCTTGGCGATTTGTGGTTCTATTTCTTCTAATTATTTGGTACGTGATAAAAGACTCAGAACCTATAGCAGCCACCCAAATCCCTCACGCAACTCAGGCGACCACCACCACACCTTGCCGTCCACTACCCCTTCTTCGTTTCCTCACCGAACTCCAACCACCAGTTGAATATCAGAGTGCGCGAAGGAACAAGACTACAAAATATAATATTTTTAAATAAACGAGAATGGCAAAAAAGGCTACAAAACTCCAAGAGGCAACATTATGAATGACTTAATAAAATAAATTAATACAATCACTACTATATATATATAGTGAAAACTAAAGCAAAACCGTAATCCTTAACGGGTAAGAAACTCAAATATCCTTGGCCCACAAAAAAACCATAAACAATAATAAAATAATAACTAATTTTCGAACACCACCACCACAAAGCAATACACAAACCCTTGCCATGTTTTTTGTTTTTCGTTTTGTTTTGCTGGGGAAATTCTGGGTTGATCTCTAGGAACAAGGCAGGGGAGGAGGGGACCGATTAACCAAAAGCAAAAGGCTCTGTAAGCATAAGGAAGGCTCTCGCACTAATTCTAACCCGATGCTTTTCCCTCTCTCTCTTTTTTTTTTTTCTTCCATCTTTTCATGTTTTTCCGTTTGCTAATGCGAAACAGTAAATTTATGTGAACGGGTGTTAACAGATGAGTCGTTAATTTAATGGGCTGGTTTGGAGGGTGATCTATAAATTTATTGAGTTCGGTTTGAATGATCTGCTAATTTAACCCATAAAATTCTACTGAGGAGGCCGAGCTTGAGTGGCCCGTTTCATGTATGACCATACTTTTCAGGCTTTAAGTTTAAAGACTAGTATGCTACTATTTTTGCTACAAGAAAACTCCATTTCGTGAATATATAATAATATGGGTAGAATTTGAAGGATAGATTCTATTTTGCAACTAGTAACACTACTTGATAACCATTTAATGGACAATTTGTGTATTATTTGAATACATGATGATGGCATATGTAATCGATGATCTCATGAAGACAATATATATTAGTTTTAAGAGCATCTCTTTTATTTAAGAAAAGAAAACTTATTTGTCATAAAAACACGACCTCTCGTCCGAATGATACAAAATATGGATTAATTTTCTTTCAAACTTCATTGTGACAATATATGTGCTGTCATATAAGTTTATCTCTTGGTAGAGATCGCAATCTCTTACGACCAAGTGGAGCCACCAATCCACCCGTCTTTCTCCATTCCCATGCGGCATTCGACCTTTCCCCTTTCCGACCAATTGATCACCGTCCCTTTTATTGGCCTTTTCTCTCACTCTCTCTCTCTCTCTCTCTCTCTCTCTCTCTCTCTCCTAGTAGGTCGTAGCCGTCCAACACTTCTCCCTTTCTCAACTCATCCACGTGTCACACTTTTATTGCTTTTCTATTTCCACCACGAAATGAGCGTATAGGCTGTATAGGATGTTCCCACCCACCTTTCTTAGTGCTTTCTGCGCTGAGAAAACGCCAATCCCGTTCAAGGGAAGAATACCACCACAGCCCATCAGATCATCCATCCCAACAATGTCCCATATCTTCTCTTATCAAAACGCATCATTTATGTCGTCATTTAGTACTACAATCTAGTGGTATTATTGTTCACTTATAAATGAGGAATCTTAAGTTCGATTCTCACCAAAGACGAATTTGAATCATATTGTTGTTAACTCATTATGAGGCTTGGCCTACTCCTCTGCTTCCTTAGTGTAGATAATATCATAGTGGTTATGAACTCTCCCTCAATTTGGCAATTGGGAAAGGATTGTGGGGGTTCCCTTCCCTAAAATATCTAACAAGGACACTTGGCATTTCTAGATTTTAGAGAGGGAATTGAGTGGTACACTATTAATAGATCTATTACTAATAATATTGTTTTTGACTTAACTATTTACTAGTCAATTAGGTGTGCTATTAAAAGAAAATATCTTACTATACTATCTACATTCAGGTTAATAGCTTTACTTGCATACAATTCAGTCCAACTCAAATGGAATATTGGCCGACTTTGAAACGATCCTAATAATCCAACACCCAAATACCCAATAATCCTATCTGTAATTTACAATTCTTCAGAAATATGCAGCACATGGTAAGCGAGAATTCTTCTTCATGGTGAATATTCTTGTAAATCTTATCTTTCATGATTTTTTTTATATTATTCTTTGTATTGTATTGATTGTCGTTTGCCAGTAGTTACCAAATTATCTATGTGAATCAGGTCCCAAGTTTAACTACATAGTTTGGCACTATTTTTTTTGTCAATGTTTACTTTAAGGGGAGGGACTCCTATTTTTTATATAAAAATGGAAATTAGTTGTGGGACTTATACCACGTCGAACTTTAACGATCTGAACCGTCTATTTTATAAGTTGTACGTCATAGATCATGCTTGCAAAATATTAACCAAACCAGAAATGTTTGTGGCATCTAATTGAGCTCAAAGAAATTGATGAATGTTTTGTTATGTGATAAACATTGAAATTTCATCGTGATAATTAAACAGACAAATGATTTTGGATTGAATTGAATTTTTGCAAGGATGATTTATGAATCGAGACTTACAAAATAAACGGTCAAATCGTTGAAGTTCGATATGAAGTGAGTCCCACCCACTTCTAATCTCTATTTTTTGAAAAAAATGAAAATCCCTCATCTCAAAGAGCATATATATATGTATATGTAAGGTTACTATATTCAGTAATTGTTGTAATCTAGCTGGTTTGTATTTCTCTCGAGAAATAAACATGGGTTGTATAACAAAAAAATATTTAGAAAAAGTAGATAGGAAAAGGCGAGTAATAAATAACGGACGGGTATGGTTTTTGGTTTATGCAAGCAACGATTTCCCTCGTATTTTAGAAGACAGGCACAATTCCGTCGCTCTCTGTCACTGACTCATTTCTTCTTCTTCCTCTGCAATCCAGTGCGCTCCATCTCTTTCCGCCTCCCAACACTTTACTCATTCATTGAATTCGTGCCCTCTCATTTCTCACATCCTCCAATCATCCAACCTCTCTTCTTCCTTTCAGGTGATTTCTTTATTTCCTACTTTTTCTGTAGATTTTAATGACTTTTTGTAGATTTTGGATATAATTTTTACAGTTTCGTTTAATTCTGTAGATTTTTGCTTTCAATTCCTTTTTCTGTGATCATTTATTAGAAATTTTGATTATTTTGTTGGTTTCAGCTTCGTTTGGCGTATGAGTGTGTATCTAGCATGAGTGATAGGACTGCGGGGAAGATCGGCGCAAGTCTCGAATTTTTCTGAGAAGATTTGCTTTTTTATACAAGGTATGATTCAGAGACTTTCTTGAATTTTCTCGATAGCCAAACAGGGCATTAGGACTAATACAATCCAGTTAATTAGCCGTGAATAGTTAATTAGCTGGCAAAGTTTGTTCATTCAGCCCAATTTTCTTCTCCGTTTGTTTTTTCCTGTGAATTTTTATAGTACTAAGCATATGTAATAGCTCTATTATTTTGCAATAAAATAATAAAAATTGTACCTTAATTTTAGTCTATCAGTTAGCTTTTGCAACGGAAAAGTTGCTTTTTGTGACCGAAGGATACAGGTTTGAGTTGGGGAACAGTCTCTTTGCGCAAAGCAAGGTAAGACTGCATACGATAGACTATCATCCCCACACTCGCAAAGTAGGGAACCTTGTTAGTTGGATCGCCCCCTTTTAGTTAGCTTTTGCAAAAATAAATAAATGTGATCGTTTTATACTGTGGAGAAGTAAGATTTGATTAGGCTCAGTTGGTGCATGTGGGATCTGCCTTTCGGCACTTTGCCGTTGCACGACCAAGATTAGATTTTGTATCAGATGTGTTATTTTAATTTTGCTTACTAACTAAGATATGTTCTGTTTAGGGAGACTTTTACTTTTTAATTATTGGTGTTTCATATTTAGAGTAAGAAATATATCCACTCCGGGACGGTTGAAGTTATAAACTTTTACATTTGTGTCTAGATTCGTTGATGCCTTGTTTCCTGTAAACTGGAGCATGTAAGGTATATGCAAAGTTTTTTCAACCAACATCTTATTTGTTTTAGCGGTAATTCTGGTTTTGGGAACATATACATTCCTGCATCGCGGGTTTGAGATTGGCACATAAGAAATTTCTAATCTCAAAGTTAGGCGTGCGGGAAAGATTTGTTTCCAAAACTGGAATTGCCGCTAAGAAGATGTGTTCCTCCATTTCAGAAGCAATTTTGTGATTGGCATACAAGTCAAGACGGCTTATGCAGTTTATTCTTTTCCTATATGGGGCATCGAAGTCTTTCCATTCTTTCGTCAGTAGTTGTTGACGTTACTTGTTAAGTGGATTTTCATAATATGATCCAACCATGAGATACCATTCAAGCCATACCTATAAATGGATATGTTTCTGAAATATCTTTTGTTACATAAGCATTGTAGGAGAAATATTCCGTGCGCTGTTTCATCTTAATGTAATTAGTGCGTTTACAATTTGTGTTAGAACATTCAAAAATTATTTAGAGCGTTTCTTAAGCTCGTTTTATTTTTTTGTGCAGATCTTCTATCATACTTTTTTTGCTTATAGTTATTTTAGGTAAACCGCAACAGCCCGATGGCTTCATCTACTCCTGACTCACCCTGGCCATCCTCAACTCACGATTCCTTTTCTGGATCTTTCAATATACATATAGAGGAAGCGAACCCAGACGACATTTTACCTGTTCTGGAAGACCCAACCTCTTCTACGTCCTATAGCCATAATATCCCGAAACCACCTCCTGTCCCTAGTAAAGCATATACACAAAATAAACTTTTCAAAAGGCTTTCACAGAGTAGCTATGTCCCAAATGAAACAATTGATACATGGGACAAGCTTTTTAAAGAAGCATATGGTGCTGATGTCTATATTTGCACCGAGGATGGATCGTGTATTCCAGTTCATTCTAGTGTTCTGGTAAGTTAATTGAATTAACCCCATAATTTCATCCCTTTGCAAATCCTGAATGAAATTTCTTGGTAAGGATATGGCTAAAAAGTTTCCTTTTTTATTGAATGTGCAGACGATTGCGTCACCGGTGCTAGGTAAATTCCTGCAGCAATCAAAAGTAAGAAATGGAATGAGATACATTAAGATTCCTGGGGTACCTTATGAAGCTGTCTACGCATTCATCCGTTTTCTTTACTCATCCTGGTATTTTTGAATTATGTAGTTCAGTACGCTCCTCCTTTTATATCTGAATTTCTTGATCTGGCTAAATTTCTTGAAATATTTTCTTTTGTGTCCTATGCAGCTATGAAAAGGAAGAGATGAAGAAATTTGTTCTCCATTTGCTGGTTTTGTCACACTCTTACTCAGTTCCATCATTGAAAAGAGTTTGTATATACATTCTTGAGCAGGGATGGATTACCAAAGAAAATGTGGTCGATGTGCTTCAATTGGCAAGGAAGTGTGATGCACCGCGGCTATCCTTAATTTGTGTACGCATGGTTGTGAAGGACTTTAAAGCCATATCGTCAACCGAAGGCTGGAAAGTGATGAAGCGAGTTAGTCCTGCACTTGAACAAGAGCTGCTAGAGTCCGTTGTTGAAGCAGATTCTGTAAGCTAGTTTTTCTTTCCTTTTTCAAATATCTTATCTTACTCTCTATTTGTAGGGGGAAGAAACAAAATAATACATGTGTGTTTGGTTTTGAGATGATATATTCATTTGGTCTCTCATTTAATTTTTAGATCTTGGATTCAATTTTTTGTGCCAGAGGAAAGAAGAGAGGTTGAAGAAAAAGGAAGAGAAAAAAGTGTACTTGCAACTGTATGAGGCAATGGAAGCCCTTCTCCACATATGTAGGGATGGATGTAGAACTATAGGTCCCCGTAACATGGTGTTTAAAGGAAGCCAAGTTGCCTGTGGTTTTCCTGCTTGCAAGGGGCTTGAGACCTTAGTTCGTCATTTCTCCGGCTGTAAAACCCGGGTTCCTGGTGGATGTGCTCACTGCAAACGCATGTGGCAGCTTCTTGAACTGCATTCTCGTATTTGCAACGAGCCTGAATTGTGCAAGGTCCCTTTGTGTAGGTAAGCATGAGAACTCCACATGCACTTCTTTGCCCTACATTCTCTGTGTAAGAAACTCCAATTTCAGTTCATATTTGGTTGGCATTTGGTCAGTACTTACCCTTTGAGAGGTTTTATGTTGTATTGTATCATGACCTCGGATCAATACTGTTGCTGCCGGAGTTACATTTTATATATTTTCCATTTTAGTTAATAATACAACTCGGGTTTGACGGTCAGAGGCATCTTAACTACTCTTCTTGTGGTTTCAGGCATTTGAAGGAAAAAATGCAGCAGCAGACCAAGAAAGACGAGGCTAAATGGAAGCTGTTGGTGAGTAAAGTGGTAGCAGCAAAGGATACTCTGGGACCTATCTCAGGTCGCCGCTCGCGTTTATCATGACCTCTTGTGTGTTCAAAAGCAAAACGTATCAAGAATGTAAACCAAGGGAAATGTATTAGGAATCTTATTTCTCCTTCGGGGTCGAATAATTGTAATAGGCATTCGAAGACTAATAGCGTCTCACATTGGTTCTTGTACGCCAAGATATTTCAACTGGATGCTGACCATCTCATTTTGATATGAAAGTCTTGTAACTTTATGCATAAAATAGCAAAGAACAAGTTATATTTTAAGCTCTCACAATGACACATGACTAACACAAAACCAAATGGTGCCACAAAGAAATTCTACGAAGAAACGCTCGACAGATGTTATCTTCGTTAAACAAGACTTGTAGAATCATCATCCTGAGAAGCCAGACTTAAAATCTGAACAACAATTAATCATCAGTCAATAGATCATTTCTTTCATTCATTCCAAAATAGATACTGAAAAATGTACCGAGTCAGACTAGTTCTATTTCCTTCTCATGATCCCATGTAAGCTTACATTACAACATAATTGCATAAAGCATGACGGCAGATGATCTACATGGCTTCATAAAACAACTAAGCCCCATCCGCCACATTCCTCTTCGTCGTGCTAATGTATAGAACTGCATAAACGCAAACAAAACAAATCCAATTATTTCTCATGGAGGCAACACTAAAGAGAAACATAACAAGGCAATGCTTAAGATAATTACCATTATTTCCGCGAATAAAAGCATCGCCATACTTATTTTTTAACTGTCCATTGACATATTCTTCGGTTTGTTCCATTGCTATATTCATATACCCATCAAGACACGCAAGAATACCTGCATAAGAAAATTAAGCCATCAAAATAAACTGATCCCTGCAGCAGTGCAGCTTGAATCTTTACTACACAAAATAACTTTGCAAACTTTAACAATAATATGTTGGCCCCTGATTTGAATACAACCAAACTGGCATGAAAAGGCGAGCATAAAATCGAATCAAAGAAACATACCTCGATAGTCAACACCAGAATTCAGTTTTACAACAACCGGTCGCCCACGAATTGACTTGAGGAAATCTGCCGGAGTTTTTGTGGTTCCTGTCCCTTTCTCTCCACCTCCACTCATTTTCTCTATCCTAAATCTTAACTTCTTGTACCTCCTGTGATGATTCAAATCATAACCAAATTAAAGCACTAAAGGAGACAACACAGATAGACAAGAAATCTCCATCATGATGAATTACTAGTACCTATCATGAAGAATTGCAAAAGCAGAGCTACTGAAACGAACAGAGATACATCAACCGATCATTGCAGTGCAAAACACAGTAAATACAATCTTCGCACTCTTACACAATCCAATCCAAACAAAGAATTTTAGCTTGTTGCTATCAGATGATTAACTATAATTACACTAACACGGACACTATCTATGAAGAAAACTAAAGAGAAGAACAAAAGTTGTGAAGAGCTTTCAACCGAAGTACAAAGACCATAGAGCATGAAATGTTCAAGAAGAGCAGAAATCCACTCAACTGATGCCTATTGCTATTGTAGCTCTGATAATAGCTAACTAAACCAATCTAACTCTAAAGACAGCCATTAAAAATTAGAAAGATCATCGGACAAAAGACTATATTCCAAAGGATCCTAGTATACGCCTAATTATACAAACAATTTTGCTAAGGAATACCTTTCCCACCACCTTCTGCAACAACATATTCTGCTGTGATTGAACTTACAACTCTTTAACCTAACGCGAGAAGCGTAATGAGCATCAAGTCCACAGGTCTACACAAGCATCTCATCTAAATTAATTTCTGGAATTACTCATTTCTACACCAAAAAGGGTGCTAAAGAATCATCCTTTTGATTACAAAAATATACGTCTTCGAAACAAAGCCATGTAAATTCATCAAACAAGTAAAGGATAACCATTTTTTACAATTAAAAAATAAAAAGAAGAAAAACCGAGCTAGACTTAAACCAAGGCATGAACAAATTCTCCACAAATAAAAAGGTCCTTAACACATTTATGCTGCTACTGGGTTTATCCTAATTTGCATTTACATCGTCATCCGCATCCAAAATTCAACCTTTATTCAGGAAAAAGCTCAAATTCAAGAACCCTAAAAAGGGCAAGTTCAGAAAATCCCTTAAATCTGTAAACTGAAAATGAACAACAACGAAACGAGTAGTTGATATAACAGCTGAGACTAGAAGAAGAAGAAACAAAAATGGTGTGAAATAAGAAGAAGAAGACGCGGCGGATCAAAGCGCTGACCTTTGTTGGTTCCGCTGCCGGTGCTTTTAACTTTTGAGATAGCGCGAGAGAGAGACGGAGATTAACTATAACCGGGAAGCTCTCGCTGCTACAGCTTTGTGTACATATTAGGGTGGGAATTTTGGACCTTGGGGTATATTTGTAAGCCCACCTCCAACCTCTGCGATTGGGCCTTATTCTCCATCCACCATGTGTTATTTTTATTTTTCGTTATTTTTTCCTTGGTCAAACCCCAGTTAGTTGCACATATGGACATAATTACGTTAATTAGTGTTATTCACGAGATATAAGACGTATTACTTACAAATAAAAATAAATATTTTTAAATTGCAGATATTAAGTGACATGAATCTCATTATTTAAATGAATTTAAAATATATGTAATAGAATAAAATCACAAAATGAACCTACCTTGAATATATATTTTCTTGCGAGGGATTTATATTCAAGAAGTAAAAGTACGTGCATTGAAGTTTTATATTTTATTGTTGAAAAAAAAGAAGTTTTATATTTTAATTCACCATCCCTAATGCTTGTACGTTAGATGAGTTGATTATCGCAGCATTTTCACCTCTTGCGTTTGCATCTAAATTTTACATTTTGTACAGTGCTGGCGAAAAGTGTTTTGAAACAATTAAAAGTGTTTCTGATTATGTTTTGATGAAAAATATAAATCCGTATAGTTTTAAAAAAAAATCAATATTTTGTTTTAAAAATAAAAAAGTACTCTGTTCTTGAACAGAAGTAACCCATATCACTCGTAAATAAACATGGAAAAGGATCTCGCCAGATTCTTTATCGTGATCATTCATCGTATATCGTACGGTCTATTTTCGTTAAGTACTATTTATATGTTTCACTGTACGATATACAATCAACGAAGACGATTCCAGATCCCAGGATTCCAAGAGGTTGACTTATTAAGCCGCCAGCGCCAACACCATGACGTCCATTTCGCGCGGTGATCGGAGCAGAAAATAGCTCCTTCAGCTACAAAACTGGAACCCAACCAACCATTAAACAGAACAGATCCTCCTCCTCCTCCTGCTGCTCCTGAGTTTCTCTCCAGTACACCCAGAATGTGAATGACGTACTCATTCTCTCTCTCCACACGTAGAAGATAGAACCACCATGACACCACTCAGAAAACCACTTCCCCACC
The DNA here is from genome assembly GCA_036320875.1 of Cotoneaster glaucophyllus. Taxonomy (NCBI): domain Eukaryota; kingdom Viridiplantae; phylum Streptophyta; class Magnoliopsida; order Rosales; family Rosaceae; genus Cotoneaster; species Cotoneaster glaucophyllus. The sequence goes on from CM070063.1 coordinate 333,016, forward strand.
TCCTCTTTACCCCCAAATCCAAATCTTCATCCTTCCAATCACTCGCCTCCTACTTCACTCTCACTCCAAATCTTCATCTTTCCTCACCACACCCACCTGAATCACCCACTACCCACATTCCAAAGCCCACCTTCAAGATCCCACCTTTCGTTCCTATTCCCCGGCCATTCACTCAAACCAGGCCCTTCTCAACCGCAAATTCCGACCCTTCTCAGCCAATCCCGGTTGTTTCCACTGTGACTTCGCCCCACGACAGTTCGCAGCCCATCGATGCAGGCTCTTCTATTCGAAAACCGATCAGTTTATGGCCTGGAATGTACAGTTCCCCTGTCACAAATGCTCTGTGGGAAGCGAGATCAAAGATGTACGGGGACGCATCGGGTGACGCGCCTCCGCAGAGTGAATTGGTGGCGAGGACTCCGGCGCAGAGTCGGACAAGTATTCTGTACAAGTTTTCGTCTGATTATAAACTGAGAGAGCAGTACAGGAACCCCTGGAATGGGATTAGAATGGGGAAGTTGCTTGAGGATCTCGATGCTCTTGCTGGAACCATTGCATTCAAGGTATCAATTTTAAGTCTTTTAGTCAAAAGAGTAGTTCAATTCTTGCTGCATTTGTGTTGTGTGTGTATTTGTTTGATTTCTGTTGGGTTTGGAATTCGGATTGGTAGGGAAAACAAAAGGCTGATAACTTGGTTTTTGTTCTTGCATAAATTGGAGCATTAGTCCCGGAACTATTACCCGAGTTTCAACTTGATCCTCTAACTGAATTATTAGATTTGTAAATGCCTGAACTTTTCGAAATGTGTAGCATTGGTCGTTGAGGCTAGCTCGAATTAGCCTTCTGCATAACGGTTTGTTTCTTGAATTAGCTGTTGGGTAGGGATTCATAACACGTTGAGTGTTGCTACTTCTTTGAAAATGATCCTAGTTTTTGAACTTCTTGCTGGCCAGCATTGCTGCAATGAAGATGGCACAACAAGGCCTCTGCTACTGGTGACTGCTTCTGTTGACAAGATGGGTTTGAAAAAACCTATCCTTGTCGACACTGATTTGAATATAGGTGGCGCTGTCATATGGGTTGGGAAGTCATCCATGGAAATTCAGCTAGAAGTGACTCAATCGTTGCAGGGTACTGAAGTTTACGTAACCAAATATTCTAGTTTCTTGTTGCTAATTATCTTGATTTTTTTCTTTCTTTGGGCTGACTATAGAAACTTAATTTGCAGGATCCTCATACCCATCAGAGTCCATTGCTCTTACAGCAAACTTCACATTTGTAGCCCGTGATTCTAAGTCTGGAAAATCAGCTCCGGTTAACCAGATATTGCCCGAGACTGAGAAAGAAAAATTGCTCTGGGAAGAAGCAGATAAGAGGAATAAAATGAAGAAAAAGAGAAGAGCGGAACATAAAACAGATACTGAAAACCAGGACACAGACAGACTCAATGCCTTGTTAGCCGAAGGTCGAGTTTTCTGTGACATGCCAGCACTGGCAGACCGAGATAGCATTCTTATAAGGGATACTTGCCTCCAGAACTCCTTTATTTGCCAGCCACAGCAAAGGAACATCCATGGTCGGATCTTTGGAGGATTTTTGATGCGAAGAGCATTTGAAATTGCCTTCTCAACAACGTATGCATTTGCTGGTGTAGCACCACACTTTCTGGAAGTTGATCATGTTGATTTTGTTAGACCTGTAAGTAACTGAGCCTATTACCCATCAACATTTTATATCCAACTTAAAAGTGTTAATTATCTGTGTTTTGAGCCTATTACCCCCTAAAAAATGAATACAGAACTTTCATCAAATGTTGGGTACATGGTTTTTTGGGTCACTAATGATGGTTGTTTTTCTGATGCAGGTCGATGTAGGAAATTTTCTCCGTTTGAAGTCTTGTGTCCTCTATACAGAACTTGAAAACCCAGATGAACCTCTGATAAACGTGGAAGTCGTTGCTCATGTTGCACAGCCAGAGCTTAGGTCCAGTGAGGTGAGCACATTAGCTTACATTAACGAGAAGGTTAAAGAAAACAAGTGGGTTGGTTTTGAAAGTCTGTCAAAAATGATCTTCAGGCAGATAATCTCATCTCAATTGTGTGGAACTGAAAGACAGTTACTTTCCGTAGGAAATACAAAATGAAATCATTTTTCCTGCTTTACAAATGCTTTGATCTGGGATGCTTAGATATTTAATTCTTTTCATGTCTGCTATATGTTTGAACAGGTATCAAACAAATTCTACTTCACATTCTCTGTCCCTCCTGAAGCCATGAAAGATGGGATCCGGATTCGCAGCGTAGTTCCTGCTACAGAAGAGGAAGCACGGCGGGTGATTGAACGTATGGATGCTGAGAACTCCCAGTTTGCTGCCTTGTGAGCTTGGCAAGGAGGGAAGGCAAGCGTCAGTGGAAAATCCTAGTCAAGTGATGTCACTTTTTTGTAAAAATAATTTTTGCACATTTTGAATTTAAAAATAAATAAAAATAGAGAGAAAATTGGGGATATAAAAAAAAAAAAAAACATCTGCAGTTACTGAACCAGAAGCTTTACATATAACTAATAAAATTTATACATCAGACCAAAATATTGTTCTACTACAACTTATTATCTTGTGATCTAATTCCCCCTATATACTACACAAGATGAACAATGCCAAAATCTTGTGTGTATGTTTTATATATAAGTACAAGGAAGGGCGCTGAACCTAAAAAGGTAACCAATTCATCAAAAGCTCCAGGCAGATGCTCATCCCATCCATACAACATAAACTCAAGCACTACGTTGAAATCGCGGTTTCATCATCCGAGTAACCATCATGCTGCTTTGCACTGAGTCCTGGAAAAACCGGTGGAAGGGTTGCATTCGGAACCCTGGGGAACTGACAGGCTGACCCAACGATCGTTCTTTCATTAACTTTTCCAACCACCTTGCACACCTGATCTAGAATAGAAAGAAAATCTCTCACCACCGTGAAAATTCGGAAGGGATGAGCTTCTTCCCTAACTGAGTTCCCATGGAAATATTCTGTTAATTCCTTCACCATAGAGAATGCAACTTTCTCTTGAGCTTGAATCCTTACAATCTCTTCCCCTGCCTTGTTCAAGAACCCACTCATGGACTCGAAGAATTTCTGGCTACTCTCCTTCGATGCACTTCCTTCAATTAATTTTACTACTTCTGCTATTTTTGTAATTCCACCAGCAATTTTCGCAACTTCATTGCTAAGAACATCTGAATCCATAGCAGCAGCCTTCTTTACACTGGTGAGCTCCCCACTCAATCCTGAAACAACTTGCAGGCCAAGCTTTCTAAACTCAACATCATCCCGGAAAGAAGATTGTTGACTATCCTCGGTTGTTTGATTCTGATTCATGCCAGAGAGACGCGAACCTTCAGCTCTGATGATTTCCTGCACAACAAAATGTAACAGAGTAGTTTTCCCATCTGTTCCCTTCACATCTACAAGCTTGAGAAGTGTGTCTAGCTTGAAGGCATGGGCATCGCCACGGTTAGTGCCAACATTCATGCGGTTCCCAGTTTTGAGCACTGCTTCAAGAAGCTTGAGGAACATTCTGCTGTTCCTCAATTCTTCGCAAGCTGCCTGTATTAAGGGAGTTGTGTCAGAAATAGCTGGTAATATTTATGCAAAACAATTCAGGCAAAGTTGAGAAGCATAAGTATCATAAGCTGAACATATTTCAAAACCAGTTCCTTTGCACCAAAATTTTAAACTACAGAGAAAAGGCAGCCAACAAAACTATGCTTTTCACTGTTCAACTTTTGACTTGCATAAAGAAACAAAGATCATGAGGCCTCAAGTCTTTCTACCCATCATCAATATGGACAGGAAGGATTGAATTTAAACAGATAGATGCTCATTAGCTAGCTCCAACAGGATATTTGAGGATGAGAACGAATCAACGAAATAGAAATTATTGCACCCTTAGTGTTCGAATGATAAGTAAAAACAGAATATACGATTTACCTCCAGAGTCTCAAAAGACCTTTTGAGATAATCAACTTCTGAATCAAAATTGGCAATGTAGAGCATTGCATCCACCCTCTTAAACGCGAAAGGTATATCGAGCACCGCCTTCAGAAATTTCTCAGCTGGGCCAAGCTTAAACGGCGATTCATCTTTGAACTCTCTCAGTTTCCGTTCTTCCTCTTTGGTCGGAGCCATCTTTAATAGACTTTCAAGCAGTTCAGTCCCAAGTCCATCAGAATTACCTGCTTGCAAAATTTACAAAAGTTCATATAAATGCAAACACATTTTATCAAACTTCATTTCCGAACTTGAGTTGCGGTATGCAACATCACTAATTCAAAATGAACATGTTAAAATTAGACAAAATGCAATAAGCGAGAATCGAATATTATTACTTACCTTCCAAAAGCGCCTCACAGACTTCATCAAGGGTAACATTAAGCGCCCTCAACAAAATTGCAATGTTCTGAGACTTCTTCGGATCAAGCACGCGGTTCTCCTGATCCACAGAGGGCAGAATCTGTCGCCGGACATTGTCATTTGATGCCAAACCCGAATTGTTTACCATGAACAATGTCTCGATCATCTCCTCATTCAGCCTGCAACACACAAAAAACACAATTCGCTAAAAGGCAAGTGCAACAAAAAGCTAAAGGATCCGACTTTGACAGAAAAGAAAAGGCCCAGAAATTTGTTCTTGTCTTACTGAAAAGAGCTGGATTTCAAGCGATCCCACACCATGGCGTGGTCTGAGCTGGCCCTAACTTTATCCCAATGTAAAGGTTTCAGCTTTGGCTTTGTTGGAGTCTCCTCATTCTTTTCCACTATCTCATTGCTCTCTGAACTTTCACCCGCCAAAATGGGTCCCGAAGTTTGAAGCACAGCAGGCCGGGAAGGCGTGATAAGAACCGGTGGCCCTGTGTTCGAATTTCGACCAACCGGAGCTGGAGCTTCCCAAAACCTCGGGGGTGGCGGCGGAGGAGGCGGAGGAGAAAGTCTTATCGGAACAAAACTTTTATTTCTCTCCGGAGAACGATTCTTCAGCCCGAAAAGGTCAGATTTTCTTGAGGACGACGAGGATAATGATGGGGACGATGATACCGGTATCTGAGGAGGCCGCGACGGAGCTGGGAAATTGATTACTGAGTCCGGCGACTTCGATTTCAAGCTTATGGGGCTCAAATTCAACGTTGGCGAGACCGTGTGAGACCCAGAACTTGCTGGGGAAGCAGATTTCGAACATGGGTATGATGCAGTTCTCGAATTGAAGCTTCTGCTTCCGAAGTTGACGCCATCGACGGCCTTAAACACTCTGTCGGAGCTTGTTATTTTTCCGCTACCATGTTTGGGACTCGCGGAAGATCCTCTGGGAGAAAAGAACTCCTCTTCGTCGTCGGAACCCAGTTGGGAATTCTTGAAGCTCCGTCTGAAATTGTGCTTGGGAAGTGGCGGAAGCGGCTGCAGCTCCGGCGAGCCCAGTTTCTGATACGGTGGCGAGGCAGAATGGCTCGACCCCCCGAACGTCAAGCCCGCATTGCTCGTGTTCGCGGCGTTTTCTTCGTCAGTTCCTCGGGGACTAACTACGGTGCCGAGGTAGAGGAACTCTCTGCTGGTATTGGGCGTACTACTACGATGCTTGTGAACCGCGTCGGAGGAGGCGGTGTTTGGCGGGAACAGACGCAGACTGTCGGGTCTGGAGGCCTTATCGTCGGATAAGGTGGGGTTAAGCTGCCGACTTCGACGGTAGTACAGAAATGCAGCGGCGGAGGCGATGATGATGAAGGCAGTGACAGAAACAGAGACGGCGATGGCGATGACGTGGCGGTGGGAGGAGGAGGAGGAGGAGGAGGTTGTGGGAAAGAGGATAGTGGAAATGTTGGCGGGGAAGGAGGTGAGGGAAGTTGGGGAGGGAGGGGGCAGTGGGGAATGAGAGCCGGAGGAGGAGGGAAAGAAAGGTTTTTGGGGAGGGGTTGAGGAGGAGGAAGAGAAGGGTAGTTTGGGAATTGGGGTGGGCTGGGATTGGGGAGAGGAGGATGGGGGTTGGGTTGGAGGGGAGGACTCAAAGGGGAAAAAGGGTTGGTGGAGGAGGTGGCGGTTGTGGTGGTAACAAGTGGCGGTGGTGAAGAAGTAGACAGCCGTGAGCAAGAGGATCATCAGCAGATTGAGGGCTGGCATTGTGCTGTGCTTTGTTGTAGGAAAAGAATGTACTTGTTTGTGTTCAGAGAGAGAGCGAGTTAGAGAGAGTAAAAGAGTCTACATGGTGGTGGTGATGGCGGTGGTGGGAGTGGGAGTGAGTAGAAGAAACAAAAGCGAATGGTAGTTGTGCAGATTTCAGGCCATTACAGTGACCTTCAACTCCTTTTAGTTTTCACCTATGGACACAGAGAGAGAGAGAGATAGAGAGATACACGGTAAGAAAAGTGGTGGGTGATAATTCCGTGTGAACTTAGAGAAGAAAGGTAAAGATGATATCTTGCAGCGGGAGCGGGAGCGGGAGAGAGAGAGAGAGATAGGTGTTAAAATCTGTGACGGACAGAATGCTGTGTTTTTATTGGGATATGGAGTTTTGTTTTGCTTGCGTCACCGTGTGAAAGATTCTTACAATTACACACCGCAACAAACACAGTTATTAGAGTACGGAGTAAGCTTCTCTCCTTTCTTTCCTTTTCTTTCTTTTCTTTTCTTTTTTTTTTTTTTTTTTTTAACAGTTAAGTTTTAAATCATGCTAATTTCTTGTTTTAAATTTTTTATGTAGATAAAAACAAATAAAAAGTTTGACGGAGGAGAAAAAAAAAAACAATAATATGAAGATGGAGAATTCCATTCCGAAAATAATTCAGGGTTGCATTACCTATTTTACACATTGTCTTGGTGAAAGTTGGGAGCTTTCTTTCTGGTAAAAATCAAAAGCCAAAATATAAAGCTTTTTCTTTTATCTTCTTTTCACAGCTCAAACCTCAAAGTTCAGGGATTTTTTAGAATACTTCAAATTATCTTTTTCTTTTAGTTAGGAAATTTTAACCCTTAAATCATCGAGAACACAGAATACTCCGGAGCAAGTAGAATTTTAGCAAAAGATCTAAAAAGTTGTAAAAACTTTAGTTTGTTCTCCTACTGTCACCGATCACTGGTAACAAGGGCAAGTGAAAAAAATAGAAAGAAAAAGCCTTAAAAAAGGGGGTTAGGGGTCCTACGGATTTTTAGTGCGTGGGGACGTTTATAAAGGAGTAAGATTATCTTTCTTTCTTTTTTCATCTCTTTCCTCCTATTTGAACCGGAGGTTTATACGATTAAGTCGCTTCAACATCTTATATTAATATTTTTATAGAAAGAAAATTAAATAAAAAAATGGGAGGGAAGGAGAGGAGAATAGGAGATGAGAGGAATGAGGATCCTATCTGGATCCCTTTTGTGAGGATCTCAGGGATCCTCTAATCATATTCGTTCATCGTATATTATGCGGTCAAAAATCATTGTAAATCTTTTTATTCAAAATTAAATATAAACAATACCTGACGAAAACTAGTCGCACGATATATGATGAACGGATGTGATTGGAGGATTCTCGGGATCCTCACAAAGAGGATCTAGAGAGGATCCTCATTCGATGAGAGAATTTCATTAGGTGCTGCCTAGAGGCTAGCTAGTACTTATGCTCAGAATAATACTAGTTAAATCAAATTTTCGGATAAATTTTTTAAAATGTGATATGTCACCAATATAAAATAAGCACGTTAGTTAACACTTAAATAAAGATTGTTAACCTTCTGTCATTGAACTTCTTTAATTCATTTGATCTGATTACCAAAAATAGGCTAAGAGTGTGTGAGAGTAAAAAAGTGTGTGTGGATAATATTACCCCTTAAATAATAATTTAATTTTTAACAACCACATCATATAATTTATAAAATTTGCTCCAAAAGATTAGTCTTTTTACTTTATACGTTGGCATCTTTTGGTAGGAGAAGGCTGAGAGGCCTTTTGGTTTATGAATATTCATTATTTTTTTGGCGTTACAAAAAGTCATTTTTATTCCCGTTTGACCCTAAAATAATGTCTTCTTTTCATATGGATTTGAAATGATTCTTGCATCACCGTGGAAATCTAATGATTACCAAAACTTTTCTTTTATAAATCTACCTTTGATGATAGCTTAATCAGGCTTTACACTATCTAATTTTTATCGAGAAATCAAGTAAATCATCGAGTGGAGTGGAGTCCTATCTTCGTTTAAACTTTAAAGTAGAGGAATGCTGAAAACACGGGCTATTATGCTGTGTATGATTCATAATACAATGAGTTATAAAAAAAAATTGAATTTTTAATCAATTGTATTATTGTATTTAATGTACAGGACCGAGTGCTAGACACATTGACAAATCTCTTGTTTAAAGAGTATTACGCAATCAAAATCTTCTTTGCTAATGTATCTTTAATACCATCCTAAAATAAAACAAAAATAGAAGGTTATAGGAAAAATTAAAAGCTTTGGTGGCCTTCACAGTTTGGTATGGATGGACTCTGGTTTGGAATTGGACCATCCGGTATAGAGCCCCGTATAGGGCCCTTCATTGGATATGCTCTTAACTATATATATTTTCGCCATAACGCCGACAGCCTATATATACATTGATAAGATTTAACATACACTTTCTTTTGTCTTGAAATACATATAGAACCATACTTGGCTACTCAAAGATGAGTAGGAGCTCTTACTCAAAATTTTTAGTGTTTTAATCATTAAGCTTTGTGCTTATGATCAGAATCGTTCATACTATGAATCGCACTGTAAATATCATCTCTGAAAAAAATAAATTAAAACTAAGGTCGTTTAGTGAATCTATTGTAGCAAATACATAGACGATTCGTAATGCTTTTACCAATTCCGTTAATTTGTTTTTAAACAGTTTGATGACTAAACGAGCTTAGTTTTAATTAATTTTTTTGTCAGAGCGATCTTTATAGGATGATTTATAATATGAACGGTTATAATTATAAACACGAAGTTCTATAAATTGACAATGAACCATTTTGAAATTTTTTTAGTAAGAGTTCCTACTCATCCTTGAGTAGCCAAATATTGTTCATATATATATATATATTAATCTGAGGATACACGCTTTTATAATGTATTTCAATAGTCTTGAATGTTTATAGAATACTACACCTTCATTGTGGGAGTAAAAATGAGGATGCACATTGTATTTCTTCTCACTTACAATAATATATATGTATGTAAGCATCGCGTACAACAATATATGTATGCATGCATGCACACATAAGGACGAAGTCAGATATTTGTATGAATTGAGGCATCCTCAAGCAACAAAGTCATAATTAGAAAGTTCAAGAATTTACTAAACAAAATACTTATATATTAATCCATAAAGTTTTTCATACAACATTCCCTTACAATATCCCTCGACATGTTTTCATGTTCTGAAAGCGTTGCATGACAACATCATTACCAATATCATCAAATATCTATCTCTATAAAAATAACCATGTTATCATTCATTCATTGATCTCCCATCCGATTTCTCAATCAATTCTTTAGAAATTTCATGGCCGAAAATGCTCTTTCAACTGTTGCAGTAGCAACTGGAAGAGTTAGTGCTAATGTCACAAGCAAGTAAACCAGCGAATACACCTTGGGTTTTTTGCAAGATCTCCAATCTCTTTTAAACCTGAAAACTCAATGCTAAACCACATATCCACAATATAAGTCTCAAGTTGAATCTTTTAATTTAAAGTGAACGGTGGATCATTAGGGTGCAAAAGACAATTTTTTAGTTGTTATTTAATTAGTGTGTTTTTTTTTTTGGAAACATTAAATTAGTGTTACTCATAGGGAATTGGAATGCATTCAATTTTAAACCTTAAAATAAAATCTCAGTGGGGGCATCCGCCCCCCCCCCCCCCCCCAAACAAAAAAAAAACACACAAAATAAGCCCGCTGTAACTCCGCCCTTCCATGCACTGGATAGCCTATATATATATAAGCATGCAAACGAAGGGGAGAGGGAGATATATGTAGTCGCCATCCCTTCAATTATATATAAGGATGTCATGCTCTTTACACGAGTGACGAGTCATGAGTCCATGACACAGAGTTCCACTAAAAGCAAATATAATAACACGTAAAACCCTAATTAAATTTGTCAACATGCTTTTCAAAATCATGACAGAAAACGACTCTTCCACCACCACCACGACGGCTACCACTCAATGCATAAGTTAACCAAGTCGTTTTCCATGCGAATTCAAATTCAAATACCTCAAAAAGTTTCGTCAAAACCAAATATATTTTCCGGTATGGCCACAATACTTGAAACATCACACACAGAAAGAAACAAAACAAAATCCAATCCCAGCAAACAAAATAACAAGAAAACAAGACTCATGCACTCATAATTCTGGCACCACATCATCGTCACGAGGATTCATCCCACATATTACCCAAATCACAGCAAACGATCTAACGAAAAGAAAGGACTTAATGTCATAAGTATACTATTAGCGAAACATTCGTTGTAAAATAATATATATCAGTCTCTTCGTATATCGTTATATGATTACCATATCATGTAATTAAGTTATTCTCGTCATTAAAACGTCGGGATATTGGAGATACGACAAAAGAGAGGTCTCCAAGCTGTACAAACTTCATATATATAATATATGAGAACTTTAACGAAAAGCTTCAAGTACTGTTCATTTTAACAAAAAAATCACATTTTTACATTAAAAAGTCAATCTTAATACTATTTATTTTACTCTTTATTTTATCATTTTCGTTAAAATTCAAAATTTTCGAATATTTTTTATTAGTTTTTTCTAATATATATATATACACACACATATGTAAGTAGACTGTACGAGTGCATGCATGGCACAGTGCAAACCCGTGGTTCACGCATTGACAATTTGGCCAACCCGTGCATTAACAAGGACTTCCTTTACCTCGCAATCTCACAGACGTCCTGTCATGAGAACCCGAAACGCGTCGTTTTTAGGAGCTCGTGCCCCGTCTCTCTGTGGAGAGTCTGCCATACCACGCACAAACTGATAAAAGAGAATTATTCTCCCGCTGCTGTAAAACTGTCAACAAATATTAACTTTGCTTGCTCCCAAATTCCCAAAACAAAGTGCTGACACGTACATCGAGTAAGTACTATTTCTATGTCTTATGCTACTTTTTTAACTTAAGATGAAGAGTAACGATAGATAAATTAAATTTAAAAATTAAAATATATTTTATTAATAAAAAATAAGTACGATAATCAATACTTAAGTAATAATTTAATCATTGATTTTTATGTTATTTAGTTTACAAAATTTAATCTCCCTAACAATATCCTAAATAAATTAAGCATGACGTTTTCAAGTCATTCTTGTCGCACCACATGTTTCCTAAAATTATTATAGGACACTCCGAAGTTTTTTGAAGCACAAAAAAAAAAAAAAAAAAAAATTGGGGGCCTGTTATTAGTTTGTATTAAATTTCTATTTTAGAAATCAATAAAAATTATTTTTGTGACCTTAACAATTGTGGGATCACATCCAAAGGTCTTGCAACATTTTCCTTAGCTTCCATGCAAGATATTTCTTAAAACTAAAATTTCAATATTTTCACAAAAACTCCATGTTATAACCCATGTTTTCAAATCAATTTGAAGAATTTTTACAAGTTTAATTTTAAGCAAAACTTCGAGTCATTCTAGTCGAACCAAATGTTTCCCAAAATAAATTAGAACATTCCGAAGATTTTTGACACATAAAAAATATTTGGGGCTTTCTATTAGTTTATATTATTTTTTCTATTTTTAAACTTTAAAAATAAATAAAAATATTTTTGGGACCTAATACATGGTCGGATCACATCCAAATGTCTTGCAACATCTTCCTTAGCTCGCATGCAAAATATTTCATAAAACTAAAAATTTCAAATTTTTTCACAAAAACTGTGAGTTATAACCCACGTTTTTAAACCGATATTGGAAACTTTTACAAAATTCATTATAAGAAAAAATTCAAGTTATTCTTGTCGCACCACATGTTTCTTAAAATTATTGTAGGACATTCCGAAGATTTTCGACATATAAATCAAAATTTGGGGGGCTCACTATTTGTTTATATTAATTTTCTATTTTAAAAATCAATAAAAATAGTTTTGGGACCTAATAAATGGTGGAATCACATCCAAAGGTCTTGCCATATTTTCCTTAGCTTCCATACAAAATATTTGTAAGATTCCACATCGCCTAGGATCTGTAAGCCTTATATGTATATTCTCATCTCTACCTAGCACGAGGCTTTTTAGGAGCTCACTGGCTTCGGGTTTCGTAGGAACTCCGAAGTTAAGCGAGAATGGGCCAGAGCATTCCCATAATGGGCGACCCACTGGGAAGTTCTGTTCATGTGAGTTCCCAGAAACAAAACCGTGAGGGCGTGGTCGGGGCCCAAAGCGGACAATATCGTGCTATGGCGGAGTCGAGCCTGAGATGTGGTGGGGGCCTGGGCGGGGATATGACAATTTTGTATCAGAGCCAATCCCTGGCATGAAGTGTGCCAACGAGGACGTTGGGCCCCCAAGGGGGTGGATTGTAAGATCCCACATCACCCATGGGTGTGGATCCTGTAAGCCTTATATGTATATTCTCATCTCTACCTAGCACGAGGCATTTTGGGAGCTCACTAGCTTTGGGTTCCGTAGGAACTCCGAAGTTAAGTGAGAATGGGCCAGAGCATTCTCATGATAGGTGACCCACTAGGAAGTTCTGCTCGCGTGAGTTCCCAGAAACAAAACCGTGAGGGCGTGGTCGAGGCCCAAAGCGGATAATATCGTGCTACGGTGAAGTCAAGCCTAGGATGTGGTGGGGGCTTGAGCCGGGATGTGACAATATTTCCTAAAACTAAAAATTTCAAAATTTTCACCAAAAAATGAGAGTTATATAACCCACGTTTTTAAATCGATTTTGGAAATTTTTACAAGATTCATTATAAGCGAAATTCAAGTCATTCTCGTTGCACTATATGTTTCTTAAAATTAAGGGTAAATTACACAGAACCACCTCAACTATTAGTCGTGAACAATTTCATACCTCGTCTTTAAAAAATTTCAATGTCATACCTTATCTTCGAATTTGTTGCAATTTCATACCTTCTGTCAGTTGTCAGTCAATTATTCTGTTAAATGCTGACGTGGCACATTTTATATTAAAAAATTATTAAAAACAAAAAAACAATTATTTAATATTTTTTTCTCTCTCTTCTTCTTTTTTTTTTTTTTTCTCTTCTTCTTTCTTCCTTCTCCTTCTCCTTCTCCTTCTTTCCTTCTGGGTTCCAAGCGCCGGGTTTTTTTTTTTTTTTTTTTTTTTTTTCTTCTTCTTCTTCTTCCTCTTTCTTCCTTCCTTCCTCCTCCTCCTCCTCCTCCTCCTCCTCCTTCTCTTTCTTTCTTTCTGTGTTCCAGGCGCCGAACTTTTTTTTTTTTCCTTCTTCTTTCTTCTTCTTCTTCTTCTCATCCTTCTTCTCCCTCTCCTTCTCATCCTTCTTCTCCCTCTCCTTCTCCTCCTTCTTCTTTCTTCCTGGGTTGCCGCGGGGAGGGTGGACTTTTTTTTTCTTCTTCTTCCTCTTTCTTCCTTCCTCCTCCTCCTCCTTCTCCTCCTCCTTCTCCTTCTCCTTCTTTCTTTCTGGGTTCCAGGCGCTGGGTTTTTTTTTTTTTTTTTCTTTTTCTCTCTTCTTCTTCTTCCTTCTTCTTCTTCTTCTTCTTCTTCTTCTTCTTCTTCTTCTCCTTCTCCTTTTCCTTCTCCTCCTTCTTCTTTCTTCCTAGGTTGCCACAGGGGGGACCGAATTTTTTTTTCCCCTTCCTTCTTTCTGGGTTTGCAGAGAGGGTTGGATTTTTTCGGGCGGGCGGCCGGTTGGGGGGGGGGAGGGGACGAACGAACTGGTTTTTTCTTTCTTTTTCTTCTTCTTCCTCTTCCTCCTCCTTCTTTCTGGTTTTGCAAGGGATTGGGATGGGGGGAGGACAGACGAAGACGAAGAAGAAGAAGCAGAAGCGGGAGGGGGAGAGAGAAGAAGAGAGAAAAAAAAAGAAGAAAAAAAAGAATTTTTTAAAATTTTTAATATTTTTAATATTTTTATTAATTTTTTAATATAAAATGTGCCACGTCATCATTTAACAGAATAATTGACTGACAACTGACGGAAGGTATGAAATTGCAACAAATTCGAAGATAAGGTATAACATTGAAATTTTTTAAAGACGAGGTATGAAACTGTTAATGACCCAATAGTTGAGGTGGTTCTGTGTAATTTACCCTAAAATTAATCTAGGACATTTCGAAAATTTTCGACACATAAAAAATATTTGGCACCCTTTATTAGTTTATATTATTGTTTTTATTTTTCAACTTTAAAAAAAAAAAAAAATCGAGACCTAATAAATGGTAGGATAACATCAAAATGTCTTGCAACATTTTCCTTAGCTGCGACACAAATTTTTTCTTAAAATTAAAAATTTTAATTTTTTTTCACAAAAATTGTGAGTTATAACTCACGTTTTCAAATTGACTTTTTTACAAAATAAACTATAAGAAAAAATTCGAGTCATTCTCTCGTCACACCACATATTTCTTAAAATAAATTTAGGTCATTCTAAAAATTTGTTTACACATAAAAAAAATATTTGGAGGTCTACGATTAACTTCTCAAGTCCAAACCGACGACAGCCCATCAGGTTTCTTCGCATTATGTACAGCCTGTTTTGAGCCCAACTTGGCAAATACCAATTTCGCAGTCCACCTTTAATCAAATTTTAGATTTCTACTTGATACTCGGACACAATTAAGAATATATCAAAATTAACCTTACTTAATGTGGAGAGGATCATAGAGCTTATTTTCTTGCCAATGTCGTGTCATCATAAGCATATTTAAATTCATGTAAGACATTTTAGAGAAGCATGGCCGACGAAGTATCGTTATGGCTAAGTTCTTGACCTCGCTAACATTTTCTTTTTTAATTTTTGATTTTCCATACTACAAATTTAATCAAGGGGTGAGTTTTGGAGCAACGAAAATATTACTTTATGTGTAACTGAAATGTCATGGGTTCGAGTCATGAAAACAATTTCTTTGAATTCAAATAAGTTATATATTTTCCTTATTTTAGAAAAAAAAATGGTGGAGAGATCAAAATTTTTAAGGGGGTGTTTTACTTCTCACACACTTTTTTAATTTGCGGCCGTCGGATCGAATGAATTAAAAAAGATCAACGGACATAAATTATCAAGGGGTGTGTGAGAAGTAAAATTGGGTGTGTGGATAACGCACCCTAATTTTAAATTATACTAGTATATGCCCACACATAAATTGTATGTGAAATGTTTTATTTTTGTTTAAAATTGAAGAAGAGAGGAAGAGAGTGAGAGAACATGAAGTGGGAGGGCATGATAGGTTTAATTTTGTTTTTTTAATTTTTAAAATTAGAGATGTTAAAATGTGATGCTTTAAATAAAAAAAGCAAAATTTTGTTTTGTAAAATTACGTTATTATCTTTAATTTTTTATTGTGATAGAAAACTAAATAATCTTTTTGCTATTTTTTTATTTAAAAAAAATCTATTAATATATAATTTAAATTTAAATATGATGACGTTTGATAGTTTGATAGCCGGAGGAGTTGAAGTAGGATTATCTCCCCTCCTAATCTCTCTCCCCTTTAAACGGTTGTGATTACGTCACGTCTATATCTTGTTTTGAATTTTTTATATAGAGAATAAGACAAAAATAAGAGTGTGAGACGAGAGGATGAAAATAAATATTAATAGGAGGGAAAAAAATCCTACTCCAAAAGAGTTAGCATTATTCTTTGGAAAAAGCACGATGAGTCATCCGTTCTTGGTGTGCGTGTTTATATTATTAACGATTCTGTTCGGATCTTCTTTGTGAGGATTTCGGAACATCGTGTGGTCAGTTTCGTCAGATATTATTTATATTCAATTTTAAATAAAAAATTTACAATAATTTTTAACCGTATAATATACTATGAACTGACGTGATTGGAGGATTCTCGGATCACAAAGAGGATCCTCATTCGTTATTAACTTCTAGCCAGACGAATCAAGGTCCATCACGTCATCTAAATCTCTAACATCGAACACGTGATCGTCGTTGTTTCTTTTTTTTTTTTTTTGGAAACTCGTCGTTGTTTCTTTGACAAATCTGCTGGCCTCGTCCTGACAGCCTCACCTTGTAATTGTATCACCAAATTCATACGACGAGGAGCAACAGCCACACCTCTTTGGAAAACCCATACCCAACCTCCTCGTTTCTTCTAGCTGTTCCTAAATTCTCTCGATTTCAGTACATGGGTTGTCCTCCGCGGATACTCTAGTCGTATCTTTTTGATTGATTGATTTTCTCATCTGGGTCTCTTTCCAAATGGGCAAAAATCAAGCTTACAAGGCTATGCAGAGATCCAGGCTCGGCTCCAGCTCTGCTGGCCCTGATGAGGTTGAAGACGGCATGGTTTGTACCCTTCCACACTAGCTCACTAGTTTCGATTTTCTCCCCCATTCTTCAATTCTGCTATTTATTTGCATTCGAATTCAGTTGCCTGCATTTAGTTTTCTCGATGAACTGCTTACTGTGCAATGGAATATCTGATTTCTAAGGAAACCTTGTTGAAAAGATTCGATCTTGGTTCTTAACGGGTGTGTTGTAATTGTTTACTGAATTTGTGGTTATAATATATGACATTCTAGGATTATGTGGTGTTCGTTTAAAGGAATTGTTTGTGTCGTATCTCGTGTGGAGTGTTGAATTCCATCTACTTGTAAATTTAGATGCTTTATCACCACTCTAGTTTGACTATGGTAATAGGCTTGGATGATTCCACTGCATATAATCTCGTACGAAGGAAGTACAATTCAAGGTAATAGGAATGCGAATGCAAACATTGTTTACATTCTTGTTTGTTTGTCATGTGGTTAGCATAGGTTCATAGATATGGAGTTATGGGTTATGGTGCATCCTCCATAATCCATAACTCTTGTATGTGTTAATAGTATGTTCATGAACGACGAACTTTTGGAGATGGGTGTCTTTAGCAGCCTAACTCGTAAGTTGGATGTTGTTGGTTTTCTCACAATTGATGGGAGTAGTGTGAGCAATTATACAGTTTGTGGAGTACCTTTATCAGATTCATGAGAATGATTAATCTATCTCAAGAAACTAAACTTCTGTAATTAGATGCCACTCATGTATAAGACTTTAACCACCGAAAGAGTTATCGTCAGAGGGGCATATTTCTGATTCCCATACCACGTCACCCACATACATATTTTACTTCTATCGGTATATGCACAGTGAAATTCGTGTCAATTTCAAGTAGGGTACCATATTAAGGTTTTAGGGTGAACATTTGGTGAAATGTAAGTATGTCTCATCTTTCTATTAGAGAATTGACTCGATAATCCAATATAATACTTGTATCCTCCTGTACTTTCACTGATGAGGACTGTCGCAGGTGGATGGTTCATTTCATTCACCAGAGTGGCATGCTGCTCGTTTGGCAAGCCTCAAAACTTCTCACACAATTACCTGGGAGGAGTATAAACAGAAGCAAAAGGTATTCTTTTCTGCTTTGGACTTTCCTCTATCTATTTCTGCTGCTGTTTTACCTTTTTGATATCGTGTGTTGTAGAAGGAACATGTTAATTGAGTTTCTGATTATGCCTGATAGTAAGTTACATGATCTGATGCATTTGGATTTGGAAGATAGAAGGACGAGGGTGTTGTCGTTGATATTGGCATGTAGTCCTGACTACTTGGGCCTAGCATTTTGCATTTAGAAATGTTTGGGTTCAGCTAATTCTCAACTGATATTTGCTCTAATATTTTATCTTCCTACTCTGTCATAACATGGTTGTATTGTCTACTTGCTACCATTCGTTTTTTTCAAAAGCTTTCTGCATCTGTAGTCTTCTTCAATACGTGCAAATTTTCAGTCATTCTTAATGTATTGCTGTACTAGGAAGATGAAATTAGAAAGGGAGAACTGGAGAAGGATACCGATAGAATGATGAGAGAATACAGAGCTCAACTGGATGCTGAAAGGGCTCGCAAGCTTGCCAACGGAAGAAACCACTCTAGTAGTAAGTCTGATCGCAAAAAAGGTGGGTGTCGTGGACATGGAATGTAAACACAAACTATTCCTTGTCTCTACTAGCCTCTTTTCTGAAGGTGAATATGTGTCCTACTCCTCGCAGATAGCAAGGATAAAGATTTAAAGAAACGCAGCAGCAGCAGAAAGAGAAAGGTGCCCACTGCCTACAATTTTATTTTATTTTATTTTTGTAGTTGTGCTTGTTTAATTGGTTTAATATTTTTCTCCTTTTACTTTGTGCTTTGTAGCATTCAAGAAGGAGATCTTCAGAGTCTAGCTCCTCGAGCTCATCCTTAGATTCTTCCAGCAGTGAAGACGAAGACCGAGAATCGAGACGATCCAAGTCCAGGTCCAAGAGAACAAAGAAGGAAAAGAAGCACAGGTCAAAGACCAAACACTCGAGCAGTGGCGATGACGGGGCTGATGGTCCCGTGCCACTTTCAAGATTCTTCGGCAATGCGAAGACGTAACAAGATCATATGAGCTATTGTTGTGTATCTTCGTACAGTAGGAGATTAGTTTGAGATGAGTTTGTTCTTTATTGTCTTCCTCTTGCCTACAACAATCCCTTTGTTTTCGCTAACATGATATATTTGGTTGCCTCAGCAGTTAGCACTGGTGAGGTTTCTTTGGTAGAGGAGGTAAGTTTCGTTTTATTCATCTCATTCGATATATTCACGTTTTCGAAAAGAATTCGTGTTACCCTTTTTGTTATATGTTCATCTCATTCGGCTCATAAACGGATGTCGACTTCTGGCATTCCGGCTTCGTCCTACACAGACCTATGTGCAATCCAGGTTGAAGGGAACGCCAGCACAGATTTACGGCTGGAAATGGAAAAGAAAAACTAAGGCACATGAATACGATCAGATCAAACAAACAACAACAGAGATCGGAGATCTTTATTGATTCTCAAGCTTTCGGAAATGTGTTCAAGAAAATATTAATTCATCAGCATTATGCTCAATTCAATAATTAGATAAACAGAAATCAAAACTAGCCGATACAGATGATCAATAATTGGAATCTAGAACCTTCCACGCTCGGATGGAACATATTTACATGAAAAAACAGATGGAACCTAGAGATCACATATATGAAAATCCACGCGAATAAAATAGCAAATTCCTCACTGTCGCTGATACTCGGGGTTAAATGCAAGTGCCTCTCGGTAGATCAGCTCTTTCATCTGTTCCTCGGTGAGTGCATGCTGCTCAAAGTCGAAGCTGAAGGGAGTCATGCAAACAGGCTCATCACTGATGTCATGGAGAGATGTTAAATAGGGGTGAGCTAGAGCATCTTCAACTGCAGCGCGAGGAAAACTGTAGTTAGAGAAGTAATACTAAATTGAATGCAAGACTTCCCACAAAAATGCATAGTAACACGTGGTTCTGTAACAGATATTCTACATAGGGTTAGAGTTTTTGACGGCAATGATGTCAAGTGTTGGATGAGCAATTTGAGATGAACACACCGACTATAAGGTGTTAGAAGGTGAAAAAGGCCGATTTCCATGGATGACCACATGAAAGGTAAGAACTACTACCGAAGCATCATTCTCTGGAGGTGATCATACCCACACAACAAATAACCTAAAGTCAGTGGGAAGCCGACATCCCAAGCCTAAGAAGGTGGGAAACTGTTGATTGCTACAGCTCTACGGTGGCACCATCCACAGCCCCCCTTTTTACCTTTCCACACACTCCCTACTAATTTATGTCCTTTGATCCTCTTCAATTCATTATCCGATTGCCGGAAATTGAGAGGGTGTGTTGAAGGAAGAAAGGGATGTGTGTATAGCACCACCCCAATTCTATTATCTGATGGCAGATCAAAACATCAGTAATGAAACTTGAGAAGTTCTGTAGAAAAGAAAATAATGGGGAGTGTGTAGATTAATCCATATGCTTGGTGGTTGGATTTGGTTGTAGTTTAGCAGAAGGGTGGTCGAGGGGGAATGAGAAACCTTCATCGCCCTTAAATGAACTCCTAGAGATAAATTTTTCTTTTTTAAATGATATCCAAAAACAGATAGTTTCTAACACTCCTATTTTGTGATTTATTGATTTCCTTGTTTGAACATGCAAACATATTCAGTTAAGGTGGCTAAAATAATCAAGGTAACATTAATGTGGGAGTACTCGACTTTACTACACATGAAGATGACACACTAAATGGGAGTCAGCAACAAGTTATTCCGAGTCAATAAAGCACATAAGAAGTAGGGGAAACTGTGACTATTTTTACTCAGACTTGTGAATATTTTAGTAAAGGCAACTTACCAGTAATTCTCTGAGTAGGATCAAATGTCAACATCTTTTCAACAAGATCAATTGCTGAAGGATGGACGTGAGGAAACTTATCGGTAAATGACTGTCGACGGTAGAGAGGAAGCTGCCGAATGTATCTCTTCGCATTTTCATTTAGAAATTGCAGCTCAGCCTCTGATGGGGTGCCAATCAGCTGCAAGGTTTCTGAAGATTAATCACACTGATTCATAGATATCTACACTACAAATGTACAATTTTAGTAACATGGAGATTCTAATTTCCAATTCCATATCGTCATGGAATGGTCCGAAGTGTGAGACATGTTATTCTTATTATTCACGTCAAGTGTAACATAAATATGGCATGGAGGAGCCAATATGCTATTCAAGGGCCCTGTACTACGATAAAACAGTTATAATAATAAGAATGATGATGATATTTTCTTGTCCATCATATGATCCTAGGTTTGCGGAAACAAATCAAGCAAACATAACTAAGATACCTCCATAAGCAGACGAAGCTGATGCACGTGATCTCTGCCAGGAAATAATGGCTTCCTATCCATCAATTCCATAAAAATACAACCTACTGACCATACATCAATAGCTGCAGTGTAATCTGAAGAGTTTAACAGTAGCTCAGGGGCACGGTACCATCTGGTAACAACATACTCGGTCATAAAATCAGTCTCCGAGGTGACTCGAGCTAGTCCAAAATCACATATTTTTAAATCACAATTGGCATTTAGGAGAAGATTGCTAGGTTTTAAGTCCCTGTGCAGAACATTTGCAGAGTGAATGTATTTCAATCCTCGGAGGATCTGATATAAGAAATACTGCATACACCGAAAAAAAAAAGAGAAAAAAAAAGGTAATTATTAGATCTTCAGTGAAATAATAATAAGCAATAAAAAGATTATGAATTTATAGAAGCAGGAGACTCCAAGTTGAACAGACCAAATGTAATGGGAGAAAAGAGAGGGAGGGGAGAGTTCGGTTCATCTTATTACGCAACTTGCTGATTAGGTGCTTAAAGAGCCATAGGTCATCTAAGTTGCATAAAATACACAGCTTTGATGGAGCATAATACAAATATAAGGAAGTCTGATAAGAAGTACATAAAACTAATCTTGAAACCAATTCTCCATGGAAAACAACCAGCGTAGCTGAAAAGGAAAGAAGCTTAATGTCTAATCTTTATTTTCAAGGTTGCTCGAGAATTCTTATTACAAACCAAAACTTTCCTCTTGGTCAATTTCCTCCAATCATTTTTTATCTTTATCAATGAGAACAACGAGAGGAACGATTTGTCGCGCCACAACTGTCCAAATTGTCAAGAAAAACACGCAAAAACGGCAAAGCACTTGCCTTTTTCAGATTTATAACCCGAAAATGCACAAATGAATCCATTCACATGGAATACCAACACACTCATATCAAGTTTGACTTTAGTTACAAGTAAAGAAATCGTCTTTAGTTTCGAGTAAAATACCAAAAATGTGAGAATTTAGAAGAGTAGAAGACGAGCCAGAACCTGACAATGCTCCTCGGATAGAGCTTGATTGGATCGAATGATTTGATGGAGGTCAGTGTCCATGAGCTCATACGCAATGTACACATCATTGAAGAAGTTCCTCTGAGGCGGAGGGATTATATCCCGAATCGCAACAACATTCTCATGATCCATATGTCGCAGCAGCTTGATCTCTCTCAGCGTCCTCTTCGCATCGATCTTGTTGTCGAATGCATTCGCAATCTTCTTTACCGCAACGTGCTCGTTCGTCTCCGAATTCAGAGCCGAGCTATTTGTTTTGCAATTTCTCACGATTAATCAATCATTCAAATTTCAATCAAATTTAATTTTCCCCAAAAATGATGATTCTTTTGCATTTTCCTTTCACAAAGACAGAAAATTTGAACAAAAAAATGAAGAAATGGAGGAATGAAGAGAGAGAGAGAGAGAGGGGAGATACAGACCAAACGATGCCGTATGCGCCTTTACCGATGGGCATGATGGGGGGCTTGTACTTGGCGGTGACCTCAAAGACGTTGCCGAAGATATTGTACTGAATAAATCGGCCGCCGTGGCTGAGCGTGGCCGGAATGCTCTCCACTCCCCCCATCGCCTGATGTGGCGGTGGAGGATGTTGCTGTGGGCGGTTAGGGTCCGGTTGCGACGGTGGCGCCGCCTCTGACATCATCGTGTCCGCCGATCGCCCTCCTCCCTCCATTTCTGAAATCGAGTCCTCTTCTCTGCTTTATGTTTTCTGAGATTTTGTCGTTAGGTTGGTTGTAGTAATGGCTGTTGAGAAGTTCAGGCCCTCAGCCGTAATTAGTTAACAAGAAGAAGAAGGAGAGAGAGAGAGAGAGAGAGAGAGAGAGACTTTGATTTTATGGGAGCTTGAATTGTGGAATTAAATCCAACAGTTTTTTTATTGGTGATGTGTTCATGTGTTGTCTGTCTTCTGTTGGTTTTGGTTTTTTTATGTTGTGTTGTATCCATTTTGTCAAACAGATCTTAACGAAATCTCTAATTTTCAACATTTATCCAAAATCACGCAACAAAATAGTATGTCTTCCGTCGAATTAGATTGTTAATTGAGTTTAATTAATGTCAATTTGAATAATCATTTTTTTTGTTTGAAAAATGGGTTTGCCCAAACAAAACTAATCAATGTTAAATCCGGGACATTTGAAGTCGATTCTCATGAAAAAAATAATTGAACAAGGAGTATATCAAGGTAAAATTTGCCTTATAGTTCGCTAAACTATCCGCTACAAAAATTCTTTTCTAGGTAGACATGTCGAAGATTACATTGTCAAAATCTTGAAAGTAACTCCCTACATGCCAAAACAAGGGGATCTAAAAAATAATTATAGCCAGTAGCTGCAACATGAAATGAATTGTTAGTGTTGAGTCTCATTCCACCATCAATTTATCAATCTGTAATCTCTAATAAACTTTATCAAGCTGGCATGTCGCTCAAATCTTCTTTTACATGAATTTAGTGCAAATTATTTCATTGTTTCTCTTTATAATTTTCCATAGAACCA
Organism: Cotoneaster glaucophyllus; assembly: GCA_036320875.1. Classification (NCBI taxonomy): domain Eukaryota; kingdom Viridiplantae; phylum Streptophyta; class Magnoliopsida; order Rosales; family Rosaceae; genus Cotoneaster; species Cotoneaster glaucophyllus. The sequence continues at coordinate 356,498 of CM070063.1, forward strand.
CACTATCTCAATATAAAAAAGGAAAAAAAAAATTAAAATTCAATTGAAGAGACATTAATCTCCATTAAACAAGAAAGTCATGATTTATTTACAAATAAGTAGTTTCGTTCTTTGTTTGGGCATTTGTTCTTCCTTACGCCCTACTTGTCCTAATTATACCTGTGCTTGGTATGGAAGTTTTGGGTGCTGTTGGAGGTTTATGGAAGTGCCGGTTATACATATACTGCAGCCGCAGCCGCAGCCGCCGCAAACTTATAACCACCTTCATTATTCATATATATTCCGGTTATGGTGCCCCTGCCCCGCCTTGTGTTTACAGTTGTGGTTATGATGACGGGGCAAGCTCTATTGAAGAATCAGACTACGGCCAGGCACATGCAGGATCTTCATATGCAATAGATGCTTTAGCTTCAACTTTTAATTCCACATAATTTAATGACAAGAGTAATTTTGTGATACTAATAAGCACGTAAATTGTAGCTCAAACCGTTAAAGAGACATTATTTTCAAACTTGAGGTTTTAGGTTCGAATCATCAAAAGAACGCGCGCCCTATCGAATATTGGAAATAGAATTGGTAGCTCAGAAGGAAGGAAGACCGACAAACAATTCCAAAGTGCGCTACTTAATTTCAGAAAGAAAGAAAGAAACTATTCAGATGGCTCTTGGATAGGCTTCCCTTTGTCTCTTTGCTTGGCCACAGATTGTTTCATGGCCTCCTTCCTCTTCTTGCTTGCTAGCACTTTTGCTAAAACACCACTCACATTAGGGTCCTTTTTCTCCTTCTCCTCCGCCGGAGGCGGCGGAGGCCTCCTGGCTGCCGCATTTGCACTTGAATTTGGGTTACTCACATTGAAGCTCAGAGCAGCAGCCGCCAAACCCAAACCCAGAGTCCTGCACCATAAACCCCACATCACACAAGCTTGTCACGAAAACATATTCATAACGAAAATGCCCGACTCTTTTAAATGTAATAAGAAGTCATTTTCTTCGTAGACAAATCCTAAAGTTGACGTGATTTTAACGAGTTAGGATTGCATTTTTGTCATTATCCATAGATGGTGGCATGAATGTATAATCAAATACCTAACCTGCGGTTCACGAGATTATTGTTCGCGGCATGAGGGTCATCGGAAGCTTGATGGGAAGCCCTGACATTTCGGAAACCAACTGACCGGTAACGCGTTGCCGCTGTTGAGATTGTTGCTGCTGCGGCGGTGGTAGGTGGCGGTGACGCAAGTGGATGCGCCATAATCTCCGTCACTTGTGAAATATGTTGTACTCTTCTTGTCAATAGTGAAGATGTGGGGAAAATCTGATGCGGAAATATGAAGATTTAGGTGTCATTGAGAATACAAGATCATTGGTTGGCACTAGATAAGGTTTTGTGGGCCCACCACCTCTATAGGGTGGCTGATTTGCTGCCTTTCATCAACACCATCCCTTCCCTTCTTTGTTTCTTAAGCAAAAACGTGAGCTTCATCTGTGTCACTATTGACTCAACTGAGTCCACAATCGCATCAAAGATACGGGAATACGGCATATACCATTCCTCCGTGGGTTTTTCTAGCATGAACCGAAATATAATACGCACCGGAAAATATTATTAGATTCTAAACTTCAGAAACTTGGCCTTACATGGCCGATCCATTCACCAAGTCCAAGAGAAAGAAAAGCCTATCCAAAAACCATTTGAATAGGTGAATTGGATCGGCCGTACCTAGGACTAGGTGAATGAACCAAAATACAAATTGTCACTTCTTTGAGCTTTTGATGCCAAATTCGAATTCAGATTCTCTCCACATTTTTGTGCCCTAAGCCGACGGACCAAGAAATTTGAACCACTCAATTTCCTGCGGTCCTTATTAGTCTATCCGACTAGTTCACTTCACACAAAACCAACCCTCGAATGGCGCAAATCTCTCTCTTAAATGGTCGGGATTCCCTAGCCTGTCGGCTCTCTTCCAACTAAAAACCATAAAAATTGGGAGTTGTACCAACCACATTGGATATAGACCCAAGATCCATTCAATAACTATTCCGTTTCTAGTTTTGTGTAAAATACAGTTTTGGTCACAATTTACATGACCATTTTTCCATGACAATTAGGACTCTATCAAACAGGACCGAATTGTTCCGGAACAGGTTTAGGATAGCTCACTAATTAAGAAATGAAGGCAAGAGAAAATAAAACCACATAAGCATAAAATTCATGGTTTTAAAAGAAAATACACAGCTTTATATCCCCACTACCACGCTACCAAAAAAAAAAGCAATAAAAGATTTGGTAACTAGAAAACCTGGATAGCCAAAACAAAATATAACTTTCATAACATTGTCAAAACTTTAGTAGCGCTTCTAAATCGAACCTCGAAACAAGAAACATATTCTTCAAATGTCTGAATTATAACGATAAGAGATTTTATCGAGAATAATTAAACAGATGTCCTACGGGGGGAAACAAACTAGAGCACAAATCTCATTAAATGCTTAGTACTCATCATCATCGTCACTGTTTTCATCGTTACCAGCTTCATTGAAGGCCTTCAACCTCTCAACCAATTTCTTCTTCCTCTCGTCAAAGGTAAGCTTCTTGAGGTTGTACCTGTTACACAAATGAAAATTCAAATCATTTGATGACTACTTCCTACTGAACAAGAAACTTCTACAAATTCTCGCTCCTCCAATGTGATTTGTTAATTTAAAAGGAAAACTAATGAAAAGTCCAAAAAAACTTCCCTTTTAATGAAAAGCCCTTTTTAAAGGTATAGTGAATAGTGTCAGGTAAAAGTAAAAATGTGGTTTTTTGTTAAAAGTGACCAGTACCGGGAGTGTTTCGATAAAACTCCCTAATTTAAATGCATGAAACTAGGGCACAATTTAAAACATCGACTAAGTAGAGCAATCAATCAAACTTTACCTCTTGTGCTCTTGAGGAGCCGGCTTCTCAGTCTTCTTAATTGTAGGATCAGCACGGATGGCAGCATGAACTTTCTTGTACAGCTCCTCGATGTTATCCGCTTCAATACCTTTCTTAATATATTCACTGAAGTGACTCTGGTATTTCTCTGGCTCATCATCCGCCAAAGTCTAAAATCAAACAATCATAAGTTAAAGAAAAACAGTTTTAAATATTCAGCAATGAGAATGCCTGACAAGAATTCTGAACTCAACGCCCAGTTCAGAAACAAATATATAGAAATTTTGACCAAATGACATCATTATTCTAGACCAGTCAGGTTAATGCTGGTGCATGAAATGAATATTCAACTTACTGTCATGTATGCAGCAACATGGCCACCATAGATGTACTTGCGATGAACCTCAGCGTCAAGTTGCTTGCTATCCTTGGAGAAACCGGCAAACCTCTTTTCACTGTGAGGGATATCCAAACCCCCATCCAAAGCACCCTATAATCAATTGAAAATTATTTAAACTGATTAGGCCACATTCCAAGTGGATTTAAAATTCAGTTACATTAAACAAAAGACCATGTTCTGTATAGCATGGGAAGCAATATGAAAAATAAAGTACAACCAGGAACCAATATACATTTCATCCCCAGGCATGCAAAGAAATGTTTTAATCAAGGCTTCCAAGGATAAAAACAAACAAAAAATGCTATACACAGACAATCATAACAGAAAGGAACGTTAGACTGAAAAATAACAAAACCGTTAATTAGAAACTGTCATCAGTATAAGAAAGTTCACATCAAAGTGAAAAGAAAGAACACTACAGAATAACATATTCATCCTGATAAGTTTAAAAAAAAAAAAAAATACTTGGCCACATCAAATATATATATAAGCATTAAATGTGGTACCCACCTTCAAGGCACCGAATACACGATTTCCTGTGGTGGTCCTGATCAGGCCAACGTCAAGAAGAGCACGGAATGGCCTCCTGCTCTCAGCTGGCTCTACAGAATAATCCTCACCAGTTGCCTAAAATACCAGATAAATTATTTACTAAGGCCACACACAAAAAGTAGATATAAAGGGAACAAATTGGATAGACAAAAAATAACACACTACCTCAACATTTCCCTCATATTCGTCATCCATTTCAAGCTTCTTCAGCACACGACGAGCCAAGAGTAGGCCAGTGCAGTAGGCTGATCATAAAAGTACCATCACTAACCCACAAGAGGAACTTATATGTATGGAGCCAGAATGAAGAAAGCAAATAAATCAAACGGTGGAAATACCTGCTGCATAGTTTGTCAGACCAACTTCAAGTCCATAGTGTGGCAGCTCATGGGCATAGGCTGCAGCGAGAACCAAATCGCCAGCAATGCTGGCAGATACAATCTGGGCAACAATATCCTTGTTGGTCTAAAAACCAGGTTAAGGGGAACATCACGTATAATGCAAAAAAAATCATGAAGACAGAAACATTAAAAAACATCCATCTTAAATTCCAACTCAGTACCCACAGGCGAAAGAAACATTAAAAAAACTTAAACATAATTTTTTTTTATCAAAAACATAAATATAAAGTGAAAGCTAGGAAGGCTCAAATGCTAGCCGACAATTTTCAGGATACAAATCGCACAACGAACCGATACTTGGGTGTGTTGTACTTGTTCTTGTCTTGGTTAATGAGCCTAATCCTGGCACGGTAGTCGGTCTTCCCCTCTGTGGACAACATTAAAAATAAAATGATCATATGCACCCTAACAATTTGCGAAATGGAAAAACAATTTATCATGAAACAAATAAATACCTCTCCTTCTCTTATACTTGACTTGAAACCTCTTGAAGTAAGCCCTCGACTTCTGAGACTTGACGAACGGCTATAACAAATAATTCAACCAAATGTTCAATCATTCCTCAAAACTTCATATATATATATATATATATATATATATATATATATATATATATATGTATACATGTAAACATAATAGGTCATGAAGCAGAAACACAGGATACCATAAATATTAGTGTTTAAGCAAATGACTGGACAACGCATAAACAACAACAACCAAGCCTTATCCCACTAAGTGGGGCGGGCTGTATGAAATTCCTAGAACGGCACTGCACTCGGTTTTGCCGATTCGACAACGCATACGTATCTATTATTGAATAAATGAATTTATATATCAATTTAATCCGAAAATTTACACACAAACATATATTAATTTGTGTAAAACGAAGAAAAAATTCATACAAATACAAAGAATACAAGTCCAGAGAAAATAAGAAAACAGTAATCACCCACTCAAATGAATGATTACTATATTTTACTGACGAGATTAAATAAGTAAATGCGCAGAAATTAGTTGAGATGCACGAAACGGAGAGAGAGATAGAGGAAGCTCACCATTGTGGAAGATCAGCGGCCGAACGAAAGGAGAGCAAGTGAGAGACAAGACTCTGCTAGGGCTAGGGTTTTTGTAATCAGACAATGTGGAGGGGCGTTTTAGTCGTTTACTGGTTTGAGTTGAGCCCTGTGGGTTGGATGGGGCTAGTTCGTGGCTCAAATTCAGCTAATATATGGGTTGAGTTGAAGCCACAGTTGGGCTTTGGGTATGCCTGCTATGACAGCGGAAATAGGGTCCACTTGAAACTTCTAGGTTGGGCTTTACTTAAATCTGAGCCCTTAGCTTTTATTTTACTTAAATCGGATACTTCTAAAGCGGTAAAGTCGAATTTATACAAGTTTGACATGTCCTGCAATTGAGGGAGTAAGATTTAGTCTTATGGAAAATCAGAGATCCATAGACATACAGTTAGAACATTCAGGTTCTACATATATGTATTGGTTTCATTTAACATAAATTTTTCGAGTTTCATGGTGTATTTTTTGAATTGAAAATCCAAAAAATTCATGCTTTTATTTTCTTTCGCTTTTTTAACTCACAATAATTCCATAGCGATTATAAATGCGTATGCATGAACATATATATTGACAAATATATACAATGTACGTATAAAAATATAAATTGGGGGTTTATGCATCATGAGAAATGTTTTCATGCATCAAATAAGAGAAAATATCAAACTTGTGTTTTAGGAGAACCTAATTGGCTAAAAACGAAATTGAGCCTTGAATTTGTAGAACCTCATCCATGAACCTTCAATTCCTTAGCGTCAATGTCAGCGTCAGGCTAGAGCGTGCTGATAACGTGTTGTATGACCTATTTAACTGACAAATAGGAAGAGAGAAATAGATGGGTGGTGCGGCAAGGAGAAGAAAGAGTTTAATGTAATTCTAAGTTGTGTCTGATCTCATCTAATTATGCCTGTATTTTATAGTAGTACCCAACAAGGATTACAATTTAATCAAAATATTATCTAAGTATAAGATAGGGTAAAATCTCGTTAAGTCCCTACCTAAATCAAGACTGGAAGACAAATATTATTTTGTGAGATAGTCAATCAAACTGTTGCAACTTATGATTCACGAGTGTATGTACCGGTAAAGGCATTATTGTATTTTGAAAACTACGAACATCAGCACAAGAAATGATCAGGACGGCAAGTCTGCAAAACAAATATTATTTTGTGCATGGGATAGTGAAGTGTTGCAACTTAATGGAAGTGCATTATTGGAATTTTGGAAACTAAGAACATCAGCACGATTAATCTATGCTTAGGAGTGACTCTGCTTGGTTAATCCGCATTGGGGGTCACTGCCTACTTGGTTATTTGCTTAGGAGTGGCTCCGCTTGGTTATTGGTTAATCCGCTTATGGGGGCCCACTTCCTGTTTGGTTACTTAAATAGACCTGGCATAACTGCGTCACTCTAGCCTTAGTCTTTATATATTTGTGACAATGGTTTCGAGAACCTTGTGAATTGAGTTAGAAAAGCTGTTGGACTTCTGGGTGACTCTGTCAGGATTTTCTATGATTCGATTATGATTTCTTATGGTATGAAATTAGAAGATATGGGGAATGATTGTGTATTATTTTGATCAGATTAATTAATTAATGTGGCTAGAGAATGGTTTTGTGCTTCATCTTCTCTTAAATATGATGTATATTGTGAATTGTGACATCATGATAAGACATAATGATTTATGTGTTGGTTGAAAGAGAAATCATGATTTCATGGGGATTTGTTATGTAACTTGAATTCAGGAATTTCATGTTATTGGGTTATATTAATGGCGTGTTTACATACAGGGGAAGGATATGGCGGAATGGGAGTCATTCCCCATTCCTGGTTATTCCTCCGTTTACCAAGTTAAGCGGAATGCACAGTTCTGCGGGTCCCATGTAAAATCAGGAATTCAATTCTTGATATTGCCGGAATTGAATTCCGTAGACGAAGGTGGTATTTGGATTCCGGGGAGAAGGCACCATCCGGAATCAATTTTTCCTTCCCAAAATGCCCTTCACCTTCAGTACTCCTTTCCATCTCCAGCAGCTCTCTGCCATCCTCTCCAGCAGCTCTCTGCCCTTGACAACTTCTCGGCCACTCCGCGAAACTACGGTCATCTTCATCGTCGACAGCAAGTGAGAGCGACCCACTTCAGCAAATCGATCAAGCAACAAACCCTTTTAATTATTTCAGAAAAATCACGTAATTTTCATTCGAATTGCAGGTCGGAACGAGAGAGAAACGAGGGTGAGAGTGAGATCCGGAAATGGGCTCTTTCTGCTGGGGTGGTGATTATGGGTAAGGTGAGTGGGAAAGATGAAAGCGACGGGATAAAGGGGAGGGAGGACTTTTTATCTTCTGTTGGGAAGATTCAGAAGATGATAAGGTTTACCTTGTTTTTTTTGGGTCACAAAAGATATACGAAGGTTTACAATAATTATATTTTATGAAAATGTAATATGGGCAAGAAATAAAACAAAAAGAATAAGGGCATTTTAGTAATCATATTGATTTGTATTCCGATTCAAGTGAATTAGTAAACAACTTATATGAATTTCATTTCATTTTTACTCCGATTCCAGAACATTTAAGTAAACAGCTTCAACAGGAATCCGATTCTGACTCCTCCTCAATCCAATTCCTCCTCAATTCAATTCCTCCTCAATCCAATTCCTTTATTTTGATTACGGTTACGTAAACGCGCCATAAATGATTGAGGAATGCTATGCTTTTCTGCTTGAACTTAGTGGGGTAAACATTTGATTTTGTGAATGGTGAACTACGAATGGCTTGATCCATTTTGAGGATACGTAGGCAGTCTAACGAGGAGGTTAGATGCAGCCATAAAACATACAAAAATTTACTATGCGATTCGATTTTTCAATTGTGATTTGCCATATCCCGGAGACGGGGTATGTTGAGATACGGGTATTTAGTGATGTCACGTGTCGATCTTGGACGTATGTCGGGATCGAGGCGTGACACAAGTTCTACATACATGTATTGGTTTAATTAAACATAAAAATTTCGAGTTTCATGGTGTATGTTTTGAATTGAAAACCCAAAAAATTCATGCTTTTATTTTCTTTCCTTTTTTTAACTCACAATAATTCCATAGCGATTATAAATGCATATGCATGAACATATATATTGACAAATGTATGCAATATACAATATATGTACACAAATATAAATTGGGGGCTTATGCATCGTGGAGAATGTTTTCATGCATTAAATCAGAGAAAATATCAAACTTGTGTTTTAGGAGAACCTAATTGGATAAAAACGAAATTGAGCCTTGAATTTGTAGAACCTCATCCATGAACCTTCAATTCCCTAGCGTCAGTGTCAGCGTCAGTGTCAGCGTCAGGCTAGAGCGTGCTAATAACGTGTTGTAGGGCCTATCACTACTACAAAATTATCTATAACTGGCGGTTCAAAAACCGACAAAAAACACATATTACTGTCGGATTTTAAGCAAAATCCAACAGAAAATGGATGCAGTGGCGGATATAATAACCGACAGATCTGCCAGCGTCAGGAAATGAAATTTCCGACAGGAAATATTCAAAAACCGACAGGATATTTATTTATAATAAAACTAAAATAATTTCTGTCGGATAAAACCGACAGAAAAAAACAAAACCGTCAGGAATTCTGTCGGTTATAACTGACAGAACATTTATTATAAGAATAAATAAAATCATTATTGTCAGATAAAACCGACAGGATATTTATTTATAATAACTACTATACGAATTTCTGCATGCAATGCTTTGTTTTTTCATCTGTTGTTCAAATTTCTTTTTAGGTGCAAACATTGACACATCTCTCTGTATATGTAGCTTCTCTACATCCCCGAGCCCAGATTGGACATGCAAACGAGAGTGATTCGCAAGAGGAGGTCTATCCCCGAGCCCAGATTAACAGATCATCCTTCAGCACTCGCCAACACAGTCAATACCAGCATTTGAACCTGGAACCAAAGAAATCATGCTTATGCAATTTTCCAACAAACAACGAGATAATTATTTACCTAGGTTCGAAATAAAAAGAGGTCTGTGCACCCACACCCACGAACTCACCGGAGTTCGTCCGTACACACTTCATACTCTTTGAAAACTGGGAAAAGAGTATAAACATGCATGCAAGAATTAGAGCTCGAAATTGAGTTTAATACTCTACCCAATCTATTATAGAGACAAAAAGGAAGAGATTAGATGAAATTAGAACACAAACCAACTTCGAACTCGACGGCATTTCGCCGGAGTTCGTCGTCAGAGTTGGATTCGAAAGTACAGAGGATTTCAGAGGTTGAAACCCTCGAGTTTCAACATAAAACTAACTTACGAAAACCCAGAAATTGAAGAAGGAACAAAATCTCACCTGGGTTCGAGTTCTTGAGCTTTTAAGCTCTTGGCTTTAATGGCAACAACCTCTGTACTACTCCGATTTCACATGCAAAACCATATTCTTGTTCCTTGAGTCTCAGGGATGTCTAAAATATGATTTTGGGGTTTGATTTGTGAAGGAATTGAGGTGTAGGCTACGGGAAAGCTCTCGGAGCTTAGAAAGGGAGAGTGATACGGGACTGGGTGCAGAAAGAAGAAGAAGAAGTTTGGGCTCACGGGTTTGGGGATAATTACTGAGGAGCTAAAGAGAAAATTTGAGAACTTCTCTTTTGCATTATATATATCTGGACCTTGTGTTCGAACATAAGGTGAAAAGGAAGAAGAGAATGAGAAGGAAATGAGGAGAAGAGAAAAGGGGGAAGGGAGAAGCACCGGCGCAAAGAGGGGTTATATTGTGGAAATGATTCATTACTGTCGGTTTTAACCGACAGCAATATTTTTACAGCTACACTCCTCGATCCTATAAGAATGCATTGAATGAATTCGATCTTCAATTTAAAATGTTTACACTAGTGGATACCACGAATCTTATTTTATACTTGATGAGAAAGTATAACATTAACTCAAAGTGTTGGTTTAATCTACCGTTTTGATGCGATACGCATTCTACGAAAAAAATTTCAACGATCCAACCGTCAAACTTATTTGTCCACACTCCAAGATCACATACGTAAAAAATCGCAAAAAACAAACATTCAAAGATTAGGTAACAGAACAAAAGTTTTCGATGATTATAAACGAAAAATCACAATTTAACGGTTATTTTAGCTTCGATTTTGATGATTTTTGCAGCTACACTCCTCGACCCTATAAGAATGCAATGAATGAATTCGATCTTCAATTTAAAATATTTACACTAGTGGATAAATCGTAGTTTATACTTAATGGAAGTATAAAAAATATTTAAAACATGTATTTATTTATTTTCAATCATAATAAAATTTTAAAATAATAAAATCAGACATGATAGAGTACACCAGATGTTCATGTGTTTTTATGTGCCAGACAATGTGCTTTGTGACGCATTGAAAAAAATTGTTTGAATTTCTTTGTATCTTGTTGCTTGCCTGTGAGGGAACATAATCTTTATTACAAAAATGATAGAGCTTCAAATTGTAGTCTGTTGTTATTATTCTCTCAGAAAATTTATGGCTCGTGGGAATTGGGTTCATTAGACTTTAGGATCATGAGTGGAAAAAAAATTAAAAATATGTGTTTATTTATTTATTTTTATCAATATAACATTTTAAAATAATAAAATTTTCAATTTTGTCAGTTATAACCGCCACCATTGACTAAAAACCGTCAGAATCTGTCAAAAATATTTAAAAAAAAAGATTCAAAAATCCTGTCGTTTAAAACCGACATGATTTTTGTTATATCCGCCAGTAAATATCCGCCTGGAATTTATGTCAGATATAACCGACAGGATTTTTCTAATATCCGACAGGAATTAAATGATGTGTCGGATTTTATTTATCCGACAGGAATTTGCTAATATCCGCCACCATCATCCGGGATAAAGCTAATATTGTAGTAGTGTATTTAACTGACAAATAGGAAGAGAGAAATAGAGGGGTGGTGCGGCAAGGAGAAGATAGAGTTTAATGTAATTCTAAGTTGTGTCTGATCTCATCTAATTATGCCTGTATTTTATAGTAGTACCCAACAAGGATAACAATTTAATCAAAATATTATCTAAGTATAAGATAGGGTAAAATCTCGTTAAGTCCCTACCTAAATCAAGACTGGAAGACAAATATTATTTTGTGAGATAGTCAATCAAACTGTTGCAACTTATAATTCACGAGTGTACGTACCTGTAAAGGCATTATTGTATTTTGAAAACTACGAACATCAGCACAAGAAATGATCAGGACGGCAAGTCTGCAAAACAAATATTATTTTGTGCATGGGATAGTGAAGTGTTGCAACTTTATTACCTTGGAAGTGCATTATTGGAATTTTAGAAACGAAGAACATCAGCACAAGAAATGATCAGGACGGCAAGTCTGCAAAACAAATATTATTTTGTGCATGGGATAGTGAAGTGTTGCAACTTAATTACCTTGGAAGTGCATTATTGGAATTTTAGAAACGAAGAACATCAGCACGATTAATCTATAATTAAGTAGATTGTTTTATTAGTCATTATATAGAAAAATAGATCGTTAATGAATATAAATGCATAAAGTCAGCTTTTAAGACAATGATGTTTAGTAATTTTTTAGTAAGTAGATTGATAGTAATTAGCTGATGACAAGGCTTAAATTTTTAAAAATCTTTTAGTAAGTAGATTGATAGTAATGATGTTTTATTAATCATTATACCACTTGACACGCTTAAAAATCTTTACGGATATTAATTAGGTGATGACGCGGCTGCAGTTGCAGCTGATCTTTATAAACGGCAACACCATGAAATGCATATCACAGTAGCTCACTTCGTGTGAAAAGAAAACAATACACATAATTAAGTAGCTAATCACACCATGTGTAAGCAATCGGAGAACGGGATTCCGGTGATCGATTTCTCCAAGGAGGAGGAGTTGAAGCCGGGGTCGAGTTCTTGGCTAGAGATACGCGAAGATGTTATCCGTGCACTCGAAGGAACGGGCTGCTTCATTGCATTAGTTGGCGACAAGGTCCCCCAAGAGCTTCGCAGCACCATGTTGGAGGCTTGCAAAGAGTTGATGGATTTCCCCCGTGAAGCCAAGATGAAGGTCAAGAGCAAGACCAAGAAGACCTTGGGTGCATATCACAACGCCACTCAGATCCATGAAAGCCTGGCAATGGACGCCGCCGCAGATGCTGCTGAATGCCAGAAGTTCAGCAATCTCTTCTGGCCCAACGGAAACGAAAATTTCACGTAATTCTCCACCTAAATTTTTAATGAAATACTTTAAACTGCAGATAAGTTATCTATGTTGTCGATGTTTATTGATATTGTTGATACTTCGACCTTACAGTTTTTTATGAGATCAATGAACTTACAGTTGCTGATATGCATGCAGTTTATGTTGTGAGACTGTCGTACTCGTACTTACAGATATTAACTTGTTTGTTGGTTAACTAGTCGAACTTCGAACGAGTATGCAACGCAAATGATGAACTTAGATTGGATCGTGACGAGGATGATATTCGAAAGCTATGGTGTAGACAAGTATCATGATGCACATATTAACACCAACACTCACCACATGTCGTTCCTCAAGTACAAGCGATCGGAGGAAATTGCAACCGACATGGGTGTTTGTATTCACACCGACAAGAACTTCACCACGGTGCTGCATCAGGTGAACGACATCACTGGCTTGGAGGTGCAGACCAAGAACGGGGACTGGGTGCTCAGTCAACCCCCGCCATCGTCCTTCACTTTCATGGCAGGCGATATTTTGCAGGTGCTACTATTGTATGTGGCAATATACAATAATTAATTCACTCAAGCTATATAAATAGACATAAATCCGTAATATAATTAATAATTTTTTCTCTAACACGAGAAATGTTAAGGAGATTTTCTCAAATGTGAGATTTTTTTATAAACTCTCTGTCATCTTATATTTTTTCAACAGTGTTTTATAATATTAGCACGAGAATTAACGTTAAACTGTGAGGTGACAGAGAATTCATGAAGAGTCTCACATATTCATATTTTTTTTTATATAATATGAAATAAATAATTTTTGGTAGGTTTGGAGCAATGATAAGATACAAGCTTGCAAACACAGAGTGACAATAAGCAAAGACACGCAAAGGTTCGTTTTGGCTCTGTTTCAGTTCAAGGGTGGCAAGTGCCAGACGCCGCAAGAGTTGATTGACGAGGAGCATCCCGTCCGCTACAACCCGATTGATCAATCTGAATATTTTACCGCCTTTCTCAACAAGTCAAACGGAACTGTTTACACTGTCAAAGACCACTGTGGCATTACAGTCTGATCATCACCACTGCATCCAATCAGTACCGTCGATCTCTGTGTGGGTTAATCAAGTGAAACCAACCACGTAATATTATGTATACATAAACTCTTTGTGATACAATAAATCAAGGATATAAGGAGCTTCGGTTTCTGGCTAGAAGATAAGGCAGTTTGGTATTGTTGTGATTTAAAAAAAAAATGTTTATGCTGTGATGTAAGAATAAGCTGGTGTAATATAAAGTTGTTAAGCGTTTGCTAAGCTTTTGTTGTAAATGTGCTTTTAATAAAAGAAAAAATTGTCTTGAGTATTGGATAAACTTTTATATAAAACTGTTGTGTCTATGTTAAATGATTAAAACGGATATGGTGTTATTATGATATAATAAATGAATGGGCAAAAGTTGTGGTTTGAAACATATGCGGGTGCACTTGTTATTTAAAAATTTCATTAAATGACGATTGTTCACTTGCATGCTTTAGAAAAAAGTAAAAAAAAAAAAGAAAAAAAAAAGCTTTTTTAAGTGCTGATTTGAGATTATGGTGCTTTTAAAATGTAGATTAATAACATCACGGTGTATGACAACTCAAAACGTAAATGGGTAGGGGCATGTATATTCTTAAGCATCAAATTAAACTTTGATTTCAATTGCAAAAATAAAGAAAAGAAAAACTAAATTCCATCAAGCAATTGGGTGGCTCAACTTATCACAAATGATCTCTGAAATTGACTCATACAATTAAGATGGTCTTTGAAATTGAAAATCGATCAATGTAGTCCTTGAAAATAAGTGTCACATATCAATGTGGTTCTTCCATTCTGTCGAAAATTATGTTATGTGCTGTTGTGGCGTGGGTCAATTGTGGCGAAATGATTATACTGATTTATGACACCTATTTTTAGAGATTACATTAATTGATTTTTAATTTTAAGGACCATTTTAATGATATGGGCCAATTTCATAGACCATTTGTAATAAAACCCCAAAAATTTTGTGAGACCCATTTATGTACCACATCAACATATAACATGATTTTTTTACAAAGTTGCGACGGAATGAGCATATTAATTTGTGACACCTCTTTTTCAGGAATCCCATTGATTGATTTTCAATTTCAAAGACCATTTGTCATAAAAACCACCAAACAATTAAGTTTACAAAGTTCTTTGGCTCCAAATACAGAATAAGGTCTTGACCAAACAGATCTCATCAGATTCTCGTACAATAAAGAGAGACGTGTTTCTGATTTCCTAGCACTACTGATATATGTAGTCTTAACGAAAACGAAAAAAACTATAGGGACAATTTTACATCAACGAATGATTACAACAAATATGAATGGGGGAATACACAACCACAAAATCGATCAAAAACCAATCCCCAAGATACAAAACCCCTAGTGCTTCGCTGTGTATAACGCTACTTCAAACAGCCGAGAGGCTTGCCCATTTTCCAAGTTCGTATGGATCGGCGTAGTAATACAACTTAATTTTATTGGCTAACGACAACCCTGCAGCCACAGGTACAACTCTGGAACCGGCGTCATCCTGCTCTGTTGGGTCATCGGCAAATGCTGTAATATCTCCAAGAAGTTTAAATATAATTCCGCGGGTTTGGATCTCTCGAGGGAAATCAAAGTACATGGCTGTTCCAGACTTAGCCTCTGGCAAACGATATTCTGCAATCGTTACCATACTTTGGGGTTCCTGTAATAACGTCTCCAATAAGTTATCTTAAAAACACCATAATCGATATGGATTTTCAACTGCACTAATTAAGCCACATCAAACTACTGTCGCTAACCAACCCCATAACAATAAAGCAGGTCCAGTAAGTACCTGGACAACAGATACTTGTATATACAGAACGGCTGGAGAGATGTGTCTCTCGTCTACAAGTGTGGCTGACGTATCCCAGACCCGTGCATTTGAAGAGGGTGAATGGGTAACCAGAGGCTTTATTGCACCAAAAGCATCAAGACGAAATCCAGCAAGCAAAGGTGATGCAGGAGAAAGATATTGCTCCAAAACAATATCATTGTCCAACAGCCTCTCGGCCTCAATGGGAACCTGAAAGAACAATATATGACTATAAACGAATCTGCATGTGATAAAAATTCAATAACGAATCATTTTTTTTTAAGGAAAACTAATGAAAAGTTCAAAAAAACTTCTCTTTTAACGAAAAGTCCTTTTTAAAGGTATAGTGAATAGTGTCAATTAAAGGTAAAAAAGTGGTTTTTCGTTAAAAGTGAACAGTACCGGGACCTTTCCATTAAACCTCCCTTTTTTTTTAATGAATAAAGCATAGAAGCGTGATTTTCTTACCCTAAATCTATTCAGTGGTGGACCTCTCTCCAGCCAGCCTTTCAGATTCATCTGATCGTAGCTTTGTGATGTATCTGCCATCTCTTTTTTCACCGAGCTTCCGACTACCAGTATCCTTTTGGCATGAATACAGGGGTCTCTTTCAACTTCTCCAAAAGAGGCACGCCGAGTTACTTCTGCAAATGGATTTTCATCGAGAGACAAGAGATTCAAGTTGTCCAAATTAAGAGATTTTGAACCAGGTCGCTGAAGGCGTAATGTTATCCAAATAATGCGGCATCGAACTGGATTCCTAAATTCGAACTTCACATGCCTCGGTACTTCATTTTCTCTAACCGACTTTTCTGGTCCATAATATTCTGAGGAAGACGTGATCTGGGACTGCAAGTCCCATTTTCCCATGCATGACCTTTCTTCCTTGTGTATTTTATTGCTGGCCCATATTTGCACCTGTGCGAGCAGGTGAATTAGTCAAAGTAAAATGTACTGAAGGAATCAATGTTTGTGCAGCAAAAAAGGTGTAAAATTCAACAATTTAGGAACAAAAAGCTAGGTATACTACAAAGCAAGATTTTCGACGACTTCACATTTACCAAATAAAATAAAAACAAAAGAGAGTATGTATAGAGGCCGACTTACGGTGGGTGCATCAGCCTCAGAATAACCACACGGACTAATAAGCAAAACAACCCCACTAACATCAGAAAGGGTGCCAAGAACAATACTGAACTCAACACTGGTGGTACTAGGAGGAGCTTTCCAGTATGAATGGCGTGATCCAGATTCAAGAGGAGCAAGCAATGACAAGAATGGTGCTGAATCTGCTCCCGTCTCAACCTACAATGGTCACAACAAACATGTATAATACCGCAACCCGTAAGACAATAATCTACTGCGGAAACCCTGAAACAAGAAACAAGAAAGTAATATAAGCCAAAAAATTACCGAGTGTAAAAAGCTGGCAAATGGAAACTCGGCTAGCGATTCCTCTCTGCCAAGTAATTTCCGCAGAACTTTAATAGTTCTCTTTCTATCCAGAGACTGTTTCCTTTCATAAAGACAATTCCTTACTGAATATCCAATCACCTGGTTCAAGGCCTCATGGGCAGCAGAATCTGCACGTGTACTTCTCCTCATGCTTATCAAGACTCTGACGTAGTCCAAGATCAATGCATCAAGCACAATATCATGGCAGCATCTTTTACAAATAACACTATCCAGCACTACTGTACGATTTGTAGAGACGTCAACCTGGAAACCATGGCCTGATCCCCCCTGATTTACCACACCATTGTAACTCATGGCCTCCCTTGACCCATTGCCTGCAACCAGAAGGGCCCCTCTACCAGCACAGCAAACTTTACAAACTTTCCTTTCACATTGGGAACATAACAAGATAGATGGAGAAACTCCGCCTGATTCCAAAAAGGAAGGACGTGTAGGTGCATTAGTTTCAGCACGAACCTCACACGTGCCACCATAACAGCGGTCATCAAATCTAGTTATATTCCAAAAATCTATCTCATTATCATCAGTAGTCTCAAGACCAACAGCAGAGGTAATTTTGTCTTCCAAGGATGCTTGTCCAAGCAGTGCAAGGGAGTTTGCAACTCTGCACAATCTTCCCATGTATTGTTCATCAAGTAAAACATTAGGGTTTATAGTAGCAGGATCAGTTCCTATAGATAACAAAGCTCTATCCCTTTCAGCAGCAGAAATGTTCAGCCTGAGGCGTTCAATTTCAAGTTTCATGGCTTCCATGAAGTTTAGTTTCTTTTCCTGCAGACAATAGGATTCATCAATAGTAGTTCAACGAAAGATTTCAAAGGACTTCCTCTTTACAAGGATAAATCACATAATAGCATAGTGGTTCAAAGAAACAATAGAAGAGTTAGTAACATACCATACGTAGCCCAGCAACAGATTTCAAACAATCAATGTACTGCTGGGAACTGCTATCTGAAGGTTTTCCATCATGTGATTTATGATCAGTTTCAGCACCATGATATTCAACAATAGCTTGGTCCAAGAAATCAAGAAAGTCACCTCCCTTGTCTTCAGCATTTCCCATCACTGGCGCAGCAATGTGTTCTGAAAGCACCACCTCTCCAGTCAATAGGTCAACTAAACTGTTGGCAGACGCACTTGGTTGCACTGGTGGCAGCACATTTTCAGTAAATGAAGCACCAGAAAATGGATTGGTTTTTGACCCAGAGGAAAAATGATTGTTTTCATTCTGAAGGTTTTTAGCATGTTCAGGGAGTCTTGCAGCAGGGCCTTCGTTAGTAAATACACCCCTCCAAGGAAGAGAAACTCCAAGGACTTCTATCTGCAAACAAATTCACAAAAGAATTATCATCCACTTAGGGGTTCTGCAACACCCATCCTCTCTATATCATGTGCCAAAAAATCCAAATGGCATTAGCTTTAACCAAGCTAGAGTTTCAAATCAGAACCTAAATAACCAACTGAAGAGTCACAAATCAAGGACAATGACATATAAATTAATAATTACACAAGTTGCTTTCTACCTCACCAAGAGTGATAGGGCTCTTTCCAGAGAGCGCAGGATAAAATGTAAGGGCAACTACACGAGTAAGGAAGTCAAGTTCTCCTTCCACTTCTTCAAAATCATACAATAATGGAAGGGTAGATGTATCTTGAGCATGAAGACGTGAACCAGCTCCTGTTACAGCCATATCCTCTGGACTTACTGCTCCTGTTAAGGGTATCAAGAGGTTTGTTCCATGTATACACTGAGGTATTGAAGCACCCTGTCATCAGAATCCACTAAAAGATTAGAAACTATGGTAGATATCAGAAATTATTGTAACTTAACACAAGTAGATTAGAAACATATGTACAACAATACATGAAACTAACAAAAAACTTACCAAAACCAGAGTCATGAACTTCTTTTGTATTCTAAATATTTAAGTTTTTGCAACTAGGTCCCTTGCATTTCATGGCTTAGCCTAGTTGTTAGTCTTTACATCAGATAGGAACTAAAAGGATCCTCATCTTGTTTTAGCTGGATTCCTGGGACCATCAATTCTAATAAAGTTCAAAGAAAATTAAAGTTGTAGGAGAAGTGGAAGAAAGATTACAGACCTCCAAGACAAGTTTTAGCCCATCTAAAGAGCGTCCTGTCCTTACATCAACTGTTGATGGATATGTTGAATCATCTGCACCATGGGATATTGTGAGAAGAAGCTGACAAACATGGCAAGGTTCACCTAGATAGATAAAAAGTTCAACAACATCTGCGGCCTGTGGGCAAACCTGTGTGATAAAAACTATTCCAAATAAGAGACATAAAAGGATTCTGCAGAAAAGACCACTATGGTACAGTCAAATGTTCCATACAATGAAAACTGAAAGAAAAAGTACCCAGACTAGATCCTTTCTCTTGAAACTCAGAAGACTGGCTCCACCTTTGGTACTTGGAAACATGTTAGCAACTGGCTTAAGGAAGAAACCAGATGGTCGAGAGACTACCTGCAAAATCACGATGCTTGGATGAGAGACTTGTTGCCATTACATTATATGAAAAAACAAACAGAAAAAAAAAAATCATTTATGACTTTCAAGAAAAGATCCGACAATTCAATGTAGAGAAATGGTCATAACACAAGCGAACACCATGCAATGCAATTACTAAATAAAAATTACACGCAATCAATATATAAATCATGGAAGCCAGAATCTATGGAACTCAAAATGCAAAGGTATTAAACTGTGATCAGATCTAAAACCAAGAATCAAAGGAATTTCCAGGGAAGCCAACATTTTGGAAACAGACACCAGTGTGAAGTCTAAATCTGATGCCAAACTCAAAACCACTGTTACGTGTTACAAGTAACAAAAGGGCCTTCCAATATGCAGCTGGTGATTCCATACCATTTGTAGGCGGCACCGGGAACGAAAAGCCTAAATGGTTTATACACTTATACTAACTTAGAATAACTTTTAAATTAACCTATGGCAGTTAAAACTGATGAAATTGGGGTTCCACCATAAAACCAATTGGCAATATGGGGAGTAGCCCAAGACCATATAAGCACATAGCAAACTTTGTCCCTCACCAATGTGGGACAACTCTCAACACGCCCCCGCACGTGTGGCAGATTTTCAAGCCTACACGTGGACAACAACTGGGTGACGTGGAGCGTGTGTGGCCGTTGGGCTTCACACGTGGACAACCTTGCTCTGATACCATGATGAAATTGAGGTTCCACCATAAAACCAATTGGCAATATGGGGAGTAGCCCAAGACCATATAAGCACATAGCAAACTTTGTCCCTCACCAATGTGGGACAACTCTCAACAAAAACCACTTGTTGCAACTTGTTAGATGAACCTAGCACAAAAAGAAGCATAGAAATTAATGAAATTATTATCACTACAACTGATCCAGAGCAGTCCCAGAATAACATACATTAAGAGGGTGAAAAGAAACTGATGGAAGATGCTTGAATAGTCTCATTCCAAGAAATATCTCAAGTTGCTTTTGACGAGAGCTGTCTACAACTGCATTTTTATATCTCCTCTGCAAAGTAATTTTCATATTCTGTGCTGCAGAAAATTGTTTGAATTTTCCTGCATCGTCATTGAAGATGCTAAGGATTTGGCTATGCATAGCTTTCGAACCGGTATAAAGTGTTGCATGAATATCACCCGCAAGCAGAAAAATATCAGCAAGCCGGGATACTGGTGATAAAATTGTTGACCTCTTAAACTCCTCAAATGCCATATCAAATCTCTTCCAAGGTTTATCGGGACACGGATGAGTCCATGTTGTGGTCCTAGTATTGTGATCAATATAAAAAGTTTTCCCTGTTACTGCATCAGATCTCTTCTCCCAGCCTGGTGGCAGAGGAGCTGTATAGCCACCATAAGTACTCATTGACTGATAAGCAAATGCCAAATCACTATCAAGTGATATACAAAGCCGCCTACACTGCTCCACAAAAACCTGGAGGGAGCCAAAATAACTTGCAGCATTTGTCCTATCCAAAGAATCAGCACAGTTGAAACGTATCACACCATTTTGACATGATCTTAAGCAGAAAGCACCTTCAAAGTCACCATTGTAGATAATTTCTCCTCTGCAGTCCTTAATTCTTTCTCGTGAAGGCAAAAAATCTCCTTCAGAAATGCCTATGGAAATAGTGGGTGCTTTTAGATGTTTCCATAATCCTTCGATGGTTTGCTGTTCACCTCTTGACTTTATACTGGCATGCCAGTCATAATTTATCAACTGAATTCGAGTATAAGGAAGTTTTCCAGTTGACTTGATGTAGTTTATAGATTTCTCAAAATGTTGAACTAAAATACATTCTGACTTTCCTTCTCCACTCCTAAGCAAGTTGATGCATACAATTGGAACAAACGCCTTTCTATTCTGACTCCCTCCAACAGCTACGTCAAAATTTCGTGCATCATACCTCTTACTCAACCTCTGGTAGTACTCCGAACTTCCTTTATAAGGATCACGATCCGAAACGTATATTTCTGCTTCTGCAGCAGTAATCTTTAACTCTGCACCCCACCAAATTGGAATTGTACCCCGTCGCCACACGTATGTGTTAAAAGGAACAGTTTGACCAGCCCTTCTAGGGATCCATACAAGTTGCTCACACTCCACTTCATTTCCTGTCAGACTTGCCATCTTCATAAGTATGAAAAGTTCACGTAAAACATAAAGTAAGAGGAGAATATTTTTCATTTAGAATGTAAATTCGTACTCCTAAATGAGAAGAATACAAAATACAAGATGAAGCCATCTAAGCAAAACAAAAATGAAATAATACAAACAAAACGAAAAAGAAATACTGTAGATTAATGAATTTCATAAAAAAAATATCAATATGTTGTTTTCTAAATTACTTTCTGTCCTCGATGTTCTGAGAAACTCCACTGGAAATCAATGACAAAAATGACACAACCATGGGTATCTTCAAAGATTAAAAGTTTGAGAGTTGTTAATAACTTAATAGGTCAGGCTACCTGTGCTAAAACATGAATTCAATCCCCTAGCCAAGTACCGAGTACCAGGATGCAGCCTGCTACGACGAGCTATGAGAGCAACAATTCCTTCCACCTTCCCTAAGGATCCAAAACTTCGACACTCTGCAAAACCCTACACATTAATTTCAAGTAAGAGAACGGTATGAAAGGGTTAAATTTACATCTAATCACATAATTCCATATGCTATCTTCAAATCTTAACAACAATTTAACTTCTTTTGTCAGTCATATTCAATGAGGGCAAAATTGAGCACCTAATGCATAGATAAGTTGAACAACTTGTTTCCTACTACAACAGTTATGAAATCTTTATCATTATCAGTGGTAAAATATATACTCAAATTGTTGCGCATAAATATAAGTACATGTAAATGCAGAGTTGAACCAGTTGGCTATAATGAGCACATCGTGCATAGACTCGAACAATCATCATCACTAAATCGAGGTGGTAGGCTAAGAAATCAGATGGTTAAAGATAAGGATCAGGTAAAAGAAGATAATAGTCAGATGAGCACCAATTTGATGATACCAAGAATGAAGCAAAACCTGAAGAAGAGTGACACAATGCTGCGGCAGCCCAATGTTTTTGAAAGGCATCGAGAACCAGGCGTTCCAAACAAATTCATCATCGGGCTCACGCAAGCACATACGGCTAGGAAATGGTCGAGTGATATCCCTTGCGTCACAAAAGTAGTGCTTCCCATTAATGTCAAGATCAGTTAATTCATTAACATTCTTTTCTTCTCCTTTCCCTTGTGGTTGTGGATTCTGAAGTTGAATCTTGATCCATTGGCTCTCAGTCACCGTATAAATGCACCCTCCACCAGGCAAATTCGGAACACTAGCAGTCAACTTGGTAGCCACGAGAAGCAAACCAATGCTGCCCAAAGCAGCATAACCCAATATTGCACGCGCAAAGGTCGTATTCTTACACAACCAGTGTGATCCGTTCGTAACGTATTCCAATGCTTCCTTTTCGGATTTGAAAACATCAAATCCTGGCTTTGCATTGTAGCGAAGCACTCCGGTTGTGGGATCAACATGTATAACCTGAGTGTCAAGCCTAGAAGACAAACTCGCAATTATATATACTTCACCAGGATCCAATGTCACAACTACAACCGATGTCTCCCTTATACCACCACCTGTAATGTATTTAATATAAAACAGAAAGCATAAGCAACCTTGCAAAGAAAGCGAACATGTATGATGTACGAGACTACGCACCATCACAATTATACATACAAGTAAGCGTGTGTGTGTGTATATAGGGCGCTGTTATTAGCACTCCAAAATAGTCATCGTGCACTCTTCCATAACAAAAGGTCGAAAACAACTCTTTACATTTATGCAACAACAGCAGCAACAATAAGAATTCAATGTCAATTTCACAGACAAAAATTGACAGTGTTCAAGGTGTTTACGTTATCAGAATCCGATTCGAAATGCAACAAACAAACAGACATGAAATGCATAGCTCGCAAGGAAAGAACGAAAGCTAAGAGCATACAATCTACACACACATACTCTCGAACAGAAAATAATTTGCAAGCTGAAAGAGAAAGAAGTGATAGAGGTCGCATATCAGAGAATTGAAGGTTGAAGAAGGTTACCAGCTGATTCCATGCGATCTCTCTCTCTCTTTTGTTACCGCGCGATGCAGGAGGATTTCGATCTGACGGAGAGAGGAATGATATTATTGAAGGCGCCGGAGAACTGGAAGGGCAGGCATCGAAGGACGTCGGTTGGACCCGTTCCACTCAGCAGAACTCACCGCTTCTCCGGTCATACAGATTTGGTATCGGAAAAAATGAAGTCATACTCGGCAGGCACAGCGCGAGATAATAAACGATGACTTGTTTTTTATTTCTGTACTTTTTATTTTTTTGGTTAATGGTTGTTTATTTATTTATATTTTGGTACTAATTTGTTCTTATTAAAAACATCAAAAAAAAAAAACTTTTTGTGTTTGTTAATAAGAACAACAATGTTTTGTGTGTTTGTCATAAAACAACAAATAGGATTGGAATAAATACATTTTTTCCATTTTGTAAGAATGTCACAATTTTGATTCTGATTAGCCTTTCTTAATTCCTTACGTAGCAAGTCTTAAAAATAATAAAAACTACTTGTCTGATTAAAAGCGTATTTGTCAACTAGTGATTATTTTTTAATTTTTAGTATAAAAATTAAAATTAAAATCTGACAATTAAATTTCAAAAACTCACAAAATTAACTTTTATTACTAAGTAAAAATTTGACTGAATAAAATGATTATCAAATAACTCCTACTTTAATGTTTTTTAAAATTTGGCTTGGTTTTGATTTTCAATTGCCATTTTAAACTAAAGTTTTCAATTTTTTTTTTAAAAATTATTAATAATGTAATTAAATTTTTTATCAAATGAGCTCTTAATAAAACTGAAAATTTGCTTTTGTTCAGAAACACCTCGATAGACTCCTAAAACCAACACAAAATATGATATATTTTCTACGGTATTAAAACAAGAATCGGTAGGTACACCACATGTTATAATATAAATAGAGGAACAATTAAAAAAGAAATTATCTTCACTTATATTATATGTATTAACTCGTGTTTTTGGCACATAAAAAAATCTCTGCCAAATTACATACATTACTTCCAAGTAGAGAAATCATGAAACATATAAAAATCCGTAAATTGAGTATTTTATTTTTTATTAAGTGAAACAATAAAAATAAAATGTAAAATACCAAACTCGCGGGAAAGAAAACTGAATACATAAAAGTAGAGGGACGTTGCGCCAAAACCCCCGCAAGAACGCCAGAAACAAGCACATGTCCCCACCGCAGAAACGTGAGGCAAAGAACAAGCTATCTATATTCTTTCACTGGACGATTTTCCTCGTCATATCATCATATATATCTCTATATTCTTTCATTCAATGATTCCATCACAAAATTAAAAACCCATTTTTCAGATGCTTGATGCAATTTAATGTTAGTTTATGTTTATTTTAGCAAAGTGTTGGTGGAAATTGATTGTGTTTGTTGCTGAATAATTGAGTATTGGTAGGCGGGTTGATATGGCCATGCTGCCTGTTTGCTCAGCCACCTCAAGCTGGTCTTCCCTTTCTCAGGTAAGAACTTGCATGCTCCTCAAAGACTGACCCTTCACTGTGATTTTTCTTATAATTTCTTGGCATGCAAAGCAAGCTGCTTTAAAAGGGTCCTTTAATTTACACTGACGTGCCGACGTGAGTTAAGTCAGTTGGTTGGTATGTGACCGGCTTGTTCATTCAAGTCCGCTTCCATGCAAATTAGAGTATTCTAGAATATTGCATTTTCAAAAGAAAGACAAGAGCTTTTTACCTATAAGTCCTATGTAATATTAAACTTCAGAAGAAAAACACTTCAAACAGTATGAATATTTCAGAAGAAAAATTTAATATGAGAAGTGGACCGATGAGGTGTTTTTCGATCCGGTTGAGCTCTTGAAGTGTTTTTGTAGTTTGTACGTAATGAAGCATGTTATGATCATCTTGTGTTAGTTTCTGAGAATTTGAGACAAGTAATTTTGTTTGGCATCATGTCATATTTGTGTAACATTTTGGTCAATGTTTTAATGAAATTCCGAATTTGAAATGTACATTTATGCAAATGGATATCACAGGTTTACTTACATGGAGGGTTGCATGCCAGTTCCCAATTCCTGAAGGATTTTGAGGCCAGGTGCATTGCGGAATGCAGGGGCTCCCTAGGCTTGTCAAATGCAATGCATTTTCAAAGAGGTTCCTTTAAAGCACAAGCTACAAAGTCTTTGTATCCGAACTTCGTGAAAAGCGCAGAACAATCCGTCTCAGTGGATTTTGTTAACAGGAGTTCCTGCTCAAATGAATCAGACCATCTTAAGTGCAAGTATACAGACCTGTGGAGTTCCTCTACTAGAACCATGTATGAACAGCACCCGCGGGGAAGGGTGGAACTGAAATTTGTAGACACCTCTAGCCTATTGGCTCCTGATGAGGGACTCGTTGACTTAACTAATCCGTCGACTGAAAATGAAAGTATCTTATCGGCACCCATAGAACATGAAAGCATGTCAGCTACTGATTTCACACCAGGGAATCCCACCTCTGTATCCGACTCCTTAGACATGGATAGTGATAAATTATCCAGTGTGAAAACTAGTATTGAGGACTTCGTTGATGGGGTTAGCAAGCCTTTCAGTGCTTCAGTAGATAAGGGAGAAGATACTGTTAAAACCTCACTAGATACAATCACTTCATCAGTATCATCTGTTGTTAAAAGTGCTACCGAAGTAGTGGATAATACTGTTGGCAGATTGTTTTCAACGGTGGATCAAACGGGACAATACGGTGGTAGTAAAATGACAAATTTTTCAAGCGACTTTAAGGAAGCCACAAGTAAAGGAGCTGTTTTTGCTATTGATGTCTTGAGACGTTCAATTGTTGTGGTGGAGGATTCTCTATCAAATGGGGCTTCCTTTGCTGTTAGTTCTTACCAGTCCGCCAAGGACTATCTTCCTCCTGACATCAGTGATTCGCTAAATTTGTCTGAAAAGAGAGTTGCTGAGCTCTTGGGGCCTGCCAAAACTGCTTTTCAACAGGTATTAATATTACACTTCCAGTCTATAGAGCTTTTTGGTTGAGCTGTAAAAGAAAAAAGATTGCGGTTTGCAGAGTTGGAAGTTATTCTAAATAATTTGTAAGTTTCAAACTGGTTCTCTGGAAAAAAAAAAAAAAAAAAAAAAAAAAAGCGGGTTAGTTGATTTTGGTTGGATGCTTTTTTTTTTTATTCCAAACCATCAGCCCTAATTTGTTATAGTTTCCTGTATGTTCTGTTTTGAGAACTTATGCTAGAAAGTAAACTTTCCGTTATAAGCTTAAACTATACATTCAATCATTTATATCCTGAGTTTGCCGCTGTTATAATGACAGTTTTTTGAGTAATATTGTCAGCTGAATCTGAATCTGTGAAAGCAGGTTTATATTTCGATTGAGGGGTTGGAGGAAAATCTTGGGTTGGACCCAAATGATCCAATCATTCCATTTGTTCTATTTCTTGGCACCTCAGCCACTTTATGGTATGTATATCCTTTTGTTCTAATGAAGACTGTTTTTACGTTTCTATTGTCCTGCTGTGTGAGAAATTTATATTTCTTATCAGATACGCTGCAGGGTCATTTATCGGGTGTGGACATACAGTGGTTATGCCGGAGATTTATCTCCTCAGTCGACATTGGAGCTCTTGACAGGGAAAGAGAATGCTGTGCTCATTGATGTCCGACCTGAGGCAAGATATTGCTTACTTTTGGCCTTTAGATTTAGTTGCGCTAATACTATTATCAAACTTTTGCCTCACGAGGGCTGAAAAAACCAAGAATTATTTTAATTGCCTAAAGTAAAACACAATGTCCAGTGATCAAATTCATGCTCCTTTTTACTATTGCTAAGTGTTTGCTTCTCAAATTTGCCAATGATTGGTTCTGGAATTTCCTTTATGAAGGTTCTGAGAGAAAGAGAGGGTATTCCTGATCTTCGACGAGCAGCTCGCTTTCGCTATGCAAGTGTGGCTCTACCTGAGGTTGGCTTATAATTAGATTGCAATTTGAAGATATGAATGACGTAATCGTATTACAGATTTGCTAGGGTGAAAGCAGTCATATCCTTTCTCTCCATATACTTTTTGTGCCTTTGTTCTGAACTTGTTGAACAAAAAACTTCAGGTTGATGGCCCTGTATGGAAATTAGTGAAGAGTGGAAGGGATCTTAATGACACCTTAACTGCTGCTGTTATTCGGAACTTGAAGATTGTTCAGGTAAGCAGTTTCAGGCTTTTATATATCTTAAAACTAAACCAATTTGAAGCTTACTAAAAGTTCACAGGAAGATCTTGGACTGGGACCTACCAATTCTCCGCTCGTTAGTGATAGTACCATATTTGGTGACCATGGACGCCTGAAAGTGTCTTACATTCACCACCTAAAGAACTTCAATCACAATTTTTTGGCCAGCAAAAATATGAGAAAGGAAATTCTTGAGGATAAAAGTCATTCAAATTCAAGTTTTTAGCACTGCCCTGGTGACCTTAGGTATATTGTTATATTTGTCCAAGGACTTGAACGGGGTTGTATGCTCGTAAGAAGTTGTTCACATCTAACAGCAGGATCTTCTGTTTACAACTATGGGAAAGTGAGATTATTAGCATCTGCTTGAATAATGAATAATGAGTTCTATATTGTTTTGTACTCTTTGTAGGACAGGTCCAAGGTCATAGTTATGGATGCCGATGGCACTCTTTCCAAAGGTATTGCAAGATCCTTGAGAAAGCTTGGGCTCAAGGCAAGTACATAATGCAAGATAAAGATTCATATTTTAATTAATAAAAATCATTAGGAGTTTTCTTATGGATACTGGTATGTATCTTAAGAAAACCACTCAATGCATCGTAAATTTTTGGTATTTCTGGAATTGCTGAGCAATTTCGTATATACTAATACCTTGAGATGTTTAAATGACAGAAACCGTACTTGGTTCAAGGTGGCTTTCAATCTTGGCTGAAATATGGTCTCCGTATTAAGGAACTCAAACCTGAGACAACATTTACCATACTCAATGAGGTATTTATCTCTTTGAAGCTGTTTATTCTTGTAAGTTATAATAGATACAAGAGATGATAATATGCTGGTTGGTGAATTTTTACGAATGGCACGTAATTCCCTTGATAATAACCGATGCGATTACTTTCTTTTCAACAACGTTGTTGGATTGCAGTGGCTGAGGTTCTCTTGTATATGTAACGTGGACCCATTTTTTTTAGCTTTGTTGAAAAAGAAGAAAGTGAATGAGATAAATATGTTTGACAACCAGAAGAACAGTCATGACTGCATTCAACACAGATTATTGCTGTTTTCCCCCTTTCTGCCACTTTTTTACAGAATTGTAAGACCAGATTTGAGCTTTTCACTTATGCACAATTGCAAAAATTGTATCATTTTAGGATGCTGAGGCAATTCTGGAGGATATCAGTCCTTCTCCGGTGCAAGTTCTTGGGTCTGGTGTGGTAAGACAAATTGTCCGCATTAGTTTCTACTTTATATTGATCCATCTTTTGTTATTACGAAAACTTGATTTTGTTGTGTGTTGTAGAAATGTTTAGTTGCCATGCAATTTCAAGTGCATCATTCGCTAACTTGCGCAACTACCTTCAGTGCAGGGATTGATTGCAGCATTGTATGCACTACTAGGTGTGTATATGTGCCTTAAATTTCTCTCTAAAAAGAAATCGGATTACTTAATTGTTTTCCACTCAAGTCTGTGCAGTTCTAATTTCACCATATATACAGTTAAATTTTGCTAGTGAATCAATCTTATTTCACTGTAAATCAAATTCCTTCCCTTGTGCCGGATTTCTTCCCCATCTCTAATCAGCATGATTCATTGTATTACAGAGTGGGAGAAGACGTTACAACTGATTGGTGTTGTTGGCGTTGGTCAGGTATTATAATCTTCTTAGAATGAGTGCTGTACTTTTTTCTTCTTTCCCTTTCTCATTGCTCTTTTCTTCGATTCCACCAGACCATTTATCGGCGGGTGGCATCTTATGACACCGCAGAAGATTTTAAACAAGACGTGAGGTAAAGCTAACTACATTAGGCCCAGTAGATTGTGTCTTTCACCCTGCTGTTGGAGTCAAACAACCAAACACCACATTATTTAGATTTTGCTGATTCGATGTCGTTTTATTGTCGTCTCTATGTTATGTTCCATGAAGGCTGCTGCTTGCTCCTGTTAGTCTGGGAGCTCAGGCATTTTCATGGACTGCTGGAAAATTGGAATCCAACGGCATTGGACTGCCAACATCTCCTTCATCCTCAGATGTTAAAAGCCGAGTATTGCAGACTGCTGCAAAGCATCAATCTCAACCGTCTGATACGGAAGGCATCCAAGATCCAAGATCCATCTCCTGACTCAACACTTCCAATCAAGGAGAATGTCGATCTATCAGAAGCATAAAGGTTGATATTTTCTTGCAGTAGGCATTTCCTGACTCGTGTTCTAGCTCGAAAGTAGTTGATCTGAGCTGTATTAGCAAATCAAAGAAGGTTAATTAAGCTAATTAAGTGATAATTATGTAACTAGGTGCACTCTGAATGAAGGTTGTGCAAAATTTGTATAATTATTATTACTGAAAATATGACTTTAACCCCTCAAATTCAATTTTTTCTATATAAAACCCGATATAATTTTTTTACTCAAAAAAAAACCCAGTGACTAGGATCCATGAATTCATTAATTACATATTACTTTACACGTTTTACATTTTTTTAGATGCCTAAAATACCCCTATTACATAGTTGATGTGCACAATTAATTCTATGCAGATTGTAAGGAGAGAGTTACTGATTTTGCAAAAAGAAAAAGCAGACATTAATATTAAAAAATTAATTGCATATTAATATCAAATATGAGAACTGTTGGCTTAATTCTATGTATCTGGCATTATAAGTTAATATTTAAAAAAAAACCTTATATATGTAATAATACATAATAAAAAAAAGTAATTTACCTATCATGTACAAAAATGATATTTGATTCAAAATGTGTGTATATATATGTGTGTGTATTTATAGAATTAGATCATATTAATTTACCTACCTACTATTTGAAATGTTCATTTCCAATGATGCAAATATATGTAATAATAAATGAAAAATAATTTACCTACCATGTATACAAAAATGTTATTTGATTCAAAATATATAATCTAGGTTTTCTCAAAAAAAGAAAAAGAAAAGGTGTAGTACATATATATTTTTTAGGGTAAATTACACAAAACTACCTCAACTATTGGGGTCACGACAGTTTCATACCTCATCTTTAAAAATTGACAATGTCACATACCGCATCTTACGAATTTGTGACAATGACATACCTCCGTCAAATTTTCTGTTAGTTTTTCTGTTAAGTGCTGACGTGGCTACATGCGGGGCCCAATCACTAATCCAACTAGATTAAAAAATTATTAAATATATTTTTAATAATTAAAAATTAAAAAAAAAATTCTTTATTTTAAATCTCTCTCTTCTCTCTCCCCCTCTCTCTCCTCTCTCTCTCGCCTCTGCATCCCCGAACTGGGGTTTCTTTCTTCTTTTTTTCTTGCTTCCTCCTACTTCTTCTCCTCCTCCTTCTTCTTCTCTTTGTCCTCCTTCTTTTTCTTCTTTCTTTCTGGGTTGCACGGGGGGTTTCTTCTCTTTCTCCTCCTCCTCTCTCTCTCTATCCCTTCTCTCTCTCTCCAACCCCCTCTCTCTCTCTCTTCTCTCTCCTCTCTACATCCCCGAACTGGGGTTTTTTTTTTTTTTTTCCCTCCTCCTCCTTCTTCTTTCTGGGTTGCAAGGGGCATGGGGAATTGACGTGTGCGGGGGAGTGGCGAGAGAGGTCGAAGTGGTGGGGAAGAGAGAGGGTGGTGGAGAAAGTATGGGGGGGGGAGAAGAGGAAGAAGAAGAAGGAAGAGGAAGAAGAAGAAGAAAGGAAGAAAAAAAAAAACTAAACCAAACCCAATTTGTCCCCCTTCCCAACCCAACCCCTTGCAGCCCATAAAGAAGGAGGAAGAAGAAGAAGAAGAAGAAGAAGAAGAAGAAGAAGAAGGGAAAAGAAGAAAAAAAATAAAAAATTCGTACCCAACCCTCTGCTCCCTGCAACCCAGAAAGAAGAAGGATGAGGAGGAGGAGGAGGAGAAGGAGGAAAAAAAAAAAAAAACCCCCCCGTGCAACCCAGAAAGAAAGAAGAAAAAGAAGGAGGAAGAGAAAGAGAAGAAGTAGGAGGAAGCCACAAAAAAAAAAAAAAAAAAAACCCATGTTCGGGGATGCAGAGAAGAGAGAGAAGGTTGGGGAAAGAGAGAGAGGATAGAGATTTAAAATAAAGAATTTTTTTTAATTTTTAATTATTAAAAATATATTTAATAATTTTTTAATCCAGTTGGATTAGTGATTGGGCCCCGCATGTAGCCACGTCAGCACTTAACAGAAAAACTAACATAAAATTTGACGGAGGTATGACATTGTCACAAATTCGTAAGATGCAGTATGACATTGTCAATTTTTAAAGATGATGTATGAAACTATCGTGACCCCAATAGTTGAGGTAATTTTGTGTAATGTACCCTATTTTTTATATAATTGGAACAAATTAATTTTCAATAATTTACCTATAAAAAATTATACCATGTGTGTAATATAATATCTTTTTTGTTCACTAATACATGGAGAATAATTTACCCATAACAAGAAGAATAATTTAATGTATTATATTGAAAAATATTAGGTCATACCTATATTTATACAACAATAAAACGTGCCTAATATATGTAATAATACATGAAAAATAATTTACCTACAAATTAGAGAAGTGTTATTTGATTCAAAATATATAATACGGTTTTAGTATAATTTTTTTAAATAATTGGAACAACTTAATTTACTTCCCAATTAATGCAAAATATATATATCACAAAAAAGGTAAATTTTTTGTATGATATGGATACAATTAATGCAATACAACAGTTTATATATTTTATTTTATTTTTTCTACAATTTTTAATTTGGAATAAATTTAGGGATTTGAGAAAGTGGCATGGGTGTAAATAAATTATATTAGTAGGTCAATAGTGTTCCGATGTGGCTGTAGATTTTAAATTTAGACTTTTATTGAATGTTTATATGTAGATGGATTTTTATCTAGAAATCATGAATTGTAAGGGACAAAATATATATAAAGCGCCCTTATTTAAAATTACTGCTGATGCATTTTTTGCGCTTTAATCCATTGATTTATGTATGCATGCATGCAAAGTGCAAAGTCACTCCCAACCGTTGGATTAAATAACAAATTGTTTTTGGGTTTTTCCTGTATGTACTCTTTAACACACAAAAGCCCCAAACCGACCGAAAATTGTAGAAGAGAAACAAAGAAAATTAGGGTTTGAGAGCAAAGAGATGGAGGAGCCGCAGACTCAGAACGTGAAACGACGGAGGGTGGAGTCTGAGGAGTGTAGGTCTTTGTATCTCTGCACGGAACAGGTTGCGGAGGATGGCCTTCGTTACAATGTCCACGCCATCAATCTCTCAGATTTGTTATCATGCTCCTGTAAGATTCACGTTCAACCTCCTACTGTTGACGGCGATGATGAGCTCGTGACAACCAAAGTATGCGACCTTTGTTCCTCCGGTGCCGGTCAATTGCCCTTGCTGCGGGATTTGGCTTCCATACATGACGAGAATCTTTGCTACTCGCCTGGCTGCGGCGTCTTCGGCTCCCAAATCATTTTTGCCGGAGGCTTGGAGCCCCATGAAAGACGACCCTCAAGGACCGCAAGTAAGAAGATTTACGTGTTTGAGACAGATTCTAGTGTCGATTCAAATCCTTCCATTAAGCCCCTTTCTGAAAGCAGACGCAGAATTATACCCGAGGAATTCATTGGCACCAAAACCCAACCGTTTATGGTTGTGTTCAACGGGGACGACGGGAAAAAGGATCTCTATGCTCTCACCGGTCATCCCTGTCATTTGTGTATCCCTCCCACTTTTGAGGTACTTTACGGGACATCCAAGGAATGGGTTGCTCTGCCGGATGTTCCATTCTTCCACTGTGGATGTCCTTATTTTTCTTATGCTGTTGTGGGCACTAAGATATTGGTCTCCGGCCTCGATACTCGGGTGTTCTGCTTTGATGTGGCCGAGAAGGAACCCAAACGGCAACACTGGAGGGAACTGTCCTTCTTCAATGGCATGGACTTTCCCTCCGCGGGCACGGCTTTAGTCCTCGACTTGGATGATAGTGACGATGAAAAGCTAATGTTTGCGTATCAAGAGAATGCCGAAGAATATTCTCTTTGGAACCTAGCTGCTTACCGTGTGTGTATGACGGGAAAAAGTGAATCTGTTGAGCTGCTTGGCTCTAATCTGATCCCCCCTGATCAGTTGCCTTTGCAATTTCGCAATAATGTATTCTGGCGGTATAAGTTGCTGGATTTAGGCGGTGGAAATGTGTGCCTTGTTTTAGGCTCCGACAACCCACCAATGGACGATGACGACAGCCCACCAAGGGACCGTCCACCAAGGGACGATGACACTTACGGGCAGCGCTCCGCGATGAGTTTTCTTGTCATAAGATTTCACTTTTCCTTTTCGAGGCGGAACAATACTATCTCCGTCGACATCCTGGCGTCTCACATCTTTGAATACGATTTCTCTTGCTACACTGTCATTGCTGAAATGGTTGGTTGCTTTCTGATAGCCAAGCCAACCTTAGAGAGCGAGTGCCATCCATGGACTCGTGAATGATGATTGACCACTCACGCTCCAGTGCTGGGTTGCTTCTGGTTTGTGCTGTAAGTAGTCCCTTTACCTTTTCCAGTATCTTCGAGCATGTATATTTACCGTATGATCTAATTTCTAATGTTATTGATTGTGTGGCAAGATTTATTATCGGGCTGGTGGTCCTTGATGAGTATTAGCAAGTATATACATTACCCTATATATACATGTGTAGGCGCTGTTGTCATTTGTGGCCTTGATCATCATGTAAGACAAAGAGGATTTGGGTTACTGGTACTGACATAAATCTTAAACTTGACTGGATCATTCATTCTTGTGCAGCAAGCCAATTGAATCGAAACATTATTTTGAAAAAAGAAAAAGTGGAATGATATATGTACATGTACATCTCTAATGGTTACTTCAATGTGCAAGTCTTTTCGTTATATCTTTGTCAGCAATAACTGAGTGTTGTGAAAATTTCCAGCGCAAAATGGCAAATTCGCTCGTGTGGCAATTTATAACTTGTTAGACTGTCAACTAACCATTTTGAAGCTGAGAGTGATGCTTATGATTATTGTTGCTCCATGGGTTTGAATATATTTATGTGACTCGTGGTATTTTTCAATCTCACGATAGATTTTTTAATTTTTAGAGGAAAGAGTATTGCAAATTCATGTTGACGTTATTAAGCCATGCTTGTAGTCTAGAAGTAGATACGACCGGATACAAACTCATGTTCGCTGTTTGAGACAAAATTCCGGGGAACCTGGAAAGCTATCTGTGGTCTGATATACCAATATTGTTGTGTAACAGGTACAACCTTAAGCAGCTTACCTATGAGGATTGAGGAAAGGCCAACAGCTGATCAAGAGGCCGAGGATGATATGAAATCTCTATCTAGTTTGTTTTCCCTTTTAATTAGGACTTGTTTTTAATCATCGGACTATAAAGTCAAGTATTTCTACTCATATTCTTGATGTTCGTCTTGTTTGGATTGGATATACACGAATCTATGAAGTTAGTAATGCTATTTAGATGTATCCCGCCCTCGCACTTTTGGCTTGTATTCGGGGAAAACTTACATGATTGGTTTTGTGTTTAAAATTTGTTTCGGTCGGTTTGGGGCTTTTTTTTTGTATGTCAGGGTAGGACTCATCAGCACACATACATTTGTGATATGAAAATGTGGTAAAAATAGCATATCGTTATTATTAAAATTGAACTCTTGTGTGATTGCGATTTTCTTGGATGAGGAGACTATTGAAGAATGTAATTAGAATAAGTGAATCTCACCCCCAATTAAAGGATGTTGTTTTGGCATCTAACAGCAGGATCTTCTGTCTTAAACTATGGGAAAGCGCGATGATTAGCAACTGCTTGAGTAATGAATAATGAGTTCTATATTGTTTGGTACTCTTTGTAGGGCAGGTCCAAGGTCATAGTTATGGATGCCGATGGCACTCTTTCCAAAGGTATTGCAAGATCTTTGAGAAAGCTTGGGCTCAAGGCAAGTACATAATGCAAGATAAAGATTCATATTTTAATTAATAAAAATCATTAGGAGTTTTCTTATGGATACTGGTATGTATCTTAAGAAAACCACTCAATGCATCGTAAATTTTTGGTATTTCTGGAATTGCTGAGCAATTTCGTATATACTAATACCTTGAGATGTTTAAATGACAGAAACCGTACTTGGTTCAAGGTGGCTTTCATTTCAATCTTGGGTGAAATATGGTCTCCGTATTAAGGAACTCAAACCTGAGACAACTTTTACCATACTCAATGAGGTGTTTACCTCTTTGAAGCTGTTTATTCTTGTAAGTTACAATAGATACAAGAGATGATAATATGCTGGTTGGTGAATTTTTACGAATGACACCTAATTCCCTTGATAATAACCGATGCGATTACTTTCTTTTCAACAACGTTGTTGGATTGCAATGGCTGAGGCTCTCTTGTATATGTAACGTGGACCCATTTTTTTAGTTTTGTTGAAAAAGAGTGGGAGAAGATGTTACAACTGATTGGTGTTGTTGGCGTTGGTCAGGTATTATAATCTTCCTAGAATGAGTGCTGTACTTTTTTCTTCTTCCCCTTTCTCATTGCTCTTTTCTTCGATTCCACCAGACCATTTATCGGCGGGTGGCATCTTATGACACCGCAGAAGATTTTAAACAAGACGTGAGGTAAAGCTAACTACATTAGGCCCAGTAGATTGTGTCTATCACCCTGCTGTTGGAGTCAAACAACCACACACCACATTATTTAGATTTTGCTGATTCGATGTCGTTTTATTGTCGTCTCTATGTTATGTTCCATGAAGGCTGCTGCTTGCTCCTGTTAGACTGGGAGCTCAGGCATTTTCATGGACTGCTGGAAAATTGGAATCGAACGGCATTGGACTGCCAACATCTCCTTCATCCTCAGATGTTAAAAACCGAGTATTGCAGGCTGCTGCAAAGCTTCAATCTCAACCGTCTGAGCAAGATCCATCTCCCTACTCAAGCATAAACGTTGATATTTTCTTGCAGTAGGCATCTCCTGACTCGTGTTCTAGCTTGAAAGTTGATCTAAGCTGTATTAGCAAATCAAGGAAGGTTAATTAAGCTAATTAAGTGATAATTCTGTAACAAGGTACACTCTGAATGAAGGTTGTGCAATTATTATTATTATTGTTGTTGTTGTTGTTGTTATATTTATAGTATAAGAATGAAGGATGCTTGTTGAGCAAGGGAGACTGACAATTAACCAACATACTAATTCAACAGGCAACTTTGACAAGTTGGCTCTCTCAAGTTTCCTCCTAATACAAGCCAACTCTCCACCCCTTATTTTAATATACAAACAACGTGATTTTAAGCTCAATTAGGAGAGATTTTTCAGTGTAATCAGAAAACAGGGTGATACACCACGTGTTACTATACAAATGGTGGGATATGTGGATTAAAAAGTTAATAACTTAAAAAAATAATATTTCTCACCACTTACATAAAAACACGTTGTGTACCATCCGTATTTCCATTACAATGAAAAATTTCTTCTCAATTAGCTATCGATATCGTCATCGTCACATTTACGTGAGTTGAATGTGAGACCTACTCCAATTAGACAGAGCCGAACATGAGCCGAACGTGACACCTCTTCCAGTGACGTGATGAACACCTCTACGAACGGACTTCAAACGTCAATTGATATATGATTACTGACACATATTTCCCCCAAAATTTAAAAGATTTAGCTTAAGAGATTTTGCTTGGAGACAAAAAAACACATAAACGGAAAGGTCTCTCCTATTTTGTTCGAAACGGAAAGCTTTCTGGAGATGACGTATTCAGAACTGTTCTCCAAGATTAAATTTGGTCAAAAGATTTAACGGTTAAAAATTCAAAATATCATACTCCACAGGGTCATTTTATACATAAATATCATGTTGTGTGAGAAATTTATATTTCTTATCAGAGATGTTGTAGGGTCATTTATCGGGTGTGACATACAATGATTATGCTGGAGATTTATCTCCTCCGTCGACATTGGAGCTCTTGATGAGGAAAGAGAATGTTGTGCTCAGTGGCGGAGCTAGAATTTTCGATGAGGAGGGGCCTCTTTTTTTTATAATTTTTTTAGGCTGATGGTATTTACAAAGCTAATATATATATATATATATATATATATATATATGTATATCAAAATCAAATGTTTAAAACAACATATGCACATATAATATTACATACTAACAAAAATTATAATTGTCATGGACAAATTTTTAAATCATTTTATTATAACCCTGTTGCCTATACTATTAAACTCAATGAGATAGATAAAAACTTTACGAACCGTAACTCTCATGTAATATGTAGAATAGAGCAGAAATAACAGAGAAACAAAGAAATTTAAACCTTATTTGTTGAATAGATTTCAAATTTAGGATTATAAAATGTATGAGATTTCAAAAAGAAAAGGGGTACATTTTAATTTTCATATTTAAAATTGAATGTTTTCTATTCAAAGAAAGGCGAAATATTGCTTTATTTTAAATGCTATTAATTTATGTCAAGGAGATAGATAAAATATTAAAGTTAATTGGGAGATGGGGTTATGCTTGAAACTTGGAAAGCAGGACTTGAAGCAATAGAAAGATGCATAATTCCCTAATATATATATATATATATATATATATATATATATTTGTTTTAGAAAGCCAGGATAGGCCCAGGCAATCCCTGGTCCTTTATTCCCTCTGCCAGTGGTTGTGCTCATTGATGTCCGACCTGAGGCAATATATTGCTTACTTTTTGGCCAGAACTTTATATTTGGCCAAAAAGGGGGACCCGAAGCCAACAGGGCTCTCCGCTTTGTTGCGTTAATAATGTATCAAAATTGTGCCTAAATGGGGCTGAAAAGACCAAGAATCCTTTTAATTGCCTAAAGTAAAACACAATATGAGAGAGGAAATTCTAATGATAAAAATCATTCAATTTCAAGTCTTTCACATCTAACAGCAGGAACTTATGCCTAAAACTATGGAAAAGTATGTTGTTTAATTAGCATATATGCTGTCACATCCCGACCCGGGGTCAACCACATCCCGGGCCCGCTCCACCATCGTAGCACGATATTGTCCGCTTTGGGCCCCGACTACTCCCTCACGGTTTTGTTTCTGGGATCTCACACGAGAACTTCCCAGTGGGTCACCCATCATGGGAGTGCTCTCTCGCGCTACTCGCTTAACTTCGGAGTTCCCATGGAACCCGAAGCCAGTGAGCTCCCAAAATGCCTCGCTCTAGGTGGGGATGAGAATATACATATAAGGATCACTCCCTTGGGCGATGTGGGATCTCACAATCCACCCCCCTTAGGGGCGTCGGCACACCACGGCCAGGGTTAGGCTCTGATACCAAATTGTCACATCCCGACCCGGGGTCCACCACATCTCGGGCCCGCTCCACCACCGTAGAACGATATTGTCCGCTTTGGGCCCCGACTACGCTCTCACGGTTTTGTTTCTGGGAACTCACACGAGAACTTCCCAGTGGGTCACCCATCATGGGAGTGCTCTCGCGCGCTACTCGCTTAACTTCGGAGTTCCCATGGAACCCGAAGCCAATGAGCTCCCAAAAGGCCTCGCTCTAGGTAGGGATGAGAATATACATATAAAGATCACTCCCCTGGGCGATGTGGGATCTCACAAAACCAAATTGTCACATCCCGACCCGGGGTCCACCACATCTCGGGCCCGCTCCACCACCGTAGCACGATATTGTCCGTTTTGGGCCCCGACCACACCCTCACGGTTTTGTTTATGGGAACTCACACGAGAAATTCCCAGTAAATCACCCATCATGGGAGTGCTCTCGCGCGCTACTCACTTAACTTCGGAGTTCCCATGGAACCCGAAGCCAGTGAGCTCCCAAAAGGCCTCGCGCTAGGTAGGGATGAGAATATACATATAAGGATCACTCCCCTGGACGATGTGGGATCTCACATATGCCATGAGTAATGAATAATGAGTTCTATATATTAATTGTTTTGTACTCTGTGTAGGACAGGTCCAAGGTCGTAGTTATGGATGCTGATGGCATTCGTTCCTAAGGTATCGCTAGATCCTTGAGAAAGCTTGTTGTGTATAATGCATCTTTTAATTAATAGAGCTTTTCATAGTTGAGACCACTCATTTGACATTCCTCAGGAATAAAGAGAAGAGTGGAGAGAGTGAGAAATAGGCTAGTTATGGATGCTGATGGCTCTCGTTCCAAAGGTATCATCGCAAGATTCTTGAGAAAGCTTGGGGCTCAAGGCAAGTACATAATGCAAGATAAGGATTCATATTTTAAATAAAAACAACATTAGGACTTTTCTTATGGAAACTGGTATGTATCTTAGGAAAACCACTTAGTTCATCATAATTTTTTTGTTGGTATTTCTGGAATTGCTGAGCAATTTCGTAGATACTTATACCTTGAGATGTTTAAATGACAGAAACCGTACTTGGTTGTTATATGTACAGTATAGAGTAGCTTGCGTCATTCATAGGAGGCATTTTCGTTATTTATAGTTAACTTGCTGTAATCATCTTTTTGTGTATTGTATTTTTGTTCGTGGCAGTGGTGATATTAATGAAGCCGTGATCCCGATTACATCTACCCGATACAGTACAGCATACTGATGCTCCTAAGCTTCCAACTGTCGAACCTTGGCGTGCCTGCCTGGTACGATGATGAGCAGGAAGAGAGCACTTGAAGAAGCCTTTACTAGCATTTGGAACTTGTCTCCAAGTCTGTAATTCTTCTTGTTCACGGAAGCAAAATTGTACAATTTATTACTCGTGAAATGATCATTGTTTAAAATTACTGCTGATGCATTTTTTGCGCTTTAATCCATTTATTTATGTATGCATGCATGCAAAGTCACTCCCAACCGTTAGATTAAATAACAAATTGTTTTGGGGTTTTTCCTGTATATACCCTTTAACATACAAAAGCCCAAAACCGACCCAAAATTGTAAAAGAGAAACACAGAAAATTAGGGTTTGAGAGCAGTGAGAGATGGAGGAGCCGCAGACTCAGAACGTGAAACGACGGAGGGTGGAGTCTGAGGAGTGTAGGTCTTTGTATCTCTGCACGGAACAGGTTGCGAAGGATGGCCTTCATTACAATGTCCACGCCATCAATCTCGCAGATTTGTTATCATGCTCCTGTAAGATTCACGTTCAACCTCCTACTGTTGACGGCGGCGATGAGCTCGTGACAAACAAAGTATGCGACCTTTGTTCCTCCGGTGCCGGTCAATTGCCCTTGCTGCGGGATTTGGCTTCCATACATGACGAGAATCTTTGCCACTGGTCTGGCTGCGGCGTCTTCGGCTCCCAAATCATTTTTGCCGGCGGCTTGGAGACCTCTGAAAGACACCCAGGACCCTCAAGGACCGCAAGTAAGAAGATTTATGTGTTTGAGACAGATTCTAGTGTCGATTCAAATCCTTCCATTAAGCCCCTTTCTGAAAGCAGCCGCAGAATTATACCCGAGGAATTCATTGGCACCAAAACCCAACCGTTTATGGTTGAGTTCAACGGGGACGACGGGAAAAAGGATCTCTATGCTATCTCCGGTTATCCCTTTTCTGTGTGTATCCCTCCCACTTTTGAGGTACTTTACGGGACATCCAAGGAATGGGTTACTCTGCCGGATGTTCCATTCTTCCACTGTCGATGTCCTTATTTTTCTTATGCTGTTGTGGGCACTAAGATATTGGTCTCCAGCCTCGATACTCCGGTGTTCTGCTTTGATGTGGCCGAGAAGGAACCCAAACGGCAACACTGGAGGGAACTGTCCTTCTTCAAGGACATGGGCTTTCCCTTCGCGGGCACGGCTTTAGTCCTCGACTTGGATGATAGTGACGATGAAAAGCTAATGTTTGCGTATCAAGAGACTGCCGAAGAATATACTCTTTGGAACCTAGCTGCTTACCGTGTGTGTATGACGGAAAAAAGTGAATCTATTGAGCTGCTTGGCTCTAATCTGATCCCCCCTGATCAGTTGCCTTTGCAATTTCGCTATAATGTATTCCGCCGGTATAAGTTGCTGGATTTAGGCGGTGGAAATGTGTGCCTTGTCGTAGGCTCCGACAGGCCACCAAGGGACGATGACGATAGCCTACCAAGGGACGATGACACTTACGGGCAGCGCACCGAGATGCGTTTTCTTGTCATAAGATTTCACTTTTCCTTTTCGACGCGGAACAATACTATCTCCGTCGACATCCTGGCGTCTCGCATCTTTGAATACGATTTCTCTTGCTACACTGTCATTGCTCAAATGGTTGGTTGCTTTCTGATAGCCAAGCCAACCTTAGAGAGCGAGTGCCATCCATGGACTCGTGAATGATGATTGACCACTCACGCTCCAGTGCTGGGTTGCTTCTGGTTTGTGCTGTTAGTAGTCCCTTACTTTACCTTTTCCAGTATCTTCGAGCATGCATATTTACCGTATGATCTAATTTCTAATGTTATTGATTGTGTGGCAAGATTTATTTGTGAGT
This sequence comes from Cotoneaster glaucophyllus, assembly GCA_036320875.1. Lineage (NCBI taxonomy): Eukaryota > Viridiplantae > Streptophyta > Magnoliopsida > Rosales > Rosaceae > Cotoneaster > Cotoneaster glaucophyllus. The sequence goes on from CM070063.1 coordinate 398,876, forward strand.
ATTGGATGTGCATAGGTGTGACCACTGAATCAACACCTGCTATTATCGGGCTGGTGGTCTTGATGAGTTTTAGCAAGTATATACATTACCCTACATATACATATGTAGGCAGGCGAAAAGAAGTACAAGTAAAACTTAGTACATATGTCATTTGTGGCCTTGATCATCATGTAAGACAAAGAGGATTCGGATTACTGGTACTGACATAAATCTTAAACTTGACGGGATCATTCATTCTTGTGCAGCAAGCCAATTGAATCTAAACATTATTTTGAAAAACAAAGTGGAATGATATATGTACATGTACATCTCTAATGGCTACTTCAATGTGCAAGTCTTTTCTTTATTTCTTTGTCAGCAATAACCGAGTGTTGTGATAATTTCCAGTGCAAAATGGCAAATTCGCTCGTTCGTGTGGCGATGCCAATTTATAACTTGTTAGACTGTCAACTAACCATTTTGAAGCTGAGAGTGATGCTTATGATTATTGTTGCTCCACAGGTTTGAATATATTTATGTGACTCGTGGTATTTTTCAATCTCACGCACAGATTTTCGAATTTTTTTGTGGAAAGAGTATTGGAAACTCATGTTGACGTTATTAACCCATGCTTCTATTCAGGGAAAACTAACATGATTGGTTTGGGGCTTTTGTTTTGTATGTCAGGGTAGGACTCATCAACACACATTTGTGATATGAAAATATGGTAAGAATAACATATCGTTATTATTAAAACTGAACTTTGTATGATTGCGATTTTCTTAGATGAGAAGGAGACTATTGAAGAACGTAACTAGAACAAGTGAAATCTCACCTCCAATTAAAGGATGTGTTTTAGCATCAAACAGGCCAAAACGGTAAAAAGATTATCTCCGTCTGGTGAGAGAGCCTCTCACTGTGAGTGTTTTTCTCACCTCTGTGTGAGTGACCTCCTCCGTCTACTCCTCCTTCTAGCCGCCAGCCCTAGCTATGGCTAGGGTTGTTGGCAGTCCTCTTTTCCTCCTTTTTCTTTGTTTGGAGTCTTCATTTCTTCCATGTTTGGGGCTTTGTATGGCTGGATTTCAGAGGTTTGCAGGGGATGTTGGTTTCTGTCGGGCGGAAAGCGTCGTGCCGGCGTTGGTTGGAAGCTTTCGGTGTTTCGTTTGGGCTCAAAAGTCTGTTTTCCTGTGGGGGTTCATATTTTGGCTGCGTATATTGTATTTGGGTCTCCTCCTTACTTGTAATTTTGTTGTATTGGTAATGAATTTACCTCTCTCAAATAAAAGAAAAAGAAAAAGAAAACGGGCCCAAGTGGTAAGGTAATAAAAATCTTTTTATTCGCTTGCGAGTGTATCTGTTGGTTGAGTTGATTCCTAAGACATTGAGCAAGTCGCTATCGCTGCAGCAGCATTGGAAGCAAACGCTCCTACAGTTTCAGGTCAACCATAACCAAATGATAGACCTACATTTTCAAATCATATGGGTGATTAGCATGTCACGCCGTAAGGCACAGAGTGAAAAGGTTGACGTAGAAATAGAACGTTAATCCCATTTCCTGTTGTTTTGTAGCATCGATGTGGTAGGTATAAGACCAATTACGTAGCCAATTATTAGGTATGATCCCCCAAATGTCACTACTTATCAATTGAGGTATGTAGACTTTTGATCCCACTCAATAACTCTCATATTTTGTGATTATGAGTTAGCTTATTTTCGAGCTTGAATACCGTTTACTAGTTATACAAAAAAATGTTCAATTCAAAAAAGTGACGGTAGTAGTACAATACATGTCTCGAACTAATGGTGATATATGAGTTCAATTTAGTAGAAACGTGTAGATAAGTAGTTATGGTGATGTATCACAACAATATCAAAAAAGTGATGCTAAAGAAATAATAAAACCATAAGCCCCTATGTTTCCTCAGGTGCACCTTACTGAGTTAATGGGTTGGGCTGGTTTGGCCTGTTAGGGTTGCGGGCTGGGTTTGACCCGTTTGGTAGCGGGTCACCGGACCCACGAAGAAGAAGGTCGGATTTCGGCCGGGAAATTTCCTGAATCCGTTTTGGCTTCGATTCTCATCCAAATCTCACCATTAAAGTGCCAGAATAAAGCTACGAGGATGGAGATTCGAGTCATACCATGGTGACTCACGGCCTTGGCCAGAAGGTGGCCGGAAAAACGTCTGCAACCTCACGGTTCCCTGCCGAAAACTAGGAAATCAGTCCTCACGGTTTCTGCATCCCGAGCTCACCAAAACGAACAAGCCAACTTAGGAATCGAATTAGACATCGAGAGGGAAGGAGAAGATAAACTCCAAAGATTACCTAGCCTACTAACAGTGGAGGTTTCACCGGGAAAAGCTCGGTGTTCGTTGTAGAGGTCGAGAGTCATCGAGTTGATTTTCCACTCATTCATGTCCTCGATTCAAGCCTAAATATGAAGTGATGGTGGTGATATGGTAGTGTGAAGGCTCGCCGGCGAATATGGCGAGTGGGGGTGGCCGATGATGGTTCTACAGAGAAGGAGATATGCGGGTTTGAGGAACAGAGAGAAAGGGGAGAGTGTGAGGGAAAGAGGGCCGAGAGAGAGAGGGGGAAGAAGAAAGAGAGTTTTGGAGAGAGAGAGGTCACGGGAGGAACACCCAAAAAATGGGGGAGCTTGCCACATGTCACTCAAGGAGTGACCCAAACTGTATAAATATCTCCGGTTTACACAATTGAAGCCGTGTGTGAAATGTATACTTGTGGACGATGGACAACCTGAGGGGTTAGACTTCTACAAAATCCTTGATATCTTTTTTCCGACGTTACCTTCGACTTCGATCCTCTCTCCTTTAACCTTCTTGTTAGGTAGAAAAATTATTTCATTTTAGTGAAAAATTACTATCTATTAACCTTAATGTTATCTTTTTCGTTGTTAAAACCACCAGCGCGCTGTTGCATAAGATTTTGGTTATGACCCGTCTAATATCACTTTGGTTGCATGCATTAGAGGTTATGACTCAAGTGCTAATTGGGCTACTGTAGGGCTTTGTTAATTCTATTTTATGTGTATGCCTTTTGGTGTACTTATTGAATTTGTGCTTCAATGAAATTATTTATATTTAATAAAGAATAAAAACCTTTATCGATTCAATTTCATATTATCTATTTCGTTGTTAATATGTGTGATATCATGGACTTGTGGTATCATCCACTTCTTCAGTCTAGCTGTGAGAGGTTTTACTTCCTCACTGATGTTCTGCCACGTCGTAATTCAATCATATATCTTAGAGAATGGAAACAGTTATTGAGACAAGATAATTGCTATCAAGTCAGTAAAAATTATCCGTATGGAGGACATTTTAAAGTGATCCAAGGTCCTTTTGAAGATAGTATGGTGGGAGCTTAATTTCTCATGGGCAGTAGTCATGCACTTTTATGAGAATCAGAACCCTACTTGTGTATGTCTAAATTTTTCTTAATTTATTTTTATCGATCTCTATATGAATGTTTTACAAAACTTACTGTTATAAAATTAGTAATAATAAATTTTGCAGGACTCTTCTAACATGAAAGAACAACTCTTGGAGAAGAAAATGATGTTGAAAGCCAAATTTAGTTTATTTTCCCCCGACTTGTTGATGATGTTTGGCTTGTTCGTGAGGTTTAATGTTTGCTATATTTTTTTAATTTTATTTCTTAATGTCATTTATGTGAACATTTCTTGCTGCTTTTCGTGGTTTATTCCATTTCTTCTAGTTTCCTTAAATTCTCTGCTTGTTTTATTGATACCTGTCAATGTTGAGAAATTTATGTTTTAGCTGTTCATAATAACGGTGATTCCCGTTTTGCCCATGCCAAGGTTTTATCATTACTTCTGAAATATATATAATGGAACTTAAGATATCATTGATGTTGCAAAAGCAAAAGGTCGAAGGGGCAATAAAAATGGTGGTTACCAGTTCAAGGTTTCATTGATGTTTTAGCTATTCCTATCTACCTATCCTACTCATCACTGACATCTGTATTAAATTACATAGATTTTCTGATCTTCTTAGTATTATTCTTTAATTTTTTAGGTGTGGTATGTAAGGCAAGCTATTCTTGATAGGGTCCTAGGTCGACCTGTAAAGGACTTTCCAAGCAATGCAATTAATGAGTACAAATAATGCATCAAATGACAAAGTTCATACTTGCAATTAATGAGTACAACTAATCCTTCAAATGACAAAGTAAGGTGTGTGTTTCTCTTAAGCAATCATAATTTTTCAAAGGCTATCATTTATAACGCGGTTTTAGGCATGCTTATGTGATATTTCATTTTGAAATTTATCATATTTTATTTTTAGTAGTAGTGAAATTATCAAAATACTTCTAAGATGCCTCGTAGGCCTTTCATGTGGATCTCAATTCTCCTTTCGCATTTCCACTTTTATTTTACTATTTTCAAATTGTACTTATTTTTACAAACACGTGATCACCAACGAAATTTAATTCGAAATTATAACGCAAAAGTTATACTTAAAACAGTGTAAATTTATCTGGTATAAATCCAAATTTTCTCGTGTAGTGTGCACCCCTGCCTTGATCTGGCGTGGAAAAACTGGAATCAGCCTTAAATTTGTGCAGACCGTGCATGATAGCTAATGTACTATTAAATAATTGTTTTGTTTTCAAAAAAATGCCCACTCATGTCAACCATCAATCCATCAAACCTACTTTTTTTTTTTTCCTAGCCGGTTCTCTCTCTCTCTCTAACCATTCACTCAACCTCACTCACTTTTCTGAAACACTATTTTCTTTCCCACAAATCTCTCCCTTTCTCTCTCTAACCATTCACTCAACCTCACACAGTTTTCTGAAACACTCTGTGACTCTCGGTTCTCTCTCTAAACTCCCTCATTTTCCCTCTATTTCCACTCATCTTCCTCACATCTCTACTCTCTGCACTCTCCATTTCTCTCGGCCAAACACAACAAAAGCACCACCACCACCTCCAAAAATTCTCAAACCACCTAGGACTATCTGCAACTCGTCACAACCTTCGGTTGCAAGAAAACCCATGAGAAGACAAGGTCTACCTTCAAGGATCGATGAACGCCGACGAAACATTCACTCCTCTGACCATGGTAAGCTCAAGATTTTCATCCTTAAGCTCTTCCTTGACCTTTCAGTGCATTTGAAAGACGAATCTCTAAACACATTATTTTCCGGCGAGTTTGTAGGATTCCCGAGCAAAACCGGGCCAACACTTGTTGATTTGGTTGAGTTGAGGGCGTAGGAAGATTTCCCACAACCCATTGACCACGGATTCGAGCTTGCATGCTTAGATCCATCAAGTTCATGCGAAACTCGATTTTGGCCGTGACTTTTAAGCCAATTTCCGGTCACCTCCGACCAAGTTTTGTTCCCCAAAGAGGTATAAAAACGTTCCCCTTGTCCTAAGCTTAATTTTGATACCTCTTGTGCGAAAAATGGTTGAGAAATCAATTCGGGTTCATTTTTTTTTCCAGATTTTCCGGCGAAGGACTACGGAATTGCAGGCCATTCCCGGCCACAATTCGTGTCCCACTTAGATATATTTTTGTTCTTTATCTCTTGTGCTTCATATTGGCTTTTGAATCTTTGAATTTGGTTGAGAAATGAACCCGTTATGACCATTTGAAGTTCCTGGCCATCTTTTCCATATTCCGGCGGTTGCAGCGGCAACCGGCCGGAGAAGAAGAAGAAAGAAAGTCCAGATCCACGACCCGGATCCGGATCCGGATCCTAACCCGGGATCCGGTCCAGCCCAAATTCTAAATAGATTCTAGAATATTCTTTGGAATATTCCTTATAATATTTATTTGGAATATTCATTGTGTTGACTTTTTTGAAATTTCTTAAAATTCCTCCTAAACTAATGTCCACGACGCCCTGAGTACATTTTCGACATCCATTTAGTAGAATTCCAAGGTTTTAACGTAATTGACCGTCAGAGCGTCTCAGTTGATATTTTACTTTTTACAAAATTCGTTCGGGACCTTTCTTAGCGTATTTCGACGTACTGATTTTGAATCCGCCACTCGTTTTCCTAAATTTAATCGTTTTAGTTTAGTTTTACCAAGGGGATCCAATATTATGCTGTGTGATTATTATCAGAGACTTTGACTTTCTTAACTCGAAAAGGATGTGACATCGCAAGTACCTGTTAATGTGTCTTTTATTTTTTTTTATGTGTGTGTGTGTGTGTGTGTGTATATATAGGCCATTTAAGGGAAGAGATCCTCATTTTTCAAAAAAAATGGAGACATCTTTTTAACCATTAGATTTGACTTTAATGAAATTCTGTGACTAAGATCAAATCACATGTCATGGAATCTTAACCATAAGATTTCATTAAAGCCAAATGAAACGGTCAAGAAGATATCCTTATTTTTGAGATCCCTTCCCTTAAAGGCTTCCTATATGTATATGTGATTTTTCCCAACAACTGCTTTTATAAATTATGATGCGGTATGCCATGTTTAGCTCTACAAATAGACTTTTTGTACAATTTAGGTTTTTAATATTATTTGTGAGCATAACTTGTGGCATGATATCCTTGTGTTTTATCTGCTCATTATTACATGTTTGTATGGTGTCTCTTAGTTATTTGTATTGTTCTGGGCCAAGGACTAGCTTCACGTGTAATTCACATGCACAGTTTACATTCGTTTTGAATCCAGAGTTAAAAGTGTCAGCATGTTTTTGTGTGTGATGTTTTGGTCTCGTATGTGATGCGACTAGTGCAGCTCATGTTATGTAGTATTAGACTGTAAAACTTACACCTAACCTGTTCTATTGTTTGAATATTTCTGTAGTGGACTTGTGTGCCTACATAAATTAATGCATTGATGAAATGTTGAGATACGTGGCGTCTCGCATCTTTGCATGCGATTTCTCTTGCTACACTGGCATTGCTGAAATGGTTGGTTGCTTTCTGATACCCAAGCCAACCTTAGAGAGCGAGTGCCATCCATGGACTCGGGTTGCTTCTGCTTTGTTCTGTAAGTAGTTCCTTACATTATTTCCGACTTCTTTTTTACAGAGGCTGGTACAAGTCGGTTAAGTTGGTTTGAGGGTTGGTTGGTAACAATTAATTATTTTTTGGGATTCATAATGTACCATCATATTGATACGTATCAGAAAAAACATTTCATAGCGTAGCAACATATTGATACATATCAAAAACTATTAATTAAATAACAATTAGGCAAGAACAACAAAACACAACCCAATAAAATTGAACCAAATCCACAAACGAAAAGAAAATAAATCTCAAAAACACAGACTAATTGGTGCTAGTATTAATTGGATATACTAATTTGTGATCATAATTCAATCACTGGGACAGACAGGGACCTATCATATTAAGATTTTTGCTCCCATTTTTTTTATTGTGTGTTACACCTTCTCTCCATATAAAAGTTGTGATCATCTCTTCTGTTTCTTTAGGATAAAAAAGTTATTTCATTCCAAAATCTTGAAAAACAATCTAAAAGCATCGGTATGACCTGCAGCGGAACTCGTGTCCTTTGTAATTATACATCTGGTATATAATTTCTCACCTCAGATTTTGTATGTTGACATTATGCTCACTTAAGAGAAAGAAGGCAACTGATGAAAGATCTTTAATACTCTTTATTACAACATCCGTCAATCCTCCATCACATAGTTCTAGATACTTGAGTTTTTTAAAGCCAGCCAATTGAAAATACAATGGAAAAAGAAAAGAAAAAGAATCTTGGTAAAAAACCAAAGCCCAAACTGTTTTCGAAACTTAACCCTCTACATTATGACCAACAACCTCTTGAGATTAAAATTTAAAAGATCAGGCAATATTGTTTCCACGTTCTGCAAGTATTATCAGTAGACTTTAGCTTGATAGTTATGTACTTTATCTGACATAATAATGCAATTATCATACCCAAGAAACATAGAAATCCAAGTTATCTCTAAATTATATCCTTAAACATTTCTCATGTAAAATTTTCCAATCCAAAAAATGTTAAGTCTGCTACTTCAATTGAAATAAATTCTAGACACAATGAGAAAATAAGTTACGGTAACTCGTCATGAGAAAATAAAGCAAATGATTCCAATTAATTTATCACTAATCTAAGTTCTAAAATGGTAAAAGTGAAAAAAAAAACCTATTACCTTGCTCGCAGTGATCTATGAAATCCAAGTTCCACTACGTAACCCTCTCCAAGTTCCACTACTTCTAACAATTGGATTACTTATGGGATTCTAAAAAAATTGCCCGAAAACAGACTCTGATTAGCTTACAACCATATCTAATTTGGGGTTGTAGATTACAAATATACCTTTGTCGGACCCAAAAAAGGTCTGAAAGGCCTGAAACTGGCCAGAAAAACTCGGATCTTCGTCGGAAAAACCCACCGCAAGCTGGGCTTATGGAAATATTCGATCGAGGGGTAGATTCGAGCATGCAAAGCCCGAATGTTGTTTTTGGGACTCTTTTAGTTGAATAGTTGTGGTTGCAGGGTTGGCCGTCATCGGAAAACCTCTGAAAGTCGTCGGAATGTCGAACCCAAACTTGGGTTCGAGGGTCTTAAGGGCCCGGGTGCAAATTAAGATTACTGGATGATCTTGTTGATTTGGGGAAGAAAATGAAAATGGTGATTTTTGGGTTTGTGTTCAAACGGGGAGTGGGAGTTGGGGAGGAGCGAGAGATAAAAAGAAGAAAATAAAAATTAATTGTATTTATATTTTCTGAGAAAGTAGTAGAAGAAGTAATAACAAAACTTTGACAGGAGCAAAACGAGAATCACATTGTTATTATGAACAACTAAAACATAAATTTTTCAACATTAACAAAGACATCAATAGAATAAGCTGAGAATTTAAGGAAACCAGAAGCATAAACCATAAATAAAACAATCAATAAAAAGAAATGAGTAGCATAAAATTCACATGTTTAAGGCAATAAGAAAGAAACTAGGAGGAAGTGGAATAAACCATGAAAAGTTCATATAAATGAGATTAAGAAATAAAATTAAAAGAATATAGCAAACAATCCGTATTACCTCCTACGCTTGAGGAAGCTCAAGCTAACATTAAACCTCACGAATAGGCCAAACACCATAATCAACAAGTCGGGTAAAAATGACGTAAATTTGGCTTCCAACATCATTTTCTTATCCAGGAGTTGTTCTGTCATGTTAAAAGGGTCGTGCAAAATTTATTATATTATTACTAATTTTATAACAAGAAGTTTTGTATGACATTCATGTAGAGATCTATAAAATAAAGAAAGGGTTGCACATAAACAAGTAGGGTTCTGATTCTTGTTCTCATAAAAGTGCATGACTACCGTCCGTGAGAAATTAAGCGCTCCCACCATACTATCTTCAAAGGGACCTTGGATCACTTTAAATTGTCCTCCGTATGGATGATTTTATTGACTTGATAGCGGTTATCCTGTCTCAAGGGATGTTTCCATTCTCTAAGATATCTGATTGAATTAAGGCGTGGCAGAACTTCAGCGGGGAAGTAAAATCTCTCGTAACTAGATTGGAGAAGTGGATGATACCACAAGTCCATGATATCATACCTATTAACAACGAAATAGATAATATGAAGTTGAATCGATAGAGATTTTTATTCTTTTATTAAATAGAAATAATTTCACTGAAACACAAAGTTAAAACCAGTGAACAATAAGTACATCAGAAGACACATAAAATATAATTAACAGTGTCCTACAGTAGCCCCACTATCACTAACACTTGAAGTCGCAACCAAAGTGATATTGGGCGGTTCATGACCAAAATCTTAAGCAACATCGTGCCGGTTGTATTAACAACGAAAAAGATAACATAAAGTTTAATAAATAGTAGTTTTTCATTCTTTATTAAAAAAATAATTTTACTACTTGACGAAAAGGTTGAATGAGAAAGGATTTGAGGCAGAGGTAACGTCGGAAATAAAGATATCTAGCTTTTTGTAGAAGTCTATCAGCTCGGGTTGTCCCGCATCGTCCCCAAGTATACCTTTCACACACGCCTTCAATTCCGTAACATATAGAGGGTGTGTAGCAGTAGATGATTTCGGCGGCGACTCGACAAGCAATGAGCCATTTATAACTTTAACTGTATCATCATACAGCAGATCGCTCGATTTTGTGTTCGGCCTTCAATCGACCCAATTCTTTGATAATGTTCATTAAAAAAAACAAAAATTTTATTCATCATATTAAATTTTGGTCTTAGTTAATATGATAAATAAATTTTTTGCTTTTTTAAGGAACATTATCAAGGAATTGGGTCGATTGAAGGCCAAACACAAAATCAAGCGCGGTTTGCTGAATGATGATTCAGTTAACGTTATAAATGGCTCATTGCTTTTCCAGCCGCCGTCGAAATCATCTACTGCAACACACCCTCTATATGTTACGCAATTGAAGGCGTGCATGAAAGGTATACTTGGGGGAAGATGCTGGACGACCCAAGCTGACAAACTTCTACAAAAAGCTTGATATCTTTATTTTCGATGCTACTTCTGCCTCCAATCCGTTCTCATTCAACCTTCTTGTCAAGTAGTAAAATTATTTCTTTTTAATAAAGAATGAAAAACCACTATCTATTAAACTTCATGTTATCTTTTTCGTTGTTAATACAACCGGCACGATATTGCTTAAGATTTTGGTCATGAACCGTCTAATATCACTTTGGTTGCATGCATTAGAGGTTACAACTTCAAGTGTTAGTGCCAGTGGGGCTACTGTAGGGCACTGTTAATTCTATTTTATGTGTCTTCTGGTGTATTTATTGTTCACTGGTTTTAACTTTGTGCTTCAGTGAAATTATTTATATTTAATAAAAATCTCTATCGATTCAACTTCATATTATATATTTCGTTGTTATTAGGTGTGATATCATGGACTTGTGGTATCATCCACTTCTCCAGTCTAGCTACGAGAGATTTTACTTCCTCGTTGAAGTTCTGCCACGCCTTAATTCAATCAGATATCTTAGAGAATGGAAACATCCCTTGAGATAGGATTACCGTTATCAAGTCAAGTAAAATCATCCATATGAAGGACAATTTAAAGTGATCCAAGGCCCCTTTGAAGATAGTATGGTGGGAGCCGCTTAATTTCTCATGGGCGGTAGTCATGCACTTTTATAAGAACAAGAATCAGAACCCTACTTGTTTATGTGCAACCCTTTCTTAATTTATTTTATCGATCTCTATATGAATGTCATACAAAACTTCTTGTTATAAAATTAGTAATAATAAATTTTGCACGACCCTTTTAACATGAAAGAACAATTCCTGGATAAGAAAATGATGTTGGAAGCCAAATTTAAGTTATTTTTTCCCGATTTGTTGATTATGGTGTTTGGCCTATTCGTGAGGTTTAATGTTAGCTTGAGCTTCCTTAAGCGTAGGAGGTAATACAGATTGTTTGCTATATTCTTCTAATTTTATTTCTTAATCTCATTTATATGAACTTTTCATGGATTATTCCACTTCCTTCTAGTTTCTTTCTTATTGTCTTAAACATGTGAATTTTATGCTACTCATTTCTTTTTATTATTGGTTTATGCTTCTGGTTTCCTTAAATTCCCAGCTTGTTCTATTGATGTTTTTGTCAATGTTGAGAAATTTATGTTTTAGCGGTTCATAATAACAGTGTGGTTCCCGTTTTGCCCTTGCCAAAGTTTTATTATTACTTTTTTTGCCATTTTCTCAGAAAATATAAAGACAATTGATTTTTTTTTTCTTCTTCTGACTCCGACTCCCTGTTTGAACAAACCCAAAAATCACCATTTTTATCTCCTACCCCAAACCAACTACACACTTTCATATTACTGTAGCTGAAGCACATAATGGAGCTTAAGATATCATTGATGTTGCAAGAGCAAAAGGCTGAAGAGGCAATAAAAATGGTGGTTACCAGCTCTAAATCCCCAGAACAGGGAGGTTGTCGTCAGGAAGAGGATTGCAAGCATGTAACTCTCTCTCTCTCTATGTGCATAGTTTTTCAGCTTGACTGTTACTTATACGGTTATATGTTGATGAAAAGTTAGTCTGACAAAGAGAAAAATCATTTTCTAGCATTTGACTTGATGGAAGGAATAAATGTTCATGCTATTGAAGCGAAAATTGCAAAGTACCAGGAAGAAAATGCTGAACAAATAATGATTAACAGAGCTCGTAAGGTACTTAAAAATAAGATCGCCGTGTTTTTTACTCTTTTTTTCTTTGTTCCTTAGTACCTGCTGATTATGTATAATGGGAAAAAGAGGATCCTAATGCCGGCAAAGTGGCAATATTTGAACTCCTAAATGTTTTATGCTTAGTTTATGAAATGGTTCTAATGCTGGTGTTTTCAATCGAATTGGCTGGAGAGCTTGCTGCAGCTCTAGCAGCAAGCAAGGGACATCCTCTACAAAATGAAACTGATGCGGTAAGAGTGGGATTGTTACTTGTATGCATTCTCTTATGTTTTCTTTAGATGACCTTGCACATTTAAATGTTGAAACACTTCAAAGAGATTTTGTTAACTGATCTGATGTGTTTATTGATAGGGTGTGAGTCAAGGCTCTCAAGCAGGATTTGGTGCTGGCACACAAGGGGCAGTATGCTCCCTACAGTTTCAGGGCAAGGGCAACCACGACCGACCGGCGGCATGGTTCCACTACCACTTGGAGGAGGGGGGAGCAGAGAGAGGTGGTAGGGCAGGAGGGTGGAGTGGAGAGAAAAGCAGGAAGAGGGCACTTGAAGAAGCCTTTAGTAGCGTTTGGATTTGTTGGCTCTGTAATTGTAAGAGCAGAAACATGCCTTCTTTTTCATGGAAACAAAATTGTACAATCATCATTGGTTATTACTTGTACAATGATCATTGTTTAGGACTCTTCTTATGGAAATTAGTATGTCTCAACGAGGTATTGAAAAGATGTTTAGTTTATTTTTTGCTTTTTATAATAAAGGATAACTTGTGGCGAATCCCGGAAGAGGCTAGTTGGGAATTTGCCCCTTCTTTACGTTTGCATCCTACTTGGGGCCACAATCAAGCAGATTCACTTACCAAGTATTGAATGCAAATTCACTGCTTACAAAGTATCGAATCCATTAACTTCTTTTATTTTCTTTAGAGAGTTGTTGTCTCCACTTTTCTACTAAGCCTTTTATCGTCGTGATTAAAAAAAAAGGATTTTGTTGGGGAGAGAAATAATTAAGAAAATGTTTTGTTCGGGAGTAAAATAAAATAGGAAAAGGAGAAAAGTCAGTCCAATGCAATAACCACAAGAACAAGGGCAGTACCGTTATAATTGGGTTTCTCACTTCTCTCTCCCACCGCAGTTGTTCATCTAAAATCACATTGCTTCTGTTCTGATTCTCCCAGATTCCAGAACAAGTTGAAGACAAAGTCGTCTTCTTCTTCTTCCCCTCGTTTCCGGTGAGTAATTCATGTATTGAATCGGCTTATATATCATGACCTCACTGAGATTTTCAATCTCTTTGGACGCTAATAAACTTGCAAGCCAAGCATGAGGATGAAGAGGGGGCCATCAGGATTCTTGACGATATGCTGACAATGGGGTGCCAATATTCCTAGATTTTTGGTACTATTCTGCAAGCATACGAGAAGGCAGGAAGGAATGATAAAGTGCCTCGCCTTTTGAGAGGTTCTTTCTATCAACACATTCTTGTCAGCCAGACTTCTTGTTCCATTCTTGTCATGGCTTATGTAAAACACTGCTTGGTCGATGATACTATCAAAGTGCTGAGGGCAGAACTGTGGCCTTTTGAAGATAACTTGTATCATTTGTTAATTTGCTCGTATAAAGAGTTGGGTCGTCTTGAAGATGCTGTTAAAATATACAAGCAAATGCCAAGACATCGTGACAAGCCAAATATGCACTTCATGTGCACAATGATTGACATCTATAGCATCATGGACCAATTCACAGAAGCGGAAAAACTTTATGTCAAGTTAAAATCTTCTGGAATAGCTTTGGACATGATTGCCTAAAGCATTGCTGTGAGAATGTATGTAAAAGCTGGTTCTTTGGAAGATGCTTGCTTTTTTCTGGACGCAATTTAATTATTCCACATATTTACGTGTTCCATGATATGCTCCGGATTTATCAACGATGTGGCAGGCTTGATAAGTTGAAAGAGCTGTACTATAAACTCTTGAAGAGTGGAGCGACATGGGATCAAGAAATGTACGACTGTGTCATAAACTGCTGTTCTCGTGCTTTGCCAGTCGATGAGATCTCAGAGATCTTTGATGGGATGCTTCAACGTGGTTTTGTCCCTAATACCATAACCTTCAATGCCCTGCTCGATGTTTACGGGAAAGCAAAGCTTCTGAAGAAAGCTAGGAGTTGTTCAGGATGGCCCAAAAGTGCGGTTTAGTTGACATGATCTCTTACAATACTATTATATCTGCTTACGGGCGAAATAAAGATTTCAAAAGCATGTCTTCAACATTTCAAGAGATGCAGTTCAAAGGCTTTTCGGTTTCCCTGGAAGCCTACAATACCATGTTGGATGCTTATGGGAAAGAAAGCCAAATGGAAAGATTTAGAAACGTTTTGCAGAGAATGAAGAAATCAAGCTGTGCTTCTGACCATTACACGTACAACATTATGATCAATATCTATGGAGAGCAAGGATGGATTGATGAAGGTGCCGGTGTGCATACCGAGTTGAAAGAATGCGGACTTGGACCTGATCTGTGCAGCTATAACACGTTGATTAAGGCATACGGAATTGCAGGAATGGTCCAAGATGCTGTCCATTTGGTCAAGGAAATGAGAGAAAATGGTTTAGAGCCTGATAAGATAACCTATATCAATCTTATCGCTGCACTGCGAAGAAACGATGAATATTTGGAAGCTGTAAAATGGTCCCTAAGCAGATGGGGTTGTAAATAAAGGAAGTTGATTCGAGATATTTCTTTAGCATTCTTACAACTTTACAAGCAGTGGTTTTAAGGGGTTTTTTCTTCGTTATCTCCTTAGGGTTCTGGTCGAAACGGTCCTCTCTCGGAGGTCCGTTCTGTATGTGCAGGACAACCTTTGCTCAACAACAGTCAGTCAAGTATCGCTACTGCCGGTGCTGGAGAAACTCATGCTTGTACTCAGTCATACAAAGTGATGCGCAAAATACGACTCCAAACATGATGAACCAAACTATTGATAAATTTATTTCATTTCTTTACAGCTCTTGCTCACAAATTTGCAAGAACTTCCATTGGCAAAGTGTACATGTATCATGTATGTTAAAGAATGATCTTTTTCTCCTCCTACTCTGATACCGATACGACATATGTTAATATGTTATACGTCGGAATACAATGAAAAGACGCAATTACGTGACTTCAGCACCACTAAGATGACCTCCTACGCTGGCTACTGCTTCGTATCTGCTTCTCTTGACTTCTACGTCAGAGAATACAACCTTGAATTTCTGTAGAAGAGTCCCGCTTTCTGTACATGGGTAAAATGAACCAGATCTTTAACACTGAAGATGATCGATACCCATGAGAATCGTGTAGACTCGCTGATCATGGGAAATCAAAGTTTGTCCTTTAATCTTTCACAAAAGCAACCTTAGGTTTTCGTTTCCCACTTCGCGTTTAAATGCGTACACGAATGAACTCTTAATACAGCTTCTCGGTCATTCCAGGAGTGGCATCTGATATGTGCGGCAATGTTTTTCAAACATCGTTATCAATGCTTGCTGCTCACGTCGCGAGTTTCAGTTGAAAAAGTATGGGGATTCCAAAACCTCTTGCAAGTCGAAGTCACCTCTTTCTGGGAGGGGAGGGAACGTCAACGCTGGATATGATGCTTGGAAGCTTTCTAGCAACTGGGAACAGGCAGAGTTATCATGAAGTCAATTGAAATAAACAACCAATTTAATTCAGGATGGGCTGCTGAGAGAAAAGTTTCTACTTACATTTTCAAGTATCGGCATGCTATAGAGCTCTATAAACTTTTCCCGAAGTATCTCGTTCATTTGGTCTACGTCACATGCATGAGTCCAGAAGGAGTCATGTACCCCTACGAACATTTTTTAACATGGATGTGAGAACTTGAACATACTTCAACATGTGAGTGAGAAGTAAACCAGTATAGAGTTAAAAGACGAGACTACTGAGACAAACCTGCAAAACGCAGGCCCGCGTCCCTGCAGGCAAGAGCAGTCATCATCATGTGTGAACCGTCGAGTGAGTGAACAAAATTCGGAGGAAATGCAGTCCTTTGTTTTCTAACATCTATCTGTAATAGACAAACGTTAACTCTGCAACAATTCATATAACATTTAAGGAAAGAGAACATTGAGCAAGCAGCGCTTACCGAGTTACTCTCCCGCTGCAAGGCTAAAACCTGAAGGGATGTTCTTATCTGCAACTCCAAGGAGGAATTAGTTACTAAATTGTCACTAGAATATTAATAAATTAAAACTTTGGCCCCATCAGTAGCAACATGGAAAGAAGAAATGAAGAAATGATGCATAGACGCAATAGTAGATGCAATCATGCAACGTATCCTGACATTCTGTACTAAACAATTTCATCTGAAATGGAATTTTTCCAGATAATGGTTTGCGGTGTTTGCCTGTTGATGTAAATTTAATATTTAACTAAGCTGCCAAACTTACAAGATGTCGTTCATTTTTACAGTAGGGTTGCACAACAGGAAGACCTAGAGGAGTAGTCCAACGCACAGGTTGATTTTCTGAAGCAATCACCTGCAAAAGTTTGATAACACAACTTATCTACCAGGCCTATCATTTAGTGTCCAGAACATCAACAACAACAACAACAACAAAGCCTTTTCCCACTAAGTGGGGTCGGCTATATGAATCTGGAGCGCCATTGCGCTCGGTTTTATTTAGTGTCCAGAACATGACCAAGAAAAAAAAGTAACCGCACCTTGGCACAATCACCGAGCCAGCCCATTATACCACGTGCAGCTTGGAATATCTCGCCAAGGGCAGCCAAAGTAACCTGCGGAAAAATATGAAAAATTAGAAAGTATGATCTAGATACAAAAGTTAATGTTTTTCTTTATAATAAAGCAGCTTAAGTTTTTCTTTAGAACCTAAACTGGCTAATGAGAATAACATGAGGTAATCATCTTTAAATCTAACATACTTATTAAATCGGGAAACCATGCATTGCATTTGCATGTTAATTATCAATTAATTATCCAAATGATGAAATCAAAGAAACGTCTATGGTTAAATCTTGATCCACAAATATTTGGTCGCAGGAACACTAAGGTGGCTATTTGCTTACTTTAGCAGCATAGCAAGCTGCAGTGAACAGTAGTCTATCGTCTGTAATAAGACCCTTCTCCTCTAATCTTCTTTTTATTTGTTCGCGTGCCCCAACGTAAGTAACTCCATACACTGAAGTCATGACAGTCTGTTTCACCAATTTCCGATCAATCTGAAAGATTCCAAAACCATAGATTGTTAAAATTATGCATACAGACTTTTATAATCTATAAGCACTATATACATTCTCGCATGCAGAATTACATAACTAAAGAAATCCACATTTAATAAGTAGAAAAACTCATTTAGACAGCATATTGCAACTTTGAACTCCAGAAGAAGCAAGGAAGATCAACCTGATTAACTAAGACTCGGGCTAATAAAGCATTTGGGCTTGTAGTCGGATCCTTACTGCTGTCTCTTTCCATAATCTCATGTACCCTGACAACATATAGATATAGAAGATAAGCATTTGTCATGTTACCTCTTCATCTAATATTTTTTTCACCTCGTGGCACTATGCTCTCGTATTTTTATGCTTGTCGCACATCTAAAAGGAAGCAAAACCTAATGAGTAAAATGTGGAAATTTAATATACCTTGCAGCAATTTCTGAGTAAACATCGGCAGGTTTCCCTCCAGCTACTAAGTTGACTGCAGCTGCTTCCAACTGAGAATATCACAGCAATTCAAATCAACAACAAAGCAAAACTTTTACATAAAAGTAAAATAAGTTCCTATATTATATACAACAGAACATTGAATATTTCGACCCCGAACAAATAGTAAATGAGGAAAACTTAAGAAAATCTGAATGTAAAATGCCCTTTACAATCAAATTTTCTAGACAATGACGACTATAGTTCATTTACTACAAAAGTAGAATAAATAAGCAGAACAAATAATGGAGTACAAGAAAATTAGAGTGCAGTAACATGAAGATGTAAACAGAAAACTTATATCAATGAGGATAAAGCCAACTTACACTATCTCTTCCCAAGGCTGCATAGTGCTGTAAGCCATTGCATGAACCATCCTAGAAAATTGAAAGCTCATCAATGAAATATAAATGGAAAAATTAAAAATAAATTATCATTTGACCCGCACAAATAAGTTAAAAAATTCTTATCATTTGCATAAACTTTTGAAAATATATGGTTTTGAGTATTAGATAATCCTAAACAAACTTGCATAAACTACGGTATCTCTTTTTGCCACTCTAACGACTAAGAAAGCAATTTACCTGATGGATGGGCAAATGAGAAATGACAGTATGTGGTGATGGGCTATTTAACGCTTCTGACAGATTGATACAAGCCGCTAGGCACTGTAAAGGATCTTCAGCTGTTAACCACCATCGGTTTCCATTTACAGGGTTTGTTGCTGAATCAAATATATCATCAATGTGATGATCCACAAATGCATGCCGTTCCTCATATGAAAGCTTTTCAACACCGCCAGCATAAAGGTTTGCTAAATGAATCTTCAGCCAACGTAAACCAGACTTCCCTAATGGTCGTCCTTCAGCAAACTCAAGGACTCCTCGACAGAGATCAGAACTCAAATGATTTAAATGTGGATGCATTGGGTAAGCTCGGCCTCGAAAATCAAGATTGTGAGGATAATAAAAGCCGTCCTCATCCTTCATCTTGCGAGCAACCTATTTCAGAATCAGTTTACTCACTATTATTTCTCACAAAGTCAAATCTAAAGGTGTGAACATATAGAATTGCAAAATAACACAATAAAATATCAAAGAACTTTTTATCAATAAATAAAATACTATCTAATCAGATGGGGACCTTACAGAGAGCTTAAGTTCTGTGTCACATCGCAGAGAATGCCTTTCTTGGTTAATCTTCTTTGCTTTTCTTACACTCCATTTCCATTCCTGAATTTCTGTTAAACCCTCAACTGGTGGTTTATCTGGTACTGGAACCTACAATCCCATAAGGATATTTAAGCCAGATGAAATTTAATAGCAAAATCCAAACAAAATGATGTCAACAAACCCAAAATATGTTGCTGTAACGAAAATCCACCAACAAAACCAAGTAAACTCTACTGACAAGGTAAGTAACTACATTATTCTAACTCTAGTTTCTTTCTTTTTCTTGGATCATTGTAGCTCGAGGCAGATATATCAGGACTAATTTGTTATTTGACAGAAAGTTATACATCACCCAATTAAGTTACGCTAAAATTTTCACAAAAGAGAAACGAGAGCTATCCCACATCGGGGTCCTGGCACCGTATAGGTGCTCATACTTTATACTAATGCTATGGCCGTTAGATTCAGGTTTATCTCTGGACATAATAGTAACACAAAGGTAGAATACAAACAAGTTCTTAATAAATTCAAGAGATCATTATGTGCTCACATCTTCACGATCAACCAGGCCTGCAATGTTGCCACCTCTAGCCCAGATGCTCTCCACCACGCTAAGTACTTTTTTATTCACCCTCCATTTGGTACTTCCAAGCATATCTAGGGCCTGCACATGCCATCAAAAGTGAATATCATATTCACATGTGTAAGAGAAAGAATATGTTAAAGAACTAGAATAGATCAAGGTTTGCCTCTATGCACAGGGAAAGTTCAGTTCATGATCTATTGTTCCATCACAGAATTATACCTACTATTAGTTGCACCCAGTATTCTCGGTCACTAATCCATCAGAAAGGGGCAGTGACAGGAATGATGAGAATGGAACTCTAATTTAGCATCTCACCAAGTCTTAACTAGATAACTGAGCAAAAGCTCTGGTCTTGACCTATTATACAAGGGAAACATAGAATGGAACTCTAATTTATGTACCTCGAATACTTTCTGCATCTGCTTTCCAGAAATATTCCTCATTGTATCTACCTGCTTCCTAGATCCATGAGTACGCATGACATAAGAAGGTAGGAACAAGTGACCACCCTTATCATACCTGCAAAGATTTAGATTTTATGGGCATCTGAGTGCAGGGTTCTGATTTGTTTGACATTTTACTAGCCAAAAGTCAACTTGAATAAGATTTTGATTATTTGTTAACCGCACTCCTGCTAAAGAAACAAAACGAGAACATGCTAAATGAATTTCATTTACTGTATCTCATACCCTTTCCACTTTCTGGGAGGCACCAACATTGGCACATAAGGAATCAACATATGTTTAGCCTGTAAAGAAACAAAGGCATAAAATAACAGTAAATAGCTGGAGCGCACAGATGTCCAATGTAAAAATGTAAAGAAACAAGTTGCAAACTGATTTCAAGTGTACTGAACAAGCAAACAGAAACAAAGGAGATATATCCCAACTTACAGTTTTATCAAGCCCAGTAAGAACTAGGGGATCACATTCTATAACTCCATAATTCTTCACAAGTTTCTGCCTATAAGGACCAAAAGAAATTATATTATAACAAAGGAATAGTGGTAGAGGTTAAGGTATATGAATGGTTATCCTTTACGAAAATACATAGGTATCCATATCACGACAAAAGTTTCATATTCGGATACTTCAACTAGTTGCAGAGGCAAATACCATGATAAAGTCTTACCCTGGAGTTTTTGCTGCAGCCTTAAATCTGTGCCTAAATGCCGGTCTAACATCAGGTGGACCATCAGCCAACTGGTTAAGTGGAGGTTGTACATAAGCTGTTTCTGTTAATAATTCTATCAGACGACTTCCCAGCTGCAAAATCACATTGCATAAAAAAAACCCAAAATTAAAAATGGGCACCCACAAGATACTATGTAATCTAAAATATAAAAAACACTTCCTCAGCCATACTGATAAAAAAAAAATTCTGAAAGCAACAAACCTTAGCCTGTGTATCACGACCCCAGGGTTTAAATTCTTCTTTTACCAAGAGTTTTTGCACCTCCCTCAGTCTTTTTCTTTTAATTAAAACATTAACACGTTTCCGCAGTATCTCCTTCTCCTTAATCAGACTGTCTTCATCAGCAACAGCAGTCTTCTTTCTCTGGAAATTTTTGGTTTTCTCCAAGAAACTGTGAATCCTAACCTGAATTGTAAGGTAACAATATACGATATTTCAACTTTAATTCCGTGATATCGTTGACACTGAGTACAAACAAGGAAATTTTGATGAAAAGCTATTCCATGAAATTTGCAAAAGGTTCCCTTTCTCTTAACTGAAGTTCCTCAATTACAAGTCTTAATAGAACAGCCGAGCAAAGTCATTTTCTTTTCAAACAAATCAATAAATGAGCTAATCAGTATGCTTAAGTCCAAAACTTGTCCATACATAAACAAGAAATCCCGATTATCATGGCAACATTTCATGAGTGTAATATCCTTAAAGTTTAAACCTTTAGCTTTTATAGTGCACATCATCTCGCATTAACTTAGGGTGCATTTGAAAACTAATACATATCATATCATCATCGAAAATTCGAAACACACACAAAAGATTAGGAATTAGAACTCACCTCCTGCTCAATGGCCATCCCAATATGAACAGCAGCTTGAACAACCTGCACACACCCATCTTGATTCCCCACCATAACCAAGCCCATCATCTTATGCATAACAATCAGCGCCATCTTATCCGGCGGGAGCAAATCAATGTGCGGCGCAAACGCCGCCTTGTGCTTCTTCGTTTGCTGCACCTGCTGCTCCCTCGCAATCGCCTCCCTCAGCGGCTCAAACCACCCCAAAAACAAGGTCTTCACGTACGGCAAGTTCGGAGCCAGCTTCTTCTCCCGCATTACTCGCTCCAAATCCTTGTACTCCTCCACCATTCTCTCCCACGCCTCCGTCTCCGCCTTTATCTGCCGCCGCCGAAGCAAATTATACTTCCGCCGGTCGATTTCCTTCGACTCCAATTTCAACTCCTGGTTGGCCTTCTTGTACATGCCTTTCAGAAAGAGTGCGGCAATCCACGGCGGGTCCTGGATAAAAATCCTCGGCGCCGATTCCTCGGGCGTAATTAGGTGAAATTCTCTGATGGGTAGCTGTAAATTCATCGAATTTTCGACGAGATTGTCTTGGACGGAGTGTCGGACCAGGTGGGAGAGGACCGGTTCGCGAGGGGGCTTGAGGCTGAGGGGGAAAGGAGTGGAGGAAGAGAGCGAGGGCTTGAAGAAGAGGCGGTTGGAGGCTGAGCTGAAGAGGAACTTGTGGCTCAGCTTCGGCGGTTTCCGCCATGTGGAGCTGTACGTTTGAGCTTGCGGGCTTGGAGAGAAGGAGGCTGTGGAAGCCATTTTTGAGAGAGAGAGTGAGAGTGAGACGCTGCTCTGGAAGAAGATGAAACCTCGCTTAAACCTTTCTCTTGTCCATTTTCGAGATATTTTACCCAACAAAAATAAAGTACGTTAATATTTTTGGTAGCAAAAAAAAAAAAAAAAATTAATGAAAACGTCTTGAAAAGTTTTAGTTTTAATAAAAAATTATGTTATAAGTTTTGTTTAATAAAAAATCATGTTATAAGTTTTAGTTTTAATAAAAAAATCATGTTATAAGTTTTGTTTAATAAAAAACCATGTTATAAGTTAAGTCACTGTTTCTGGAATTTAAGTCACTGTTTCTGGATTTTAAGTAACACTGTTTCTGGATTTTAAGTCACTGCACTATTAGTTTATTTCCAGCGACAGTGTTATTTTTTCCAGCGACAGTGTTATGTTTTTCCAGGGATAGTGTTAGTTTTTCCAGCGACAGTGTTATTTTTCTGGCGACAGTGTTATGTTTTTCCAGGGACAGTGTTAATGTTCATTTTCTTTCCAGATACCGTGTTTGTTTGTGCATGGCCCAAAGGGCTTGGTGTGGTTGCTGCTCGCCAGAGCTAAACGGAAGGGAAGGCCGGATTTCGGCCGGAAAGTTGGACAAACTTTAAACGCTCATAACTTTGTCAATACTCAATGAAATCAAGTGATTCAAAAACGAAAATTGTAGTTCTCGCAGAGACGAAGAGAATGGTACCTTGCACGATAGCTAACTCGTTGTGGTTTGGCTGGAAAACGCCTCGAAAGCCTCGGAGGTCGCCAGAAACTGGGTTGGACAAACTTTAAACGCTCATAACTTTGTCAATACTCAACGAAATCGAGTGATTCAAAAACGAAAATCATAGTTCTCGAAGAGACGAAGAGAATGGTATCTTGCACGATGGCTAACCCATTGTGGTTTGGTCGGAAAATGCCTCGAAAGCCTCGGAGGTCGCCGGAAACTGGGTAAGATTCAAATAGATATAACTTCTTCAATACTCAACGAAATATGGTGATTCAAAAAAGAAAGTTGTAGTACTCAGCGAGACGAAGAGGAGGAGGAGGATGAGGGCCAAAGGAGAGCCCATGAGTGACTGGCTGGTGGTCGAGCTGTCTGTTGGTTTGGTGGGTTTTACCTTGTTCTATGATGGTTTTTGGTTAAAAAAAGTTATAGGATGGTTTTTGGTTAAAATAAACTTAGTTCAAGCCCTTTTTATTAAAGCTCCCAAAAAAAAAACCAAGAGGGCCGCCCGATACGTTTAGAAGCCCAAAAGGCCCACACACCGCTAATTTGAAAGCTCAAAAGGCCCATATTCCATACATTGAGGACATGTTTGAGAATTGAAATTACTTTTTTTTTCTTTTTTTTTTATATCAAAGAATTGAAATTACTTTAAAAAACCAAATTACTTATAAGTAGAAGGGTTTTGACAGTCCGAAGGTACCCTTGCTTTTTAGTGGTGTGGTAGGGATAAAGCGACATTATATATTTTCACAATTTTGGCCTTGTATATTTGACCAATTTATTCTAAAGTTATTTGTATTAGATGCCGTCACCTGTAACAGAAAAAACATAAATTTCGGTAAAAATTTACGAAATATCCCTCCCCGCCAACCTGACTTTTGATCGCCGACGTCTCCTCCTAGTTCGATTTTTTCTTGATTGATGTAATTAGTCTTGTTCTCCTCCTGTGGTTTGTGATTGATTTTTTATGGGGTTTGGGAAGCAGTTCAAAATTTGTTTCTTTCTCCTTAAAGCGGATTAGTTCGAAGTTTTCCACGATTTAATGATTACCCTACTTAACCATCTGTACAAAGATTAGTTGAGTAATTAATTTCTTAATCAAATCTGGCTTTGTTCAAAACCAGACCTAACTCCATTAACCAACTTGCACGTGTGCCAACCCCCGAGACAGATTTGATGATCGTTGCTACTTTCCGATCAGGTAAAGTTTGGAACTCGGGGTACTTGAGTTACAAGCTTGTCTAAAACCTCATACTACAAATGCTTCAAAGAATGTCTTTGATCACCCATAAAATCAGTAGGTCTAGCGACACTCGTCTTCGCTTGGTTTGAAGTATAAGATTTGGCTCACATGAATGCGAGGACAATACATACATTGAGTTAGATATTAAGTTGTGGCTTACTGTGGTTGAATTTTATAAGTACTTATCTTTGTATATATTTTGACACAAGAAGAGAGAAAGATATATATCGACATAACTTTTTATAAATTTTCAACAACAAAATTAAAAAAAAAAAAAAAACCCAAAAGGACACTAGTTAAAACATGTTTTTATTCCGTTAAGTGGCGTTTTAGTGAAAATTGGTCAAGGTTGTTTGGACACGTAAATCGAAGACCTGCAGATGCTCCGGCTATAAAATACGATTACGAGACAGAGGTCAAGGCAAAACGGGTAGAGGAAAACCTAGGAAGACTTGGAAAGAGATTTTAAGAAAAAACATGGAGTACTTGGAGCTAATAGAAAACCTGGCGCAAAATCAAACGCAGTGGCGTTCTAGGTTTCCTACCGTCGACCCCAGTTAGTGAGAAAAGATTTGTTGTCGACACGTTGTTGTACTAAAGTTCTATGATTCTATCTATGTATTAATATCATACACCTTTTGGTGTCGTCGAACTAAGTGAAAAATATGCCTAAACAGGTAATCAGGTGACAATAAACTGTAATTTGTATACGGCTTCTTGTCTGTTAGCCTCGTTACCATGCTGGTTGCATATTTGTAGAAACTTTTGAGTTGTTTATTTGTGTTGGTGGCATCCTGCTGCCTGCATGTTAAATGTGCTGTATAAATGCATCACCCAAACACGTACTTACCACATCACATTCCCTTGAGCGTGCTCATTAACCATTATTATCTTCCCCCCACAGCACACAATCCACTAATCTCTCTACGCTCACATCTCTAATCCAACAACATAATATATAATTAGTAGACAATTACCTGACCAAATTAAGCATAAAATAATATGGTTAGGCCTCCTGCTGCTGACATGGACTGCATTACTGCTCTAAGCACGGCATTTGTATGAACGCGATTGGTGGGATCGAAAGTCAAAGATGGCCGGTGCCAAACGTACGTCCACGCCTTCAACGGCAGTTAGGCACAAGGTATTTCAAAATTTCCTGGCATTTGCAAATTGCTTACTTATTGGCATTGGACGTGTCCAAGCTTTTACATTATCTTGTTCTTAAGTTCATGCAGCTTGTGCATGCTTCTGTTGATTTGCTCTCTTTGTACTTTCTGATCACTTTGTTTTCGCCAATTTCTTCGAAACTTTTAGCTCGAAGAAGATTGACGTGATCATGATATGTTTACAAAGGTTTTCCGTGTTTAATCTTCTCTGTTTGATCATTTTGTTGGAACCGGTTTTATGCCAAGAAAAGGCTCAAACAATGAGGGACAAGGCATCCTTGCTTTCTTTCAGGGAAGGGATTGTTTCAGACCCCCACCGCGCTTTGGAGGACTGGAATTCTTTTGGTGTTCATGTTTGTAATTGGTCAGGCATCAAGTGTAACAAAGCTAGAGACCGCGTCGTGGAGCTTGATCTTAGTGGAAAGGCACTTGGAGGCACCATTTCCCCGTCTCTCGCTAATCTTTCTTCCTTACACATTCTTGATTTGTCAAGCAACTTTTTCGAAGGTCGCATCCCATCCGAGTTAGGCTCTCTTTCTCTACTTGAACAACTCAGCTTATCGTCTAATCTTCTCGAAGGAAGAATTGCTGCTGAACTTGGTTTTCTTCGCAAAATAGTGTATCTTGATTTGGGAAGCAACCGGCTCACTGGTGAAATCCCAAAGCCGCTTTTCTGCAATCATTCCTCGTCCTCTCTGCAGTACATAGACCTCTCTAACAATTCTTTAAGCGGCGAAATTCCTTTGAAAGATGGATGTGAGCTTAAACAACTGAGGTTTCTTCTGTTGTGGTCCAACCGTCTAGTTGGACAGGTTCCTGCAGCCATGTCGAACTCCTCAAAACTTGAATGGATCGATTTGGAGTCTAACATGCTGAGTGGGGAGTTGCCTTCGGAGATTATACAAAAACTGCCAAAACTGCAGTACCTCTACTTGTCCTACAATCGCTTTATGAGCCATGACGGTAACACTAACCTTGAACCTTTTTTCTCCTCTTTGGTTAATGCCTCTAACTTTCAAGAGCTTGAATTAGCTGGAAATAATCTTGGAGGAGATTTACCTCCTATTATTGGTAATCTTTCTACCAATCTTGTACAGCTCCACTTAGATGCTAATCGCATTTATGGTTCAATTCCTCCTCACATTTCAAATCTTGTCAACCTCACCCTGTTGAATTTGTCTAGTAACCTTCTAAATGGAACCATCCCGCCCATACTGTGCCGAATGACAATGCTAGAGAGGATGTTTTTGTCAAACAATTCACTCTCTGGTGAGATTCCATCCGCCTTTGGTGACATTCCCCATCTAGGCCTTCTAGATTTATCCAAAAATAAACTTTCAGGTTCCATTCCAGATAGTTTTGCAAATCTTTTCCAGTTAAGAAGGCTCTTGCTTTATGAAAACCAACTCTCGGGGACTATACCACCGAGCCTAGGGAAGTGCATCAATTTAGAGATTCTAGACCTTTCTCACAACCAAATTTCTGGAGTGATTCCGAGCGAAGTTGCAGGGCTGAGGAGCTTGAAGTTGTACTTGAACCTGTCTAGCAATCACTTGCATGGACTGTTACCGATGGAGTTGAGCAAAATGGACATGGTGCTAGCAGTTGACCTATCTTCCAACAATCTTTCCGGCACAATCCCATCACAACTTGGGAGCTGCATTGCCCTCGAGTACCTCAACCTTTCTGCAAATTCCTTAGAAGGCTCTCTACCGGATTCAATTGGAAAGCTGCCTTATCTTCAAAAACTTGATGTATCCTCAAACCAACTAAATGGAGAAATACCAGCGTCTCTGCAGGAATCATTAACTCTGAAGAAACTCAACTTCTCTTTCAACAACTTCTCTGGGAATGTATCAAGCAGTGGGGCTTTTTCTTTGCTGACTATAGACTCTTTCCTCGGAAATGCTGGTCTCTGTGGATCAATAAAAGGCATGTCAAACTGCCGGAAGAAGCGTACTCATCATTTGGCTATTCTGTCAATTATCTTGTCATTACTTATCACCCCCATATTTTGTGTATTCGGGTACCCCCTCATGCACAGGTCGAAATTCCAAAGGCACCAGGAAGTTTTCGATCAAGAGGATTTGGGGGATGATGAAGAAGAAGGGAAGAAAGAACACAAGTACCCGAGAATCTCTTATGAGCAGCTCATTGAAGCCACTGGCGGTTTCAGCCCTTCGAGCCTGATTGGTTCAGGCCGGTTTGGGCATGTCTATAAGGGTGTCCTTCAAGACAACTCAGTAATTGCTGTGAAGGTATTGGATTTGAAAACGGATGAAGAGATCTTAGGAAGCTTCAAAAGGGAATGCAGAGTTCTGAAGAGGACTAGGCACAGAAATTTGATCAGAATCATCACCGCATGTAGTAGGCCGGATTTTAAGGCTCTTGTTCTGCCATTGATGTCAAATGGGAGCCTCGAGAGGCATCTATACTCAAACCACGGACTGAGCGTTCGGTTGAATTTGATTCAGTTGGTGAGCATCTGCAGTGACGTAGCTGAAGGCGTGTCCTATTTGCACCACCATTCTCCTGTTAGAGTTGTGCACTGTGATCTCAAACCGAGCAACATTCTACTAGATGAGGACATGACAGCGTTGGTAACTGATTTTGGAATTGCGAGATTGGTGAAAGGAGATGATGGGAATGTTCCAACGAATGATTCAGCATCCTTCAGTTCAGCAGATGGCTTGTTATGCGGATCCATTGGCTACATTGCGCCTGGTACGTATTTTCTAATATGTACAAATTTGAAAGTGATTTCCGCACACCTTTTTTAATACGTACTAATTTCCTTCATTCGCTTGATGAAATGCAGAGTATGCATTGGGAAAAACCATTTCTACCGAGGGAGACTTGTTCAGCTTCGGGGTCCTTTTGCTAGAAATCGTTACAGGAAGGCGACCAACGGATGTCCTTGCTCACGAAGGTTCAACTCTTCATGAATGGGTGAAAAGGCAGTACCCGCACAGGCTCGATCCAATAGTTCAACAAGCGCTCGATAGGTGCGCCGCGGATTCGATGCCTAAACAGTACAACAAAGTCTGGAGGGATGTTGTTTTGGAACTGATTGAGCTTGGTCTGATGTGCACTCAGTACACTCCTTCATTGAGACCTAATATGCAGGATGTAGCTCACGAAATCGGTCGGTTGAAGGATTACATCTCCAATCCTTCATCGTTTCTGATTGAAGAAATTGATCTTAAAGTTGAAGCACCCTAGTTTTGATCTTTCATCATGTGTGATTATTGAATTCATTTGTTCAAATTTTTTTGGTAAAACGCAGGCGGGAAAAGATGTGTGCAAAAATCACTTCCTTATTATGTAGCAAGCCCTTCTTAAGGGGTATCCCTTTTAACTGAAACGCTCCAGCTATAGTTCTTGATATTATTCTCGTTAGAGTGGAGTGGAATTCATATATTTGCAACGTATCAATAACATATCAACGGCTATATGAATGACATATCAATAGTTGGTATATTTTTATATTTTTATTTTGTTCTGAATATATTGTCGATATGAATCCCGCTCCAAGCGGTGTCATGAGAGTTAGGGTTTAGGCGGAATCCCTTCGACTGAAGCGCTCCAGCTATGGTTGTCAATATCATTCTCGTTAGAGTGGAGTGGAATTCATATGTCAGCAACATATCAACGGCTAATGGTATAGTTGATATATTTTTACATTTTTATTTTGTTATGAATATATTGTCGATATGCATTCCGCTCTTAGCCATGTCATGAGAGTCAACAAAAAGTTACAAGGAAAGCTTCTTTTCACTAGTGAACAAATTAATGATGAGCGCCCTAGCTACCTTTTTATTTATGGCTAATCTCAGAAGTGAGAACCAACCAAAGACAGCCTTTGTTGCTTATCACTTTAATGGAGTTTAGTTCATCTAATCAATAATTATGATTGCGTATCATGGATCATAATTCTGTTTTTTTCAACATATAATATTCTTCTTGTGGCAACCAACGCAGACAGATTTTGATATCCACAGTCCAAAAAGGCATTTCCTTCTCTTTCTGCCTACCCTTCGTATGCAATTTGCCCACTTAACACAAGAGTTTTACTATTTAACCACGAAATTTCATTTGTGTTACCCCATTACTTGGGAACCACATTTAGAGACGGGGCCATGAAGGGATTACAATAGTTTCAGGCCTACCTGATATTTTTTCACGCAGAAAAGTTTAGTGTTATGCTTATGATGTTCAAGGTTTTTTCTTAAGCTCAAGGCTCCAATCTGACGTTTTTAGTTTAATTTCTTTCATCGGGTTTGATTTGAGGTTGGTGGCCCCTATGGAGTTCAAGCAATTCGTTGCTTGTGAGCTTTGAGGAGGAGGGAGCGAGGAAGAAAGTCAGAGAGGCTTGGGGTTTAGGTTTAAGAAAGAGGATGATGAGGACGACACTAAAGCAGACTCAAACTACGGTGGTCGTTTGCTCACCACACGGCAAAGTAATTTGTGTAAAATTAGAAGAATATTTCAGATTGAGACTTTTGGGCCTCTTCTAGCCTAACATTCTGGATCCGCCACTGACAAAGCCCTCATGGTAATATTACATTCGGTACTTCTCGCCGAACAAAAAATGATTTAATCGACCAAACAGAGCCGAATGATTAATTATATTTATTAGTAGTATTTTCGTTGCTGCATTTTGTCCCTCGATATGTTGCTGATAAAACTATGAACTGATCAGTTATTAATCGAAAACTCAAGATTAACAGCGTTGCATCGAGCATCATCTTGTTCGAGAATTGACCACTCTGCGTTTTCCTTCGATGACCTTCCCCGTCCCAACTAAGAAAAGTTTAGGTAACATTCCATGAGAGAGCCTTCATCATACTCTCATCATCTCTTCAAAATATTTCATATATAAAACTTTGCTGAGTCTGAGTCGATATGCACTTCATTTGTGCTCTATTCAATTGTACCACGTACCTTATCTCTGTGGCACAATTTCTTCATAAAATGTACCAGGTAAGGACTTCAGTCGCTTTCCTTCGATCAGAACTGCACTGACTTTTCACCCGATTACAGATACTGTTGCAGAAAGCGAGAACTTCAGTCGCTTTCCTTTCGCTAGCTACTCTTTTGGTCGATTTTCGCTAACTAGTTAATAGCTCTATATATTCAAAAGAAGCTTTAGGGGGTAGGGACAAAGGATGAGAAAACACAGTGCTCGTTCCACTTGCAGTAAAGAATTAAAAGAGGAAGGGCAACTCGGTATGGTGCTCCAAGATTATGACTTGCATAACCAAAACCTTACTTCAAGTATCGATCTGTTTTCGTGTGACGTCCACAGATACCTACCCTCACTATCTGCAAGTGAAACTCCTGTCTATCTTTTAATAACTTAACTCTGCAGTCGCTATAACACTGTTACATTAGAAGTTAAAAATGCATTTTGGACTTAAATATGCAATTCGTAATCTAGAACATTGGAACTTAGTGATCGTTCTCTGAAAGAATTGATGTTGCAAAAGAATGTGGAATTCGGACTATCAGTTCTTAATCAAATGATGTAATCTTCAATAAACAAGAACATGAAATTCTGCACTTATTAGCAAAACTGTGAATCAATATAATGCCAGAGTATGCGTCTTATTCTTCTATTGACTAGTCGAAAACTCGAAAACTCTGCTCCAGAATCCATCTTCCCTAATGTATATACTGCTTCAAACAATAGGAAGTTACGGAGTACTAACTATTAACTACTATATTAGCGAAGAATCGTGTACACGATATGCCATTCTGCAAGGAGCTATTTCGATTCTTTGACACGTGCTATAATTTAAGGGAAGCTCCTCCCAGTTATTTAAGGACCCCAAAATATTGAAATTCAACTTCTAAATCAAATCGTTCTTTGAGATGCTTAACGATTCACGGAGGAACAGATAACAGAAGACTATGGAGTACCCCTTTTTCCTGAGTTCTTGGTCCTCATGAGAAAGCACCTCCTGCATTAGATTTCTCCAAATTTACTAGATTTAAATACCTTCCGGTCATATCCTTCCGCTGTGGATGGGAAATGTCATATAGTTTATGATAGGTTTAATGTAGTTATGCTCAAAATTTTAAAATGATCTATACTTTTCTATGTGGAAGGAAAATGTAAAAAACGGTACGTTTAGAAAGCACTCCTTCCGTATGTATATCACTTACAACTGGCATCTCAATTTCAAAATTATAAATGTACACGAAAGCATTCCGCTGACAATCCTACTAAGAAGACAGTTTTTTTTGGTTGGGGCAAGCTTAATGTACAGATTGAAAACTTTACGTTGTGTATGTTATATGTACCCAAATCTAATCAAAGAATCTGTTCACACAAACTACTGGAGAGTCAAGATAATCTTACAGAACAAGTTCATCAGCGTCACAGGATTGCTTGATCAAAGCCAAAAGTGCAGCATTGCCTGTTCAATGAAATAGAGAAATGGAAATAAGTCGTCAATCTCTGCATTCAAGGCGAAACAAGGTTCATGCCGAAAGGAAAATGCAAGAAAATCATACCTCCATAACATTGTGCAAGGGCTCATCATCCTGTGGAGGGGGTTTCTTAGGCTTCCAACTACGCATGTCAGACTGTATTAAATTAAGATGCTCGTGTATCTCCCGGAACAGCTTCAACTCCTCTTCTCCCGCATGACTAATTTCTTGCCTTATATTATTCCTCTCTCCCTCAAGCCGCTCTATCCTCCTCCACAACTGTTGAAATTTTGCTTGCTGAGATTCAGTAATACCACCACTCACACCTCTCTCTCTCAGATTCGAGTCAACACTACTTATCCCATCTCTTGGTTTACGTATTTTGTTCTCCTGCTTCTTGATATGCAACTTTTTCTTTACCCTATCTGTTTCATCTCTAACATATGCTTCACTCTTCTCATCCATCACCAGATCCGGCTTACCAAGCCTATTCTCGACTTCCACTGTCAATGTATTAAGTTCTTTCTTCTCTCCTTCACCGGCTTTATGATTCTCATAACTTTGTGGGACTTCAAAAACATCATGGACGCATGAGGAGCATGAAGGGCTATCAATTGCTTCCCTTCCCTGTAGATTCTCACTCTGCTTTAGTTGATCCAAACAAGCAATAATTTCTTCACTGGCTGGCTCATTTTTTGGGCTTATGCTTATCTTCGGAATTGGAGGCAATGAACAAGTCCTGGATGGAGGACCCTTCCAGAGTGCAGATTTGCCATAA
Source organism: Cotoneaster glaucophyllus (assembly GCA_036320875.1). Taxonomy (NCBI): domain Eukaryota; kingdom Viridiplantae; phylum Streptophyta; class Magnoliopsida; order Rosales; family Rosaceae; genus Cotoneaster; species Cotoneaster glaucophyllus. The sequence goes on from CM070063.1 coordinate 431,712, forward strand.
TCCTTACTATCGGATATCTCCTTCACTCGTGCGTCTAACTTCTTAATCTGCTCCCAGATAGTATTCATGTTCCCGCCTGCATAATTTGGTGATTTCTTCTCAACATCTATGCTCTGGACATTGACTTCCTGATCCACCTTCTTCTCCTGTTTTTTTGTTCCAGGTTCGGGTTTGGGGATCATTGGTCTGTCTCTTTCCCGTTCTCTTTCTTTATCTCTGTCTTTATCTCTTTCTCTTTCCACAGTGCTTTTGAGCAATTCCTTGGGCTCAAGTGGAGGTAGAGAGTTGATTCTTCTAATAGCCCCGCTAACACCCGTTTCCCCGTTGCCAAAATCACCTCGAGAGTTGATTCTTCTAATCGTCCCATTAACACCCCCTTCCCCACTTCCGAAATCATTTCTTTGAAACAACAAATTCTCCGGATATACATTTTCACCAGCGCCTAGCTCCGTGCTGCAGCCCATGCTTAAAAGCTTGTACCTATAAGCCTGAAGTTGGAACTCAAGCGAAGCAATTTCCATTTCTTTCTGATAAATGAGGTCTTCGAAAATGGCAAGAGCTTCCTCAGCATGGCAGATCTTTTCCTCCGCCAATCTCTTGTATTGATTTGCTTCCATCTTCATAGCGGACTTTTCTCCTTGCAAACGCAGTATCATGGATAGAGCTTCATCAGCTGCAGTAGATGATGCTTCTCTTTCCTGATCCAGATCAGAGTAAAGCTTTTGCAGTAGTTGTTGTTGTGCTCTAAGCGCTTCGGTTAGTGTTGTCATATCAGTTTCAGGCATTCCACAAGGCACACCACCCTCCGCCATCTCGGTTATATGGCAAAAATGGGACTTCTAGAAAAGAACAGAGCTATTCAAAATTATCAGTACTTACTTCAAATTCACATAGGCAATAACAAACTTAAACTCCACTTGATATACAAAGGAACCGAGAAGCAAAGAAGGATTACCTGATGCTGCGCAAAAGGCGAAAACTTGATCTTCACAAAACCCAGTTGAGAAAAATCACTGCAGAAAGATTCAACCATGTCAAAATTTCTTCTTTTACAACATCGAAAAAGAAAAAAAAAAAAACACAAACGCGAAGAATAGGAAAATAAATATATCAAATCAAATTACAAGAAACCTGTTTCTGCAGAACAACGAATTAAAACGAAGCCAGAAACGAAGAATTCTCTGTGGTTTGACAAAACGACATGAAACCTATCCGCGCTTTTGGTTAAGGAACAAGCGCAGAAACAAATCCACCTTCTTTTAATCTGCAATCAAGGAGAAAACGCGGAACATCAACAAAACGCCGCGAGTGCTTAATTCGAAGCTTCCCAAGTTCAATTAGGTTCTTCATTCGTCCAGATTAGAAGCACGTACGCGTTTAGGATTGAATGCAAGTACAAAAAAAAGGCTAACGTAAGAAAAACCTACCAAAAATCGTATCTTTGTTATTTTGCTTCCTTATAAAGCAGGAGCATCAGCAGCAGAAGCATTGATTTGGACAAGTTCTGGAACAGAAAGCATTGATTAAGGTTAAACAAAACTGTCGTTACCTTTGTTTCCACGAAGGGTGAATCGTACGACAACATCGCCAAACACAAAATCTATCCTTTCCTACCAACCAAATAGATCAAACCAGAAACGATGTCGTCTTACCTGCTCTCCCGGCGATTAGAGCTTCCCACCAATTTCGATCACTGTCTCAAAAGCCTAATAATCTAAAATCTTAATCCAAATTAATTTCTTCTTAATCATTACGAAGTGGGGCCGCTTCTCTTCCTTCTCTCCCGCTACCGTTATTAAAGGGTCCTTTAATATTTCAAAAGGTCGTTAGTCGCTGGTTCAACGGCTATAAATTATACAAGATGGCAGCAGGGTCCTAGATATTGCCAGACACACCGACCACCTGACATATTTATATAGCAACTCGAGACGGGAATTGGGAATCCGGATCCTCGCTGGATCCTCTTTGTGCGGTATCCAAGATCCTCTTTGTGAGGATCCTAGAATCAGTGAATAGTCTGTTCATCGTACATCGTACGGTCAGAAATCATATTAAATATTTTTATTTAAAATTAAACATAAACAATACTTGATAAAAACTGACCACACGATGTACGATGAACGGACACGATTCACGAATTTCCAAGATCCTCATCAAAATGATCCGGAGAGGATCCTGTTGGGGAAATTGGGACGTTAAGGTGACGGTATCCAAGCTAAGCTGGCTTGTCAACTCTATTTTTTCTTTTTTCCCGTTTTGGCTAATTCCTTATCCTTGTTGATGGGGTCAACCATAGAAATATGCTATTTTAGCAATCATGATCTATGAAGAATCCAATGGGCATGATGATAGTAAAACCAGCCTGGAACACGCCCCGGAATTTTAGTACGCATTACATTTAATAAATCTTCAGTCTTCATTTAGAGAAATAGCTTATATGCAATCGATCACAATGACATCCAAAATATAATAACATAACTTCATAGCATGAAATTGTGCGAAAATTTCCGCTGAGTGCATGTAAGTCTCTTTTCCGGCTTGTGGGGAGAAAAATGCATGAATGGCTTGCATTTGGTTTAAAATCATTGAAAGGGAAATTAATGATATAAGAAAAAGCTTGTACGTAGTCCATTTATTTGCTTGTGATTTTGAATTTGTTGGTTATCCACATGATACATCATCTCCTTATTAAAGATGGCAGGATGGGATCATAAAGAGAGAAAAGGATGCACGAACAGAAATCAATAAGAACAATAACATCTGAAAGGGGCGCTTGAACTAATGTCAAACACAAAATGAAAATAGCTTTTAGCCGTAATAGTCCCTGAGATTGGCATCACTCCTCACTTTGATATCTGACAATGAAAATCTATAGAAATGGTTGTATGCCGGAAATTATTTTTGTCATTCTGTGAAAACATCTGTCAATATCCTCAGTAAGTGGAAGGGTTTGTTTGACAACAATACCCTTAAAAGGTGGTCACTCATCGTTCACATGACATTTAATGAGGATATTGACATATTTTTCACGAAATGACCAAAGTGATTTAAAGTTGTCAAACTCATGGCCCAACTTCTATCAATTGTCATTGTTAGGAACCAAAGTGAGAAGTTATGTCAATCTCAAGGACCATTTTGCATAAAAAGCCAATGAAAATTGATGAATGAAGACGAAGAATAAGCATGGTTAGCTAGTTATAATGAATGGCGGACATGGATGATGGATTTGAATACAGGTGCCATGCAAGATGCATCTGGAAAAAGATAAACACACAGATACGATCATTAGCCCTGGTATTCTCAGACACTCACAAGAACCAAACACTCCAATGATGAAGCTGATAACATTCGTATATGAAGCGAAGCTGTCTATAAATTACGTTATTCAACAAGCAGAACTGGCGACAAATCGTTTCCATTTGATCTACTACATAATTCTTGTGGCTCGAAGGCTCAAAGCCATGTAATAGATAACTTGTAAGAAATACCTTGTGCTACTGTTCTACAAACCAGTTGGCTAAATGAGCAATGCCACTCCCACAATAAGTGCTTAGACACTACTTACAAGGAAACAGAGAGAGTGTTGTGCCTCTGCTTTTGGCCCTGAGAAACCTAGCTCTGAGATCCATCAATGTCATTTCAATCCACATGAACCTCGACCTCCATCTTCAATTCAGAGTTGCCAAGAGTCTGTACACAATGAGGAACAAAGTTTGACATCATTTTCTTATTTTCGGCATTCATATTATGCTTTCTACAAATTTTATTGCTTAAACTGAATTTCAATGCATGTAACGTTTGCGAAAGTATTAACTATTCTGACTAGAGAAGAACCAGGAACGAATAGACAATTAATTTACTTAACACTCTTCGGTATGTCCCAGAGTATAGGAGTATCAAGAAGAATACAACATGTTCAAAGAAAAGCAAACCAGAAGGAAAACAAAACATCTCAACTTCTTGAGATATTAAACCTTCAAGCCATTCTATCACAGCGCTAACCTTTATCACATGCATGCTGGACCCAACAAAAGTGTGATTTTCAGCGAAGATAACTTAAGAACGTGGGAAAAAATTCTGAGGGCATCCATCCCCATAAGGAAAATGAAGCTATGGTTACATGAAAATCGTAAAATATTGTTCCCAAAAGGCAAACAAAATTATACCAACCAGACCAGTTTCATATCTATAATCATGTGCACCAACTACATCAGAGAACTCATTATGTTGTGGTACCTTCATAAAGTCCGATATGCTTAACAATGAATCCTTTGTATAGCCTGATTCCTCAAGGACATGCTTCAATACTTGCTGTAGAAAAATAAACCGAATAAGCACAATATCAAACACACAAATACTCACAGCTCCAGAACAGATAATTCCATTAATCTTGTATAAGGAAAATCTGAAGTCACGTTTTCAATCAAAAGTCCTCTTTTTTAATAAGAAAACCAATACATAGTAATTTGAAAAACTAGGTCTCAGAGAACATACTTTCATGAAGGTAATACAAAGAGCACATTCTGATTTATGATTATAAGCATTTTCCCCCTTTTTTTTGCCTACAAACCAAGTGTCACGTCTGTTTGAAATGAAAAATCCTAGATTAAAACCCAGATTATATTTTAATTGGTAACTTTAAAACAGACGGTGAATAGCTCTATACCAGGTAACTGAACATAGTCGAGATAAACATATCTGCGATGGGAAAATCTTGTTTGAGACGCTTCACAAAGATAATTTTTTGAACATGAACTAGAGTGCCCCAAGCCTCATTCCAAAGCCCGAAGGAAAGCATTCCAGAGTTTACAAAGAAGGGTTTATAATGTTGCATAATGCACTTTTGAGAAATATGCTTAAGCACCCGTGCAATTACTGAGAACTCGAAGTTAACATCAATAGTGAAAAGTTCGTAATTTTCCATTCAAAGGTTCTAACTTTAACATGGATTGTGAGAGAACCAACCTCCCTCTGTTGCTCAGATATGAACTGCCCCGTCAAATCCCGCAAAACATCCAACATATCGCTGAATGCGACTTTCCCATTACCGTCTGAATCATACACCTTAAAAATAACTGCAAAACAGATATACACCCCAAACTGCAACTCAGAAATAAGACAACAAATCAGGCAAGCTCATAGCAGCCAACATACTCCTAATACCGAAATTACTAATGAAGAAATTATTACACTCGATTTTTTGCTGCAAGCTTGCACGAGAACTGAATGCTGATAAGAACAATACGAACTCCTTAAAGTTCAATCCATCCAATATCTTCAGCAATCTCTGAAATATGAATTTTAATAAATTTATATTAAAAATGTGAAAAGAAAGCTTCAATCTTAGAGAGAGAGAGAGATTACCTGAGAGAGAGGATTGACGGCGAATTCGGGAACGGACAAGAACTCATCGGCGGAGATAAAACCTCCGCCGCTGCGATCGAGCTGACAGAACCGCTGGTACAGAGAAACTATCTCCTGCTGGGAAACTTGAAACACGAGACGCACAAATCGAATCAAATCGAATCAAATCAAACCAAACAGCTCAGAAACATAAAAGAGTTAAGAAACGTTTACATGTGTTGTTACAGTGCTCCTGGACTTCTTCGATGTCGTACTGCGTGAGCATCGAGGATGTGTTGCCCATGTCGGCGGTGGCGAGAACGAGGCCAGATCAGGTGGGGTGAAGTCTACGGGAAGCTGAGGAAAGAAAGCCCTAACGAGCAGCGGAGATAACGAGGCGCTTGTAAAGCCGCCGCCTTTGCAGGGAGGGACAGGCTATAAAGGTTGTTGGAGTTGACACTTCGCTCGCACGCAGCAAGTCTGTTTGAATAAGATGTAGTTAAATATGACGACAGGGGAGAAACTGAAAAGTTATAAAAGTTAAGGGGGAAATTGATTAAAATAAAGTTTTTAGGGGCCAAATCGCCAATTGGTTACAAGTTCGGCGGCAAATCGCGGAATATTTTTTGTGTTGCGGGCAAGAAAGGAACCGGATCCTTTCCGACCCAAAGGAACTGAGTTACCGAATCAAATTTCACACCGAATCAAATGATCCGGTTATTTAAATTTGATTTAATGACTACAAATAGATGATCATTTCTAAAATTATAATAATCGTAACCGTTTGATCAAATTTCAATGGTCCGGATGATTCGAGATCCGGTTCCGTCAGGTACAGTTTGGTACGCAGACGGGACGGGATGGGACGGGACAGGACGGAACAGATGATGTAAATATTGAAAAAGATAAGGGGAAATTTTGTCTTAAAATGTTATAAATTTGTGTTTCACGGATGTGGAACGGATCGTTTCAGGGGAGAGGTGAAACAAAAAATCAGCCAAATTTTATCTCATGATATCCCATTCCACGATTTTTAAGCCCACCAAACGTAGGACCCGTTCCGTCCCGTCCGACGTACCAAACGGTACCTCAAGGAATACTTTGTTTTCTCCAGCGCGTGAGCCCGCACCTGCCGCAACTACTCCCTCATAACTAACCGCTCTCAACCCGAGAATCGCCCTGACCGGCGGATAAGTCTGAGCCAGCATCCAAACACACAAAACAGTCGCCAGACGTCGTAGCGGAACCTGATTCGCGCGCAGGGACGGCGGAAGAAAGAGGCTCAGGTTGATTTCCGCGCGCAGATTTTGGCCGGCAAATCAACTCACCGCTCCCAGGTTGCTTATATCTGAACTGCAAACAATTCATAGATTAAATCTCATGTTCATAGTAAATGCAGATGCCCAGATTTATTTTTCGATAAATAAAAAAGAAAACTTTGATGTTTGTGTAGCCTATTGAGTAAAATTAAATGCTGCCCAGTTTCGAATTTTCTGGAAAACAAGTAGGATTCAATTGCAATTGAAGAATTATGAAATAAAGTAGCCACCTTTGTTGTTGAATTGTTCAATTTGTGATTGATGCATATGGATTTTCTAGCATGTACACCGGAGCATAGTAGAATTTTCCCGATGCATAACATCGACATGTCATATATTTAACTGGATTTTTTGGGCAGATTATTAACGAGAGAAATACTGATTCCTGCGTGTATTCGGTTCGGAGTTGAAAATGGTGTGTACGTACATGATCCACTCTATCTCTTTTTATCATTACATTGTAATTGTTGGCATATATGGATGAGAACATTAAGTTAACGAAGGAATGAATAAATCCTGCAAACGTAATCGCTATATTGTAAGGAGATCGTGGTTAAAGGAAACTCAGGGGTTCGTTTTGATCATCTAGTTGAAATTCATTTGGTTATCATCATATCAGTACAGGTTGGAACAATGACAATTTGCTAACAAACCTGTGACCATGACTCCTCCGAGTGGAGGAAGCAAAAGTAGGCGACTTATGGAGCATGATATAGTGTGTCCTCCTTTAAATAATTTCTTGTGTAAAAGTAGGCGACTTATGGTACATAGATGATCCACTCTGTCTCCTTTATCATTACATTGTAATTGTTGGCATATATGGATGAGAACGTTAAGTTAACGAAGGAATGACTAAATCCTGCAAACATAATCACTATATTGTAAGGAGATCGTGGTTAAAGGAAACTCAGGGGTTCCTTTTGATCATCTAGTTGAAATTCATTTGGTTATTATCATATCAATATAGGTTGGAACAATGACAATTTGCTAACAAACCTGTGACCATGACTCCTCCGAGTGGAGGAAGCAAAAGTAGGCGACTTATGGAACATGATATAGTGTGCCCTCCTTTAAGTAGTTTCTTGTGTAAAGCCATGTTGTCGGGTGCTCGTTGCACATATGAACTTCTTGAAACTGCCTTGGGTGCATATTGAAGCTTCCGTTTCATAAATGACCAAATTGAGAACATAATCTGAGGTTTTAGAACACATTTCGGATTATGACTACCAAAATTGTAAGTGTGCATATCTGAAACCTTGAAGCCTTTGAGATATGGGTTCGATGCTAAGTTGCATTTTGGTCATATTTGTGCACGGAGATTCAACCTATCTATTGTGATTTCTTTGATCAAAGTGCATCTAGAACTTGAAAAAAAGGGATTGTTGAAATTGTGTGTGGCCTGTATATGGTGTTCATTTTAGCTGTTACATAGGTTTGATATTAAGAAATTTGTATGGAATACAAGACTAAGAAATGCGCTATTTGTTCTTTTATGTGTTTCAGGCCATGTATATTCGTGTTAAGCGTAGTAAGACAACTTACTTTATCCAGTGTGAACCAACTGAAACAAGTTTAGATATTAAGCAGAAATTGCATGATCTTATTGATCGACCGGTAAATGACCAGCGCTTGATCTTAGTCAGCACTGGGGAAGTATTGGAGGATTCAAAGGCGTTGGCAGATCAGAAGGTATGAAACAAAAATTATTGCAGTTCTCTCCTCTTACTTGAACATAGAGATCACTATGACTAATTTCATCAGATAGATACTGATCCGTTGAGCTCCAATTATGTTGATATCTTCAATTATGTTTTCGTGTCTGTTCAGGTTGAAAATGACGCCGTTGTTGCACTGGCTTTCAGAAAAGGCGAGTCTCTTATCGTGTTGTATTTTTAGTTCTTACCTTACGTTTAAGCTTATATTTGGCATGTCTATTTTGTTCGCGGGGTTGTTAGCGGTTGATATGGATTTATCTTACGCTTGCTTTGGGCCAGCCTGATAAAAAAAAAATCTTCGATTTCCTCCAGATGACAATGAGTTTGAAGAGGTCAACATTGTTCGGCCAGACGACTTCTATCCTTCTCGTGATGCAGATGCAGGCAGTTGGTGAAGCCGGAAGTATTGCTCCAGAAAAGCTAAGTAGCTGCAATCCAGCCTGCAACATTTCGAGTGTAGGTCTAGCTATCGACATCAATGGAAGCCGAAGTCCATCTGCTTCGATCGTTTCCTGCTCGTGCTCGGATCTTTAGGACAATAATATTTAGGGGTACTTTGATCTAGGTCCAAAAATTCGATTTGTTATTGGATTTAGTCCAGTGTTCTATTTTTCTACTTTAATTAAACTTCTTGATTTATCCATCTCTATTTGCATTTTTAATTTGAATATTTAAATATATGAAAATAGGTCAAAAAATTTTAATCTTTTGACATTTATAAATCCTTTATATTTAAAGGAGTTTTAACGAATTTTAACGAAACACCAGTCTTCTGGTACTGTTCATTTTTAACGAAAAAGACATTTTTACTCTAAAAATTCACTCCTAGTACTATTCACTTACAACACATTTTTATTCTTTTGATTAAAACTCAAAGTTTTCAAAACGTTTTCATTAGTTTTCCTTATATTTAATTCAAAATTAAGTAAAAGATTATTCTATAAATAAGAGAGAATGTTCATCGACGACTTTTTTGGGCTTGGCCCTTTTTCCCATTGGGCCTTGAGACAAAGATTTGCTACCCAAACGGCATGTCGCATCACTGGAAATTTGCCTCCTTATCCCAAACCAGAAGCTCGCTAACTGGTCAGGAAGCGCGAAACACTCCGGCCTCCACAGCTGAGTCGAAAAGCCATGTCCCTCCTTCCCTCCACCTCCAAGCTTTGCTCTTTCCACCCTCCAAACTCCATCCCTACCCGCGTACTCCCTTATCCTCGTCCCCAAACACTCCGAATCCTCGGCGCCAAGAGGGCCGGCAAGCAGAGGTACCCGTCGGAGAAGAAGGAGCTGAAACTGAAGCATAAGGAAATCGCAGGGGACGTCAAGAACAAGTACGAGGGCATCTGGAGGCTGTCCAAGCTCGGCGTCTCCGTCGACAAGGACCCGGGAAAGGACTTTCTCGGCGTCTCCGATGGCTTGCTCGAACAGATTGCCAAAGTGCTCGAATTTCCGGTAATTTTATCCGGCGGCACATTATGTCAAGCATTTTTTTTCAAGTTTTCACATTTTTTTTTTATGTTCGTCTCTTGTTTTTCGTTTCAGGTTCCTTCGATGCTGCCGACGGAGGCGTTCACGGTGGTTCGGAAATCTTTTGATGCAAGGAAGGTATGTTATGTTGTTTTGAATTTTGGTTTATTGTTGAAAGTTAGAGTCTTGGAAAAATGGCGATTCGCATCGTGTCTGTTCTGTCTGTGAAATTGTTTCAAATGGTTATGGAAGAGTTGGGATAATTTCGATTTTGTTGCCCAGCGAGTAATCTGATTTTTTTTGTTTATGTTCCCCCTGATTAATTCTTGTGTAGAGGCTGAAGGAACCGAAATTCGTATACATTGTGGAAATGGATGTCGACAAACTTCTGAGTCTCGAGCCTCGTGCTTGGGACTTCATTTCTGAGTTGGAGCCGAAAGTTGGGCTAGTAGAACACATGCCTGAAGCTAGAAAATCTGGAGATTTGATCAATATAATACAGGACTTTAAGAAAGTCCATCAAGGTATAGTTTCAAGAGGAAGTGGCAATAACAGGAGCAATGGATCTGAAGGACCACACACGCATCCCACAGCTACAAAACCGAAAATTGCGGTGGTGGGTAGTGGACCATCAGGGCTGTTTGCCGCCCTTGTTCTTGCGGAATTTGGTGCAGATGTTACGTTACTAGAAAGAGGTCAGCCCGTTGAACAGAGGGGCCGCGACATTGGCGCTTTGGTTGTCCGCCGGGTGTTACAAACAGAAAGCAATTTTTGCTTTGGGGAGGTTATACTTATAACTTGATTCACATTGTTTTCCTGCTCGGTAACTGCATGTGCCATTATGTTGTACACACACACACACACCTCCCTCTGTATATATACATCTGTGTTTTAGCATTGAGCCATTTATCGAGGACTTATTCATGGCAGGGTGGTGCAGGTACCTGGAGTGATGGAAAGCTGGTGACAAGGATTGGAAGAAACAGTGGCAGTGTTTTGGCGGTCAGAACCATTCTCTATCCTTTTGTTTGTCTTCTGTAATTTGGACAATGAAATACTGAGCTGTCAAGGCATAAATAATAGACTACGTAGCATTTCTCTTTTCTTTTCTTCTAGGTGATTAGTATCATTTAAGCTATTACCCGACCTTATGTGAGTTGATTCAGATTTATTTACTTTTCAGGTTATGGAAACGTTAGTTCACTTTGGGGCTCCCGAAGGAATCTTGGTTGACGGAAAGCCTCATCTGGGAACAGATAGATTGGTTCCATTACTTCGCAATTTTCGGCAACATCTGCAACAGCTGGGTGTGAGTCACACATCTATTTTCTAGCTAAATCAAATGCATATTATTACATTTATGTTGCTTACCACTTCCATTTCCTATGTTCTCAGTAATTCTTTTTTTGGCATGTTCAGGTTACCATAAAGTTTGGGACTAGGGTAGACGATCTCCTTGTAGATAACGCACACGTTGTAGGTGTCAAAGTTTCTGATTCTGCTGACATACAGTCTAATAGTCAGAAATGGGGATATGATGCTGTTGTTCTAGCTGTTGGGCATTCTGCACGCGATTTTTATCAAATACTTCTATCTCATAACATAGACTTGATCCCGAAAGATTTTGCTGTGAGTTACTTTCCTCCTCTTTCATATGGATCAATGGAACTTTGTTGTCCAGCTCTGTACGTATTTATGGAGGCATAAATCCTCCGCATCAATGGGCCACTATAGCCTTCTGACCCACATCGTTTCCAATACTTTACCTTCCAGATTTCTGGCACTATTACTGTATGTAAACATCACAGGAGATAAGCATGTGCACAGAAATAGTTTATATCATTAAATATTGTGTAGTTGGAGGAGTTACGTTCCTTGTTGCCAGAAGAATGATATCCATCTTTCCATATTTGTTTTCGAAATTATGTATGTCGTCTTTTTGGGTGAATAAAATGGCATGAATTACTGTGAAGCCACATTCCTTGGTATTAGTTGTAGTGCTAGAATCAATTCTTTTGTAGCTTGATAAAAACTTAACTTGGCTAACAGGTTGGCTTGCGTATTGAGCATCCTCAAGAAGTAGTAAACAGCTTACAGGTTAGTTACTTCTTAGCTTCATTTAAAAAAAAAGGACATGTTGTTATTAGGTTAAGTAAATTCTTTTATCACTCTTTATAGCTTCTTTTTTTCTCCTTACTACAAAAATGTAGTATTCTGGATTGGCAACTGAGGTTCGCAGAGGACGTGGTAAAGTGCCAGTGGCAGATTACAAGGTTGCCAAATATGTTAGTGGAAAGGATGGGGAAGAACCCTCAGGGGCAACAAGTCGTAGTTGCTATTCCTTTTGTATGTGTCCTGGTGGTCAGGTGCGTATTCTGTTTTCAAATTTCTTGATTTTTATTTCACCTGACTGAAAGTTTTAGCTTCTTAGTGAACCAAGGGTGCAAAGTTTCGTATGTTTATTACCAACCAATAATTGGCTTCTTCTAGGTGGGGAATTATATAAACTTCAGAACCATGTTTGAATTTTAAATACCTAGTGAAGAATGATTGTCTATATTAGACTTGGAATCGCTAAAATGGTATTTTTCAGGTTGTTCTCACTAGTACAAATCCATCTGAAATCTGTATCAATGGCATGTCATTTTCTAAACGTGCGTCGAAGTGGGCAAATGCTGCACTTGTTGTAACAGTCTCAGCGAAAGATTTTGATGTATTGAATCTCCGTGGACCTCTTGCTGGGGTTGAGTTTCAGGTAACTTTTTCTTTTGATTATATCTAGTGTTCCTTTTTCTACAGTATCATATTTCTTTATTTACCAACCAACTGAATACAACTTTAAGATCGGCAATAGGATTCTTTGAGCTAAAATACTAAAGCATTGTCGGACCAAAAAAATCCAAAAATCAGCTTATGATGTTATAATATTTTAGAGGGAATTTGAGCAAAGAGCAGATAGAATGGGCGGGGGAAATTTTGTGGTGCCAGTGCAGACAGTTACGGATTTTATGGACAATAAGTTGTCAGGTAGAATTGTTATGCCATTTCTGGATTAGTTTTGCGATCATATGTTCAGCAAGCTAAGGTTTTGATTGTTTCTTCCCTAGTGACTTCTGTGCCACCATCAAGTTATCGATTAGGAGTGAAGGCAGCAAATCTCCATGAGATTTTCCCCATTCATATAACAGAGACGTTGCAGCATTCACTCTCTGTGTTTGACAAAGAGGTGTTACTTTTCTTCTCTTGTTGTAACTTACCTTTATATTTATGATTAATGACAAACAATTTCTGATCGCAATTACTTGTCTCTGACTTTGGAGCTTTCAGTTACCAGGTTTTATCTCCAAGGAGGCCCTTCTTCATGGAGTGGAGGTAATCCCAGTAATTAATATTTGTTTTTACTTTTAGTTTCTTTTTATATTAACTGGATATTAATCGTGTTACATAACAAATAATCTGGTTGTATCTCAATTCGGTATAGGTTGATCATATATCTATACAATTACAACCACCAAAGTTCTTTATGTTATTGATGTCAGTATCTTATCAATTGTTGTAAAATTGCTTCCAGACTAGGACTAGCTCGCCCATCCAGATTCCCCGCGACAATGATACTTATGAGAGCACATCGTTGAAAGGTCTCTACCCTGTTGGTGAAGGAGCAGGTTATGCTGGAGGGATTGTGAGTGCAGCTGTGGATGGCATGTACGCTGGTTTTGCAGTGGCAAAGAATTTTGGTTTGTGTAATGAAGGCATCGAGTCAATTTTGGGCAAGGCTCGGAGTGCTGGATTTTTGGAGTACTAGAAGCATATTTGGTGTTTCTTAAAGTTGGTTCGGAGTGCCCAACAACACAAGCTCAATTATCTGCACTGGAGAGCTGAGGTTAGAGAATAACTAATTAGTTTCACATCCACCAACTCAAACTTCTATGAAATAATTAGTACGTTATTGACGATCAGTTTTAAGATTTGCTCCTGTTCTTATGCTTATGCAGCTCGATAAGATTTCCTGTTCCGTCGATGATTCAAACTCCGCATTAGAGTAATCCAGTTGATGGGTTTGGATGAAGATTGTTGGAAGATCGCAGTTTTGACATTTGCATCCCATCAGAGACTGGTTTATATACGATTTAATTTGGATATATTGCTAACATGACATTAACATATCTTGATCTCTAGCCACGAGGCACATTTCAATCAAGCAACATGAACTCGGGAAGATTCCTGTAAGATTTTGTAGATCTGAGTATATCAGATTCCTTGATCAGAAAGCTAACTATTTGTTGTTTGTCATGCTATACATTGTTTGTACACCCCCGGCAAAGTTTTAGTGTGGACTGTGGAGTTTGTTTTCTTGTTTTTTACTTTCAGTATGAACTGAACTTTTAAGAGCATCTCCAATGAAAGATGCAAAATGCCTTGAAATGGGGCATTTTACATATTTCGTTGGGCGGACAGCTCTCAGATGTAAAACACCCATCTTGGCCGGAAGATGAAAATTTACGTATTCTTTTACATCTTTAAAGATGGATCCGGCCAGTTAAAAGAGAGAAAAAAAAAACGGAATCTCAAATTTGCTTCTCTCCTATTGGGTAGAACTGAAATACACATCTCTCGAAAATATAAAATAAAATGTAAATTTGGCTCTTACGTGTCATATTTGCATCTTTCCATTTAATGTTTCTGGAAGGATTCCTAGCGGAACCTTACGAGAGTTCGTTCCACTAAATGAAGAGGCTCGGGATCATGTATTAAACTTGTAAAGTAATATGAGAAAGGCATTAGGCATGAACGAAGTAACTTTTATTTCCTTTTTACGTACGATCCATGTCCTATCAAATTAATATCAGATGCCTCTCGACCGTAGGAGCAAAAAGGATCCAGGCGCCGCTGAGGCCAACCGTTTCTGACGAACCACCGATCGCCTCCATCAGCGCTTGCAATGACTCCCTTCAATCCAACTTCAACGACATTCACTGAATTCAGCCAAATTTCCACGTCCAGTTTCGTTTCTGGCGAACCTGGGATCCTCTTTTTCAAGTGGATTAATTAGGGCATGTGCATGCGCAGTATACTACAATTGCTTAAGTGGATTAATTAGAGCATTGGACAAGCTCAACCAATCTCCACCAATCATCTTAATTACTTGTATATATATGCATGGGGGCCGGGGGTCTCTTTATTCTATATAAACAGCGTTATATATATATATATATATGTATGTATGTATATAAAATACGTACCTAGCTTCGCATAATCTACGTACGGTTCACAGTATAGTATATACGTGCTAGTATATATATACAGCTACAACTCCTTAAGCTGCTTGCTTGCATGGTGACGTACGGTTATGGTGGTGGCTGGTGCGGCCGTGGCGGCGGCAGAGCCAAAAGGCTTGCGGCCAAACATGGACTCCATCTTTGGAGGTGGGGGCGTTGACTCAAGCTTGCCGCAATGGGTGGTCAAAGACCATTTACAAAGACGCTGGGAGTTAGAGACTACAGCTGACCGTCGAAATTAAGGGTTGCGGTTTAAAAGATTATTTGTGATCGCTAATTAATGGTTTGTTTTGAAGTGTTTTTAAAATGTTTTTAAAACTAATCTTTGGTCAAAATGCAAGTGAATCCTAAAAAACACTTAAAGTGCTTTTGAAATTCATAAATATTTTATCTAAAAACGCTTTTAATCATTTTAACACTACTTTTAAACAAGTCCTAAACTAAAAATAAACGGATAGAACGAGTCCGTCTAAACCCTAAAATAAAACAAGCTAGCCAGTCAAAATTTGACCCCATTATACATATATATATATATATATATATATATATATATATATATATATATATATATATTTACAAAAGAGGAAATTATGGCATGAACATGTTGGAGATAAAACATATGAATATATTAATTAATACGAGCTGAAAATACAAATACCATGTACTCAGACTCGAGAGCATTTCGGTGAATATCATATCAAATTATAATATGAACAGGACAAAAACATAAATTTTAATTATTTATATTCCAAAATAATCAACCTTTGTTTCTCATATTAAATAATTATTGAACTAACTAATAAAATAAATGCTACTACCCACATGGGAGCACATAAGTGACAATTTAGTGTGTCTATCTAGAAGATTTTTCTTTTTCCAATAAGTGGTCTTGACTGTATGAATCTTAGAACACGATTGTGTTTGGTTTTATGTAAAGTTTTATATTAGTTTCAAGTACAACATATCTTTTCTTAGAGTCTTTTTTTAAGCCCTTTACCTTTTTTGCGCTGAGCATCTGTCTCATTATCTTATCTTCAAATCGGAGCATCTAATTAGAAGAAAGGCGAGGACATAAAAAAAAGATGTGTTGGAATTGCACTACTAGCCAGGACATGGAAAAAAGTAGCATGCCATTGGCATATGCATCATGGGTTTGATGATTCTCCGTGATTTTATACTTCGCTATTATAAATTTATAATTCCATCACATGAGCACTCATCATTGGGTCTTTTTTCTACTATAATTCATGAATAAAATCTGTGTAGGTCACTTTGTAATACGTTTTAGTGGTCTTTTTTTTTCATTTATAAGTGAGAGATTTTAGATTCGATTTTAACCAAATGCGAATTTAAACCACATTATTGCTAGCCAATTGTGAAGCTAAGCTCACCCTACTTCCCTTAGTATATATAATATTGTTTGTTTAAAAAAAATGAATAAAATGGGGATGAATCTACAACACAAAAATGGCCTTATTTAGTTTAACTTCATAATCTATGCACTATTATATGTAATATTTTTATTTTGGGTAAATAAATCTTGTATAATATATTTGCAAGTTATATTCTACACTTCAACCATCTGAATTATGGAAGGATAGTCTAACTTAAGGTGCAGAGGGCGAGTACATTGTTTTAGCCATCTTGAATTTTTTGTAAAATCTCACATGAATTAATATCAATCATTGATAACTAGTTATATGTAAGCATATAGATTAACAAATAATGATCACTACATTGAAAAAATAATTCAATCTCATCAATAAAAACAAAAGGATAATTAATTTAATTGCTTTTGAATTCATGACAAACAATAATAAGATTGCATATTCTCTGCAGCTGCATGATAAGAAATTATTGCCTTTTATGCATCCTCCAAGCATTGTTTCTCACCAACTGTTCCAATTTGGAGGTGAAAAAAAATAAGAATAATATTAATTGAAGTCAGAAAACCCAAAGCAATATGAACCAAGACAGACAACAAGGGAAGAAAATGGTAGGCCCTGAAAGTATGGACACAGGTTTAGGGTTTTCAAACTTTTTAGCAGACATGCTATTTTATATCATATGATGTGTCCACATCTTCACACGTCGCGGCTATTAGAAGAAAATTCTTCAAAGAAAAAGCGAGAGATTGCATAAACCCTCATAATTTTCAAGGTTTTTTTTCCGGGATTTAGATCATCTCCGGATCTTCTCATTGGGGATTCCGGAGATCAATAAACAACAATCGTTTATCAAAGATCGTGCGGTCATAATTTTTTTATTTATATTTTTCACGTAAAATGAGGCTGCTTTACTTTTAAAAATATAAAAAAATATTTAATTGTGGCCGCACGATTTTTGATGAATGATTGTTGTTCATTGATCCCAAGTGAGGGGAACCGGAGAGGATCTAAATCCTTTTTTTTGTAATCGAGATCTTCTTTGGATCTATGTGCTGGAGATCCATGTCGTTGAAGAGTGAGAGAGAGATTTAGACTCTTAGTTTGTGTGAAGTAGACCTGTAAACGGGTTGGGTTTATCGGGTTTGGGTCTGGTTTAATCCGACCCATTAAGTTAACAGGTCAACCCGAATCCGACCCGTTAAGCTAACGGGTCACCCGTTAACACCAATTAAATTTTTTTTTTTTTTTTTTTTTTGCATAGAGTTTATTTTTTGTTGTTAAGACTTTAATGAAATTACTAAACCATCATCAACTAACGGGTGTTAACAGGTCTAACGGGTTGACCCAAAGTGACCCGTTATTTAACGGATTGTTAACGGGTTCACCCGTTAGCGACCCGACCAGTTAAGCATCCACCCAAATACTAATATTAATGGGTCGGGTTAACGTCCAAAATGTCAGGTCTAGTGTGAAGTAAATCAGTGAAATAGGGTAATAAGGCTGTAAAATTAAAAATAAGTAGACCAGATATTCGGGTCCCCGTCTACTCCAGATACAAAATTCCAAAAAGGATCTTAATTATCTTTTTTCGGATTATTGCACCTAATTGCAGATTAAATGATTAGTCTTTGTCAAGATCTGGTGATTATATGCAGGGTAATTTGGCTCCCACTGCCTTGGAGAGAAACTTAACCTTTATACCCACGCCACCTCGGCATTTTGCTCTAAGGAACAAATGGCACCGCGTTATTTAGTCTACAATGTCACTGTGGTGCACTCGGTTATAGATAAGTCTCTCTTTAATGCTTGAAATGATTATTGTGTACCAACTTTCACTTTCCTGGGTTCTTCCAAGCTGTAAATGGACCTTCCAGCTTTCGGCCAAAAGCAGCTCATTCTGCCAATGCCATATCTATAATATCCTAGCAAGCTGTTTAAGTGGATAATTAGTGTTTAGCTTATGGTTAAAAAACAATGTCATAAGGACAGTTTATATTATTAATGATCTTGCTGCTGTCATGGCCCTTGTAGACTGGTAGTTGCCTAACAAAGAGGGAAAAATATTGGTGGCAAACATGAGGAATTAGGGAAGAATTAGCAATAAAGAAAGGATTAATTGACAATAAAGTAAAAAATATGGAAAAAGGAAGAGCAAGGAGAAGTTGCTTTGGGATGATTACTATGCAAGTTTGTTATTATTTTTATACAAGTGATATTGGGGGAGGATGATTCAAACTCGAAACTTCTGGTGCAGATGTAAATACTCTTAATGAATTGAGCTATGAACTTTAACATTAATTAATTATGCAGATTTAATATAAAATTTTGAAGCGGAGGGAGAGGGAAAATAAAGATGAGGGTGGTTCTTGTAATCATCACTCTTCTTTTTCTTTTTTCTTTTTTCTTTTTTTCTTTTCTTCATGCATTTTTTAATAATATAATAAAACTTAGAACTCACACATGCATTGCTGATGATTATATTGCTAGCAATTTGGTAAAAATGTTACTTTTGGTCTGCTTACATGTGATATACATATATATATATATATATATATATATATAAAATATTTTTCTTTGTAATGCACTTGATCCTATTGTGTCCATGCATATTAATAAAATAACAAATATATTTTTATTTATTTAGAAGTGTTTTTAAAATAATTGAAATAATTTTTAGAATCAATCTTTAATAAAAATGTAAGTGCATTTTGGAAAAACACTTTAAAGTTTTTTCTACACGAAACATGTGTTTTTTGCATAAAACACTTCGAGTGCTTTTGAAAGCAAAAATACTTTCATCAAAATATATTCAATCATTTTAAAAACAATTGCAAACAAACTCGTAGAATAAAAGTAATTGTAAGACCCTTTCAGCCTGGATTATCTACCAGCCTGTTTTGGCTTGTCGATTCTATTTTTAAAGTGATGAAAGAGTAAAACTCTTTCTGAATGATGGTGATTTTTACCATTAAACTAACCACCTACTCGTCTTTTACCATTTGGTAGGTTAAAATAAACCAAATATTTCTTCCCAAAAACTTCCATGTAAATTTATTTGGACAACAAGGAAACATACCAAACATAATTGCTTCTTAAGAGAGACGATCAGAATATATGTATATATTGTGATAGTATGAAATACGTATTACAAACGGCTATCCCATGTCAAATCTTATTGCTCGACGAAATTTTTTAGAGTACATTAATTGTTAAATTTAGCCGCTAAGTTTGAAGTATAAAAAATTCAACAAAATTTAGTGGGTGTGGATTTGAACATTATCAAGATCCAAAATTAATCCTAAATAATTACAGTTTCAAGCATATATGTTTCTTAGAGAGTAATCAACCATGCATCAATGCTTAATTTATAGATGAAACATCTTAATCCCAAATAATTACAACTAATCTTATATTTCACTTATTTTGTTGGTTTAACATTCTTTCTTTTTCAAGGAAAAAAGGATAAACCTCAAAGTTGGTATTGCATCAATTTCCATCCTCGTACACTATTGTTTATTTGACACTTGAACTGTATCTATCAAGTTAGAATCCACAGACTCAAAAAGCAAACAGCTATGTAGATAGAATAAGTGTGCAGATATTATTTTTCGTAACAAATTAGTATGCAGATTAAAACGAAATGAAGTTGATTAAAGCAGTATACTCTGAAGTACACTCTCGTAAATTAGGTTAAATTAAAATATTGGTCTTGAAAAAAATGTAAACTAGTTTGACATTTTCTTAGTATATATATATAAAACTATAAAAGCATCAATGAAAAACAAGTTTGACATTTTTTCTTAGTAAATGCAATTTAATACATTGATTTGGATCATGAAGTTCTACCGCGTGCTTGCGTGGAACTGGACGCAGGAGATAGGGGCCCATATTTAGCTTAGTCAAAAGACTTATCAATGGAGATGGCGCGAAATCAACGTCATCTCGGAGTCCCTCCCTCCAAATTATAACCGTTTCTTCGCAATTTATATATTTTAAAAAAATTCCAAAAACCCATTTTTCAAATTAAAATACCCAGAAAATAATATTAAATTATTTCCTCAAATATAAACCTTTTCCTTTCTCCACTTCCATCTCGGCTTCTCTCCTTCGAACTCCGCCTCCCGCCGGAAATCTTTGACTTCCCGCCGGGAATATTTGACTCTCCGATCACCGCGAGGCGAATCCCCTCCGTTTCCGGCGACGCCTCCCAGCCACCGTCGCGTGACCTCCTTGATTCGAATTCTCAAAGAGATCAAAGTAACTTCCTTTTTTCGGTGAGTCTCAAATATCTCTTGGTATGCGAGTTTAGGGTTTTGATGATTTGAGGAATTCTTGCGACGTTTTTTTTTTTAGTTTTATATTATTTGTTGTTAAAATTTTCGAGGTAAACCGTAGTTACCAACGGTTAAATTCTTCCTTTTAAGTTGCAGGAAATTAATTGATTTATCTTTTTTCTTTTTTTTTTGTGGGAATTATTGAGATTCAATGAACTCTCTCTCTCTAGAAAGACTGAAGCTTTGGTGTTTAGAGAGAGAAATTGCATGAGCAGTGAAGCAGTAAACGTGTCTTGGATTTGAGGGACACCGCCCTGTCGGCTGCAGACATATGTCATGGATCCCTCGTTGGGAATCCTTTTCGTTTTTCTCTTCCGAATTTTTTACAAATGTTTCTGCGTTTTTATCGACTTCAGTTCCTAAATCTGTGAAACTCAAACAAATGAACAACGATGGTCAAAACAAAAAGAACCACCTTATTTTTATCGACTTTCCAATTAACGATGTGTTTGCATTACTTAATTTTATGTGTGTATGCTTCTAACTACTGTCCCAAAAACTCATGGGGATGGACAATGATCCTTCGTCCGCGTGGACCTCCATGTCTTTTTTCTCATTTCCCAAAGAACATTAGCACCTGCAAGTTTCAACCTTCGAATAATTGGAGATTTTAATATTGTGGATACAGACAAAACACCGCAGAAGCAAAGCGGATTTTTATTGTTTTTTCGCAAGTTTATGTGTGAGACAGTGAACCCTTAAGCATCATTTTAGTAAAGTAAGTAAATTTCTAGCAGTTGATCCCAGGTTTAGTCTGTATTTTAGTTGGAAAAAAGTTAGAGAGAGAGGGGGTAGAGAGAGAAAGCTAAAAGCTTTGGAGTTTGGATTGTTTTTGCTAGTTTTGTGATCGCTTTCATTGAATTCCCTTTCAGACAAAGAGTTGTGAGAGAAGGGAAAGCTGGGCAGACAGGGAGAGAGAGAGAGAGAGAGAGAGAGAGAGAGAGAGTGTGTGTGTGGTTTTGCTGTGTGAGAGTTGAGTTGAGTTGACCCATTGTCCAGCCCAAGCGACCATGGCACTCCCGTGAGAGGGACCAGAGCAAAATTAAAGGCAGGGCGCCTATCCAGCACATACAATACAACCCTTCTGTTTCTCTTATCCTGCACCCTCACCACTGTCCACTTCCTCTTCCCAGTTTCCCCAATATTCGGAGGGTACCCTACCAGGCTGCCCTTGCATTCAGTTTTGTGGGTTATCAAAACCAACCTCTAACCATAACGGTCTTTGGCACCAGATGTTGTTTACCCCCTTCATAATTTCACTGCCATGGCCTGATCTGATTGGATTTGCGGTTGTTTCTGTGAAAACAAATTACCCTTTTGAGATTATTTGCTGTAATTCTCAGATTGATTCTCAATTGGATCTGAGTCTCTGTAAAGATGTATGCTTTTTTGGGTTTTCAATGTTCCTTTTTCTTTTTTATTTTTATTTTTATGGGTTGTTTATTCTTTGCTTTACTTAGCCCCTCCCTCTGCTGCTGTCTCTTACTTTTGATTTGTGCGTTTTGTGGCAGATTTATTGCAGAGAAAAGTATCTTCTTTTCAAGCAACAGGTTGTGTTATTCCATTGAGTGTTGGTATATGAATGTGGTGGGATTATGTGAAATGCAAAGGCTGTCAAGTATGTAAATTTGGTTCGATGAAATGAAAGAATCAAATTCCATCAATGTGGTCTGAATTGGATTTGGATAGTGTGGATGGATGTGCGTGAATCAGCTCTAGCAGCGCTGAAGAAGAAAACAGCCGTGGAGACCACAAGACCGCCGTTGGTTCCGGCGGAGAGGAACAACAATGCAGTCACCACCCGCCGCCCTCGAACGAGGGAAGTTAGTTCTAGGTACAAGTCTCCCACTCCATCCTCAACAACTCCCTCATCACCTTCTGGTTCTCGGCGTTGCCCATCTCCAACCCTTACAAGCACCTCACGTCCATCATCACCATTGGTGTCCAAGAGATCCCAATCTGTTGACAGGAAGCGACCTTCGACGCCCACTTCCCCGCCAAGTCCATCAACGCCGGTCCGCGATGCAGATGTGCAATTTTCGTCCAGAAGACCACCAAACGGTCGGATGCCAGAGGGTTTATGGCCTTCCACTATGAGAAGTTTGAGTGTTTCCTTTCAGTCTGATAGCATTTCAATTCCTGTTAGTAAGAAGGAAAAACCAGTGTCGAGTGCTCTGTCTGACCGCACTTTGAGGTCATCTTCGAATGTGGCTCATAGGCAGGCCGAAACACCTGCTGCTCCAAGAAAGCTTACACCGGAGAGAAAAAGGAGCCCTCTTAAAGGCAAAAATGCTCCTGATCAATCAGAGAATTCTAAGCCGGTTGATGGCTTACATTCCCGATTGATAGATCAGCATCGATGGCCAATTAGAATAAGTGGGAAAGTATCTTCGAATTCATTAAATAGAAGTGTGGATCTTGGTGCTAAAATTGTCAGGCTTGCTGCGCCAACTCCCGGAGTTGGGTTGTCTATGCTGAGGAGAACGCCACCATCTGATTCTTTGGGCAAATCTTTACAAAAATCCGCCAGTGATACTGCTGCATTATTACCGCTTCATCAAAGCAGTAAAGCAGGACAAGGAGCAAATTCAGTTGATGGTAATTCCCTGCAGGTATCCAGACCTCACAAGCTTGCCTCCACAAGTTTATCGGACAGGTTGTCACTGAAATCTCAATCTTTGCCTAGTACTCCATCACAATCACGACCGTCCTCGCCTAGTAAGAGCTCAATGTTTTCATCTTCTGTTACAAGAGGTTTAAGCCCGTCTCGATCAAGACCATCTACTCCTCCTTCTAGAGGAGTTAGTCCATCTAAGGCTAGGCCGTCCAGTACTTCTAGTCAATCAAGCAGTTCAACATCTGTGCTTAGTTTCATTGCAGATTTTAAGGGGAAAAAGGGTGCAAGTTACATTGAAGATGCTCATCAGTTGCGTTTACTTTACAATAGATGTTTGCAATGGCGATTTGCTAATGCAAGGGCAGAGGCTGTGCTTTATGTTCAGAAAGTAAATGCAGAGGTGGGTGTTTGTTCTCTTTGAACTAGAAAACTTTTAGGCATATTTCTTTGCTCTACTAATTTCTTAATTATTTCCTACTATTATTTATCATGTCCCGTCTTACTAACTTCCTAGTGCCGAATAGTTTTATCAATGATAGTGATTTGTTGCATGGTCAGGGTTGTGCAAACTTATTGTAAGTGACGAATATTATGCCAACTTACATTGGAATTTAATTGATGTTGCAGAGAACTTTATTGAATGTCTGGAACAGTACAATAAGCTTGTGGGATTCAGTAATCAAGAAACGAATCGATCTCCAGCAGTTGAAGCTTGAACTTAAGCTGAAGTCGGTATTGAATGATCAAGTAATGCATCTTTTCCACGACAGTGATGTCATGTTATCTGCAATGTTTTCAGTGATTGCATTAATCCTTTAAGGATTCCTGTAAGTCAAAGACTAGGTTATGATGCAGAAAATTTATAAAACTTTAGTGTGGTTGTCAGATTATTCTGCACCGAGCGGTTAGGATGCATTCTAAGATTTCATCCGTGTGAACCTTTGGAAATGTTTGGAATAGCTTATAACCGGCCTTGTTATCAGGGAATAGGAACTATATAATAGAAGAGAGTTGATGATGAAGGCAAACGTTCATCATGTTCTGTTTGTAATCAAATTCAGTTTGAAAAGCCGAGCAAATTAGTGCCAAGAGTGACATTTGTTGGAAATAATAAATCATGTTAGGCATGTCTTAGTTCAGAGCTTTCCTGTTAGATTTTGGTCCCATATTGTATCTTACTCATACCCTTTCTAATGATTGGTCAGATGGCCTACCTTGACGACTGGGGTTTACTTGAAACTGAGCATATTGCTGCATTCTCGGGGGCTATGGAAGATTTGGAGGCAAGCACTCTACGTCTTCCAGTGACTGGAGGGGCAAGGGTATGTTAAGTTGTAAAAGATCAATAGTTTGATTTGTGGAAAGACTTTTTCTCATCACTATAAACTTACACTTTTACAGGCAGATTTGGATTCTTTGAAGGTAGCTATCTGCTCAGCGGTTGATGTGATGCAGGCAATGGCATCCTCCATATGCTGTTTGCTCTCACGGGTGAGATTCATGTATCCATAGTTTTACGTTGACCATGTTGTGATAGCTTTCAACCTCCGTCCTTTCACAACATTCTTTATGACATACACCGGGTAGCACTAACGATCAATGATGTAGAGGTTGCATATATTGTGCACACAAAGTTTGTGTTTGGAGGATTTATCTTTCAGAAAAGACAGACGTAATAACACAGAACTTTACATTCATGTGATGTAGGTGGAGGGCGTGAACAGTTTGGTTTCTGAACTTGCTGTTGTAGCAGCACAGGAGAAAGCCATGCTTGACGAGTGCGAGGCGCTGTTGGCTTCAGCAGCAGCTATGCAGGTAAAACAATGAGACCATTTATTTTTAACGAACAGAATGTAATTAGGAAAAGCAAATCCTCGTGTATGTTTGGGGAGGTCGGGGGCTTTCTGTCACATTTGTTCTGTCGTAGTATTGAATATTCTTCAGTTTGATGAACACTGATCTCTGTTCAGCCGAGCGTGTCTTCAGTTTGATAAATCATGTTGCAACATTAACTGCTTATAAATACCGTACTTAATTAACTTTTGATTACTGGCTGCTCAAAACAGGTAGAGGAATACAGCCTGAGGACCCATCTCATGCAAACGAAACAAGATTTGGGAAAAGCGAGCGCCCAATTTTGGCAACCAAGACTTATTCTTGCTCCTGACTAGCTTCAAAGCCAACAATATAAGCTCGCTTTGTCAATTCCGAAGGGATAGATATATACCGGGGCAGAGATAAATGTCTCCGTCGGTTCTCCGTGAATGTAAATTGATTTTTCTTTTTTCCTTGGAATGTCACCTTGCTCTTTTCCAAATTTTTCCTTTTTTTCTGAGCAGAGGGCCGTCGGCTCCATGCTTTCCGGTGTAATTGTTGGTGCTACGCAGATAAAAACGAAATGCAAAGGAAGCAAAGGATTGGAATTCAGTGTAGAAGCAAAAGTTTCAAAGGAAATGAAATAGGAAATCGTCGTAATTACCAATGTTCTATTTATGCTGCCTTGGATTTGAGTTTTACTTGTTTTATGGTTCGTTTGAAACTGCTTTTAAAATTACTGAAAGCGCTTTTAGACTCTTTCACCATTGTTTTACGTCTTTACTGCTGAAAAGTGTATGTTATTGGTCTAACAACCATTAGACCTCAACTAGCCGGTCTGTATATACCGGACCTGTTAATCTGACCCAACCTACCCGTTGATCCGTCGAGTTTCACCTCAAGTCCGAAAGACTCTTAGGCTGACTGCCTGACCCCGTCATTCGTTCGACACATCACATTCAGAGTGGGATCCCTATATGTGGTTCCACATTTCTTGCTTAATTTTAGTATTGATATTACATTTGTCTTCTGCCTAGCACAAGTATGGTCGAGTCGAGGAAGGGACTACAAAAACGAGTTCAAGGACCAAAATGTAAATTGCTGATAAGTATAAGACCTAATAAATAGTAGGATCGTATTCAAAGGTCTTGCAACGTTTATCTTTAGCTCTCATGCAAAATATTTTCTAAATTTAATTTTTTTTTTTCACAAAAACTGTGAGTAATAACCACCGTTTTCAAATCAATTTTGGCAATTTTTACAAGATTAATTATAAGCCAAAATTTGAGTCATTCTCGTCGCACATTTACCAAGGTTATAAAAAAACGTTAGGAGCTAGTCGGGCGGCGGGCTAGCGCCTAGCGCCTAGGCGACTAGGCGGGGTCTAGACGGCCTAGGCGAATTTAAGTAAATTTCTTATATATTTTATGAATTAATTAAATTTACTATATCAAATGTAAATAATTATCGACTAATATGCTATTTCTTATAGAAGAACATAATATGTGAATGTTTTATGTACATACATGATATGCTTGCCTAGAAAAAAAAAATTATCTAAATAATTTATAATTTATATCAAATTTATGTGTATTTATATATATATACATAGACACACATACACACACAATATATATCCCAAACTTTTAAAAATATAAAAAGCCCGGTGGTTTTCATTATTAAAACCATCAAATCGTCCACCTCACCTCTGCTCTTTCACATCACCTGTCCACCTTGGGTTGTTTTCATAATTAAAACCACCAGAGTCCATGGTTTTCATAATTAAAACCATCACCTTATGACTTGGATTTGAGATGTTTAAGTCTCTCTCACTCTCTCCTCTCATCTTGAAATTTGTCGGCATCACTTTTTCTTCCCTCATTTTCACAGAGACGAGCTATAAAAATTCACCGGCAATCTCTCTCTCTCTTCCCTCATCTTCATAGAGACGAGCTACATAAATTTTTTGGGGCTATGCTGCTACGTACGAGATCGGAAGTTGTAGATTCTTTGCGAAAATTGCAGCAAGTTTGGGATTTGCAACGAGATTCAAATCGCCTAGACTACCGCCTATGTCCTGCCTACCTAACTGAACGTTTTGGTCTAAATCGGGTTGGAGCTTCACCGCATAGTGCCTAAGCCAATTTTTAGAACACTGATGTTTCCTAAAATTAATTTAGGAAATTTCGAATATTTTTGGAAAAATAAATATATTTGGGGGCCTACTATTAGGTTATATTATTTTTTTTTATTTTCAAACTTAAATTTGGGACCTAATAACTAGTACGATTTAATTCAAAAGTCTTGCAACATTTTCCTAGCACCCATGCAAGATATTTCCTAAAACTACAAATTTTAATTTTTTTTCCTAAAACCCACGTTTCAAATGGATTTTAGGAATTTTACAATGTACAATATAAGCAAAATTTCAAGTCATTCTCGTCGCACCATATGTTTTCTAAAATTAATTTAAGACATTCTAAAGATTTTCGACACATAAAAAAAAAAAAAAAAATTGGTGGCCCACTATTAGTTTATATATACTTTTTCTATTTTGCATCTTTAAAAATCAATAAATAATAGTTTTGAGAGCTAATAAATGGTTGGATTACATCCAAAGATCTTTCAACATTTATCTTAGCTCCTGCTCAAAATATTTCGTAAAACTAAAAATTTCATTTTTTTCACAAAAACTGTGAGTTATAACCCACATTTTCATATCGATTTTAGAAATTTTTACAATACACATTAAAAATCAAAATTCGACCCATTTTCGTCGCAACGCATGTTTGTTAAATTTAACTTAGGACATTCTGAAGATTTTCAACACGTAACAAAATATTTGGTTTTTTCCAACTTACCCTAATTGATTTTGTTAATCAAGAGAGAGAGGAATTCCCGCCAAAATAAAAAACATCATCAAACGCTCCGTTGAGACACAAAACAAAACATAAACACATGATTAGCAGGAACATAAGCAGCTGCCGCGCGCCGCAACTTGATCGGAACTTCTTCCTCGGACTCCTCAACAAGGCGACCTGTCTCTCTCACCTGACCCAGACCCACGCGCAGATCATCCTCAATGGCTACCAAAACGACCTCGCCACCGTCACCAAGCTCACCCACAAGTTCTCCGACCTCAAGGCCATGCGCCACGCACGCGACCTCTTCCTCTCCATCCCAAGACCCGACCTTTTCCTCTTCAACGTCGTCATCCGAGGCTTCGCCGCCAACGCCGCACCTTTCTCTGCGATTTCTCTCTACACCCATTTGCGGAAGAACACTAATCTTAAACCCGACAAGTTCACTTACGCTTTCGCCGTGTCGGCCGCTTCGGGTTTTAAGGACGAGAAATATGGGATTTTGCTGCACGCGCACTCTATTGTTGATGGGTTAGGATCGAATTTGTATGTTGGGTCGATTGTTGTCGACTTTTACTTCAAGTTTTCCCGGGTTGAACTAGCAAAGAAGGTGTTTGATGGAATGCCTGAGAAGGACATGGTTTTGTGGAATACGATGATATCTGGGTTGGTAAGGAATTGTTATTACGCTGATTCGATGCGGGTTTTTGGAGATATGGTTGTGGGTTGCATGGGTTTTGATTCGACGACGTTGGCAACCGTGCTTCCTGCAGTGGCAGAGTTGCAGGAGTTGAAAGCAGGGATGGGAGTTCATTGTTTGGCTCTGAAGGCTGGATATCATTCAGATGTTCATGTGCTTACTGGATTGGTGTCGTTGTATTCAAAATGTAAGGAGCTAGAGACGGCAAGGTTGTTATTTGGGCACGTTAGTCGACCCGATTTGATATGTTATAATGCAATGATTGCCGGATACACTTGCAACAATGAAACTGAATCATCGGTTAGTCTTTTCAGGGATTTGCTTGCTTCTGGGGAGAAAGTCAATTCGAGTACAATTGTTGGGTTGATTCCTGTGTCTTCTCCTTTCGGTCATCTGCATCTCACTGGCTCTCTTCAAACTCTCTGTGTGAAATCTGGTATTGTTTCTCATCCTTCAGTTTCGACTGCATTTGTTACTGTTTATTGTAGACTGAATGAGATTGAATCGGCAAGACAGCTTTTTGATCAGTCTAAGGAGAAAACTTTGGCATCTTGGAATGCCATGATCTCGGGGTATACCCAAAATGGGCTGACGGAGACTGCAATATCTCTTTTCCGTGAAATGATGTCTGAATTCAGTCCAAACCCTGTTACAGTTACAAGTATTCTTTCGGCCTGTGCTCAGCTCGGAGCTATAAGTCTTGGGAAATGGGTCCATGGTTGGATTAAGAGCAAAAATCTTGAGTCTAACATCTATGTATTGACTTCTCTAGTTGACATGTATGCAAAGTGTGGGAGCATTCTGGAAGCTCGGAAGTTATTCGACTCGATGACAGAGAAAAATGTGGTCACTTGGAATGCCATGATATCTGCTTACGGCCTTCATGGTGATGGGCACGAAGCACTAAAACTCTTTACCGAGATGTTGCATTCTGGGATTTCCCCAAGCGCGGTTACTTTTCTATCAGTCTTGTATGCTTGTAGCCATGCTGGCTTGGTGAGAGAAGGTGAAGAAATCTTCGATCATATGGTTCACAACCATGGCTTTGAGCCCTTGCCTGAGCATTATGCCTGCATGGTTGACATCCTTGGCAGAGCTGGAAAGTTAGAGAAGGCGTTGGAATTTATAAAGGAACTGCCAGTTGAGCCAGGTCCTCCCGTTTGGGGCGCATTGCTTGGTGCTTGCATGATTCACAAGAACACCGAACTGGCGCGTGTGGCTTCCAAAAGGCTATTTGAATTGGACCCAGATAATACAGGATATTATGTCTTGCTCTCCAATGTATACTCAGCTGACAGGAACTTTCCGAAGGCTGCTTCAGTACGACAGGTAGTTAAGAATAGAAATTTGGCAAAGACTCCGGGATGCACTCTCGTTGAGATTGGTGAGACCCCACATGTTTTTACATGTGGTGATCGATCTCATCCTCAAGCAAAGGCAATCTATAGGATGCTGGATAAGTTAATGGGAAAAATGGCTGAGGCTGGATTTCAGACTGAAACTGTGACTGCTTTGCATGACGTTGAGGAGGAAGAGAAGGAGTTAATGATGAAGGTTCATAGTGAGAAGCTGGCCATTGCTTTTGCCCTGATTGAAACTGCACCAGGGACAGAAATTAGAATCTTTAAGAATCTCCGGGTTTGTTTGGATTGCCATAATGCAACTAAATTTATATCCAAGATCACAGAAAGAGTTATCGTAGTTAGGGATGCTAATAGATTCCATCATTTCAAAGACGGCGTTTGTTCTTGTGGAGACTACTGGTGACAAAAAGTTTTCTGCACCAGTATGCAAGCATCTACTTCTGCAGTTTCACATTGCTTCCATGGTAAAAAGTGGACAGTCACTTCATCAGTAACCTTCACATCTTAACAAGGATACTGAGCATTTTTCACCGGAAATAGATGAAGCTGAACCCCGTCCAGTACTCTGGCATGGAATGACAATTGTTTCAACGCTCTCTTTCTGGTATA
Organism: Cotoneaster glaucophyllus; assembly: GCA_036320875.1. Taxonomy (NCBI): domain Eukaryota; kingdom Viridiplantae; phylum Streptophyta; class Magnoliopsida; order Rosales; family Rosaceae; genus Cotoneaster; species Cotoneaster glaucophyllus. The sequence continues at coordinate 462,523 of CM070063.1, forward strand.
CGCGCGGCAAGCACTTGTAGCATATATCCTGTTTGCATTGTATTCTGATTCATCTGGCTATTCAAATACGAGCCTCGACGATTTTCGAGATATTACATTAGTGATCTAGTACCCTTTTTTTTCCAGTAGGAAATTATCTTTGTAATTTATTTGGTTATAACATTTTTAACCTCAAAATAGAAGAAATTGTTCAAATAATTCGATGCTAATGTTTCATACACCCTTCTTCAATAATTATTCTGAGAAATTGTTTCTTTCTTCTGTGCTAAACCCTAAATCAGGAGAAAAACTAGTGGTGCACCCGGTGCATCCGACATCCCTCACATTTGCAACATCATGTGAGCAGCAAATAACCATAAGCGTGAGATAGATGTTGCATGTAAGTTTTTCTCGTAAACGTAAATCAGACATAAGGTAGATGCGATGGCGCAACATAAGAACAGAATAATAAACTGAGAATCCATTGAGCTCCCTTGTGAGTTAGTGCCAAAGGCATTACAAACAACACTTTTCCAATTCACTTACAAAACTTGGTATATTGATTGCACTTCAAAGCTACACAAAAATTCTTACTCTACCTTTATTCGTTCTTGTGCTGCATATATATCTTCAGCATGCACATTTCAGAAAAGGATGAAAAGAATGCAAGTATTTTCAGCAGTTGATTCCGCATTGCTTCGTGTTGGGTCCCTTGGTTTTCATCACAAATGGATCGATTCGGACCCAGAGTAAAGAGAAGATGGAAGCCAGGAGAATTGACCAAATGACAACAATGGTCGGCGTCCGGTTCTGCCTCCCCATGAGACCTTTAAGGAAGGGATAGAGATGGACAATCACCCAAAATGCAAAGAAGAGCTTCCCGAACAGAGGCCCCCATGATTGGTACCCGTTGTTTATGGCGTCCGAAACCCCAGCAACGACTCCAACAAGGTTGATGACTAAGATTGTGGTTGGAGGGATGAGGAGGGTTGTCCATTTAAACGCGTATAATTCCCCGAAATCCTCATCATCTGATGACTTGGCTGTGACTGTGAAGTTGGTGTCAATGCCGGCTAAAACCTTGAGAAGACCTTGCACAACGGCGAAGAGGTGAGCTGAGACACCACCAATCACCCAGAACTGCTCGTTTCTCCACCATTCTTCGATGCTCACTCCACTCCACCTCAGCTCAAGAATGCCGGTTCCAAAGATTGAGAGAAACAGCGCAATGAAGAAGAGACTTGCAAAAGTGCTTATCTGCAATTTAAGAAAGAAAACACAAAAAAAAAGTACAACTTTGTGAAAATGGACGCTTTCATTTGTTATTTATCAACTCCTATGATTCAATGTAATGCAAACCTGTGGCATGATGAATTTATCGGTGAGCAAGCAGACGGCAGGGAGGATACAATAGGCAAGAAGAGGGAGGGAGGTGAAAGGGTAGACAGTAGTGTTGACATAAGCAAATCGCTCGAGCCATTTGAGCTTCCCTCCCTTGTAGCCATACCAGAGTGGACTGTGGCGACTGAAAAAGATCTCAATCGAACCAAGTGCCCAACGAAGAACCTGGTTGAGCCGATCTGACAAGTTGATGGGAGCTGTACCCTTGAATGCAGGTCTTTCCGGCATGCAGTAAATTGATCTCCAACCACGGCAATGCATCTTGAATCCCGTTAGGATATCCTCTGTGATAGATCCGTAAATCCAACCTAGCTGCATATATCCGAAAGTAGCAACATATTCCACAATGAATCAACAAAATCTGCACTAACTTGACTCACAAGGTACCCAAATTTAACAGCGGATAATAGAAGAAAATTGTTGAAAATTTTACCTCTAAACCCCATTCGGTTTTGTCTTCATAACCGCAACTGATCACATGAATGGCTTCCTTAAGCATCGCTGCTGGGCTTGAGGAAGGAGGGACACCGCCTTGTTCCATCAAAGTTGAAGTCACGAAAATTGCAGACTGTCCGAATTTCTTTTCAAAATTCATTTCGGACATCAGTAGCTCTTTGTCATCATCCCTTCCTGCTCAATATTATGTAACTTTAAGTTTTACTTAAGCCAGATGAAAAAAGTATCATTGAAAATGAGTGCTTTTGATAAATCACCTTGTAGGTTTGTACCATCTCCATTTGCATCATGCTTGGAGTACTTTGGAAGCTTCTTGCGGCGTCCAAAACACGGGCAGCAGTCACAGCTTATCATCTTCGGGCGCTTAGGAGCCTTCGGAGGATCGTAGCCATATAAAGCTTGCCTTCTGAACACACATCCCGTTCCCACATACACAGGTCCTTGAATTCCATCCAGACCTTTCATGTTAATCTGAAAATCAAAGAGAAAAAAATTGTCATTTCAGTTCATTTTATTAGCACATCTTAAGAAACAACTGATCTCCGTGTTTCCTTTGATGATCACTTACATCGAAGAAGACTGTATTTCTGTTCGCATAACGATCATTTCTGTCAATGCCATCGAATCTTTGAGGGAACTGGACATAGCAAACCTTCCTTCCAATTTGGGGGTCCATCAAGAAACACATTGCCTCTCTTGCCGCCTTGCTGTTGTTTACGTAATGGTCGCAATCCAAGTTGAGCATGAAAGGAGCATTTGTAAGTACTCCGGAGACACGAACCTGATCATATACATATATATGAGTATAATTTGTTACTTGGTAATCAAGAAAAATAAGAAAAGGAATATGTTTGAATTGAAAGTTTTGTTTAGTTACCAGGGCATTCATGGCACCGGCCTTCTTGTGATGTTGAAATCCCGGTCTCTTCTCACGAGACACGTAGACAAGACGGGGAAGTTCATTTCCTTCAGTATCAAGACCTCCACTGTGACCAAGAAAGACTTGAATCATGCCGGGGTGATCCTTGGTGTTGTTTCCGGGCCACGGTGTCCCATCTTGCATAATCCACCCTTCTGGCGGAACCTTTGTGGCTTTTGCAACAAGCGCATTTATCCTAACCTTGAATTCCTCATACTCTCTCTGCATTTCATCATGCGTACACAAAAATTACAGTCAGTCAGCCTTCATCTCAATCAAGCAGGTTCTAGTACTGATATGAATGTGATCATATACGCACACATACCTTCATAGCTCGGCGTTCCTTGACAAATGTTGGCTGCACTTTGTCCTTGAGATAATCAATCTTCTCGCAGAAGTAGAACTCGGGCGCTCGAGGCTCAATCGCAAACTTCTTGCAGAAAGGTACCCATTTGCGCGCAAACTCTGCGGTTTCTGACAAGGCTTCGAAGGTCAGCATGGAAGCTCCATCATCAGAGATGTAGCATGAGATCTTATCGACAGGGTAATCCATGGACAAAATTGAAAGAACTGTGTTGGCTGTATTAAGTGGAGGTTCCTTCATGGGATCCACAGTACTCACAAACACATCTACCGGACAAAGCATGTTCGGTTCACCTTCCCTCTCATACCTGCATCAGTTGATAGCATCGTATTAACTTACTAACTAGTTAACGCTTGGGTGCTACTGTACTCATATTTCACAAATGTGTGTGTGTATATGTGTACCTGAGGGAAAGGCGATCGAGGTAGGTCTCGCGATCAATGGGGTACCACTTTGGGAACTGATCAAGGATCCATGAAACTGCAAACCATATTTCACATGTGACAGACACTAACCAGAGACCAAATGCGTCAGTGACCGGATTCAAAAGCCTGTATCGAAGGAAGAAGGCCAAAATGAAAAGCCGAGCCACAATGATCATCCGATAAGGGTTGATCTTGCTTGAAGCAATTGGTACTTTCCGTGAGAGTGGCTGCCTAGCTTCATCTATCCTGCATTATGCAGTACAAATACACAACATTATATATGTTGGTAAATGAAATTAAGGACTTAATTATTGGGTTGAATTGAGTTAATTAGCTTAAAGAGCATATATGTACATGGCCATGTCGGCATCATTCAAATCATCGGGTTGATCATTGCCACCGAGGTTGCCTTGCTGCATTTTCCAGTCGTCCATTCTTTCTTTCCATCCACCTCCCTCTCTCTTCTCAGCGTCCCACCTTTCACTTCCTGTATGAATGCAAGGCGCGCGTATATGTAAAAGAAAGTTTGGATAGATAGATAGAAGAACAAGTGAATGAACGAAGTATACCGGTCTCAGAAGCCGGATATGGATGCACTCTTTTATGCAACGAAGATGATAACATCTGCGGATCTCCGTGACCGTGCGATGAGTATGTGAGCTCACCGCTTACCTGCACGAAATTAAGAATGCACATATGTGCATGAATGAAAAATAGTACTAAAGTGATCCTTATGCATGGATCACAATTTATCGAGAGAGCTACTATTGGTACTCCAAAAAAGTCATTTTGCACTCAGTCTTACAGGGCGGGATCTGCCTCCGGCGATTACAGGTGGGAAATGTGACTCCTGATCAGGATCATCGGGGCCTCTTCCGTAGCTCATCTTTCCATGGAGCATGGCTTCGGCCATCTGCTCATTATTAGGCTTGTAATACGGCGATCTGGCAGCAGCGTTGCCGTTAGTTTGATCAAGGTCATCTTCCGGATTATGGTGATTCATGTTGAATTCGTGTTCAATGTCATCAAGGTCCTCTTCGTCGTCGTCTCCTTCGACACGGGGGCTGCCTTTGAGACGCTTGTATCGGGTTTTGCACTGAGGGCAGTTCTGGGAGCCTTCCCTGCGCTCGTACTCGTAGCATGGCCTGCACACTGGGAAGCCACACTCGTTGCACGCCACGAACAAGTCTCCGTCCACCGTCAACCCCACATCGTCGCCGCATATCTCGCAGACCTGTCCGTCCAAGTTCCTTAATGGCTTGTGCTGCACCCATAAAAAACAAAAAATAAAACTTCAAACCAATTCACAAAACAAACTGAAAGCAAAGCGTACGTAGTTGCTCAAGAATACAAGAATCCCATGTCAAAAAAATTGACAAAATTAAATACTACGTATATTGAATGAATCCACTTGTATAATTACACGAGGGTTATGCGACAAAATTACTCCATACATGACATATTGTGCAGATAAAGATGCAAGTGTGAGGAAAAATATAAGATCGGCGTGATTAGTAGTAAGTTTTTGACCTAATGTACATATAGTCACACATGCCAACATGCAAAGTCATAGGACATATTAGTCGTTTTTTTTTTCAAAGGCAGAATTAATCGAGATAAGCTCTTTGGTACTGGTCAAAGGCATAAACTGCCTTTATCAACATCGACCATCCCCCTAGTTGTATTAAACCAAACCTCGCAGAGAAAGAGAACCAACAAAAGAAAACCCAACACCATCAAAACAGACATAGTGATGAATGTAGTAGCTACCTCTTCATGGCCATGAATGACGACGAGTTCATTGCGGTTGTGAGACCCGGCAACAAGTCCGGCGCTGGCTTCCATGGCGGCGGCCTGTGTCGATTCGAGGTTCGGTAGCGATCAATAATGCTGTGGTCAAATACGGTGAGGGTTCTATTTTATGATGAAGGATGGAAGAAGTAGTTCGTAACTAGGTGGGGAGGGTAGCTTGGGATTTTTAGTGAGGTCTTTCTCTTACCTAATGTGAGAGAGAGAGAGAGAGAGACAGGGAGTTCACGTAACCATCGAGGTGGCGGAAGGTGGTTGTTGTTAGTTGCAGGGTCTCCGTTGCCTTGAAGCTAAGCTTTCCTTCCATTCTTCAAATGTACTACACAACCTTCCTCCTCTCCCGCCTTTTTCAACGTCAGCCACGGCCCACCACCTCGGTTTTGAGCTGTCGCCTCTTCATATTTTTGTTGTTGTTGTACGTTGTAACTATTAAATTGTTGGTGTGTCTAGCTACAAATTTTTGTGCTTAACACATGAAAAAATATTTAGTTTTAATATATGTCAATCATACGCAAGTGACCCTTTATCACAGTGATGGAAAGGTGTTGAGCCCTTGCATAACGGCTTGGGTTCAAGCCCCGTTGATGGTTAATCTAACATCTAATCTAACAAAATCTGTCGTTTGACAAAAAAAATATATGTCAATCATACAACCTCACATACAATTTTTTTTTTTACGTATAATTGATACTCGACGTTGACAATTATTGACAAAGTGAAATTTCACTTCCATTTGGCAGAGAGTGTTGTTTGAGATGCGAGGTGGAAATTCAAAGTTCCTCTTTTCATTGCAATTATTTTTGTTTTTTAAATTTGACTTATTTTTGGTAAGGGTAAGTGTGATGGTTGATAATGTGTTGAAGAAATCATTGCCATTTGAATATCCTCTTTGGTCCTAGGCCGTGACATTGTAAATAAGATATAAGGTACCTTTAAATTCTTAGGTCAGCCAGCCCACATCACGTCTGTTGCTCGACCATTAAATAAATTATTGTTATGTTGTCGTTTACTTTTCACCTAAATATCCATTGACGAACGTATATAATCATACATACATGATCATCAATAACGTATTAATATGCTTGTCGATATTTAATGGACGGACATATGCACGCAACCAAAAATTCTCTCTAGGTAACGATGTTCTTTGGTTACGTTGTTAACTTGTTACCAACTTCGATCACAAATTCAAGATAAATTCTTTGAGCTTTGACAAGAGCACACTTCCATTTTGAGGAGATGTTAGTTTGAGTTGCATATACTAGAGAAACAGTGGGGCCCATATCCAATAAGAGAGCTTTTTTAATGTGTAATAATACAATCGGTTGAAAACTTGATAAACAAATTCCAACCAATTGTATTATTACACTTACTAACTGACCTGTGTTTCAGACACACTAAAAATTTTAGCAGTTGCCCAACTTACCAAGGAAATATATAAGAAAACAAAAATATGGGAGATACAGAGAATGCTTGGGTTCTAAGCCAAGTTTTGAATCAGTTAGGTAGGTGAGTTGAAGCCTCCCCATCTCACACACACAGAAATCAGCAAAATACCCAAATTTTCTATATAAAATCGACCAGCAAAATATATTACAGCTTACCAGAACATGACCCGATTCCAAATTCCGAGCACACGCTCTGGAAGCTTTTCTTCGTTGAATAACGCAGGCGTAACCAGGTTTGACCACTCCGTCTGCTTCAACAGCAACCATCCAGCACCAGGCCAAATAAGCGATGAAGACTATTTGATGATGCATTGCAAGCGCCTACACTTACCTTTGGCCATATTCGTTTCCTCCTACCGAGAAAACAACTAGAAATACGAGAATTTATATCAAACACAGTTACAACATTGTTTGATCTGACGTCCGCACAAGATGAGTTGTTTTTGTGGGACTGTTTGGGTCCTGACCAAAATACAATGTTCATCTGTGGACCAGAAATGTTTCTTAATTGACATTAAGAGTACGCTGTAAGAAATTCTGCTAGTTTCTTGATTGATATTAAAATCTAATCTACATGTGTTCTTCTCGTACAATCATATTACACTAGTGCTATACACAACCTCAGAGATTCCCAACGTAGTTGAAAAAACAAAATGAAGATACAAATGATTTACCTATATATAAAACCTGCGGTTGAAACTTGGAGTCCACTCAGACACCAGCTGATATTTCATTCGTGGCCGGGCTTTCTTTTTTCTTTGGTGGTTCTTGAGGTTTCTGGAGAACAGCCTTGTTGGGAACTAAAACCATAGTCATCATCTTTTCGCTGAAGTGTCTAGATTCTTCTGTTGCAAGCTGCAACCCACATGAACAATCATATAATTGAAGATCAAAAACCAGAGCAGCCGAATAACCCTAATGAAAATAACCAGACCTTAAACGAGGTGCAGACTGCAAACAGTTTATTTTCTAGATCCAGAAAAAATTACAGACCAATCTGAAGCACTTCGGAAATTTGGAAAACAAGAACTTTGGATTCATTTGTGAATCAAGACATAAAGAAGATAGACTTAAACTCAGGCAACAATTTCTGGTGGTGGATTCGTGTAACTCTGTTTATGATTCTAAGTGCAAATACACATTAGTACCTCCCCGACATCACTCTGGAATTTTTGGATAAGCTCAACAGCAATATTACGGAACCATTTTTCACGGCCTTTCAGGTTGACTATAACCTTGACCTGCAAAAATTGGTAGCAGCTCTCAATAAAGAGAAAAATATGAAAACAATATAGGAAGGCAAACTCTGACAGCAATGAGAAATGTAAGCAAACCTTATCGCCATCTTTCAAAAACTTCTGGGCAGCTCTCAAACGCACAGCGTAATCATGTTGGTCAATGTTGTAACTGTACACACAATGACAATGGTAAAAAAAATATGCATATAAATTTTTTTTGGCAGCTATCTATCCGAGTATTTCGAACATTTTTATATAAGCATCTAATCTATGCAATTCAGCCATTAATTAACTTACATGTCAAACAAACACGTTAATAATAGGGATTTGAAACAAGACTAAATGCAAATAAACAAGGGAAGATTAGTGTTTTACCCCATTTTGAGCTCCTTCAAATCCATGCGGCTCGCTAGCATTCAAGAAAAGACTATGATCAGTTCAGTGTCTTTCCTCAAATCAGAGAATTATGCATGAGGAAAAGCCAGCGGAGTCAAGACAGAGAAAAAACTCACCTGCATTTTTCTTCTGCTGGTCTCTTTTCTTCTTTTGCTGTTCGTACCTATATTTACTGACAACGAGAAAAGGTACAGATAATTAGATCTACTTGTTATAGGATTCAAGAAAAAAATTACTTAATATTTAGGGCGATAGGTTTCTGTACATACATATGTATAAAACAGCATATATAGGTAAAAACACCGAGATCCCAAATTTTCATTAAAACTCAACATACCGGTCAATGTGCTACCACAGTTTGTCATTAATGCACAAAGCATTTAACAATGTCATCCTAAGCCACCGAATAAGAAATTAAGGCTCTTGCTATCTATGATTAATTACTTCAATAAACTAACATAAAACTATGAGGGGATGTATTTGTAAAGTTTGAGCATTTATCGCAAATAAGAAACAGGAACCGGAAAAACGTAGAGAATTGTGAACTCTTCTAATATCGTATAAAATACATACTTGTAATCCATTATCTTGAGAACTGGAGGATCGGCCTCTGCAGATAATATTACCTGCAACAATGCAGAAGATATTAGTCTTCAAACCATGTCATAAAAGCATTTTCCTAACTCACATCAGAAACTGAAAAATAATGATTGTTCTCAAAGAAACAAGATTTCATACAGCATGATACACTAAATGCAGGTGCTTCGCTGCCACTAATACAAAACACATTGTTTCAAAACAATAAACTGAACGGAACCAAGTTCATTGGCACCACCAATGGCAGCCAACATGATCCAATGCATGCACTGTATAGGTGAAGGTTGGATTCACCGTTGGCAGATGAGATTTCTGGAACTGATTTCCTCCTATACTAATCTCCCTACACATGCCATGTAATATTATGTGCATTATGTATATGCACACAAATTTAAGATAAGTTTATATATAGGAGCCCTTTCTTAAGAGAGAGCGGGATGGGATAGTGTCCTCGTATAAACTGTTTCTTGACAATGTTTTCAAGTTCAGCGTTTTTGCCCCACAATGTGGCCAAAACTTGGTCACGAAACAGTTAATGCGAGGGCACTAACCTATTCCGCTCCATGAACAGAGGAGCGGAGTCCCTCTTATGAAGTTCTGCTAGTATGTATATATACATATACATACACATACACATATAATCTTAAATTGTATGTAAAACAAAACCAAAATTAGAGGCAAAATGCATACCAAATCGAGTTCAGCTTCGTCAGCCAGTCGAATAGCCTCACTTTTACTCACCACTCCAACCTATGCGGAACAAAAAAACAATCCCACAACTCATCAGCAACCAAAAAGAGCACATTTTGAACATAATATTAGCAAAAATTAACAAAACAAAAACACAAACCATGTTCTGCTTGGCGTCGATTAGCCGCACAGTATCCGACCTGTTTCAAAAACATCCAACAAGGAACCACCTCAAAATTCGATTTTGATTAACGTAATCACAAAAACATAAAAACGCACATTAAGCACTGATAAATTGATTAACTTGACACTGGAGATATCGAGGGCCTCGTCCTCGTCGGAGTTGCCTTTCCGTGAGCGCCGGGAGTCATTGCTGGAGTTGTTGTATCGGGGCCCGCCGCCGAAACGGGCGGTGATTCGGCTGCTGACGGTGGATGGGAGGGAGCTGAAAGTGCTGGAATTTATTAAACAGGAGCTGTTGAAACGGAGGAGGCCGCCGAAGTGTTTGGAGTCGGCGGAGGAGAGTGAGAGCGGGGACGGCGTCGTTATGGAAGTGGTGGTTCGGGATGACAGCATGGGCTGCGATGCGAAGCTGGTGGTGATCCCAGCCATGGCTAATCCAACACAGTCAAAAAGCAACTACAGCTCGTGTGCTGCACTGAGATTTTTCTTCTCCTTATCCATAATTCTATGTTTGGTTGAAGACGACTGAATCAGAGTGGACTCCATGGGCCTTGTACCTTATTGGGCCACAATTGTTTGGGCCTATTACTCCTACAATAAGACCCAGAGTGTGTTCGAGACTTCGAGTTTCTACCAGATGGCGAGTTTTGCTACCCATAATCGGAATCAATATACGAAACCGGACTCCGCTACAGTTGACAAATCTAAGGTTATAAATAAAAAAAGCCCCTATTACATAAATCAAATTGCAACATCAATCATAAATGTGATGCATCTAATACAGATTTGCTCTTTTTGTCTTGAATTTGTGGCACGAAGCTAATAAAAATGCGAGTGATTTCCTTATTGAAAGCTTTGAAAAACGTGTGCTATCAATCCTACTCTTTCGGTGCAAAATACTTTAAGACTTCGGAAAAAATTATCGATAAATCTATTAATTAATTATCAAGTATGGACATGTCATGAGATTATAAAACCATAATTACATAAATCTAAGCGAACTTAAACGTCCTCTGTTGTGTTGTCAAACAACGTGTGTTGATGAATGATCACTTAAGCGGACATAAGGTCTTATTTCTCTTTAGAGGTTTGCCTAGAAGCAACGACCCTTAGGGCTGGTTTAGTATTGTTGTGCTTTGAAAAAAAATTGTTTATGCTGTGAGAGTAAGCAGCTGTGAAATAAAGCAGTAGAGTGTTTGGTAAACTTTTTTGTAAAAATGTTTTGAAAAAAAAAAGTTATAGTGTTTGATACTTTTATGGAAAACAGATGTGAAAAAAACTAGTTTTTCAAAGTTGGGCTTTGCAGCTTTGTGTTTTTGGCTTTTTTTTTAACCCAAAACTGTGAAAAAAAACTGAAGCGGAATGTTTACCAAATATAAAAAAGCTGCCAGCTTTTTTTTATAGCCACTTTTTTTCAGAATCACCTCAGTAACAAACCAAGGCTTAAAAGTGCATAATAGCTCACTGATCAAGTGCTCTAGCGTTGAAGATGAACGGGGCTAAGCAATTTGCCGAAGTTGTGAGAAGTAAAAAAGCAACGGTGAGGGAGCATTCCGCTTAAAGTGAAGCACTCGACGATGAACGAAGTAAAAGCGAGAAGCGAGAATGTTGACTTGAACAACGCAAACATTGGTGAGGATCTAGTATCCCGAAAACCTAAAAATTCCTTCACAAGATTCGTCTGCGAAAGTTACGAAAGGTGAGTCAGAACCTAAGATCATACCAAAAAACGTAGTTTTATTTGACAGGTTTAACACATATATTAAATGATCGAGTTAAATGGAGTTATGTGGACATGTGTTGCTAAATGATCACTCACATAAGGTCTTATCTTAATCGAAATCATTCATTAAAATTTCAAGTTAACAACACGAACATGGCAACTACCTATAAGTCCAAGCGGAGTTGGGACTACCAACAAAAGTAAATTGCTGACTTCTTATTGAATTTACATAAACATACTACTTTAACAGAGGTTTTGGTGTAAAACAACAAACCAAAAGCATGTTTACAAGCCAAACTCGGAAAAACAGAACATTAAACATACAAACTAAAACAGAGCACCCCAAACCCTATTCCAACTTCAAACAACTCAATCAACCTCCTCAATCTTGGGGCCGGGTCCATTGGCGGAGCCAGTGGAAGCGCCACCAGGCATGTCATCACCCATTGGCATGCCACCTCCAGCGCCGCCGGCACCCTGGTACATCTTTGCAATAATAGGATTGCACAGCCCCTCCAGCTCCTTCAACTTGTCCTCCAACTCATCAACTTCCGCCAACTGGTTCCCCTCCAACCAATTAATCGCGTCTTCCACCGCCTTCTCGATCTTCTCCTTGTCCGCCGGGTCCAATTTCCCGGCAAATTTATCATCCTTCACGGTGTTCCTCATGTTGTACGCATAATTCTCCAAAGCATTCTTTGCTTCCACCTTCTTCTTCACCTCCTCGTCCTCCGCTCTGTACTTCTCCGCATCCTGTACCATCTTCTCTATCTCCTCCTTGCTCAGCCGCCCCTTGTCATTCGTAATCGTGATTTTATTCTTCACCCCCGCCGTCTTGTCCTCCGCCGACACGTTCAAGATCCCATTCGCATCAAGGTCGAAACACACATTGATCTGAGGCACGCCCCTGGGAGCAGGAGGGATTCCGGTGAGCTCGAATTTCCCCAACAAATTATTATCCTTCGTCCTCGCCCGCTCTCCTTCATAAACCTGAATCAAAACTCCCGGCTGATTATCCGAATAAGTCGAGAAGATCTGCTCTTTCTTCGTCGGAATAGTCGTGTTCCTTGGAATCAGCACCGTCATAACACCGCCGGCAGTCTCCAGCCCGAGACTGAGCGGCGTTACATCTAAGAGCAGTAAGTCCTGCACTTTCTCATCCCCTTCGCCGCTCAAAATCGCCGCTTGTACCGCCGCGCCGTAAGCGACAGCCTCATCGGGGTTTATACTCTTACAGAGCTCCTTCCCGTTAAAAAAATCCTGCAAAAGCTGCTGGACTTTCGGGATCCTCGTCGACCCGCCGACGAGAACAACTTCATGAACCAGCGACTTGTCGATCTTCGCGTCCCTCAAACATTTCTCTACCGGCTCCATACACTTCCTGAACAAATCCATGTTCAGTTCCTCGAACCTCGCCCGGGTAATCGTCGCGTAGAAGTCAATCCCTTCGTACAGAGAATCAATTTCGATTGTGGTCTGGGAGGTGGAAGACAGAGTCCTCTTCGCCCGCTCGCACGCCGTCCTCAGCCGCCGCAACGCCCTGGCGTTTCCGCTTATATCCTTCTTATGCTTCCGCCGGAACTCCGACACGAAGTGATTCACCATCCTATTGTCGAAGTCCTCTCCACCCAGATGGGTGTCTCCCGCGGTGGCCTTCACCTCGAAAATCCCCTCCTCAATCGTCAGAAGCGAGACATCGAAAGTCCCGCCGCCGAGGTCGAAGATCAGGACGTTCTGCTCTCCCTTTCTCGCCGCCTTCTTATCAAGCCCGTAGGCGATGGCAGCGGCTGTCGGCTCGTTGATGATCCGCATGACGTTGAGTCCGGAAATCGCACCGGCGTCCTTTGTGGCCTGCCGCTGAGAGTCGTTGAAGTAGGCAGGGACAGTCACGACAGCATTCTTCACCGTCTGACCCAGATACGCCTCCGCGATCTCCCTCATCTTCGTCAGCACCATCGACGAAATCTCCTCCGCCGAGAACTTCTTCTCCTCTCCCTTATAGTTCACGACGATCAAGGGCTTGTCTCCGGGGCCCGGAATAACCTTAAAAGGCCAGAGCTTCATGTCGCTCTGCACCGACGGGTCGGAGAACTTCCTCCCGATGAGCCGTTTCGCGTCAAATACCGTGTTATGCGGGTTCATCGCCACTTGGTTCTTCGCAGCGTCACCGATAAGCCGCTCGGTGTCGGTGAACGCCACGAAGGACGGGGTTGTCCTGTTGCCCTGATCATTGGCGATGATCTCGACTCGGTCGTTCTGCCAGACCCCAACGCAGCTGTAAGTTGTGCCGAGGTCGATGCCGATGGCCTTTCCTTCCGTCTTGGCCGCCATTGAAGCTGCTTAAACAAACAGACTGCTTATAAAACAGAGCTCGAAATTTACAGACAAAATTTGAACAAAAGTGAAAGATTTCTGAGAATTTGAACAAAAGCAAGGGATTTCTGAAGATTCGAACGCTTTCTAAGATTTGTTCTGATCAAATCTGAGATTGGATTAGGAAAAGAGGTAGGGGTTCGTGAATTTATAGTGATTTGAAAGATTATTCGAGAGAAATGGAGAAGAATGTAAAGGGGAGGCGGTGGAAAGCTTACAGGTGGTTCGGGAGGGTTCTGGAATTTTTGGAGGGAAGGTTTGGCTCGGGAAGGTGGGCTTGAATTGTGTAGAATCTACGTGGGTGCCATCGTTTTTGTTGGGTTAAATTGGCGGGTGAGTCGGTGGCATTTTGGGAATTTGAGGATGTTTTGGTCGTAACGGTGGGGCAAACTGGTGATGCGGTGGCAGGTTGGCTGCCGTGTCTGTGCACGCAGCGTTGGTGATTTTTTTGTGCGTATTGTTTGGGCCAGATATGTGTCGTTTGTGTTTGTTATTTTGTGTTGGTCCCACCTTGTGAGTATGGGCTAATCTTTATCAATAGCCCAACATAAATTTAAAAGTAAATTGATGGTTCGTTTAGGAAGTACTTTTAAATACTGAAATTGCTTTTAGAAAAAATATTTTGAAATTAATTTTTAATAAAAATTTAAGATAATTCTTAAGTGCTTCTTGCTATAATCATCAGTTATGTGCTTCTTATAAAAAACACTTCAAATACTTTTGAAACCCAAAACCATTTTATCTAAAACGATTCTAATTATTTAAAAACATTTTTCAAATGACCTGAAAATTAGGAGAAAACCTATTATTAGATAGAAGGTAATTGTGGGTGAATTTATTTACTCAATTTCTTGGGTTTTCTGATTTATTTTTGAAAAATTCTCAAACTTCTACGCTTAAGCAGAAATATAAAATCAATACTCCAATTAGAAAGATGCAATCGATGATGAATTAAGTTCGAAAATAATAAGAGTTTAATTATATTGTTTGTTCTTAAATTTTGTTTTATAAGTCGATCACAGTAGACGTTATATGACTCGTTTGGCAATACTTTTAAAATTATTGAAACGTTTTTTATGAAAGTGTTTTTAAAATCAATCCCGAGTAAAAATGCAAGTAACTCTTGAAAAAAAAACACTTCAAGTGGAGCATTCCCATGATGGGTGACCCACTGGGAAGTTCTCGTGTGAGTTCCCAGAAACAAAACCGTGAGGGCGTAGTTGGGGCCCAAAGCGGACAATATCGTGCTACGGTGGTGGATCGGGCCCGGGATGTGGTGGACCCCGGGTCGGGATGTGACAGACGTTATATGACTCGTTTGGCAATACTTTTAAAATTATTGAAACGTTTTTTATGAAAGTGTTTTTAAAATTAATCCCGAGTAAAAATGCAAGTAACTCTTGAAAAAAAAACACTTCAAGTGTTTTTGAAATCTAAAAACAATTTAACCGAAAACGCTTTCAGTCAAATTTAAAACACTTCTTAACTACCATATGAAATGATGTGTAATTTGGAGGGAAAAAAAAATTATGTTGGCCAATTCGGCTAGCGCAATTTTTACATAAAATGAGAATCACTCGCGATTCATGAATGATCTGGTCGGACATCCTCCAGTTTTAGGTATGTTAAGTAAATTTGATCTGAACCCTTTATATGGATCATGATGAGTAATTCTGTGGTCATACAAAAAGAAGCAAAGCATCCAAAAGCCGAAAGTGCACGAGAAAGTATTCGACGCAAGTAGTCAGGCAAAAGGACACATCCGTCATTCAAGAAAAGTGCACGCAACTCTACATCCTACCGACGACACGACAAGTGGACAACAACGTAATCACACTCGCCCGACAGTACCAAACCAAAAAAATTCTCGAACCAAAAATCTGAGGTCGCAAGAAAGAAAAAAAAAAAGAAGAAGGTAAATCCAACTCCGACGCGCAACGAAAGGAAGTGTTTTTAGCCCGTCCACCGCCCCGCGGACTAGACCTAGTATTTTGGATCCGATTCTTTAATTTGATTTGATCCGACCAGTTAATATTAGCATTTGGACGAATGTTTAATGAGTCAGATCGTTAACAGTTGAATCCGTTAAATAATATGTCACTTTGGATCAATCCGTTAGCACTCATTAACTTAACGGGTCGAATTGAACCCGATCCAAACTCAATAAATCCGACATGTTTACAGGTCTACCGCGGACCCTTCTCTCTCTCTTTTCTGAGTTTCTCTCTCTTACCCTCTGAAGAGAGAAGACCAAACCAGACCAGGAAATCCGAATCCGAATATTTGGATCCGTTTTTTCGTTCAGGGATTTAAATCCAATTCAACAGGATTCAGCGTCTGTTTTCGCTGAGTCTTTCGTCGTCGTCGTTGTTGTTGTTCTTTGATCGGACGGCTGAGATTCTTCAGGAGATTAAGATCAAGGTATGCAGCAGGGTGATCAACCGGTGTTGAACTTGAGACCTGGTGGCGGTGGCGGTAGACTCATTGGTCCTCGTTGTATTAACCAATAAACACTTGTCAGTTGTCTATTGGTAATTACTATCACTCAAGTTGAGACTGTTAGAAAGTTCGTTATAAAGGGTATTACTGTAATCATCCATGTATTTGGATACCATATAACACAATGTAAAGGTTTGTAATAAATCACTGAGAAATACAAAGTCTTCTGATACTCCTTCGTTTCGAAGTTAGTCTTCTGATACTCCTTCGTTTCGAAGTTTTCATTTAGATACTATATAACACAATGTAAAGGCTTGTAATAAATCATTGAGAAATACAAAGTCTTCTGATACTCCTTCGTTTCGAAGTTTTCATTCTTCTCTCTTCTTTTCTTCAAAGCTCAATTCCTCAGTGTTATGAGCTTCGACTCCTCATCCGTCGCTTCCGGCCCGGTCGTCTTCATCGTCTTTGGCTTTCGGTTCCTTTTCTTCTGATCTCCCTCTCCTCCGTCCCCATGAGGGCGCTCCCCCCCAGTTTCTCTCTCAAGGTATACTCATCAAGCCTGTAAAGTTTGCGTCTTTGGATTGGCCAAGATTCGTACGCTGGGAAACATACGTTTAATTGGAGAGCTTCTGAAGCAGAAGATGGTACTTGAAAGGATTTTACATCACATTGTTGCGGTACGTTGTGGATTTCCGCTTTCACCCCTTTACTTGCTCAGCAATTACTCTTCAATATGTTGTTCATGGTTGTTTTTTATGTGAAACAGGAGCTATTAAGATCTGATGACAAAGTTTGTCCTGCTGAGGAAAACATGGAAGCAATATGTCAACTTTTTAACACTATTGGAAAACAGCTTGATGAGAAGCCAAAATCACGCAGTCTAAACGACACGTACTTCAGCCGAATGAAGGAACTGACAACAAACCCTCAGTTGGCTCCAAGGTTGAGGTTCATGGTTCGTGACGTAATTGATTTGCGTTCCAACAACTGGGTTCCCAGGCGTGAAAAGGTAGGTTATTGTAATAGTTTTTCCTCTCTCTAGTTTTGGTTTGTATTTGTCTCCCGATTATCTTTTGTATTGACTTTCTGAACTCTTTTTTCTTGACGGTTTGAGGGTCGTGAGCGAGCGAAGTACACCAGAGACCAGATCTTACAGCTTAGAGAGGTATTCAATCTTGGAATGCACTTCATGTTGAACGGAACAGTATTATTAGTTGTGACAAAAATGATAAGACATTCTCATAAAAACTTTACTGATCTGCGTAATATTATGCCGCTTCTTTGTAGGCTGTTGAGGTCCCTGATGAAATTCTAAAAGTGAAACAAGAAGTTGATGCTGAATTTTTCGGCGGTGAAGATCAGAGCTGGGGTCGTGCAGAAACCAATGTGAGTTTTCGTCCGTCTAATATTACTTGTATTTTCAATGTTTAAGTGTTGAAGTTGATGGAACTGTATATTCGATATCATCATTTTCAAATATCTTTTGGTTGCATTCGACTTTATAATGCTCATATTCTTTTTATTGGTGTGATTAGTTATGTAACCTTGAAGTTATTGATCTCCATATTTATGATATTAAGTGTGTGCCTTATAAAAAACTTCTAATTTTTTTTATTATCCTCTTCAGCTGCCAGCGCAATCTCCAACTCCAGCTCCAGCTCAAAATCGTCATTCTGAGCCAGACAGCCGGGATTGGCGTGGCCGTTCTGCACCGGTTCCTACCGCTGGAGAGGAACGGTCTTGGGATACTCTTCGGGAAAATAAAGAGTCTGGTAATCGGTTTGATTACAGACAGCAAGAAGCAAATCAGTCTCAATTTTCAAGGACACAGAACCAAGGGGTAATATATTTTAAGAACAGTGTAATTTGATCTAAATAGTTTTTCATCTCTGTAGTTTTGGTTTGTATTTGTCTCCCGATTGTCTTTTGTATTGAGTTTTGCCTGAGGGAATAGGTTAGAGTTTATTCTCATGCAGTTATATCCAATGGAAGTAGGTTGAATGTGCACCTTTTTTTGGTTCTGGTGTATTCTACTGTTCTTTTTAACTTCTGTACTTGTACATGAGGACAATATCGACTCATATTCTTTTCTGATATCATTGGTTTCTCGTCATTTCAGGGAGGGCCTGCTCCCACTTTAATCAAAGCTGAGGTGCCATGGTCAGCTAGAAGAGGTACTCTATCTGAGAAGGATCGCGTATTGAAGACTGTGAAGGGGTAATATATCGCGAAACATCAGCATATTCTATTACATCTTGATTATTTGCTCGCTATATCCCAACACGTATAATCATGGGATTACCGTTCTGTCCCAAGTTGTCATTGTTTGATAATATTTTTGTCTACCATGTAGTTTTCTGTGAGAACATTGGGCTTAATGGCTTTCGCTTTATGTTTTCTATGCAGGATTCTAAACAAGCTGACTCCGGAGAAGTTTGATCTCTTGAAAGGACAACTTATGGACTCTGGCATTACGTCGGCTGATATCTTAAAGGTTTTTTATTTTTTATTTTATTTTTGTTGTATTGATATACCCTTAATCCTTATTTATAATGTTCTTTTCGGTTTTGTTTTATTACTTCTGGCAACTGTACTCACATTTTTCCTCGCATTCCAGGGTGTTGTTTCACTGATATTTGATAAGGCCGTGCTAGAACCTACATTATGTCCCATGTGTGCTCGTCTCTGTTTTGATCTTAGTGAAAAGCTTCCCCGGTTCCCCTCAGATGAACCAGATGGTAAAGAAATCACTTTCAAGCGGGTCCTCTTGAATAACTGCCAGGAGGCTTTTGAGGGCATTGACAAATTGTGGGAAGAAGTGAGACAGTTGACTGCCCCTGAACAAGAGATGGAGCGTAGTGATAAAGAAAGATTGATCAAGATTCTTACGTTACGAAACATTCGTTTAATTGGAGAGCTTTGGAAGCAGAAGATGGTACCTGAAAAGAATGTACATCACATTGTTGAGGTACGTCTTGGATTTCCTCCTTCACCTCTTTACTTGCTCAGCAATTACTCTTCAATATGTTGTTCATGGTTGTATTTTACGTGAAACAGGAGCTCTTAGGATCTGATAACAAAGTTTGTCCTGCTGAGGAAAACGTGGAAGCAATATGTCATTTTTTAAGGACTATTGGAAAACAGCTTGATGAGAAGCCAAAATCACGCAGTCTAAACGACATGTACTTCAGCCGAATGAAGGAACTGACAACAAACCCTCAGTTGGCTCCAAGGTTGAGGTTCATGGTTCGTGATGTAATTGATTTGCGTTCCAACAATTGGCTTCCCTGACGTGAAGAGGTAGGCTATTGTAATATGTGCTCGACTTGTATATTAAATTGCTAATATTTCTTTTAAAACTAATTGTCATCTTATTTTGAAATTTGATTATAGGTAAAAGTCAAAACCATCGCTGAAAATACTTACGGAGGCAGAAAAAAATCTTGGATTGCGTCGGGGTGCCACTACAAGCATCCGAAGTAGTCGTACCAATGTTTCTGGTGCTCAAGGGAGCACCAGCTTTGGAGGATATCCCAATAATCGACCTGGTACAGGGGTATGATGCCTGGAATGCCAGGAACAAGGAATGTGAAACCCTGTCCTTATTTTTACGTATTTTGTAATATTATCGAACGTATGAAATTACCAAATCGATATGAAATTACCAAATTGCCTTTGTAGCATGAACGTTCACTTTGCGTTTCGAAACGTCGTACGTTTTTTTTATATTTTCACGTTTCGTCTTTAGTGGTCTTAATTTGTGAGCCAATGGGACCCACTTTGGATCCTTGTCCCTTTGTTCTTCCCCCCCTTTCCCATTTACTTTCTGTCAACTCTCTCCCTCTCTAACTCTTACTTCTCTCTACACTCTCACTCTCTTCCTCTCGGCTCTCAGCAACACACGACAACCTTGGCACCACCATCATCATCCCTGTGAACTCAGAAACGAAGAAAAACCCTCCAAACTCGCTGCACAACGCACTCACTGTTCATCGAGCTTTTCTTACGAGTTTTCACATTCCTCAGCGAAGTTAAGCCTCGAACCTCGTCCAAAAGTTGTAGATTGCATCTTGGTGTATGTTTAGTAGTAGTTTTGAGAAGTTTTGGTGATGTTTGGACGTAGGAAACTCACGGGGAAAACTTCCCCAACTTTCAGGCGATGACCACCACTTTCGAGGTATTTTTCGGCCAAACCACGACTAGTTAGTCATCGAGAAAGGTGACATTCTCTTCATCTCGTTGAGAAGTATGATTTTCGTTTTGAAATCACTCGATTTCGTTGAGTATTGAAGAAATTACGAACGTTTAAAATTTGCCCAGAATCTGGAGAGTTTCTCATATTCCCACGGACCAACCAACTTTCAGGCCATTTTTCGGCCAACTATGGCCACCACTCAGTCCCCACTTGGTATGAATCTCTTCTTCACATTCCTAACTACACTTTGGCTTTTGAATCACTTGATTTAGACATGTATCGAGCTTGAAATGGGCTCTTGAAGTTGGAGGAAAAATCTGGGATTTTTCCAGTTTCGAAGGGTTGTGCGTGGGCGCCTATCATGGCCGGCGCGTGGGGCACACGCGCCTCCGCCGCCGTGGGCCGATGACTTTTCCAACCATCAATCTCGGCGCGTGGCCTTCCGGGCCGCCGCCCTCGTGACGTCCTGAATCCGTTTACGACATCCGTTTTTCCAATTTCAATCGTTTTATTAGAGTTTTATTGATTGGTCCCTTTTTGGCTTAGGTGTGTTTGTTAACGACGTTTTTGTCTTCTCTAGTTCGAACTACTCTTTGACGACGGAGTATCTGTGAGTGGACCCCTTCTAAAATGCATGATTTTATTATTAGAAATCCATACATGAAAAACATGATTTTATGACTACGTTTTATGAAACGTTTATGAGTCAATCGGATTTACGCTTTATGAATTATCATGCTTTATCGAATTTATGTTTACTGAGATATTTATGAATATAAATTATGATATGATGTTTGAGCTATTGAGCTCCGATGAAATATATTTAGGAAAGATTGTGTTTATGATTTTCTATGCTTACATATGGATAATGATATTCATAATGCCTTCGAGCGAGTGATGAAGGGCCTACGAACGAATTATATTTATATATGGCTTTCAGCCAAGCGATGTAGTGGCTTCAGAAGGTATAGATATATGGCTTCGATTGGGCGATGTAGTGGCTTCGGTCAGAAGATATTTATATATGGCTTCGGCCAAACGATGTAATGACTTTGGTCGGAAGATATTTATATGTGACTTCGGCCGGACGATGTAATGGATTCGGTCGGAAGGTATTTATATATGGCTTCACGGGCGATATAGGACCTTTGGGCATTTGTAACAGCACTACTAAACACACTATATACGATATATGTTTTATGGCATGCTAGGATTTTCAGAAAATCTATTACTTATTATGCTATATGAATTTTCTAAACTAGGAGTTAGTACATTAAAGAATAACTGTTTTAGTATTTTATATATATATATACACACACACACTTGGTCCACTCATATTTTATTTTGGTCAGAATATATTTATATATGGCTTCGGCAGAACGATGTAATGGCTTTGGTAGAAAGATATTTATATATGGCTTCACGGTCTATGTAGGGCCTTTGGACGATTGTAATACCACTACTAAACACACTATATACGATATATGTTTTATTAAGGTTTTATGACATGCTAGGATTTTATGCTATATGAATTTTCTAAACTGGGAGTTAGTACGTTGAAGAATAATTGTTTTAGTATTATATATATATATATATATATATATATATATATATATATATGTATATACACACACTTGGTCCATTCATGTTTTGTTTTGCGCCCATTCAGAACATAGGAACGAGGCGTACGACCCAAGCTACGAGGCATTCCTATATCAGTGAATTTATATCCTCCTCTCTACGTAGAACATCTCTTGTAATAACACTTTCTAATATTCCTTCCACTTGTACTTCAAATTAGTAGTATGCTTTGAACATGTAATGCATTATCACTTTTCAATTGTTGATCGTTCAATATTATATTTTATTAAGGTTTGTACTTTATTATTATATTACGTTGTTACGAGCAAAATTTATATGCATATTTTATATGTCCTCAGCATATACATTCATGAAATGCTTGCGTCACTCTCGAATGTCGGTCAACACGTAATCATTCCGTTGTCTTCGAGACACCGAGATCGGAACGTGTCAAGGAAGATGCCTACCGTAGTCCTTCGGACATCGGGATCGGAACGTGTCAAGGAATATGCCTGGGATGCCTGGAATGGATAATGACAATTGGGAGGTTCAGAGACACGGTCAATGCCAAAGGGTGATGCCAGACCCCAACGCAGCTGTAAGTTGTGCCGAAGGTCGATGCCGACGGCCTTCCTTCCGTCTTGGCCGCCATTGAAACTGCTTGTAAAACAGAGCTCGAAACTTACAGACAAAATTTGGACAAAAGTAAAAGATTTCTGAGAAGAACAAAAGTAAAAGATTTCTGAGAATTTGAACGCTTTCTAAGATATCTTCGGATCAAATATGAGATTGGATTAGCAAAAGAGGTAGGGGTTCTTCAATTTACAGTGAATTGAAAGATTATTCGAGAGAAACGGAGAAGAATGTGAAAGGGGAGGCGGTGGAAAGCTTACAGGTGGTTCGGGAGTGTTTTGGAGGGAAGGTTCGGCTCGGGAAGGTGGGCTTGAATTGTGTAGAATCTGTGCCATCGTTTTTGTTGGTTAAATTGGCGCGCGCGTCGGTGGCATTTTGGGAATTTGAGGATGTTTTGGGCCAGATATTTGTCGTTTGTGTTTGTTATTTTGTGCTGGTCCGACCTTTGTGAGTATGGGGTGGGCTAATCTTTATCAATAGCCCAACATAAATTTAAAAATAAATTGATGGCTCGTTTACAAAATACTTTTAAAAACTGAAATTGTTTTTAAAGAAAATATTTTGAAACTAATTTTTAATAAAAAGTTTAAATTAATTTTTGAAAAGCACTTGAAGTGCTTCTTGCAAGAATCATCAGTTATGTGCTTCTTACAGAAAACACTTCAAATACTTTTGAAACCCAAAACCATTTTATCTAAAACGATTCTAGTCATTTAAAAACGCTTTCCAAATGACCTGAAAATTAGGAGAAAACTATTGTTAGATAGAAGGTGTATTGGGGGTGAATTTATTTACTCAATTTCTTGGATTTTCTGATTTATTTTTAAAAAAATTCTCAAGCTTCTATGCTTAAGCAGAAATATAAAATCAATACTCCAATTAGAAAGACGCAATTGATGATGAATTAGGTTAGAAAATAATACGAGTTTAATTATATTGTTTGTTCTTAAATTTTGTTTTATAAACCGATCGCAGTAGACGTTATAGGGTTCGTTTGACCGTACTTTTAAAATTATTGAAACGTTTTTTATGAAAATATTTTTAAAATCAATCTCTAGTAAAAATGCAAGTGACTCTTAAAAAAAACACTACAAGTGTTTTTGAAATTCAAAAACAATTTAACCGAAAACGCTTTCAGTCAAATTTAAAACACTTCCAAACTACAGCATGAAATGATGTGTAATTTGTTGGAAAAAAAATTTCAATTGAGCAGTTCAGCCATCGCAATTTTTACACAAAATGAGAATCACTCGCGATTCATGAATGATCTGGTCGGACATCCTCCAGTTTTAGGTATGTTAAGTAAATTTGATCTGACCTTTATATGAATCATGATGAGTAATTTTGTGGTTATACGAAAAGAAGCAAAGCACCCAAAAGCCGAAAGTACACGAGAAAGTATTCGACGCAAGTAATTAGGCAAAAGGACACATCCGTCATTTCAAAAAAAGCGCACGCAACTCTACATCCTACCGACGACACGACAAGTGGACAACAACGTAATCACACTCGCCCGACATCACCAAACCAAAAAAAAAAACTCGAAGCAAAAATCTGAGGTCGCAAAAAAAAAAAAAGAAAAAAAAAAAGGCAAATCCAACTCCGACGCACACACTCTCTCACTTCACCAACGAAAGGAAGGGATTTTAGCCTGTCCACCGCCCCCACGGGCCCTTCTCTCTCTCTCTCTCTCTCTCTCTCTCTCTTCTGAGTTTCTCTCTCTTACCCTCCGAAGAGAGAAAACCAAACCAGACCAGGAAATCCGAATCCGAATATTTGGATCCGTTTTTTCGTTCAGGGATTTTAATCCAATTCAACAGGATTCAGCGTCTGTTTTCGCTGAGTCTTTCGTTGTTGTTATTGTTGTTGTTGTTCTTTGATCGGACGGCTGAGATTCTTCAGGAGATTAAGATCGAGGTATGCAGCAGGGTGATCAACCGGTGTTGAACTTGAGACCTGGTGGCGGTCGCGGAAGACTCCGTCCTGGCTTCGACTCCTCATCCGCCACTTCCGGCCCGTCGTCTTCATCGTCGTCGTCTTTGGCTTTCGGTTCCTTTTCTTCTGATCTCCCTCTCTTCCGTTCCCATGGCGGCGCTCCCCCCAATTTCTCTATCAAGGTATACTTATCAAATCTCTCCACTTTATCTGGATCTGGGTTTGCATCTGGATGTATGATTTGATTTGAATTTGTTGATTTAGTAATAAGAAGCCTGTAAAGTTTGCGTCTTTGGATTGAATTGTGTGCAAACAAAGATGGGTTCTCTGAGATAATTGGTGTTTTAATGCGTTAATGCGTTGTTTAGACTATTTTGTATCGATTTTGAATGTAATTTGAGCAACCCTTTAATGATTTTAACTCCCCCTACCGACCCTTGAAACTCGTTTGAGTAGATGAAAATCCTTGTTTATATCATAGGAGGTTTTGTTGCAAGTAATTTTATGAAGCCAATGTCCTAATTCTTGGCGGGGCGCTTAGTTTGTGTGCCTGCTGTAAATGTGGACGAACAGCTATATGTAGGCTTTAGGTGGGCAAGCATTGAGTTGTAGGCTGCCCATAAAGGACCTACAAACATCTGATTCATCCAATGCTGCATAATTGGGAGTTGGCTACTTTGCAATTTGAAGCTTGTGTTTGCACTGTAATGTGGCCAGACTTTCTGAACTCTTTTTTCTTGACAGGCTGGAGACGCACGGTTTGAGGGTCGTGAGCGAGTGAAGTACACCAGAGACCAGATCTTACTGCTTAGAGAGGTATTCAATCTTGGAATGCACTTCATGTTGAACAGAACAGTATTATTAGTTGTGAACAAAAATGATAAGACATTCTTATAAAAACTTTACTGATCTGCGTAATATCCGCTTCTTTGTAGGCTGTTGAGGTCCCTGATGAAATTCTAAAAGTGAAACAAGAAGTTGACGCTGAATTTTTCGGCGGTGAAGATCAGAGCTGGGGTCGTGCAGAAACCAATGTGGGTTTTCATCCTTCTAATATTACTTGTATTTTCAATGTTAAGTGTTGAAGTTGATGGAACTGTATATTTGATATCATCATTTTCAATTAATCTTTTGGTTGCATTCGACTTTATAATGCTCATATTTTTTTTATTGGTGTGATTAGTTATGTAACCTTGAAGTTATTGATCTCCATATTTATGATATTAAGCGTGTGCTTTATAAAAGACTTCTAATTTTTTTATTAACCTCTTCAGCTGCCAGCTCAATCTCCAACTCCAGCTCCAGCTCAAAATCGTTATTCTGAGCCAGACAGCCGGGATTGGCGTGGCCGTTCTGCACCAGTTCCTACTGCTGGAGAGGAACCGTCTTGGGATACTCTTCGGGAGAATAAAGAGTCTGGTAATCGGTTTGATTACAGACAGCAAGAAGCAAATCAGTCTCAATTTTCAAGGACACAGAACCAAGGGGTAATATATTTTAAGAACAGTGTAATTTGATCTATATGGTTTCTCCTCTCTGTAGTTTTGGTTTGTATTTCTCTCCCGATTATCTTTTTTATTGAGTTTTGCCTGAGGGAATAGGTTAGAGTTTATTCTCATGCAGTTATAGCCAGTGGGAGTAGGTTGAATGTGCACCTTTGTTGGGTTCTGGTGTATTCTACTGTTCTTTTTAACTTCTGTACTTGTACATGAGGATAATATACTCAGATTCTTTTCTGATATCATTGGTTTCTCGTCATTTCAGGGAGGGCCTGCTACCACTTTAATCAAAGCAGAGGTGCCATGGTCAGCTAGAAAGGGTACTCTATCTGATAAGGATCGCGTGTTGAAGACTGTGAAGGGGTAATTATCACGAAACATCAGCATATTCTATTACATCTTGATTATTTGCTCACTATATCCCAACACGTATAATCATGGGATTACCTTTCTGTCCCAAGTTGTCATTGTTTGGTAATCTTTTGGTCGACCATATAGTTTTCTGTGAGAACGTTGTGCTTAATGACTTTCGCTTTATGTTTTCTATGCAGGATTCTAAACAAGCTGACTCCGGAGAAGTTTGATCTCCTCAAAGGACAACTTATAGACTCTGGCATTACGTCGGCTGATATCTTAAAGGTTTTTTTATTTTTTTATTTTTTTTATTATTGTATATATATATATATATATATATTTTTTTTTTTATTGATATACCCTTAATCCTTATTTATAATGTTCCTTTCGGTTTTGTTTTATTACTTCTGGCTCACATTTTTCCTTGCATTCCAGGGTGTTATTTCACTGATATTTGATAAGGCCGTGCTAGAACCTACATTTTGCCCCATGTATGCTCTTCTCTGTTTTGATCTTAGTGAAAAGCTTCCCCGGTTCCCCTCAGATGAACCAGATGGTAAAGAAATTACTTTCAAGCGGGTCCTCTTGAATAACTGCCAGGAGGCTTTTGATGGCGCTGACAAATTGAGGGAAGAAGTGAGACAGTTGACTGCCCCTGAACAAGAGATGGAGCGTAGGGATAAAGAAAGATTGGCCAAGATTCGTACGCTGGGAAACATTCGTTTAATTGGGGAGCTTCTGAAGCAGAAGATGGTACATGAAAAGATTGTACATCACATTGTTGCGGTACGTCGTGGATTTCCTCCTTCACCCCTTTACTTGCTCAGCAATTACTCTTCAATATGTTGTTCATGGTTGTTTTTTATGTGAAACAGGAGCTCTTAGGATCTGATAACAAAGTTTGTCCTGCTGAGGAAAACGTGGAAGCAATATGTCATTTTTTTAGCACTATCGGAAAGCAGCTTGATGAGAAGCCAAAATCGCGCAGTATAAACGACATGTACTTCAGCCGAATGAAGGAACTGACAACAAACCCTCAATTGGCTCCAAGGTTGAGGTTCATGGTTCGTGATGTAATTGATTTGCGTTCTAACAACTGGGTTCCCAGGCGTGAAGAGGTAGGCTATTGTAATATGTGCTCGACTTGTATATTAAATTGCTAATATTTTTTTAAAAACTAATTGTCATCTTATTTTGAATTTTGATTACAGATAAAAGCCAAAACCATCACTGAAATACATACGGAGGCAGAAAAAAATCTTGGATTGCGTCCAGGTGCTACTGCAAGCATCCGAAGTGGTCGTAACAATGTTTCTGGTGCTCAAGGGAGTACCAGCCCTGGAGGATATCCCAACAACCGACCTGGTTCAGGGGGTATGATGCCTGGAATGCCAGGAACAAGGAAGATGCCTGGGATGCCTGGAATGGATAATGACAATTGGGAGGTTCAGAGGACACGGACAATGCCAAGGGGTGATGGGTTTGGTGTGCAGCCGGGTGGTGGGCGTGGCCAGGTGCTGTTGGTTGGAAAATCAGCATCAGTGAACACAAGGCTGTTACCTCAGGGTAGTGGTGTCCTTGGCAGTGGCAGGCCTAGTGCCTTGTTGCAGGGTAGCAGTGCCCCTCCTGCTCGTCCATCCAACTATGCTTACAGTGCAGAGCCTGTAGCTCAAGTGCCAGTGCCTGCTAGACCTGTTGCTGCTCCTTACGTGGCACCAGTTGTTGAAAAGCCACAAGCTCCTGCATCAGCTGCGGCTCCAAAGTTGAAACTAGATGAACTTGGGAGAAAAACAATCTCCCTTTTTGAGGAATATTTCAATATCGGACTCTTAGATGAAGCATTACTGTGCGTGGAGGAGCTACAATCTCCAGCTTACCACCCCGAGGTTGTCAAGGAAGGTATCGCTCTTGCACTAGAGAAGAGTCGACCATGTGTTGAACCACTTGTGAAGCTTCTTGAGTATTTGTTTTCTAAGAAGGTGCTTACGACTAGTGCTATAAGGAGTGGATGTTTACTCTATGCATCTATTCTGAACGATGTTGGCATTGACCTGCCAAAAGCACCGAGTAACTTTGGTGAAATTATAGGGAAATTAGTCTTGCTTGGAGGTTTGGATTTCAAGGTGGTGAAGGAGGTCCTGAAGGCGGTGGACGACGACTACTTCCAGAAAGCTATATTGGATGCTGCACTGAAGGTCGTTAGCTCTAGTCCGTCAGGACAAGGCCTGTTGGATTCACAAGCATCTGATATTGACGCTTGCCGGAGCCTATTCTAGAATGCGGCCTCAGACATCTTTGCACGCTCGAGTTTCTGTAACCATGTGGGACTACGTTCGCCCTCTTTTTCGGGTGAGTGATTTGTATTACACGCTACATGATGTGATAAGGTAGAGATGCCAAAGGACAAGACAGGTACTATTTATTTGAGTTGTATATTTTCCGAGGTCATAGTTAGTGTGGGTTTAAGGAGGAAGGAAGTCGAAATCATAACGCGAAGGACTTTGCTCTCGAGACCTGGGATGGCTAATCGCGTGCTAAATTTGCTCGAGAGTGGCCCCTCGAAGGATCCCGTTGTTTTTGTACTCGATGGGTTGTTTTTGTCATTTTATTCATCTTCTTGACTGATTAATTTTAGTTCAGTGTCGAACCTGGCTAGCTCATAAAATGCCTTGTCTCTGTACTCCCACTGTGAAAGGAAATCGATATGGAAATCGAATTTACATTTTTGTACTGCTCCTCTGCTCCGAGTCCCGGGGATCGCCGATCTGTTTTCTTCATCCTCTGCTCCGAGTCCTGGGGATGGCGGATCGGTCTTCTTCACCCCTTGCTCCTAGTCCCGGAGAGGAACACCGGATCTCAAACCGGTGGCAACCCATAAACGGATCTCAAGCCAGTGGCAACCTATAGTTAACCCGAACGCGATTATTCACCTACGAGAACCAAGACAACCACGATAAATGAATAATGGAGAAATTGGGGAATTCATGAAATAAAAATTTGAAAGCAAGAATAGCTGAATGACTTGTATGGAAGAGCTTTAAAACAACTGAAACGCTTTTGGATAATGTTTTTGAGTTTCAAAAGCACTCGTGTGTTTCTTGCAAGAAAAAATTTAAATGCCTTTCAAAGTTTTACTTACATTTTTAACGAGAATAAGTTCAAAAACATTTTTACGAAAAACGCATTCAACAATTTTAAAAGCACTTAACCAAATTTATCTTGTAGTAAGCATCTTACGTTTCATAGTAGTCACTTTTTACATTCTTCATTCGTTTCCAATGAAGCGAGATTTTGATATGATTTCTTGAAATGTGGATGAAGGACGAAGGTTTCAACACCCGTACGTGTAGCAATTGCTACTAATTTCACAAGCTTTCGAAATCCTAACGTTTTTCTCGCCATGTACAATGCAGCAAATGCTGATATCTTGAACTGAGAAATAATCGAACGATGGTGTGTTATTTGCAGTGCTGTTTGAAGAGTGGGTGGCGTCGGTTCTTCAAGCACATTACAAGTTTTGGAAAGCAGAAACGGGCTGTATGTGTTGTACATGGATCGAGTCATAGGCGAATTGGCAAGACTCGTCGGCCAACATATGTCCCTGCAGAAGCTCAAACGCCAACATCTTGATAGTCTATCCTAATGAATTAACTCATTTCTGCATATCATGTTTTAAGAATCCTTTTTCTTTGGGAAATTGGGTTTACAGATACACCAACCAAATTAGCTTTGCTCTCAAACTGCTATCAGTACTAGCCTCTTTTGACGAAAATACGCTCAATATTCAGTAAATTATGTACCAAAATTAGGTTGATAAGGAGAGTATTTTCGTCAAAGAAGACTAATAAAGGTTGCATTTTGCGAGTAGGACTATTTTTAATTGGTGGGTTTGTAAAAGACTACTGAGCCCAATTACCCTTTCTTCTTTTGGAGCTTAGAAATTCAAGGAACAAGATAAGAGCAAAGTGCTGATTCTTTCTTGCCACAACCTACTCGACATGCTTAAATTACTGTTGTGCTAAAATATCCTTTTTGACTTTGTGAAAATTGAGAATAATGTCGGCACCACAATTGATAGTATTTCTTACATCTGTAAATCGGTGATATTCGATTTTAAAAGATTGTGAGTTTGATATATGATTATGACTGACCTTTTGTATAGCTTTGTTCGAATTTCTTCTTCAGTCTAATATCGTTTTACTTTGGTAAGGTTGTCTTACTAGCCCAACTCTTAAATAGAATAATAACCAATACAGATTGCATTTAAGTACCATAATGTAATTTTTATGTGAGTCAATATAAGTGAGACTTCCTTCCTACTATGACGGTGCGGTGAGTGGTCATCTTTTTAGTTGATAGCTTTGATGGGTTGGTGGTGGCGTGAGAGTTTTGACTTTTGACATTACGGTTGAGTATAATTAACTATCAATATAAAACTAGCAATGGATAAGGATGGAAATGGTCCATTCCATGCTGCGCGTAGTCCTTAACCATCTGGTTTCTTTGTGGCCTATTCTTTATCTTGGGTCTAGTCAATTTCAAAACCATCACCGCTAGACACCACTGTCTTATAATAGTTATACCCTGAAATTAGGATCATCTATAATATATTATATTCATATAAAAGAAGAAAGCTTCAACATTTGAAAATATTTCAACTTTGGTGTCCTTTAATTAATCATATATTATGTATGATTATCCATATTTAGCTATAATTAGTCGTGTTGTCAGATGCTTTGTGGACTCAGATGAAAAGTGTGATTCGGTCTTTGCTCTATGACTCACCAAAGGACCTACAAACGAACGAAGCAGTCGTTGAGCTTAATCTCGTGCCCCATACAGCTGTGTAATATATATATATATATATATATATATATTATTTATATATATGTAATGTAACTGTGTGTGTAGATAGCATTAAGTTTTAGCAGGCCTGCAGATATGAAAAGTGAGATGAAATCTGCAGTCTCTCTCTCACAGCTCGTCGTCGTTTTACTTCTGCTAATATCCTCTCAATCTCTTCCAAGCTCCGCGCATGCAACTGCCCACCTGAATAATCCTACCAGGGTTCTTGGCGGCGAGCAAATCCGGATGCAGCAGCAGCAGCAGGAACCAGAAGCAGCTGCAAATAATTACGATTTGACTAGTCGGAAGCTTGGGGTTCACATGAAGATAATACGTAGGCCGACTCCCAAAGTTCCACGTGTCAAATCATCATCATCATCCCTAATTTCAACTCAGATGCCTTCTCTTGCTTTGGGTTTATCCCTTTGCCTCTTCTTCTTTCTACTGTTTTAGGTAGTGGATATATTTACATATATATATATTGTTTGTGCCTGTAATAGAATTTACAAAAATTATTGTGTTGTCATTACCTAGCTATGTAAAACATGTATACACTTGTATTGAAAAGAAATTAATGAATCTGTAGCAAGCATCGCGATCGCGAGCGTTCTATTGAGCTGTATGCGAGCAGCATCATAGAAGGCAAACAAATGAGGCGGTTTCGTTGCATGGCCGTACGTTAATTGGTGGTGGTGGGGGTGGTGCTTCATCCATCAGGAAAATACGGTGCCGGGAATTTCTATTTCGTTTATGTCAGCTGCTGCAATCTCAATATCTCTTCATGTCTGCCTCGCCATCCTACCGGCTGTGTTAATCTTCATTCTTTGTTCATTCTTTCCATTGTGATGTATATTATGTAGATGCTCTTGATATCACACAACTTCATGTTCCTGATGTCGACGATCATGTACGACGTATGTTTATACCAGGAAAAATTATTGTATGGTACCCCAAGCATTTCTATCGTTGATATATTTATGTTGAGGGTTAATTTGGTTTTCAGATATATTGGATCGGAATTAATGGATGAAAAATGTTCAAAAATTTTAAAATTTCAAAAGACATTATAAATATTGGATGAGAAAAGCAAAAGGCATGTGTATTTTTGAGATTCAGAATAGATTTGCAGACATGGAACAAGAGATGAATTTCCATATATACCTAGTTATTTTTCCCCTTAAGATACTGCTAATCCACCATATAATAAAGTAACTCTTTTTGTTACTTGCTTTATTCTTTTCATCGAATCAACTTAACTTTTATCACAGGTTCATCCATCCAAATAGACCCTAAATTCACAAACCAAAAAAAATATGAGACAAGATTTTGAAATGCCCTGCTTCAGCCTTTCTTTGAGAAGAAATCTATTGGCTACATGTCTGCTGTTATTGACTTTTAGTTTCTTTAGGATTCACCAGGCATGTAACAGAGTAAGACAAACACTCGGTTATTCTGTTTATCTAAATATCCCCTTTTGAGAGATCAAATTTTTAGATCAAATTTTATAGACTATAGGATTAGTAATTCTTTTTTAAAAATCAAATAGATTCGGTCTTATACATACGCGAAGAAGATAATAAGTTCTTCTTTCTTTTATCATTTTGGAGCCGTACTAGATGAAATTCTCATGCACAGTTTTGAATGAGAGAAAGAAGTGAGGAATCCTCTTTTAGTTGAGCGTTTCGATACAATCAATAGAAATCCTCAAGGACGCCACATTCTAGGAGTCCAAACTATGTGATTGAATAAATCCTTCTAAAGAAGGAATTTAACCATCAATCACCACACTAAGCGTGATTATAAATATGGTCTAAAAAATGGTCTCCCTAACATCTTCCTACTTACTAAGTTGTAGCCAGAAACATGATGAATAAGCTCTCCAAGGAAAAGATAATAGAGGTATCACATTCTCTTCTATCCTTTGTTTCCTCTCAAAGTGATTTGGTCGACAAAAGTCTCTAGCTAATTTATTCTTTTTCATCTAACCATATCACAGAGGAAGATTCGAAGTTAAATATCTTTTAACATTGAGGTTTGTGCCGCTAACTAAGAGCTAGTTACGTCAAAAACACAACTTGATCGATCACAGCCACCATCAAATCGCAAATCCCTCTGGCCAATAGTATTGTTATCCACACACTCATTTTTACTTCTGACATACCTCTCTCAATTTCTAGTAATCGGAACGAATAAATTGAAGATATCAATGAACCAAAATTTAACAAGAGGGTGAAAAATCAAAAGAAAGGTGTGAGTCGCGCTACTCTACATAAAATTGACCAAGTACTGCCCTGCAAAACCACACGCATATACATATGCATGTGCTTGCGGCAGGTTCGTTTTACTACGATTAACAAGAATCTTTACTTTATCCACCAGCCATGAAAACCCTCCCTAATCAACTTTTTTAATGCTTTCACTTTTCTCGTTATCTTTATGCTTAATTAGTGCTAATTACACTTAGCAACATAAGTCTATTTAAGTGTGTCCCTCTTCTTCATCAACCACCTTTGAAAAATTAGTTACTAGTATTAGGTTATTAGAAAACCTAATATTTGAGAGAAGATGAGAAGAGAATTACCAATATGGTCCTTTTTTATTCTCTCTGTGGTTGTTCATTCTGCATGTGAAACCACTTCCAATCCTAAAACCGGAGATTATACACCTCTGAAGAAGCAGCATGATTACCTTAAGCTTAAGGGTAAGCTCACAAATTCTATCAACAGATCGAGAAATATTACTGATCCATACGTTCTTTTGCGCTAATTTTATCAATGTTATAAGCTCCGCAGATGTATATGATACGATGAATAAATCAAGCACGAAAGGCCATCAAAGAATGCATGAAGTTCAGCATTTAAGGATTTCCCAGAAACTGAAAGCAAAGCCAGCCTCCGGTGGTTCCTCCGACCTTAGTCGCACCCGTCCCAGCAAGGGTGCAGCAAGCTCTGTACTAGCTAAACCCCCCAATTTCTTCCTCTTCGCAGTGTTCAGGCATGTTGCTGTTGGACTGATCATCTTTGCTCTGTATTAATCGCTTGAGGTAATTTTGCACACGTTATTTAGGACGCGAGGGATGTGGAAGTTTTGCGATGAAACTTTCGCTGTGAAACCCGTGTTAAAACCCGTTTCTCAAACCTGCTTCTTATGTAATTGTAAATTAGAATATCTACTTATTGCATTATTTGATATTTCTTCCCATCTTCCCCTGTTCTTAGCCAAAGCATATGCTGTCGGGTTACTGTCATGCCACGCAAAACACTATGGTCGACGAGGTGTAAACAATATAAGCATGGCGATATTTAAACGAAAGCAGAAACATGATTTGTATATGCCATGAAAGTAAAATACTAAATACAAAGAGAAAAGCATAAATACATGGTTTATTTGGTTTTATCAAATTCAAAGCCATCACCGCGAGCGACCACTGCCTTATAATAATATATCACAAAATTAGGATCACCTATCATATTATCTTCAATATATAAAAGAAGGAAATAAAAGAAGGAAGCTTCAATATTTCAAAATACTTCAACTTTGGTGTCCTCCTACTCCTTTAATTAATCATATATTATGTATGATTATCCATATTTAGTAATAAAGTATGTTAACTCAGATGAAAAGTGTGGTGAACCTATTCGTCTTTTGCTCTATGACTCACCAAAGGACCTACAGTCGATTCAGTCCGTTGAACTTTCGTGTCCCCCATATATATGTAACTGTCCGTGTAGATTGCATTAACTTTAGCAGGCGTGCAGAGATGATAAGTGAGATGAAATCTGCAGTCTCTCTCTCACAGCTCGTCGTCGTTCTCCTTCTAGTACTAGTAGTATCCTCTCAATCTCTTTCAAGCTCTGCCCGTGCAACTGCCCACCTGAATAATCCTACCAGGGTTCTTGGCGGCCAGCAAATCCGGATGCAGCAGCAAGAACCAGAAACAGCTGCAAATAATTACGATTTTACTAGTCGGAAGCTTGGGATTCACATGAAGATAATACGTAGGCCGACTCCTAAAGTGCCACATACCAAATCATCATCATCCTCAATTTCAACTCGGATGCCTTCTCTTGCTTTGGGTTTATCCCTTTGCCTTTTCTTCTTTCTACTGTTTTAGGTAGTGGATATAATATATATATATATATATATATAGAAATTGCTTAAGGAGAGGGATTCCCATTTTTTTCAAAAAATGGGGATTAGGTGTAGGGCCCACTCCACATCGAATTTCAACGATCCGAACCGTCTATTTTTCAAGTTACACTTCATAGATCATCCTTGCAAAATATTAGCCAAATCTAAAATATTTAAGACATCTAATTGGGTTCAAAAATATTAACGAATACTTTGTTACATACTCGCATAAGCGCAACGATATATTGACAAATTAAGAAAGTTTAAACATTTCAGGAGGCTAATACATACCTATTTTGTTTGGGTAATTAATTTCGTTAGTCTCCCTATTCCAATTTCCCACCACCACCATTTGCATGCACATGATACGTAACT
Source organism: Cotoneaster glaucophyllus (assembly GCA_036320875.1). Classification (NCBI taxonomy): domain Eukaryota; kingdom Viridiplantae; phylum Streptophyta; class Magnoliopsida; order Rosales; family Rosaceae; genus Cotoneaster; species Cotoneaster glaucophyllus. Next base: position 498,514 of record CM070063.1, read on the forward strand.
AGCGGCAAGGAGGGAGAAATTGTTAGAACCAATCAAATGAAAAGTATATAATATATAAAACAACTTGTACAATTTAATTCGAAATAATGTTTCACAGATACAAAATATCAAACACAAGCAATTAATGAAATTGTATATAGAACACTGACTTGAAGAACGATGATAGAGGCTTCCGGATGCAATCTCCTAAGACAGAAATACGTCCCTACACTTGTGCAGCAGATCAACGGACGTCTATCTTGCAGGATACAACTATATAATCTAAGTTCTTGCACTCGAACTCGGATTCTTGGCGAACTGATTTGTGTTTTCTCTGTGGAAACTTTTGAATAATTGTTTTTTTTTTGTTTCTGATCTAAATGTCATATTTATAATGGCGTAAAAAGATGCAGTTAAAATCCGTTCTGATCTAAGAACGGTTGCATCCGTTCAACTGATCAGTTTTATCCTTTCGGAAAAACTGAATGCAACTGCATGCAAAAATCAAAAACGTAAAACTGATACTTGTATTTTTCGTCCATCCGAGCCCCAAGGCCCAAGGCCATCTTTGACATTTAATATATACACCCAAACCCTCCAAATCTAAGGCCCAAGGTCCATGGCCTTAGCCCAATTCTTTTCAAACTATAAGTGAGTGAACTCACTTATAAAGAGTTCTTTTATGTTTTGTTTGGGCGATGTGGGACTGAGTCCCCAACACAAGTTCCAACAATACCCCACATTTTCTATTCAAACTTTAGCAATACCCCACATTTGAATAGAAAATAAGATACTAACTAAATTAGTAACGTTTTTCCAGAGAACAACGATATGATATGCATCGGGATAGGTGTCTTTTGGACTTGAACCTTCTCTAGTGAGTACTTATCGGATTTACCTAATGAAGCAGTGAATTTAATATCTTGAACTGATCATTCTTAGTAGTAAATCAAACCAAGAAGTATCACACATATCACATCTTGACACACTTCAATTCATACGGTTGTGTTCATTTTGGTCCTGAACATATCCTGATTTCATGAGACCTTTAGAGAATTGTAGCCATATCAATTCTCAAAGATGCGACCCCACATCAATCTCATATAGGTAATGCTAAATAAGAATAGCCTGTTCTATTCATCTTTGCTAAAAAATAAATTAAAACCAAGGTATTAAATATCGGTAATATCGGAAATATCGGTAGTCCGAAAACACGGAAATATCGATGGAAATATCGGGATAATATCGATATCGATAAAATTTCCATGGAAACCACGGAAATTGTAAGAAAAACTTGGAAATTTTTATTGAAACTTTGCAGGATGTTTATTTAGTCAATTATCTATTAGTTTATCACAAAAAATTGGAAGGAAATGCATTGCATGATGGATTTAACTGATTTAAGTTGATTATATAGCGAGCTGGCAAACATTGTGAGTGTAGAAAATATGTAGTAATTAATGAAAGAAGTTTAAACACACCATAATCATTTATATATAATGAATTAGTACAATAGTTTATACTTTATACATTGCATGGTAAGATACATGAGTGACTTAGTAAATATTAGCTTGCAAGCCTTGCAGACATCTTAACGACCATATAAATATTACAGGCTGAATATGTAATCACAAACACATCTGTAGCAAGTTGGATAAGGCCCAGGTGCATGGTTGACAAAGGGAGGGGTTCGAATTTCTCTATGCTCAAGATTGAGACTTTTCAGCATTTTTCAAGTATTATGGTGTCTGCAAGTAGAACATGCCACATAAAATAACCATGTATACAATTTGAAGATCAATACAACTAATAGATTTTGGCTTAATTACTTGGGTTAACTGCATCAGTCATCACATATTTTGGCTTAAAATATTCCTCCAATACTTGTCATTCTTTTTATTCATCATAGATTGCCTGAACTTTCATCTCCAATTTTTTATGTTTCAATTTAATTTTAATTATTTTGTTTTAGATCCTTCAACAAATAGAAACGAAGATAATATTGCGAGCATGCACCTGGGCAAGGCAACTGCTTGGAAGCTCACTTCCTTTCATGTTATGCGACCACGTATCATACCAAAATCACAAGACATTCGCATCTATAAATACCTATCAACTGGATCACACTTTCACCAACCAAATTTACTTTATAATCGTTCTACCATTGCTTCAAAGTTTTATTATTCAGCAAACACGCACACCAAATTTAACATTTTTGCTCACATTTCTCTGCACAGAACATCTGGATACTTTTTCACATGGAAGAGTTGTCGCACCACAAAGAAGCACGCCAGCATGGTGGATATAAGAACCAATATGATCTCCACATCCATCCTCCAAATGGACCGCCTACAGGCTGCCACAATCCCTACTAAAAAGGGCTTTATATATATGTGTGTGTACGTATGTATATATATATATATATATAGAGAGAGAGAGAGAGAGAGAGAGAGAGAGTAATATTTGGTATGTGTGTGTGTGAGTTGTAGACAAAACAAAAAGGGCTTTATATATATGTGTGTGTGTGTACGTGTGTATATATATATATATATATATATATATAGAGAGAGAGAGAGAGAGAGAGAGAGAGAGAGAGAGAGAGAGAGAGAGAGAGAGAGAGAGAGAGAGAGAGAGAGAGAGAGAGAGAGAGAGAGTAATGTTTGGTATGTGTGTGTGTGAGTTGTAGACAAAACATTTGGTTTTTGTAACTTAAAGCAATCCCACATCGGCTGGTATGTGTGTGTGTGAGTTGTAGACAAAACATTTGGTTTTTGTAACTTAAAGCAATCCCACATCGGCTGTGAAAGCTAACTGAGCAAGATAACTGGCCTATAAAACCCACGTTCCAAAGCAGAAATTATCATTCCTTTCTTGGCCTTTTGGCTGAGATCAAGTGAAGTATTTTTTTAACATTTTAATATTTGACATGTGGGCGTTCACGAATAATATCGATAATATCGTGATATTATCTCTAATTTATAGGTAATATCTCGATATTAGCGATATTATTGATAATATCGTGATATTTTGACGAAAACACCTCGGATACCAATTAAAATATCGTTAAAGCAAAAAACCGATAATATCGGCGAAATATCGCCGATATTATCGGCATTTCGGACCATGATTAAAACTAAGGTCGTTTAGTCAATTTATTGTAGCAAATATATAGATGGTTCGTAACGTTTTTACCAATACCGTTCATTTGTTTTTAAACAGTTTGATGACTAAATGACCTTAGTTTTAATTTATTTTTTGCAGAGGCTATCTTTATAGGGTAATTTATAATATGAATGGTTCTAATTATATACACGAAGTTTTATAAATTTACAACGAACAATTTTAAGAAATTTTGAGTAGAAGTTCCTACTCATCTTTAAGTAGCCAAGTACTGTTCAAAATTCAATATCATAACAACAATCATTCAAGATTGTAAATGCGTATAAAACATCAACTTCATCATTTCATCACAACATGCATCACGAATATTATTCCTCTTACGTTTTCTTTTTTGGTGAAATTTCGTCTAATATGGTTCTACCGTACATGGTGGTGAAGAAAGAGTGATACAATTACCATTAATTCTGTTCTGTATATGGTTATTTGAGTATGGCTTAGTTGGGCATCAATTATAAGTTCAAATCTGTACTTACTTTGTGTGAAATATCTATGTGTTGTCTATCATTAATTGACGCGTGTTAAGTTTAAGGATAACAGGGTTAAAGAGAGTTAAGTTTATGAATAACAGAGTTAAAGAGAAAGAAATTTATGAACACATGTCAATCAATGATAGAGGTCACACACAAAATGGGTACATAAAATTTCGTTTCTCGACTAAGTATATCAAGAATACAACTTAATTACAAGACAGGATATTTCTCTTGGGAAAGTATTACAATTTACTCTTGGGAAACAAGTGAGGCCTTGTAATTATGTGGAACTAGAGTTGTAAACCAGCGGCATCGCGGGGGCCTTTTTGCTTTTTATTATCTAGACCTCGTGAGGTGTGTAAACCCTAATTTTCTCCGGATGGTATTAGGGTATACAAATTATCATTCACAAATATGATGTCGTTTTGACATAAGACGAAACACAAAATATAAAAAAGAAACACAAAATATCCGAAAACGTTCGACGTTCTAACGTAGAATTCGTTATACATTCGAATTCGAATTCGTTCGTGCCTACGCGCTAATGATGATGAGTATGATACGAATAAATTAATTAAATTAAGACTACACATTTTGACGAGATGGTCAACGAAAATCAACTCAAGTGTACAATGGTAATTTCATAAATCCGATAGTACAAAATACGATAAATCGAGGAAGGGATTTCATAGTAATACTAGGGAGATTAAATTTGTAGACTAAATTTTGAAAACTAAAGGACATGGAATTTGATGATCGGTTTGTTACTTAAGCGTTGATAAACGTGTTTATTCCTATTGATTACACATCATTTAGTTTACAGATTTAGTCTCCCTAACATTACTCCAATATAAAACTAGTATTGGATAAGGGATGGAAACGGTCCATCCATGCTGCGCGTAGTCGACTATCACTGGTATCTTTGTGGCCTATTCTTTTCCTCTTATCAATTTCAAAACCATCACCGCAAGACATCACTGTGTTATATATGTAACTGTGTGTGTGTAGATAGCATTAAGTTTTAGCAGGCCTGCGGAGATGATAAGTGAGATGAAATCTGCTGTCTCTCTCTCACGGCTCGTCGTCGTTCTACTTCTGCTAATATCCTCTCAATCTCTTCCAAGCTCCGCCCATGCCTCTGCCCGCCAGAATAATCATACCAGGGTTCTTGCCGGCGGCCAGCAAATCCGGATGCAGCTGCAGCAGCAGCAAGAACCAGAAGAAGCTGCAAATAATTACGATTTGACTAGTCGGAAGCTCGGGATTCACAGGAAGATAGCCCAACTGCCACGTGTCAAACCACCAAAATTACCACGTGTCAAACCACGCAAATCATCAGCATTCCCAATTTCAACTCAGATGCCTTCTCTTGCTTTGGGTTTATCCCTTCGCTTCTTCTTTCTACTGTTTTAGGTAGTGGATCTATTTACATATATATATATATATATATATATATATTGTTTGTGTCTGTATTTGCAAACGTCTCATCAAACCAATATATAGAATTTACAAATATTATTGTGTTGTCATTACCTAGCTATGTAAAACATGTATACACTTGTATTGAAATATGGTGCCTGCTCGCTCTTTGATTAGTGATTCACCGGCCACTACATCGATGAAGAATCTCTCCAAAATTTACTTTTTTATCAGTAACTCATCGGCCACTACATTCAGGGATCCCACCTTATTCTCAAACCTGGCGGCTCGGTTGATTGGCACTCTGGTAGGCTCATCTTGCATACAAATTTTGGGGGTCCCAGTTCCTGCATCCACCAAGAACATTTCTTCCCTTAAGCGTAAAACTTCATATTGTACTTTTCACAGAAAGAAATTAAATACAAAAAAATTTGGAGCTCCACTCCTTCATCTCTCATTCCCTCTTCTTCCATAGCTTTCTTGTGCTACTTGGAGGTTGATTAAAGGAATTGAGAATTGGGACATATCAATGGTATCATCATTCTCGAATCCAGGTTTCCCTCATTTGCACGCCTACCCGACCCATCTTCCTGTCATGGATGCATGCATCTCAGCTGCAATCGACTCCCTTGAAGCTTTGACGCGTGCTGAGCTTTGTGAAATTCAGGATTCTGCAATCGCCGACCTCCGCAAGGCTGTGGATTCTACTGTCGCGGCAATCCGCCATGACCTTGCTCTGTTACGCCATGACTTGGCTTTCGGTGCAGGGGACGTTTTTGATCCAGCCCCGATGATTTTCGATGACGCTACATCAGTCAATATAGCAGCCCACTACGAATCTTCTCGGTAACACCCGTCAATTCCGTTCCGCTGTTGCTCTCTTCTTCACCATTATTGCGAGCAATGGCATTTTCTCCTATCAAGGCACATTTGAACGATTCGTTGGCATCTACAATTCAAACCAATGTGCAGGGTTTTGTTTCTCCTCTGAGGAACACAGGAACCACCAAAATTGCAGTCTCATTTCTACTTGCAGACCAACACGTCAGTGATTCTATTAACCTTGAGGAGTATAGAGATTAATGGAGCTTCAACTCATAGACTATATGCCTCTGTATGCTGCCCTTAACGCATACGAACACCACAAAGCGTAGACATGTGGTATTGACATCCTTCGTTTTCAATTTTACAAATTGGAAGGACAAATGGTATTGGATTCTGAAGTTGATTCTAGCATATTATATTGGTGTAAATGTGATCATGTATGAAGACTTCGTGACTGATATATGTGGATGGGTTAATTGGTATCTTTTGGGAAAATTTGTTAAAAAGACTTTTATACATTGGAACTGTTTGAGGAAATATCTAAAAGACATTCGTATGAGACGCATCCAATGGCATAGTTTGCGTGGTCGGTAACTAAAGACACGGATACAGTGGAATGGTACAATGCATGACAGGAGGTATTGAACAATATGGGAACTCTCTTCAATTTCATGCTGCCTATGACCTTGCACTTGACTACTCATGGAAGTTTTGAGTTGCACATTGCCACTTTATGGCAGTTGCTCAAGCCTTTTTGGAATGCGTCAACCATTACAGACTACATAATGGACGTTAAGTTCTTGTGGGAAAAGGATATCAAAGTTGCTTTATGGGGAGGCAATGCCACTTCCTTAATTTTTTTTTCAGCTTTTGAGTCTTGGCTTGTGGTAGCACACACTAAGAAGGGCTTCAAGCAACAGTGGCTTTCATTGACATTTTCTAAGGCTACATTTAGGTTGTTATGGCTAAGGCAGTGTCTCAGTGGTATTTCCCATATCACAAAACTCAATACTCCATTTTAAAAGCTCAAGTGAAGTCAAGCTCTTTCTCCACAAGTTACATGGCTCACCAACCTGACATCAACAAGAAAATACTGGCTTATTAAGGTCCACTACAAGTTTGAACTTATGGGTAAGACACAATTTCTTACCGTCAATCTTATAGACAAGTTCTTAGAGCGCCAAATGGTGATAAGAAAACAGCTTCAGTTGGTGGGTGTGACAACCATGCTACTAGCTTGCAAGTATGATGTTTCTGTCCCAATTGTGGTGGATTTTGTGATGAAGGAATTTGATTCAGTTTTTGAGCAGTTAAAGATTTGTTTGGTAAACTTGTACACCCACTTACCAACTTCTTGCAATTCACTGAAAGAGGTGAATGATAGGGTTAAAGCGTTGGGTAATCTTATGTCGACAACTATTTTGTCTCCATGGAAGACTATCTTGCTTGATATGGTTTCACATATGCTATTATAGAGTTGGACATGTTGATATTAAGCAGGTCAGCAATGGATTTTGATTTTGCAAACATGATGTTATTTGAAGATAGGAAAAGCCCTATTGAGATGTTCTTGCGCGAGTTCTCTTCTCTAAAACAGGATAAACCGGCAAAGCCCTAAAGATACATTCCTCAAACTTCAGAGAAGAAAGTGGATGCTCCACACCTTGTAGATGATTACTATATCAATTTATTGGTTTGGGGAAGCTGCAATAACCTTGTAATAGCTCTTGCAAGCAGAGTTTATTTATGGGAAGCTACTAATCTTTCAGCTTTGTCAAGAATTAAGGCTTTGGATTGGTTGGGACATGTGGATGAGATTGTAAATGACCCAGACTATAAATTAGAGTTCCCGATTTTCGATGACAAACTTGGTCCTCCTACAATAAGTTTCAGTGATGCAACATTTGGTTATCCTGGCGGACCCGTTTTGTTTAGGAATTTAAATTTTGGAATTGACCTTGATAGCCGCATCACAATGGTTGGGCCAAATGTTATTGGTCAATCAACGATACTCCAACTAATTGCAGGAGAGCTATAACCAATCTCTGGGACAGTTTTCCATTAGGCTAAGGTTCAGATCGCTGTGTTCAATTAGCATCGCATTGACGGGTTAGAATCATCTTCCAATCCCTTATTGTATATGATGCGCTGCTTCCCAGAAGTGCCTGAACAAAACCTCCAACCTCACGTGGGTTCTTTTGGTGTCACTGGAAATCTAGCACTTCGGCCTAGGTACATGTTGTCTGGTGGTTAGAGGAGTAGAGATGCGTTTTCCATGATAGCTACCATGAAACTGCACATAATACTGCTTGGTAAGCCCTCCAATCATCTCGATTTGGATGTTATGGAGGCATTAATCCAAGGGCTTGTTCTTGTCCAGGGAGGCATTTTCACAGTTAGTAATGGCAAGCACCTGGTCTCTAGAAGTATGGACTACAAGGATACCGTTACTGCAATCCTCGTGGGAAAAAAAAGTTACCAACCATTCATCCATCACTCAGATTTTGGAAACATAGCAATTGAATTCAAAACATGTCCTTTCACAAGTGTGTTGCTGCAAATTCTTATGCTTCATAATTGGTGGTCTTATGCTTCTTGCTTAACTCCCAAAGTTGAGCTGATAAGCTCATATTTATATATATTTTACATCAAATTCACTTGTCTTTTCTTAGTTAGTTCCTTATATTTTTGAGCTATTTACTTTGTTTTTGTGTTTTGTAGGATTTTTCAAGCAAATAAAATAAAAATAGCATATGTGGAATTTTCAGTAACAAATTCGTCAAAACTGCCTGTGCAGGTCAGCTGACTTTGGAAGCAAGTTTCGGACAGCTCAGAATGAATTAGAGAATGAGCCTTATATGCTTGGAAAGCTACGGATGTCTATTTTCTGGAGCATTTTGTAGATTATTAAGAAGTTATGGCCGTTTTAACACTGAAAGGTTGACAAGAGGCTGAGCAGTTTGTAACTGAAATGAAAGCAATAAACCCAATCAATCTAGCAGCCAAAACTGATGCAGTAAAGAACAAGCCAGCTGACCTCTATTCAAATATTAGAGGAAATGGAATTAAAGATGAGGATTAAGTGGGAGTAATGGGCATAAAGGCTACCTAAAGAGTTACAATTTTTTTACCATTTCCTCTCACTTATTGTCATCACTAAATGGCTATTAGTGGGTGAGTTAAGGAGAAGAAAATGATGCAGCAAGAATTGGTTTAAAAGCAGCATTGGGGAAGGAAGGAAATAGGCGGAGGCCTCATGTCTTTCTTTTGGTTTTATTTAAGAATTATGTGTAACTAAATTTTTAGTAGTTAGGGGCTGTTTTGAAGCCCCGAATATGATTGCAAATGTGTTATGACATTTCGTTTCAATTTCTTTTATGAATGGATGAAAATTGGCTCACTACTTATCTCATTGATGAATTCTTTATGTGTTTTCTATGGATGCATACTTAGTAAGCATATCTAGGATTCTAATGCTATGAATATGTGTGTGCCTGCCCTTGTCGAATGAGGACCTACATATGTTCTATAGTAGTACTTGTTAATTGCGATTAACATGTGAACCAATTTCTAGGATAAGTAAGACAACGCCAGTACTTACGATGCCTTGTGATGACTCAAAATCTTTTCGTTCTTAAAGATTTCTACTTGTTAAATCTATGAACACGCCATTCTAGATTGCATGCTAGGGACTAAGTTAAGTTGAAAACGCCATTCTCTTAACATACCACATAAGAAAGAGTAATAGGTTGAGTTCTAACATTGAGCCAACTTGGGCATCTTCATCCGGAAATAAAAAGAATTTGAATGAAACATAACATGTTTGCATGATTATTTGGTGGTGGATAGCACTTCCCCTAACTCGTTTTCTTAACTTGTGAACTACAATCTATTTTTACTATTTAAAATTTGTTTCTGTCTTGTTTTTGTTCGATTTAATTTAAATAACAAATCAACTCCAAAAATCCCAAAAATTTGTGTGAGTGTATCTCTGTGTGTCTAGTGTCTGCATATAAAATTTCGTGGACTTTAGATAAGTGTAAGTCGGTCTAATAATTATTTTTTCGGTGGCTGGTCAGTAGGGACAACAACCCAGTTTTTGTGACATTTAAAGTAGTTAGATAAAACAATCTTCTGCGGGAAAGACCTTATTTTCATATGCTACAATTAACAAATCTTAGTGTTATTAATAATCTTAGTGTTAATAAGGAAAATCAATAGGATATTTGTGTGCTACTTTGTGGTGTGCTTTTAATCTTATCATGAGCCTTCCACCACCTTGCTAGTGAGCACAGAGGAAGGTCTAGTGCAGAAAGTCTCCCCACAAGCAGTATTGAGTCAGCAAAATTCTCACATTCCTTCCAAGAACAACAAATTCACACTTCGGTTGCAAGACTCTGAATTTCACTGCAAACAGTTCCAGATTTCAAGTTCTAATCCTAACCTTAAGGACAAGGTTGTTCTTTAAGGGAAGGGCAATGTTATGAACTTAGGATTGTGATTATCTTAATCACAAATTAAGAGTCAAGTTAGTTGTAATTGAGGGTTTTACTTGTTATTAGGGGAATTTGTTAGAAGTGTCAGCTGGCAGTAGTCACACTTTGTGTATAAAAGCACTTGCTCTTTGGTTTGAAAACAATTCAAAATTTACAAGAAAGAAATTAAATACAAAAAAATTTAGAGCTCTGCTCCATCTCTCATTCCATCTTCTTCCATAGCTTTCTTGTGCTACTTGCAGGTTGATTAAGGGAATTGAGAATTGGGTCATATTGGTGACCTATCATTTAGTTTACAAGTCCTTAACTATCACTGGTTTCTTTGTGGCCTATTTTTTTCCTCTTATCAATTTCAAAACCATCACGCAAGACACCACTGTCTTATATATGTAACTGTGTGTGTAGATATCGCATTAAGTTTTAGCAGGCCTGCAGAGATGATAAGTGAGATGAAATCTGCACTCTCTCTCTCACAGCTCGTCGTTGTTCTACTTCTGCTAATATCCTCTCAATCTCTTCCAAGCTCCGCCAATGCCACTGCCCACCTGAATAATCCTACCAGGGTTCTGATGAAATTGAGGTTCCACCATAAAACCAATTGGCAATATGGGGAGTAGCCCAAGATCATATAAGCACATAGCAAACCTTGTCCCTCACCAATGTGGGACAACTCTCAACACGCCCCCGCACGTGTGGCGGATTTTCAAGCCTACACGTGGACAACAACTGGGTGACGTGGAGCGCGTGTGGCCGTTGGGCTTCACACGTGGACAACCTTGCTCTGATACCATGATGAAATTGAGGTTCCACCATAAAACCAATTGGCAATATGGGGAGTAGCCCAAGATCATATAAGCACATAGCAAACCTTGTCCCTCACCAATGTGGGACAACTCTCAACAGGTTCTTGCCCGCGGCCAGCAAATCCGGATGCGGCTGCAGCAGCAGCAAGAACCACAAGAAGCTGCAAATAATTACGATTTGACTAGTCGGAAGGTCGGGATTCACATGAAGATAGTACGTAGGCCGACTACCGAAGTGCCACGTTTCAAACCACCACGTTTCCGTTACAAATCACCACCTCAAAAATCATCATCATCCCCAATTTCCTTCTCTTGCTTTGGGTTTATCCCTTTGCTTCTTCTTTCTACTGTTTTAGGTAGTGGATATATATGTTTGTGTCTGTATTTGCATACGTCTCATCAAACCAATATATAGAATTTACAAATATTATTGTGTTGTCATTACCTAGCTATGTAAAACATGTATACACTTGTATGGAAAAGAAATGAAGCGGTATGCAAGCATCGCGATCGTTATATAGAGCTGTATGCGAGCAGCATCATAGAAGGCAAACAAATGAGGCGGTTTTGTTGCATGGCCGTACGTTAATTGCGAAAGAACTTAAGCAAGGATTGTAAAAACTGATTGCATAATCTCAACTCGATTAATTATGAGTGAGTTCTGTACTTCATTTATAGGCTTTACAGGATTAGGTGGTTACAGTGTATCTATTATCAAGATTACAATGAAATTCAAATTACAAAATACATAAACCGAAAGCTAAGGTACATGGTGATGATAGAGTCATATTGAAGGAGGACTCTGGATCTTCTCAATCTGTTGAAGACTTTGTGTGTTATCCAAACTGTGATTTGGAGTAGATAAGCGGGAACCATATAATTCAAACTTTGGTTGATGAGTCGCAGCGGGTTGCTGACCTAGAAGACATGTAGGATTAGTTGGTTTATCACTCCCTCGCAAGCTAAGCGGTCGTTGGCGAACGGGAAGCTTGGAAAGAAGATAATTTAATCGGGTGGGAGACAATCCTTTTGTGAGAAGATTAGCAAGTTGGTCAGTAGTAGCAACATAACCAACAACTAACTCTTTGCACACCACTTTCTCTCTAACATAGTGGTAGTCAACTTCAACGTGTCGCATCCGAGCTTGATAAACAGGATTGGAAGCAACGGCAAGGGCGCTGATATTGTCACACCATAACGGTGGTGATGTAAGAGGAAGATGAAGATCACGAAAAATATGACGGAACCAAGACAAGGTAGCTGCAGTATATGCCATATGTCGATATTCAGTCTCAGTGCTAGAGTGGGAGACACCGCGTTGTTTCTTGAAGCTCCAAGATACCAAGTTATCTCCAAGAAAAATACAGTAACCCCCTATCGAGCGACGGTCATCAGGGTCGCCGATATAGTCCGCGTTAGCATAATCAGTGAGAGTAAGAGGACTAGGTTTGTATACAATTCCATGATCATGTGTAGCTTTTAAATAACGTAAGATGCGTTTGACAACAGCCCAATGAGCAGTGGTGGGCGAATGCATATATTGGCAGACTTGGATGACGGCAAAGGCAATGTCAGGTCGTGTAAAAAGAATATATTGAAGTGCACCAACTACACTGCGAAAATCAGTGCCATCCAACAGTGGTTCGCCCTCATATAAACTCAATTTTCAACCAGTGGTAGCAGGAGTGGTGAGTGGTTTGGCATCAACCATTTTTGTCTTGTTGAGGAGGTCCATGATATACTTTGACTGAGAGAAATACGTGGCAGTGGGAGTCCTCTTGATTTCCATGCCTAGAAAATAATGTAAGGGGCTGAGGTCCTTCATGGAAAATATTCGACCGAGTTGAGCAATAAGCTGGGAGATGTGACTAGGCTTGGCAATCGTGTCGTGTCAGTCGTTTTCGTGTAACACCTGTTATCTTAACGGGTCGTGTCGTGTCGCACCCCTTATCTTAACGGGTCCTTAACAGGTCGGGTCACTTTACCCAACGGGTAAAGTGACCCGACCCGTTATGACCCGTTAAGAAAAATATATTTTTTTTTAAATTTGCACATACCACACATTGTCACATAAATATAACTTCAAAACATTAAAACACATTTATCGTTTAAGTACTACATCTACACTCGAAAATAAGAGTTTAATAAAATTGTTAAATTAATATATATATAATTATTATAGTTTATTTATACTTTTATTAAGTATAACATAAGATTTTGTGGTATCCATCCACTATGTGTAAATATATTAAATTGAAGATCGAATTCATTCATTGTATTCATATAGGGTCAAGGAGTGTAGCTGTAAAAAATCATCAAAATCGGAGTTAAAATAACCGTTAAATCGTGATTTTTTGTTTATAACCGTCGAAAAATTTTGTCACGTTACTTGATCTCTGAATGTTTGTTTTTTGCAATTTTTGGCGTATGCGATCTCGAAGCATATACAAACAAGTTTGACGGTTGGATCGTTGAAACTAGTTTTGTAGAATGTGTATCTCATCAAAACAATAGATTCACTAACACTTAAGAGTTTATTCATACTTTCATTAAGTATAACATAAGATTTTGTGGTATCCACTAATCCAAATATTTTAAATTGAAGATCGAATTCATTCATTGTATTCATATAGGGTCAAAGAGTGTAGATGTAAAAAATCATCAAAATCGGAGTTAAAATAACCGTTAAATCGTGATTTTTCGTTTATAACCGTCGAAAACTTTTGTCACGTTACTTGATCTCTGAATGTTTGTTTTTTGCAATTTTTGGCGTATGCGATCTCGAAGCATATACAAACAAGTTTGACGGTTGGATCGTTGAAACTAGTTTTGTAGAATGCGTATCTCATCAAAACAATAGATTCACTAACACTTAAGAGTTTATTCATACTTTCATTAAGTATAACATAAGATTTTGTGGTATCCACTAGTGTAAATATTTTAAATTGAAGATCGAATTCATTCATTGTATTCATATAAGGTCAAGGAGTGTAGCTGTAAAAAATCATCAAAATCGGAGTTAAAATAACCGTTAAATTGTGATTTTTCGTTTTATAACCGTCAAAAAGTTTTGTCCCGTTACTTGATCTCTGAATGTTTGTTTTTTTTCAATTTTTGGCGTATGCGATCTTGAAGCATATACAAACAAGTATGACGGTTTGATCGTTGAAAATAATTTCGTAGAATGCGTATCTCATCAAAACAATAGATTCACTAACACTTAAGAGTTTATTCATACTTTCATTAAATATAACATAAGATTTTGTGGTATCCACTAATGTAAATATTTTAAATTGAAGATCGAATTTATTCATTGTATTCATATAGGGTCAAGGAGTGTAGCTGTAAAAAATCATCAAAATCGGAGTTAAAATAACCGTTAGATCGTGATTTTTCGTTTATAACCGTCGAAAAGTTTTGTCCCGTTACTTGATCTCTGAATGTTTGTTTTTTGCAATTTTTGGCGTATACGATCTCGAAGCATATACAAACAAGTATGACGGTTGGATCGTTGAAACTAGTTTCGTAGAATGCGTATCTCATCAAAACAATAGATTCACTAACACTTAAGAGTTTATTCATACTTTCATTAAGTATAACATAAGATTTTGTGGTATCCACTAGTGTAAATATTTTAAATTGAAGATCGAATTCATTCATTGTATTCATATAGGGCCAAGGAGTGTACCTGTAAAATATCATCAAAATCGGAGTTAAAATAACCGTTAAATCGTGATTTTTCGTTTATAACCGTCGAAAACTTTTGTCCCGTTACTTGATCTCTGAATGTTTGTTTTTTGCAATTTTTTGCTGATGCGATCTCGAAGCATATACAAACAAGTTTGACGGTTGGATCATTGAAATTAGTTTCGTATAATTCGTATCCCATAAAGTTGAATGGTATGTGTGTGTGTGTGTGTGTGTGTATTTAGTATACTTACGGGCCTTCTTTCTTCCTAACCCAGTGGATATGTGTGCAAACATGGTTCCTCTAGGCTCTGGGTTCGAAGGTTGGTGTCCATTAATATGGTGAATGCGATGATGATGATGATCCACCAAGGAAAAATCTATTTATTTTGTACGTAATTATTATATTTTTTAGGAGTATAAAATTTAATTTAAAATCTAATACATATATATATATATATATAATTATTATAGTTAATATTTTGGGGGTATAATTATTCAAGTATATATAATTATTATAGTTAATTTAATATATATATATATATATATATATATATATATTATTATAGTTAATATTTTGGGGGTATAATTATTCAAGTATATATAATTATTATAATTATTATAGTTAATTTAATATATATATATATATATATATATATATATTATAGTTTTTAGGGGTATAAAATTGTTAAATTAATATATATAATTTTTATAGTATTTTTTTAGGGTTATAAAATTATAAAATTAATATTCTGCTTATCGTGTTTCGTGTTACCCACGTGTATACCCGAACCAACCCGTTATCTTAACAGGTGCTTATCGGGTTACCCGATAACGACCCGATTCGTTATCGTGTCGACCCGAACACCTGTTAATTTCGTGTCGTGTTGTGTCGGGTTATCGGGTCGTGTCAGGAATTGCCAGGCCTAGATGTGACTTGCATTGTTGCCCATAACAAGGATATCGTCGATATAATCAACAAATAAATAATGGTGGTGCCATTGAAGAAAGTAAAAAGTGATGAATCTGCCATGGATGCCTGAAAACCCAAGTGCTCAAGATGTTGAGAAAAACAGTGAAAACCAGGCGCGAGGAGCCTGTTTCAAACCATATAAAGATTTATGCAAACGACAAACGTGAGAGGTACTGAGGATCAACAAAGCCAAAGGGTTGGCGCATATACACTTCCTCGGTCAAAGAGCCATGTAAAAATGCATTTTGGACGTCGAGTTGGCGAATGGGCCAGTTGTAGTGCATGGCAATGGAAAGAAGAAGTCTGATCGTGGCATGAGTGACAATGGGGCTAAAAGTTTCACTGTAGTCAATTCTGGCTTGTTGATGAAAACCATTTGCCATAAAACATGCTTTGAATCGTTGTATGAAACCATCATAATGCCTCTTAATTTTGTACACCCATTTATTTGGAAGAACGTATGGATGATTGAAATGGAACCAAAGACCAAGTACCGGTTTGTTGGAGGGCATTAAACTCTTCTGCCATAACCTGTCTCCATTCTACATATTTGCTTGCTAGTGTAAAACGAGTAGGCTCAACCACATCATTAGTTGTAGGGGAAATAAATGCATATTTAGGATTAGGTTTGTGAATCCCTTCCTTGGCACGAGTAACCACAGGATGTGTAGGTAGAGTGGACTGCTGAGAGGAAGAGGTGACAGTGGATGTACTTGCATTCGCAGGGTGGGGAGAAACTACGGGGTCTAAAGGTAGATTATTAACTGGAAGGGATAAGGATGAGGGAGTGGGGTTGTCAGAAGGGGTGGGACGTGGGGTAGCAGGAGGGATTGATGGAGTAGTAGTGGGGTTGACAGTACGTGTAGCTCAACGGCTTCACACAGGACAACATGCTATAATACTATTCCACTATAAAATCAATTGGTCACACGTGCTTCAATATAGAAACTTCATGTTCTTGGTTTTGATGACCATGTACGATGTACGTACATACATATGAAAAATTATTGTATATTTATATTGAGGATTTGATTTTCGGATATATTGGATCGGAATTAATGGATGAAAAATTATTTCAAAAGATCCAAATTTTGGATGAGAAAAGCAAGAGGCATGTATAATTATATTTATTGAGATTCATAATGGCTTTGCAGAAAGGGAACAAAAGATGAATTTCCAAACCTAGTTATTGCAGCATAACTCTATATGAGTTTCCGAAAAATAAAAAAATAAAAAATAAATAAAAGAGTAACTCTTTTTGTTTATTCCTTTATACTTTTCATCGAATCACCTTTACAACCCGTTGTTGGTGTGGAAGTCAGATTTGTAGTCAGGGGAGGCTGAAAAGCCTCTGTGAGTCTTCCCGACCCCCAAAAGTGATGAATAACCGTAACTTGTCACCAGTTGTTCCCTTTTTTAAGAAAGAAAAAAATCGAATCACCTTGACTTTTACTGCTAAGTGGTGGCTAGAAACATGATGAATAAGCACCCATTGACATAGAAACAGAAGCAAGCCATTAATTCCTTTGTCTTCGAGGTCTCTCCAAGAAAAACATAATAGAGGCATCACATTCTCTTCTATCCTTGTCAACGTGATTTGGTCGACCTTTAAGAAAAGGTCTCTGGCTAATTTGTTCTTTTTCATCAAACCTCTAAAACTTTCAAAGCTCGAACTTTTGTGATTAGCAAATTCGAACTAAACATCTTCCAACATTAAGAGAGATTTGTACCGCTATGCTAAGAGCTAACTACGTCAAAAACACAACTTGATCGATCAAAGCCACCATCGAATTTTATTGACCTTTAAGAAAAGGTCTCTAGCTAATTTATTTTTTTTAACTTTCAAAGCACGAACTTTTGTGATTAGCAAAGAGGGAGATTCGAACTTAAACATCTTCTAACATTAAAGCTGCGACAGATTCTAAATAATTTTTGTGAGGCGTCGGGGGCAGAAAGTGAACCTGCAAAAGTCTAGTGTCTATTTTGGTGCAAATGTTCCTTTCACTTTGGCGGAGACGCTGGGGAATGTTCTCGGCATGTCTATGGTGGATGATCCAGGGACTTACTTGAGGGTGCCTGCGATTTGGGGTCGGTCGAAGAAACGTGGGTTGGCTTATGTTAAGGGGAGGATAATGGAGAAGTTGCAAGGATGGAAGCAGCGCACTTTATCGCGGGCAGGGCGAGAAGTTTTAATTAAAGTTGTGGTTCAAGCCATGCCGGCCTACCCTATGAGCATTTTCAAATTTTCCGCTATTGTGTGTAATGAGTTGGATGCTTTGGTGGCCGAATTCTGGTGGGGAAGTAGAGATGGGGAGCGGAAGATACATTGGGTGTCTAAGGGGGTTCTTGGTCTACCAAAGGAGATGGGAGGATTGGGCTTTAGGAACTTTCAGGATTTTAATATTGCCCTCCTTGCTAAACAATGTTGGCGATTAATTACTGAGCCTGATTCTTTTTGGGCTCGGGTGATGAAGGCCCGATATTTCCCTCACTGCTCTATTTGGGAAGCATCCAAAGGGGGCCGTTCATCTTGGGCGTGGGATAGCATTCTCTCGGGGAGGGACTTGTTAATTTCTGGAGCCCATTGGCAGATTATGGGGGGCAGGGAGGTGCGGGTCTGGGTGGATAAGTGGCTGCCCGCGCTTTCGGCGGGTCACCCTACACCAGTCAACTCGATTCCGGTTTCTCCTAACCTGTTGGTGGAATCTCTGATTTGCCCCATTTCCCGTCAGTGGGATATAAATTTCCTGGTTCCTTTCCTCTCGGCAGTTGATCAACAGGCTATTTTGAATACTCCTATTGGAGTTCTTGACCGCCTGGATCGGTTGGTGTGGAACTCAAGCAAAAATGGTTTATTTTCAGTCCGCTCGGGGTATCGTTGGTTGCAAGGCCGTGCTCTGATGGGGAGAGATCACCGTCTGCCTACTACCCAGCAAATTCCCTGCGCCCTCTGGAGGCTTATCTGGAAGGTTGCGGTGCCACCAAAATTGCGGCATTTCCTTTGGTTATCCCCGCACAGGTGCATCCTTACCTGATATGCGTTATTCTCCCGTCGGGCTGTTTCGAATTCGCTATGCCCTATATGCCATGATTCGGTGGAATCCCTGGAACACCTATTTCTTCTTTGCCCTTGGGTTCATCCTGTTTGGTTTGGGGGAGCTCTGAATTATATTGTGGACCCGAGTGGCATTAGTTCTTGGGGGGCTTGGCTGATGGAAGTCTTTACCTCGAACTCCAGATCTGGGGCCGACAAGGTTTGCTTTCAAGCTTATGTTGTTTTTACTTGTTGGTTCATCTGGAAGGCGAGATGTGACTTTGTGTTTAACCAAACGCCCATTGACCCTCGGAAAGTTATTTTGGCAATATCCAATGCTTTGGAGTCTTTTTGGATGGCTCGGCAGACTGGGATGTCCTCGGGGACTCCGGCCTCATCTCGGTCACGGCTGGTGGTGAAATGGGGTCCTCCTCCCTCTTCTTTTGTCAAGATAAATGTCGATGCCAGTTGGTCTATGGGTTCTAATGCTGGTTATGCGGGGGTGGTTGCGAGGAATGCGGAAGGGGCTTTTGTAGCGGTTGCACGCCACTCTATCCGGGCTCCTTGTGTGGCCGCGGCGGAAGCGCTAGCAGTGTTTCATGGGTGTGAGTTAGGGATCTCTCTTGGGCTTAGCAATGTTATCGTGGAGTCGGATTCAAAAGAGACGATTTCTTCTCTTTCTCAGTCTATTTCTTCTGGCAGTTGGGAGGCCTTTCCTGTCTTGTCTCGTGTCAAGCTTCTGGGGGAGGCGTTCCAGCACTGTCGCTAGTCTTGGGTTCCAAGATCGGCCAATGAGGCGGCGCACGTTCTAGCGTCGAATGGTATTACGGAGATGTGTGATTGTGTGTGGGTTGTACGACCCCCATCTTCGTTGGTCTTTGTTCTCAACAACGACGGCCTTCCCTGTCCTCATTAGTGTTTTGGTTGGTCTTCGGGGTGACTCTACTGCGTGGTAGTAGTGTCTGCTTTGTATCCCCTCTATTATGGCTCTTGGTTTGGTTGTCTGTGTTAGCCTCCTTGTAGGCTTTCTTGCTTGTTTCTCTGCCCTGTTCTTTGGGGTCTTCGGCTTCTGCCTTCAAAAAAAAAAGAAAAAAAAAAGAGAGATTTGTACCGCCATACTAAATGCTAGTTGCGTTAGAAACACAACTTGATCGATCACAGCCACCATCGAATAACAAATCCCCCCGCCCAGTTGGTGTTTACATACAATTGACAAGAATCTTTACTACGATTAACAAGAATCTTTACTTTATCCACCAGCCATGAAAACCCTAATCTGTTTTTTTCCTTCACATTTCTCTTTATCTTTGCGCTTAATTAGTGCTAATTACACTTAAACAGATAGCAACAAAGGTCTATTGAAGTGTGTCACTCTTCCTAATCAACCACCTTCGAAAAATTAGTTACTATTATTAGGTTATTAGAAAACCTAATATTTGAGAGAAGATGAGAAGAGAATTACTAGTATGGTCCTTTTTTATTCTCTGTCTAGTTGTTCATTCTGCATGTGAAAGCACTTCCAACCCTAAAACCGGAGATTACACACCTCTGAAGGAGCAGCATGATCACCTTAAGCTTAAGGGTGAGCTTTCAAATTCTCTCGACAGATCGAGAAATATAACCGATCCCTACGTTCTTTTTCAGTAATTTTATCAATTTTATGAGCTCTGCAGATGTATATGATATGATGAACAAATCAACCAGAAAAGGTCATCAAAGAATGCATGAATTTCAGCCTTTAAGGCTCTCCCAGAGAGCAAAGCCAGCCAACGGTGGTGCCTCCGACCTTAGCCGCACCTGTCCCAGCAAGGGTGCGGCAAGCTCTGTACTAGCTAAACCCCCCACTTTCTTCCTCTCCGCAGTGTTCAGGCATGTTGCTGTTGGATCGATCATCTTTGCTCGTACTGATAGCTTAAGGTAATTTTGCAAACGTTATTTCGGACGCGATCAACATGGGAGTTTTGCGATGAAACTTTCGCTGTTAAACGCCTGCGTTTAAACCCGTTCCTCAAACCTGCTTCTTATGTAATCGTTAGGTAGAATATCTATTTAGTTGTCTGCTAACTGATCTGTATATGAGCATTGAGCATGGCGATGTTTAAACGAAAGTAGAAACATGATTTGTATATGCAAATGAAAGTATGATACTAAATACAAAGAAAAGCATTAACACATGGTTTATACATGAACTCCATACAATCTGACTTATTGGCAAGGTTTTCGATATGTAGAAGTGAAAAAGATACAGAACCTTTTGTAAAGAGCTCCACACACCAGCATATACAATATACTTTTCCCACAATTGATCAGAGCAACACGACACGGTCATACATATTTTATTTCCGAGCTTAGCAGACTAGATTCTGAAAACATCTGTCTGAAATCGCTCTTCATACAACCTCCAATGGTCATACCTCTCCGTATGGAAGACTGACCGCGGAATGTAGAAGTTTGGCTTTTTAATCTCCTTCAAATTCTTCAGATTGGATGTTGTGTTCTCAATATCCCGGCTAGTCAAGTTCACACACCCAAATAAATCCAAGTACTCGAGATTTGGACATCCTACAGATATCAAAGTAAACCCTTTAGCCGATACCTTTGAGAACCGAAGTTCAAGGTGCTCCAAATTTGGCATAGATTTGCCAATTGCAGCAGCTTCTGAATTTCCATCCTGAGGGCAAGTTTTTAAGTACTCATCTGGAACAACTCCAGTGTATTCGGATGGATCTAACCAGTTCAGCATATTCCGCTTCAAGATTTTCAAATTTGGGCAGTTCCTCCCAATCAACACCAGAGACTCATGAGATACTTCATGGCAATAGCTGATATCAAGTTCCCGGATCATGGGGCAGCGAACTGCTATATCAGCCATGGACAAAACAGTCACATTCGGGCAGCTCTTGATCGAAAGAACCTCGAGGTTCGGGCACCTAAAACATTACATTACAATCACTACAATGTCTCACTTCCTCATTCAAACGGAAGGAAAAATGATGCTTCAAAATGCTATATTTGGCAAAAAAAAACACTTCTAATTGTAGATCGGAAAACATTATTAACCCGTTTAAGGTAGTATTAGTGCCATCACAATCTAAACCTCAAAGATCAAATTTTGACGATCCAAAAACTCAAATCTAAACCTTTAGCTCAACATACAACAATCAAGATCAAAACTTTATGCCGAAAACATCGAATCAACGATAACCCACTTTTTTCATTCAAAATTAAGCATAACCCGATTCTCCTAATTCAAAACAGATAAACAAATCGTATTCTGTTATACCTCTGAGCGACGTGCGAGAGAGACTGGTTGGAGCAGTGCCTGGTGCGAATCTGTTTCAACGAGCCCGCGCTCCAATCAACGACAGATCGGAGCATGGAATCGACCCGCCGCTCGAACTCCGGAGTCCACCACCGCGCGGATTCGAACGGCGGCTCGAGGTCGAAGGCGGAGTTGAGGCAGTGATCCTTGCACACCTGCAGCCACGGCTTGCAGACCAGCATCGGCCCACTCCATCGGTGCTCCAGGGTGAGCCGACCCAGGATGTTGATCAGGCACTCCTGGGTCAACTCGGCCCAGTCCGAGCCGGACTCTGTCACAGTTTCTTCGGCGTCGGTTGTGTCCATTTTCGGTGGTTGCACGAAAACGAGAGAGTTCTGTTTCTTTCGGTTGAGGCTACTTATGGGAAAAGTTATGAAATGTGGGTAGATCGGTCATTTTACGTGCAAGGTTGTTCCAAAACTTGCCACGTGTCGTTTCTTTGTGTCACTACTAATCTGACTATCCAATGGGCGGCTTATCTGAACTGATACCTCTTGAGAGTTCCGAGAATCCTTCAATCATATCCGTTCATTATATATCGTGCGGTCGGTTTTTGTCAGATATTATTCATATTTAATTTTAAATAAAAAAAATTCACAATAATTTATGACCGTATTATGTACGATAAACGAATGTGATTAGAGGATCCAGGATCCCGCAAGACGTCCAGGATCTGAACCGTTAATAGTTGTCAGCACATGATGATGTTATGCATCATGATGATTCATCATGCAAGTAGGTTCGAGCAAGATGCACAAAATCCTATTTTTTGGAGCAAAACTATATATTTTACACTAAAAGGGGAGGAAGGAGAGAGGAGTTCGATTAAACCACACAATTGACAACTTAATTTGGTATCAAATTCGTCATCTACGAGATTCGAACTTAAGATATTTGACTTACAAGTAAAGAGGTATACTACCAGTCTGTAGTATTGAGTGACTTACAGATGCACCGAAATATACCACCAGAATACCTAAGAAGATTATTATTCGAGCCGAAAATAACCAAAATTACTAGAGAAGGAATGAAAGGCTTGTTAAGATGATTCGGTCTATGTTGCAATGCAATATTCCTTTCCAGCTCCCCGTCTCCCACCAAGAGGAGGAACAGCTGATGCAGTTTCATCTCATGCCTCCTTAAACTAAAAGAAGGCCTTGTTGTACGGCTCACCTCCGGGAACAAATCAAAGGGGAGGTGGGTGGTGGTTGTGGGACAAAATACTCGCTTTGTGTGAGTGTGGAGGCAAACGCCCAAGTGATCATATGGCCGTACTGAAGTATTTCTCCTAGCTTGGGAAAACAAGGAGGGAAATGTTCGTTTGGTTGTATCGAAAATACAAACATATACTTGAAGCATCAACCCTTTTCGAAATTCAAATATGCTCCGGTGTAGTGTATACAACGGAATTTCCATCTGGTAGATCTTGGTTAATAAATCCTCGACCAAGGAAGTATAGCGTACTCCAGAGCATACTAGAAAATTCCGTTCCTACCGCAATTTACAACATGATGAGTTCTCCCAAGGCAATTCTACATCACTGCAAAACTCTACTCAGTTATTTCCATCTACATCACTGCATCAAGCAAGCCATTGGGTATAAAATTGGGTATACGCGAACATGCAAGGTCCTTAATTTCCCGATGTGAAAAAAAAAAAAGAAAAAAAAAAGACACTCAGTCTAACATATGCAGTATAAAATTCAGATTTCAATCACTGAGAAATCATTCAATTTTATTATAAACATAATATCAACATAACAAGCAAACAAAAGATCTAGATCCCTTTCGTTCTGAACCCAACAAAATAAAAATAAAAAATAAAAAACAGAAGGGAAGACTGGCTACGTTAATAGGAGGAGGAGGCGTAGAGGGGGCGGCGGTACTCATCGAAGTACTCGTCGCGATTGATGAAGACGATGGCGTAGAGGGCGTAGATGATTCCCGGAATGTACCCCAGCAGCGTCAGCAGCAAGCATATGCAAAACTCCACCTGCACAAGTAATTGCCAATCCAATTCCAAAATTCAATTTTTCACCATTAACAAGATCAAATCTGCCTCCAGAAGAAGACCACGGAGGAGAAAGAAAGGGGTCTTACGGTGCAGCAGCCGTGCCGGAGACAAACGCCCAGCGGAGGGAGCAAGATTGCGATCAGAATCTCACAAAAGATCTCGCAGCGACTCGGCATTTTCGTTTCTCAGATATTTTCTAGAGAGAGATTGTGTTTTGCCTTAATGAAGAAGCAAACAAAGACAAGATGGTTGATGAATCGTGACGGTGACATCCAGTGTATTGGGCTTTTTTTCGCGCCAGAGCCCGCCATATATAAATAGATAAAGCCCAACTTTACAGTTTTGGGCTTGTCCATATATTGGGCCGAAATACAGCCCCACGCCGCCTACACCTCTCCACCTGCTTTCCTCATGTCCTTTTCCTCCCCTCTTCCTCCGTGGGCCCCGCCGTCCCCGTCCAGCATTTCGTCACTCTTTCGCCATCTCTCAGGTACCCGAGAATCCACTGAGAGAGTATATTTGGCTATTGTTACTGTAACGCCAACCAGAAACGTTTCTTCTTTCTCGTTTCTGTACTTTCCCAATTCAAACTTCTAAGCGCAACGTTCTGTTGATTCCATGGAGTTCAAATTCCGATCGGTGGACGAAAGGCCGCCGCCGCCGTCGCCGTCGCCTTCTTCCGCCATCAGCTACTTCTCCTCCGAGCAAGCCGCATTCCGAGGTCTCTCTCTACCTTCTTACTCTTCTCGCAATTTTCTCTTTCCTCGCTCTTCTGTTTGGCTGCCGAGAGAACCAAAAGAAAGTAAATTTGGTTCGATTTTCTGTTCTTTTCTTCATAGAAATTCAATTCAGCTAATTTTGTCGCTCTATAATCTTCTCTAAACAGGCCAAACAGCTGCTCTTATTACTTCGACTCTGGCGACGATTTCAACACAACCGAATTTTGCGCCACCACGAACGCCGCCGCCGTCGATTTTCCGGAATCCGGATATGAGATTGAACCTGGACCCGGCCCAGAACCCCAGGTCCGTCCGCGAAGAGTTGATCGAGCGTCAGCTGGAGAAGGAGATGATCAGGGAGGAGATTATCGCGGCGGAGATAGCGCGACGGTGGGCTCTCGAAGCGGAGGTGAGGAGGGAACTCATGCTGGAGCGGGAAATCGCCATGCGAAGACCCGCTGGCGAAGGTCTCGGTTTTTATCAGGACCGGTGCGGTGCGATGCTGTTCGACCACAGAGTCCACCACCCCTTCGATGATGGCCGGTTCGGATTCTTCGCTTCTCGTGCGCCCGCCGCATTCGATAGTTTCACGTGGTGGCGGCAACCGGAACCTCTGACCAATGGCTTCAACTCGCTTCCGGCTCCTCCTCCTACTTTAGAGCTCAATAACGAGGACAAGTTGATCATACTGGTCAGTCGCATTTCTACATTATTTGATTGCTTTTCAACTTAATTATGCTCTGTGTATGGCACTTGTGGTGGGAATGCTCTGTTTTGTGCTAGAGTGGGAGATTTTTCGGGGTTTAGGATGATTTTCTGGTAACGAAGGTATCGCTTGGTGTCAAGGATTGCATTGGATTGGATTGGATAACTTGTTGGATTCTATGTATGATGAAGTAAGCAATTGATGTCAACCTTCAAACGTTACATCCGTTTCTTTCATTACCATACGTTTAGTCTAGTGAGTTATCGAATCCAATCATAGACACCAAACGAGGCCTAAGAGTCGTGG
This sequence comes from Cotoneaster glaucophyllus, assembly GCA_036320875.1. Taxonomy (NCBI): domain Eukaryota; kingdom Viridiplantae; phylum Streptophyta; class Magnoliopsida; order Rosales; family Rosaceae; genus Cotoneaster; species Cotoneaster glaucophyllus. Next base: position 524,446 of record CM070063.1, read on the forward strand.
TTAGACCATGAGAACCAAGGCAAAAGATGAGATTGATGGTCAATTGCAAACCAAGAGACACCATATGTTTTGGATTGTCTAGATTTCTGGCTCCTTCGACCTGAGAAATCTTGGCTTTTGGGGTCTATGTTTTACAGTTACGTTGCAGAGTCTGTGCTACTAGTAGCGTCTGCATTGCCTAAGTGGCTGTGCCCATAACCAATGCTACATTGCTAATATTGACTTACAAGGTTTATATCAATTTGTTCCCTATACATGTGGTAGTCCTTTTGCTTGTGGATCAGCACTTTAAAAGTCAGTCCCAATGGGGCATCATTGTCATTCGTTACTAGATTATTTTTCCTCGATCAGTTGCTATGACATTTTGTTATAGTGACATCAGTTTGATCAAGGTACGGAATTATCTAATAATAATGGCTGTGGTGATCATTGGAAGTTGATTTTTCATTTGCGGGTTGACTTGGAGAAGGCTACCCACGCATATGCAGCGGTCCCTTGTGGTGGCTTGTGTTAGGTATATTGTTCTTATACATAATTGTATCTACATGCCACACTCACCTAAATACTTCAAACAGACAGATTCCTCTGTAATTATTTCAGCATCTTGAATATTTGTTTTGAATCAAGTTTATAATGGTAAGACGAGCATCGATATTAAAATCATTTATTGGCCGAGTTGTGCAAGCATTCGAAATTGAAGATTTCTTAGACAACACATTCTTTTCACTGGTTTTTTCTACTTAAGATTACTGAAAAGTTGTTTTCTGTTGTTCATTTGGGTTGAAAAGGACCGTCTTGTTAGTGTACTTTGTATAAGTATCTTTGTTGCAGGCGAAACCCGACCCAAATCTCTCTGGAGTCAAGCGGAAAACACCACCAACAGTGGGTGCAAGTGAGCTACCCCCATTTGGGTTGAAAAAGAAACCCAAGGAGGAATGGAGCTGTGCCCTGTGCCATGTTAGTGCAACAAGTGAGAAAGGCTTGATTCATCACATTAACGGTAAGAAGCACCAAGCCAAGGAAGCAAGACTGAGAGCTCAGAAACCGAGCTCCAGCAATGCACAATCATCAAAGAAAGCTGCAATCTTTTCTGGGCCTAAGAAGATCAACGGTATCAGAAGCACAGAATTGAGGGCCAAACAAGTTAGAAAATCGCGTGACCATAATGAAACCAGTGACGTTTCCAACCAGAAAATGCAGGAACAAGGCACTTCAAAAAAGGAAAAAGAGGAGCCGCCAATGCTGAAAGACCAGTGTGGAGAGGTTCTCAAGAACAAGGACGAGGTTAAAATGGTGGAAGGAGTGGAGAGAAAAGAAGATGTAAAGAAACAGAAGAAATTTAAGTTTTGGTGTGAAAGTTGTAAAATTGGTGCCTATAATCCAAAGGTGTGGTCGTCTCATATAAGTGGGAAGAAGCACATTGCTAGGAGTCAGGAGCTTACACAAAATAATGTTCCGATTGCAAGTTTCATGGCATCATTGGAGGCTAGCAAGGACGCAGAAGATACTGATGCAGCCAAAGAAGCGCAGGAGAAGATTCCAACAACCACTGCCATTGCATCATCAGAGGCTAGTATCAAGGCAGAAGATTCTGATGCGGCCGAAGAAGCGCAGCAGAAGATTCCAACACCCACTGCCATACCATCAGCAGAGGCTCGTAAGGATGCAGAAGATGCTGACGCGGCCAAAGAAGAACAGGAGAAGTTCAATGGCATCATGATCGAGCTAATGAGAATTCATAACACTGATGTGGCAAAAGAAGCAAAGAACAGTGCAGAAATTGTTGTTACAGACACAGATAAATGAGCTGCATACCCAATGATGAATAAGTTGCAGCAGAGACGGGCGCGATTTATCTGTTGATGTCCTGCTTTTTATTTCAAGTTTCGGGTTGTTTATTTTCTGTACACCATTTTTCTCTTTATGCACGTTTTTTTTTTTTTTGGTTCTCTCGCTTTTGAATTGAATAAATCATTAGAAGTGTACCGAAGAAGTAGTAGGGGGCTCGGAAATTACTTTTAATTTTAGTTATAAGAGTAAACACTCGTAACCGCATGAGCTACAATCCTCTTACCACTAATTAAGCTTTACGCTAATAGTTAAAGATGTGGATACATTGGCGTACCAGGCGTAAGTCTTGGTAAAGTAGGCGAAAAAGGTGTTTGTAAAGCATCCATTAGCACTTCAAAAAAAATAAAAAATTAATGAAAATGGTTTGAAAATTTTGAATTTTAACGATAAAGATAAAATAAATGATAAATTAAATAGTATCAAGTTTGACTTTTTAGTGTAAAAATATGATTTTTCATTAAAGTGAACAATACCAAGGTCTTTTCGTTAAAATGTCCCCTTAAAAAAAGCGAAGTTAAAGTTAATCACGCATGTCCAAAGCATTGCTTGATACCATGGCAAAGCTCGAGTATATTTTGCTGTTGTAACCGCAACGCCAACAAGAAACGTTTCTTCTTTCTCGTTTCTGTACTTTCCCAATTCAAACTTCAAAGCGCAACGTTCTATTGATTCCATGGAGTTCAAATTCCGATCGGTGGACGAGAGACCGCCGCCGCCTTCTTCCGCCGTCAGCTACTCCTCCTCCGAGCAAGCCGCATTCCGAGGTCTCTTTCTACCTTCTTACTCTACTCGCAATTTTCTCTTTCCTCGCTCTTCTGTTTGGCTGCCGGGAAAACCAAAAGAAAGTAAATTTAGTTCGAAATTCAGTTCTTTTCTTTATAGAAATTGAATTCAGTTAATTTTCTCGCTCTATAATCTTCTCTAAACAGGCCAAACAGCTGCTCTAATTACTTCGACTCTGACGGCGATTTCAACACAACCGAATTCTGCGCCACCACTACCGCCGGCGCCGTCGATTTTCCGGAATCCGGATATGAGATTGAACCTGGACCCGGCACGGAACCCGAAGTCCGTCCACGACGAGATGATCGAGCGCCAGCTGGAGAAGGAGATGATCAGGGAGGAGATTATCGCGGCCGAGATTGCGCGACGGCGGGCTCTCGAAGCGGAGGTGAGGAGAGAGCTCATGCTGGAGCGGGAAATCGCCATGCGAAGACCCGCTGGCGAAGGGCTCGGTTTTGATCAGGACCGGTTGGGCGCGATGCGGTTCGACCACAGCGTCCACCACCCCTCCGATGATGACCGGTTTGGATTCTTCGCTTCTCGTGCGCCCGCCGCATTCGATAATTTCACGTGGCGGCAGCAACCGGAACCTCTGACCAATGGCCTCAACTCGCTTCCGGCTCCTCCTCCTACTTTAGAACTCAACAACAAGGACAAGTTGATCTTACTGGTCAGTCGCATTTCTACTTTTTAAGATTTGATTGGTTTTTAACTTAATTATGCTTTGCTTATAGTTTACTCCACTTGTGGTTGGAATGCTCTGTTTTTGTGCTAGAGTGGGGGATTTTTCGGGGTTTAGGGTAATTTCTGGTAGCAAAGGCATCGCTTGGTGTCAAGAATTGGATTGGATAACTCATTGATCAAGTAAGAAATTGATGTCTACTTTCAAAACGTCACATCCGTTTCTTTCATTAGCATACATTTAGTCTAGCGAGTTATCGAATCCAATCATAGACACCAAACAAGGCCTAAGAGTCATGGTTAGACCACGAGAACCAAGGTAAAAGATGAGGTTGGTGGTCAATTGCAAACCAAGAGACACCCGAGAAATCTTGGCTTTTGGGGTACATGTTTTACAATTACATTGCAGAGTCTGTGTTACTAGTAGCATCTGCATTGCCTAAGTGGCTGTGCCCATAACCAATGTTACATGGCTAATATTGATTTACAAGGTTATATCAATTCGCTCCCTATGCATGTGGTGGTCCTTTTGCTTGTGGATCAGCACTTTAAAAGTCAGTCCCAAGGGGGCATCATTGTCATTCATTATGTAGATCATTTTTCCTCGATCAGTGAATAAGATGGTTTACTATGACATTTTGTTATAGTGACATCAGTTTAATCAAGTTACGGAATTATCTAACATTAATGGCTTTGGTGATCATTGGAAGTTGATTTTTCATTTGCGGGTTCACTTGGAGAAGGCTACCCATGCATATGCAGCGGTCCCTTGTTTGTCCTTATACATAATTGTATCTAGATGCCACGCTCACCTAAGTACTTAGGACAGGCAGATTCCTCTGCAATTATTTCAGCATCTTGAATATTTGTTTTGAATCAAGGTTATAATGGTAAGACAAGCATGGATATTAAACTCATTTATTGGCTGAGTTGTGCAACAGCTTTCAAAATTGAAGGTTGACATCTTGCAGATTTCTTAGACAACGCATTCTTGTCACTGGTTGTTTTTACTTAAGATTACCGAAAGTTGTCTATTGTTGTTCATTTGGGTTGAAAACTACTGTTTGTTAATGTACTCCGTATAAGTATCTTTGTTGCAGGCGAAACCTGACACAAATATCTCCGGAGTCAAGGGGAAAACACCACCAACAGTGAGTGCAAGTGAGCTACCCCCATTTGGGTTGAAAAAGATACCCAAGGAGGAATGGAGCTGCGCCCTGTGCCATGTTAGTGCAACGAGTGAGAAAGACTTGATTCATCACATTAACGGTAAGAAGCACCAAGCCAAGGAAGCAGGACTGAGAGCTCAGAAACCGAGCTCCAGCAATGCACAATCGTCAAAGAAAGCTGCAAACTTTGCTGAGCCTAAGAAGATCAACGGTATCAGAAGCACAGAATTGAGGGCCAAACAAGTTAGAAAATCACTTGACCATAATGAAACCAGTGACGTTTCCAACCAGAAAATGCAGGAACAAGGCACTTCAAAAAAGGAAAAAGAGGAGCCGCCAATGCTGAAAGACCAGTGTGGAGAGGTTCTCAAGAACAAGGACGAGGTTAAAATGGTGGAAGGAGTAGAGAGAAAAGAAGATGTAAAGAAACAGAAGAAATTTGAGTTTTGGTGTGAAAGTTGTAAAATTGGTGCCTGTAATCCAAAGGTGTGGTCGTCTCATATAAGTGGGAAGAAGCACATTGCTAGGAGTCAGAAACTTACACAAAATAATGTTCCGATTGCAAGTTTCATGGCATCATCGGAGGCTAGCAAGGATGCAGAAGGTGCTGATGCGGCCAAAGAAGCGGAGGAGAAGATTCCAACAGCCACTGCCATGGCATCATCAGAGGTTAGTATTGAGGCAGAAGATTCCGATGCGGCCAAAGAAGCGCACCAGATTCCAACATCCACTGCCATACCATCAGCAGAGGCTAGTAAGGATGCAGAAGATGCTGACGCGGCCAAAGAAGCACACGAGAATTTTGCACCACCACGACCGCCGGCACCGTCAATTTTCCGGAATCCAGATATGAAATTGAACCTGGACCCGGTACAGAACCCGAGGTCCATCCACGACGAGATGATCGAGCGCCAGCTAGAGAAGGAGATGATCAGGGAGGAGATTATGGCGGCCGAGATTGCACGACGGCAGGCTCTCGAAGCGGAGGTGAGGAGAGAGCTCATGCTGGAGCGGGAAATCGCCATGCGAAGAGTCGCTGGCGAAGGGCTCGGTTTTGATCAGGACCGGTGCAGTGCGATGATGTTCGACCACAGAGTCCACCACCCCTTCAATGATGACCAGTTTGGATTCTTCGCTTCTCGTGCACCCGCCGCTTTCGATAATTTCACGTGGCGGCAGCAACTGGAACCTCTGACCAATGACTTCAACTCGCATCCGGCTCCTCCTCCTACTTTAGACCTCAACAACAAGGACAAGTTGATCTTACTGGTCAGTCGCATTTCTACTTTTTAAGATTTGATTGGTTTTTAACTTAATTATGCTCTGTTTATAGTTTACTCCACTTGTGGTTGGAATTCTCTGTTTTTGTGCTAGAGTGGGAGATTTTTCGGGGTTTAGGGTGATTTCTGGTAGCAAAGGCATCGCTTGGTGTCAAGGATTGGATTGGATATTGATCAAGTAAGAAATTGATGTCTACTTTCAAAATGTCACATGCGTTTCATTAGCATACATTTAGTCTAGCGAGTTATCGAATCCAATCATAGACACCAAACGAGGCCTAAGAGTCGTGGTTAGACCACGAGAACCAAGGTAAAAGATGAGGTTGGTGGTCAATTGCAAACCAAGAGACCTTTTTTTTTGGATTGTCTAGATTTCCGGCTCCTTCAACCCGAGAAATCTTGGCTTTTGGGGTACATGTTTTACAATTACATTGCAGAGTCTGTGTTACTAGTAGCTTCTGCATTGCCTAAGTGGCTGTGCCCATAACCAATGTTACATTGCTAATGTTGATTTACAAGGTTATATCAATTCGCTCCCTATGCATGTGGTGGTCCTTTTGCTTGTGGATCAGCACTTTAATAGTCAGTCCCAAGGGGGCATCATTGTCATTCACTATGTAGATCATTTTTCCTCGATCAGTGAATAAGATGGTTTGCTATGACATTTTGTTATAGTGACATCAGTTTAATCAAGGTACGGAATTATCTAACATTAATGGCTGTGGTGATCATTGGAAGTTGATTTTTCATTTGCGGGTTCACTTGGAGAAGGCTACCCATGCATATGCAGCGGTCCCTTTGTTAGGTAAATTGTCCTTATACATAATTGTATCTAGATGCCACGCTCACCTAAGTACTTAGGATAGGCAGATTCCTCTGCAATTATTTCAGCATCTTGAATATTTGTTTTGAATCAAGGTTATAATGGTAAGACAAGCATGGATATTAAACTCATTTATTGGCTGAGTTGTGCAACAGCATTCAAAATTGAAGGTTGACATCTTGCGGATTTCTTAGACAACGCATTCTTGTCACTGGTTGTTTCTACTTAAGATTACCGAAAGTTGTCTATTGTTGTTCATTTGGGTTGAAAACTACTGTTTGTTAATGTTGAAAACTACTGTTTGTTAATGTACTCCGTATAAGTATCTTTGTTGCAGGCGAAACCTGACCCAAATATCTCCGGAGTCAAGGGGAAAACACCACCAACAGTGAGTGCAAGTGAGCTACCCCCATTTGGGTTGAAAAAGATACCCAAGGAGGAATGGAGCTGCACCCTGTGCCATGTTAGTGCAACAAGTGAGAAAGACTTGATTCATCACATTAACGGTAAGAAGCACCAAGCCAAGGAAGCAGGACTGAGAGCTCAGAAACCGAGCTCCAGCAATGCACAATCGTCAAAGAAAGCTGCAAACTTTGCTGAGCCTAAGAAGATCAACGGTATCAGAAGCACAGAATTGAGGGCCAAACAAGTTAGAAAATCGCTTGACCATAATGAAACCAGTGACGTTTCCAACCAGAAAAATATACCCAAGGAGGAATGGAGCTGCACCCTGTGCCATGTTAGTGCAACAAGTGAGAAAGACTTGATTCATCACATTAACGGTAAGAAGCACCAAGCCAAGGAAGCAGGACTGAGAGCTCAGAAACCGAGCTCCAGCAATGCACAATCGTCAAAGAAAGCTGCGAACTTTGCTGAGCCTAAGAAGATCAACGGTATCAGAAGCACAGAATTGAGGGCCAAACAAGTTAGAAAATCGCTTGACCATAATGAAACCAGTGACGTTTCCAACCAGAAAATGCAGGAACAAGGCACTTCAAAAAAGGTAAAAGAGGAGCCGCCAATGCTGAAAGACCAGTGTGGAGAGGTTCTCAAGAACAAGGACGAGGTTAAAATGGTGGAAGGAGTGGAAAGAAAAGAAGATGTAAAGAAACAGAAGAAATTTGAGTTTTGGTGTGAAAGTTGTAAAATTGGTGCCTGTAATCCAAAGGTGTGGTCGTCTCATATAAGTGGGAAGAAGCACATTGCTAGGAGTCAGGAACTTACACAAAATAATGTTCCAATTGCAAGTTTCATGGCATCATCGGAGGCTAGCAAGGATGCAGAAGGTGCTGATGCGGCCAAAGAAGCGGAGGAGAAGATTCCAACGGCCACTGCCATGGCATCATCAGAGGTTAGTATTGAGGCAGAAGATTCTGATGCGGCCAAAGAAGCGCACCAGATTCCAACACCCACTGCCATACCATCAGCAGAGGCTAGTAAGGATGCAGAAGATGCTGACGCGGCCATAGAAGCACACAAGAATTTTGCGCCACCACGACCACCGGCGCCCTTGATTTTCCGGAATCCGGATATGGAATTGAACCTGGACCCGGCACAGAACCCGAGGTCCATCCACGACGAGATGATCGAGCGCCAGCTAGAGAAGGAGATGATCAGGGAGGAGATTATGGCGGCCGAGATTGCGCGACGGCGGGCTCTCGAAGCCGAGGTGAGAAGAGAGCTCATGCTGGAGCGGGAAGAAGCACCAAGCCAAGGAAGCAAGACTGAGAGCTCAGAAACCAGGCTCCGGCAATGCACAATTACTTGACCATAATGAAACCAGTGACGTTTCCAACCAGAAAATGCAGGAAGAAGGCACTTCAAAAGAGAAGCGCGCAATGCTGAAAGACCAGTGTGGAGAGGTTCTCAAGAACAAGGACGAGGTCAAAATGGTGGACGGATTGAAGAGAAAAGATGATGTAAAGAAACAGAAGAAATTTAAGTTTTGGTGTGAAAGTTGTAAAATTGGTGCCTATAATCCAAAGGTGTGGTCGTCTCATATAACGGGAAGAAGCACATTGCTAGGAGTCAGGAACTTACACAAAATAATGTTCCGATTGCAAGTTTCATGGCATCATTGGAGGCTAGCAAGGACGCAGAAGATACTGATGCAGCCAAAGAAGCGCAGGAGAAGATTCCAACAACCACTGCCATTGCATCATCAGAGGCTAGTATCGAGGCAGAAGATTCCGATGCGGCCAAAGAAGCGCACCAGAAGATTCCAACACCCACTGCCATGCCATCACCAGAGGCTAGTAAGGATGCAGAAGATGCTGGCGCGGCCAAAGAAGAACAGGAGAAGTTCAATGGCATCATGATCGAGCTAATGAGAATTCATAACACTGATGTGGCAAAAGAAGCAATGATGAATAAGTTGCAGCAGAGACGGGCGCGATTTATCTGTTGATGTCCTGCTTTTTATTTCAAGTTTCGGGTTGTAGTGGCACAGATTATTTTCTGTAGTTCATGTTGCTCTAATATCTTTGGACCATTATACAGATTATTTTATGTACCCCATTTTTCTATTTATGCACCTTTTTTTTTTTTTTTTTTATTCTCTCGCTTTTGAATTGAATAAATCATTAGAAGTGTACCGAAGATGTGGAAGGGGGTTCGGAAATTACTTTTAGGGCATGTTTGGTAATCTACTTGAATCCAATTTTTTAAACTTAAAAATAATTTTTATGTTATATGCCTTGAAAACTTGTTTAGTAGGATTATTTTTAAAAACTGAACTCAAAACTAACTTGAAAGTATAATATATTCTCTAAAAACATAAAAAATGAGTTTTTGGAGTTTTTAAACTTAAAATCACTTATTTCTTTTCTCTCCCTCCTCCCCTCTCACTCCAAATCTATCTCTCTCTTTTCTTCTTACTCTCTCCTCTCTTTTTTTTTACCTTTTTCGTCTGTCCTCCAATCCGCTCTCTTCTTTCTCTCGGTTCTTTCTCTCGCTCATCTTATTCCCTATCTCGTCTGATCCTCTCTCTTCTTTCTCTTTTCTTCAATCATCTCTTACTTTCTGTCCTCCTCTCTCCTATTTCTCCCTCTCATGCGACCTTCTCTTTTTAGATCTCTTGTCTAGTTTAAGTCGTAAGATTTAAAAATTTTAAATCCTAAATCAATCAAATTTTTTAGTCTTAAAGAAAATTGTTTTCAAGAAATGTTCTTAGATTTTTTTTTGAAAAATGATAAAAAATTTCAATTAAGATACCAAACAAACCCTTAATTTTTAAGTGTGTTAACACCAAAACAATCGTCTTCACCACGTACTACCCAAAGGAGGGAGAAGACGACATGAGAGTTGGACCTACTTACTATAAGTGGAACACTTTTTTAGGCATCACAAGGAGAAATATATTCCAACAAACAAAACAAGACAGAAAATCGAAATCCATTTGTTTGTTTTTACTGTGTATATGCAGATCTGAACGTAGTCTCATTGGCCAAAAAAGTGCTCTCTCTCACCTAAATTTAAATCTCAATACTAGTTATTTAGATTAGAATATCGTTCAAATAAATAAACAAACACTTGCAGCCTCAAAATCCAACTTCAGTCGACTCAACGGAGGATCAAACCAGTTAGGGTTGGTTTGGTATTGTTGTGCTTTAAAAAAAAACTATTTCTGCTGTGCTGTGAGAATAAGCAGCTGTGAAATAAAGTAGCAGAGTGTTTGGTAAACTTTTTTGTAAAAGTGCTTTTGAAAGAAAAAAATAGTATTATAGTGTTTGGTAAACTTTTATGTAAAACAGATGTGAAAAAAAGCCGGTTTTTCAAAGCTGGATTTTGCAGCTTTGTGTTTTTGGCTTTTTTTCACAGTTTTTTCACCCAAAACTGTGAAAAAAAAGCTGAAGCTGAATGTTTACCAAACACAAAAAAGCTCCCAGTTTTTTTTTATACCCACTTTTTTCAGAATCACCTCAGTACCAAATCAGGTCTTAATCGTTTCTAATATTGCAAACACAAAATTTTAGTTATAAGAGTAAACACTCATAACCGCATGAGCTATAATCCCAGCGCTACTAGTTAAGCTTTACGCTACTAGTTAAAGATGTTGATACAGTAAATCTTGTAAAGTAGGTGAAAGGGGGTTTGTAAAGCATCCATTGACAACGCACTCCACAAGTCCCATTAGCACTCATAAAAAGCTAACTCAAAAGTTAAACACGCATGTCCAAAGCATTGCTTGATACCATGGCAAGCTTGAAGGTGAAGCATTAGGAAAAGCATTAACATTTCACCATCACCTTCCCAAACACCTAACTCTCGTGATGGTCCCAAAGTTTTCCCCTCTTCTTTACAAATTTATCGTAGCCGGCCGCTTACGATTTAGAACCAGACGAAGGCAACGGAACAAAATTTGGGTTACCTTGCAAACATCGATCATCGATGATTTCAAATAAGCAATAAAATCGAATTCTGTCTGCATCTTAAGCAAACTTTTGCACCATTGATGAACGCAAACGAAATCTGAATAATCCTAAACCATTGATTCCATCATTTCAACTGTATACACTCGATACGTAAGACTATTAACAACTTTACAACGAAGAAAATCAAAGAAGCACAGTAACTAAACCGTAATTTCCAACCCCAACAAGATATACGATCTTCATCGGTAAATTCTCTAAGAAAGAAAGTAAAATCAGACCCGTAAAGCCACCTGATCTTGCCAAGTAATCTTCCTCTTCCCGGATCGGTTTGACCCACTCCCGATGGTCCTGCAAGCCAGCAGCTTCATGTCATTGTGCTGCTCGTCATTTCCTCCTCTGTGTAAAGTTTTGTTGGGCTCCTCCATCCTCATTGGCTCATAATTCGCTTGAAATTCCTCCTCCTCCTCTCTCTGTTGCAAAACGAAACAAAGGAACATCAAACCTCACAGAACAGAAGTAGCACCGAGACTCAAAAGCACATTACTTGGAACATTTACTATTTGATTACCGAAATCTGGTTCAAGTCAAAAACTGGAGTGCTCTTCCGCTTTGTCGCGTCCTTCCCACTCTGAACCCTTTCCTTCTGATTTAAGTCAAAGTTTGGAGTAGGGGTTCGCAAAGTAGCTTCCTTTCCGCCAAGAGCTCTTGCATTAAGGTTTAAGTCAAATTTTGGAGGAGGTTTCCGCACGGTGTCTTCCATTCCATGTTTAACCTTTTCCTTTTTGTTCAAGTCTAATGCAGGCAGATGGCATCGCGATGCGGATTCCTTCTTACTGGAACTCTTTCCCTTCAGATAGGTCACGCGTTGGGTATCTAGATTGTGTGTTTTCACAACATCTTGCTTTGGTCGAGGGTTTGTCGACTGATTCCCCATTAAGTATTTGTATCTTCTCCTCAAAAACCTGCAAAGTCGATAGAGAAACAATTACCAAGTCAACTTCTTTCCTCTTTCATTGTAAATATAAGCCATCTCACAAGTGTACATGGTATGGACCAGATTTCATACCTTACTTCGGCTACGAGCATAGACTTCTTCTGTTTCATCATCTGCAATTTCTTCTTCATAGCATCTGCATCCTGCAATAAAAATGATTCCTCAATTAGTTTAGTCAAGCTCTAATATGAATCAGCATAAAAATTAGTATATAAACACATTTACAAGCTTCCAATTCCCTTTCTCTGGCTATCACAACTCAAAAGAGCATGAAGCTACAAATTTCCAAACAAAAATTAACATAAATATACCTACAAATTTCCAATTCCTGCTTTTCCTAATTTTTCTATGGCAATCTCTAAAACACAAGGAGATCACAAACCTACTGGGAAAAAAATTAAAAAAAATCCTGAAAATAGCTGAGCAATCTCTCTCTCTCTCTCTCTCTCTCTCTCTCTCTAAACCCCAACGAAATTGAGACACAAAATTCAATCTTTTTGTTCTCATGCTCAAATCAATCCGGCATACATACAAAACAACCCTAAAAAGTCCAAAGCTAGAAAACCCATAAATTATAAACAAAAACCCAAGAGAAATGAACACCATACACCAGATCTAATGAAACCCACAAAAGAAAGTTATCTTTTAAAAACCCAGAAAAGATTCATACCTTCTGCAGCTCCTCATAGTCTTGCATGAGACTCTGGTGCTTGAACCTGGTCCTCTGGTCCTCCACAGCATCAGAAACAACCCCTTTCATCTTCTTCATCAGATCACGGGAAGAAAGTAAAACAACACAGAACCCAAAAACCAAAAATTACAGGGAGGAGAGAGAGACAGACAGACAGGAGGAGATGGTTATGAAAAAGGAAGAAAGAGTTGGGGAGGAAACAATAAAAGTGGGCAGGGAGAGAAAGAGAGAGAAACAACAAGGACAAGGAAGAAAATAAAAGGAGAGAGAAAGAGAGAGCGGGTGGGAATGGAGGAGAAGTTTCTTGCTTTCCTGTTTTCTCTGTGAAAACTCTGACCAAGACAACAAAAACCCCAAAAGAGCCCACGTAACTCGGTGAAAAATAATGTTGTTTTGAAAGACAGTGATGAAGATGGGGGATTTTTTTGGGGGGTTGCAGAAGGGCATTTCTGGCAACATGTTTGTTGATGAGAGAGAGGCTAGAGAGAGAGAGAGAGAGAGAGAGAGAGAGAGAGAGAGATTTGTGTAAGGGTGAGGTGGGTTTGGTTGGAGGACATTAGAAGACATCTATCTCCTCTTTCTTTTCCTTCTTTCTTTTTTGGTTTTTCTTCCTACATAAATTTTGGTCCAGCTGGGCCATTGAAGAGAGAGAATTTCTAGAGAGAGAGAGAGACAGAGGGGAAGAGTTGGGTGTGGTGTGGACTCTTTCTTTGTTTTTGATGGGGAAGGGGCGTGCGTGTAACTTCAATGTTCCTTCTTTGGAGGTGCGTTTTTCTCTGTGATGGATGAGAGAGAAAGAAGAAAAGACTGAATCTTTAGAGAGAGAAAGAGGTGGGCATTGAAGATTGGGGCTTGATGATGATGAAGAAAAAATATAATAAAGGGCAGAAAGAAAGGATAAATGCGAGAGAGATGTTGCTGCTGTTTTTTGATGGGCTGTTTGCAGTTGTTGGCAATGGGGTAGTAGTGGTACCTTATTTTTAGGCTGTGGATGTTAGGTGTCAATTGCCGCCCTATTTACCAAAACACCCCTCTGGTTTTTCTTTGTTTCCAAGAATGCTTTGCTTCTCTCTCTACCTCTCTCTCTCTCTCTCTCTCTCTCTCTCTCTCCTCCTTTTTCCTGTTTTCACCCCAACAGAGACTTGCAGACAAAAGAAGAACAAGTCCCTGATTTGGCTTTGATGCCAGCACCAAAATTTCCAAAAAATCAACCCATCAATGGCTTTATACTATTGGAGGGGATTATCCAATGGCACACTCTCACCTAGAAGGGTAAATTGGTAATTTTGATGTCATTCATAAATGGAAAAGATGCCTTCCACACCAGCTTGCCTACCTCCCCTAGCCAGTAGCCACTACAATTTGATGATGGAATGCTTCATAGCTCCAGCGATGGAACCACAGAAATTGAAAGAAGGATCCAATACAAGTCTCACTCCCTGTTTACCATTTTGTCCCTCTAAAAAAGTTGATGCGCTTTTCATGGAAGGTGGGACCATTTGGTAAATTTGATATCCCATCCAATGTATTTGAAGAGAAAGCCTTCTTGCACCATGGATGGTATTGTGGCGGTGTTCTAAGTCAAAATGTATGATGTATTGCGTTACTGTCACCATAAAATCCTCGATCTAGGTAAGTTTTTTTCTTGAATGAGACAAGGTATTTTATGCGAGTTTTATCTTCAAAATTAGAATGTATGAATTTGAATTCTATAATATTGTTTTAATGTTGCGAGTTTGATTCCAATTTATATGAATTAAACTCAAAATTTCCGAGTCTTTTGAAAATCCCAAACAATTTTTTTTTACTACTCCTATTGATTAATTAATTGCAACACAGAGGAGAGCAAAGCAGGTGGTAACCACTGGAATGCACCTAAATATTGTGGTAGAGTACTACTACTGGTTTCCTTTCTTTTTCATGTGCTGGCATCTGCCATGGCATTACACATTGACTCTCTCAATAGTATAATCTGAGGGTGTTTTGAGTAATTTGCAGCTGGGTATTTTAATGGCAACGACTGAAATGTGTAAGAGTCCATGAAAACGTGAAAACAGGGCAGAACTAGTATTAAGAATGGTAGTTTTAACTTTAGGATTGGCAAAAGGTCAAGTCAATTGTCTCAGTGTTTGTGTTTGCTTCTTCTAATTAGTGTTTAATTAGTATAATCTTTACGGCAAACAAGCCTTATGAATATGAAATCGCTTCCTAATCATGTATAAAATTGATAAGATTGTCCGATCACATCATATGTAGGACACACAAAGATACAGAATCTCTTGTGCCATTTGATTCTATGTTAATTCGTGTATGTGAAAATTATCCTAATCAAACAAACTTGTGGAAGTTGTTCGGAGAAATTTGGCGAAAACAAAACGTTCAGGAAAGGTTTACCATTACATGACCAGTGACCAATGACTTTTAAATTGGGTTTTGGATTTGAACAAGTCAGTCAAGCCATCGGCCCCCTCAGAGTCTCCACCAGCTGAGAATTGACATCTCCATTCTGTTCAATACACGCTCTTTTGCACGATGACTTAAAATTTATAATTATGACTCTGATGACTCATTGTTTTACAATTTTGTGTGCAGTTTGAAATACTAGTAAACCACCGGCAAAGACAAAGTATCCTTTCTCTCCCTCTCTCTCGGGATTTTTTTAGTATGCACCCGTGTATGTATTTATGGTTGTTGAATCCTTTGACCGCTGGATTCTTGACTTTACATCTAACGTTTCATTCATCTGGAACATGTCAAACCAATAACGGTGATGATGCATCGTCAAGGGTTAGTCTTTTAGTCTTTCCCTTTTTATGTACAAATTCAGTAATTGGATAAGATCAAATTAGCCAACTTTTGAGTTGAAAGAACACAGTGCTCCCAACTTTTCTCAACCCCTGGCATGCATACATGGAGGGTTGAGCATTTGGAAATAAACGAGGTGCGAATATGTGTGCAAAGCCTTATGGATTGCCGCATTTCGTTGATACAATTGACAAGCTCAGATAAATTTTGTAATGTAGAAGCAGAATTTGACTGTTACTACGAAGGAAACCAGCAACCTGCGTGGGCGGAGATCACTTACTGGCCTTGTTCAGTCAGATGATACAAAAACCATCTTTCGAATGTGCTTGTCATCTGTGACAGATCAAAATTCAAAACGTATCGAAACTTTGGCATCATGTCATTTGTTCGGTTTCGTTCCAGTGATCCCCCGAAAGTGTTACATAGCTGGTCGATGAAGATTATACCATATGTTATTATGTTTAATCAGTCATCTTAATGCAGAAAAATGCAAACAACTCGAAACCATGCAAATGCATTCTTCAAGTAATGTAACTAGAAACTGATATACATTTGTTGCTGTTCAAAAAATACAATTGCTAATTTTAATGAATGAGCCCTAATCTAGCTGTGCCCTCACGATCTGTTTGTGTTGGAATTTGGCGAATATATATGTATTTGAATTTCTGAGCAACATGTCAGTTAGGTTTGGGCAATGACCTCTCTGTGTATGTTATATATATACACATATACATATATATATATTAGGGTTTAGAGGGATGACATTCCATTGTTCATGAAGCGAGGTAGAAAAAAAAATTAAAACACTAAACTTTAAATGCTATATAAACAATGGAGCGGGATACCAACTATGAAGCAGCTCATCTTTGGTTTCCTTTAAATTGTGCTAGCTCATGTTCCAATGTATAGTATGTAAAGATATACATACTAGCAAATCTTATGGATTTTGAGAGGTGGCGCTATATATATATATATATATATATATATATAAAATTATCAGAGAGACAAGCCATACGACCCACTTCCAACAACACCGATATTGTCCCCAACTTGGTAATTACCACCTGCACAATCTATCAGGTGTGGGGTTTTATCACAAAAGGTCTCGGTGTTAGTTAGGGTGGGGTTAGGATATTTAAACTATTACTTATCTTTTATTACGGCCGATGTGGGATTCAACATGCCCCCTCATGTGAGACTCAACTAGTGGGTCACACGTGGGAGATCCACACATCGACAACCACGTGGAGCCAAGAGGGACTCACCCTACAAGCGGGGCCAAGGGGACCCACCCATCACGTGGCAGTACAGTACGGGTCCGCTCCCTGGCTCTGACACCATGTAGAATTATCATAGAGACGAGCCATACGACCCACTTCCAACAACACCGATACTGTCCCCAACTTGGTAATTACCACCTACACAATCTGTCAGGTGTGGGGTTTTATTACAAAAGGCTTAGGTGTTAGTTAGAGTAGGGTTAGGATATTTAAACTATTACTTATCTTTTATTACGGCCGATGTGGGATTCAACAATATATGTTGTAGTTTTTGAGCAAGAAGTGGGGAAATTTCGACTTTAGGAGCTTAGTTACCTAAGTAAGATTATGAAGGACTCCTAACCAAACTTCCAAACTCCTTTCTCTGATAAGGTGGATGTAGGCCACTCAGTACTATGGTCTGGTGGTATTATTCTTCACTTGTAAATGAGAGAATTTAGGTTCGAATTTCGTGGATGGTGAATTCAATACCAAATTAGGGTGCTCGTTGTGTGGTTTTGTCGAACTTGCCCTCCTCTTAGGGTAAAAATATTGATGTACTCAATAAAAAAAAAAGATAAGGTGGATGTAGTAATGAATATACATGGTGCAAGTTTGGATTGAAATGAAAATAAATAAATAAATAATTCGATTTGAAATAAAATGATTTAGGACTGTGGAATTAAGAATATTAAATCATATATCTCTCTAGTGGGCATGCTTTCTCGGGGATCCGAAAAACGGGAACCTCCATATATGGGTCGATATGTAACACCAGGGTGGATTTTTTTGCCAAATTGTCGTGCCAATCGAATTGCCAACCGTGCCATATCGATTTTGTGCCAATTTTTTTGCGCCAATCGGTAATGGTACGGTAATGTACCGTACTGAAATTTCATGATACGGTATTGGTAATGGATACCATTACCACGGTATTACCATACCGTACCGAAAATAAAATAAAATATATAATTTATAAATTATATATTAGATATATAACACATATTTATAATATTCTAATAATTTGAAAATAAAACCCTACTTATATTAGCATTGTTGTTGGTGACTTTGATCTCTTGAAATGGTGGAAATCAAATACAAAAGAGTTATTAATTCTTTCATAAATGGCCAAGATATCTTTGTAACCCCGACTTCTATCGTTGCTAGTGAAAATGCATTTAGCCTAGGAAGGAGGGTTGTTGACCTTTTTAGAGCATCCTTGATTTCTAAAATAGTAGAGGCACTAGTGTGTACTAGTGGTTGGCTTAGGGCAGATGCAGTAAACTTCTACAAGGAACCAACTGAAGATATGCTTCAATTTACAAGGAAATGGAAAAAGAGGAAACAAGAAAGATATGCTTTAATTTTTTTTAGTAAATTTGTTATTAAATGGTTTTCAACTTTAATTATTTTTGTTACTAATTAATATGTTTTATTTGTTTGTCGGCTTGACACAAGCTCAATCTTTTACAAGTTCAATGCTTCCTTCAAAAGCTTTGACATCTCAAGCTTGAATAATTGATCAATGAATTCTACTTTTGAAGTTTAGTTCCAATTTTCATTTGATTTGAAACTTTAATTTCTATTTGGATTGTTAACTTCTATTTGGATTGCAAGCTTAATTTTCATCATGAATCTTGATGCATTATTTGAATTATTGTGCGTGTGAATTGTGAACGATGAATAATAGATGAATTTAAGCTACAACGTATGAGATAGAGGTACAAAAAAAAGTTTTGCCCTTTAATTGGGTAAAAAAAACAAAAACAAATTTTGTCCCAAAACAAAATGGTAATTACCATTGCCATACCATGCCAACCGAACTTTTGGCAATACCAAATTTCGGTATACCGAAAGTTTGGTACGGTAATGGTAATAGATTTTACCAAGCCGAAAGTTTGGTACGGTAATTGGTATGAGGGTTTTGGTACGGTAACCGTACTGAACCCACCCCTATGTAACACTACATATTTGGGTCTAACATTCAAAGTCCAAATGTACATGGGCTACACATGTACTGGATTTGTCATCATGTCATTCACATGTAAGGGAAATTTCACATAAGAGGCGACCTGATCATGTATTTTGTTTAATAATTTATTAAGTGTTATTTATTTTTCATCGAAATTATGTCATTGAAACATTAAAAATGCAGATTCGCTAATATTAGATAGTTAGGCATGACTCAATATTATCTCAGTGCTCGTGCTCTACTCATATTTCAAGAAATGATATCCACTTTGAATCTCTGTGTTCAAAGTCTGCGGACAGAGAAGATTCGGACTGTTCAAGAAAAATAGAAGAGAATTAGGTCGTTCAAGTTTTTAGATATGTAAAGTAGGCCAATAGGATAGGCTAATAAGGACTATAGGTTTGAAATTTGGTGATTCAAATATCTCAATCTCCGAGCTTCAGACACAAAAATAAAAAATAGATCTCAATCAATCATGTTTCAAGGCAACAGAGCACCAAATGACAAGTGTGGATGCAGTTCTCACCCTATGTTGATGCGTAGGAGGATCGCACATTTCATGGACGCTGTGCTAAACCCATGATGGCTTTTGCACCCAATTAGAACTTGACTCATTTTCAACAACAATATGGCTATAGCATGCACCATAACATATAAAATTGTACTGATTTGTTTCCGATAGTCTAGCCTATTAATTAGTTTGGATTTTTAAACTACTTTTATCCTTCATTTTTTTAAACGGCTAAGACCATCTCCAAGCCTGAGTCTAAAATTTAATTTTCAACTTTCACCAATCGTTCAACTTTCACCAATCTTTCAACTTTCATCAATCATCCTCTATATAAACACAGGTTGAATATCAGTTAATCACATAATCTTTCAACCTTCAATCATCTCTGTATTCACCAATCTTTCAACGTTGATGATGTTGGTTGAGCATTTATGTAATAATTTTAAGTGTACTATGTTGGTATTTTCTAGTAATAAATTTAAGTGTCTTCTTGTGCAAAGTATTTTGTGTAGTACTTTGGATAAAATATGGAAAGCATCTATTCTACATCAAAGTGTGGAATAATAAGTACAATAATTATTGAAGGCATCTAGATTAATAGAAACAATAATGAATACATACGACAATTAATAAAGTACATAAACTTAATACAAATGACAATTAATAAAACACATAACTTAATACAATAAAAAATTCATAAACTATATAAACTTAATAATGATATCCACCATCTTGATTTGGTGATGGACTTAGTGGTGGACTTGGGATATAGCCTTGAGATGAATTATCTTCTTGAAATATACTCCTTTTGGCATCCCTTTGCAAAATTTCGCTTTGCTTACCACGTAATGACTTATTCCTCTCTGGAGTGTATTTGTTGAGGTCATCCATTATCAAATTTATTTCGAACCTCTCTTGATCCCTATCCCCTTCTTCCTTCATTTACAAACGCATTCAGGCCGCTTCTTCTTGGCGAGCGCTATGGGTTTCGCTCAATTTTGCAATTCCAGTAGCAATGGGTCCATTCATCGGATCTTGGGACTTCCCTTTTCTCTTTGCTTCCTTTTGCTTATGTCTTCCGGGGGCCTTGCAAAAGAAGAAGTTGGGGTCATTTGTTCGACACCTTCATTGACACCTTCATTCGCACCTTCATTGAAATCATTTGGGGGCGGGTCTTCACTATGAAATAATCTTCCCCATTGTTGGTCCGCATCGGTTTCTCACCTCGGACAATCCTTAAGGACGTTCCAAGCATGATGCAACTTAAAAGCTTGATTTTTTGGTGTAATTCTTGTCTTGTAAATTGTCATTGCTTTGTCACCCTATGCATCAAATACGTAAAAACAATTAGTGACAAATAAAATATCAACAAAGAAACTCACAATTTATGATAAGCTCTTTCCACTAGGCATGTCAACCGTGACTCTCTCCAAGCTTCCCTTCCACAAAGTGCGTGCTTTGTTGATAATCTTCCACCGATCATAAACACCACAAGCTTCCCTTTGACCGGCGTTAGAGTTTTCATGGAACTTATCAACAATTTTACCCCACAAAACCTTTCTATTTTGATTCGTGCCGACGGCACCATCTTCGCTAATAGAAATCCATGCCAAACATAAAACAATATCTTCGTCAAAGCTACAATTACGACCTCTAACATGCTCTTTTGCCATCTTGAAAAAATTGAAAATTAGAAGAAAGGGTGGAAAGAAAAATTGGAAGAATTGTAGGAGAAAATTGAGTTTTGTGTGGATGTTTGAACAAATATATAGGTATTTATAGAGTTTTTGGGTGAATTTTGAGTTAAATAATTTTTTTTTAAAATTATTTTAGCCGTTAGATTTAAATTTGGACCGTTAGATTTGATTATATTCGATATAAGTCATTGGATTCAATAATTATATAAATATAAAAATAAAAAAATTGAATGTGGACCATTGGATTAACCAACAGCCTTTTTAAAATCAGTCGTTGGATCGAAAACAGTAGCCCAACGGCTACCGATATGATGTGACAGCCAGGGGACACACCCAAGTGGGTGGGCTCCCGCTGGGCTGGCGTCTGGCGCGCTGGGGTGAGTCGTGTTGGTGTATGGGCTTCATAGCCTGTGGTGCACTCGCACTGGCTGGGGTCCACTCCAATTTGTGGCCTAAACTTGGGCTGGTATTTGGCCCCGGGATGAGTTTTAGCTTTTAGGTTAGTTTTAGGCCATGGGTTGGGTTGGGTTGGGTTTTGGGGGGGGGGGAAGGGAATTATAGGTTTTAGCCCAGGTTGGAGTGGGTCTAAGTAGCTCATATATTTGAACCATCTCTTTCTACTTTTAAACTTGTCAAAGAATATAAGTACATAGTTTGAATACAAATATTCATTTCAAAGGTAAAAAATTGAGCGACAACATAACTACGAGGGTGACTTATTGGTTGAAGACATATTCAAGGTTCGTATTTTTTATAATACGTTTTGGGTTTGATTCCTGACGCTGGTGAATTACATGATAGTGACTAGGGAAGACTGAAATGTCTCTATGAGTCTTTTCGATCCGAAAATAATGGACTGCCTTGATGAAGTCATCTGAGATCTTTTTGAGAAAAAAAAAAGAAAGAAAACTAATGAAAATTGCTTGAAAACTTTGAGTTTTAACGAAAATGACAAAATAAAGAGTAAAATGAATAGTACCATGATTGATTTTTTAGTATAAAAATGTGGTTTTTCGTTAAAATGAACAGTACCAATAAGTGTTCGATAAAGTTTCAAAAAAAAAGAAAAAAAAAAAGAGCGGCATAACGTCCAAAACTGTTACTTTCCGGTAGTGTTGAACTCGTTTTACCGTCCAAGCCCCCATTTCAGAGGTCAAAGTCCAATAAGGAATGAAAACAGGTCAAAATTGGAAACGCAAAAAACCGAACTTTCGAAGTTACCCTCGCTTTCATGGACGCTCATATATAAACCGGGACCTTCGCAAAATCCCCAATTTTATTCTGTCCTCTCCCGAAATCAATATTTTCATTTTTTTTTTCTCGTAGAATTTTCTCACGTTCGAAGAAAACACAGGTATGTTGATAGTTTTTGTATTTATTTACCGAAGTTCCCAAAAAATTTCGATTTATCGATTCGATTAATTCAGATTCGATGGTTTTTATTCGATTTGAGGGTTTGTTCGATTTTTAGTTGAATACTGATGATCGAGTATCCCTTTTCCTGATCCATCGATTTGTGGGTTTTTTTTTTTTTCAATATTTACTTTAAATTGTTGGTTTTTCGGATTTAGGTACTGGTAAAGCAAATGTCTTTGATGGGATTTGAAATTTGGATTTTAGTTCGATCACTAACTGTATTTATTTATTTATTTATTTTTTTATGGGACTGTATTTGTTCTTTCATTCAGAAATTTTGATCCTTTAATTTTTTTTTATTTGTATTGTTGGAAATTTTTTGAACTTTAATGGAATTATTCATGAGCCAAAAAAATCATGATCATATTGTTTTTGTTGATTAATTTGAACCAGTTGTTGTTTGGATTGATGGGTTGTTGGTAAATTGAATGAGATTTTGAAATTTCTAATATTTTTTTTATGGGTTTGATTGCAGAGAGGCATTGAAGATAATCGAAGATGTTAGAACAGTTACTGATATTTACTAGAGGAGGATTAATTCTCTGGACATGCAAAGAGCTTGGAAATGCTCTTAAGGGATCTCCAATCGACACTTTGATCCGATCGTGTCTTTTGGAGGAACGGTCTGGTTTAGCTTCTTTCGATTACAATGCCCCTGGGGCTGCTTACACGCTCAAATGGACGTTCCACAATGAGCTCGGTCTTGTGTTTGTTGCTGTTTATCAGAAGATCCTCCATCTGTTGTATGTGGATGAACTGCTTTCGATGGTGAAACATGAGTTTTCGGAGATTTATGATCCAAAAAAGACAGTGTATGCTGACTTTGATGAAACTTTTCGACAACTGAAGAAGGAGGCTGAGGCTAGGGCTGAGGAATTGAAGAAGTCGAAGCAGGTGGGTAAGCCTGTGAACAATAAGAAGCAAGGGCAGGTGCAGAAGGGGGGACTCGGAGGAGACAAGAAAAAGAATGAAGGTGGTTTGGCAAGTGACGGTGGGGATGGTGATAATATGAAAGGCTGTAAATTGGAGAATGGGATCTCCAACAGTAATCATGTGGATTTCAAAGAATCTAATGGTACTGCTAACGGAAAAGAAAATACTAGTTCCAATCTTGGGGCTTTTGATGTAAATAAGCTTCAGAAACTTAGATCTAAGGCTGGGAAGAAGACAGAGAAAACAGCTACTGTTGATAGCAAGAGCTCCAAGGCTGAGCCAAAAAAGAAGATAACAAAGAAGAATAGAGTTTGGGATGATAAACCTCCAGAGTCGAAACTGGATTTTACGGATCCTATGGGTGAGAATGGAGACAACAATATTGAGGTCGTGGCAGCAGATCACGGTGAAAGTATGATGGACAAAGAAGAGGATTTCAGTAGTGAAAGTGAGGAGGAAGAGGAAGAGGATGTTGGGAAGGAAAGCAAACCTGATAAGCAAAAGAAGGGGTGGTTTTCATCCATGTTTCAGAGGTAAATCTTTTGGAAACCTATGATGTTCGCTATGTTAAAATGACTTTTTGAGTTGGTGAAAATAACTGCTATTGAAATGGCTCAATACTTCGAGTTTTTCTTTTTCTCGATCAATCTGAAATGGCTTATGTTTCCTTGTATTGTCAAGCCAGTTTCGTCAGACTATTAGGTTGTTACATAATTTTTATGCCTCTTTCGCTTGTTTGTACTCAGTATTGCTGGCAAGGCGAACTTGGAGAGGTCTGACCTGGAACCAGCTTTGAAAGCTCTCAAGGATAGGCTCATGACCAAGAACGTGGTATGCTCTTGTACTATTTCTTTTCCCATATTAAGCTGAAATTTGTTTTATCAGTAACTTCCAAGTTTTTTAATTGATGGTACAAATACAATCCTTTTCAATATTTGTCACCTGATGCTACAGTACTTCTGATCTTATTGAGCCATCTAATATGATTTTGTGGTGTTGCATTACTAGGCCGAGGAGATAGCTGAGAAGCTTTGTGAATCAGTGGCAGCTAGTCTTGAGGGTAAAAAGCTGGCTTCGTTCACAAGAATATCTTCTACTGTGCAGGTTTGTCAATTTAATTCTCTTCATTCCTCCAATATCCTGTCTGCCAGTTTGGCCTCTTATTATTATTTTTATCAGGCTATAAGACTAATATTGGGCACGTATAACTTACTGTAGACTGCGATGGAAGATGCTCTTGTTCGTATTTTAACTCCCAGGCGCTCCATTGATATACTGAGGGATGTGCATGCTGCCAAGGAACAAAGGAAGCCTTATGTCGTCGTTTTTGTTGGTGTCAATGGAGTTGGGAAATCTACCAATTTGGCTAAGGTTGAGCTGAATTCTTTTCTTTGTAGTATGTACATTAAGGCATGCCTATACTGAGTGGTTTTATTAACCAATTGCACCTTGCAGGTTGCTTATTGGCTTCAGCAGCATAACGTCAGTGTCATGATGGCTGCCTGCGACACATTTCGATCAGGAGCTGTTGAGCAGCTGCGTACTCATGCACGCAGACTCCAGGTATGATATTATAGGATTCACATTCACTTAGGAATGGCTGCCGGTTCATTGGATAAAAATAATTAATTTTCTGTCTGGACCTAACAAATAACTTGTAACCAACCTTCCATTTCAGATCCCTATTTTTGAGAAGGGATACGAGAAAGATCCTGCAGTTGTCGCTAAGGAAGCAATCCAGGAGGCCACACACAATGGTTCTGATGTGGTTCTTGTTGATACGGCTGGTCGTATGCAGGTACTGTGTTTCTAGTTCTATAGCGTGTCATGTTGTTTTGCTGCTGTGTTTTGTGATTTTTTGTTTGTTTTTAGTAATTATAAATATTTTTTCTTGTATGCCTTTCAGGATAATGAGCCATTGATGAGGGCACTGTCCAAGCTTGTCAATCTTAACAACCCAGATCTTGTCTTGTTCGTTGGAGAGGCACTGGTCGGGAATGATGCTGTTGATCAGCTTTCGAAGTTTAATCAGGTTTGAACTCCATATTCATATTCTCGGTTTTTTTTCTTCTAGTATTGTCCAATTTATGTTTGTTTCTGTCTCATTATTTGCTCACTGGCTGGTATCTGATTCCACTGTCCCTGTTCCTGCAGAAATTAGCGGACCTTTCAACTTCCCAAAACCCGAGACTGATAGACGGGATATTGCTCACTAAGTTCGACACTATTGATGATAAGGTAAACAAACATTTCTAAGCTGCAAGTACTTGCGAATATTATTGCAATTTTGGCATGTTTCAATTTTTTCAATGATACATCAACTGAATTTACGTGTTATGGTTTAGGTTGGGGCTGCGCTGTCCATGGTTTACATATCTGGAGCTCCGGTCATGTTTGTCGGGTGTGGCCAGTCGTACACTGACCTCAAGAAGCTGAATGTGAAATCGATCGTGAAGACGCTCCTGAAATGAGAGACGTCGAGCTTCCCAACTTCATGATTCAAAGCATGCTGCTGGTTTATGTTATGAACTATGTGTCCTGCTGTTTGCTGCTGTACCTTTAATTTGTGTTGTCTCTGTTTGATCGACCCTAATATCACTGTGGTGGTGTTGAAAACTTTGGAGGTGAATCAGTCCTTTCGGCTGTAATTTAATATCAGATTTATTAGATGCTGTTCAAGTAGCTCTCTTCTCTTCCCCTCTCTAGAAGAATGTCCCAGATTATTCATCCATTTTTAAGTCTTATATGTTAGTGGAATAAGGGACTCATCATTAAACTAATAAAAAATAAATTTAACGTTGAGGGCTTCGAATCCAGTTAGCAAATAACACTTCGGTTTGAAGATTTTTATGTCAAATATGCACAGTGACATCCCCACTTAGAATTTAACATATCCTTAGAAGATGCTCTTAGATGTTGTTCAAGTTGCTCCTCCTTTTCACCCCCTCTCCATAAGAATGCCCCAAATTCTTCATGCAAAATTAAAATTCTATGGTGTTTGGGAGTATTGAATACTTCGGATTTTTCAACCGTAAAATCTTTAATTTTTATTTTTCAACTTTTTTGGCAGTATAAAACTTATCCTATGTTCGAACGAGAGGCTTTCAAGTTTCTATGTACCGTGAAACTATAGACTCGTTAATGTTACACTACAAGAACACCGCCAATAAACTACTCAAGCAATACAAATTTACTCCTCAAATGGTTATTTTGTTTGCAATTTCAACAAAGTATAGGAGATATCAATTTAACCATTTTGAGGTCATTGACCCAAAAAAAAAAACCATTTGAGGAGTCATTTTAATCAATGTGTGTATTAATTTGCTTGTTAATTGAATTTTACCAATTATAATTAATATTAGGCATACAATGACCCTGGCTATTGGCATACAAAATCATAGATTCTTTTACCTTGTAAAACAAGTAATAAGAGAGGCCCTTCGTGTATATATGGATATAATTTGAGTTTTGTGCCTAATTAATGACGTAAAATCATAATTAAAAGGGTATTATTTTTTTTTACTTGACTAGTCCTTTAATTTTCTTAATTATTTCGAAAAAAAGATATTTAAAATTTGAATACTAAATGATGGGTACAAATTTTGAGTAATCGGCTCAACTTACGTCTACTTGATTTTAATCTAAAGTTGAAAAGTTATACCACTCATCATAAACACATAATCTGCAGTTTTATGATCAAAATTGAATGTGATCATACTCATTCGGAAGGTAAAAAGCCGTTTCAGATTTTTCCTCTAAATAAATTGATTTCACATTTACAGCCCAAGATTGCAAACCAAAAGCCCCCAACACCAAACTTTAACGCCTATATATATATATATATATACAGACACACACACACACAAGAACCACTGTCTCAGAAACCCTAAAACTTGAAAAATCATTGCACTGAAGCAACAATGGCGTCCTCAAGAAAGATTGGTTTTGCAGTTTTGTCCTTTGTCTTTGTGTTATTTGCTTTCTCCGAAGCCAAGGACATTCTGGTTGGAGATAAGAACATTTCTTGGAACGTTGATTCTGTCAAGGCCTTGACTCAGTGGGCTGAGAATAGACGATTCAGAATTAGTTATGTTCTCAGTAAGTTCTCACCCTTAAATTGCCATCAACCTTCTGTTTATATCTACTTAAAACGAAGATGTCACTGTAGTGTTATATTAAGTCAATCATTTACTTTTACGTTCTTAAAACTTTCTTACTCAATAACGTATGATAGACTTGGAATAGCCTTTGTCAATTGAATAGTGATCATTTTTTGAGTAATTCTTGGTTCTCAAGATATATATTTACCCTTTTATTTATTTCTTGGATCACATTGAGAGGGGATTGTATTCCAATTGTACACTATAATCTGCCATTTTCCTTCGCTTTTGTGTAATGATATTAAAAACTTAAAACGAAATAGTCATTAAACGTTCGTAAGTGCGATATTTTTATTTTGGTACATGCATGCAGAATGGAAAAAGGAGGAAGGGAGGGACTCCGTGGTGCAAGTGACAAAGGAAGCCTATGAGACCTGCGACACATCGAAGCCAATCAAAGCAGATGTGGAGGAGATCACGCTTGACAGGTCAGGACCATTCTACTTCATCAGTGATGTTAAGGAGCACTGTGACAAAGGCTTGAAGCTCACGGTGGTGGTTCTGACGGAAAAACATAAATATGGTTCGTACTCTCCGTTGCCTGCTCCGGCTGCACCGCCGTCTAGTAATGCTGCTGCCCCTGGTTTCAGTTTGAGTGCTGGGTTTATTGCGGTTGTGGTGGCAGTGGTGATGGCTTTGATTTGAGTGTGAAAATTAGAGATGTTAAGTTTGATTAGCGAAAAGTATTTCGTAATTTGAAGTTATGAATATTATGTTCTCACATAACATTTTTATTTATATATCATATTTTGTTATATTCACTTATGGATTGATGAAATTTTCTTTGGTAGTTAAGATTTATGGTTGGTTTGGTAAAATTTAGAGAAATATTATTGAATTCAATCTTAGTAAAAATGTAATTTAATTTTGAAAAACCATTTGATATGCCTCTTCCAATTCTTATCACACTCACCTAAATTTATGTGGAAGACCTAACTATACAATTTTAGAAGTATTTTTAAAATGGTAAAATTTCATTTGATGAAAATATATTTGGTACCAATTTTTAGAAAAAATGATAGTAAATTTTGGAAAAATACTTAGAAGTGCTTCCTACAAGAAGCACCGAATCACCAATTATGTGATTCTTGCAT
This sequence comes from Cotoneaster glaucophyllus, assembly GCA_036320875.1. Classification (NCBI taxonomy): domain Eukaryota; kingdom Viridiplantae; phylum Streptophyta; class Magnoliopsida; order Rosales; family Rosaceae; genus Cotoneaster; species Cotoneaster glaucophyllus. The sequence continues at coordinate 552,938 of CM070063.1, forward strand.
AAAGTGCTTTTGAAACCCAATAACATTCTCTTGTGAAAATGCTATTCGCTGACCCATTTTTATCTTCCACACATCCTTGTAAAATTTTGTCCATTGATCTTCAATTAATCCGATTCGACGATCAAAAAATGAAATAATTGTGTGAGAAGTAAAAATAGGTGTGAAAAACTACTTTTTTTTTCTAAAAGCGTTTTCAGTCATTTTAAAATTATTTATTTAAAAGAATGCTTTTTAACTCCAATAAAAACAATTTTAGCAGAAAGGTTTTATCCACACAAACAATTCATTCCGGAAACGACATCGTTTACCCGGAGCAGCGGAATTATTTTGCTGGCAGACTTGCATTGGAGGAACCATTTTATCACAAACACAAACGCGAAAACACTTGGTCGTCGTAAACACTCTTCTTCCTCTGCCGCGAAAGCAGTCTGCTTTCACGGATGAATTGCAGCAGCTCTCGTACCTTCTCCTATGGCACCGTAGCTTCGTTTCGCGGCAAAGGAATGGACTTTCTCTCTCCCAAATTCGTGACCTTTGGCGTCTCCTTCCCTGCAAAATCAGAATTCCTGAATTCCTACATCCACCCGGCTCTCACTTCCCTCGATTCTTTCCGATTTCAGGTACTAATCCCATTCGTTTTCACAATTAATCAATTGGGGTTTCTGTAAAGTTAGCATTTTCAATTGGGGTTCTGTAAATTTAGCATTTTTATTTCAATTTATTTAATTTTAGCAGCAGGGTGGCAATGTACTCCAAGTTTCAGTGAAGTCGAGAAGTTCGAAATCGTATGCATTGGTGGTGAGGAGTGATCATCGCTATCCCCAGAACTCCGACTTTCTGAAGCACTATTCGAAGAAGGAGAAGAAGCCGTATCCGGTGCCTATTGTGGAGCTGAGGCGGGCAGCAAGGGAGAGGCTGAAGAGCAACAAGGGCAAGCCTAGAACGCCGGTTCCACCTCCCAAAAACGGCTTGCTTGTCAAGACCCTTGTGCCCGTTGCATATGATGTGTACGATGCGAGAATTACATTGATCAACAATTTGAAGAGGCTTTTGAAGGTGGTTCCTGTGCAGGCTTGCAGGTTAGCTCTTGAAGCTTTCTTGATTTGGGTTTTATGGAATTTTTTTAGATTTAGAAGCTTTTTTTAATTGGGATTAATGGTGTTTTTTTTTTTACCATAGGATCTTTTCCGAATTGGGTTTAATGGAGTTTTGTAGCTTTAGGAGCTTTTTCGATTGGGTTTATTGGATTTTTGTAGCTCTAGAAGGTTTTTTGAATAGGGTTTAATGTAGTTTTGTAGGTTTAGGAGCTTTTTTTAATTTGTTTTAGTGGAGTTTTGTAGCTTTAGGAGCTCTTTCGAATTGTTTTAATGGTGTTTTGTAACTTTAGGAGCTTTTTTGAGTTGCGTTTACTGGAGTTTTTTTTTAGATTTAGGAGATTTTTAAAACTTGTTTTGGAAGGAGATGAACTTGCTTCATGGAGGGAAGTTTTTCTCAATAAAATTTTTAACTTGTGCAGGTTCTGTAATGAAATTCATGTGGGGCCTGTTGGGCATCCATTCAAATCATGTAAAGGTGCAAATGCTAACATTCGTAAGGGTGTTCATGAGTGGATACCAAATGTGACCGTTGATGACATATTCTTACCGGTTGAAGCTTTCCACCTCTATGATCGGCTTGGAAGACGCATTCCTCATGAGGAGAGATTCTCAACTCCTAGACTTCCAGCATTAGTTGAGCTCTGTATCCAGGCTGGGGTCGATATCCCGGAATATCCCGCTAAAAGGAGAAGAAAGCCAATCATCCGAATTTCAAAGAGTGAATTTGTTGATGCAGATGAAAGTGAGCTACCAGACCCGGACACTGAAGGACCCAAGAGACCAGTTTTGGCCGAAATACCGGATTCAGAGGTAATCGCCCCTTCCGATGAAGAAGAAACAACCTTGCTTGCTGAGGAAACACTACGAGCATGGGAGCAGATGAGGAGAGGAGCCAAGAGGCTGATGAAGATGTATCTGGTGAGGGTTTGCGGGTATTGCCCGGAGGTGCATGTTGGTCCTAGCGGGCACAAGGCTCAGAACTGTGGGGCCTTCAAACACCAACAACGAAATGGGCAGCATGGCTGGCAAGCGGCTGTGCTCAATGACTTGATACCACCAAGATATGTGTGGCATGTTCCAGATGTGAATGGACCGCCATTGGAGCGGGAGCTCAGGAACTTCTATGGGCAAGCCCCAGCCGTTGTCGAAATGTGCATTCAGGCGGGTGCTGCTGTGCCAGAAGAATACAGACCAACCATGAGGTTGGATGTCGGGATTCCCTGCACTATTAAAGAAGCTGAAATGGTAGTTTGATGAGTTGAGTTAATCTTTGTCCCCCTCTTATTTTCAGTACAATGTCAATTGAATGAATGATATCGGAACAGGTAAAACTTCTTTCAGATGATTAGTTTGTACATCTTACTTTGCTTTTTCATCCCAAAAGGATGATCTAAAAGGAAGAGTACTTCAGTCACCTTTCTTCTTTTACCTGAGGACAAATCTGACAAAATGTAACAATTTACTATCTCAAACATGTGGTCTGACCCAAAAGCTTCTATTTACTTTGCAATTGCAATCACTCCCTTCTTGTGCTATCCTACGTTCAGGGAAGACAGCTATGGATCTTAAGGTGAGGATATTTGGATTGAAAATTTTGACACATTTAGCAATTTTCGCGTCGTTGGACGGGTCAATTAGTTGCCCCTTAAAAAGTGATTAGTGGTAATTGAAACCAGAGACAGAGAACAATCCTATTACTGCTGCTTGAAAAACGGTTGGACACCCTAACTTGTTACACATGTGTGCATTCTGTTTCTTTCAGATCCCCACTTTATTCTGTCTAGAGGCATACATAACCACCTCAGCACGCAGACAGACAGTTGAACAAAAACGAAGAGAGACAGAAATTCCGGGGACAGCAGAGTCTTTGTTCGAACGAGGGAAACGAAAGCTAGAGGAAACTCGAAGCCATGGCACATCAAATGAAGGGTCATTCTCCGGCACAGCATTCATCGGAGATACTCCATCAGTCTAAGAACGCCCCCTTCTGCCCGATGAAAATGGCGATCGGAGGCTTTGCCGTTGTTGTCACCATCGGTTACTTCACCTTGTACAGCAAGAAGAAGCCGGAGGCAACTGCGTTGGACGTTGCCAAAGTTGTGTCCGGAACCGCCCATCATGACCACACTCACCCCCGCAAATAGATCACCAGTTCTCAGTTCCATAACTGTCAACTCCTATTTTCTTTCATTCTTTTTGTTCTTACAACAAAAAGATTTATATTTTCCTGCCTTATATACATTTATTTCATAGAGATTCGATGTGAAAACAGAGTGTTGACTAACGACTATCGACTACCTGACGGACTCCCCTCCTGTCTCATATACATTTATTTGTGGATGGCTTTTCTTTTTCATTTTTTGAAAGGAAAAGTCTTTGTTGTGATGCTTTATGTGACTAGCTAAGAACAAATAAGATGTTACAGGTTTCAAGCCTTCAAGGTCAATGTTCTTCTTGTAACTGTGTATTCATGTGCATGAGAAAATAAAAATGTGTAGAATGAACTGACACATAGCATATATCGAGATTCATGGTTATTAAATTTTTTGTTAAGGATCTAACACGCTATAACCGACATCGATGGTGCTTATTGAGAAAAATTGGTACCATTAGTCAGTCTGAATGACTCAACCACACGGCCTTCTGGCAGAGACACATAAGGTGTGGCATGTCTCGAGCAGGTGGGGCCAAAATACAAGAATGGGGTTGGGTCAAATTTTTTATTTAGATATGTACACTCACGTGATCTGGTCATCCGATTCAACGAATTCTATCAATATTAGAGATGACAACGGTTCGGTTTGGGGACAGAAATGTTATATTCATTCTCATAATTACGAAAATTAATCATATCTATAACCGCAAATTAACCATCGGGGATTATCCATAACCATATCCACTGGTAACGGATTTTCAATCGGTTATCGGTTATATCAATTTTCGTCAAAAAAAAAAAAAAAATTATATTCATCCAATTGACGCACTATAAATTTTAATAAATACTAATTTCGTCATTAAATAGCAACATCCAATTACAAAAAACATAACAATATATTTGAAGTTGTACATGATATCATGCATCAATTTCTTAACAGTGAGACTCTTAAAGAGAGATGAATCTAATAAACTTGGAACATTAGATAATTGATATATAAAATGATTCAATGAATTAATTTGGTTGGGTATAACAATAAGAGTATTGAATTGATGAGTTTGTTGGTATGCCCCATGCATGATGTTTGGTGCATAATAAAGATAGTATAGGGTTTGATGCATGCATAATGAATTAGTATAGGGGGGGTTTAGAGTTTAGGGTTCGGTAAATTGAATAAAATTATATTATATATCAAATATATATATATATATATATTTATAATATTCGGGTCGGATTCGGGAACGGATACGGATTGGGGACCCCTATAACTATATCCAAAACTATAACTAAATAAAGTTCACGGTTTATCCAAATCCAATCCATTTGGGCAGTTATCCACGGATATTGCTCATAAAATTGACATCTCTACTCAATATGAAATTTCTTATGAAAACATGAATCATGTATTTTAGTCATGCCCAATCCTATGCAATCCTATACGGATTACCAAAGTTTTGGTAATCAGCTACCCTAGTCTAAAATGGGAGTCGGATTAGATCGGAAAGAAGGAGAGATTTTTCAGCGTGCCGAAACACAGAACGGAACACTACATGTTATTATTCTCTAATTGTATAATAACATGTGATGTTACGTCTTTCTTTTGGATAAAATGAAAAATCTCTCCGCAACAAGAATATATGCCTTGAATTTCTAAGTCCACGTGACTCACGTGCTTCCCAAACTATAACCCCTAATCCCCATACTATCACCGGGAGACTCAGCTCTCGGATAATCCGTTCTTTGAGCCTCCATGGAAGTCGCTTTTCAACCTTCCCCTGCTCTCTGTAATTACCCTCTTTCTCTCTCTGGTTTTTTTTTTTGTTTTTTGTTTTTTGTTTTTTGTTTTTTGTTTTTTGTTTTGCTGAAGAAAGTTAAAAACTTGAGCTAACATGTATGGTTACTTCCACGTATCAGGTCACAGACAATCGAGGCTTCCCTCAACGTCTTCTTTTTCGCCGGTAAATCTTTCATTTCTGAATTTATCCCATTTTTTCTAGCCGTTTTTCTTTGATTCCCATTCCTTTTTTTATTGGAAAAGATAAATTTGTAATCTTTGATTATGTTGGGAAGTTAGTAGTTTGATGAGTCGACAATTTCTTCCTGTTTCTTTTGATGGGAAATGATTAATTTTTATTATTTAATTATGTTCGGAAATCAGCAGTTTGATGATTCGATAAGCGCCTTTTGATCCGAATTTCATATGAAGAAAATGGTGCTCAAGAGTGCAGCTATGGAACTAGCTGAAAATTTTGTGATAGTATAATATAGTGACAATCTATTTTTTGCAATTTAGCATCTCATAACTGGCTTGCTTGTCGCGATTGATCGTTGGAATCGACATTTAGGTGGTTGTAGGCAAATGAGGGTGAATGTGCTTCAATTTTGGCTGTGTATATAATGTGCATTTTAAGTTATCGGCATTGAACACGCCAGTTCAGCAGGCTAGACTTTCCGTCATGATTCATCACAACTGTTGTAAACCATTTGGTGTATTGATGTAGAATAAAGCCTTTCACTTTGTTTAATTTAATCCCATAGCGTAATATTGCCAGTCATTTCTGTTGTAACTGCTATGACATTTTTCTTTGTAATGCAGCTGTTCACTTATAAGGGACTCTCTATTGGGTGCTCTCCTCAAAGATTGCCCATTTCGGGAAATTTAAGTCAATGTAAGTTAGGCCATCTCGGTATAATATGTCATGCCTGATTGGGTGCTGTCTTATAAGCAATGTACCTTTATGCGTAATTGAACTATATGGACTATAATATCTCATGCCTCTTTTGTTTTCCTTACTCAGCGGCTCGTCATAGAGTGTTTTGCATTCGAAGGCAGAATGGTGGATTGTCGTGGTGTGACTTTGATGCAAAAGAGAAGTTTGGAAGATCATGTTATGATATTAGATTGCATAAACAGCATAGGTTGACCAGGTATACAGTTGTACGATCTGCTGCTGGTGCCGACTATCCATTTCCAGGTTTCTCTAACTAGCATTTTTCTGTTATAACCCCCTTCTTTAGCAGCATTACAAATCTAACTGGCTTACGCATTGTTTTTTCTCTAAAGTGCAGAACTAAACATGGTCTCAAAACTGAGGGGAATTGGCTTTTTGGCCGTTGCTGCTTTCAATGCCATTTATCTCTTCGTGCTGATGCTGATACTCCATCCTCTTGTTCTGTTGTTGGATCGGTACAAAAGAAAAGCTCATATTTTTATTGCCAAGGTTTGGGCCACTGCTACTGTTACACCATTTGTCAGGATCAAGTATGAGGGACTGGAGAATTTGCCTTCTCCGGATACTCCTGCTGTGTATGTTTCCAACCACCAGAGCTTTTTAGACATCTATGTTCTTTTCACAATTGGGCGACCCTTTAAGTTTATCAGCAAGACTAGCATATTTCTCTATCCCGTTATTGGGTGGGCCATGTTTCTGATGGGTGTAATTCCATTAAAGCGCATGGACAGCAAAAGCCAATTGGTACTCCCTTTCCTTTGTGGTCATCTATATAATTATGGTCATTATCTAAACTATCATTTTAAAGTTCTCTTTGCTTTTGCCTATAGGAATGCCTTAAGCGTTGCATAGAGCTTATTAAGAAGGGGGCTTCTGTCTTTTTCTTCCCTGAGGGGACACGCAGCAAAGATGGAACATTAGGTGCTTTCAAGGTGAGATCTTTTGGGATTCTTTGTTCTTTTGGATGATTATTTAGATGTGAGAAAGTTTTTTAATTGGAACTTGTAATCGTTGCTCCATCTGTATAATTTATTCCTCCGACGCTCTTCCTCCCTTCTCCTCTAAATATATATTGGGATTTTCTGATATACAGTTTCTTGTTCTTGTTGACATGCAGAGAGGTGCCTTCAGTGTTGCAGCGAAAACCAGGGTACCAGTAGTGCCCATTACCCTTATAGGAACTGGAAAAATCATGCCTCCAGGAAGGGAGGATATCTTGAATACTGGAGCTGTTAAAGTCATTATTCATAAACCTATAGAAGGAAATGATACAGAAGTACTGTGTAGTGAAACTAGAAACGTAATCGCTGGTGCACTCGATCGTCAAGGCTGATCTATTGACAGCCATTTGTTCTGTTTGGTTTCTATGGTTCGATACTTGGTCCTTTTTGTGGGATTGAAGAAATATAGTCTGAAAGGTATGACTATGAATCATTTGTGGAATTGCCTCTTTGCTTATTAATTACTTCAATATATACTCATGGCAAAGCTTGTAAGATCCATCTCAGACTATATTTAAGTTTGATTGTCGCCTGTTTAGACTTAGCTCTAGTACAGAAAAAATCAGAAAATTGTAATTCTCTTTTGGGAGACAGCATCCTAGAAATTTTAGCGTACATGTGGATGGTTTCGTCTAGTTTTGAAGTCCGATTAGGTTCTTGTTGACATTGCAAAAATGGTTTGATGATCTTGCACTTGATGCTGTTCGGGCTTTGCTTCTGTCTAAATACTAAAACCATGCTTGGTCTCTTGTACAGATTTTAACTAACGAAAATTCTATTATTCTCCGGTGCAACATAGTAGAAAATTCCTTGAACTTAACATGTTTTTAGTACTTGATGTTTTTGGTACTTGTGTGTTTCTGTTTCATTGTTAGGTTGTGGATAGCTGATGATACTGGACAATAAAACTGCATCTGAATCTGAAGTGATCGTGCCTGGAACGTCTCTTTGCCTGAGGCTGTCCGTCCCATAACGCCGCGGCCTACAGTAAACATCTGCATCCCAACAGCCACAAAGAAGCGAACGGTTGGCCGGACCCCCGGGTCTTAGGAGTTTTTGAGCAGTGTAGGCTTCAACTGTTTATTTTCTATGGAGGGAAATATCCTCCCACGTTGATAATCTGAATGCCGATCCCATTGAGCTCGATTTTATATTAGATTTATATTGTACATCTTTGAATTTGGATAGGTGTCGTGGATGCTGCTAAGAATATATATAATTGCAAAGAAAAATATAGTGTCTTTCACTTTCACATAAGCATTTTTGAAGCATTAAAACTAAAAATTTAATTTGAAAATCGATAAAAGTGGTTTGTGAGTTTGTTCACGTGATCATTTTTTTAAAATTATTGTTGTCGAACTGATCATTCCACTTAATGAGACCAAAATGATTTACGGTGTTTACAGGAACAATTTTTATCGATTGTCATTGTCACTAGTTAAGATAAGGAGAAAAATACACTTATGAGAAATGTAGAATAGAAATTTTAAAGTGGTAATAACTATTTCCTAATATAACGACCCGTTTAGCTAAAAAGTTTTTGAGATTAAACTTTATTAAATTCTAAAAAAAAAAAAGAAAGAATAAAAAAGGGAAAATGGGGTTTTGCGAGTTGAGCTCTGCTGTCAGTGCTCAGTATTGACTTTCTTTCTTCGTTTTCCCCCTATTCAATTCCGGTAAAACTCTCTCGCTCTCTCTCTCTCTCTCTCTCTCTCTCTCTCCCCTTCGTGACATCCTCCTCCTTCCGTTGTGCTTGACACCCAGTTGTTACATATACCCGTAGTGTCTCCGCCCGTCGCTGGCGGCAAGCAGCGGAATAAGAATTTAACTCCTCCTGGTTTTACTGTGAGTTGCTTCTCTCTCTCTCTCTTCCCCGCCCCCCAAATCTTATATGCTTTGATTTCTGCACAGATGATCAATTATACTACATGGGTTCTTCTTCTTCCGTTAATCGAGGGAAATTTCTGTCAATATATGAAATTATTGTAATTTAACGGCATGTCTTAAGGGAAATTTCAGTTCTTTTTCTACTGTGCTTAATAAAGTTTGTTGCTTTTGTTTTGGGTTAATTTTTTTTGAGGGGTTTCTTAATTAATTGGTTTTTGATGGATTTCTTAATTAATTTGGCCAGCGTCAGGAAACAGTGGTTTTTGGAAATCTATGGTTGTCTTGGATTTTCCTTGAATTGGAAGAACTTGGCTTTACATGATTGAGAATTCCTTAGAGATCCGGCTGTTGGAGAATCTGAACTGAGACTCACAAAACAAAGGAAAACAGGTTAGAGAATGATGAAAATTTTGTATCCGAATCGCAGAATTGATTATCGAGAATCTGAACTGAAAACTGTTTTGACTGCTTGGTTTATGCACTGTTGACTATTATAGGGATCTGAGTTATATAATTAGCATTTTTTTGGTTACATCAAAGCGTTAAAACATTTGGTTTACTGTAAACCAGATTGTTATCTTTTTAGCACTAATAGGTTAATGAAACTGGTTGAGCACTTGGTGGAAAAATGTTATTGGAAATTAGGAATTATTATTGATTCGTACTTCCCATCTGGTTGGTGTTGATGATGCCAATCCTGTCAGATGCGAGATAGCTCAGCCACACAGACCTGAATATAATGACTTTGATGCTCATCGCTTTGCATTTAATTTGGATGTTATTTTTGTTATGCAGGTGGAATTGATGTGTTTGATTGAGTAAAATGTTGGATTGTGGTTACAACAAGTCACAGTACGTGGGAGGCCAGAGAGACAAGTTTGTGAGGTACAAAATGTGACTTTTCTTTGTCAAAGTTTGCAAATTTTTTTCAGGGCATCAACGCCAAATATGAAGATCTGATTCTAGTTATGGACAATGATCTGTTACACTTCGGTATGACTAGTTGAGACATCATATTTGCTAAAATTTTAGGAAGTATGTAGTCTTGAAATCCAATAAGTAGATAGCAAGTTGCCTAAATAAAAAATATTTTAGAAAAATTGTTTCAAGTAGATTGTTTTTGTTTATAAGTATTTATATATATTAATTTTGATTCATGTTTCATTATGTATGAATGAATGAAGATAATATTATAGTTCCCGGTCAGTATCTCATGCTTCCTTTTTAATGATGAAAAGCTGAACGTTTATGTTTCTAATTGTGTTGAAACAAGATTTGGGGTAAAATGGCATCGAGTGTTGTGCTTATCGGCAATTTTTTTATTGATTTTATAGGTTAGATGACTTGGACTCTAGATTATCATCACCTTCTGATTCAGGAGGTAGAAGGTGTGGGTTTAATATTGAACTAACAAAGACTGCTCCTGCGAGGGATACATCTTTTAAGAGAGGAATGAAAAAGGGGTCTGAAGGACTTAAGTCAATTGGCCGATCACTTGGATTTGGGATCTCTCGTGCAGTATTCCCTGAAGATCTTAAGGGGTCAGACAAGAAGATATATGATCCTCAGGACAAATTTCTCCTGCTGTGGAATAAATTTTTTGTCATCTCATGTATTCTGGCGGTATCTGTGGACCCTCTGTTTTTCTATCTTCCAGTCATCAATAGTTCATCAAAATGTCTTGGCATAGATCGAAGGTTGGCTATCATAGCGACGACATTGCGGATGATTGTTGATGCTTTCTATCTTATTCACATGGCTCTCCAGTTTAGGACAGCTTACATTGCTCCATCATCTCGGGTTTTTGGAAGAGGTGAACTGGTGATTGATCCAGCACGAATAGCCAAGCGATACTTACGAAGTTATTTCATCATTGATTTTCTTTCAGTGCTACCCCTACCACAGGTAAGAGTGTGTTTCCCTAAATTATTCCACGTGGCTATACCTCTTTCTTATAGTCTTTGCTCTTATTTTGTTTTGCCTTTTGGTTTCTATGTATCGTTAATTATTGGCATATTTCATTTATTTAGTAGTAGATCTGAAAAATACGCTGAAACAAAACTGGTAACTGTAAGCCTATATTTTCTTCTATGCAAAACTAAAAGGCCGTAATTGGTGCAGATTGTTGTCTGGAGGTTTCTTCAGAGGTCCAAAAGTTCAGATGTGCTTGCTACAAAACAGGCTTTGCTTTTCATAGTTTTATTTCAGTATATTCCCAGACTTCTTCGAGTCCATCCTTTGACTTCAGAACTGAAAAGAACTGCTGGCGTCTTTGCTGAAACTGCTTGGGCAGGCGCTGCATACTATTTGCTATTATATATGCTCGCTAGTCATGTGAGTACCTATTTTGTTCCTACCCTTGACTGTTTTTTTTCCTTGTTTTCTTGCTTTATGTTATTCAACTTTTTTTTTCTTTGCGTATGAATATTTGATTATTTCCCTCTGAAGGTTATTAATCGTCATACATTAACATGGAAATCATACTTTTCTTTGGGGGCAATTATTATCTTTGCAGATAGTTGGGGCATTTTGGTATTTGTTAGCCTTAGAACGCAATGACACATGCTGGCAGAAGGCTTGTACTGAAATTGGAAAACTATGTGATAAAAAAATCTTGTACTGCGGGAACCAATACAGTTTAGATGCAAATTGGTCCAATGTTACCGAAACCATCTCATTAAAATGCACGGCAGATGACCAGAATACGTTCTTTGATTTTGGAATCTACAATTCGGCTTTATCATCTGGGGTTGTTTCATCCAATGAGTTCATCGTCAAATACTGTTACTGTTTGTGGTGGGGACTACAGAATTTAAGGTACTGATGTCATCTGAAATAACCGATGTTCCTGATCCTAGTCATAAAGTTCAATATGTTTTATGTGGTGGTTTTACTTAATGTTAGAAACCCAAAAAATAGCCACTGCCATTCTTGTTCCTCCGTCCATTGCGCCCCCTGCGGGCTTTAAAGTTTTAGCTTTTAACAGCATTTTGTTTGGCTTCTTTATACAGTACACTTGGCCAGGGTCTTGCAACCAGCACCTATCCTGGAGAGGTTATATTTTCCATAGCACTGGCTATATTTGGACTGATCCTCTTTGCACTTTTGATAGGAAACATGCAGGTAAACTTGGGAGTAACAGTTGATGCTTATAATGTAGCGTGAAAAGCAGAATATTATCTGATATTGCTAATATTCTGGTGTTATGGTATTGTTACAGACCTATCTTCAATCTCTTACTATTCGACTTGAGGAGATGAGGGTCAAAAGACGTGATTCAGAGCAGTGGATGCATCACCGCTTGCTCCCACAAGATCTTAGGGAACGCGTCAGACGATATGATCAATATAAGTGGTTGGAAACACGTGGTGTGGACGAGCAGAGTTTAGTTCAGAGTCTACCAAAGGATCTCAGGAGAGATATCAAGCGGCACCTCTGTTTGGCATTAGTGAGGAGGGTACGAACAGTAATTCTTTCATTCTTTGTGTATATTTCTAGTGGTAATTGCCTTCATACTTGTTGGTTGGTCCTCCCACCATGAATCATTCGATAAATTTCACTTTGCTGGTCATCGCAGGTTCCACTGTTTGAGAATATGGAGGAGAGGTTGCTTGATGCCATTTGTGAGAGACTGAAACCAAGTTTATTCACAGAGAGTACTTACATAGTTCGGGAAGGAGATCCCGTTGACGAGATGCTTTTCATCATACGTGGTCGCCTTGAGAGCGTAACAACAGATGGTGGTAGGAGTGGGTTTTTTAACCGCAGTTTACTGAAGGAAGGCGATTTCTGTGGTGAGGAGCTTCTAACTTGGGCACTGGATCCCAAATCTGGTGCTAACCTCCCATCATCTACTCGGACGGTAAAGGCTTTAACAGAGGTTGAGGCTTTTGCCCTTGTAGCCGAGGAGTTGAAATTTGTTGCCAGTCAGTTTAGGCGCCTTCACAGTAGACAGGTTCAGCACACCTTCCGTTTCTACTCACAACAGTGGCGGACCTGGGCTGCTTGCTTTATCCAAGCAGCATGGCGCCGCTATTCCAAGAGGAAAATCTTGGAGCTTCGTCGTAAGGAAGAGGAAGCAGAAGCAGAAGCCTTGGGAGGTGCCCGCGGCAGTGCTGGAGGTTCATATAGTATCGGTGCCACATTTTTAGCTTCTAGGTTTGCTGCAAACGCACTTCGTGGTGTTCACCGGAACAGGAATTTGAAGAGTGCTCGAGAGTTGGTCAAATTACAAAAGCCTCCGGAGCCCGATTTTAGCGCTGAAGGCGCTGATTAATTTGTGATGTAATATATGACCGGTACAAAATACTGATTAGCGTCTATTTTCTAGGTTGTTGCAAACCATGTAACATACACAATTCCAGCTTGGAACTTGAAGAAATGTTAAAATTGTATGTCTGATATTGTTTTCCATTGAGACACGGTTGGAATGTTATGCGTCGCCTTTTATCTTTTGCCACGGAACGATTTTCGCGTTCACAGTTTGTTCTGCTTTTAATCACGGAAGAGATGTTAAGCTATATTGTTTCCAAAGATGTGTTTGACAAGAAAACATAATAAAAAGAAGCAGTAGCAATGTTACATACAGGAATTCCCTTTTCATTCCTGCAATCGGCGATGGCAATCGGCGATGAGCCATCGCCGACGGCACAAAGATTGCTTACAATTTTCTCAGGTGTTATCGTATGGAACGGAAAGAAGACGATGGTAGAAGAACAAATAAACGAGTAGAACTTAAAAAAGGACCTGTATAGAGAGAGGCTAGGAAGAAGAATTTCTATGACTTGGAGAAACAAAACCGAACGCAGTTGGTAGCTCCACGAGGACATCGTCGTCGTGGAGAAACAAAAGAATCGTTTCCCTCAGATTGGGACTATGAATCAGTCAATCTTCACTGACGAATAGATGAGCCTGGTAAACCAGAAGCATGCATAGAAACCGATTGTACCAGTCAGCACGAAGAAGGAATAAGAAGCAATCAGCATATACCCGAAATACAAGGCTCCAGAAACTGGCTTCTGAATGTCAAGCTTAGTGAAGAAGTAGAAGGCAGCGTAGAGGAAAAGGTAGAGCGCTGAGGAGCCTGAGGTCAAATACGACCTCCACCACCAAAGGTAGTCTTCACTGCACAACTGGAAGTAGCAGAGAACAATTGTGATCTCGGCACATGTGATGATGAGGATAATGAAGACGATGAAAAGGAATCCAAATATGTAATAAAATTGATGCAACCATATCGATGTAAGGATGAAGAAGAGCTCGATAAAGACGGCCCCAAAAGGGAGTATGCCTCCAATTAGGATAGAGAAGGCTGGATGCATGTACCATGCCTGATCCGGGACTTGCCTAGGGATCTTGTTGGTTTTCACAGGATCCTCAATCGACGGCTTCCTAAAACCCACATATGAACCAACGAAGATAAGTGGAACTGAAATGCCAAACCATAAGAATACCAGAGCAAACATGGTTCCAAATGGAACTGCCCCAGAGGACTTCTCGCCCCAGATAAGAGCATTCAAGACGAAGAAAATGACAAAGAGAGTTGCAGGAAACATGAAAGCTGTTTTCAGAGTGATTTTCTTCCATTCTGTTCCCTTAAACATCTTGTATAGACGGGCTGCAGAGTATCCAGCAAAGAGGCCCATAAAGACCCAGAGGAGGAGCATGGCAGTCATCAGCCCACCTCGGTTTGAGGGGGAGAGGAATCCAAGGACTGCAAAGAGCATGGTGACGAGAATCATCCCAAAGAACTGCACACCCGTCCCAACATACACACACAGTAGATCTGAGTTTACTGGAGGTCTGAATACATCCCCATGAACCAGTTTCCATCCTGTCTCTTCTTGGGCTTCTTCTTGGGTCTCTAGTTGGTTGTATTTGGAGATATCCCGGTAGAGTGTCCGCAACATTATCATAGCAACCATGCCGGAAAGGAAAAGAACAATCATCAAAGAATTAACAATTGAGAACCAGTGGATTTGATCATCAGCCATCAGAAGATATGTGTCCCACCGGGATGCCCACTTCACATCACTCTCCTACAAGGTTAAACAAAAGCCAATCCGAAACCCAACTCAAAACGGCAAACAAAAAAGTCATTTATTAGGAAATGGCAAGGGCACCAACCTGGAACTCAACATCATATGTGAATATAATTTCCTTTTTATCTTCAACGTCCTGAGGAGATTCAGAGCTGCTAACTGTTCGCTTCGCATGGGGATCACAGGTCGTTAAACGTGTCTTGTTAGTCCACTCGCCTTCATATTCATGCTTAACACTGCATTAACCAAAATTGTCCGCTATCATATAGGTATGAGCGTATAAACTCTCATTGGAGAGAGGAGACAGTACAAACTAATTAGCCTATGATAGAAAAGAATAACAAATAAATACCTGAATGGTTTCACCTCAAATCCAACAATCCTGGCAGATTCTGTCATTGGATCCTTGTGATACTTGACTGTAAATGTTAAATGATTGTTGATAAAATGCTTTTCATCCTTGTTCTGCAAATGTTTAAAGGAAAAAGGAAAATTCAGCACTCTTCTATAAGCATGTCAGCAAAAGAATTAAGATCATGCAAAGAATGCTAATTGGTCAAACAGCTACCCCAGCATATTGTCCTCTAAGACCAACATGAAATCCATGTTGATACACTAAGGCATTTTCCCGATCAGGCCGTGGTATAGGAACAACCAGAGGAAGATTATCCAGAATCCTGTAGTTTGACAAAATTTTATCAGAATGTAACTCAATTGTTCATCACATCACATAGGAGCATATGATTCACATGCATGATATTCAGGATTCACGACTCACATGTTCACCCGATACTCATCATCTATCTTTTCCTTAAACTCCTTTGCAGTTTTTGCATTAAGAACTACACGACATACAACACTGCACATCTTTGGTTCTCTCATTTTGAACTGCAACAAAAAAAAAAGAAGATAAAATTATAGCTGCTCAATAACCAAAGCGAAGGACAACATAACCATAACAGTAATCTCTTAAAATCTACTTTACCTCGTAAGGAGAGTTTTCAATGCGATCACCACGAAGAACTTCCCCAAGATTTTCTGCACTGTCTACTATATGCTCCGGAGTACAGTATGGGAGGGAATAGTATGAGTAAGGAAGTTGAGTTTTTGTAGAGGTCAGTTTGTTCACCTTCACATTCAAGGTATTTCCCTGCACGCACAAAGGTAAACAGTGTGAATACAACACCATTAGATAGCAAAACGCATGTATTAGTTGACATCAAACAATCTCAATCACGAAGCTCGTTCATTGACGAAGGAGACCTACTACACCTATTGTAGATGTCTTAAATGATTTCTTTCGAGGCCGTCTATATGTTCCTAAATCCGTACTGCATTTTTTCTTCCTCAATTGCAAAGTTGAGAAAAGATTTCACTACCTCAAAGCTATTCAGCACATCTTAGCATTTTCCTTTTCCCCGAAAATTTAATTTTTTTTTAACATTTGAACGACAATACAAGCTCTAACACTAACCGAACGAAAGAGAACAAGAAAATTTGACAAATGTGCACGTAGATATTGCATTATTGCAATCTGCATCCCACGCAATATAAGAAACCAACAGAGATTTACAAAAATATACAGAAATGCAGCAACTTGAACTTAGATCTCAATGACTCGAGTCACAGGATCGTAAATTTATGAAATCTTTCGCCAAAAGACCCGAAATTTTAAACACCCAAATGCCGAATTGTATACGGATCTGTCTGTAACTAAGAACACGCACCAAAAAACTGCCATGGCATACATTACATTCAATTATACACAGAGGTTTAATCATACACAAATATACATACATATACACACACACACACACATATATATATATATATATATAGAGAGAGAGAGAGAGAGAAAGAGAGTTAAAGGTGCTGACCTTCTCAAAATCTTGAGGGGCGACACCCGGGAGGTAGAAGCAGCGAGCATGAAAGAAAAGCAAAAGACATACAGAGATCCATAGCTGAAAAGCGAGAGGTCCTCTCGCCATGGCTTCTTCCCACAAGATCTCGATCCACTTCCTCTCTCTCTCTGCAATTCAGAGACTCTGTGAGAGTGTTTGTGTGATTGTATCAAATCAATGTATCACTCAGTGGTTGGTTTCTTGTTTGCTTTAAAAACACGACAAGAACGAGAAGCTCTCTCTCTCTAAAACCAGATGGTTGGGATTTACAAGACGAGGCTGACATTTGAAATCCCTGCCATCGCCGTTGGATTTTTCGCGGGTCTGATGTGCGGTGTGGATTGGTTTGGACTTCGCGGACGGCCTGTCGGACTGACGGTGATTACAAGTTGAAAAAATAAAAAATAAAAACCACGCAAGTGTTGGCCAAAAAATGAAGAGAAAAATAGTGGTGTGTTATCCACATACCTATTTTTCTTCTTACACATTATCTTTAATTTTTTATCATTATATCGAATGAAAAAGATGATGTAATAAGAGACCGTGTTAACTGTAATGTTGATTGAAACGTTTGAGTTTAAAATCTCTATCAATTCGTTTGTTCCTAACTTTGTGCTTATATTTGAAACCGTCATTTATTACTTTTTCTGCATTTTTGTTCACCGATTTATTAATTAGTGTTAAATGAGTTTGAATTTAGAGATCTGTGTAGTATATACATTAAAGGGAAAGGGAAATAATAAATACACATATTTTTTTACCTCACACACACCCATGTTTAAGCATGTCCGTTATTCTATTTAATTTACTCAATCTAATGGCTAGGAATAAAAAAACATGTGAAAATCACTTCCCTAAATCGAAATGAAATCCCCTTCGGATCTCTATGTCCGGAGCCCAAGAATTGAGAGATCCGAAGCGTTCAAGAGAGAAAGAAAGAGATCCGGAACATCCAAGATTTTAGGTTTGTGAAGTGAGCCAAAGGGATGGGTTAATAGGGACCGTATGATTGAAATTGAGTGGTCTGGATCCCTCAGTCCGCAGGCTCCGAGAATCGGAGTAGATTTCAAACCGTGTTTAGTTTAAACAATTTTCGTTTTCACTTCTTTTGTAAACAAACAATATATACTCTCTTTATGAAACCTGAAATTCCACATTAGAATTTAACAATGCAATTTGATCATGCAGGCGGAAGAAGGAACTAAGCTTGACCAAAAGTTTGCTTGAAGCGTAAATAATCAATCAAATTCCATTCCATAAAACTTGAGGGTAAAGCAACAGTACACTTGAAATAAAACTGTTGCTACCTCTTTCGATGCACCTTCGAGTAAATTGAAGAACTCGGTATAGCTATCAAAGGAAAAAATTGTGCATAAATGACCATCTAAATCCCGAAAACTATGAACACGACCTTCAGTGATCGGAGGAGAAAAACGGGGAGGTGGCGGTTCAAAACAGATGCATATCAGTTCTCCTCCGGAGCAGGCGGGTCAGTCATTCTCACCGTACGAGGAAGCATAAACTCGGCAAATATGGGATAGTGCGAGGATGGGTAATATCCATCAATGTTTTGACTCACCACTTCACACAAAACAGGGATAAGAGATCTACCTCTAAAAAGAATCCAATCTACATGTAGATCCTGTGTGTGTCGATCCCAGCAGAGGCAGAGCGCTCTGAAAATCAACTTGAGGAATTCAAGAGCTCCTTGTTTGTCACCTGAAAGCGTCACGTACTATGAAATTAAATCATGCTCAACGAGCAGCATTAAAAGTTGTCACATCCCAGCCCGGGCCCCCACCACATCCCGGGCTCGACTCCGCCGTAGCACGATATTGTCCGTCCGCTTTGGGGCCCGACCACGCCTTCGCGGTTTTGTTTCTGGGAACTCACACGAGCAGAACTTCCCAGGGGATCACCCATCCTGAGAATGCTCAGGCCCATTCTCGCTTAACTTCAGAGTTCCTACGGAACCCGAAACCAGTGAGCTCCCAAAAGGTCTCGTGCTAGGTAGAGATGGGAATATACATATAAGGCTTACAGGATCCACATCCCTGAGCGATGTGGGATCTCACAAAAGTAGTAGTGGTATAGCAGGTACCTTTAAATCCATGGAAAGTGCGAATGAGAGAGGCATTTTTCCTCACACGAGCATTAGGCCATGCATCCCTCATATCCCCCACTGCACCGTGCTCTCTGCAGGGAAGCCAAGGGAGAAGATTTACTAAAAAGAACAAGCTGTTAGAGAAAATCCACCACCTATCTGGTGAGCTTCCTAGCAATTTTAATGGAGGATGATTTCGATGCTGCCAATTTTAAATTGAAATCCTATCCACCAAACAAATATCTGGTGGATAAAGGAAAAAGGGATCTGGTGGGTTTGCAAATGTGGAAGGGGATCAAAACGAGGACAAGAGGAAGGAGGTGTCCGAGATTTCAGCACCGATGGAGTAGTACTATAACTAGAGGCACAAATGAAGGATGCTCCTTACAAAAATCTGTCAGCTCGCAAAAGCATCAGAGTCTCCTGTCTATTCCATAATTCCTAAGTCCCAACCTTACGGGCTATGCATAAATGGAGACTGGTAATAAATATGGAAAAACTGCAACATGTAAAAACAATTGAATATCCACATGTTAACTGAACCTTGATCTCCCCAAAAGAAACCGGCCGGTAGTTGATTCCTTTTGTGTGTTGAAACCTCCACAATATACAACTGGCAAGCCAGGTGGTAAGGACGCTATGTGCTGCCATGTGAGCAAAGCACTTCGTCGACGAGCACGAGCACTGAACTCATCCATGTTTGTATTTACTATCTGGAAGGAAAATCCAGGTGGCTCAGCTCCTTTCAGTTGAAATGTGTGGACATCATGTCAAGATAACAAATGATACAGCACTCTTTCATGGAAATGTTAAAGCAGTTGTTGAAGATTATCTAAGTTTGACAAAGTAAACTGGTAAGGATATCACCCATGTTGCAATACATGGAACTTCAGAACCCCATGACATGCTTCCGGGAACAGAAGGTGACTCTGACAACCAAAATGTTCCACCTTCAAGCATCTCCACCTAATTTTATGAAAAAATGGCATAAAGAAGGTCAAAGTTCATCAGTTCTCTAACAAAAAAAGGTATCTGGCACGAAATAAAGAAGGGAACTTTACCTTCTCCTTGTCATAGAAGATAGTGCAATGTTCATCAGAAGTGTCTTCAGGCCCCTTTCTTGATATTCCAAGTTGATCATAACCTAACGAATAAGATAATAACAGTCCAATCATAAGTGAAAGTAAATGAGGAGAGAAAGGAGATTGCATCGACATAAGATCATTGTATTCTATATAATGAAGATCGATGCCAGGCTTGCCAGCAAACCGTTCTTCCAGAATCTCAATATGGAAAAAACAGTGACGGGTATCTTTCATTTTATACATGGTAAGTCGTAAGTAAACAAAATCAATTAAAGCGGGATGGGACAGACACCGTAATTGCATCTTGCGTATGATACATAATAATGCCTCTTGTCAAACTGTCAAGAAAGAGAACATTGTATCTATGTGAAATAGCGCGGAGCTTCACCAACTTAATTGCAATTCTTTTCTTAATTAAGCAAACAGAAACATGACCTATATGAGCCATTCTTCATAAGAAACAAACAATCGAAACATGTACTCAAGAAAGCGAGCACAAAGATGCGCCTTTCCTCAACCATATGACAAAATACCGATGCTGTAATTCTAAGAATCGAAAAATTTAACGTTTTGGAGAGAAAGTTACCTGGCAAGCACTGCTGAAGATAATCCAACTGTGATTTAACTCCTGAAGCAGAAAATGAACATAAAAGAATCAAATTTCAGAAACAAGAAATACACCAACTATTAACATTTCAATTTAAGTACACAATCAAGCATTCTGAACATAAAAATGTAAACCCAGCACACCAATAATATTGCCCTATTCAATCAAGCTTCAACCCGGAGAACTCACTCACCGCAAACCCAGCTCACCCCCAACACATTTCAACAGTGAAACCAAACTAAATCCCAAAAGAACAAAAACCCAGCTCCAAAAATCAAATAAAAACAGACCCAGATGACCATTTCAATCAAATCACAACCAAAAAACAAGCTAGATCCATGTGAAACTCGCAGCAAATGAAAGGAAAGCAGAAGAAAATATTTACCTTGCTGGGTACACAGAATCATAGGAGAATAGCTAGTAATGACGCTTATGCATAAATCCTTTCTCTTATCCCACGAGTAGGGACTGTCTTCCGTCTGATCTTCGTGAAGATTGAAGGTCATCACTGTCAAAGAAACACTCATTGTTTGGTTCTTCAGGTGTAAATCTCTGCCTGCTCTTTTATTTGTTACATGATCAATATTTGTTGCTGCATCATGCTCCACCAAAAAGAAAGGAGCAGATGAGATTTCCTTCGCTTACTCCATTCTTGGAAGCTCAGGGGAGCAGATTCTAAGAGATGACGAAGCTCCGATATTAAAAGAAGAAGAGGAGAGAGAGAGAGAGAGAGAGAGAGAGAGAGAGAGAGAAGAGAGAGGGAGGAGAGTCAATTATGTCTGAAGCGTAAGAAAATTTTGTCAAATGTTTTCGAAGTACTCACAAAAATATTTTCCACACAAATTCTATGGTGATTAGAATGTTTCGAGTACAGGATATGTTTAGCTTTTTAATCATAAAATCTTGATTTTTGTATTTTTTTAACCATAAAAAATTCATGCGTTTTCATTCAATGTGAGAGTTGTAGTCAGACAATTATATCTGAAAATTAACAAAGACCTGCAATCTTACCAAAGTTTCTCTATCGCGTGTTTACAATTATATTTGAAGAAATATGAACCTAATGTGATACGGTTAAGAGGAATTGAGATCCTCTCCAAATCCTGCTATCTAGACCGCATTCGTGAGTTTGAACACCATACCAAAATACAACCTAGTCGATGGTATCTAACCTTCATTGCGAGTGGAAATTCCAATCCCATTTTTGTCCTCATTGCATTCGGAGTTGACGGGCTCAGAAATCCAAACCACTCATATCAACACTTAATATCAAAAAGCTTAAAGATAAATAAACATTCTTAACCGTTTAAACTACAAGCTTGTTGAATACGGCTTTGCTTTTTCATTTTTCTTCTTATGGGGCACCGAGAAAACGACTACCTTACTCATAAGAGCACTTCCACCCCTAAGACTGGGTGCCAGCGCTCAGCGCATTTATCCACTCAAATGAACAGTAACATACTTCAATGAACAGTAATAGGCCAAGGCATCTCCACCCCTAAAAAAAATGCGCTGGCACCTAGTCTAAAAATGCGCTGGCCCAAACTATCTCCACCCCTACAAAATGTGCTGGCACCCAGCGCATTTCAAATATTATTAAATTTTTTTATAAAATAATAATTAAAAAATAGTTTTAATTTCGGATATGATTTTTAACCAATCTCGTCACGCCATGTGTCATTATTTTGTCATTTTATGTAATTTCTTATGTCATTTTTTGTCATTTTATAAAAAAAAATTCTGTATTTTTTTAAATTTTTTTTGTATTTTTAAAGAATTTTTAATTAATTCTAATGTTATAATTAATCTGGACCGTTGGATCACAGATCAACGGTCCACGTTAAAAACAAAATTCAAATTTTTTTTACCGTTGGAAATCCAACGGTCTAGAATAACTAGCCGTCCAACGGCAGGAGGTGAGCCACGACAGCCCCTCACGGGCGTCTGAAAAGCCAGCCCGACAGTGGGCCCGAAGCCCAGTAGCCTGTCGGCTACTCTCCCTCTCGCGCGATTGTGCTGCACGCGCCGTGGTATTGCCCAGTCAAATGGTCTGTCAATTTTGGGCTGGGCTCTTGCCTGGCATGGGCTGGGTGCCAGGCAAGTGGGCGGGCTGGAGCACAAAAATAGGGTGCTGGGCAATTTTTTCACTAGGTGCTGGGCAGATTTTTGTGGGGTGGAAGTGCTCTAAGCTCTCTCTTTTTATTTAAACTTGGAATGTTCTAACGACAAGATAAAAGGTACAAACTTGAACAAGACCATGCCTAGGAGGCTAGGTCCATTATCCCTTTCCATTTCTTTTCCTGCACATTTTATTCATCAACTAAAGTGGACTAGCGGCACATCGAGATGCTTCTGTTGCCTCGGCTGGTGATGCTTATGTCGACGGATGCTTCAGCCACCTAAGAAGAGTTCTTCTGAACCCACTCCACCAGAGTGGAAACACCGAACCCTGTAGCAGTGCGTTTCTTGTCATTCCAAACAGGCCCGGCCATGTCAATGTGCATCCACTGAACCTTTTCGTCCACAAACTGCAAAAGCATAGTTGTAAACGTTGTCATTAGTAAGTGAGACAACCGGACACAATAAGGCAGGTTTTGTCATCAATGGGAACAAAGGAGAAGACAGTAGTCCTAGATTCGTCGTAGTGTAGTTTCTTGGGCTTTAGCCCTCCACTTAACCGGAAAAGGAAAAGGTGAAACAGATGTCAAGTTAAGCACAGAAGACACCGAGAATAAAACTATGCAATCATATACCTGCTTCAAGAAGAGAGCAGCAGTGATTGAACCACCTGCACGACCACCGGTGTTGAGCATATCAGCTATTCCGGATTTCATTGTCTCCCAATAACTCTCCTCCAATGGCAACCTCCAAAATTTCTCCCCACTGATTTCTGAAGCTGCAAATACCTCCTTCGCCAGGTCATCACTTGGTGTGAAGACGCCTGAAAGGAAAAGTTTTAACATCACGTAAACAGATTTGACAGCTTTCAGAAATCCTATCCCAGCAGAAACAAGACTTTGCATTACTAAACATTTACTAAATGCTTGTAAGAATATGTTTATACCTGCTATTGAGGGTCCAAGAGCAACTACACAAGCACCCGTTAAGGTTGCCAGGTCAATAATCTGCATAATACGATAGTGTTAGCATTAGTAGAAATCATTATGTACCATACATCAAGAAAGTACAAACAAATAAACTTTTCAACAATTGCACAGTTCTAGAACTCAATTCTGATGAAAGAAAGACCAGTTAATAGTTACAAAACTAGCACCCATATTACAGATACAAAATGCATAGCCATGACATATCACCACATGAATACCTTATCAACACCTTGGTTACAAGCATATACCAATGCGTCTGCCAGAGTAAGTCTACCTTCAGCATCAGTGTTATTGACCTGCAGCAGAAATTGAAGCAAATAGAACTTTAGTTCATAAAAACATGGATTCGCATATAGTGAATCAATTAGACAGTTAAACCTCTCATCAGCTAGAAAACATCTGCTCAAATCAAAGATAATGCGTAAAATAATTCTTCACGTTATGTTAAGCACATTTTAACAATTAGTCAGAAAACATACCTCAATTGTCTTTCCATTTGATGCCGTCACAATGTCTCCAGGCCTCATACCTGTTCCACTTATCATATTCTCACAAGCTGCAACAATGAAATGAACCTGCACACACACTACCCATTATTGATCCATGCTCGAGTACATCACCAGAAACTGCAACAGATCAATCATACATCTTTCCCAACGATAGAAACATGGAAAACACGATCACTTACCTCTACACCAGGCGGTTTGATTTGAGCAATGGCTTTTGCTGCACCTAATATGGCTGCTGAACCTCCCATATCAAATTTCATGAGTTCAACTGAACAGCCAGGCCCTGTCTTGATGTTGTAGCCACCGCTGATAACATAAAAAGATAAAGCAAACAACACAGAGTCAGCTCATTGATAAAGAGAAAAAATGGTGTACTCAGTATGAGAGGAAATGAACAACACTTACTACTATATAGACTTCATGCCACCATGAAACTCAGTAACTAACCCCTTTACCACAGACACATTGTAATATCACAAAATTTACAGGCAGCTAAACCAAACTGTTCTATTTTGCAAGCGCTAAAAGAACTAGGAGCAAAAAGTTCATTCTAAATAATTTGCAATCACCTGTCAAAGGTCAGTCCTTTACCAACCAATCCTAATTTGACCTTAGCAGGTCCACCAGGGGGTTTGTATATCAAGTGAATAAAATGTGGAGGATTTGCCGAGGCTGCAGCAACGGCCAAATAAGAACCCATTTTCAGTTCTTTGCATTGCTCTTCATTTAATATATTTGCAGACAGAACATCATTGTATGTGGTAGCAATCTTTGAGGCCTCTTCAGCTAGTTTCCCTGAGACATAATAAACATTGCATACAGTCAATAATAGGAAATATCTCGATGAACAGGGACTGATGAACGAAAAATTGGAAACTAACAGTATAGGCCAGCTAAATGGAAACACTATAGAGAATCCAGATTTTCATTACCGATTAACGAACTAAATGAAGAAAGTGCCGGCTAAATAACATCGACATTAAAGGATAACAACTGCGAGAAATTAACTCATACGAACCAGGTGTAAGAACATTGGCAGGTGAATTTACTAGCTCTTTCCCAAAAATTATTCCAGAAGTAACATCCTCAGCATATTTGAGCTTTTTCTCTACTTCAGGTCCAGTTCCAAGACCAAGAATGTCCACAGATTTTAGAACTGATTTCTTTGACTCTGATTTGTACCTATTATCTTCATATATCCCCAGCACAGTTCCTACAGTAATTCAAGTCATTCCAACATGTTTACCACAACTATTAGTATATTATCATATCAGAATACCAAATACCAAATTAGAATAAAGAAAATATTGGGCCAAAGCACCAGAAGCTATTGCAGAAGCAGTATTAGATTTCGCAGAAATCCCCTCTGACGAGGCAAGCACAATAGCAATATCACCGGCTTGAACAGCCTTTGCTGCTGCTGCTGCTGCCTCACCAAGACCTTGGAAAGCCTCTGTAGACGAAGCAGATTGGCCAAGCCCAAACAAGCCGACCCTCTTCGAGCCAAGACCTGGAAGCCTAACAACTGTTGACTGGCCAGGCTTTCCAGTGAAGTCTTCCTCAGAAGATGCTTCAGCCAATAGACCACCCAAATGGGAATCTAGCTTCTTCAATACTGAATTTTGAAACTTGGAGTTCTCATCTTTCGCCAAATCTTTCTCTGTGACACCCACTGCAAGTAGGTCTCCTTTCCATTCTGCTGCATCGAGCTCTTTCGCGGCAAAAGAGATCTTCCAGGGATTAACACACATGTCAGTTCAACATATTCAAGTTCTTCCACAACTGAATCCAATATAATCAATCAAATTCAACATGATCCATATATTTTTTGTTTATATCGTTTTGATGGTATATAAACAAAAAATACAATCACCCCACATACAAAGATCGAATCTTTACAGATATAAACCCACCAAATCCATCAAATTACATGAAAAACCAACACTTCCAACACTCAACAACTCTAAACAATCACAAACCCACCTACCCAAAAATCATTTTTCACAAACCAACCCCAAAAAAATGATCGAAGTTACAACCTTCCATTGAAGAACATAGATATACTGGATTGGGAAAGCGATGAGAGAAATATACCTTGGGGGCGTCGATGCCTGAAGGGTGAGTGAGGCCGAGATTGGCCCGAGCGAGAGTGTGAGCCATGAGCTTCCCTCTGCGAGAGGACAGGTGTGTAACTGCAAAAGAAAGTCGGAGACTGTGGGCAGACCCTAATTTCGTCAAAAATGAGGAAGAGGACGAAGGTGAAGTGACGGCAATAAGCGTAGACGCCAAGGACACTACAACGGCAGTCACCATTTTCAAGTGCTGCCTAGTCCTCTTTATTTATAATGAGCCTGCCTCTAGACGATCGAGGCCGGAAAGGAATTTTCAATTTTTTTTTAAAACGCTCTGATTTAGTATAAAAATATCGATATACTTAAAAGAAAAAAAAAATCGTTGTTGAGTTCATATCATATCGAAATTTAACGATCCAAATCGGTTATTTTTCAAGTTCATAAATCTTTTTGGCAAAATATTAGTTAAATTGAAAATATTGAAGACATCTAGTTGAGTTCAAAAAAATTAACAAATATTTTTTCCACAAGAAACAATGAAATTTCATTATGATAATTAAATGGTCAAATCGTTTCCGACTGATTTTTTTTTTTTGCAAAAAAGATCTATAAATGGAGATTTCAAAAGGGGTACACCCATTTTTACTTCACACACACCCTTTGTTTAATTTTTGTCTTTTGATCTTCTTTAATTAAGTCGATCTGAAGGCCATAAATTAAGAAGGTGTGTGGATAGCACACCCCTTTAAAAATAGACGATTTTGAATCATTGAAGTTCAATGTAGAGTGATCCCACAACTATTCCATTTAAAGAAAAAAAAATATGAATTATTTTCCTTTTAGATGATAAAACAATGTTCGGAATTTTCAAATGTCTTTTTGTATCGAGGATTTTTTTTTTCATTTTTCTTATTTATTTTATGTTTTGGGCTTAGATTTAAAGAAAAATTAATGAAAATGATTTTAAATACTTACATTTTAATAAAAAAAAATCACCCACAAACTTTATTTAATAATAAAGACAAGAAACTAATAAAAAATAAATAAATAAATAAAAAGCCTAACACATCCAACTTGCGCTGGGGCGCGTACCCTCTCTAACTTCAAACACTCCATTTTTTCTACCATCTTTTTGTTTATTAGATTTTTTTTTTCTACCAACATAGTGAGAATTTTTGGTGTGCTCTCTACATATTCCTAAAGGAACATTGGCTGCCATGCCCATTGATCCGATCACAAGTACTTTTGCCGGAAGGGGTTGTGGGCGGAGGTTTTTTGCAAATGCAGTTCGCGATAGGGCTGCTCGAGCTGCAACTATTGCCGGCGAGCACTTGAGTTTCATTCCTGGAGGGGGCTGCAAAACCTTTGCGACTAGTGGAATGACACTGCTAACACCACGGTATGACTTTGCTGTCGGACAGCTTCCGGATTGCAGCCACTCATTATCAATGCCTCGTGATTAGAATCCTTTTTCGAGGAATTAGATTTCCCTTGCTGTTTCTTCCATGCATCGAAACCTAATGGCCCTCCAGGACCAAAGATTGAGCGACAAATTGTAGTTGGCTTTGTAGCTAATGGATTAAACATGGGTGGTAGGCCTGGAGGTTGAGGCTCAACTATGTCAAAAGAATGCGAAATCCCAAATTGTGCACTTGGTTCTTTAAGCACACTGTTAGAGACATATTTGCAGTAGCCCCATATATATATTTTAGATTACTTGCACCTAAAGTTTCAATATTGTAATATTTTAGTTTCCTACCACTTATGGGAAAACTCAACAACTCTTCTTCGGTGTTGAGCAGTCTGGTTTAGGGATGGGCAAATACCCATTGATTATGGGTAACAGCGGTTACCCGCCCATTTAAATTAAACGGTTACGGTTATTGGTAACCGTTTAGATGAATAAACGGTTATGGGTATAACCGTTTACCAGTGAAATTTAAATGGGCGGTTATGGGTATTAACCGCCATTATAAACGGGTAACCGTTTACCCATTTATTTTATATATGTGAAATTAACACAAACCATATTCCCTATCGGACAAAACTTAGATCAATGCTATTGACTATAGTGCATGATTTCATGATTCATTATATATATATATATATAGGGGGCGGATCCATGGCACCATGTTTTTTACACAAGTATCTAGCCATTAGATTAGTCAACTTTCAATGGTTGAGATGATAGGTTGACAATATGGCAATTAATTTTATTTCTATTTTCTGAAAAATACATATTAAATATAAATAAATCTTTATAATTGTAATTCTCTTTCTCTCTCATCTATCTTAATAAACTTTCCATCTTAATAGACTATTTTCTTTTTCATCTTAATAGTCTAATAATCATCTTAATAGACTATTTGCTTAATTTGCGATGACACATATAACCATCTTAATAGCCTATTTTCTTTTCCATCTTAATAGTCTAATAACCATCTTTGAATGTAATATATCATCTAATCCTATTTTTGGGGAAAGTATTTTAATCAAATCTCCATCTCTCATTTATTTCTAATAATCGGTGAAGAACAAGAACAAAAACCCTAATTACGTTTCTCCTTCTTCCAATGCAAACCTAATAAGCTTTTCTTTTCCATCATCACTCAATTTGTTTCTAATCTATTCTCGTTCAAAATGGCAGAGTGCGTGGCAGATTTTGCATCAAACTCTCCCTCTGTGTCTCCAGTATGTACTCAATTTAATATCCCTTAGTATTTATTTTAATAAAAGTTTATAGTTGTTTTTTCTAATCAACGTTTATGTCCGTAGTTCATTAAGCATATATTTATCATGTTTTTTTTAACTTGGATCATTAAGCATGATTAATATACGTTAATAGGTACAAGACACAGTTCAAGTCGAGAATGATGAAACATGTATTCCAAATGAGAAAGGCTTGAAAACTCCATATGTAGGGTTGCTTTTTGATACAATGGAAGAGGCTAGAAACTATTATCAAGATTATGGCCGACAAGAGGGATTTTGGATTCGAACTCGATCTTCATCCAAGACAAGAAGCCGTTCAGACGATATAACAAGTAGACAATTTGTTTGTGCACATCAAGGGAAACATGTCTCGAGAAATATAGTACATGAGACTTTAGAAGAGAATGAAGATAGGGAAACATGTAAGATTGAGAATGTGAAGAAAATGAATAAGAATTGTTCTACAGTGAAATGTGGGTGTAAAGCAAGTATGCGAATCGTACATGATAGATGGTCAAACAAATGGAAAATTTCAGTGTTCAAAGACGTTCACAACCACAAACCAGTTACACCAGAAAGAATGAAAATGAAGTCAAATAAAGTTATGCCCAAAGCTGCTAGAATTCTCACTGAAACATTTCATGAAGAAAATTTGCCAATTGCAAAAGTTTCTTCAATTTTTGGTGGCACACATATTGGCTTTAACAAAAGAGATTGCTATAACCACTTGAGAAATGTCCAACATAGACAACTAGATGGAGGTGATGCTCAGTCAGTGCTTACTTATTTCAGGAAAAAGCAAGCTAAAAATCCTTATTTTTTTATGCAATCCAATGTGATGAAAACGGAAGAGCAACTAATTTCCTTTGGGTGGATGCTCGGTCCCGCATGGCTTATCACTATTTTGGTGATGTTGTTACATTCGATACAACCTACAGGACAAACAAGTATGATATGCCTTTTGCACCATTCACTGGAGTAAACCACCACTGGCAGTCAATACAGTTTGGATGTGCACTTTTACAAGATGAGACAGAAGTTACCTTTTTATGGTTGTTTGAGACATGGCTTGAAGCAATGGGAGGACGTCATCCGATTGCAATTATTACTGACCAAGACTTGGCAATGAAAGGAGCAATTGCCAAGGTTTTTCCAAACACTCATCATCGATTATGCCTATGGCATATCAAGAAGAAGTTTGCTGAAAAGTTATCACATGTGTACTTCAAGAAGTCCAAGTTCAAGATTGAGATGAAAAAATGTACTCGAAAGACATATAAGATCGATGATTTTGAAGTAAAGTGGAAGGCCTTGATGAAAGAGTATGGGTTGGAGAATGATGAGTGGCTAAAAAGTTTATATGAGATGCATTCTTCTTTGGTTCCTGTTTATAATCGTAGAATATTTTTTGCAGGAATGAATACTACTGGACATAGTGAGAAAGAAATTTGATTTTTTTTAATCAAAATGCAAAATAAATGAGAGATGGAGATTTGATTAAAATACTTTCCCCAAAAATAGGATTAGATGATATATTACATTCAAAGATGGTTATTAGACTATTAAGATGGAAAAGAAAATAGGCTATTAAGATGGTTATATGTGTCATCGTAAATTAAGCAAATAGTCTATTAAGATGGTTATTAGACTATTAAGATGGAAAAGAAAATAATCTATTAAGATGGAAAGTTTATTAAGATAGATGAGAGAGAAAGAGAATTACAATTATAAAGATTTATTTAGATTTAATATGTATTTTTCAGAAAATAGAAATAAAATTAATTGCCATATTGTCAACCTATCATCTCAACCATTGAAAATGGACTAATCTAATGGCTAGATACTTGTGTCAAAAATTGTGTAAAAAATATGGTGCCACGGATCCGCTCCCATATATATATATATATATTAATACTTTACATTCCGAGTTAAATAACCAAAGAATATTGTCTTTTAACAGTTTTCGTAACCCAAGAATACCTAGCCAATTTTATATTACCTTCATTGTTAACAGTTAAAAATATCTTTCGTAAACTATTATTTCAATTATTGGAATGGTATAAGGACTTAAAAAATTAAAATGCAGAGATGTATGATGAATGTACCTATAACGGTGTTTAATTGTTAGAAAAAGAAAATTATGACAAATTTTTCTTTTTTAGTTTTCAAGATGTTAAAAAAACATGTAGACGGGTGAAAAATGAGTAAATGGTAAAAAAAAAGAAAGGATAAACGGGTTAAAAAATGATAAATGGGTAAACGGGTATTAAATGATTACGGTTAAATGGGTACGCGGTTATGGGTATGGTTAACCGTTTATAAACAGTTATGGGTATGGGTATAACCGTTTAGGCAATTACCCAACGGGTAAACGGTTATGCGGGTATGAGATTAAACGGTTATGGATAAATAACCGCGGTTACCCGCCCGCCATAACCGTTGCCCATCCCTAGTCTGGTTCAATGAGGGAGAAGAATGTGGTGGAGAAGGATTTGTGTGCAGAAAGAGAGGACCTTCAGAGTTTCATTTTAGTAAGTTTTCATAAACAGTGTCGTAAGTTTCATAAACAATGTCGTAAGTTTTCATAAACAGTGTCATAAGTTTCATAAACAATGTACCATGAGTCTGTGCGTCAATTTTTTGTCATTTTTATTAAAATTATGTCTTTTTCATTAAAATTTAAGGGTTTTTCATTAAAATTGAAGTCTTTTTAATTAAATAAAGTTATAGCATAGTTTTTTATTAAAATAAACTTAGTCCAAGTTCTTTTCATGAAAGTTCCCTAGATTTAATTCCAACATCAGCCATGTTAGTCCATGGAGATTATCCAAATGGTTGGGCTCAACTCCAGGCCCGATTTCTCGTTTTCTAATTAAGAGAATCGTATTTCCAAATGGTCTGATTATCTGATCACGAGACATGTTCGACCATCAAATAAGTATATTGATATGTTATCGATTATTAATGTGTCATTTACATTAGTAATGTTATGAAAACTACGTCTTTACAAACAAAGGAAAATCATTCTTAACTAAAAACTTTAGGTCATGTGACCTAGAGTTCAAATGGGTATTTCTCTAGTACGCCAAAAGTTTATCGCCGTATTAGTATCTCTCTCGTGTATTTCACTCTTATATTAGAATCTTTCGTTATGACCACAAATAGATATATCACTTGTTATACGACATATTCTCCTATTTTCCCTCTTTTCTAATACTCTCATACTTGAATGCTCAAGATTATATCATGTCAAGTGTAGCCTTCTCTATAGAGAGATAAAAAAAGGGAAAGAAAGAGAGGAAGACACTGAAGAGAAGATGAAATGGGGGGGGGGGGGAGAGAGAATCAAACTCCGTAAAACAATGTCTTGTCCTTCCTATATTCCCCCACTTTTTTGAAGTGTAAGCCATCCTAAAAGGTTTTCATTTTTCTAAAGACAAGAATAATAGTAATATTAATATTGGTACAAAAATAACCATCTTTATTCTCCAACGCAAACGCAAGTTTATTCCATTTTCTTAAGAAATAGGGTGTTGAGTTTCCATGCATCACGAATTTGAAACTACCTATAGCCAAAATAAGCTTATATCAAATAATAAAGAATCCATGCTGCTGTCCTTGTTGCGACAATTTGAATTTGTACGGCTATCAAAACATCCCCACCCAAATTATCGAGTAACATCACTTTCATTTCTCACACTAATATTGGACCTGGAGGTAAAAATTTGACATTATATAAGCAAAACCTATATGATTAGAAATTAAAAGACAATAATATATTAATTAACACACAAAAAAAAAAAAAATTGCTTCAGATAACATTATTCACAGAACTTCTTTCATAAGAGAGTAAGATTCCATGTATTTTTTGGACCTATCTTACTCTACATTGGTCTCATTTGTTGTAAAAGTTTGCATATCAACCGAGAATCCAAGCTCATGGAATTGTTGATCTTGTAGCGACTGAATAAAAAAGAAAAGTTATTTCACCAAAATCTAGATCATGTAAGAAGTACAAATTATCGATAATTTAAGTACGTAACTACTTATTTGCTTGTCATATTGACACTTAAAATAAAAAAATATCAATGATGTGACAACATTTTATTTGGATTGACAAGACCGATCCTAAGGTAGTCGGATAACGCGACTGCCTAGGCTAGGTCCAAATTTTTATTCTATATATGCTGTAGATATGATGTAAATCAATAAAAGTAAACTAAAAATTTAACAAATGAGTAGCTGGCGTGGTGGTAATAGAGTGTGTAATGTTTCCCGGTGTTTGCAATTTGAAATTCGATGGAGTTGCATATCAATTTACAAAGGATCGAAGATCAGAGACTTTCGTGACTCCCAAATTTTCATCTTCTAATTAGGAATGATGCACGTGTCAAAGGATGTGAAACCTTTATTTTATTTTACCAAAATTACCCTTCACTCTTACCCGCTGCCGGTTTTATTCGGGGTAGGATTCTCTACCCTCATATTCTCATCACCTTTCATTCTCTCCTCTTACATATTGTTTATTGTCTTATCATTTCTATAAAACAATTAATATAAAATGTTGACGTGATTTAATCGTAGCCGTTCAAATAGAAACGGAGGAAGGGTAGAAAGATTAGAAGGAGAATCCTCCTCCGTTTTATTCTCTCTGGTTCTCTCAGAGTCTCAACTCAAGTACAGAAAAGAAAAGGAAAAAGAGGAAGAGGAGTAAAATGGTGGGAACGAATCTGAAGGGGGAGACGATGGGCCTGATGGAGAAGAGGACTTCCCTGGAGGCGGAGATGAGCGCCATCATCGAGCGTCTTACTCAGCCCGGCGGCCCTGGAATCTCCGGCAACCTCCTTGACTCCGAGGTCAATCTTTTATTTTTTATTTTTTATTTTTTTAAATTACAATATTTGGGGATTTAGGGTTTTTGGTGTTCCGTCCTTTTCGAATGTGTAGGATTTTCCTCGCGAAGACATTGACGTCCCAGCTGTGCGAGCGGAAAGGCGTCGTCTTGCTGGTAAAAAAACGATATTTTACTGTTGTATTTGAACAAATTGCATATTAAATTAATTAATCGTAATAAATTATAGTTTTTTCACTTATAAGTTGGTTGGGGAACTTTGTTTATTGCTTCTAATGGCGGTTCTGATGTTGGTATTTGTTATTTCTTTGTGGTCTTGCTTGTTATTTCAGAATTGCGAAATGATCACAAAGAGATTACCGAGAAATTGAACCGAAATATAGAAGTTCTGCATTCGGCAAGGCTTACTCCGAAACAATCATCACTCAAAGATTCAGGTAGGTTTTTGAAACCCGGCATGCATATTATCGTTTTGGTAGGAAAGTTACATTTTCTACGGTTTTATCTGTTTCGTGTTTTGATATGTGTTGTGTGTGTGAGTACTGAGTAGTGAGTGCCTGTGCACTGTGAGAATTCTGGGATTTATTGGCCTTTCCAGATAGGAGCTAAATATATATTGTACTGTGTATCTATCAAGACATTTTTGTCTAATGTTTCTGTGATGATGGATGTCAGATGGCCAAAGCGCATCAGTTGTCAACGTGGTTGCATCTGCATCCTCAACCAATGTTCATACTGGTTCTACCAATGCCATGGATGTGGATGTGATTGTGAGCGTACCCTTTGCGTTGGTGGATGAGATAGCTGATGAATCACCAGCAGCAGAGGATGGTTTGCAGCTTGGAGATCAGATTGTTAAATTTGGTAGTGTGGAAAATGGCGATAATTTGTTGCAGAAACTTGCTTCTGAGGCTCAAGCTAATCAGGGCCGTGGGATACCTGTAATACTTGTAAGGCAAGGTGCTCAAGTCAACTTAACCATGACACCTAGAACATGGCAAGGCAGGGGTCTACTCGGGTAAGTGTCGTTTCATTTCGTTTCATTTTTCTTTTGTTAAATGCATTCATGATTTGATTACTTGTCATAACTTCTTTGTTAGGGAGGACACTGGTTAGCATTTCGAATTAGTGCTATTGAGGTTCCTAAAAGGTTCTCCAAAGAATATATAATTAACAGCTTTTTCAGTAAATTTCCGTTGTTCATCAAGTAACATTGAATTATTAATAATCTTTCTTCTAAGTCTAACATCCAATCTAAGAACGATATCTTAGAAAACCTTTGGTCAGGAAATCGTTATATTGTCAACTTAGTTTGGATGGTGAGATTCTGAACCCTTTGGTCACAAATTGCCTACCACTATTATGTAGGCGGGTGCTATTTGGAATGTTGTGCCCAACCTAAAGCTTGCTTTGCTAAACAAAACAACACATAACCCGCCTGGTCCGTTTTTCTTTTTTTGCAAGCAATGTGTAGTACTTTGATTCACTTACCATTTGTTGTTTTGTTGGTACTTGCAGCTGCCATTTCCGGATCTTGTGAGCGTTCTGTTTTCCGGTTCTTCACAAGCCAGAGGACTCAAAGACAGTTTAATTAACGTTAGTGCCCTTTAGTTTAGGCCCGTTTCCATTCCGGTTTCTTCCTTTTTCAGATGTACACATTGGTTGAAATCGCCACATTATTTGCTTTACTTTAGCAAATCGTGGATGAGAAACACATGGGATTTCTAATTCAATCTTATAGACTACTTACTTTTGGTGTTGTTTCTCTTTTTACTAGGGTTTTCATCCGGACCGTTGAAAGAGATTGTATGGTTAAGATGGTGCTACATCTTCTCTTCGACTTCTTTCTCTGCCGCGAAAAAAAACACGTTTAAGTTATGGTAGCTTTCAGAAATAGCCCTCTTTTTATTACATTATTATGTATGGTTTCCTAAAGTCTCTCTACAGCTTCATTGCAGCTGCATCAAGCTCACTTGTGGACCGTGTTGCGTTGACAAATGAAAAGTTTTTTTGACGTGTTTGTCACACCGTTATATGTTATTAATAAGGGCATCCGTTATATGTTATTAATAACAATGCCCTTATGACTGATATATTCGTGTCTCGTTCCAAATTGTCTAACTCTAATTAAGGTCATGCCCATATATGAAGGTTATCAGTCTCTTGTAGCTTAGCCCATCTTCAATGGGCAGATGAGGTAAGATATTGCATGTTTGTAATTTATGGTTTAGTCGCACTGAATAGAGCGGATATATAAAATCTATTTACTCGGGTTTAAATCTCTTTTCCGAAGTTTAAGTCAATTTAATGTAGATTATTGTTTGTTTACAAAATATTCTACCTTTTGTATGGTATTTTGGAGATTTTATTTATGTATATTCATTGAGCTCAAAACTCAATGATTGCTTACTAAAAAAATTAGAAACTAATTGAATTATATATTTAGTAATAAGTTGTGAAGGTGAAATGTGCTATTTAAATAATTGGGTAGCAAACCACCTTAAAACACCAAGAAGTGTGTTAAATAAGGTATTTGAGTTTTTGCCCAAAAAAATAAATTATTTGAGTTTTTTTTTTAATATAATAAATAGTTTAATCCCATTTTTTAGTTGGGTATAAATTCTTAAATCACTTATTGAGTAACATCTAGAGTACTCATAATGAATAAACAATTTTTCTCCTTCTGCACATCAAAAGAATTAGAAACATTGTCTTTACATAAAAAAAGGGCAAACAGACTACGACCCCCTCATCATCTATGGGTCTTATTTCGTTTTATCTAATCACTTTAATAACATAGAAGCTTACGTTGAAAAGCTTAATTCAAATATCGTTTGAAAATACTCAAATATTGTTTGAAAATAGTTTTAAATTGACTGAATGTGGTTTTGGTAAGATTGATTTTGGGTTTCAAATCACATCAAATGCTTGTTGGAATAAACATATATCTGATGCTTCTTACTGAAAGCATTTCGAATTTTTTTTAGAATCACTAAAAGTGTTTTCAATTAATTTAAAAATATGTTCAAACGAGTCCTAATTTAATTTTATATTTTGTATTAACTTTTGGAGAAAAAACAAAAGTTTAACTAAAAAGGAGAAATATATATCTTTGTATATTAACTTTTAGTGAATAGAATGAGTGGAAATTTGAGCAGCGCGGCAGGCGATCAATTTTACCGGCAAAAACGGGTAAAGCGTAACCTCGCACCGGCTCTTTAGGTCACCCGACGAGAAAACAAAACAGGACAATCTTTCACTCTCTCTCTCTCTCTCTCTGTCTTTTTGCTCTCATTCTGTCTCTCTCTCTGTCCAAATTCAGGGAGAGGAAAATTTCAATTTCTGGAGATCGAAACCATTTTGCTACTCACTCCTCACAAAAACCCACTTTCCCGCATTTTCCCCGAAACTTTCTTTTTTTTTTCCCGGAAAGTGAAGACAGCATGGGAATTGCAAAGAGACCATGTCTTTTGTGTCAGCTTTACTCTTTCCAGGTGTTGCAGGGACCAAACCGCATCGTTTTCGTTTGAAAAACTTGTGCTTTGCTGCCTCATTTCTTTCTGATAGGTGATTTTTCACAGAAGTTAAAGAGTGGGAATCTCTGGGTTTGGAGGCTATTTGGAAGCTCATATATAAAGCCCTGTCTTTGGCACCATAAGGTGAAGCTATTTTTCTTTCAATTATTTTCTGTGAAATTGTAAGTGGGTTTTGAATTTCTTAGGGATTTTGGGCATCTGGAATCTGGGGTTTTGGAAAAATGGGGGCTTTAGTTGGTTTCTGTGAGAGGGGTTTGAGATATTGGATTGGTGAAATTTTGATGATTTGAATGTGAATGGACCAAAAGGGGTAAGAGTGTAACTTTGGGGCTGGGGGATCGTGTGGTTGAAAAGTTGAGATCTGTTTCGGGAACTTGAATAGCAAAGTCAATGAATGTAGCTAAATCTATATGCTTTCAGAGTTTTTCTGGTGATTTGAGCTTTTGAAAGTGAAAGAGAAACTGGGTTTCAGTGAATTTCGAAGATGGGTTTTCGATGATTTGAGGCGGCTCAGGCAAATTCATAGTCGGGTTGATTCCGTAGTTTTTTATTGGTGTAATAAAGCTGAGATCTTTGGAGAATTTGGTGTTCAACCAAAGGAGTGATATCGATGTCAGGAGCTCCAAGAGTAAGGTCTATCAATGTGGCTGATTCAGAGTCAAGGCCAGTGCTTGGACCTGCTGGGAACAAGGCAGGGACGTTCAGTTCGAGAAAACCGGCTTCAAAGCCACTGAGAAAGGCTGAGAAATTGGGTAAGGAGGTTAAATCAGCTGAAGAGAAGAAAACCCGTCAATCTTCAATGCAGACTACCTCTCCTCAACCGCATTCTCCCAAGGTTCATTCAGTGCTTCGTCGGCACGAGCAGCTATTGCACTCTAATTTTTCGCTAAATGCATCTTGTTCATCGGATGCCTCTACGGATTCGTTTCATAGTAGATCATCCACGGGTAGGCTGATTCGGTCAAATAGTGTAGGGAGTGGGAGGAAGCAGTATGTTTCAAAGCCGAGAAGTGTTGTTTCTGATGGTGGATTGGACTCTCCTCCTGATGGTTCACAGTCTAAGAAGAGATGCGCTTGGGTGACGCCAAATACTGGTTCGTTTTCATTTCTTTGATTCTAGTCAAACTGTTTGCGTTGGTAATTGTTTATGGTTTTCTAGTTGGAAATGTAAATCTTCTGTGGATATATTCTTATCTAGTAAAGCATACCATTAGGATTTCTAGAGTATATGTCACATCCCCTATTGTTTTGTACCATCTTGAACTTGCCTTTGGAAAATTTGAGGGGAATTTACCGACCAAAATGCTAATTTGGGGCACGCTTTAGACTAGCAGTAGGACTGTCATGATTTAGTTCATAATTCAGCAAAGTGTAGGCAATTTATTCTTTACGCCCCATGCCCCCTCTGATTTAAGATTAGACTTGGCGATGTAGATACGAGTTAGCATCAGTTCAAAACCAAATGACTAGGATGCAGTTCGTATTCCAACAAGATAAAAGCAGTTTGTACCTTAGAACGAAGAGCTTCAAGTTAAGGGAGCATAAGGCTTATGAATAGGCGATTTTAAATAAATTTGGTTGATGGAAGTAATTATGTTCAAGGCTTAATTTAGATTACTCTCTTCAGCTTTTGTATGAGATATCAAATGAGTATAGTACACTGTTCTGATGTCCAAGCCAAAAAATTGTAGTCACTCAGCGCCTATTATTTTTATTTTGTCTCATTTTTTATGAATAATTCACATTTCACGTTATTGGTGCATGAATGGTAGAAAACAGATATATAACTGCAGAAGTAAACAATTTGCGAAAGTTGTGCATTTCTGCTTATTGTGTGCTTGTCAAATGAATCCAACCAAAGAGGAGGGGTAAGCTTAACCTTGCCAAGTATTGTGGAGGTAGAATTACATTAATGTTAGCTTAGACACTCATTTTGTATAGTTGAAACAAATAGGATTTTCTACATGGCTTGGAATTCTTCTTCCGGATATTTATATTCTGATAAAGCCTGGTCTGTTGAAGCAGATCCATGTTATGCTGCTTTTCATGATGAAGAATGGGGGCTTCCAGTACACGATGATAAGTAAGTCATAGCAACACTACTTGCATATATGTTGACAGTAATGACTTTATAAAAATATACTTCACCGTCATTTCTTTATCTTCTTGATCACATGCAGGAAACTGTTTGAGCTTCTGGTCCTATCAGGTGCTTTGGCTGAGCTTTCATGGCCTGCCATTTTAAGCAAAAAACACATCTTTAGGTACTGTCTCTGTGAAAGTTCTCTTTTCTATTTACCAACCGACTTACCCTGAATTATATTCGGTACAAACTGTTGGGGCCTTTTCAGTGGTGGTCCCTTGTTGAATGGATATTTTTTTTCTTTCAGGGAAGTTTTTGCAAATTTTGATCCCATTGCCGTTTCAAAATTGAATGAGAAGAAGCTAATAGCACCAGGAAGTGCTGCAAGTTCCCTATTGTCTGAACCAAAGTTGCGTGCTGTCATTGAGAATGCACGTCAAACAACCAAGGTATATGTTCATTTCCTTCTCCAATTGTTTGACATTGAATTGCAGAAGATGCAGGCTCAATCCAGCTTAGTAAACCACTACTAACTCATAGGGAAAGTACTAGAAATCATATGCCTGTATGCTTATCCATCGCAAATTTAGCTTTTCAACGATACCCAATATAAGCAAACTTGGCAACTTTTAGTATACTTTTACTAGTTTTATTTATGCATCTATGTGTAATTTTTGTTGGGTGACACGAACACCAATGATCCACTCACTTTGAAACATATGGATCTGTTTGTTAATGCTATCAACCATATTGCTATAACACGTGGATTAGTAACGCCAAGAGGCTGTGTCAGCGTCACACTCAGAAAAATTCTCTCTTTACAAGCCAAATAGCCTCATTTGCTGAGTCTTCCCCGGTATAGACCCGGGGACCCACATGCTTTCTGTTGTTTGTGCAAGCACTTAAGTGGCATATAATGAGTAGTTCGTGATCATTTGGTCAAGTAGGTTAGGTGAAAAAAGTAGTTGCATTGTGGTCCTGAACATCTTTGTTATTTGTATCACCATAGAGGACAAATTATAGTTCAATCATCCTTTGAAGGAGCCTGACCTTCCATCATACCTCAATAATTGCTCATCCAACCTAATTATTCCCTTTCTTCGGCATGCCAGCTCGCGTCATTACTAGTCCTGAATTCACTTATCCAACTCGATAGTTTTCCAGCCGTTTAATCAATATCCGAAAACCCTTTTTACAGAAGGCCATGATTGCACATTTCTTTAATCTCTATCATTGCAACTAACTTTTTGCAGGTTTTGCTGATGCCAGGTCATAGAGGAGTTTGGGTCATTTGACAAGTATGTCTGGAGCTTTGTGAATAACAAGCCCATCGTCAGCCGATTCCGGTATCCTCGGCAGGTTCCGGCAAAAACTCCGAAAGCAGACGTCATAAGCAAAGACCTCGTGAGAAGAGGGTTCCGGAGTGTGGGCCCCACTGTCGTTTACTCCTTCATGCAGGTCGCCGGAATCACAAACGACCATCTCATTGGTTGCTTCAGATTCCAGGAGT
Organism: Cotoneaster glaucophyllus; assembly: GCA_036320875.1. Classification (NCBI taxonomy): domain Eukaryota; kingdom Viridiplantae; phylum Streptophyta; class Magnoliopsida; order Rosales; family Rosaceae; genus Cotoneaster; species Cotoneaster glaucophyllus. The sequence goes on from CM070063.1 coordinate 593,929, forward strand.
GCGTAAATGCTGCGGAAGGGAAGGGAGAGAACGGCACCAAGGATGAGGCTGGAAAGAAAACGGAGAACGGGATAGAATCGGAGTTATCGGTCGCCATAGACGGGTTGAGTTTCTCGTCAGACTTGTGAAAGGCAATGCCTTTGGTCAGTTCAGCAGGGTTTAATCATCAGTTAAGCCGCATTGATCGATTCGGAGCTACTCTTTGTTTTGAGTAGTAGTGAAGAGGGTTTTGTGTTGTAATTAATGAAATTCTGAAGCAAAATATGGATTCTGGCAATGTGGATTACTCAAGTGGATTAAAATTAAACTGGTGATTGTGCTGTTGCTTGAGAGAGCCTTCAAAAACCAGTATACAATTTTGTGTACAGTTTAGATATTAGTAATTAGATCTCTTTGAAACCAGATTAGGGTACTAATTAATTAAAAAGAAGGAAAAAGAAACTAGAAAAAAAAAACAAAAACTACAATGCTTCACAATCTGAATTAAAGGGTGACTTCAAGCTAACAAGACTCGTTGGCTTCTTGCTTTACGATGGTCGTTGACTCCACAACTCGAATCCGGACCTTTTGGTCACAAAGAAGAAACCTTTTCATTACATCAAGGTCGCCCTTCACAATTTGAATTACCATTTCAAAATTTTTACCATGCTCTGAGGTACTTTATACACTGAAAATTTGAGTGTTGGATCTTGATATGTGGACTTTAACCAACCGCAAATCTTGAGATATATAAGATACGGAATTGCTTAAGGGGAGGGATCCCCATTTTTTCAAAAAAATGGGGACACGCTCCCCACCGTTGGATTTAACTTTAATGAAATTGTGTGATTGAGATTGTGTGGCTTGTGTTTTAATCTTAACCACACAATTTCATTAAAGCCAATCTAACGGTGGAGAGCGTGTCCCCATTTTTTTGAAAAAATGGGGATCCCTCCCCTTAAGCAACCTGTATAAGATACATCGGAGTATACTAAAAATTACTCGAGGTTTGACCTAAATGTTGTGGTTGACAGCTGGTGGTGGTGACAAATTGACAATGAAGGATCTACAGCACGATGTCTCCTTGTCTCCAATAGGACAGCCTGACGGGGGAACTCCTTATTGATAGACAAGTCTGCGTTGAATTTGGTGGCTCGGCAACATCACCTAAAATGTGCGGCCCCACTCTTTTTATTTCAAGTAGGAGTGTCGATAGGACCTGTTCGGTTTTATTTATATATATATACATGTCGTGTTTCTGACACATTATAGATTAACATGCAAAACGACCCGAAGATGATAATATAATATAACAACTCATATTGATGACAGACTGATCGCGGTCCTCGTTCAACTTCAGCACCACGAGACAGCATGTTATTTTTATCTCCGAATCAAACGGTACGCCAAAACAAAACTGATGCCTCCAAATAATGTATCCGTACAAGTTCGATGCATCAGTACAGGTTTCAAACTGAATTGAAGATTTCAAACCTTTGCGCGTTTGTCACTATACCAACCCATACAAATTTCGAGTCGTGTTGTTGGATGCAGAGTAATTAGGAAACGATTCTGCCTCCTGCCTCTGTTTTCTTTTTTATTTTATGCAAACCACCAAATTGAGCAAATTGAGCAAATTGAGATAACGACCGGTGGATGATATAAAAAGAAAAAGAAAGAAAGGAAAACTAATGAAAAGTTCAAAAAAACTTCCCTTTTAACGAAAAATCATTTTTAAAGATATAGTGAATAGTGTCAGGTAAAGGTAAAAATATGGTTTTTCGTTAAAAGTGAACAGTACCGGAAGTGTTTCGTTAAAACTCCCAAGAAAGAATGGCATCCTAGGGCAATCCACATCCCATCTTTTAACCTCAAGGACTTGACCAAATCAAGTATTCAGTAGGGATGGCTGGTCAGGCCACTCTCACAAGGGTAAGACGAGTCTAACCATCGAGCTGGTCAAGCTGCCTTGCTCAAGTTTTTCTCGTTTGATACCACGCGCATGCTCGGAATTGAATTTTTAAACGAATGACACCCATTTCTATATTGTTTCACTGCCATCAGCCTGTTTAAAACAAAATGCAAGGGAGTACAATACCAAATCTACAGATCTATGCACTATTAAACTACATCTGAAAGGTGAAAAACACCAACAAAGAACAGGGGGAAAAATAATCAAACCTGCCAATCTGATAATTTGTAACGTTATATAAATACGCTGCAGCTTTTATGAGAGGGAGAGAGAGGCCCGTCGATTATGATGTTCTTTATTAGTCCTTGGGCCAGCAAAGGAGCTTTCAGCAAGGCTTTATTTCAAATCCAATGCTCAGGAGAGTTCGAGCTGATTCCATTGCCTTCTCGCCTCCGAGGTCCAAGGCCTCCCCCGTCAATTCTCCGCCTGTGTCTACTGACCACTGGGTTGACGAAACTGGCTTTGGGTCTGTATCGGTTTTCTTGATATGCAAATTGTTCATGGAAGCAGGAGCAACAGCAGCAACAAGAGGAGCGCTTGGAGGGCCATGTCGCTTCTTAGGGACAGGCATGTCATGGTCATGTACCCCCTTGTATGTTATAATTACAGCACTTGAGTTATCTACGGCTGTTTCAATCTGCTTCCGGACTGGACACCCAGCAGAAGTACATCTGTAGTAGTTCCTGGAAAAAACAAGAATACAACAATTGATCAAAATCAAAGGAAAGAATACATGTGGTATTTATCATAAAGCTCCGAATGCCAGCTCTGAATAAATACCGTTCACTATTTTTACTTGTATATACACACACTAGAAAAGTGGCAGATCTCCTTTATGACAAAAGTTTCGATTAAAGATACCACAAAATGCGTTAAAAGATTTCTTTGATGAGTATCATCTATGATCTGCTTACTTCATAGAAATGCAAATAAACGAAAATGAATACAGCTTACTTCTTAGAAATGCAAATAAACGAAAATGAATACAGCTAAGATTGCTTAAGAGTCAATCACTAATTGGATCACTGCATTTTTGAGTTGTTCCAATTGTTTCTTTCACAAGTTAACTGCGGTGTGAAGTTATAAAGTAAACATCTTGCACAAAGGAAAGATGAAGTTTATGTAAAAATAACGCCTACTGGACATCATTTAACCCACATACAACAATGAATTTAAACCCCAGATGCTGATTAATTAGGCTAACATCAAACTACCAAGGAAAAAAAACTAGGAAATCGGAATGCACCTGGGATGAGGATTTCCTTTCACCATCTTCTGTCCATATTTGCGCCATCTATATCCGTCGCCTGATATTCCAACATCCCCAGCCGCATGCACAACTAATTTAGGTTTCTTGCCAGATTTTGAGAGAGAAGCGGAATATTCTGAATTGCTTTTCTTCATTCTGGTTATCAAAAAGGAAAGTATATTAGAACCAGGTAACATACTTCTTTCCGCAAGTATAGTACAAAATAGAGGGGGGGGGGGGGGTGAAAGGAAACAAAATCTACACTTAAACTTGCCTTCGTTTGGCTTCTGGCTCATCACCATCACCATGTTGCTCCTTGATTTTAACATTGCCATTATCATCAGAGTCACTTGAGCTCTGCCGTTTTCTTTCAGGAATTGAGGGTGTTTCTTGAATAGGTTCTTTTGAAGATGTGGACACCTCTGAGTCATTAACTATTCTGCAGGAATGTTCTGCAGCAGCAACACTATATCTTACACACTCAGCAGAGAGTGCAAGTTTACTTTCCTTTATGCAGATACTTTTCCGAGGGGGATCATGAGTATGTTGGCTTTTGTAAACAATCTCTGTTACATGGCCTGAGTGATCACAGCATTCTATCTTCTTGGCGTAACACTCAGAAAATGTGCACCTATAATAGCTTCGAGAACCTTGAGGGCTCTTTACTTGCTTCTGCCCATATTTCCGCCAGTTGTAACCATCAGAAGCAGATGTCTTCCCATGAGGAACTCTTCGTTCTAGTGGAATTGGGCTTGGGGCAGATGAAATGGATTGAGTGACAGAAGTTGGAGATAGTTCTGAAAACGGAGTTGGATAAACAGTCAACTGAGTCTGACTTTGCTTCGGAGTCTTAATATCCTGGTTCGCTACACTTGCCAAAATTTCCTGGTGGCTCAGCCCATGTTGCTTCTGAGAAAATAACAAAGAAAATGATTATACAACCACAATGTAGGGAACCAGAGATTTGACTTTTGATAACAAGAGATGTAAGATTCTGAAGTTGCACATAATTCAAACGATGTTATACAAGATGCATCTAAAGTACTCTGACATCAAAGTGAGAACAAGAGGAAAAATAGAAACAATTTTCTCTTCTGATATTATCAGATCACCGAGTGACCAAATTTCCTACTTTTGAATGTTTGCATTTGAGTTTAATACATCCTTCCGTAAAACCTCATTCCCGATATGATGTGGGGTACCTGGGGTGTTGTATTAAGGTGAAACTTGTTCTTTTGAGCCACTAATAGTTGATACCAGGCTAATAACTTTCAGTAATGCAAATTTTTGCTTGTTATTGTCTCTTCGATGATTCTCTTCCAATTACTCAAACATCGCTTCACTCGCCTCTCCAAAACGCAACAAGAATACAAAGCTTTCCCTACTTGGTACCTAAGAGCGCGTAACACTTGCAAATCAACATTAACTGCGACGCCGTAATCACAAGGATTTCAGATTCATGATTCCAACCCTCAAACAAGAACTTAAACAAACATTTTTGCCCTTCCCCCACATAAAACGCATTCATAATTTCGATATCCTACCGGAAAAAGAAAAAAAAAATCAAATTTCTAGTCATAATCTTATTTATCCTGACACTCAAAGCAGAAATTTACAAAAAAATCAGTAACAGCACACATACAAAAATGTTCACGATTCACTTAGCCAATGATCAAAAGCTCAATAATTTCAAAGGATTGAACTTCTAACCTGCAATTCAGCTCCATCAATCGACTGTGACACGGACTCAAGCTGCAAACCTGTAGGATCAACCACACATGATCACCACCATTCACTATAATCCCACCCAAAAAAAGCACCGTTTTCCTGAAAAAAACAAAGCTTTACCTGCGAACTGATCATTCTCTGAAACTTCCAGCGTCGAAGGCGCCGTTGGGGTTTCTAATTGCGTCTGTCTCAACTCGGATACAGAACTCTCTAACTCGCCGGGTTGAAATTCACCGAGTCGTTGCTTTCCTTCTTCGTCGTCGCCTTCGTCTCCGTCGCCGCCTTCGTCTCCGTCGCCGCCTTCCTTTTGCTCTTGTTTCCTTGGCTGTAGTTTCTCTGATGGGAGAGCATGGGAGCTCCCGCGGTGCTCCGCCATGGCCGATTTGTCACTCTGAGAGGGTAAAGTTCGTCGAAACTGTTGGTGTCCGAAATCGAGCCGAAATTTAGACCGAAACCGTGAAATGTTTCGGGTTTTGTGTACCGGTTTAGATTGGGGGAGAGAGAGAAAGGCGGAGAGAGGGGGTTGCTTTAAAGAGTGGGGGATGTATGTGTGTGTCGTTGACTGGAGTTGACTCAGGTGGTTTTGATGACGGTGTATCCGAAGCCGTTAATATCTCCGTTATATCAGGTGCACGGATCGCCGTGGGTTTTGTTGACTTGACGGTTTCCTTAGGCCGCCGTTTGGTCTCGGACATAGCCCTCTTAGCATTTCTCATGCAAATGACGCATACTTCGAAGTCCCAACACGTACCCAACTCTCGAAGTGAGGAAAGTTTTAACGAAACACTTCAGGTGCTGTACATTTTTAAAGAAAAATCATAATTTTTTTTTATACTATTCACTAAACCTTTATTTGTCATTTTTTATTAAAACTAAAGTTTTTTTAGACTTTTCGTTAGTTTTCCTCGAAGTGAGTTCATAAATTCTATGACACATCTTGTTCTTGCTACGATGTTCATAATATTGACACAAAAATTAACGTTAAATTATGAAGTGACAAAGAATCTATTGAAGGTCTAATCTTAAGGTAGTCTTCTCTTTTTGCATTAATCTTAAAAGATTTGGTTCTCACTTTTATTAAAACAATAGTTTTAGTAAATCCGTAAGAAATTTTATTATATTTTAGTGTATGACATTTATTAAATAAATAAAGCGTTGTATATATAGACCTTGCAGTAAAAGATTTAATAAATTAAATATTTTATATTGTGAATAAAAAAAGGTGTGGTTAAGTAAAAGTCAAAAAAGTAAAAAGTGCATGGCAAAGTGTTTTATCCCATCACCTTGTTGAGAATATTTATTTGTTTGAAGTGTTTCTGGTTACGGTAAAAAAACACTTTCACTTTACCAAAATATTGATTAAGATCCATTCATTTTCTTCCTCTCACACATTGTTTTTTGTCTTATTATCTTTATAAAAAAAATCAATATAATATGTTAACGTGGCTTCACCGTGATCATTCTAATAAGAGAAGAGGAAGGGAAAGAGAGATTAAAAGGGTAGAGAATCCTCCTCCTAATAAAAGATTAAAGTTTAAAGGGTGATTCTTAAGCTAACATCATAGAAACCACGGATCATTGAATTTTTATCGTTGCATGTATTGTAATAGCATCGAAACCTCCAATCGGGTCGCGTTCGGTCGAGAAATGGTAATACCATCTTCGCTCCATATCCCTTACTAATAACTGCCACCACTCACCCAAAGGTCCGTGTTTACGACACCACACAGCCAAAGGTCCGTCGTAAACACGGGATGATGGGTTTAATACATCATGAACACATTTAGGTAATACAGTACTCGAGGAAAAAGAGGAGGGTAACAAATATTCAATAAGTGTAGAATCATCAAACATCACAAGAACATCCGAAACATCGCAAGATAAACCTTGACAAAAATCAAACATAAGAACATCTTTCTTTCATCCGAAAAAAACCGGAAACAGTTTCATAGATATGCAGCAAGTTCCCTTTGCCAAGGGATCCGGCAGCTTTAAATCTTCGTTGCGTCGTCACTTTTACAAGCTTGGCAAGATAAAACACCATTTAAAATAAAGGTTCATTGCACAGATAATATGGTTTCATAAACCGCCCTGTTAGCAACGGTTCCACCAAAGAAAAAAGTAAAACGAAGAACGCCTTGCCATCAGCTACAGCTACTGCTACAGCATCATACTTAATTCTTCGGACCAATGTCCTTGAGGGCACAGATCTGCTCCTCTCCCATGGCAGACATGACAGTCACCACAAGATCCTTTCCATCATTAAACCCGTCCTTGATCTATCAAAACAGAATATGAAAAGATTTAGTCGAATACGAAGAAAATAGATACAATAAAGCAACTTGAGGTAAATGAGTTTTATTTGATTGATGAGATAGATACCTGGGTAAGCAGACTGTCATCGGTGGGCAGCCTCAGATCATCCTTGGTGTTTCCATTTTCAGTCAAGAGACTCACCTACAACAAGTCGAACTCCAGTTAGTTCAGATAAAATGGACGAAAGGCATGTCACTAGAAATATTCAACTTCTGTGAACATAACACAAACAGGGAAGAAAATTATCGAGAAACTCAAATAATAGATGGTTCTATTGTCTTAATGTGCACAAGTTTGTGTCATGATTATCATCGAAGTGCACATAACAAGTTTGTGTCATGATTATCATCGAAGTGCACATACTTCACATAACAAACAAAATTTCTGATGACATGTTTGGAACTAATTGTGAAGAAAACTTACAAAGCCATCCTCGGAGATATCAATCAGCTGATAGTCAGTACGGTTGACATGGGGAACCTGCAAAACAATGATAAATAAACAGAGAATGAATGATCCAACTTGAAACCAAGAAATACAACACACACATATACATGAACACACGAAAGTCAAGTTTTGCGATAGCATTACATCACAATTGTGGGACGAAGGAACAATATCTTCAAGCTTCTTTCCATTGAAAATATCAATTGCCACAAAGTGACACTTAGCGTGACCGTGCTTTCCGGTTTTGGAAGTGGAGACTTCAACAACCTGCAATGAGAGCAAACAGGAAAATAAATGATAATGGATTAAACAAATAAATAATTCACATCACAATGGTTTACAAGGATGACGAGCAATAATATCTCAGTTCAATCAGTACGACAGAGATGAAAAATTGGGATTTATGGTTAAACCATTTGATTCACAACACAAAAACTTTAGATCTCAATAAGAACCAGTTGCATTCGTGTACGAGCGTGTACGTTTATGCTAACCCCCACACTTTAACGCAACAAATCTACACATACACGAAGATGCCACGGATTTAATTTGCTAGCACTAATAATTGTAGCAAACGAATGTCGAAAACCGAGTATTATTAGCGTATGACTGTATGTGTGCTACACATGAGAGGCAAACTTCATCCGCAAAGCCGAAAGTAAGTACTTCGTAACAATAACTACTACAACTTTAAAAACTCTAAATTTTCAACAAAGAAATCGTAATCCAGCAAACAAACCCACATGACAAATCTTTCGACAACATCGACATCATTAACATCACAAACAAATAATTATCCCCAGCAATAAACGAAGGAAATCACGAATAAGTCAATCTTACACCATAAACAAACCAACAAAAAAATACAGTAAATCAACATATTTCAAACAAAACAACAAAACCCAACAAAGATCTCACAAAACCCAGATGGATTTCGACCTAAAAACCCTAAAAATTGCATCTTGAATTCGAAAAATTAGGGAAGAACAAACCTTGCAAGGCCTGGCCTTGATGACGATGTAGCCATTCTTGCGGATGGTACCAGCCTGCTGGGGGTAGGTCTTGGATGCTCCGGCGTCGGCCTTGGATTCGAACTGGTGCTCCTCGTCCGACATCTCTCCTTCTCCCAACTTGATGAGCTTCTCTGTCCCTCTTGAGTTTTCGTTTGTTTCTGCAACAACACCGAAAGAGGGCGACTTCTGGTTCTGATGGTGTGACGGGCACTATATTCGATCCCTTCTAGGTCACATTTAACCCTGGTTAATCTGATTGAATCTCCACCGTTGGATCCGTGGTTAGCTTTTGTCTCCCCTAAACTCAGTCTGCCTTCAAAAACTTATCCAATATGGATAGGAGAAGCAATTATTTTATTTATTTATTCCTATCAATTTTCTAATAAACTAAGACCATCTCCAAAGGTGGGCTAAAAGTCAAATTACCCTCCAAAATTTCTCCCCAAACTCAATCCAATCCAACCCAAGGGGAAAATTTGGGCTAAATGCTAAATGCTAAGACCATCTCCAATGGTGGGCTAAAAGCCAAATTACCCCCCCAAAATTCCCCCCCAAACTCACTCCAACCCAAGGGGAAAATTTGGGCTAAATGCTAATTGCTAAACCAATGTCAGATTCCCTCCGGAATTTAGCCCAGAAATCGGTGTGGGCTTCACCGAACCAAGTGAAAATATTTATCAGAATTTAAATTTTTTTAGATTAAAATGTTCATAAAATTAATTTACGATAGTCTACATATTTATTTAAAAAAATTAATTAATTTAAGAAAAAAAATAGCCTAAGTTTATTCTTTAATAATCCCGGGCTAAAATTTTAGGGGTAGAATGGTTGGAGTAGAAAAACTGTTTCTGGCTAAAAGCTAAATTTTCCGGGCTAAAATGTTTGGCTTTTAGCCCAACCATTGGAGATGGTTTAAACCAAAGCCAGATTCCTCCCAGAATTTATCCAAGAAATCGGTGTGGGCTCCACCGAATCGAGTGAAAATATTTATCGAAATTTAAATTTTTTTAGATTAAAATGTTCATAAAATTAATTTACGATAGTCTACATATTTAATTATTTTTTAAAATTAATTTAAGAAAAAAAAATAGCCTAAGTTTATTCTTTAATAATCTCGGGCTAAAATTTTAGGCTAGAACGGTTGGAGCATAAAAACTGTTTCTTCTGGGCTAAAAGCTAAATTTTCCAGGCTAAAATGTTTGGCTTTTAGCCCAACCATTGGAGATGGTCTAAAAATTATATATTTAATACTAATAATAATATAAACTAAAGTTTAATAAACTAAATAAATATACAACTTAATATTTATACTTTCTAGTGAGGTTAATTGCATTTTTTAAAAGGAAAACTAATGAAAAGTTCAAAAAAATTTCCCTTTTAACGAAAAACCATTTTTAAAGGTATAGTGAATAGTGTCAGGTAAAGGTAAAAATATGATTTTTCGTTAAAAGTGAACAGTACCGGGAGTGTTTCGTTAAAACTCCATTTTTTAAATGCGTGTTTATGAACAATGAATTGTATGTATTTTCGTTTGAAAAAAAAATTGTATGTATTTTTTATATTATCTCTGTCTGCGGTCGATAAAATTTTTGCTGAAAGTGCAGTTAACGATACATAAGAATAGCTAAGCACAATTAAAATTTTATTTACATAAATATAATTTCACTCGCCCACCATGATCATATTCATATCACACAAAAATTGTTGCAAGATAACAGAATATACCCAATAGTGTTGGAATATTTGATCACTGTCAGTAAACAAATTCACCATATTACTCTTATTTTATTTATTTTTCTTAATTTTAAATTGTCTTATTCCAAAATTCATGGTTCCAAAGCAAGATAAATCTTGGAAAATTTATTAAAATAAATATTATTAAAAAAGGTACAAATAAGGATGCGGTGTTGGACTTAGACGGAAAGTGATCCTTTTCGGATTCATTTCTAATCCACCTACTTCGGAATTCGGACAGTTGAAATTTAATCCAACTGCTATAATTATTATCAAATTTTAAATGACCCCTTATTTATAATTATTTGATCAAATTTCAACGATCTGGATCCCAAACTAGGTGAATTAGGTAGAAATGAATCCGGAGTAGATCATTTCCGACTTGGACCGAACCAAAGAATCCTATCCCCATTACAACTCTTGATGGGCCCATCCATTATTCCGCCAACGAAACCAATTTATTAGCATACAAATATCCCATATTCGAAAATATTTTATTTTTCTTTGACTGAACAAAATTTTTCAAATGCTTAAATATCTTTTGCAATATAATTTGAAAAAAAAAATTGTTATTCAATCTGATTTCAGAAGACATTGAAATAAAAACCTTGTTTAGTAATCAATTCCGACATAACTTTCACAATGAATTCGAACATGTTAAGGAAACGGAGAACCGTTGTAAGTTAAACCCAAAATTGATGACTACATCATCCTGGACTTCATTCCTATATCAAGATTAAGATTCTCGTCCAAATCTTCTCCCTCCAGTCCCCTCTTCTCTCACCTTTTTTTTTTCTTTTTCTCTGCTATAAATAAGTTAACATCAGATGTTGACTTGGCTTAATCGTAACTGTTCAAATAGGAGATGACTGGAGGGGAGGGAAACCTATGGAAGGGTTGTGCAAAAAGGTGTAAAATGAAGGTCAACAAATAATCATTTAGCTCGCATACAACGTGACGTGCCTTGTTAGTCACAGTGACGGTTTATCATAAAATGAGACATCACAATAATTGTACACACGTGTCATGTAAGTTGTTATCGAGAAAGAGAAAGCAGTGACATTAATTCTAGAGTAGATTTAAGCATTGTTTCTTATAGTATCGTTCTATTACGTAATTGTAAAATGGAAAGAAAAAAAAATTTTAGACTCTTAATTCTAGAGTAGACTATACTAATATACATTCTAGTTAAAACTAAAATGTAATATATTCAAGGATGGAACAACTTGTTCCTGCATCTGCATTTCCATGAGAGGAGATAATAGCTCTCATCTCCCTGATAAGTTGCTGCCTCGAGATTACTGCTCTTGTGGTGTGAAGAAGCAACCAGAGTGGCCGTACAAGGCCTGCAACTCATGCATTTGTTCACACATTGCGGCGGACTCGATCCCAGCACCGTCTTCATTTGATTTTTTAACCGTTGATCACCATCTCTCTTCAACATTGACTCAGCTACATTTAAAAGGAGAAAATAATTAGAAGAACCAAGATACATATTTAGTAGGAACAGTTATTCACATGCCAAAAAAATTGTCATGATGGAGAAGGAGTCCATGACAACTAATTTGGAGTGCTAATAACAATTTTTTTTAACAGAGCGATTGTCTCGACTTAGATGGGTTCGTTTCGGTTACCTGAAATGGAAGAAAAGAATGTGAGAAACAAGATAATGACTGTGATCTTTAACCCATTTGGGCATTTTCTTAAACAAGCCATCAATGGAAAAGGAAAAGAAGAAGAAGAAGCAGCAGCTATGGTTTATGAGCGTGACTTTGATCACTGGCTGAAGCAATGCATCTTCTGAGTTTTGATGGATGGATGATATTGTTTTTTAAGCTTTTTTTCTGGAGCAAACTGGCAGTTTATCTGACTTTAGGTTTCAGTGTGAATGACTGAAGTTACAAGTTTTTCTGCCTAAATTGACTTTTCCTTGCCTGCTTTTTCAAATTATTGGTGTACAATTGCGCCTTTACCTTTCATGCAAACCCTTTATCCCCATTTGCTTTCTTCTCTGTTAAACAACATATGATTTTAAAAAAATTCAGTAGAACAGTTTGATTACATTATTTGTAAGACAACCCTCGTAAGAACATGAATATATTCGACCCCATATTAATTCTAATAGTGTAAAATATGACATGCCAGCAATCCCGCTGAAATTTCTCTGCTAAATCTTGACCCCGTGTGAATGGAAAGTAGCTAAAGATATACAACTCCGCAGAGAGTTGGAAGATAGGAGATGAGATCTTCTGCACCAATTTTTGCATGTGGCCTCCATGTGCCTTTGTTAATTGGCTGAGAATTTGGTTTATTTTTTATTATTTTAATTATTGTCAAATTAACATTAATTATGTTTAGTTCAATTAACAAAGGCACAAGCAGACCACATGCAAAAATAGGTGCAGAAGATCTCATCTCGGAAGATAGTAGGTTTTAAAACCTAAAAGCATTTTCTACACTGGGTGTTACCAAGTTTTCTTAAGTTGTAAACTTTGCATTAATTACCATGCCAATCACCATGATCACATTGATTGATGAGGAACTGTGTACCAACTCAAAAGTGAAGAGCTCATGCTTTAAGGAGCTGCACAGATACACTTACTTTTTGCAGTGGTGTGTCATAAAAAAGAAAAGAAACATAGTGGTGTGTCTCATAAGAAAGAAAAGAAACATTTTTTTAAGTTCTATTTTTTTGATAAACGATGATTTTCTAGTAATAATTAATTCAACCAACAATTCAATTAATCAATACCAATAAATATACAAATTATTTATTAAATAAAAATTCAATTCAACTAATTATATGAATAATTGTACACACTATGTAATAATTCAATTAATTAATCCATAATCAAAAATTCAAATTTTAATTTTTATCCTAAAAAATAATTTCATAATTTCATATCAATAATCAATAATCAATAATCAATAACCATATCAATGATTATTCTATACCAATTAAACAAAATCTGTTTTAAATAATTAATTGAGGTTAGAGATTATAAATTTAGGAATTAAAAAATTTACCTAAATAGTGGCTTTGAAGGCTAGAAGCTGGCCGCTGAAGATTGGAGAGTGGTTGTTGTGGCTTGTGACTGGCGCGGCTAGGGGTGCAACTCGGGCGGGTTGGAAGGTCAATCCAACCCTAACCCAACTTTTACAATTCGGGATCGGGTTCGGGTTTAATTGAGTTCAGGTTTACTTGGGTTGGGTTCGGATTGCCCAACTTTTTCAAAATTAAAATTCAATTCCGCAAATTGTATCCCTTATAAAGTTAAACTAAATGTGTCTCGAAACTCCAATTTTCACAATGCTTCCGTGTGATGTAAAAGCCTTAAGTGCTTCTTGCATTTTACCTGTCTGAAGAGACAGGATATATTCATAAACAACATAACGTTATCAATCAGCATAGTATTTGGTTCGTTTTATATTCATTGATTGGTCTTACTTCCTCGGCTTTGCATCCCTATACATCAAACACTTAGATCTCATACTGCTATGATATAGCTAAACCTTCATAAACCAAAAATATAAGGAAAATTAAAATAAACTAAGGTAGGTTCTTGGAAGCCAAACACCCCAGAAATGGCATTGCGTATAGCAACATATACCAAAATAAGCACTTCCCAAATCCACTAATCTATTAAGCACTTTTCAAGGTTGTAGTAGTCAATCAAAAGTCTAGAGTTTGACGAACGGGTTGAAATCGGGATGGGTTGGGTTGGGAATGGACGGGCAAATGATCAACCCAACCCAATCAATGAACGGGTTGAAATCGGATTGGGTTCGGGCGGGTTATAACTAAAAAAACCCGCTTGTTCGGGTTTAAAGTCGGGTTGAACATGGGTGGGTTCGGGTTGGCCCAACCAAAGTTGCACCCCTAGGCGCGGCAGCAAAAGGCTGAAGGGAACTGGGATCCGTTTACTGCTGGGAATTGGGGGGCAGCGACCTTTGAATAATCTGATTGGAGGTTGAAAAGGTCGCAGATGATAGAGAAAGACTGAAGGGAACACAAAAAGGGACACGCGGGTCCCTCCCTTTATATATATATTTTTAATTTTTTAACCAGGACCAAAATGACGTCGTTTTGGCCTGGAATTTAAAAAAAATATATATATATAACTTAGCTCTGCTGTGCAGCAGCAGAACCAGTTGAGTTTCCGGCGAGCTGCGAGGGGAGGGGCTGAACCGTGCACCAATCGTGTTTTTCCGGCGAGGGGAGTGGCGATCGCCACTCCTCGCCCTCACGTGGCTTCGCCACTAGTCAAAAATATGAGGTGACAAAGAGTTCGAGCCTGATTTTGAGAGAGTCTCTTTAGTATTTCTCTCCAGGTATTTATTTGGTGTCCTGTCTTTGTCTCTGTGGGGCAATCTTGTTGGCCTAATATAACAACTTTAATCAAGGATCCACTTATCCATTATCCAATATCAATTTGATCACCCGAACTCGATTATATCTACAACCCCATAGTGGTTGGCTCAGTAGTAGGGGTGATATTTAGGCTCATAGTCTACACGGTATATTTTGAGTTCGATTTCTACTGCTAGTGACACATCCTCAAAATGATGGATTACCGTGACGAAACCACCAGCTGGTTCTCTTTTTGAAAAAGAAAAAAAAAACTCGATTTTAGATACGAGAGGACATTACATCTTCTTCATGTGGAGTGCTTGTGAGGACCATTTCCCTTGTTGAGAAAGAGGAAGAGGCACACATGTAGAAGATTGGTCCATACACATACAAACCCTATAAAAGATCCATACACTTACACTCATCCCGTGTTCAAAAATACTTTTTTAAAAGAGAGTTTTAACGAAATACTTTCGGTACAGTTCACTTTTAACGAAAATGGCATTTTTAGTCTAAAAAGTCACTCATGGTACTATTCACTTACAACACCTTCTTGTCCTTTAAATTTTCTCAATTTTCCGTCAATTTAAGTCACGGTACTTACATGTAATATACATTGGAGGGTAGATTGATAGTTTTTCCATAAAGAAATAGTGTATGTAGTTAACTTTGGAGGGTAAATTAATAGTTTTTCATAAGAAATAGTGTAAGTTAACTTTGGAGATTAAATTAAACGTTAGATTAGCAACATATGTGAAATGTTAGGAGTTTATAGGTGAGAAAATGATGGTATTACACTCTAAAGTGTGTCGAGTGATTTAAGTTGACAAAAATTTGGATAAAATAGCTTTGAATATAATAATATGGATGAAATTAGCAATTTTTAATGAATTTAGGGACCTAATTTTCACTGAGGTGATAATCTAAGGACTAAATTGACATTTCATCCTAAGTACTTTAAAAAAAATGAAAACTATAGTAGCTTTGACTATAATATTAGAGATGTAATTGGCATATTTTTATAATTCAATGACTAATTTTTCTGAAAAAATAGTATAGGGACCTAATTTTCACTGAGGTGATAATTCAGGGACTAAATTGGCAGTTCACCCAAGTACTTATGCTCAAAAAAAAATTAGTAGAAGCACATCAGTATTTTAACTTTTTTAAAAATAATTCTAAAAACGCTTTTAGTTATTATAAAAACACTTCTAAACACGTCATAATATATGAAAATTAAGTGCTTAATGGATGGTTAATTAAGTGCATTTTATAATTCGAAGTGGTGCAGGATTTTTTCGCATGCGTGCATGTTGCAAATAGAGAGGTTAATTATCTGCAAATCGTGCACTAATAATGCAGTCAAGGAAAGATTAATATAGTACTTTTTCTAATTCCTCTAATTATCTTCTTCATTAATTAGTCTTTGATAATTAAGCTGCAGTCTGCAGAGCACTTTTGTTCTGCGCATGGCAGAAGATAGATACGAAAGCATGCATAAATCATTGACATTTTATTTTGCAGAAACATGCCCAAGTTGCTACGTATAAATCATTGACATTTTGCAGAAACATGCCCAAGTTGCTACGTTTTGTTGTTACTTATGATGGATGGCAACTTGACATGCATGTTACTTAGTGTCAAAGTTTCAGATTCACTACTAACCAAATATTGATAGTCTTTGACTTAATCACTTGTGCAATTCAAATAGGTGTGACATTTTATATAAAAAAAAAAAAAACCATGATACAATTAACAGTAGAATCATTTAATATAAGAGGGATTTAACTTCATGAAATTTCAAATGTGAGACATATGTTTCATCAAGAAATAGAACTGACTGAACCTAAAGCAAAGGGGAGAGAAACTCAACGCCACTATTCTTGAACAACTTGGAGTCGGGCCTTCTTTTTGCACTATTATGGATACAAAAATACTGGAAAAAATTAAATTCAATTGTTAACTATTCCTATCGGAATCGAAAATAGGTTTGACTATGGATTCGAGCCATATCAAATGGTTTCAGAAAACCATAAGATTTTTCCGATCTAAATAAAGTAGGTTTTACATTAAAAGATTTGGCTAAGCATGTTCTAAACACTTCCAATTCTTCCTAGAACGAAACATCTGTTTGTAAAGTATGAGTGCATTTTTTTATTGCCCTTTAACAAGCGTAGTTTAATCTATTTACTATACGAATCTCAAAATTTAAACTCGTTTAACGGCAAAATCAATATGGTGACCAAGTTACCAACAATATTAGGCCTATATGTTAATTTTCAATTATGCGGGAAGCTCTCAGAGGACAATATTTCTGCTGCATCATGTATAGAATAAGGATGCCAGACTCTACATCATTTACTAAATTGCAGTTTGGCACCAACGAAAAGTAGGCGATTTCGTATATGTACATCCCGTGTTAGCAATCACATGTATTTTTAATGTCTCCGGCCGCATATACATAAATACACAGTCACTCATTTTGTACATTTTGCTTCCGGTGGAAGCATCAATGGCCGACGGTGCAAAAGGTGGTCCAGGACATTACTGCAAATGCCAGAGCTAGCTAGCTCTCCAGGCTCTTATGTGAGTCTGTGACTCACCACCACTAGGTCCCCTACCGCTCTACATGCATCGTATGCATAGGATACTATCTGACAGATAATTTAGCATGCCAGAACAGGCAAAGGAATGAACTTACCATCAATGTCCGATGCAGACAAGCGAAACAGCAAAACACGAATCCTAACTACGAACAAAATATTTCACATCGAGCTAGTTTTGCTTTAGACTAGAAAGAAGGCTTCTCAAAGAACTAAATTGATAACAAGTTCATGAAATTCTGAGAAAGATACTGCAATATGTGATCAAATCAAACTCCTTTGTATATATAAATCAAACTTTCATTTCATGCCACCAACAATAAGAAACAAAAAGGAAATAGAAAACCGAGACAATAAACAACACACATTACTAATCCTAATATATAACGGTTCATACGGTTGTGTTCATATTGGTCCTGAACAAATCTCGGATTCATGAGAGTTTTAGAGAATTTAGCTATCTCATACTCATAGAAGCAAATTCTTCTTAAAATAACATATCGTCACGTTTAGGTAGCAAATACTTGTTGTTAAGTAAATACCATTATATCTTAATGACATTTAAGTCACCCCCACAATTCTCTCATAATTGTGATTGCTGAAATACATGAGATTAGTAGAAACATATGAAGCTATTCTATCTGCTTAGGCCTTAAAAGCTTCACTAGTGTTTTAAGATAAGCACAAAATCTTTCTTGCCATGACCAACCATGATATAACAAACTCATTGGCTGCCATGACAAATTTTGAATGCACGTCTTTACGCCGGCATGCAAGTTTATGTACACTTTTTATGAGGTTGAAATTCTGACTAGTCGCAACTTGCATTAATAATTCGTAGCAACTCTCGGATTATTTTCTGATTTTTGTATGATTTGTGACGATTTTTTCAACATACATTAGTAAAATAAAAGCAAGAAACACGTGGCAAATTTGTAAGGAATAAGAAGTAGAATTATTTTAATTCCAGAGTTCCATGCGTTTGCTAATTAGGGGAGGGGACTAGATGATCTAATTCCTTTTCCTCAATTCTCCTACTTCGATTCCTTCCTTTTTCCATTTTTTGTCAAGTAAATATGCCCTTACACTATAATAAGGGGGAGGGGATGTCTCGAACCTAGGATGCATGGGTAAAAACCTAATACCGTATCCGCTAAGATATTGAACCACATACAAATTTCAAGATTTCAAAATCTAAATATTTTCAATAATATAGCGAAAACTAAGTTAAGATTCTTAACTATCCGAACAATAAGAAAGAGAAAACAGTGACATAAAGCTGAA
This sequence comes from Cotoneaster glaucophyllus, assembly GCA_036320875.1. NCBI lineage: Eukaryota > Viridiplantae > Streptophyta > Magnoliopsida > Rosales > Rosaceae > Cotoneaster > Cotoneaster glaucophyllus. The sequence goes on from CM070063.1 coordinate 612,605, forward strand.
GATGATGAATGAAGATGATCATGCTATTATGGGGGGTTACAGATAATCTTCAGCTTCATCAATTAATAGTGAGGCAAGCCTATAATTTGAACTTTTTGATTAATTTTAGTGATACGGATTATATCTGTAATTAAGAATGTGCCAAAAGCCCTAAAGCAATCATGCTTGATTGCTAAAGAATCTAAACTGAATTGATTACTTTTAGTTGTAGAAATCAAATTAGAACATCACATTTCATTTGGATTTAGAAGATTATATCAATCATGAATATTATTGTGATTTATCAAATATTATTTTGCAAGTTATGGTAATTACTAGTTAGTCCCTAAAAGCAAGAAAGACATTCCACGTATAAGGAATGCAAAGGAAACTCTCTCAAAAGTGATTTTTTTCGTGCACTCTATGACACCTCACAGTATAACGTTGATTTTCTTGCTAACAATATAAAAAATATGTTAAAAACCTGAGGTGACAGAGAATCTGAGTTCAAGTCTGATTTTGAGAGTCCCTTTAGTATTTCTCTCGAGGTACTTATTTGGTGTCATTGTCTCCATCTCTGTGGAGGAGGACCACGTAGTTATATTTGATGTTGCATCTTCATGTGGAGTGATTGTGAGGACCATTTCCCTTGCTCAGAAAGAGGAAGAGGCACACATGTAGAGGAATGGTTCATAAGCATATAAACCCTATAAAAGATCCATATACTTACACTCATTCCATGTTCGGATAACTTTTTTCAAAAGCACTTCCGCTCAAAAGTATTTTTTAATAGATGCACATCAATATTTTAACTTTTTGGAAAGTAATTCTAAAAACGCTATTAGTTATTGTCAAATCACTTATAAACACTCCATAATATATGAAAATTAAGTGCTTAATGGATGGTTAATCTTGGACCACCTCGTTAAATAATTGAAATGGGTCGCATGCTTTGCATTTTATAATTCGAAGTGGTGCAGGAATTTTTCGCATGCGTGCATGTTGCAAATAGAGAGGTTAATTATCTGCAAATTGTGCACTAATAATGCAGTCAAGGAAAGATTAATTAAGTACTTTTTCTGCATTAATTAGTCTTTGATAATTAAGCTGCAGTCTGCAGGGCACTTTTGTTCTGCGCATGGCAGAAGATAGATACGAAAGCATGCAATCATTGACATTTTGCAGAAACATGCCCAAGTTGCTACATTTTGTTGTTACTTATAGATACGAAAGCATGCATGTTACTTCGTGTCAAAGTTTCAGATTCACTACCAACCAAACATTCAAATCGGTGTGACATTTTATATAAAAAAACCACGATACAATTAATAGTAGAATCATTTAATATAAGAGGGATTTAACTTCATGAAATTTCAAATGTGAGACATATGTTTCATCAAGAAATAGAACTAACTGATCCTAAGGCAAAGGGTCGAGAAACTCAACACCACTATTCTTGAACAACTTAAAGTTGTGCCTTCTTTTTGCACTAATATGGACACAAAAATAATGGGAAAAATTAGATTCAATCGTTAACTGTTCCTATCGGGATTGAAAATAGAATTGACTATGGATTCGAGCCATAGCAAATGGTTTCAGAAAACCGTATGATTTTTCCGATCTAAATAAAGTAGGTTTTACATGAAAAATATTTGGCTAGGCATGTTCTAAACACTTCCAATTCTTCCTAGTACGAAGCATCTGTTTGTAAACTATGAGTGCATTTTTTTCATTGCTCTTTAACAAGCGTAGTTTAATCTATTTACTATACGAATCTCAAAATTTAAACTCGTTTAACGGAAAAATCAATATGGTGAGCAAGTTACCAACAATATTAGGCCTATATGTTAATTTTCAATTATGCAGGAAGCTCTCAGAGGACAATATTTCTGCTGCATCATGTCATGTATAGAATAAGGATGCCAGACTCTACATCATTTCCTAAATTGCAGTTTGGCACCAACGAAAAGTAGGCGATTTCGTATATGTACATCCCGTGTTAGCAATCACATGTATTTTTAACGTCTCCGGCCACATATACATAAATACACAGCCACTCATTTTGTACATTTTGCTTCCGGTGGAAGCATCAATGGCCGACGGTGCAAAAGGTGGTCCAGGACATTACTGCAAATGCCAGAGCTAGCTAGCTAGCTCTCCAGGCTCTTATGTGAGTCTGTGACTCACCACCACTAGGTCCCCTACCGCTCTACATGCATCGTACGCATAGGATACTATCTGACAGATAATTTAGCATATCAGAACAGGCAAAGGAATGAACTTACCATCAATGTCCGAGGCAGACAAGCGAAACAGCAAAACACGAATCCTAACTACGAACAAAATATTTCATATCGAACTAGTTTTGCTTTAGACTAGAAAGAAGGCTTCTCAAAGAACTAAATTGATAACAAGTTCATGAAATTCTGAGAAAGATACTGCAATATGTGATCAAATCAAACTCCTTTGTATATATAAATCAAACTTTCATTTCATGCCACCAACAATAAGAAACAAAAAGGAAAGAGCGAGCGAGGGACATAAAAAATTCCGAACAGAATTTCCAGGGCTGCTGTACAATCATGGAGGCAAAACAGAACCGATCATAACGGCCAACAAGAACAAATTAATAATTAGGAAAACAAAAGCTAAACCCAAAACTCCCACATTTTCCTTTTTATTTTTCAGCTCAATTTGTTCTTCATCTGTTACCTGTTTGCTCGATATCTTTAAGAAGTCCGACTATCTGATGCATGCTTGGTCGTTTTGAGGGAAGGTCAGCTGTGCACAGATATCCAATCTTCAGGGCCTCCTCCATTTGGTCATCTGGTCCTGTGTCACGAACTTTTGGATCAATAGCGCTCGTCCCTTTGTTCTTCCTAATCAGTCCTCTAACCCAGCTCACCAAGGTTGCATCTTTCTCCTCTGGATAGTCATCGCCAAATGGCTTCTTGGAAGTAATCAGCTCAAAAAGAACAACTCCAAAGCAATACACATCAGATTTTGGTGTTGGAGAATCATACTCGGACTGAGAAAACTCTGGCGGAATGTAGCCAGGTGACCCTCGAGAGATCTCCTCATCTATACCGCTGCCAAAAATCTTTGCCAGTCCAAAATCAGATAATCTTGGCTCCAAGTTATAGTCCAGATAAACACTACTAGCTTTAACATCTCTATGAATAATTGGTGGTGAGCAACCGTGGTGTAGAAATGCCAGTGCTCTGGCAATGCCAATTGCAATCTTGTGACGGAACCCCCATGATGTTAACAACCCTTCAGAGCCAACATTTTGAATGCCATTGTTATTGTCTTCTTCCCAAGTATCTGTGCTCCAATCCTCTGTTGTTTGCAGTAACCCAAGCGGCAAGTCATGTAGCAAATTCTGTATATTCCCATTCTCCATGTAGTCATAGATAGCAATCCTTTGGTCCCCAGCTAAACAATAACCAGTCAATGGAACAAGATTAGGGTGTTTGATTCGTCCGAGATACTCAAACTCTCTTGCAGCTTCCTGGTCTGTCATTGTAGAACCGTGGACCAAAACTTTCACCGCTACATGAATTCCACCCGGTAGAAATCCTCTATAAACAGGCCCGAATTTCCCTTCAGCCAAAAGGGTTCCTCGATCAAAGTTCGAAGTTGCAGATAGGAGATCTGCGAATGTGAAATTCAACAATGGCTTCTCGAAAATCACTACAGGTACTGAATTTGCTTGCTTAACATCCGCAACCCATGTTGTTGAATCAGTGTAGAAGGAAAAGGGGCCTGATACGCTTTGCTCTTCCATGTGTGAGGTTTGTTTTACCTCCCACATTCTGGTTTTCCTTCTGCAACAAACTGCTAGAAACAGCAGACCAGCAAGCAAGCATACCATTGAGAAGGTCAAAACCAAGGCAAGCTTTAGTACGTTGTGCTTCTTAGCCTTATTAGCTCGTGCTCTAAAAAGGCCCGGGTTTGCTGCAATGGGGCAGCTGTTTGTTGAACCAAAGAAAGATGCTTGGAGGGTTGCATTGGGAATTCCAGAAGCACATAGTGTCAAGTTATTGCCAGAGAAGTTGAAGCTCTCCATCGAAGGGAGTTTCTCCAAGAGAGACATAGGGATTTCTCCACTCAAATTGTTGTAAGAAACATCGAAAACTTGGAGATTTCTCAAATTAAGCAATGGGATTTTGCCTATAAGATGGTTTTCAGAAAGATCAAGTGTGTTCAAGTTACTCAGCCGAGAAATTTCAGCAGGAATGCGACTGGTAAGACTAGATTTCGACAAGTTAAGGTACTCCAAACCAGAAAAAGTTTCGATACTTCTTGGGAATTCTTGCCTAGTAAATCTATTGTGTGCTAGATTAAGGTGTTTGAGATTCTGGGATTGATTCCAATAATGTAAAATTTCTCCATCAAGCTGATTTTCGGACAAATCTAAATAAGCCAAACGAGACCAATTGTAACTAGCATTGAATTGTACCTTCGAAATGTGGCCTTCAAACCGGTTCCTGCTAAGGTCAGCCACCTCCACCAGCTCCTTAAACACTCCCATCACTGAACCCTGAAACACATTCCCTGAAATGTTCAGAGTAGTAATGGAATTCATCTCCGAAAAATCGGAGTCCCGGCCATGAATCCCATTCCCAGCAAGGTTCAATACTTTTAGCTTAGGCAATGCAGCACCAAAACCAGCTGGAAGAGAACCGTTTAACCGATTCGACGAAAGGTCAATCAAAACCAAAGATTGACAGCTCAGAATTCCTGATGGGATGCTGTTCTCAAACGAATTTCCATTGAGCTTAAGAACTCGCAGGCTGGCAAGTGAGCTTATACCAGCAGGAATCTCCCCAGAGAAATTATTGCTGGAAACGTCGAGGGTTTCGAGCAGACCGAAGTTGCCGATATTGTTCGGCAACGACCCGGAAATCTGGTTGTTGGAGAGAACAAGGTGCTTGAGAGAACTTATGCTCCACAAATCCGAAGGAAGACAGGTGATTTTGTTGCGGCTGAGGTTTAAAGTTTGAAGTTTTGTGAGCTTTCCGATGGTGGTGTCGGGAATCGGACCGGAGAGCTCCAAACCGGAAGCCTCAAAGCCGATAACATTGTTGGATTCACAAGAAACTCCTTTCCATGAACAAACAGGAGCAGAGAAGTTGTAGAGATTGGAAGAAGAAGATGAAGAAAACGAACCCATTTTTTTCAAAAACTCAGAGACAAAGAACCCATCTGTATTGGGTTGTTGGGAAGCCAATGGATAAGGGAACAGTGAAAAAACCAGTAGAGAAGCAAAGAAATGAACACCCATTGGGAAAATAGTGCAGCAGAGAAAAGGGTGTGAGAAAGTTTAAACCTTTTTTTCTCTATCACTTTCTCTCTCTAGAACTTCAGAAACAACATTGTAGTAGCATAAATGGTTCTGGGACCAGTTCAGAAGTACTTGCTTGGGGACTCTGCAGCTCCATTAAATCCAACGCACAGTGTAAAGTGGGTTATCGTTTTTGGAGAAGAGAAGACTGTTAGGCTAAAACTCCCCCCAAAAACAAGAATTTACATGCAGGACTTTATTGGGTTGGTGGTCCTTGTTATCCTCACTAAGAAAAACCCAAAAAAAAGCTCTGGGAAAATAAGCCAACGGGTGAAACAGTACATGCAAATGACAAACTTATTGCGTTCTCAAAGAGCTAAGGGTTTTCTGGGGTGTTAACTTTTGAGATTGGGGAATGTGAGCTCACCTTTTGGTGGTTTTGCAGGTCCACGACCATGAAATCCTGCAGAAACAAACAACAAAAGAAGAGGAAGCAATTTTGTCTCTGTGTGAGGAGAAGGAGAAGGAGAAGGAGGAGAAGGCTCTAGTTTTTGCTGCATATATATATTTTAGAACCAAAAAACAAGACTGTCATGTTTTTTTAAATGAAATAAAAACAAGGAGACTGTGAGGACTGAGGGGAGGGAGAGAGAGAGGGAGGGTATATTGGGAAGGAAGAAGAAGGGGTAGACAGAAGTTGAGCTTCATGAATGAGAGAGGTTTTTAATGGAGGGAAGTAAATATCTACAATTGGGTTGGTGGGAATTTAGTGATGTTCTTCATGGAGTGCTGTTTTCTGATCACTAGATTCTTTTTCTATAATTGGAAGTTGGTTGATTTCTTTATCAGATTTAAGTCCAGTTGGAAATTGTCAATTTTGCTATTCAAAATGCTAATCACCATCTTTGAATGGTGTTTTGATTAGTCTACTGCCAATTAATAGTGTGTTCCTCTGTATTATGTATTAACGATTGGTTTTACGCTTAAAAATTTACGTTGGGATGTCTGATCACATTATTTGTAAAACACTTCTTATAAATATACAAACACATGCATATTGTCTCATTCATTCTTATGTTGATTTTACCCAGTATAAAAGTTAACCTAATTAGAAAGCCCTATCAAAATATTTATCGTATTGATGTTATTTTTCATTTTCAAAGGTGTCAACCTTTTGAAAACAAAATTTCTAGTTTTGTTGTAGCAAAAGAGAAATTATGACCTTCTCCCTAACTTTTCGTAAAGCATGATGGCCAATCAATTCCTACATTCATTTCTTTTGCTATTTAAATGTACCAATTTTCACTTTAAATACTTAAATATGAACTCATGATATGCCCTTAACAATGTCATAAATTGATCACATGAAGGGAAGTATTACAATCAAACAAGATCGGTTAGAGTAAAATTTCAAATGGTGCTCTCTGTAGATTGATTAATAAACATTATAATGGATTGAAAAGCAAACTCATACTTATGGAGCCATACATTGAGAACATAGCGAATTATTCTTTCGTCTTTTACTAAAAAATACTGTGTGCTCGTTACTTTAAGTGGCATACGCCTATTTTTGGAGAGGCTTTCCTACAAAATGCAAAAATAGTGTGTTCCTCTGTATTATGTATTAACGATTGGTTTTACGCTTAAAAATTTACGTTGGGGTGTCTGATCACATTATTTGTAAAACACTTCTTATAAATATACAAACACATGCATATTGTCTCATTCATTCTTATGCTGATTTTACCCAGCATAAAAGTTAACCTAATTAAAAAGCCCTATCAAAATATTTATCGTATTGATGTTATTTTTCATTTTCAAAGGTGTCAACCTTTTGAAAACAAAATTTCTAGTTTTGTTTTAGCAAAAGATAAATTATGACCTTCTCCCCAACTTTTCGTAAAGCATGATGGCCAATCAATTCCTACATTCATTTCTTTTGCTATTTAAATGTACCAATTTTCACTTTAAATACTTAAATATGAACTCATGATTTGCCCTTGACAATGTTATAAATTGATCACATGAAGGGGGAAGTATTACAATCAAACAAGACCGGTTCTGAGTTTTCAAATATCCGAAGTAAAATTTCAAATGGTGCTTTTTGCAGATTGATTAATAAACATTATAATGGATTGAAAAGCAAACTCATACTTATGGAGCCATACGTTGAGCACATAGCGAACTATTCTTTCGTCTTTTACTAAAAAATACCGTGTGCTCGTCACTTTAAGTGGCATACGCCTATTTTTAGAGGGGCTTACCTCTGTGGGTATCCCTTAAAATAAAAATAAAAAATAAAATAAAAGCAAACTCATACATACTAAATGCAAAAAATACCACCGCTGCTAAATAAACACTTTGATAATGAATCAAATTGTTTACTATTTATACGAATATAACATAAGTTCATATAAAGTACCTTAATATTTTTGGTGCCCGAATTTTTTTGGGTCCTAGACAATCATCATGCCCACACTGTTTCAGGGCGGGGCCTGCAATCAAAACAAGTTCATGCTTCTCATTTTGGTAAATTATAAAGTTTGCAACTTTATATTTGCTAAATTAGTAAGTAATGTAATGTGATGGGGCATATAATTCAATGGATTAGCTAGAAATGCTTGGTGTGAGGTACCCTTTTGTTGACTTAAAACACGTACATTTCAAAAAGGTTATCCCAATGGATTATGAGTTCCACCCACCCATTTACTTAAACAAGTGATGTACCCCCTCCTAACCCATGATCACCGTTTAAGTATACTTAATGGTGGGTCTAGTCTTCATGGTAGGATTCAAGGGACTAGAACCAATCATTATTATGATGATGTATGATTACTCTCGCCTAGAATCAATCATCTCGATTGTTTATTGAAAAAGAACTTACTTACATTGGATATTTCACTTTAGTAATATTCCCAAATAATAACACAACATGTTATTGATCTGAAATATTATAACGGCGGAATACCGACGTAAGTCTCTCTCTCATAGCGGGTTAGTCACATGATTAGAATTAAAAAAAAACATATATACATATATTATATTTCTCCATATCTTCCATTCCATGTACTCTGCTTTCTTTTGAGGATTTGGTTTGGGGTGTGACTGCACAATGAAAGTTAATAGCACATAATTAATGTTTTCATGCTGATTAAGACACCTTTCCCTTAATTAAACTCAAGGCACATGAGGGCCTTGACAAGTTTAATTAAGGGACATCCGAAATTGTTTTTAGGATGGTTAAAAGCGCTTTTAAATAACCAAAATAGCTTATGATTGTATTTGATAGGAATATTTATCACTGTTCTAAAAATCTCCACCTAGCCGTTAGGCGGCTGGCCACCGTCCCGATTAATGCCTAAGCATTTGAAAATTAAGAAAGAGCGCCTAGACTTGCTAAGGCGCCCACCTAGACCGCCTAGGTCGCAACTCACTTAAACAGAAAATATATAACTTTCATTTTGCATTTTATTTTTCTCTAATAAATTGTAAGAGACTTGTTGCATACTTAAATGAACACATATTATATTCTTATTTCATGTGTTTTCATTATATTTCAATACTTCATAATATATATGCATTCTATTTTGTATAAGCAGACACGTATTTACACGAAATAAGATAGATTTACTTAAATCCGCCTAGTCCGTCTAGGCCCCGCCTAGAGGCCTAGGTGCTAGACCCCAGCCCGCCGCCTGACTAGTTCATAGCGTCTTTTAGAACCTTGATATTCATAAAAAGTTTTGAGATCATATGTAACAAAGAATGTTTTTAGGTTATGAACACATTTTTAGTGTGTATTTGTGTGGACGCATTTCCAATCGGAGGCAGATTCTATGCCCTCCCAATAACATACCCTTCCTATCCCCTCCTCTTTGTGCGGTCACGGTTAAGCCACGTCAACATTTTATATTCCTATTGTTTTTTGTCTTATTATCTCTATAAAAAAGTCAATATAAAATGTTGACGTGACTTAATCGTGACCGCACAACACAGAAGGGGATGAGAAGGGTATGATAAAAGAAGGGCTTTCCAATCTGCCTCCTTTCCAATCCGCCTAGATTGCTTTTTATCATTTTATAGAAAGGGAATTGAGCAGAAAGGGAGCACGCCAAGACCCGACAAGAAAGAAAATGGAGGAAGATTGCATCAAGTCGTGATGATTTGCACCAATTGGGGGATTCAGGAGAGGAGTAATAAAAAATCCACCGACCCACACAAGGACTAATGATAACATTTGGTTTCATGACATTGCCAATTTGCCAGCTGCAAACTTATTATTCCTCAGACAATCTGAGTTTCATGTTTTACGCCGGTGAATCACACAATAGTGGGTGGGGAAGACTGGAATGCCTGTGTGAGTCTTGCCGATTCCCGAAAGATTTGATTGCATCGACAAAACCACCGGCTGATCCCTATTTCTCAATAATAAATAAATAAAATTCCAAATCTATATTAGTGAACACATAACCTCAGCCACTTTTTTGGTTGTTTCCAAGCGAAGCCGCGCGCATGACGTCTAAAGAGTTGGCAAATTTTCTGGTGTAACAGGAGGTATTTTTCCTCTCTCCAACTTTTGCCAGCTTTCTCATCACGGGAGGAGGATATACCCCAGTTACACGCTTAAAAACTCTCCTAAGAGTTGCACCCATGCAAAGGATAGATACGTCGTTAAAATGTTATGGTCGTCACTGAAAAATGAAAAAATTAAAATTTGCCAGCCCCGACTCCCTGATGGAGGTCATGGGCGAGCAAATGAAAAGTGTCTGGGATCGATTGGGAGACGTAGAGAGGGCGTCCAAGCCCAGAAATCACAAGTACTCCGACGAAGAGGTCCCTCTACCATTTTCCAAGGCCCTGCTCGACGAGCCGACGAGTGGTGAGACACACGAGGGCTCCAAAATGTAAAGCAGCACCTAAAATATCACACCACAATAGAACACAACCATCAAAAGTTCTACTGACTGATTGTAGGCGACCAAAAATAGGTATATAGTAAAACAAAAATTTTGATGCATCTCCGAAAGACCGAAAACACACAATCCTTCAGCTAATACAATTATCCGTCCATGAGAAATCTCCCAAAGCAGTAAGATACAGTTCGCCTGCTCTGAGCTCTCTTCCTCTCCACACTCCAAATGCAACACATAAATAATCACCCCTTGTTACAATCTCTCTCAACAGCTAAAGAAAACAAAACAGCAGACCAACAATCTGTTCGTCAAAGTTCGCCTTCTTCCGTCATATCCTGAGCGGGTGACTTCCAGAACCATACCTGTCTAGCTTTGCCTTTTTCGCCCTTGATCTCTGGGTTGCAATCCTTTGGAATGGATTTGGTCCGCCAAACGTTTCTTTGGGTTGCTTAACCCTCTTTCTCTTTCCGCGATCGTATTCTTCATCCCTGCATCAATTGACATTCCACAACTCATGAGAAGATTTTATAGGCAATGCTTTAACTGGTGAAAAATCATGCTGATCTAAATTAATGTGAGATAAAAGGAATTCCAAGCTCACCATTCATCTGGTATATAACCGATGCTGACACTCTCTGCACGGCTGGATTCTACAATATGAGGAGGCAGTTCTATTCCGTCCCACCGAGCAACTGCAATCAACATCTTTTTTTGAGAGACGCAATAACAAATTATAACCACAATAACATTAGGTAATGCCAGATTCAATGGGCTTCTTGTCCATACTAAGACAGAAGAAAGAACAAACAAAACAAAAAAGTAATCCAGATATGGGAAACTACAAGGTTTATCCAGCATTCACAACTAACAGATCAATTCGTAGAAGTGAAGCTCAACTTGCCAATCAGAAGAAATACAAATGCAAAAGGCATTGCAATTGTCAAGGCAACACATGCATGACTACATAACGGGACGGCATATATGCAAATACTAAAAACTACTAGCAACCATGGATATATGGCCAGGAGGGCAGAGTTCTAGATAATGTACTCACCGACTGTCTCATCAAGGCTATGGGTCAGCACATCAATCCCTCCAATTTGCGTTCTGTCTCTTCTATGAATGTGTGGGGTATCATTTTCCCCCGTCTCCCGCAGGTTTTCTTTTGAGCACAAGCTAGAGACATTACCATTTTGTAGTCTCTTATCACTTGCAAGAACTGTACCATTCTGACCGAGACTTTCTCTAAACACTCTTTTTTGAACAGCCATTAAAGAATCACGATGAGATTTCACTTCCCACTTTTTATCAGTTCCATCTGCATCGTTTTTGAAGCCAGATTTGGTCCCCTTTCTCTTAGAATTTCGCTTAGAAGGGGTTACCAAGGGAATTGACTGGGTTTGCTCAGATGTAGACGGCCCCATGCCATATAAGCAAGAATTGTCCATAAAATGTTCCTTAAGAAGGCTCTTGGTATCTGAAGACGGGTGCTTACTCCTTTTGTGTTTCTTCTTCTTCTGTACACTTAATACCACCCGGGAAAGTAAGCTAGGTCGTAAGACTCGTAACTGCATGCATGCAACCTTAGACTTCAGCTGCTTCTTTTTCAATTTTCCATGGCGTTTGCAATCAGGAGATTTTACAAGCAACGATCCATTTGCCACAATTGATGACCCAGGCAAATTTGCTGACTCATCAATTACCACTTTTTGGCCAGAATCACTAGTCTTCTCACCCAAAACATTACAAGCAGCACTTCCATTGGTAAAATTTCCAACCTAAAATAAAAAAGAAGTTAAATCATGACAACACAACCTATCATAGAATTCACAAAAGATGCAAAAAACAAAAATAGGGAAAAAAAATACCTGACTAATTTTAGAGCTTGGTTCATCTGATGATTTGACAGTGTGAATTCCCTCCTTTTTCGTACTGCTAGGAAGTCCGGATGACGTACTCAAGTCTCCCTTCGAGGAAACTACATTATTCTGGATGCATTAACAAGTTAAAAACTCAAGCACAAAACAAAAGTAAAATTATATATCAAGTAGATAAAACTAGAGACATCAAAGTGCATAGAAGATGTTGCCCACTTACATTATAAGGGGTCTCATCTTGTACGGGTTTAGTAGCCTCAAGGCTTTCAGGGTCCTTCACATCGGGTGATATGACACTGGAAACACCATTTTCAATTGACCTTCCTCTCTCATTAAGGTCAGTTTTATTGGCATCAGCTTTTGCAGCTGTGGCATTTTCAGGACCCGAAGTGCCACCATTGCTAGTTGGAGATGATGGTAGCATATCTTTTCCCGATGTAGGAATTGGAATGGAAATCCCTTTCAACGAATCCTTTGGTAATGATGATGAAGATTCTGAAACAGGTTCCTTCATAGGCACCGTATTTTCTGCCGCATTTTTAGACTCGGAAGCACCACCATTGCTGCTTGAAAAGGGAGATAATGATGGAGACGACTCTGAAACAGGTTCCTTCATAGACACCATATTTTCTGTCATTGTCTCGCAATTAACCGATGCTTCCTTCAAAAGTGGCACCATAGGTGGAACTATAGTTGATTTTTGTGTCACAACAATAGATGAGGATGGACCACTTGATCTGCCCTCAACAGAAACATTCTGAATGGGTACTTTGGAACCTTGGTTGTTAGTGGAAGGAGTTTTTAATCCATCACCATTTGCATTGAAATTCTCCTTTCCAGCAACTTCGACGGGCTTCCTCGGTATTATATTTCTTCTATTGCGGACATAAAACAACATGTAAGCCTTCTGTTCTAAAACAGTCCTCTCACTAACTTGGTATACCTGTTGCATCATAGTTGTGCAAACTTGTAAGAAACCTTGATTGCTTCTTCTTTTTTTTTTCATTTCATATGCAATTTAAAGATTGTGGACCGCTGCTCCATCCCTCAAATATATACTAAACCACAATTAGTTACAAAGTAATACCACTCATCACAAACAAGTGTCACAATCTGGTGATGCCAAGTGGCATCCTATCAATGGTAGTGGCTTTTCTTTATCATATAGCAAGTATACCCATCCAAGTGGGGTTATTCAAATATAAAAACACAGCACATCTTTGGATGAGGGACTTATAAGAGGGATTTGCATTTCCATTTTGAAGAGTCAAAAGTGGTCGGAACCATAGAAAAGGAATTTGTCAATTTTGGGTGGGACTTGAATGAGATTTTAAAGCCCGGAACCCCACTTCAAGGTAGACAAAAATATGAGTGGGTTCAAAAATCCATTAGAAGAGAACTTAGTCCAACACTGAACCATGGACCCATAATTCAGGATCCAAGACCCTGGACACTCAAGACCCAGGATTCCGAACCTAGTGACCAAAATGTGAGACTCGTGACCTGAGACCACCTAGTGACCAAAATGTGAGACTCGTGACCTGAGACCTAGGACCTGGGAACAAACCTGAAAACCAGGACCACAGATCCAAGACCCAGACCAAGTTGTCAGAACACCAGACCAAGGTTCAGGACCCAAGACCCTGGCCGAGGGCACAGGCTAAACATGTTGTATAGGTTCCTTAAATGAATCCCACAACACTGGATAGATTAACCAAACAAGTAAATTTCAGGGCTCAATCTCATCTTTTCAAATTCCACCATTTTTTTTCTTTGTTACTTCTAAATACCTCATCCAAAGGGAAACTTTTGACAGAAAATGATCATAATCTGTTTGCTTAACATGGCACATCTAAGATCCATAAAGTTTGGTTACACCAACTGTAGAAAATCCAAACTGTGAAGCATTATGAGGCAACCAATGCAAATCTGGAAGCCCTATACATCAAGGCCAGCTACTGGCTAGTGAAATCTCAAGTTATCAACGCACCTGGTTGTCGTCAAGGGAGTACCACATGCCACTTGATGTGCGAACATAGCAATAATAATGGCCAGAATAGGTGGTAGCCCCACAATGAACAAGAACCCCATAAAGAGTATATTTCAAATCTCCTTCCTGCCAAGTAGAACGTAAAATTAAGTTAAAATGCAAAACCATGATGTGAAAGGCACGAAACATAATCACATCAGCAACATATGACTTTTGGCTTCCTCTAATGCGTTATCCCGATCATAAGCCTAATGGTCCAGATTCTAATTCCTAATTTAACCTTTTTTCAGTAAAAAAAATCCAAAATTAAGATACAGGTTTCAACAAGCATTGGGCAAGATTATGAAATATGAAATAAAATAATAAGTAAACAGAATGAGTGACTTGAACAATCTAATACCACAATCTGTGCTTCTTTTAGATTGCTTCATTTGTAAAATAAAGAAATTTAGAAGTAAAGCTTGCATGGCTAAAAAGCTTGTACACTTACATAGGAACCACTAACAAATGGCTTCAAATCCAATGTAGGGCCAAATTTTACATGTCTGTCAATTTTTCGTCCAGGATCATGTGCACGAAATCGTTTCAAATGGATGGTAAGTACATAAGGAGGCTTTTGAACAGTCATTTGTTTGAGAGCCCGAACTTTCTGGTTGCATCGTTGGCACTGATATTGCCTTTCCCCTCCATCTAACTGTTCTGCTGCAGTAAAGTTTCCAAGTGCTTTTTGCAAGGAATCTGCGTTGAATATTTCAAGACTTAAATCTAAGAATGGGTCAAACTTGTTGGAGCAATAGGAGCACTGCATACACTTGACCTGAATAATAATAATAATAATAAGGGTCACGAAACATCAGCAAATATTTAAAATCTTTACCTGTTTACAAAAAACATAAACTCCCACACACTACAGTATCTCAAAAACCACAAAGTCTTACCTGGCTTCGAAGGCGACCGCCAAAGATCTTGTGCACCAAGCTCTTCTCATAGGCACTTGGGGATTCGCTTGGCACACCAGACGGTAAACAGCATTTATGCATGGATTCCAGCAAATTTACCATGTATTCATGTGCATCCTCCTGTCTAGACTTAGTGAAAGTTCGAGATATGCCTTATCATGTGTCAAGGATTTCAACTTCAAAGCATAGAAACAATAAAATAGACCCGACACCACACTTAAAAACTAACCACTGATCTTAACCTGATGAAAATGCAAAATTGGAATGGTGAACACAAGAAACTTCTTTATAAACACTCCCTTAAACTTGTTACTAGTTACTACACAAAAATTAAAAGAAGAAAAGAAATAGGAAGCTAAAAATGAATAATAGCAAAGACACTAGTTATGAATCTGTAGTAACGGCATTGCTCCAATCAGATCATTTGAGTATAGTTATCCCTAAGAAATTTGTTTTCTTTTGCTTATAAAAGAACAATTTTGACTGTAAACTATAACAAATATTCATAGAAGAATTTATTTTTTTAAATTGATTTTGATTTTGATTTTGATTTTTCTTCTCTTTTGACACACTTGGTAGTCTAGCTTGTTGAATAAATAAGAACTCGATCAACAAAGAAAAGGTTCTATGGACAAACGTGGAGTCCAATGAGTACACCCATCTACGTATGGCAGACGTATATCACCAGAAAACATTTCAAGGATACATCGTAAGTTAATGACTAGATCCTTTGGCACCAAAATTCTCCCAGTTGATTGTAGAGCAAGACTAACATGCTTCTGGATGGCACATAAAGCACAAAACCCGGCAATATGGCCTGTAAAAATAACAAAATCAATCAAATTAGCTATGCACATAAATTCAACATTTCATACATGCAAATGTAAGCATATATGAGTGCATGCTTAACCCACTTTACAAACGGTACATTATGAAAGTTTTTTTGTTCATGTTAATTCCTTCCATGTAAACACACGGACACAAAAAATGTCATATTTTGTTGTCTATATTAACTTGTTGCAAGCACATCCTAACAAAGGGGAAGTGGAGGGTTGTCGGAGGAGTTCTTACATGAATTTCGATGCTTTCCACTTTGCAAGTATGCAGCTAAAGGCTCAGTATATGTCAGACATTGCAACACTGAATTGAGATAACATGTGTTTCCCATATTCCTCAAACCGGCACCCTGAAAATTACACAAACCATTTTCACTGTCAAGCAACTAAGAACCGAAACAATAATCAGAGAACAATCAAATGCAGCAATAGCATTACCACCAAAACATTACATAACAGAGTATCGACTATGAAATAATTGAAATTGGAAAAACTATATCAACCCAAAATTGATTCGACACAAGAAGCCAAGCAACAAACTCTGAATTCAGCTAAACAGAACATATAACAAGCCCGAATCAACAAAATGCAAAATGGTTCAATGCAAATGCGAAATGATTCAATTCAACAATATTGGATGGGGAGTTGGAGAAGAAGCGATCAAAGGCAACACTTTGACTCACAATTCTCCGGAAGGTGATGCCAAAGCTGAGCTCCGGATCGAACCCGTTCTCCAAAAACTCGGACCCATCCCTTTTTTTGGCACTCAAACTCGACTGACCCCGATTAGAGCTGCTGCCGCCGCTGGTTCCGTGATTCAAGGTCTCGAGCCGGAAGTCACCGCCGGCAGTGTTAAGCCCGTTGAAGGGCTTCCTCGCTCGGTGGAACTCAATACGCCTCTGAAGAGGATTTGACCCATTTTCCGATTCGGGCATTAGATCAGCAAACCCATCCGATTGTCTTTGGAGCTCCGCCGTTTGCACCATAGCGTCGGCCATTTCCGGAGCCCAAAAAGTTGAGATTTTGCAGAGAAAGTTTCGATTTTTCTTCAATGCGTTTTGAATTTCTCTATCACTAGAATTGGGACTCAAGGTTTCAAGGTTTTAATGGCGGAATTGTTTTTTGGGGATTTGGGAGAAGCAGAGAGCTTTTTGAAGGCTTCTGCGAAAGAGAAGAGGCAATGGAGGCGATGGAGGCAGTATTAAACCCTACACAGACCCCCCAGGATTTTTGGCACCAGGTGGCCGTCGCCTACACCGACCAACGGTGGGGGTGATGTAGGTGATTATGTCTAATCAGGGTTTGACCGCAAGATTTTTTTCTCATGTGGGTTTCCATTAGGACTAGGTATTCTTTCCCTCATCTTTCCATCTACTTCAATCCTCTTGTTTCACATTCTCTTATTTTATCTTTCTCTTACTATAAAAATTAATATAAGATGTTGACGTGACTTAACCGTGACCGTTCAATTAGGAGGGGAGGGGAGAAGAGGGAAAAAAATAAAGGAGAGAATCCTACTCCTCCGCATCGATACCTCGTTCATGGAAAATGATCTCGCCGGATCCTATCATGGGGATCTTAGAGATCCTGTAATCGTATCTGTTTATCGTACATCGTGCGATCAGAAATCATTTAAAATTTAAAATTCAAATATAAATAGTACTTAACGAAAACTGACTGTAAATATACGATAAATGGATACGATTGCAGGATCACTAGGAAAAGGATTCGACGAGGATCATTTTCCCTTGTTCATAAGCCATCATCTCCTACTTTAAAGGTATGAGATTTGGATTGCGATTGTAACGGTATTTCAGATCAATCATAATTCGATATAAAGTGAAAAATCTTAAATTTGTATGTCTTAGGGGGGGTGTATTCAATCGGGAATTTGAGAGAGTTTAGTGGAATTATAAATCCATGGATTTTTATGGAGTTTAATTGATTTATAGAGATTCCATATAAAATTTTGATTCAATTCCCTTGAAATCTCATAGGGAGAGGTGAGATTTGTGGATGCTTAAAATACACTACGAAATCTCTCAAATTCCTTAACTTTTTCAAATTCTTTAAAATCAATTTCTAATTGAATACACCTGGAATGTTATAAACTTCTTTAAAATCCTAATTGAATACACCCGAATTTATAAGGATTTTAATAAACTATCTTAAAATCCTGATTGAATACACATTGAATATCAGAGAATCACTTAAAATCCTGATTGAATACCCCTAAATTCATTAAAATAATTAAAATCCCTCAAAATCCCAATTGAATACACCCTCCTTAATATTACATATGCGACTTTCATTTATTATTGATAATTGCAAGGACCAAAATGAAAAGCTTTCCAAATAAAGTTACTAGCTAGGATTGAGCTAATTACGCTATTACTAAATTTGATTGTCCGATGTAGCTAGATGTACCTTTAATTGTCGACAATCATTTTACAACTCAGGCAAGCTCTAAGTCTTATCCAACGTCAAACCCTACCTTAATTTGTGTTACGTCGTAAGCTCCTGTTTCGGCAGGCCTAATTGAATAGGATAAGTCCAATTAAATTGAATATAAATTTTGTTTGTTGTTTGGTGAAGTTAAGTGTATCACAAATCAAATATGATTCTCTGTATTCATTTAAAAAAAAAAAAACTAATGAAAAGTCCAAAAAAACTTCTCTTTTAACGAAAAGCCCTTTTTTAAAGGTATTGTGAATAGTATCATGTAAAGGTAAAAATGTGGTTTTTCGTTAAAAGTGAACAGTACCAAGAGTGTTTCATTAAAACTCCCTTAAAAAAACATAGGAGATGCAAAAATCCAACTTTAGACACGGGTTTTCAAGCAACTCCAACCGGGCCATCTCACTACCAAAACCCCAATCCAAGCTAATTCAAGTCTGCCCACCAAACATGACATAAGAGAGGCTGAACTCAGTAGAAAGAATTGGGTTAACTACGAGTCTGAGCCCACCTTCCGTTGGATTGGATCTACAATTTTGTGCAAGGTGACCGTACCGCCATGTCGTGCATGATAGATTTAAAACACCATCATCCTTGCAACAAGATGTAAGAAAAATTCATGCGTTTGATAGTTGGTTTAGATGAACTGTTCGACCAACTCACAAAATGGTGGCAACGATCTTGTATTTGGAAGTAGGTACCTAAATACGTAGATCCGATTACTTGTATTATGATATTTGGTGTATCGAGCAGTTTTCCGGCACATCGGAAAATCTCTCAGTGTATACTAAGTGGATTGTTTCAACTTTTGGATCAGTTGATTGAGGTTGTAATAAGTGGATTGTTTTATCATCATTATTCAATACAATGTATGAGAGCCTGAGTTGAATTATTGGTTCTTTTTTTTCTTCTCTTGGTTGAGAAAACCCTAGTTGGAAAATTGAGTGGCCAATTTCTTTTGACAGCTTTATCTTCAAACGAGTGAACAATGAGGAGGATAAGGTCGTAATAACACCATGCATGCATATGACAGACAAACTTTCTCTTTCATTGTGAAGCAGAACTTTCATGACCAAGTGATTTAATTTCGTTTACAATAAAAATAGTACACATCGATGGATGATTTGTAATTGTTTTAGCTTTCAGTTGTCCCTAACCTAACGTCACCCAGTCATCAAACATGAATTGATATAACATGCAAAACCCTATAATTTGTTTTAGGAAAAATAATTATTATTTGGACCACCAAACCCTAATTTCTTCATGCATGCTCGTTGATGAGTGAAGAACAGTGTTTTTTTCAATCTCGACCTCTGAATTATATAACATGCATGCATGGAAGTCTTCAAGAAAAAAAATTTCCTGAAGCACGGAAGATTCGTTGTCGGATTAGAGTTTTATACACAACTGAAATGATCGGATGAAGTCCGGGGAAACGATGAAGACAAACACCCTTTGTTTGAACAGTCAATTCCCAACTTCATACTAACATGTATATGCGTAGTATAAATACATGTTTATGTATCTCATTCAAGATCACAGAAAATCATTCTGCCTACAAATCTTACCAATACCAATCATACTGAGAGAATCACATATAGTTTTGCCAAAAACTAAGTTTTTCAGTGTTGAAATCTTAGTTTGCTTTATTGAATCATGTTGACGCAGACGCTTACAGAACTACAAGCACAAAGTAGTGGCAAATTTATGCTTATAGGACATTATGGTATGCAAGCCTTGATCTTCATTTTATTTGTATAAATATCAGTTTGTTTATTCGAATTCTGTCATTATACATAGTTACAATTTATTTATTAGCATATAATCTTACATTTTTTATTTATTCCTGCAATACATACATACATACATACATATATAGTTTTGTGATTGATTGTTGATTCTTAACCAACAAAAGAGAATAAGGGTGACGTTTTATATATATCGATCGATCGAATTGTGGATCATACTCTCTTATTTCCCCATGAGGGCCAACCTTTGTGTTAAACAATGGTTAAAACTATTACAAGTTTTGATAGGTCGATCGATTAAGATCAGATTAATGATAACACCCTAAGATAGCAAACCACTTCGTTGCTTTGTAAATGATATTACGCACCCTAATCGATCTATTAAATAATTTTAAAAAGGGTTTATATCACAAATGGTCCCTGAAATTGACCCCATCAATCATGATGGTCCCTGAAATTGAAAATCGATCAATGTAGTTCCTGAATTTTAACTCGCGAATCAAGTGTTCCGTCCAAATTAACTTTAAAAAAAGGTTAGAGAACCAATTTTTCATGGTAAAATGATCAAAAATAACCCTGTTACTTATAATTTTACTTACTACCTCTCTTTTTCTTTTTTCCATCTTCACTTTTCTCTCCATTTTTTCATGGATTTGGTGCTAAAACTAAAATAAAAACAAAAAAAAGTTTTTACTTACTACCTTTCTTTTCTTTTTTCCATCTTCACTTTTCTCTCCATTTTTTCATGGATTTGGTGCTAAAACTAAAATAAAAACAAAAAAAAGTGGTTCTCTAACATTTTTTTGGTCATTTTACCATGAAAAATTGGTTCTCTAACCTTTTTTTTAGTGTTAATTTGGACGGAACACTAACAGAAGGACCATTTGTTCACACTGTAATGTCTCTGTATTTACCAAGTGGCACAGTTTACAGCTGTGTTTTATTGTATTGAATCTATTTTAGATTGCGAGGAATGAGATTCAAATTTAGGTACAGAGAAAGGAGCACATTGATCAAGTCCACTGTTCTAAAAATCTCGCCTAGGCGCTAGCCGGCTGGCCACAGATCCGACTAGTCCCTAGGTATTTCAAAATTAAGAAAGTACGCCTACACCCGCTTAGGCATCCGCCTAACCTGCTAGGCGCCCGCTTAGCCTGCCTAAACTTGCCTATACACCGCCTAAGTCCCAACTCCCACACCTAGACTGAAAATCAATAACTTTCACTTTGCATTTTATTTTTATCAATAAAATGTAAGAGACTTGTTGAATACTTGGATGAACACTCATTATATGCTTGTTCCCATGTTTTCAATATGTCCTCATACTTTATAATTTATATGTAATTTTATTTTGCAATTTATGCATCCAATACAATTATGTATTTTTTTAAGTAAATAGGCACTTATTTATACAATATATAATAAATTTATGCATCCAATACAATTATGTATTTTTTTTTAAGTATAAATAAGCGCTAGGCTCTAACCCGTCACTCAACTAGCACCTAGCGTTTGACCTTGTTATGCCAACTTACTTACACCTTTGTTTGCCAATTAGATTAAAGAAAAATGTCAATTGTAGTGTGATAAAAACTCATGGTTAATTATCATCGATGACTAGGAAGTAGATCTATATGACTTCGTTCATTATCCTTAATCATCATGATAATGCAGGGTAATTAATTATTCTCTTATTCCTTTTCAAACAAAGTGATTGGTTACATATCTTTATTCTCACATGAGTCAGTATGTAGGGAATACTGCTCGTGGTATACTAAATGTTATAAAAAAAATAACTAATTATATTATGACACTTGATATACCGAAACTGTTACTAAGTATATATATTTCGGTAAGACATTCAAATCCATATGTGTTAGTTCGTATGTGATGCAACTTCTGTTTAAAAATTGCCAGGAAAAATAAACAGATCAGAAGAAGCTACTTAATTATACTTCTTCTTCTTGTAATTCTAATTAATCAGGCTCTATACAGTAGAAAACTAAAGAAATTTCCAGGAATATCAGTTTAATTTATAATTTTGTTGCATGTGACTGTTAAAACCACTGGTCGCCCGATCGATAAAATACATCAAATGGATCACCAAAGCCATTGGCTATTTCACTTGGACTTAAATTTATTGGAATCCTTTCACAAGAGGAATTCTCATTTTTCTAAAAAAATAGGGACACCCTCTTGACCGTTAGATTTGACTTTAATGAAATTGTGTGGTTGTGATTGTGTGGTCTGTGTTTTAATCTCAACCACACAATTTCATTAAAACCAATCAAACGGTCAAGAGGGTGTCCCCATTTTTTTAGAAAAATGAGGATCCCTTTTGGTAAGGGGCCTGAAAGATGGACTTATTTTTAAGAGAGCTTGGGAAAAAAATGACTTCAAAACTAAATTAATGTAGCTAATCTTCTGGGTAGAAGAACACGAAAGATTGAGACTTACTTACTCGTAGCTCTTTAAAGAAAAGGTTCTAGGTCCAATCAGGCACAGATAGCGAACAGAATCGTAATATCCAGAGGAAAAAGTTCCAAGAACAGTGATGCTTGGTGTAAAGGTGACATATAACAATTGATGTGATTATTGTAGTTTATCTTCAGATCAGATCTTCAATATTACATGTGTACAGAAAGAATGCGTTGAATAAAACTGCAACGAAACAGTGAGAGCTACAGACATGAAGCCAGTTGCATCAATCCTGCAAATCTGGGGTCAATATGAAATTAAAATAGTGGCAATAATTTTTGAAATATTGCATGTATCTTTCTCTCGTGCTAGGAGTGTCACATCTTGTGACTTCGATTGTCCAACAATAATAAGATGAAGGCATTATTGCATGTATCTTTTGATGATTGCAATAATGCTAACTTCATCAAATCATATAATTTGTGTATATAATGGGTGTGTGTGTGTACATATAGAGATAAATGTATTAGGGTTTTATATACACATACATCTATTGCTAGTTATTTTCTGAGTTCCGAATAAATGAACACTCTTTCATCTGGATTCGAATCTTCTTTCTTACATTTCAAATAAAAGAATAAAAAACTACTGAAACTCCAAAACTTGGATGTCCTTCAGCCTTACAATTTGGAACTAAGCAACAAGCAATTAATTAAATAAGGGTTTATATCACAAATGGTCCCTGAAATTGATCCCATCAATCATGATGGTCCCTGAAATTGAAAATCGATCAATGTAGTCCCTGAATTTTAACTCGCGAATCAATGTGGTCCTTCTGTTAGTGTTCCGTCCAAATTAACTTTAAAAACCAATTTTTCATGGTAAAATGATCAAAAATAACCATGTTACTTATAATTTTACTTACTGCCTTTCTTTTCTTTTTTCCATCTTCACTTTTCTCTCCATTTTTCATGGATTTGGTGCTAAAACTAAAATAAAAACAAAAAAAAGTGGTTCTCTAACCTTTTTTTGGTCATTTTACCATGAAAAATTGGTTCTCTAACCTTTTTTTAGTGTTAATTTGGACGGAACACTAACAGAAGGACCACATTAACAGAAGGACCACATTGATTCGAGAGTTAAAATTCAGGGACTACATTGATCGATTTTCAATTTCAGGGACTATCATGATTGATGGGGTCAATATCAGGGACCATTTGTGATATAAACCCATTAAATAATTTGGCTCATGATCAAAGATTCCAGATCGAACCATGGATCAAAGAAAACAAGCAGCAATTAATTAATCATTTAAAAGGCATTGTATTTCTGGGTAATTGGCATACTACAGCTTCAAGGTTCAAAAGATCAGATAACATATTGCAACTTGGACGCAGAGTTGCAGCAAAGTATGTGGCTGGCTGCTGACTAATTTGTCGACTAGCACATTTTATGATCCTTA
Source organism: Cotoneaster glaucophyllus (assembly GCA_036320875.1). Classification (NCBI taxonomy): domain Eukaryota; kingdom Viridiplantae; phylum Streptophyta; class Magnoliopsida; order Rosales; family Rosaceae; genus Cotoneaster; species Cotoneaster glaucophyllus. The sequence continues at coordinate 636,531 of CM070063.1, forward strand.
ATTTGCTCTTTAAATTTTAAGTAGGATCATGCATCAAATCCCAATTTATCACATGACTTTAATTAATATAATAATTTATAAACTCTACGCGTTATTGATAATCATTCTCTCAATATTAATTTCACTAAGCAATGACTTGTGAATTTTAAAAATTTTAAAGGTAGGAGAGTAGTCTAACTTCTTATAGAAGCCTATACAATTTTTTTTCAACTATTAAATATAAAACAACACTCCTCATTCACAAGTGGTGACACTTAACTAAAAAACGTGAACAATAGTTATTAGGTGACGTACAACATGTCGACCTCTACTCCTCATCAATTTTTTATGTCATTTAGTTTATAAAATTGCTTACAAATTTTGTCTCCCTAGCATTACATTTAAAAATCATTAGAGCGGTTTATTTGTCGACAAAGCTAAGCATGGGCAACAAATTGTAGTCTTAATTAAGTAATAAGTTGCAGTGATCCAATCTAGCACATTAAAATATATATGATCGGATGCACGACTTTGCAAATACTTGGTCATACTTTGACATGAGTTTTCCGTGAAGTAAAGGATCGATTTCTTTAATACAAATAATATTAAGTAGAGAATTCGAACTCGAGATATCAGCATAAGAGAGAATGCAATTTGAACATAAAACATTTCGTTTTGAAATTAAGAGTAAAAACTTAAGAAGAAAATTCCAAATTTCCTATCGATCCTATCGAAGCTATATATTCCAAACTAATTATTTACTTCGACAAAAAAAAAAATTTATTTACCAAGATAAAATAAAGTTCCCAGACTATAGCTAATTAGTATTATATATTGTCTGTCCACCCAAAAAATGGCAAAAGAGTGACATATTGTACTTTTATGTTATTTTGATGGAAAAAAGAGGGCGTTGTTGTGATCTCTATCTGCAGTTTGCTTTTTATAACCTCTTTCATATTTTGGATGGCAAATTTGTGGCTCTGTAAATTTTGTTTGTTTGTTTGTCCCCTTTAATGATATCCTATAATTTAAGTGGTCCATCGTTTTCAGCCAGCCTAAGAATATAGATGATGATTATTATGGCTCACTTATAGATTAAAATAGTTTAAAACATACAAATGGTTACACTCATCTGATAAATTAAAATAAAAATCTGAAATCTCTATTTTTCCTACGTAAATTACTCTTTTAAACCTTATAGTAAAAATCTGGAAAAAGTAAGAAGAATTATACATCATGATCTTGCAAATAACAATATTATATTTTCTTTATTATCTTTGCAGTTATATCTTATCTTATGTATATATGGAAATTATTTCAGTATCAATGATTCAATTATTTAATATACGGGATATTTTGTCTATACTATTTCTCTATTCTGATAAGTGAGAGACTATAAATTTAACTTTTATAAAAGGTGAATTCGACATTAGCATGTATACCTCTATATTCACTAATTTGTGCCAAGAATCGGCCTGAAACACCTGCATCTGCATGCGGATGTAGATGATCTCTATAGCTATTCAGTATTCATGAGATCAGATCAATCAATTTATAAATAAACACACATATTATATATATATATATATATATATATATATATATATATATATATGTATGTATGGGAAGACCTTATGCAAAGGGATCCCCATTTTTAGAAAAAAATGGGGATTAGGTGTGGGGCCCACTCCACATCGAATTTCAACGATCCGAACCGTCTATTTTTCAAGTTACACCTCATAGATCATCCTTGCAAAAATTCAATTCGATCCGAAACCATTTGCCTATTTAATTATCACTATAAAATTTCATTGTTTCTTATATAACAAAGTATTCGTTAATTTCTTTGAACCCAATTAGATGCCTTAAACATTTTCGATTTGCCTAATATTTTGCAAGGATGATCTATGAGGTGGAACTTGAAAAATAGACGGTTCGGATTGTTGAAATTCGATGTGGAGTGGGCCCCACACCTAATCCCCATTTTTTTCTGAAAATGGGAATCCCTTTGCATAAGGTCCCTGTATATGTATGTATATTATATTACATGCACCTGCAAACAAACACAACGAAAGGAATCTTGTCAATAATGTGCACCAATATCATGTGAAATTGTCTCTAAGAATCTGTTTCAATAGACCTGCATATGAGCTTTTCCTAGCTATGTATACACACTCAAATAATGAAAGAGAAAAATTTGCTTACCAGCGCATGATATACTATTCATTGTATTTAATTTCCGAGATCCATGAAGTATGCAGATTAAGCTCATACAATGAGAAATAATGTTGTGGCAATGTCATTATGTTATTTTGACCGACCAAGTAGAGCGGACCACGACTGAACTGCGACACGATGAAATGGAAATCCCAAAATTCTAAGCATCGGTGTGTTCATGCATAGTTTGTATAACTGTAGTAGCTGAATTACTATGATAATTGTAAATTTGCAATAGATAACCCAATAAATAGCATTTCTGAATCACCAAAATTGAAAACCGAACAAATAGTTTTCGGATCAATTCGCTTTGTCAAATTCTGTTCGATTTTTTTTTATTTCACTTCATTTTTTTCGGTTTTTGATTTTTCAAACCTACCCCTATTGTTGGGGACCTTTTTCAAAAATTTTGGGCCTAACAACCATAAGTACCAAAACTTTCACATCAATATATATATTTCTAACAATATTTCGGTTTTATGCGTCTCTTCCAATAACTAAGAAAACTGGCATGAAGAAAGGGGATGTGGGCTCAATTTGATAAACAGGACAGAAAAACAAGCGCAGAGGCCCCCACATCCTCCCTTTTCTTTTCTTTTCTTTAATGTTTATGTTTGCTCCATTCTATACGTAACTGTATTATTAATATTAATCACGAGACCGAATTAATCAAGGCCATGATTAGTGAGTGCGTTTGACAATTTAAGAATAATTGATATTACTTTTTTTATTTTTGAACAAACGATATTACATAGGGGATGGGTACAACCTCACAATAAGTTAGCAATAATGTAGTTCAACTTCGCATTTGACAAAAATCGAACCTAAAACTTCTCACTTATAAATGAAGAGGAATATCAGTAGACTGTAGTATTAAGTGATAAAAAATAATAATTCAAAAAAAATTACTATAATTTTTAAGAGATAACTTTTTAAACTGTGGGGTGCCAAAAAATTCAATAATTAAAAGACGAAAAAAGAGAGAAAATAATCACAACTGTTGGTGGGCGGGTACAGTGTTTGTCAAATAGCATGGCCGCCATAAGCAAGAAGATTGGCACAACTGATCAGATGTTTCTCTGTCACAGCTACTTCCGCCCTTCCTCACTTGATTTTTGTTCAAACCAGAGCATGCATGCATGCATGCAGCCGCCCAAAAACTCCAATTGCGGTTCCTGGCGATTTCTCTTAGCTAACCCTGCGGTCTGCTATTTGCACGCCACACAAGACTCAACAGAAACAGAAACTTATTAATTGACTGACACTCTGCAGTTTGCACACAAGCTGCATATGAATTTCATGTCCGCATTGATACTTATACGACTAGCATGACTACCAAACGTTATCGATACTATTATGAGTAAATCACTTATTAATTATTAGGTATTTTATCATAAAGATATCTCAAAAATAACAGGAGTGTAAACCCTTATATATTAATTATTTATTTTATTATGAGATTGATGTGAGATTTTATTCTCAAACAATAGTATCAATGCTTGTGCTTGGAAGGTAATATGTACTTCTACTTATTTTATTTGAAGCAAGCACGATGAAACCGTTAATTTGTTTAATTCATAAATAACTAAAAAATTACTAAATTAAATAAAAAAAATTAAGAGATATATATTTATATAATAAAAATAAAAAGTTAAAATTATAACACATATATAGTAAACTAATATCACATCATCATCCTTTTTTGAAAACAACAAAAACGTGTATTACTACTCAATTAGAGTTGGAAAACAACAAAGTTTATGGAAGGGGGATACCTTCCACCTAATCCTACAGGTCCACAAATTTGATCCAACGACTAAAAATCAGAGGGCTTATAAAAAGTTATAATAATTTTAGCCATTTGATCAAATTTCAAGAGTCTGAATTTGTAAATTTGTAGGATTAGGTGGAAGGGATCCGGAAAAGATCCCTTTCCAAAGTTTATGAGTGGAGATAATAGTGGCGTACTATATATTGGTGGGTCTTCAAGTTAAATATTACTAAATTAATCGGAAATATTTGTTGGATATTAGTCTTTATATACAAGTTGTTGCTGGTCTGAAGACAAAGAAACAATAACAGATGGATGATACACTATTACATGCATAAGCTATCTTGGTTTTTAGCATTCCAATCCACATAAATATTGAGTGGTTCAACTTCAAGCGTAAGCTTTCTCCAGTCCTCGGTCTGCTCATGTTTTTTATGGATTCAAACTGCGGCTACAAGTCACCACCACCAATACAACCACCTCTCTCAGTCTTTGTGGCTCTGATAATCCATGAAGGCAGGCTCAAGTTAAAGATAGAATTAATCGACCCTAAGCAAACTTCAAATTCCAAATACAGAAAATAGTTCATGGCACATATTTACTTAATACTAGTGATTTATACAGTTTCGTTTTCTCTTGTTGCACCGCTTGATAAAATCACTCTAACATGAAAGAGATGGTTTTTCGATGCGGGAGCTGGACATGCTTTAACACGTACTCATGTCAAATTACCTTTTTAGCGAGTTATAAATCCGCATCAATAATATCCATAATATAATATCATGTGGAATCCAATAGATGTTAACTTTGTACAATTTTTTGTTTATGAAATTAATAATAAAATATCACAAACCGAAGTAATATGAACACCTAAGTAAACATGTCAGTATTTGCTCATGAAGTTTACCACAAGCTGATTATGAAATGAAAGGTTAGGTGTATGTCGGGGCACAGTCCATCGGATAGAGTCGAAATTAAGCCTAGGAAATGGATCGTGTTTTGTCGTGTTGGTCTTGTTTTCGTGTCATACTCGTTACCTAAACATATCATGTTAAATAGGTTATCCTAGTAAGTTTTTTACAGGTGATCCAATAAAGACTCGATTTGTTAACGGATCGTGTCGTTTCATGCCGGATTAACGTATCATGCAAGAAATTGTCATGCCTAATATCTAGATCTTGCAAACGATAACTTATCAGATTTTTAACATATGATCCAATAACGACTTAAAATGCTAACGAGTTACTCAAAAATAACCTGCCTAGTTAACATGTTAATTCATAATTCGTTATTTTAGTGTCGTTTCATACCGAGTTAGTGCATCGTGAAAAAGATTGTCAGAATCATGCATGCATGAATGTTTTCTGAGTTTTCACTTACCAAATAACGAGAAATTTTTTTATTGTGATAGGAACACGAGTGGTACACCACGTGTTTTTATGTAAGTGGTGAGAAATTTTATTTTTCAAGTTATTAACTTTTTAACACACATATCCCACCATTTGTATAAGAGAAATTTTATTTGAACCCATTTAACCTCTTTCTACAACCAACTTAAATTTAAATTGTTAATTGTCTATTTTACCCTATTGCATAATTACTATTAAGTACAAAATAAAATTAATAATAAAACTCAAATTTATCAATAAACCCATTAAACCCTACAATCACTTCTTGTTTATCCTACGTTCATTCTGGCTAAAACCCTAATAGGTCTTGTAGAGAAAAACAAGCTTTTTTATTGATGGATGATGATTTTGAAGTTTTGAATCCTTCAACTAAGGTATGACTCAATTTATGAATATTTTGTTCGTTTGATTTCAATTTTTTAAAAGTTTAGAAGATGAGTATTTGGGTTTCAATTTTTTTCGTCAATCGCGAATGGTTTGCTAAACTTTCTGCAATTGGAAAATTCTAAAGAAAAACTTCTTACCAATGTTCTTAGATTATAAACTTCCTTGCTTGTTGATAAATATAGGGGGATGAATTGTTTGATTTGTTGTTTATGCACATCAATAGAAAGAAAAAAGGTAAATGTCTGGGTTTGGTAGTAAAAAAAAAAAGTAGCCATGGAGCAACTCCAGCCGTGTGGAGTGCTCGGGGGACGGGGGAGATCAAAGGGCCCGAGGCCCGGTGGGGAGAGCTCCAGCCATGGAGAGCCGGAGGGCGGGTGGGAGGCCGAGCGGGGGGGGGGGAGTGGGGAATCGACGGGCCTGTGGCCCGAGGGAGAAGAGTTGTGTCAGGCGGGAGAGAGAGAGAGAGAGAGAGAGAGAGAGAGAGAGAGAGAGAGAGAGAGAGAGAGAGAGAGAGGAGAAGAGAGAGAGTTAGAAAAATAATAATATTTTATGGATTGGGTGAGAAACAAAATATTAATATTATTGTCTATTGCCTGGGAGAAGGGATCCAAGGATGGAGATGCAAATGTCAATTATTGTTCATTAATGGCAGTTACTATTTATTAAAGGCAGTTACTGTTCAATATGGTGGATTGAATAGTGGATTGCCAGGGGGAGGGCTCCATGGGTGGAGTTGCTCTGAAAATGCTAGTGGGAATAGGTGGGTGGGGCAAAGACGCATCTTTTTTTAAAAAAAAAAAAAAAAAATCAATTACAGATGTTATTTTATAAAAGGAATGGGTGTAAAGATAACTTAACATTTTGAATTGGGTTTGAGAATGTGGTTTATGTAATAAATTTGGGTTTAAAGAGAGATTAATTCTTTAATAAAAAATAATATGGGTGAAGAGAGTAAGTAAATTGGATGTAGAAAGAAGTTACATGGTTTCAAATAAAATTTTCCTTTATATAATGACACGTGATGTACTACCTCGTATGTCAATCAAACTGAAAAATCTCTCCCTAATAACATGCCAACTGACAAAGTAAGAATCGAGTGGGGTCCACGTCCAATTATGGGAACACGTGTCTCTCGATGAACACTTTCACATACATGAATGAAACCAACCGTAGCTATTTAAGGAATAAAAGAAGGATATACGCAACCACCAGTCGTTCTTTTAACTTTACTTTATTACTATCTTAGACAATATAAAATGCAAAATTAACAGAATGAAATTACAGCTCTAGTTACACATCCCATATCATCACTCACATTATTCGGAGAAACCTTATCAAACGCATTTGGCCCACAAAATTATTTAAAAAAAAAAAAAAAAAAAAAAAAAAGAAGTAAAAATATATTATTTTCTCATTTTGCATGGAAATGGATCATCTTCGGATCCCTTCCACCAAGTCCACTCATCCATACTGTTTAAATTTGATCCAACGACTAAATTTATTATAACTTTTAAAAAACTTTCTATTTGTAATCGTTTGATCAAATTTGAATGATCCTGATGAATGAACTTAATAGACTTGCCGGATCCCTTTCCATTTTGTATTATGATTTCTAAAGTTCCCCTTGAAATCCGAAACTAGAAACCTAAAGCTCTTCATCCCCAGGCTGTGACCGAAGCGCAAGGGAAAGCCAAACACGTGTCAGTAACCAAATAACAACCAAGCCAGCTTTGACACGTAACCTACATGAAGTGGCTCGACATCGCTGACACAGTCGGTAAGCCAACAAGGGGGTAAAATCGTAATTCGGACACCAAGAGCACTATATAAGCAGAGGCCATGAAACGAAGAGAGAGACAAAAAGAGAGGCCATAACCTAGAAGAGCTCAGCTGCAACGAACGGTGGTGCTTTCGGAAACCCTAAATATTTAAACATTCTCAGCAAGCTGAAGGTGGTTAGGGAATGCAGAGAGATGAGAGGAGCTTCGCTGCGCAAGCCTGAGCTTTCAGTACGTGCTAAACGCTGCATCGGCGGCAGAAATTGTCACCGGAAACACGTAGAGGACGGGTGATCCATTCGCCTCTCTTCTTGTTTTCCGCAGCGGTTACGTTTTTTCTCAGAGGACACACCATTCGTGTATTTTTTTTTTTTTTTTTTTTTTTAAGTTTGTTTAGTTACCAATGGCCGAGCAGAAAGAAAGCGGCGGCAGCTCGTTGCTGCATGGCAAGTACGAGCTGGGCCGTCTTCTGGGTCACGGCACCTTCGCCAAGGTCTACCACGCCCGCCACCTGCAGAGCGGGAAGAACATGGCGATGAAGGTTGTGGGGAAGGAGAAAGTGATTAAGGTGGGGATGATGGAGCAGATCAAAAGGGAAATCTCCGTCATGAGGATGGTGAAGCACCCCAACATCGTCGAGCTCCACGAGGTCATGGCGAGTAAGTCCAAGATCTACTTCGCCATGGATCTGGTCCGCGGTGGCGAGCTCTTCGCTAAAATCTCCAAGGGCCGGCTCAGGGAGGACGTTGCCAGAGTCTACTTCCAGCAGCTCATCTCCGCCATAGATTTCTGCCACAGCCGCGGCGTTTACCACCGGGATCTGAAGCCGGAGAACCTCCTCTTAGACCAGGACGGCAACTTGAAGGTCACCGACTTCGGGCTTAGCGCTTTTACCGAGCACTTGAAGCAGGACGGGCTCCTCCATACCACATGCGGCACGCCGGCGTACGTGGCTCCGGAGGTCATCGGAAAAAAAGGATACGACGGAGCCAAGGCGGATCTCTGGTCCTGCGGCGTCATCCTCTACGTGCTTCTCGCCGGGTTTTTGCCGTTTCAAGACGACAATCTCGTGGCCATGTACCGGAAGATTTACAGAGGAGATTTCAAATGCCCACCGTGGTTCTCGTCTGAGGCTCGGAGACTCGTGACGAAGCTTCTCGACCCGAACCCGAGTACCCGAATCACCATTTCCAAGGTCATGGACTCCTCCTGGTTCAAGAAATCGATTCCCAAAGTCGTACTGACGAAACAGGAGCAGGAGTTCGACGAGCCGAGCGAGAAAATCACGTCGAAGCAGACGGAGACGCTGAACGCGTTTCACATAATCTCGCTGTCGGAGGGGTTTGATCTGTCGCCGCTCTTCGAGGAGAAGAAGCGGGAGGAGAGGGAGGAGCTGCGGTTCGTGACAACGCGGCCGGCGAGCAGCGTGATTTCGAAGCTGGAGGAGGTGGCGGCGGCTGGGAAGTTCAGGATAAAGAAGAGCGACTCGATGGTGAGGCTGCAGGGGCAGGAGAGCGGGCGGAAGGGGAAGCTGGCGATAGCGGCGGAGATATTCGCCGTGACGCCGTCGTTTTTGGTGGTGGAGGTGAAGAAGGACAATGGTGATACGTTGGAGTACAACCAGTTCTGCAGCAAGGAGCTGCGGCCGGCGCTCAAGGACATCGTGTGGACATCCCCCGTCGAGAATTCGACGGCGGCTTGATTGATTAAGATTTTAAGATTGTGATTAGTGTGGTTAATTATAATTAGTGTGGTTAATTGTTGATGTTGCTTCGATTCATCAAGTTGGAATCGGAAACGGCCGGGCTGTCCCGTGATGTCCCTCTCTGTCGTTTTAATCTGATTTTCATGATTCCCTTTGTGTTTGTGCTGTGAAAGGTGACACTCTGAATTTATGTGAATATGTGCAGCTTAATTTCACATAAGCTTTTCCTTTTATTTATTTTCTTAGAAATGTGAATATTTACAAAGTGATTTCACAATGGTTTGCTAACCTATTTACATCATGACTCGATTAATCTTAATCTTAATCTTAACTTGGGATTTGTTTGAGACCCCTTTTAATTTTTCGTTACAATCTAATATACTCTTAACTATGTTTAGAATAATATACTCTTAACTATGTTTAGAATAAGAGAAATGTCAATGAGACTTTCAAAAGTTGCGTTAAATTGTGAGGTAACATAATTTATAAAAATTTACTGTTCTTTTCGTTCTCGATCGGCGCTTTCTGCATCTTTAAAAGCGCTAGAATTTATGAGGAAGCATTTGATGTTACTTACTAATTTACTTTTACAAAACAATCTCAAATGAATATTTAGTTTTAAACACTTCAAAATATATGTCATTTTTGTATTTAGATGAATCGAACTTGTCTATCACCGCCAGACCAATTGGTCATGTGCTTATCTTATTTGTATATTTTAAGAAAGAGCGATAATTGGCCAAGTAAAGTGATAACTTGAAATCTTGGTCATTATTTTTCCCTTTATCTTATGTCAAAATGTTGGGTCAATTAAAGTTGCTAGATGTGTTCGTTGCTTTACACGCGAGCAGGCATTACCTTTCACTCCCCTTGGTGGCAAATTCGGGTGCGTGAGATGGATGATGAGTCATGAAATCCCACATTTAATTTTTCCCTCATTTGATTTTGTAAAATTTGGAAGATAGGTGAGGTGGGGCTTGGATATTGTATGATTGGTTTTTCCATCATTATCTTTTCCTCATCAACCATGTGCTCAATTATTGCCCCCCGATTTTTTTTTACTTAACACTTGCAAATTCTTGTGCCTCGCTCATCCGGAAAATTTTAGTTTTAAATCTTACAGTTCTTCCTTTGTGAGAGATTTTTTAGTATACTTAAAATACAGGTATGTATGTTATATGTTATTATACAAGTGGAAGAACGTTTGTTAATTTTTTTTTCTCAATTTGTATAATAATATATGAAATACCTCATGTGTTCTGGACACATTGAAAAAAACCTCTCCTCTATAAAACATCAGTCCATTTACAAGTTTTGTGTCAAATTGAAATTTATATTTAGGTTTCGTTATAGTATTTGAAATTTTGACACCATCAGTGAGCACGCTGAACTGTTAAAACTCATATTTGAGTTTTGGTTCCAAGGTTTTCTTCTCAAGACTCTTGGTATTCGTATTTGAGAATAATATAGGCATGTACTTTTGCACCTTGCATTTTATGCACTACTCCCCTGTTTATTTTGGGCATTTAGATTGAACAAATTTAAAGTAAATTTAGAAACAAAAATCATAAATAAGAGTGTGTAGAATGAAAAAAAATTGAGTATGCGAAAATCATTTATCTCTCGCTCATTATTAATACCTCTTGTTAATCTTCAATTTGTTGTTGTTTGATGGTTGGTATGATATAACGTTATCCTTGACACTTGCCTTGTTTCATTTTGTGGTCCATTCAATTATGGATACAAGACTGCTCATATTAGGAACTGAAAATTGATTGATTGTCTTACACAACTTGGCCTTTGATATAACAACTGTCCCATATGCTATGCTATCTCCATGCATGAAAGAATGAGAGGTTCTTAAGCTTTTGTGTGGCCTTGATTTGTCCTTACTGTGCAAAGCAGTGGGGGGGGGGGGGGGGGGGGGGAGAGAGAGAGAGAGAGAGAGAGAGAGAGAGAGAGAAACTGTTAACTAATTGGTTGAGAACTTGAGAGTCTCGAAACTTACCTACAATTGGAATGTTATTGGCAGGGCCGTCTCTAAGATTTCAGGGGTTTTATGCAAAATTCATAAAATGGGCCCTTCTTATAAGACATCTTAAAAAAAATTGAACAATGTATTGATACTAAAAAGCAATAACAAAATAAACCTATCAATAGCTCCTTTTTTAGACTAAGTCAATTGTTCAACTTTTCTTTTTCTTTGACGCTTCAAGTAGCCAGATGGATATTTTCTAGTAGGTGCCATCTTCAAACAAGATTACAATAAAATTATAGTAAGTATGAACAATGAAACCTGATAGTCCGTAATACGTGTGCTTCTAGCGATTTTTTGTGACTACTCTTCTCTTGATTTTACCCTGAAAAGTACAAAAGAAAAAAAAAATCATTATAGATGAGAAATACCCAAATCTTCAAATTTCAAGTCAATATACTTAAATTAGTAAATATCTTATTTTGATCGAAGTTTACATCACTCTGATCAATTGAATTGTCTTCATGATTTGAAAGTTTCTCTTCAATTTCATAAAGTTATAAATTAGGGCTTAATAATTTGTGGGAAATATAACAATGGGACGAAGAGAGAAGGGAATTACACTGGGAGTCTGGGACACTTGCACAACGTCTGGGATTCTGACTTCTGGTGCTCTAGTAGTCTGGTGTGAAAGAAGAAAAGTGGAAAGCGGACTTTGGCATGAGAGAAGTAGTCTGCATTGTTTGCCTCGTTCAGTTGGGCTCTCCACTTTAATTGAATAGCTTTGCCCTTTGTTAATTATTATTTTATATAATTTTGTACATATTTTAGGTTGTAGTCTGATGACTTTTGGGCCCATCAGATTTATATACATATATATATATATATTGATTTGATTAGTATTTCTCTATATTATTTTTTATATAATATTATTATATTTAATAAAAAATATTTTTAAAGGCCCCCAAAATTTTGGAACCGTGTACAATAGAACCGGTCGCACTCTCCCAAAACCGGCTCTGGTTATTGGTATTAACGCTAGGCCCTCGCATTATCGGGCAGCTAGTGGGACTATCTAGCTTAATTAGTAAGACAAGAGTACAGAGAAGCCAATTTGGATTCACAAGATTCAAAGAGGCAGCAGCCACATGGGTTTAACATCCCATTCTCTAGATTTGCCCCGTCCATCTTCCACTCATGGCTCATGCATTATTTGCATTATTTTTTCTTCTTGTTGTGCAATAATTAGAATTGTTTAATTAGGAACAACGTAGTCAGACATAAAATGTAACATTTTCGGATTCGTCTATTAATACTATAGTTTAGTGGTATTTTATTTCTATTTATAAGTGAGATGTTTTAAATTCAATTCTTATAAATGACAATTTCGTTACCTTATTATATAGTTGATCATTTGTGTGGCCAGGTCTTCACTTCCTGTATCGTTGTATCCAAAAATATTCTCGAGTTTAAGGCTTCTTCTGTGACTGTGTCACATATAGTATGTGACTCTCCGGTGACTTCTGCCATCATTCTTTTGTTCACTCAAACCATCACCCATCATTGATTGGAGATATTTTTTAGTGTGTGGGGAACTCAACCGGTACACCAAGTGTCATAACACAAGTGGTTGTAATTTTTTTTTTCTTCAAATACCTAACTGCTTGTATTATGATAATTAGTATAGCGGGCGTATTCTAGACACAAAAAAATTTCTCCACTTATTTGAGTGGCAATTGGTACCTTGTTAACTCAAGTTTAATTATAATAATAATGAATGATTGACTCTAATCAAATAGCACCGTCCCATGCGAATTATATAAGCGTACCAGATTCAGCTCGTAATCATGTTTCTTTGATATTAAATTCGAAAACCAAGGAGAACATCCTTCTCCTTTACCTAAAGAGTAAAGACACAATTAAGGAGAATATCTGCCAATGCACACTACAAGTTAAGCTAGATTTATAATACTTAAACAGGTGGGGGCCGCTGTTTGATTACGACTAATTACGAAAGCAACGTTGTTGGATAAGTGTTCATAATACACAAGGCACTGGTTCATGATTAATTATAATAACTCATTAATTAGTCTATGTATTAGAGACTAATTAGGTTACTGTCCTTGCTGTGCCGTTGAAATCGTATGAGCTGGAATAACAGTTATCTTCCCTACTTCTGTTGTACATGTAAACACCATATTATATCCTTCTTATCCCTGCCCTTAGCTAGGGGCAAGTTTTACTCGTGCAATCGTGCTATTGGCAAAACCGAGACAGTTATGTTATAGAATTCATACAGCCGACCATATTTAGTGGAATAAGGCTGATGACTAATCTAACATCTAATCTTGCTAACAACTTGAGTTCAAGCCCCGTTGATAGCTAATCTAACATCTAATCTAAAAAAATCTATCGTTTGATAAAAAATAAAAATAAAAACCTAGTTTCATCATGCAACTGAGCCTAGACTCCTCAGAAGCGTGGTGGAATGTCACGGCCCAATTGTTCCGCACTGGAAAGCTTAGCACATGATCCTGAGCTAGGTTGACCGTTAATTAGGTACATCATCCATCCATGTGTCAATGTTAATGTTGGTATGAAATGACAACATATATCACTTCATATACCCTAGTTGTTATTATATCAATATCATGACCATGAATCAAGGTTAATCAAAAGGATAGGACTCAGGATTTTGTCATTCAGATACATGGCAGTGTGTCTATGCTTCCATCTTTCGGTTTGGGGACCCAAGATTATATTATTAGGAATGTTGCCTTCTGTCATATCAGCATCACAATCCCAAGACGTAGGCTAATTAGTTTTTATTCACAGCAAAACAACCCTTGTTTTTTTTTTTAGGGGAAAATTGTCTTTCTGTCCAGTAGGCTTAGCAAATGGGTTGTCTGTCATGTTTGTGTCGTTTTCGTCTCATGCTTGTTAACTTGACGGATCGTGTTGTGTCAAATTCGTTATATTAACAGATAAACCGATAACGATCTAATTCGTGATGGGTTATAACGGGTTATGCAGGAAATTGTCATGTCTAACATCTACATTTGGCAAACATTATCTTATCGGTTCTTAACGGATGACCCAATAACGACCCGATTTGTTATCGGGTTCTTAACGGTGACCGGATAACGATCCGACTCATCAACGGGTTGAACATTAATTTGTTATTTTCATGTCAGATTAACATGTCGTGCAAGAAATTGTCAAACTTATTTTCCATACAAGGCACATGGTTTTCAGGATTCATGAGGGAAGTAGCTATATAGTCTAAAAATAAAATCTCATAAAATTCATTTGCCTTGAAAATATATAAAATACGAGCTGTACATAAATTGTTGGAAGAATTAACTCGTAATATCTCCCAGGAACTATGTAGTAGTATAAATCATGTTTAACAGAAAAACTTCAAAGAAAAACTAATCATTCTTCGAAACAATAGTAGAGGTAATTAAACTAATCAATTTGCAATTATATTGAGACACATTAAAAGATTATGTATTTGTAATTGTCAAATACATGAACAAATGGACTCAAAATATCAAAGAAATAAAAGGAAACTGATCGTCACACATCGATTTTTAAAAGAGAAATAAACATGGGCGGCAATGTGAAGGTGAACAATGGCATAGTGGTAAATCATTTTTATTAGGGGGTCAATTATTATCTTACCGAGCACTTTATTTGAATTTTGAGTTTCTTTTGGACGTTTACTTATTGGTGGATTTTTTTCTAGGAAATAATATATGTACGAGTCTATCCCTAAAGAATCCTTCCATGAATCATATGTTAATTTGTTGTTGGCCACTTAGTACTCAGGAGCAGGCAACCGATGGGGTTGGGAGCACCGAGGCAACTCAAGGGGCTGGAAGAGAGTTTGATGGTTCTTCGGAGCCGTCTAGCAGTGAAGAATTTGCCCCGCTTCTTGAGAGAGAGCTGGATGGTTCTTCGGAGCCATCTAGCAGTGAAGAATTTGCCCTCCTCTTGAGAGAGAGCTAGATGATTCTTCGATGCTCTCTAGCAGTGAAGAATTTGACCGGCTTCCTGAGATTGATACTGAAAGGTACTTATTCTGGCTTCTTTATAAAGTATGAATTTCGGTTGTTAGAGGACTCATTGTCATATACAATGATTTAGCCTGCAGTACAAAGAAATTGCTGAGCCATAATGAGTCATCTAACAACCGAAATTCATACTTTATAAAGAAGCCAGAATAAGTACCTTTCAGTATCAATCTCAAGAAGCCGGGCAAATTCTACACTGCTAGACAACACCAAAGAACCATCTAGCTTTCTCTCAAGAAGGAGGGCAAATTCTTCATTGCTAGATGGCTCCAAAGAACCATCCAGCTCTCTCTTAAGAAGCCGTTCAAGTTCTTCCCTGCTAGAAGGCTCAGAAGAACCATCCAGCTCTCTCCCAGCCCCATCAGTTGCCTCGGTGCTCCCAGCCCCAGCCTTGGGCCTCTTTGTACTGCATGGTAACACAACATAAATAAATAAACAAATTAACCTACAGAAACTGTGAAAATTAACAGAAACTCATGGTATATTAAGAGAAGAATTAAGCACCTCATAACTTCATCAGTGAGGAATGAAGAACCAGAATCTGGGGCGGCAAGACACAGTAAAAAAAGTAATTAATTCAAAATGAAGATTTAAAAAACAACACAGGTAAAATAAAAAGTAATTAAATCAAGCAAACGAAACACAATGAAAAATCTCTCAAAGCACAGAATAAAAGAGAAATTGGCAATAAAATTGGAGCCATGAATATATTGATATTCAGATTGGTAGAGAACAAAAAAACACGGAACATGTCACTACCAATACTAAGATTCTAGGAAGCAACAAAACCCATCAAGTACCAGAGAAAAGGAGGATCAAACATTCGCTACAAAGTGATGGATACATGTAATCAAGAACAGCGTGCGTGGGCATGGATAGAAATATTACAGAAAAGCAAGACTAGACCTACTCAAATACCATGTTGAAATAGAGATGAGTAAAAACCGGAAACAAACTAAGACAACAATACCTGAAAGGGCTAAATGCATGTTAACACGTCTGGGAACATTACAGAAATCTGAACTTATTTTAAGAGTCACACACAGGTCCATATTGTAATATGAGAACAATAATTTTCAAAAACAAAAAAAACAATGCTTTAACTAGTGCATACATTACTCTATAAAAACTTGACAAACAAGGGAAAGGAAGCTCAAATCTGGGAAATTCAATCAGAAGGATTTTCCAAGACATACTCAAGCCACTTATACCAGACTAATTAAAGACAATTAAGTCATTTAGTTAGATGTGGGTCAGGCCAGTTGGTTATCCTAAGTATGAATCTCCGTTATAGTAGATTAAAGTAGTTTAGAATATCCCTTTGCCAAAAGTTATGTAATAAGGCCAAAATGTCGGTCATCTCCAATGCACCGGAAAAATTGGACTAAAAAAAATGTTATATTTGAGCCTAAAAATGAGAAGCAAGGACTCTCCAATGCATTGGAGAGTTAGGCCATCTTCGACGAACTAGATGTGAATCAAAACATCTCCAATCCACCTAATACTTAACACTTGTATATAAGTTTTCAGCTAAGGTGAGACCCGATGTTATTCGACCAAGAAAATAAAGATGAGGTTTGACTCCAACCATCTCTAATACACATACCCAAATTGTTAAAAACCACATTGAGAGTTTTTGACTTTAATGTTTTCTCTACTAATGCACATACCTTAATTGTTAAAACTGAAAATTGAGTTTGACACAATGTTTTCTACTCCAATGCATAGACCCAAATCATAACAATGTGCATTGAAAGGGAAAACCAAACAACTCAAACCCAAAAGTATAGTTGGACTCAAATATAAAAAGAACAAATCAGGAAAATAAATCTTCCATCGGATATAGAGAAATGACCTGCCTTTTGTTCCAAAATACATTAAATTGTTCTTTTTCATATATAAAGAAAAAGAAAAGAAAGGGAAATTTAGATAGTGCTAAAACCTAGAATTCGTTCTCATAAAAACTTAAAACTCACTTGGAAAACGGATTAGCCATGTAATGTTCTTCAAACCAGTCTTGAAAAAGAGGGCATCTAGAGCGGTGCTTACTGATTTGCAATTAATTCTTAAATCCATTTTCCATGACTCAAGTACATTATCATCAACTAGTAATTAATTGAACTAACCCATTCCACTAACTAAACCAACATATTCAAATAAGTATTTGATCCCCAGAAACAAAGTTTCCAGCAGCAATTGCGATTTCAAGAAAGTGAAACCTAAATTGTGCGATTTCAAGAAAGTGAACCAGAAATTTACCGATAGTGACGTGGGTTGGGTGGGTGTGGGGGGCCGTTTGGGCAGGTGGAAATCCCGATTTGATGAGGCGGAGCTCTTCTAGCATGAGAGATTGGAAGGCTGCAAATTGTGAGGTCATAGTATTTTGAAAGGAGGTGTTTGCGGTATTCAAGGACTCCAAGGATTTTTGCAGGTGTGTATGTTGGGATTTTTGCAGAAATCACTTAAAAATCTCTCTGGAGGTAAAACCCCTCTCTCGCGAAACGAATGACGAACTACGAACGAAATCTACAGCTTCCTCCTCAAAAAAAATCAAACAAAAAAATTTCACACATTCCTTACTTACTGTTATGATCCCACATCGACTACACTTATGGGGTGTAGGAGTTTTTAAGTTCTGGAAGTCCTCCCACCTATTGGACTAGTCTTTTGGATTGGGCTCTTCCCTTGGGCTTGAGTACCTAACACTTACCACTGAAACCAAAATCAAACAAAAAAATTTCAGTCCTTTCAGTCCGGTTTGGTTTTTAACAATTCAGTTTGGTTTGGTTTGGGTTTTTTTTTTTTTTTTTTTCAGTTTTCAAATTTTTGAGCCCATCTTTATCTTCCATTAGAAAGGACCTGCCATTTGTTCCAAAGTATTATTGTTAGAATATAATAAGAATTTGAAGGGAGTACTGTGCATGCACCCCTTGCATTGAGAAACATAATTATAGCATGTAATCGGACAAAAATTCAACCAATATGGCATGTTTGCTCGACTGGATTAGAACTGTGATTGCGCTATTTAACACCAATCCCAGTCTAGAACAAATATGGGTAAGAAGGATTAAACCTTTCTATAGTGGGCATAATTAGATTGATCAAAGTTGAGGAGTTAGATACATTATGTTTGCTTTATCAGACGTCCTAATCATTTTCAATCAAATTAGACACTCGCAATGTTTTTTTGCTTTTCGGTTGGTTTCAGAAAAAATACTTCCTTGAACATATTTTCCTCCACTATGTTCGATTATGAGAGAAAGGAAATTTGAAGAGGGAGGAGCTGGCATCGACACCGCCGTGAGGGAGGCATGTGGGTGTGGACTGGTTTGGTTTGTATAGTAGGGTGGGTTTTTCCTCTTTCTTTTATGCTATTTCAACTAATGTTGATGTGACAAAATGTTAGTGATTATTGTTTAAGTCCTTAAATGTAAATGCATAAATGGTATAAAAAAAAATTCAACAATAAAAATAAATATGACAAAAAAAATAAGGAATTATAAATAATCGAATTGATTTTAATTTTAACTAAATAATTTTTCCATTTTATGGGTATTAGAGAGAAGCTATCTCAAATATGAAGAAAAGTTTGTAATGAAAATAATTCATCTCAAGGGTAACCCAAAACAAAAGCAAAATTAACACTTGGAATTGAAATCTACAATCAAAAGGATGGCACACTTGTAACAAGTAGTGATTGATATTCAGATTATGTGGACAATGAGAGACTGACGGAGCATCTAATCCTGTGCTATGCTGTAGGAGAAGGAGTAACATGTATTCTGATGAAGATATTCCTACTGACAAGATCATCTGTGGAAGAATATGTCTGAAGAGTTATCTCCTGGGGAGGAGATAACTGTTCGTTTATTGTTCATGACTTTATCCAGTTCCACCGCCTTCTGCTTAAATTGTCCGGACAAATGAAAATTACTTGGCTGAAGTCGTTCCATAACTACGTAAGTTCTCAATTAAGCAGCTTTTTAATTCTTTACGAAAAAAGTTTTTAAATATATTATTCGTCCATCAGGGGTTTTACCAGGGAGCAGAAGAATATTTTTAGGCACTGACAAGGTCTATTTCATAGGGAGCGACCGGAGTTGATTTCAGAGATGTGGTCTAGTGGTCAGCCAGGGAAGAAGAGGGTGAAGGCTTAGAGATCAGGTTGTTTCAGTTTCAGTATTTGATTGACGTATCTAGGTTGTTTCAGTTTCAGTATTAACAACAGTGAAATTGAAACAACCTACATACGTCAATCAAATACTGAAACTGAAAAAACCCGATCTCTAAGCCTTCTCCCTCTTCTTCCCTGGCTGACCACTAGACCACATCTCTGAAATCAACTCCGGTCGCTCCCTATGAAATAGACCTTGTCAGTGCCTAAAAATATTCTTCTGCTCGCACAGTAAAACCCCTGATGGGCGAATAATATATTTAAGAAACTTTTTTTTGTAAAGAATTAAAAAATTGGTTAATTGAGAACTTATGCAGTCATGGAACGACTTCAGCCAATCAATTTTCGTCTGTCCATACAACTTAAGCATAAGGCGGTGGAACCGGATAAAGTCATGAACAATAAACTAACAGTTATCCCCTCCCCAGGAGATAACTCTTCGGATGTCTTCGTCCACGGATGATGTTGTCAGGAGGCTGAATATCTTCATCGGAATACCTGTTAGTCCTTCCTGTACAGCATAGCACGCTTCCAAATTTTCCATCAGCTTCCACGCACGGTAAACATCTGAAGCGAAGAAGTCTTTGAAAACAATCCTGGTTTGGCCCTTCAACACCTCGGCCTTCAGTGTCTTGATAACCTACAACGATATATATATATATATATATATATATATAAACGTAAAAAAGTCAATTGATAACCTACAACATATATATATATATATATATATATATATATTTATATTAAACAGAAAAGTCAATTCAATTTTAGTAATCCAGCAAAGAAACAACACCTTTTTCACGTCTATTTCATCACTGTCCTCCAGTTCCTGTAGATGTCGTTTCACAAAAAATATATGAGAACACGAGAACAAAAAATAAGACAAAAAATCTCAAAATATTTTAACGTTTGAGACACGAAATTACACTTAACGTGAAAGAAGATTATGTGAATTTGTTTGAGTGCTTTGAGAACCGTTGCGAGAGCGCCCTCAGATTCGGTTTCATCGCTCCCAAATCTAGGCTGGTACCTTTCAACCAACAGTAAATTTTCCGATTGCTTTGTCCAACCCTACAACACATAAACCTTCAAACACAGATTCAAAAGATTTCTCTATTAAGCAATAATCAACCGGGAAAAAAGTACTTACATTTCCTGTATCGTCAAGGATCTGGACTGCACTATCTTGTCCAAGCACAACATCCAGACCGTGTTCTTCGGTACCATCATTCTGTGATATTACTCTATCCCAAAGTACTCTTTCCTCGGATCAAGCAGCTTCGCCATTTCCAGCACATAGGCTCGTTCACCAGTTGTGTACAAGTACATTTCGTACATTTCATTGGCCTCCTTCAGGAATGTCTTCACAAAGGGCCTTAACTTGGTCATCATATTCATAACGTCCACTTTGAATACATCTACAAGTATCATAAGCAAAGTTAGATGATGTAAGTAATTGGGCAAAAACATTAGAGCATGCACAGGCATGAACACGTGATAAAGATATTCAAAGAATTACATCAACTATAATCTAATCAACCTAGTTTTATGTCAAAAACATGCCTAGTGAAACTAATGCAACAACTTTGCAACTGTTAAAAGTAGAGAGCCTCCCTCTAATCTGCAAAATTCAAACAGGTCAACATATTTATCTGTAAGGTAGGCAATACTCTTCTATACTACTTACTTTTATAACTGGAGAAGACAAACAACAACTCACTAAGAAAAGCATATACACTACAACTGAAACACTAGATATCATACAAAAGCATAAATGCATAGAAGGAAAAACATTACAAACCTTGCACAGCATCTGTTTGGCTCTGCAAGTAGTCATTTCCAGCTGTAATCTGATTCAGATCGGTGGAATAAAGCAGTGTGTGATCTAGATCCACGACCAAGCAATTTCTTAATGCCTAATATGTTTACCCTCTCAATTGTCTCATTTTTAAGCATTAATCCCTGCAATAGATACCAATAGATTAGGAAGTCTCATTACTTATATTACTAGAAAAAGGATGCATGAAAATATTAAGTTATCAACAAATCATGAAATACAAGTCACATAAACTTACCTCGTCTTTGTACCCAAACAACTTCTCATTTACGGGAAGCCCACACACAATACACATATCTTCAAAGGAACCGGGATGAGTACACATGTCCTTCTTCGAGGATACTTCTGCACATATTAGCATGGTAAAGCCAAACCAACATAGTGGAACAAAGAAGTATTTTACTAAAAGTAACCGAGCCAAAATAGTTACCTGCTTTTTTTTTTTTTTTTTTTTTTTTTTTTTCTACAAACAGTGACCCACGAGTTTCCAAAGTCTTTCCAATATCCTGTACCTTCTTTGGACTGCGAGCAGGGTAATTGATAAGTTGTATTTAAAACCTTTTAACACCTCTCTTAATAATCTACCGACGCAAACACACAAGATAGCAACAAAATGACACACAAACACTCAAGATAGCAACAAAATTACAATGAAAGAAGGAAGAACAAGTACCTTTTAGTATCATCTTTTGACTCCGAAGAACCATCCAGGTCTCTCTCAAGAAACCGAGCAAATTCGGACTCCGAAGAGGACTGTGGCGAATCACTCATCTAAAATTATTTAATTGTGATTTATAAATACCCATATGCAAATAAAATCATAGAAAATTCTTAAAAAAAATTGAAAAGAAAAAGAAATCTCGCATAAAAAATTAGTACAAACGCAAACATTTAGAGCAACTCCACCTCATTGGGTAGGACGACTCAAACTCAAAGAACACAAAATAGGCCACCCTCCCAATTTTTTGCTCCAGCCCAACCTAATAGGCTGGCACCCATCCCAAGCCAGTCTCCAGGACGGCCCAAGCCAATCTCCTTGAAGAAGACATTGTAAGAACTCAAGATTTAAAAACGATGAAAAATGATTCTGAGCTAAGAAAGAAGGATTCAGTTTGGTGTATGAATGAGGATGGATGTAGGGTTTATATGGAGAAAATAAAAACGATAAGGTTCTGGACAATACCACGTGGCACTACGTGATTGGTTGAAAATCTGATCGAAATCTTGGCTAAATTATTGTAAACAGATAGTGACATGTGACGCATCGGGATTGATTGAAAATCTTATCGGAAATCTATCCACAAAATAGTACGTTCGGATAATGACACGTGGAGTGACACAATTAGTTGAAAATCTGATCAAAATCTTGGCTAAATTATTGTAAACCGATAGTGACAAGTGGCGCGTCAGAATTGGTTGAAAATCTTATCGGATATTTATCCACAAAATAGTACTTTCGGATAATGACACATGGCATGACAAGATTGGTTAAAAATCCTATCCGAAATTAAAACTAATTTTTTTTATTATTTTATAAAAAAAATTAATGATATTTTAAATGGACCGGATGCCAACGCATTTTGTAGGGGTGGAGATCGTTTGTGCCAGCGCATTTTTAAGGAATGGATATGCATTTGGCCAATTACTTCACTGTTCACTGAGTAGATTAAATGAGCTGAGTGCCAACATATTTTTTTAGGGGTGAAGTTGCTCTTACCGCGAATTCAAAGGGAAGAGATCGCAGCGATTAGAGATTTTTCAGTGTGACCGCTACACGGGATGGTACACCACGTGTCACTAAATAAATTGTGGAATATGTGTGCTAAAAAGTTAATAACTTAAAAAATAAAATTTCCTACAATTCTTATTAAAACACATGATGTATCACTTATGTTCCCACCATAACTGAAAAAATCTCTTCAGCGACAATGTCGGATGATGCCTTGTTTAGGGTTGCAGCGTGGGAAAATCTCTCTTGAAATTTTTAAAAATTGGGGATGAGTCAGACCCTGGTAAACTTTTATAATTGGGCTTCCGCAAAGTCAAAAAAAAAATTTGAAAATTATAGATTGTGCCACGTGGCACAATCTAGTACATCTGATTTTGAAAAAAGTTTAGTAAGTCAACGTCCTGGATTAAATCAAAGGTAAAAAAAATCCAAAAAAATTATAAAAAATTACAAATGTTTTATCAACACACTTACGCGCTTAATAAATTTACAAAGTTCAATCATCTTTTCATTTGACTTCTATTTTATTTTTATTTTTTTAACAAACGAGATTATTTACACTAAGGAGTTTTGAATTTGACTTTTATTTGTTGTGATAGAAGATTAAATAATCTTTTCACCCTTTTTTCATTGGTAAAGAAAATTTTATTAATGTGTAGTTTAGATTATGCTTGTTGTAATGTTATGCTTCGCTTTGTATTTAAAATGAAATTATCAGAGTTAAATATAGAGTTTTATTTTCAAAGAACAAACTTACTAAGTACACACCTACAAAATATAAAACATGAAAAAAATATATTTTTCATTAATAATCGCTTTTACTCTTGCCCCTTCCTCTTCTTAAGTGGGTGAACAGTAAGAGAAATTTCATTGGCCCTCGCTGACGCGGCACAAAGCTAGTAAGAGTTACTAGTGTAACTCCTTATAGAACCAAAGTTACTGGAATCCACTAGTTTGATAGAAATCCCAAAGAATAATGTTGATTAATTTGCTAAAAGATTAAAAACAGTGGATAATGGTCATGGCTTAAATAAGCCATTTACAACCTCTTTGGACAACTCAAAAAGACTTAAGAAATTAAAACAAAAATAAATCATATTAATAAGACGGAAATAGAAAAATCTACAATTTAATACAAACTTTAAATACTCCCTTTTCCCTTTACTTTTCCTCGTAGAAATTCATTCAAATCTTTGTCCTACATCACTTGCCCTTGCCCTCTAAAACGGGAGGACTTGCTCTTAGGTGTGGAAGGTGTGCCATAGAGACATAGGGTCATACACTCGTGCACTATATTTTTGTCATTTATTTCAATTCGACCAATCTTATGTCCATTTTTGTACATCGGAATCATTTCTTATTTTAGTTCTTATAATTTTTCTATCAAAATTTACACTGATCATATTTTCAAGGATTACTCATCTGAACATTTTTACACACAAGTCGTTACCAAACCAACCAATAATCAAAATCCTAAAATATACAAACAACAACAATGACAAAAGACGAGTAGTCGGCGAACAACAAACTTTTTATTCGTTTTCTTTATATTTGTAAGAACTACAAAGTAATTTTTTTTTTTTAAAGTTGAGCAATAACATTAGTAGTTAGGTTAGAAGTTAATTGTTAGGTGGAAGAGAAATCAATGGGGATCGAACCTGCACCAAAGTACTTAGACTTGAATGCTTTCCAACACTATGATAAAAAGCCATTTGCGAACTACAAAGTAAATTAAGTAAAATAGTTATTGATCACAAAAAAGAACTAATAAAAGATATCTAGCTGTTTACAGTAAATGATAAAAAAAAAAAAATGGCATTAAAAAACTAGAGTGAGAACCCGAGATATGGTGTATGTAATATCCCTAGCGTCTAGAATTCTTTCCTCTTGTTTGGTAATATCCACATGCCCTTGTCTTAGACTCCTCAATTGTTGCCATGTTTCTTGAGCTCCTCCTCCTTCTCCTCCTGCAGCAACATCCCCATTGCTCCCACCGCTCGACGAAACCACCATTTCTTCACAAAATCCAAACTCCATGCAATTCTCATCAAACCCATCGTCTCAAAATTCTCAACTGGTTCTGAAAATTCCATCTTTATCCGAGCCTCTAGGGTTTTGTCCTTTTGATTAGTTTGCACTTTGCAGTGGACAGAGTTGCCATTGCCCTAAGAAGTAGCTGACGTAAGCCATACATACCTGTAACAGTCCAAGACATGAGAAGTGAGGGTGTTGAGTCATTTAGAGTTTGTCTCTAGAAAATGAGAGAGTGTCATACCTTTTAAAATTGTTTCTAAAATTGCGTATTTGAGAATTTTTGTGTTGTAATATTTGTGAGTGCAATACAAATAATTTGTTTACTTGTTTTGTCTTTCCAGTGTACTATAATATTTGTGACACAAACTTCCAAGGTCATGAGAGTTGAACCTAGCTAGATGTTCCACTAAAAGAATTCTCGGCCTACATAATGCGAAAGGAACATTTCCGATCATCCAACTTGTAAAGAAATTGAGAGGTGCCAAAAACTCAAAACTTTTATCCACACACATACTTAACCAAAAACACTAAATTATACTGAATGATAGCAAACAGGTAATATGACCGTGAGCAAAGCTAGACATAGAAGATATCCCATTCTCTAGATTACATATATATTATTGTATTCAATAAAAAATATTTTTAGAGACCTCCAAAATTTTGGAACCCTGTGCAATAGAACCGGCACTCTTTCAAAGCCGGCTTTGGTTATTTGTATTAACGCTAGGCCCTCGCATTATCGGGCAGCTAGTGGGACTATCTAGCTTAATTAGTAAGACGAGTACAGAGAAGCCAATTTGGATTCACAAGATTCCAAGAGGCAGCAGCCACATGGGTTTAACATCCCATTCTCTAGATTTTCCCCGTCCATCTTCCACTCATGGTTCATGCATTATTTGCATTATTTTTCCCCCTTGTTGTGCAATAATTAGAATTGTTTAATTAGGAACAACGTAGTCAGACATAAAATGTAACATTTTCGGATTCGTCTATTAATACTATAGTTTAGTGATATTTTATTTCTATTTATAAGTGAGATATCTTAAATAAATAAATAAATAAACAATTTAACCTACAGAAACTGTGAAAATTAACAGAAACTCATGGTGTATTAAGAGAAGAATTAAGCACCTCATAACTTCATCCAGTGAGGAATCAGAAGAACCAGAATCTGGGGCGGCAAGACAGTAAAAAAAGTAATTAATTCAAAATGAAGATTTAAAAAACAACACAGGTAAAATAAAAAGTAATTAAATCAAGCAAACAAAACACAATAAAAAATCTCTCAAAACACAGAATAAAAGAGAAATTGGCAATAAAATTGGAACCATGAATATATTGATGTTCAGATTGGTAGAGGACAAAAAAACACAGAACATGTCACTTCCAATACTAAGATTCTGGGAAGCAACAAAACCCATCAAGTACCAGAGAAAAGGAGGATCAAACATTCGCTACAAAGTGAAATGGATACATGTAATCAAGAACAGTGTGCGTGGGCATGAATAGAAATAGACAAAGATACCTGAAAGGGCTAAATGCATGTTATAACACGTCTGGGAACATTACAGAGATCTGAACTTATTTTAAGAGTCACACACAGGTCCATATTGTAATATGAGAACAATAATTCTCAAAAACAAAAAAACAATGCTTTAACTAGTGCATACATTACTTTATAAAAACTTGACAAACAAGGGAAAAGAAGTTAAAATCTGGGAAATTCAATCAGAAGGATTTTCCAAGACAGACTCGAGCCACTTATACCAGACTAATTAAAGACAATTAAGTCATTTAGTTAGATGCGGGTTAGGCTAGTTGGCTACCCTAAGTATGAATCCCGTTATAGTAGATTAAGGTAGTTTAGAATATCCCTTTGCCAAAAGTTATGTAACAAGGCCAAAATGTCGGTCATCTCGAATGCCCTGGAAAAATTGGACTAAAAAAAATGTTATATTTGAGCCTAAAAATGAGAAGCAAGGACTTGCCAATGCACTGGAGAGTTAGGCCATATTCGACGCACTAGATGTGAATCAAAACATCTCCAATCCACCTAATACTTAACACTTGTATATAAGTTTTCAACTAAGGTGAGACCCGATGTTATTCGACCAAGAAAATAAAGATGAGGTTTGACTCCAACCATCTCTAATACACATACCCAAATTATTAAAAACCACATTTACAGTTTTTGACTTTAATGTTTTCTCTACTAATGCACATACCTTAATTGTTAAAACTGAAATTTGAGCTTGACACAATGTTTTCTACTCCAATGCATAGACCCAAATCATAACAATGTGCATTGAGAAAATCAAACAACTCAAACCCAAAAGTATAGTTGGACTCAAATATAAAAAGAACAAATCAGGAATATAAATCTTCCAACGGATATAGAGAAATGACCTGCCATTTGTTCTTTTTCTTATATAAAGAAAAAGAAAAGAAAGGGAAATTTAGACAGTGCTAAAACCTAGAATTCGTTCTCATAAAAACTTAAAACTCACATGGAAACGGATTAGCTATGAAATGTTCTTCAAACCAGTCTTGAAAAAGAGGGCATCTAGCGCGGTGCTTACTGATTTGCAATTAATTCTTAAATCCATTTTCCATGACTCAAGTTCATTATCATCAACTAGTAATTAATTGAACTAACCCATTCCACTAACTAAACCAACATACTCAAGTAACCCTAAAACATGAAGATAATGAGTATTTGATCACCAGAAACAAAGTTTCCAGATTAAAAACTTGAACATATGTGAAAATAGTATGAAATAGTAACAGAAAAGAAATCTGAGGAATTCCAACAGTAACATTGGACGATTTTCTAGCGATCATTAGAAATTATAAATGTAAACCTAACAGTACCATCTGAGGAACTCCAGCAGCAATTGCGATTTCAAGAGAGTGAACCTAAATTGTGCGATTTCAAGAAAGTGAAACCTACATTGTGTGATTTCAAGAAAGTCAAGACGATGACCCAGTAGCCAAAATGGTAAATCCAAAAACAAGCTAATTCTGCTTAAAATTTGTGTTTATATTTTATATAAAATCATGAGTTCGCCATAAAAATAAAATAAAAATGTCATCAACTGAATGATTCTAGTGTAACTGAAGCTGCATACTAATTCTGGTATAACTGATACTGCATATAACTGATGTGCATACTAAGTTAGGTATAACTGAGTTGGGTATAACTGATGTTGCATACTAAGTCGGGTATAACTGATGCTGCATATAACTGATGTTGCATATTAGGTCGGGTAAAAATCAAGGTTCTAAAAGACGCTAGGCGCTAGTCGGGCGGCGAGCTGGGGCCTAGCGGCTAGGCGGCTAGGCGGGGACTAGGCGGACGCCTAGGCGGATTAGGTGGATTTAAGTAAATATGTTATATTTCGTGTAAATAAATGTCTATTTATACTTAAAATATATATAATTTCATTATAAACTACAAAATAGAATGACATATATGTTAGGAGGTATTGGAACATAATGAAAACATGGAGAACATGCATATAATGTGTATTCATTTAAGTATTCAACAAGTCTCTTGCAATTTATTGGAAAAAATAACATGCAAAATGAAAGTTATCTATTTTCTGTCTAAGTGAGTCGCAACCTAGGCAGGTCTGGGCGGGTTAGGCGGGTGCCTAAGCGGTCTAGACGTCATTTCTTAATTTTCAAACGCCTAGGCATTAATCGAGGCAGTGGCCAACCGCCTAGCGCCTAGGCGGGGTTTTTAGAACAGTGGGTAAAACTGATGGTGCATACTAAGTTTGGTAAAACTGATGCTGCATCCTAAGTCTGGTAAAACTGATGTTGCATACTAAGTTTGGTAAAAACTGATGTTGCATACTAATTCTGGTATAACTGATGTTGCACACTAAGTCTGGTATAACTGATGCTGCATACTAATTCTGGTATAACTGATGTTGCACACTAAGTCTGGTATAACTGATGCTGCATACTAATTCTGGTATAACTGATGCTGCACACTAAGTCTGGTATAACTGGTGTTGCATTCTTCCTGATTCACGTGCAGCGATCTGTCTCTACTACCACCACCTTCTCTCTCGTCCTTTCCATCTTTTGTGTCGTTTTTCTTTTTTCTGTAACTATTGCAACTATGTGAAACCCCCCAATCATAAAAAAAAATAAAAAATAAAAAAAATAAAAAAACCTACTTCGATAAGACACAACCTAATCACCTCAAACCCTACCTAATTTATTAATTAACCAAAAATCATCATGAATAAATTTTAAGCTCATCAGTTTATTCAAACTTCCAATATCCTTTCATATATGGCATTTTATCGAATTAAAAAAATAAAAAGACGGGGACTTGAAGAGAAAAACAAAGCCAGAACAATGCACCCGTTGATCAATAATGCAAAGGGTGAGATGGTGATACATGGTTTTTGTCAACATCTATAGAAATGTCAGTCCTGTTGTCAGCTATGGCTGAATTCACACCTAATTTTTAGTGTCTATTTCCAGACGACATAAAGGTAGAGTTAAAAATCAAATGGGTGTAAAGAAAAATCTGCATATTGAATTGGGTTTATGGGGGTATAATAGGTAATAAATTTGGGTTTAAAGAGATATTAATAGTTTAGTTAAAAATCAAATGGGTGCAAAGAGTAAGTTAGGTGTAGAAATAGGTTATATGTGTTTAAATAAAATTTCTCTACCATTTATTAGGTCATGAAGCTATTTTTATTGAGTTACTAAATTTAAAAAAAATAATAATAAATTAATAGTTAGCCCTCAATTATCTTTTTATGTGTTAAAATCTTTTGAATGTCCTAAATTAATTTTAAGAAACTTGTGGTGCAACGAGAATGATTATCTTTGCAATATCGTACAGCTTGACCGCTGAAAAGAGCTGGTTTTTATATGTTGCATCTGCACGATATGGTAATCGTTTATTTACGTATTTCCTTGAATTCTCATTAAACAAAACATCTATCGGCCTTTCAAAATCAGGAAACAGTAAAGTTAATAGGTAGCAAATTATACGATTCATACAAAGAACTCAAGCATCAGCCATCAAAAAATAACATTCCACAACCACGGGAAGCATGCAAGAATATAATTAAGGATTTCAAAGGAAGATGACACTTTATTAATTGTTCCTTCCCTTTTGTGTTTACCTCAGTACCTAGCTACCTATTAGTGTTTGTTTGTTTGTTTGTTTTTAATCCCTTCAGAGATATGGAAATTAAACGCCGTATAAAGGCATGTATGTAGAATATCATCGGCAACAAATTACTAACAAAAGGGGTGCTTAGCTTTTCTTTATTCAATGGAAAAACCGAAGAACGAAAAAACTATATGATGCATGTACGAGGGACGGTCACGATTAATCAATTAAGCTACATCCAGAATGTGGTACGTATCAATGCACGTTCACTCATGAGAGTTCAACCTATATGTGCACTAAATGAGTGCTTGACATACATAATGTGAAATGAACATTTCCGATCATCCAACTAGTAAACAAATTGAGATGTGCGGGAAACTCTCAAAAAATTTATCAACAGATACTAACCTAATAATCTACACGCACACACAATCTAAAACACTAATTTATAATGAATCCAATCAAAATTATAATATAGCAAACTACACATACACAATCTAAAACACTAATTTATATTGAATCCAATCAAAATTATAATATAGCAAACATGTAATATATATGACAATGAGCGGAGCTGTTGCAATTCCTCTAACAATCAAACACACACAAGAGATCCCACCCTTTTATTCATCTCTTTATTTTACCAAGATCAAAATTGCCATCAGGTTGAGAGGTTTGGGCTGCACTGGCCACGTTGTGGTAGTTGAGGGATTGGAGTTGGCCACCATGGGAGCACAAATGGGAAGAGTTGCAAACAACTGATTGTCTGATTTATAGCCACCTTTGATATGTCTCCTGTACGAATATTGCACCTGATAACGTCTTTCTTGATCCCTCCTCCGGTACTGTCTATAAGCAGATATAACAAGTCCTCGTTACCCGGGTCGAAAACAACCCCACTAATATAATCTATACCTGGACCAATCACAACCATTTCTTCATCCCCCAAATAAACGCTCTTATAAGGTCTCACACACAAATTGCGTGCTCCCCCGTGGATCATGACCGTTTGATCATCTTCCTTTGCTTCATTCACCTCCCAAATAGACAGGGTGCTAGTAGGAGGGTAGTACTCGCACATCCGCAGACACCCATCAAGCGTAACTAGGCAATCCATTACAACGGAATCCCACTCATCACACTCACTGAAAAAGCATTTATAATGAGTTCTATCTGTAGTAGATAAACTAGTATTATCACTCTCGTTGATCATGAACGGATCCAACCCAACAAGAAACTCTCCATCAAACTCTTCTCTGCCGCTCAGCCAATACAAAATTCTGTTGCAAGCAACAACAATACTGAAACTCAGGCGTCCTACCGCAATGGCTGATGGGGTTGATAAAATGAACTCCCTCCATTCACCGATCTCAGAATAAAAGATCTGCACTTTGAATTCGCAGGCAACTGTAAAAAAATCATCATCATCATCACGATCACCACCACGATCAATTAATCTCACAACCCTGTACTTATACTCCGCATTAAGCTGGATGATGTCCCCTTGCTGATCATCTGTCCTATAGTTATAGTAGGGAAGATCGCAGGTGAACCCCACTGCTACATTATTGTAGACTTGAGGTGGGGGAGGAAGAGGAACCCACTGGACTGTGTGTGGATTGCAGATGTAGTAATCGCGCTGACTATACTCACTTGCGCAGCACAAAACTAAGTCGTTGTAGGCACCAACTACAATTGGCTCATGTTTCAGACCGTGGATATTCGTAAGCCTTTTGAACAACTGAGCTAGGGGCCTAGAGGATGGCGAAACTCTATTGAGGAATTCCTCCCCATTCATGCTTATGGCGGTACCTATTGGCTTTTTCTTACGATTCCTCTGGACGCATAGAAAACGGCCGATAAAATGAGAATCTGACAGGAGAGTGTACCAACTCTTGGAAACGAGCTTGTACTGAGAAACGGACTTAAAACAAGGGAGTCGACAAAAGATTTCAACCAATAAAGAGTCCGGGAGATCATCAATATTTTTTGATGATGGGCTGGTTTCTGCTGGTGTTGATAATATTTTTTGTCTTTTTGAGTGATGAATGTGATCACCAGAGTCCGAGGCCGCAGGTGGTGGTGCTACTGGGGATGACTGGGTTATTGTACTGCTACTGCTCCAGGGTCTTTTCATGGCGACCGGCATGATTCTGCAGATGGACTTGAAAATTTGATTACAACTCTTTCTACAAAGGGACTGCACAGAAAAGGAATCGAACCGAACTGAGATGAGTTGAAAATTTAGATACGATCGAGAGCGAAATACAAGCAAGGCTGCTTGCCGCAATTGAATCACACCCACAGGGCATGTAATTTTATTGGCACGCAACGCACTATCCATATTCCTTTACCTCCTAGGAATAGGAAAAATAATAATCCTAATCTTGCTAGGATTAGTAATTCTAACCCTAATGCTCTCAAACCAAATAAAAATTACATTTTATGCCATTATATCTAACTTATAACGTTGGTTTCGGCTCATGTGTTAATTATTTAGGTTAATTCTTATGTGTCATAGTTGCCCAATGCCTAAGACCTAAACCATAAGTCATAAACTCCACTAAAACCCTAAACATTCTAAAAACTCACATGTGTTGGTGGGCCCTAATTCTATTAGAATTGTTGGAAAAAGTGGTAAGTGTATCATTACCTTATAGCACAATCTTTAGCCTCTCACAACCTCTGTTTAATTTGATATGTTAATTTTATTTGATTATTCAATCCAATATCCTAAAGAGAACGTGTGAGAAACTAAAAATCACTTCATTTACGGGCTCACGTCCCGTACTGTAGGAGTTGCATGTAGAATGAATGAGCATAATCTCTGGTTGTTTCATGCAAACTAAGAAATACTCTCTTATAGCACAATGCTTTGAAGTGTTCATATTATTCAACAGTGATTTCCGTTCGAAGGGCCACGGAAAGTTTCACTGGTTTCTTCCGACCCCTTGGAATCATCATCTTTGCAATATCGTACACCTTCATACTGATCATATTTTGCCCCAAATCCAACACCAAAACCATTGAAAACTAAGATTGGTTTTTATATGCAGCATCTGCAGGATATGGTATCTGTTTAGTTTCTTTATTGCGACTAGGGTTAATTAAGTTAAAACACGCTTAATAATGCTCCCTCGAAGGCAGTTCCCTAATCCCTGCAACTATCCAACATTTTGCCATCTTGTCGTTACTAATTTGGCCTCAATCCTATGAACTGGTAATCCCTCATCCAAACATGTATACCCCGAAACAAATTACTAACAAAAAGGGTGCTCATCTTTTCTTTATTCAATGGAAAAACCAAAGAACGAAAAAACTCTGATGTACGTATGAGGAACGGCCACCATTAATAAATTAAGACAGACACCATTAATAAATTAAAACAGCCACCATTAATGAATTAAACTACAATGTAGGCACGACTAGAATGTGTTACGTATCAATGCACAAACATTTTCACTCATGAGAGTCCTAGCTAGATGTTCCACTAAAAGAGTGCTTCACATGCAAAATTTGAAATGAACATTTCATCGAACTAGCAAACCAATTGAGAGGTGCCAAAAGCTCTCAAAACTTTATCAACACACATATATAATAAAAACCACTAAATTATATTGAATCCAATCAAAATTTTAAGATAGAAAACATGTAATATGACAATGAGCGGAGCTGTTGCAATTCCTCTGACAACCAAACCTAGAACACAAGAAATCACGCCCGTTTATTCATCAAGAGTCTCAATACTTTGGACAATGTTGGATAACAAACACCATACAAAAATCCATCTCTTCATATACCTAAAACAAAATTACCGTCAGGTTGGGAGGTTTGGGCTGGGTTGGCCACGTTGTCGTAGTTAACAGACTGGCGTCGGCAGGGCTCTGATAATATCCTATAAGCATATACAAGATGTCCTCATTATTCCGGTCGAAAACAACCGCACGAATATAACCTATCACAACCATTTCTTCGTCCGCCAAATACACCCTCTTATTAAGTCTCACAAACAAATTGTCAGCTCCTTCATGCATCATTACCGTCTGATCATTTTCCTTTTCTTCATTCAACTCCCAAATAGAGATAGTTCAAGCAAGAGGGTCGCCAATAGGAAATAAGTTTGTTAACCAACACTTCAGTAATAATCCAATCATCAACAATCACTTCATATGGTTACAAAATTTAGTCTAAATAGTTGATCTCCTTAGCATTACCCTTTATAATGAGTTATACTTGTAGTAGATAAACTAGTATTATCACCGGTGTCGATCATGAACAGATCCAACCCAACATATATATGCTGTTACTTGTGAAGAGGATGCCATCAACATAAAGCAGTAAAAAAGGCCTTCAAAATTTTATCATACAGATACCAGCCTATAATCTACGCTTCAACTCCTCTCTAACAACCCACCAGACAGACAAGAAGAGCTCTCGTTTCCCACCCTTTTATTTGATAACAAACATATATTACAAACAAACACAAAAATAAATTGATATCTTCATTGTACCAACAACAAAATTATCGTCAAGTTGGGAGGTTTGGGCTGGGTTGGCCATGTTGTGGTAGCTGAGGGACTGGCGTCGGCCACCATGGGAGCACAAATGGGAAGTGGCAAATACAATTGATTCTCTGATATTGAGCCACCGTTAACCTCTCCTGTACGAATATTGCACTCGATAATGTCTTTCTTAGTCAGGGCTCTGAGATTATTTATAAACATATACAAGATATCCTCATTATTCGGGTCAAAAACTACCGTACACAATTTATCTATCACTCGCCTAATCACAACCATTTCCTCATCAGCCAAATATACCTTCTTATTAAGTCTCACACACAAATTGTCATCTCCTCCATGCATCGTGACCGTCTGATCACCTTCATTTTCTTCATTCAACTCCCAAATAGAGAGTGCGAGGAGGGTCATACTCGCACAGCCGCAAACACCCGTCATGCGTAACTAGGCACTCTACCGGGACACATTCCCACTCGTCACCTTCACTGAAAAAAAACACTACTCCTTGTAGTAGATGACCTAGTATTATCATTGTTATCGATCATGAAGGTAGCGTTTGGTACGCAGACGGGACGGAACGGGACGGAACGGAACAAAGATTCATGTCATGTTTGGTACTGACAAGATGGAACAGAACGAAACTGGATTAAATGACTAATTTACCCTTTTTATTTTAACTCTCTCTCCCGTTTCTCTGCCTTCTCTTCTTCCCGTACCCTTGACCCGCCTGCACCCGATTCCACCTCCCTCCTCTCCGACGAGCTTCTCCTCCGCATCTTCTCCAAGCTCCCCATTTCCCACTACCTCCCCAATTCCCTCGTCTGTAAGCAGTGGCTGTACCTCCACGGACGGCTGGTGAATTCCGTGAAGCTTTTCGATTGGGGGTTTTTGGACTCGGGTCGGGTTTTCGCCTGGTTTCCGAATCTGGACGATGTCGATATTGTCCATGCCTGCATTCGGTCCCCAAGGAATTCGGGGTTCTGGTGACCAGGAAGGCTTTGAGGAAAGCGATGTGGTGTTCGAATTCATCTGGGTTATCGGCGCCAGTGAAAAAGGGTTGCTCGAATTCATCTGGGTTGCTGGGTATGCGGTGGAGGAGGAGGTTGCGGGAGAGAGAGGTTGCGGGAGAGAGAGGCTGCGGGAGAGAGAGAGGCTACGGGAGAGGGAGAGAGAGGTTGCCGTGGAGGAGGAGGTTGCGGGAGAGGAAGGGTAGACAGTGTAATTTTTGTGTTCCACATACGTGGAACAATCCGTTCCGGGGGGGGTGAGGCGGGACAAGAAAATGCCCAAAATCTGTCCCGTGGAACAGCTCGTTCCACCGTTTTTTGACGTACCAAACGCGGGACGGAACGCCCCGTCCCGTCCAGTCCCGTCCCGTCCCACGTACCAAACGCGCCCGAAAGGATCCAGCCCAACAATAAAGTCTCCTCCATGGCTCAGCCAATACAGCATTCTGTTGGAAGCAACGCCAATACACCGACCCAACTGTGCTGCCATGCAGTACAAAGAGGCCCAAGGTTGGGGTTGGGAGCACCGAGGCAGCTGATGAGGCTGAAAGAGAGCTGGATGGTTCTTCGGAGCCGTCTAGCAGTGATGAATTTGCCAGCCGTCTTGAGATATGGTTATTCGGAGCAGTCTAGCAGTGATGAATTTGCCCGCCGTCTTGAGATAGAACTGGATGGTTCTTCGGTGCCGTCTAGCAGTGAAGAATCTGCCCGGCTTCCTGAGATTGATACTGAAAGGTAGTTATTCTGGCTTCTTTATAAAGTATTGTTTAGGCCCAAAATTACACATCGGCCCGAACGGTCGAGGTCGTTGAGTGAATGAAGTTCTAAGCCGTTAGGTGACTGAGTTAGGATAATTTTAGTTATTGTTAGGGAATAATATTGTGATTTTTATCATAATAATTATCTCATAATAATATATTGAATTATCTAGAACACGAGAATGTGATAAAGGTTAAGTGGCCGAAACCTATTGGGATAAGGAGTCCTAGGCAAATCATGGTGCATGAATGAATTTGGCCTGCGGTTGGGAGCAGATTCAAAGTCCTAGTTGAAGTAGGATCGGCCGAGATAGGGTTGGATTAGGATCGGCCGATGTAGAATTTGATAAGGAAGATGATTCCTACCCAAGGACGATTCTAACTCGATCAGGAGTATTTGCACTACTATAAATAGAGGGAGGAGCACAACATTTAGCCATCTCCAACTCAACACACAAAACTGCCCTGCGCAAACTCTCTCAACCTTTTGAGATTTTTATTTTCTTGTCCGCCGACACATCTTCAGTTTGGATAAACAGCACTGTGAAGGCAACCGGTGATATCTTCAGTTTGGATAAACAACACTATTGCCGTAGAACCAGTCGATCGTGAAGCACCTTCAGTTTGGATAAACAGCACTGCATCGAGGCCAGTTGGTTACCTATCCAAGTCTCGGTCGAGAAGGATTTTCGAATCCTTATTGGCAGAGGTTATCTCACCAGCCTTCTCGGCGAAGTTAGGTATTACTAGTTACCGAGCTCGGCACATCGAACGCCGAGTTGTTTTATGATTGGATACTCGCAGGTTGGTTTCAGAGTTCGGCATTCAGACGGCCGAACCACTTTCACCATCAAGACCTATATCTGTTTCGAGTATCTGTGCCCTTATACATTGGTGTCGATTCGGCGTGCTTATACCTTCACGAATATAATCACCGTGACCGAATCTGGCGCCGACGAGTCGTGAACTTCGCAAGACTAGTAGCCTTGTCTTCAGGCTCTAGAACCCAAGGGCCGAGGCGCGTTCCTTCCTCGGTCGTGATCACAAGATTTAGAAGTCAGCCGCGCACACAACGCAACATCAACATTTTACTCACCGGCCGAGTTCGGCCGTTGAGTTGGCACGCCCCGCATTCAACCGAAGGACGTAGTTAGTTCATAGATTATTCGGCCTGCGCGCCACGTAGGCTTGGTAGTTTTTAGGGTCAACATTTTGGCACGCCCAGTGGGACACAGTGCTAAAACTACGAAGTTCACATGATAAATCAAGATCTCAATCGAGTTCCATTAGATGAGATTTGGCGCCTATTCAAAGAAAGTTTCGAGAGGTATGCCAAATTCCTTGAGGAGTACTGTAGAGATATTGACAAAAGGCTAGAGGCCGGGGGGCAATTTTTCGCTCCGGCCACAACCAACTTTCGGCCTAAGAAGATTGTCGAGATGGCCGAAGAAAAACCTGGGCCACCCGTTGTTTCGGCCGAGATTGAAAGTGTGGTAGCCCTAGAAGAAGAAGTTCAAGTCTCTGAGCCAGAAATTGACTTGGAAAATAGTTCGTCAGAGGAATGTTCCAATGACGAACAAGACCAATTCACAGTTTCAGCCGAACAAACCACGCCAATCGATATGATTATTGGTGATAAAGTCGATATGGAGAAATCTCGTTCGGCTAAGTTGTTCGAGTTAAAAGCCGAAACTATGACGGTCGATATGGTTATTGGCGATAAGGCCGATATGGAGAAATCTCATTCGGCTAAGTTATTCGAGTTAAAGGCCGAAATTAACGAAGTAATTATGCCTGGGGGGCATAATAATTGTTCAACACATTCGGCGGCCGAGAATCAAAAATATGTCGCCATGTCAAACGTATTTGGCAGTGGTTCTTTATTCGGCCTAGAGCGAAATCAATTTGAAGATTTTGATATTAAAACATCTCGGCTTGGAATAAAACATCGTTGGCCTCCTCCCAACTATGGTTCGGCCACTTTTCTTTTCGTTTGCTAAAAAAAAAAAATATATATATATATATATACATATATATATGCAATAAAGAAATTATTTTCTTACACATACGGCTATGCAAGCCGATGCATAAGAAAATAAGGGGGGCAACCAAATGGCTCGGCAAACAAAAATGGTGTGCTCGGCTAACAATAGTCTCGGCAAACAAAAAAGGTGGAATAGTAGTCTCGGCAAAAAAAAAAAAAAAAGAAAAAAGATTGGCCAAATAAAAGATGGGCATAATGAGGCTAGCTTTGGAGTCTTGGTGCTAGAAACTTGGTAGTTTGGCTATCAAATCGATAAAAGCTTTGGTGAAATATATATATATATATATATATAGGCAGGCCGAGTTGTCAGGAGAGATTCTTCTTGGCCTTCTACCCAATTCTTCTCAACCTGCCGACCTTGGCGAGTTGGTGCTCTCCTACCCCGCACATTTTCGGTAGAAGTGGTGGGCGAGAGTCTTCAAGACTTCGACCCCATTTGGTTTTTCTCGGCCAGCTCGTCGAGGGTGTCAGGCTGTGGAGTGGATTCCTCAACCATATATTTCTTCGACTGCGCTAATTTCCTCAACCATTCGGCTTACGAGCCGAAGCTCAAGGAAACTGGGGGGCAATGTTTAGGCCCAAAATTACACAATTGGCCCGAACGGTCGAGGCCGTTGAGTGAATGAAGTTCTAAGCCGTTAGGTGACTGAGCCAGGATAATTTTAGTTATTGTTAGGGAATAATATTGTGATTTTTATCATAATAATTATCTCATAATAATATATTGAATTATCTAGAACACGAGAATGTGATAAAGGTTAAGTGGCCGAAACCTATTGGGATAAGGAGTCCTAGGCAATCATGGTGCATGAATGAATTTGGCATGCGGTTGGGAGCAGATTCAAAGTCCTAGTTAAAGTAGGATCGGCCGAGATAGGGTTGGATTAGGATCGGCCGATGTAGAATTTGATGAGGAAGATGATTCCTACCCAAGGACGATTCTAACTCGATCAGGAGCATTTGCACTACTATAAATAGAGGGAGGAGCACAACTTTAGCCATCTCCAACTCAACACACAAAACTGCCATGCGCAAACTCTCTCAACCTTTTGAGATTTTTATTTTCTTGTCCGCCGACACATCTTCAGTTTGGATAAACAGCACTGTGAAGGCAACCGGTGATATCTTCAGTTTGGATAAACAGCATTATCGCCGTAGAACCAGTCGATCGCGAATCACCTTCAGTTTGGATAAACAGCACTGCATCGAGGCCGGTTGGTTACCTATCCAAGTCTCGGTCGAGAAGGATTTTCGAATCCTTATTGGCAGAGGTTATCTCACCAACCTTCTCGGCGAAGTGAGGTATTACTAGTTACCGAGCTCGGCACATCGAACGCCGAGTTGTTTTATGATTGGATACTCGAAGGTTGGTTTCAGAGTTCGGCATTCAGACGGCCGAACCACTTTCACCATCAAGACCTATATCTGTTTCGAGTATCTGTGCCCTTATACGTTGGTGTCGATTCGGCGTGCTTATACCTTCACGAATATAATCACCGTGACCGAATCCGGCGCCGACGAGTCGTGAACTTCGCAAGACTAGTAGCCTTGTCTTCAGGCTCTAGAACCCAAGGGCTGAGGCGCGTTCTTTCCTCGGTCGTGATCGCAAGATTTAGAAGTCAGTCGCGCACACAAAGCAACATCAACATTTTACTCACCGGTCGAGTTCGGCCGTCGAGTTGGCACGCCCCGCATTCAACCGAAGGACATAGTTAGCTCATAGATTATTCGGCATGCGCGCCACGTAGGCTTGGTAGTTTTTAGGGTCAACAAGTATGAATTTCGGTTGTTAGAGGACTCATTGTCATATGATTTACCCTACAGTACAAAGAAATTTCTGAGCCATAATAAGCTTCGCTTGGTCGTCGATCCAGATTACACACTGCTCAATTCCACTTATCAGAATCAAATGATAGCTAGAGAGGAATACTTACGTAGCCAAACAGATAGTCTGCAAGGTATGTTCGTTGAATCAGTTACAAAGTTAGTTGCATTAGTTTCGGTAGCAATGTTTCTGAGATAAAACTAGTTTGATTAGATTTTGTTTATTGTAATTCTTTGAATGTCTTATCATGTGTACATGCCTATGCATGCTCTAATGTTTTTGGCCAATTACTTACATCATCTAACTTTGCTTATGATACTTACATCATCTAACTTTGCTTATGATACTTGTAGATGTATTCACAGTGGGCGTTGTGAATACTATGACCAAGCTAAGGCCCTTTTGTCGGACATTCTTAAAGAAGGTGAGCAAACTGTACGAGATGTATATCTATACAACTCACAAACGAGCATATGCGATGGAAATGGCTAAGCTTCTTGATCCAAGCAAAGAGTACTTTGGGGATAGACTGATATCACACGAGGATGGTATTGAAGAACACGGTCTGGATAGTGTGCTTGGACAAGATAGTGCATTTGTGATCCTTGATGATACAGGAAATGTAAGTACTATTTTCCCAATTGATTATCGCTTAAGATATATCATAAATGCTTTCAGATTTAGAGAAATTTTGTAAATCTCTTGTTTATGAGTTGAAGGTTAACAATGTTGCTATCCACTGTTGTAGGCATGGACAAAGCACAATGACAATTTAATACTAGTTGAAAGGTATAAGTTTTTTGAATCAAGCTGTCCTCAATTTGGGATCAATTGTACTTCGCTTTCCGAGTCCAAGAGCGATGAAAGTGATTCCAAGGGAGCTCTTGCAACTGTTCTTGAAGCTCTTAAGCAAATCCACACCATGTTCTTTCACGTAAGCATCGCCTCTTGTCTCTGTAAAGTTAAAAGATTTTCAGTTCATATTCGTTTTATTTTCTGTTCTTGTGTTCTAATGTATTGTTGGTGAACCAACATATATAGGTACTGGAGGGTAATCTTCTCGACAGAGATGTGAAAGAGGTGAACCATTTATTTTCTGTTCTTTTCGACATGATTAGTTTCTAATTTGCGCCGGAATTATCAATTTTACGTGCTTGGACTGCTTGGACTTGGCATAAAATGAAACTGGGAGCCAGCTTTGTAAGAATCTTTTTTTGATAGGACGTGGATGTGGCTTTGCTTGGAAAAATGCATAAAATTGTGTATTCAGGTAACCTTTATCACGACAATGATTTTCAATTATGTGGTAACTGCCTAATAAGAGAGACCAACTGGACCCGTACTTATTGTATGTAGAAATATCTAAGTAAATATTTGCAGAAACAGGTTTCAGTTCCCAGCAGGCACGAACTATTTTGGTGCTGCTTGCTAGTGAGCTTACTTGTATTTTCCCTTTCTTTTCCAGAAAGAATAAAAATCCATTTAGATGTCATGTAGGCATGCTCAAGAGAAGCTGTCTCTTTTGGTTATGTTTTTCAAACTCAGCCCACCCACTGTCGATGCTAATTCTGAAATGCAGATATGCTTTCTTTCCGCACTGGGCAGGATGATTATGATTTTGTCTATGAATCTCGTTTCCTCTATTCCCTTTTAATTGAGAAGCCAAAGTTTTGAATTCGAAGTAGAATCTACATGTTAAAAACTGTGTCCATTACAATTTGATTATAAGCCCAGAAAGGTACGGTTAGTTCGATGTTGGGATGTTCCTTTTATAGGCATGTTTGCTTGTTCAATTCTCTCCCATGGCCGATGTGTGACTCTCTCACCCATTATTATAGGCTTGTTTCCAAAGTTCATTTCTTCACTTCCTTTTTTTTTTATTTTTAATACTCTAAATAAAACCTCTTATATTTGACTTGAAATATATATGTTGTAGTTTTTAAATTTAAGTTGTTGTAGTTTTTAAATTTAAATAATAAATTATGTTTGGCCCCTTCGGTTGGAGATGGTTTTTTGTCACAGGTTATGTTTCGCTTATGGCCCTTTGGTTGGAGATGATAAGAAATATGGTCATGCTTTGAGGGCTATAAGGCTAAAATGAGTCTTCTGACCCTCCTTCGGTTGGAGATGGCCTAACAATCCAAGACATAAGGCTAGGGATTGGATGGAAGGTCGTTTGGCACGTCGTATAAAACCATCGGATAGTACTAATAATATACAAAAGAGAAATTAGATTCTCATCCTTCTTTTTTATATTCCTTTGATTAAAACCTTATTCCTTTTCATTTTTTGATCAAGGTCCTTGGTATTAATAACATTATTAATTATTTCAATAATAAAATATTTTTTATTTCTAAATATATTCATTTAATGTTAAAAATGTTACAATTAGTATATTTATATTAATTTGC
Source organism: Cotoneaster glaucophyllus (assembly GCA_036320875.1). Taxonomy (NCBI): domain Eukaryota; kingdom Viridiplantae; phylum Streptophyta; class Magnoliopsida; order Rosales; family Rosaceae; genus Cotoneaster; species Cotoneaster glaucophyllus. The sequence goes on from CM070063.1 coordinate 679,313, forward strand.
AACCCTTTTTAATTTGTACCCATTTTTAATTTGCAACCCTTTTTTAATTTGTACCAATTTTCTTTTCAGTTTTAATTTGTACCTATATATTAATTTCTTTTTGTGCCCATATTTTATAAAGTTTTACTTGTATTTGCACCCATATTTTTTTATTTATTTGTACCCATTTTTAATTTTGCTAAATGTACCCATGCTAATTATTTGTACCATTCATGTAATTTTTTGTTCAAATTTTTAATCTTAAAATGTACTCATTCTTAAATATACCAATTTGTTATATGTAAAATGTACCATTTTTTTTATATAAAATGTATTCAATTTTTTTCTAATCCATTTTTAAACTTATACGGGTACATTCTTTTTTCTTTGATTTGAGAATGTATCCATGTTAAGTTTAATCGAAGAAATTTACTAATTTTATTAAGCCTAAAATATTTCTTTCTTTCTTTTTTTTTTTTTTTGTGATTTTGAAGAATGTACCCATGCTTTGATACAATAGTCTTTTGGTTAATTTTGATGAATGTACCCATGTTTATACACACACACACACAAAATAGTATATTTATATTTTAATATTTTTAATCCCAAAAATTATGATTTTTTATTTAAAATCTCATTAATATAAACAACTATAAATTTCAATTTTTAATTTAAAAAAATATAGTAACGTACATAGAAATAAATTATCACATTAATTTGAGGGACTTGGATCAAAAATTGAAAACCAACAAGGTTTTAGTCAAAAAAATTTCATAGCTAGGGACCGCATCCAAAGTTTCCCTAATACAAAACAGGTTTTTGGTAAGTTTTGTATTAAATAAGCACCGGATTATTTAATCCGGCCCCACCATTCTAATACCCCTCTCACCCGCTTAATTTTCCCCTCCAAAACCTTGGTATTTTTAGTCGGATTCAGCCAAAGAAAAATCATGCCCACTTTTCTCCGACCTATCCCGATGTCTGCTCTGCTCTTGGGCATCGAGACTTCCGATCAACACTAAGTAGATACGAACAAAGATCCAAAGATATCAGATCGAACTATCCACACCAAGCATATACGAACAAAGAACAAAAGGTAGCAGATCGAACCCAAGGCATCGTGACCTTCGTTTCTGGGCATGGCGACCTCCGTTCTTGGGCATCGCAATTTCCGTTTTTGTTCTGACATCTATGGTGGCGGTTCGAATATCTGGATTTGTGGCTTAATTGCTAATTGATTTTGTTTATGTGAGGGAATTAAATTCAAAATTGGGAGAGATTTCATGTGGGTATAAGGTGTTATGGCTGCTGGGTTTTCAAGTATTTCTGATGTGGATTAAGGTCTCAATGGATTAGAGATCACAACGGGATACAAGGAAGCCAATGGTGGCGGTGCCACCGACGGGGTTTTTTTTGCAGTTGACAACTTTGTTATGCATCTCCAACTTGATGGCAGATGACAACTATGTTTTTTTATTCTTGTTCTTTTTATTTTTCATTAATCATCAATTTTTCTCTTAAAAAATAAAAGTTTGAAGTTCTTTTATCCGGTACAATATAAATAATATGAGTATTAGTTTGATACTGCACCAAACGCTCGACTAATTTAGTCAGTACTATCCGATGACTAATTATCCTATCCGACTGAAATATTTAAATTGATAAAATGTTTAAATTGACTATGAAATAGGTAGTACTGTCCGAGCTGCCAAACGAAGTATAGAGTGCTCTACAGCTAATAGTTCCTGCTAACGAATAGTGTTTAAGGTCGGTCTTTCATTAATCTGGCCTATTACAAAAAAGTTAATAATTGTAATATCACAATAATATTATCGCAAATCATGTCCTAATAAATAAGTTGCATTGGATAGTTGTACATAATAAAGATTCCAAATCGACACGCTTGTTCTCTTTATTATACAGCATGTTCAAATTTCATAATAGAAACTAGATAGAAACGCTTAATACTAAAACATGTAGAAAAAGAAAGAAAACGAGGCTCACCCTTTATTCATCAAGAGTTACGAATGTGGGATAACAAACATAATACAAAAATTCATCTCTTTGTTTTACCAAATCAGGTTGGGAGGTTAAGGATGGGCTGGCCACGTTGTGGTAGTTGATGGACTGGCGTCGGCCACCATCAACTAGCGTCGGCCACCACGGAAGCACAAATGGAAAGAGGTGCGAACAACTGATTGATTTATAGCCATTTTTGACATCTCTGTTATAATGAGTTCTAGTATTATAAAATGGATTGCCTAGTTACACTGATGGGATGATAAAATGAACTCCCTGTTAGAATCTCACATTGGTGGGTTCAAAGAAACCCAACGGGTTTAAATAGTATTACCCTACTCAAACTAATACCGAGACCTTTTTGTGACAAAACCTCATACCTGACGAATTGGGCATGTGTTGAGAACAGTATCGTTGTCGTTAGAGTGAGGCGGGCCTGGCGATCTAAAATTCCAACATAATATCAAAGCCTACGATTGCGGGCCTGTGCAAGCCAACGAGCTTGTCACTCATAAGGAAACAAGTTTGAACTCTTAATATAGAGACGACCGCTGAGTTCCATTAAAAGCAAGTAGGCCCAACGTGAGCCGATCTCTGAGTTTCAATACTAAGATTCTAGGAAGCAACAAAACCCATCAAGTACCAGAGAAAAGGAGGATCAAACATTCGCTACAAAGTGATAGATACATCTAATCAAGAACAGTGTGCGTGGGCATGGATAGAAATATTACAGAAAAGCAAGACCAGACCAACTCAAATACCATGTTGAAATAGATATGAGTAAAAACAGGAAACGAACTAAGACAAAGATACCTGAAAGGGCTAAATGCATGTTAATACGTCTGGGGAACATTACAGAAATCCGAACTTATTTTAAGAGACACACAGGTCCATATTGTAATATGAGAACAATAATTCTCAAAAACAAAAAAACAATGCTTTAACTAGTGCATACATTACTCTATAAAAACTTGACAAACAAGGGAAAAGAAGCTCAAACCTGGGAAATTCAATCAGAAGGATTTTCCAAGACATACTCGGGCCACTTATACCAGACTAATTAAAGACAATTAAGTCATTTAGTTAGATGCGGGTCAGGCCAGTTGGCTACCCTAAGTGTGAATCCCCGTTATAGTAGATTAAAGTAGTTTAGAATATCCCTTTGCCAAAAGTTATGTAGCAAGGCCAAAATGTCAGTCATCTCCAATGCACCGGAAAAATTGGACTAAAAAAATGTTATATTTGAGCCTAAAAATGAGAAGCAAGGACTCGCCAATGCACTGGAGAGTTAGGCCATCTTCGACGCACTAGATGTGAATCAAAACATCTCCAATCCACCTGATACTTAACACTTGTATATAAGTTTTCAGCTAAAGTGAGACCCGAAGTTATTCGACCGAGAAAATAAAGATGAGTATTGTTCCGACAATGTTGGATAACAAACATATATTACAAACAAGCACGAAAAGAAATTCATCTCTTCATTATACTAAACAACAAAATTACCGTCAAGTTGGGAGGTTTGGGCTGGGCTGGTCATGTTGTGGTAGCTGAGGGACTGGCGTCGGCCACCATGGGAGCACAAATGGGAAGTGGCAAATACAATTGATTCTCTGATATGTAGCCACCGTTGACACCTCTCCTGTACGAATATTGCACTTCATAATGTCTTTCTTCGTCAGGGCTCTGAGATTATTTATAAACATATACAAGATGTCCTCGTTATTCGGGTCAAAAACCACCCCACACAATTTATCTATCTCTTGCCTAATCACCACCATTTCCTCATCAGCCAAATATACCCTCTTATTAAGCCTCACAGACAAATTGTCATCTCCTCCATGCATCGTGACCGTCTGATCACCTTCATTTTCTTCGTTCAACTCCCAAATATACAGAGTGCGAGTAGGAGGGTCGTACTCGCACAGCCTCAGACACCCGTCATGCGTAACTAGGCACTCTACCGGGACACATTCCCACTCGTCACCTTCACTGAAAAACACACTACTTCTTGTAGTAGATGAACCGGTATTATCATTGCTATCGATCATGAAAGGATCCAGCCCAACAATAAAGTCTCCTCCATGGCTCAGCCAATACAGCATTCTGTTGGAAGCAACGCCAATACACCGACCCAACTGTGCTGCCGGAAAGGCCGATGGGGATGACAGAATGAACTCCCTCCATTCACCGGTCTCAGAAAAGAAGATCTGCGCATTAAATTCGCAGGAAACTGTTTCATAATTATCATGATTGTCATCGTTACCAAAGTCAATCAATCGCACAACCCTGTACTTATACTCCGCATTAAGCTGGATTATGTCCTCTTGCTCATCATCTCCCCCAGAGTTAACGTAGGGAAGATCGCAGGTGAACCCCACTGCTACATACTTGTACACTTGGGGTGGGGGAGGAAGAGGGACCCACTGGATCGTGTGTGGATTGCAGATGTAGTAATCACGCTGACTACACATGCTTGCGCAGCACAAAACTAAGTCGTTGTAGGTACCTACCACGACTGGCTCTTGTTTCAAACCGTGGATACTCACAAGCCTTTTGAACAACTGAGCTAGCGGACTAGAGGATGGCGAAATTCTGTTGAGGAATTCCTCCCCATTCATGCTTATGGAGGTACCTATCGGTTTATTCTTACGATTCCTCTGGACGCATAGAAAACGGCGGATAGAATGATGATCTGACACGAGCGTGCACCAACGCTTGGAGACGAGCTTGCATTGAGAAACAGACTTAAAACAAGGAAGTCGACAAAGGATTTCAACCAATAGAGAGTCTGGCAGATCATCAATATTTTTTGTTGATAGCCTGGTTACCGCTAGTGTTGACATTATCTTTTGTCTTTTAGAGTGTTGAATGTGATCATCAGTGGCCGAGGTAGGTGGAGGTGGTGGTGCTTCTGCTGGGGATGACTGGGTTATCGTACTGCTACTGCGGGGTCCTTTCATGGCGACCGTCATGAATCTGATTTAATTACAACTTTTTTTCTGAAACGAGAAAGGGAATCGAATTGAGAGACTTCAAAATTAGGATGCGATCGAGAGAGAAATTCAAGCAAGGCTGCTTGCCGCAATTGAATCGCAGCACAGGGCATGCTATTTTATGGGCAAACAAGGCACCATCCATATTCCTTAACCTCCTAGGAAAAGGAATAGTCCTAATCCTTCTAGGATTAGCAATCCTAACCCTAACGAAAATATATAGGAATTGACAAATAACAAGGGACTTTTAAATTTTGGGGCTTAAATAAGATTTTTTTTTTTTTTTTTTTTTTGAGATTTTAACTTGTGTTGTGACATATGTTCTTATCAATATGTGATTGTGTAAATCCTAAGTAGAGATGAAGTAGGAATCCTTTGGGATCTAGAAGATCTTTCCTAATAGACTTTGTATTACTTGGAGAGCAAGTTTCTCTCCTCCTAATTACTATAAATAAAGGCACAAGGACTAGGGAATAAACACACAAGTCCTCAAGTCTATTATCCAATCTTTCTCTCTTCCCTTTGCCTCACCTCTCTATTAAATATAGGTCACAACACGTTATCAGCACGCTCTTCACGATGTGCTAAAGAGAATATATTCGTATTCAATCAGGGGAGTATTATGTTTCAATTATTTTTAATTGATTAAATTTTGATTTTATTGAATTCATATACTTTTATTGATTCAATTTATTTTTCTTCTTATGTTGAATGTGATACAAGCTTGAAGATGAAAGCCGAAATTGAAGAAATAATTTTCTGCATCAAACCAGTTCATCAATATCATCATGCAATCAGGTTCTTCCAAAACATCGACTTTTAACTCGATATTTTTGCAGCCCTGATAGCATGAACATTCACCATGATGCATGACCCAACTTTATGTTTTACGAATTTTAGATTTTACATAAATTGTGTATGCCTCATAACCATAATTATTGAAATTATGTGAATTTGATATTTGCCATGAATTGAATCTTACATATGTACATGCATTGAAACTATTATTTTGCATATGCATCAAAGTAAATATGTGATTCATTGAATTATATATGCATAAAAATAAAAAAAATTAAAAAATTAAAAATTAAACTAGGGTTTCGAAAAACCAACCCAGCGAGCTGCAGCCTTTTTTTGAACCACGGAGTTGCGATACACCAGAGCATCGCCCCCGCTGCGCTGAGAACCTGAGAAAGCGACGCCGTTTTGGCGTCACTCCCAACCCAGAAAAATCCAGCCTCGCCTGAAGCCGAGACTACAGCTTTGCCGTCCTTTTTTTTTCTGGACACCACGACCTGCAGTCGTGATTAATTTGGGTTTTCATCATCGTCAGCACCAACGTTAATTGAATTTCCATTGAAATTCAATGAAATTGAATCCTCTTGATTCTATTTTTCCCCGACGTTGAGGATCCTCCTCCGTCTTTAAGACTTGTCCCTTGATGAACCATCATGCCTCGGAACTCACTACCAAGGTTTCCCGACCAAGAAATCGTCGCCAGAAGCGGCGGCGCCGACCTCCTTCTCCGGTGAACACACCCAATGTTGCTGGGGTGCTTCTTGGTCCAGACCCGAGCCCTATTGGGCATGTTCTCCTTCGGCCGGCAACAACTGAAAAAAACCCAGTTTTTTTTCCTCCTAGGCTCGCTTGCAGCGGCCCAGTGCAGCTATCTTGCTCGGCCCGCGTGGCTGTGGTGCTCCCATGTGACGCATCACATTGCTTATGTGCTTCTCTGTGTCAAGGAAGAAGCCGAAACTTCCGAGAGTTAAGAATAAAACCATTTCCACCCACCTGTAGCCCCAAGAGGTACCAGCACGATCCAGCAACGTGGCTAGCCAACACAAAAGTGAGAAGATTTATTACAAAATTTGCCCATGCTGACTCAAATATGAAGCCACTTGGAGTCTGACCAGCGAGCAGAGGCAGAAACCTAAATAACCTGGGAATATACTGAACAAGAACAGAAGCACGTAAAAGATTCTTTGCATAGTTTGCTTATCTTAATCCCAAGTTGTCTGGTCGAACTAACAGTATTATGATCTGCAAACAATTGAAAGAACAACTTACCGCATGGGAAGAAAAGATGTGCTTACATCAGACAGAACAAGTCGCAATGTCATGTTTGTGAATAAATAGATATATTGACAGATGCATTCAATTTAGGGTAGATATTGAAAGGGCAGCAGGCAGGGGTTATCACCCTCCCTCGGCAAAGCCACTGAAAAACAGTTTTCTTCCATGGCAAAAAGCAATGAGAAACTTGCTTGAAGTATTAAATGGATGTAAAAAGAGTGTGAAGAAGTAGAGAGAGAAAGTTAGTGAGAGAGAGGATTGCGTGAAGGAGGGAGACGGAAGAGTGATGGCGTGCGGAGAGGAGTAGAAACACGGGGAAGGGTGAAGACCCACGTGGGTGGGTCCCACAGGATACAAAAACCCATCAGAAAATTTATAAAATAATTATATACATAACCATGAGGGAGACGGATGTTGGAGTAATGCTCAACAAATAATTATATATACATAACCAGATGGGAAGGGTGAAGACCCACGTGGGTGGGTCCCTGCTGCATTTGTTTGCCGGGAAAGTAAAATGGGAGAAGCCTTTGGCTTCTAGAATATACTCCCTCCCAAATTTACCATTTTGCCTTCTAATTTTAAAATTTCGTAACTTACTCGTTCTAACTCCGAATTCACATCCTGTTGTGACCACGCGTTCATTACGATATTTAAATAAAATAAAATATTTATCACCAAGTGTCTTGAACTTGAAGGTCCCACAAAAGACGAAATTACCCACCATCTTATTTGTTTTCCAACGAGTTGCACATAATCATACAAAAATTAAAAACCAAATCATACATCTAAAAATACATAGGGTATTACAAATAAATTGCGTACATTTGTTTTACAGGTACTATGGGTACATTTTCATAATTTTGTTGACATTTGTACATTGATTTATATGGTAGGGTGTGAGAATAAAATTGAAAAAAAAAGAGAGAAAATTGCATGAACAATATGTGACAACTATTCACATGTATGTACAAAACCAAACACGACGTTCAAAAATATCGATAACTTAAACAGTTAATTTCCAGAAATATAGAAATATCAATCACGGTTTTTCAAGAATTGTGGTCCATTTATTTAAATGCAATGGCGTCTAGCGTAATTTTATATAAAAAGGGCTTATGGTAATCTAAATGGTGCCACATTTTAAGGAGGTAGTTTGATCAAAGGTCTAAAACACAAAAATGTTTAATAAAAGAAATAGTAAAATGAGACATCTCAATCTAAATGCCTCACTAATAATTCAAGTTGATTGCAACTAGATATTTTCACAAATTATGAATAGGGAAAAAATAGTTGGGAACAGGAAAAATTAAATGTAAAGAACACAAAAACATAATTTTTTATTTAAATATATTAAAATAGAGGGCACAAAAGCCTTTATTGTGTATGTGTAGATCAATAAAAAAAATATTCCATCTCTGACATGCAAGCTGGACACAAAGTTTTGTGTTCAAATTTTAATAGGCACAAATACCTGACACAAACTAATGTGCTTTTATGTTAGAGGATACATTTGAGGTATTTTGGTGCTCAATGGAATTTAAAAAGCACAAATATATATTTGTGCTCAATGAAATGAGAAGGGCACAAATCAATTGTGTTCTTAGCCCATTTTTCTTGTAGTGAAATCTCTTAAAACTTTATCCGCACACACATACTTAACCAAAAACACTAAATTATACTGAATCCAATTAAGATAGCAAGCATGTAATATGACAGTGAGCAAAGCTAGAAGGCTAGACATACAAGAGATCCCGCCCTTTTATTCATCAGTCTTGGATACAAACATGATACAAATAATCATCTCTTTATTTTACCAAATCAGGTTGAGAGGTTTGGCCTGGGCTGGCCACATTGTGGTAGTTGACGAACTGGTGTTGGCCACCACGGAAGCACAAATGGGTAGAGGTGCAAACAACTGACTGCCTGACTTTTAGCCACCGTTGACATCTCTCTTGTACGAATATTGCACCTGATAACGTCTTTCTTGATCCCCTCACATGTACTATCTATAAGCAGATACAGCACGTCCTCGTTATTCGGGTCGAAAACAACCCCTCTAATATAATCCACACCTTCCCTAATCACACCCATTTCTTCATCCCCCATGTAAACGCTCTTATAATGTCTCACACACAAACTGCCTGCTTCCCCGTGGATAATGCCCGTCTGATCACCTTCCGTTGCTTCATTCACCTCCCAGATAGACAGAGTGCGAGTAGGAGAGTAGTACTCGCACATCCACGGACGCCCGTCAAGCGTAACTAGGCAATCCATTAAACCGGAATCCCACTCGCCACACTCACTGAAAAAACATTTATAATGGGTTCTACCTGCTCTAGTAGATAAACTAGTATTATCACTGTAGTCGACCATGAATGGATCCAACCCAATAAGATACTCTCCTCCACCGCCAAGCCAATACAGCACTCTGTTGCAAGCAACGCCAGTACTCTCTCTACACAGGTCTCCTACTGCAAAGGCTGATGGGGGTGATAAAACGAACTCCCTCCATTCACCGGTCTCAGAAAAGAAGATCTGCGCATCGATTTCGCAGGAAACTACATCATCATCGTCATCATCATTAACGCTAGGATCAATTAATCTCACAACCCTGTACTTATACTCCGCATTAAGCTGGATGATGTCCCCTTCCTGATCATCTTTCCTATAGCTATAGTAGGGAAGGTCGCAGGTGAACCACACCGTTACATAATTGTAGACTTGAGGTGGGGGTGGAAGTTGAACCCACTGGACTGTGTGTGGATTGCAGATGTAGTAATCACGCTGACGATACTTGCTTGTGCAGCACAAAACTAAGTCGTTGTAAGCACCTACCACAATTGGCTCTTGTTTCAAACTGTGGATACTCACAAGCCTTTTGAACAACTGGGCTAGGGGCCTAGAGGATGGCGAAACTCTATTAAGGAATTCCTCCCCATTCATGCTTATGGTAGTACCTATTGGTTTTTTCTCACGACTCCTTTGGACGCATAGAAAACGGCGGATAAAATGATGATCTGACAGGAGAGTGCACCAATGCTTGGAAACGAGCTTGCACTGAGAAACAGACTTAAAACAAGGGAGGCGACAAAGGATTTCAACCAATAAAGACTCTGGCAGATGATCAATATTATTGTCCAGCAATATTGATGATGTCCTTTTCAATCTTACCGACTGAAGAATATTAGCATAGGCCGGTACTGCTGTAGGAGATAGCTGGATTATTCTACTGCAGACTCCATCAGTAGCTATTGTACTATCAAGATCACTCATGGAGACCGGCAAAATTGAAATAAATTTGCTTGGGGTAGGCATTTTTACCTGGAAAAGACTTATGCATGTTATTTGAACTCTACATAAAAAAGATTGCCATAAATACCTTTCGTTCAAGAAAAAACCAAAAGATACAGTACTATGCAATGGAGAAGGATTGTACCTAACAAAGGAGCGAAATTTCAATCAGCTACACAATTCACAACCTTGCAGCCTAGAATGTCGTTTGTGGATTTGAAATCACCAACTGCATCCGCAATTTGAAACAGATTAATAGGCAAGGCAAAAGAAACACCAACTGCACAAACACCAGAAGTGTGAAACAAAAAAGCAAAAGCCAAAAAGAAGAGCCGTACAGGCAAAATTGACCTAAAGTTGGACTTGCTCAAGCCTCTTGAGGTATATATATGTAAAATTCTTATTATTAAAGGGTGCACATATTAATACGACGGAAGAAACACTTGGGTGAAAATAATAACAACAATAATAATAAAAGGAACAGACAGTTAAAGTTTCCTGAATACAAACTAGCTGCTAATTCATCCACCACCGCACCATACGCTAGCAGCCAGCTGGTCAGGGGCAATTGGTCCAACCTCAGCTTTCAAGGCAAATACAAGTGCAGGTACACTACCTAGTAGCTATTCCTCCACCATGGTAAGCTAGCTGGTAATCGATAACAGGTAGGGAAAAGACATTTGACGAGGACAACAAGACATATGATACTTTTCATGATTTCTAAACACTTGATGATATGATCCTTAAGCTTTTAAATGGAACCTGCATAAAAAGAGTAGTGGCCTTGTGCTGACAAAGTACAGACAAAAGGATTTTATTTTACCTAACAAAGCCAGCCAATATTAGATCAGGCAACCACTGAATCTGAATCTGACTCGGCAGTTCCCGTAAATAACATCAAAGGAAAGGCAAGTAACTTTTATTCCCTCCTCTGAAACATATTCACAATCTGGCCGCCGGGTGTCATGAAGCACATTGATATGAAAAGGAGAAACAGAACACCATCAACACCGGAAAAAAAAACACCCCATAGTACTGCATGTTCATTTCAATCCAAGACTTGCACTCTTTGAGTAAACACAATTTTGCATGCCATTAGGAGAGAGAACAAAGCTAGAAATCACTTTGTTCCAATAACTGGAAATATACAAGAGCATGGGAAACGAGGTACATTTTCACGATATTATCTCCCAGCCAGTCGTCCTTCCATAATCTAATACCTTCACCATTGCCCAGGACAAACTCGCAACAGCTCAAAAAAGAAGGGTAATTGGAAGAAATGTATTTCCAAGCATTCCATGGGGAACCTCCCGTAACAACCCTGGTGCCCCACCCATTAACCGTCCCGTATTTACTCTGAATCACAGCTTACCAAAGGGATAGGAAAGAGGAGGATCTTACCTAAGTTCCTAACAAAGTGCTAGTACAAGATCAGCACACCACTGACTTCGACACTGAAGTGCTCATAGATGGTATCAAAACGCAAAAAGGAGAGCCTCTTATTTATTTCAACTGCATCGGGGGTAATGAAGCATGTTAAGCATACAAGACGTGAGAAATGGCACCAGAGCAGATAAAAACCAAAAACCTTGGTTTTCTGCATCTGCAAACCTGACAAAGAGGGTAGTACTAGATCAGGAAATCGCTGATTTTGACACTGGTGCATAAATAGCATCAAAAGGCAAATGCGAGAGTCTATATTACAACCTGCAACAGGGGAAATGAGACATGTTAGTAATAAGGAGAGTCAAGACACGAGAAATAGCACCGGAAAAGATAAAATCCAAAAACCTTGGATAATTGCATCTACAAAAGACTCGGACATGGATTTTATTTTTACCTGACAATGAGGGTAGCACTAGATCAGGAAATCGCTGATTTGACACTTGTGCGTTCATAAATAGCATCAAAAGGCAAAAGCAAGAGTACCTATATACTACAACCTGCAACAGGCGAAATGAAACATTTTAGTAATAAGCAGAAACAAGACACTGGAGAAATAGCACCGGAAAAAAAAATAAAAGCCAAAAACCATGGTGTTCTGCATCTACAAACGACTGAGAGATGGATATAACTTTAACCTGACAAAGAGAGGAGCACTAGATCAGGAAATCGCTGATTTTGACACTGGCGTGTTCATAAATAGCATCGAAAGGAAAAAAGCAAGAATCCCTATATATTACAAACTGCAATGGGGAAATGAAACATTTTAGTAATAAGCAAAACAAGACAGTAGAGAAATAGCACTGAAAAAAGATAAAGGCCAAAAACTGCATCTACAAACGACTGAGAGATGGATTTTAATTTTACCAGACAGAGAGTAGCACAGATCAGGAAATCGCTGATTTTGACACTGGCGTGTTCATAAATAGCATCAAAAGTCAAAAGCAAGAGTCCTGCAACGGGGAAATGAAACGTTATAGTAATAAGGAGAGACAAGAGACTAGAGAAATAGCACCGGCAAAGATAAAAGCCAAAAACAATGGTTTTCTGCATCTACAAACGAATGAGAGATGGATATTATTTTTACCTGACAAAGAGAGTAGCACTAGATAAGGAAATCGCGGATTTTGACACCGGTGTGTTCATAATTAGCATCAGAAGGCAAAAGCAAGAATGCCTATATATTACGACCTGCAACGGGGGAATGAAACATTTTAGCAATAAGCAGAGAAAATACAATAGACAGGAGAAATAGCACCATAAAAGATAAAAGCCAAAAACCTTGGTTTTCTGTATCTACAAACTACTGAGAGATGGATATAATTTTTACCTGACAAACAGGGTAGGCACTAGATCAGGAAATCGCTGATTTCGAGACTTGTGTGTTTATAAATAAATAGCATCCAAAGGCAAAAGCAAGAGGCCTTATGGACTTTCAACTACCCCAAAAATGAAACATGTTAAACATAAGACAAGATAAGACAGAAAAAAAGGGCACCGGAAGGAAAAGATGAAACCAAAAATCTAATCTTGGTATTCTGATCCATAAGAGACTGAGAAGGAATTTACCTGACAACGCGTGCAGCATTAGTTCAGGAAACCGCTGATTTTGAACTTAGGTGCTCGTAAACAGGATCAAAGGAAAAGGCAAGACCTCTTATTTATCTCCGAACCTAGGCACGGGGACATCTGGGTTTCCAATTGCCTATGAACTGAAATATTATGTTTGTTAAGAATTAGCAAAGACAGAGAAAGAAACAGTAGGGGAAAAGGTAAAACGAAAACTAGAGCCAGTCCAATCCAACTAGATAAAAGGCATACGTCAAGGAAAATATTGCCTCAAAGATAGTTGCTTTTTAATGAATTATTCATGTATGCGTATGTCAAACATGAAAAACAAGTGCACCAGATTCACGTAGCATGTTGATATGTATATATGTGTGTGTATGAGAAGCTAAAACAGAATACCCACTGCACAACAACGGCAGATGTAAGCCAGCATGCATGCATTCATTCAGTAACAAACAAGGATGATGTTCGAATGAGGATTTGGAATCACCGACTGACAACTGCACTGGAAATGAAGCATAGCATCATCCTAGTTAATACTAATGACAGAACAAAACACAATTTTGAGTAAATGCTCAAGCAGATCTGTCAGTCTGTCATGGTAACTTAATGAAAAGTTCTTACTTGAATTAATCCACCCTTTAAAAAAGCTTAGATCAGAATCTAACACCACCACAAAAGCAAGAGGCTTTATTTGTTTGTTGTAAATTCAAAAAACACGCAAAAACTCTTGAATAAATAACAAGTCTAGTGCTTTTTAATCAAATCAATTCAATTCATAAAAAACAAATAAATTTTAATGTCTGAATCTCAGGCAACAGAGAGAGGGATTTGTTGCTATACCTAAAACAGCGAAGCAAGAACCAAAATTTAGATATCCGGCACTGAGTTTAACGACCCACCGCTGAATCTGACTCAGAAATGAAATGAATCGCAAATCCAATTTCCCTCCCTGGCTCAGTCTGGCGGAAGCGGAAGCATTGGCGGTGGATGTTGTGGTTGTCATAGAGAAAAATAATTTTTTTTAATTGATAGACGGTTATTTTGAAGTTTCGAATCCTGCAACCAAGGTATGACTCAATTTATGAATTTTTTGTTCGTTTGATTTCAATTTTTTAGAGTGTAGAAGTTACTTTATTTTAATTTTTTTCTACATATACAACGAAAGCATCCTACCTTCCGGCTAAAACAAACAACAATGAAAGCATATGTTTACTCCTCAGATTTTGTTATATGTGATAAAACAAAGGTATGAGCATACTTCGTGTGCGTATTAACAAGCAGAGAGGGCGCTGAGGGGAAGCGAAAGGTGCAGTCGCACAGGCCCCGAATTTGAAGGGGCCCCCAAAATTTTTGTCATCTAATCTAATATTTATATGTAATAATGTTCTACATTTAAAAATTGCTTTTGTTATGTAATAATGTTCTATATTTAAAATTTGTTTTTGTTAGCACTTTAAAATTTTATGGTGCACTCCTTATTAGAGTATTTTTTTTTCTTTCAACACCTTAAAAATGTTATTCTTTTTTTTTTTTTAATTTTATTATATAATCATGTTATACATTCAAGTGAAACTTTAAAGTTAGAGTTTTTTAAATTTTTTTCCTTGTTTGGTTGTTTAAGATTGAACTGCTTTTGATTATTTAGTGAACGTTATGTTTGTAGCTCTTTTTACTTATTATTAATGACATTTTTAAACTTGCAATCAGTGAGTGCTAAACTTTGTTTTGATTTAAGTGATTGTTTTATAGCGTCAATATATTATCCTTCCTTTTTTTTTAAAAAAAAATTATCTTAAGGAGGGGCCCTCTCATAAATTTCGTACAGGGCCTCCAAAATCTCAGAGACGGCCCTGTTAACCAGATCTGTCTAAGTTGTCCTTGTGAAATAATTTTCTTGTTGCGTATTAATACTTTCTTGTTTGTGGCTGCTTGTGTAGACCCCTTTTGAATATCTGAACCTGTGCTAAGGAAGATATACATAAGGTAATTTTTTCTTCAGCTCCATTTTGCTTTTATACTTTATTCCTTTTCCCATACATCTCTAAGTATTGTAAATTCTGCAGATATGGGATGGAGTACCGAAGCCTTGAGCCCAATAAAGTACCCCCTTGAGCGAATTTTTTACTGTGAGATCTCTTATATTCTTCTCTACTTTATAGTCATGTTTGCTTTGTATAATGTTCTTATTAGTCAAAGCCTATTGTCTCTGGAACTTCATTTTTTAATATGAAGGTAGAAGTAGTTGCTTTATCCAATTACGAAGAGAAGGAGGAGAAGTTTAAGGAGGAGGTAACCCCTTTACTATCAGAAGTCAAGTGGCACAACGACAGCTTCTTAGTTAAAAATCCAATGGGTGTAGAAATAAATTCACATATTGAATTGGGTTTATGGGGGTATATTAGGTAATAAATTTGGGTTTAAAGAGATATTAATAGTTTAGTTAAAAATTAAGTGGGTGCAAAGATTAAGTTGGGTGTATAAATAGGTTAGATGAGTTTAAATAAAATTTCCCAATTAAAAATTATTAAAAAAAAGATTAAGTACCTAATTGATTCAAAACATTCCAAACAAGTAACCAACCTAAACTTATTAGAGATGTCACATCCATTATGCCCACTTAATTTGTCTGTTAAATATACATGTGGCAACGATGGTTGCCACTTTTTAGCTTAACTAGACACCAAAATAATAATAAAATAACTTCAAAAAATATACAAAAATGAATAAATAAAAATTTCCCAAATATAACGAGAAAATAAAAATGAAAAACGAAAAATAACAAGCCTCCACTACCTTCAAGCTCAACCTATGACCACCAAAACCCCAACCTAACCTTTATATTCAAAACCCACTAATTAGGTATGTCATGGTCAACGTTAATATTAGTTGCTAATGTGGGACCCAATGTTCAAACGAGGTATTGAAATGAATCGAAAATGGACGTTATATCAGGAGGCCAATATTAGAACAAAGCAGAGGGTAAATAATTCATATAAGGTTTTCAAGGTGATTGTTTTTGCTAATGTAGTTTCCTCATTTGTCGATTCTTGGCTCATAAAAATTCAAATTCTTCTTCTTTTTTTTTCTTTTTTTTTTTGGTGGGGGGTTGGGGGGAGGGGGTGAAGATGATTTGTCGATTCTTGGCTCATAAAGATTCAAATTCTTCTTCTTCTTTTTTTTTTTTGGTTTTTTTTTTTTTTGGGGGGGGGGGGGAGATGACGGTGGCTTCATCATGACAGTACATACCATTTCAGCAATCTCCATGACCTTCCTGATGTTGGCGGCTTCAGTTGTAGGTAGAGTTGGTGGTTGTGCGTTAGGGTTGGAGGGGATGGGCTGATGGGAGTGGTGATGACCATAAGTTGGTAGAGGCTACCTTTCGTTGATTTTGTAGATAAAGTAAGCTGAAGTTAATCTAATAGAAATTTAACTGGGCTTAATGAATGTCACATTTTCAATAGATTGGGTACTCATTTGGAATGTTTAAAAAAGTTTATACCTATTTGGAATGACATTAAAAAGTTTGGAGGTTTTAGGTACTTAATCCTAAAAAATATGTGCAATAGTATTTAGACTAAAACTCAGTTACTATGCTCCACCCAACATCAACGACGACAAAGCCTTTTCCCACTATATGGGATCGATTGTATGAATCCTGAAACGTCATTGCACTCGGTCTTGTACTCCATGTCTTTTAGAATCTCTTTCCAAGTCTTTCTAGATCTATTTCTACCCTTATACCTTGGGCCTCTCTCATAAAGACACCTTTCAACAGGAGCATTTGTAGGTAAAGACTGGCGGAGCAACGATTAAGAATTTTGCCTTGTGCATCTTTCTGAAGCGAGAGTTTCAACTTTTTAATGGTAATAGAGGGAGTCAACTTTGGGTATTAATGAGAAAAATAGTGAAAATATGAAAAACAAGTAAAAATAACTCATCTCAACGATAACCCCTCAAAACAAAAACAAAATCAACCGTTGGAAGCTGTTTGAAAAGGATAGCATACTTGTAATTATGTGTAAAAGCAGGGTTGTAGAAATAGTGATTGGTATTCAGATTGTGTACAGCCAAAAAGGTATCTCCTCGTGTCATGTGGCTAATGAGAGACTTGCAGAACAACAGATCTGGAGAGTGCACCAAGGCTAGCATCCCTCTTAAACTAATTACAGAACAACAGTTTTATACTGGAAATTGAAACAACCTACAATCAGATACTGAAACTCAAACAACCGATCTCTAGGCCTTCACCCTCTTCTTCCCAGGCTGACCACAGTAACGAATCTCTGAAATCAACTCCGGTTGAAGAAGACCTTGTCTGTGCCAAAAAGTTCTAGCTCTTTCATTCTCCCTGTAAAACCCCTGATGGACAAATAATACATTTAAGAAACTTTTTTTCATAAAAAGAACTAAAAAGCTGCTTGATTGACAACTTACAAAGTCATGGAACGACTTTAGCCTCTGTCCGTACAACTCTCCCACAAGGTTGTGGAATTTGGTAAAGTTGTGAACAATGAAGGAAGCGTTATCTCTTCCCCAAGAGATAACACTTCTGATATCTTCATCCACCGATGATCTTGTCAATAGGCATAATAGATTCTTCAGTATCATAATTTGTTGGTATGTGACTTGTATTCATAATTTGTTGGTATCTTTTGGAAAGATAAACTTATGCTTGAAAAAATACTTAATCGTTTCATGTATCCATTTTCTAGTAATATAAGGAATGACTTCCTAATCGATTAATGCTTAAAAATGAGGAAATTGAGAGACTAAAGAAATTAGACATTAGGAAATTGTTGCACCGTAACAAGCTATATTTGGTCGTGGATCTCGATCACACACTGATGACGGCTGCTTGCAAAGTCAAACAGATGGTCCTCAAGGTTTGTCCTTCTATGTATTTTAACATATCTAGTGTTTCAGTTTATTCGCTTTTCGTATTGAGTTGTTGTCTGTTCTAATTCTTTGAATGTTAGATGTATGCAAAGTTTTGAGGCCCTCAGTTAGGTCCTGTCCTTCTTAAAGGATGCCAGCGACATGTACGAGATGTACCTGTACACAGCTGGTGAGCGATCGTATGCGCTGGAAAAGGCTAATTTGCTTGATCCGTCGAAAGAGCACTTCGGTGATCTCATGTGGAGATGGTGGCCAGAAACATCAGGAAGGCCTAGATATTGTGCTTGGACACGATAATGCAGTTGTGATCCTTGCCGATACATAAAATGTACGTAATTTTTTCCCGGTCGATTATCACTTAAAATAGAAATATTTTGAATCTGTAAGTGAAGGCTTATGTGTTCTATAGGGATGGACAAAGCACTGGGGAAATTTAATACTGGTTGAAAGGTACCGCGATGAAACCGAGTCCGAGGGAGCTTTTGCAACGGTCCTCGAAGCACTCAAGGAAATTCACAGAATGTTTTTTCTCGTAAGTGTGGTTTTGTGTCTCTGTAATGTTAAAAGGTTTTGAGTTTGTTTATTTGATTTTCTGTTCTCATGTTCTGATATATGGAGGGCAGAGACGTGAAAAAGGTTAACCATTTTATACTGGAAACTGAAACAACAGTTTTATACTGGAAACTGAAACCTTTTAACATTTTATACTGGTTTTGTGCTTCGAGGACCGTTGCAAGAGCTCCCTCGGACTCGGTTTCATCGCGGTACCTTTTAACCAATATTAAATTTACCCAGTGCTTTGTCCATCCTATAGAACACATAAGCCTTCACTTACAAATTCAAAAGATTCAAAATATTTCTATGTTAAGTGATAATCGACCGGGAAAAAAATTACATACATTTTCTGTATCGGCAAGGATCACATCTGCATTATCGTGTCCAAGCACAATATCTAGGCCTTCCTGATGTTTCTGGGCACCATCCACATGAGATCACCCTATCACCGAAGTGCTCTTTCGACGGATCAAGCAAATTAGCCTTTTCCAGAGCGCATACGATCGCTCACCAGCTGTGTATAGGTACATCACGTACATGTTGCTAGCATCCTTTAAGAAGGACCTAACAGAGGGCCTCAAAACTTTGCATACATCTAACATTCAAAGAATTAGAACAAGAACAGACAACAACTCAATACGAAAAGCGAATAAACTAAAACTGAAACACTAGATATGTTAAAATACATAGAAGGACAAACCTTGGGACCATCTGTTTGACTCTGCAAGCAGTCCTCTCCAGCTGTCATCAGTGTGTGATCGAGATCCACGACCAAATATAGCTTGTTACGGTGCAACAATTTCCTAATGTCTAATTTCTTTAGTCTCTCAAT
Source organism: Cotoneaster glaucophyllus (assembly GCA_036320875.1). Lineage (NCBI taxonomy): Eukaryota > Viridiplantae > Streptophyta > Magnoliopsida > Rosales > Rosaceae > Cotoneaster > Cotoneaster glaucophyllus. The sequence goes on from CM070063.1 coordinate 698,972, forward strand.
TTCCTCATTTTTAAACATTAATCCTTGCAATAGATACCAATCGATTAGGAAGTCATTCCTTATATTACTAGAAAATGCATACATGAAACGATTAAGTTTTTTTTCAAGCATAAGTTTATCTTTCCAAAAGATACCAACAAATTATGAATACAAGTCACATACCTTGTCTTCGTACCCAAAAAATTTCTCGTTTACGGGAAGCCCACACACATAACACATGCCTTGAAAGGAACCAGGGTGCGAACACGCCTCCTTCGATGATGCTTCTGCGCATATTAGCATGTACAGCCAAAGCGAACATAGTGCACACATCTTAGTACTTTAATTTGAAAACCCGCAAAAATAGTTACCTGCGTTTTGCTTTTCAGTATCATCTTCTGATACCGAAGAATCTCTCTGGAGAAATCGGCCAAATGACGACTCGTATGGTGGCGAATCACTCATCTAAATAATTCAACAATTTAAACAAATTGTGATTTCTGAGTGCGCACATATAAAATCATAGAAAATTCACACAAATTATGAAAAGAAAAATAAAAGAAATCACGCAAAAAAATTAGTAGAAACGTGAACAACCGTACCGCGAATTCAGATGGCAGCGAGATCGAAAGTTTTGCGAAATGTCGGATGATGCTTCGAAAGTTTTGCGAGAATGTAGGATGATGCTTTGTGGTTTTAGGTAGGGCTGGTTCAGTATGGGATACCGAATCAAAAATGGCATATCAAATCTCGAATCGAAAATTTTCTGGATGAAAATCTCATGACCGATCCCGAACCGAAATTTTGGGATTCCCGAATTTCAGAATTCCCGAAATATTTTTGGTATTTCGGAATTTCCCGAAATCGAACATCATCAGAATCCAAATCATCTTAGATTAAAATTGAAATCATCCGACCTGCATTAAAATTCCAAATTGAAATCAGAGACATAGTGACAGTGAATTAGTGAAAGATTTATGGTCGAGAGAGAAACAGAGTGAAGAGAGGGACCTCCTCCTGACCCGAGCCCCCAATTCGAAACTCTAAGCCCCAATTCAAAACCCTAACCTTAATTCGAAATCTCACACATAGAGAGAATCACTGGAGAGAACCGGAGGTGGGGATGAAGCCATGAGGTGTGGTGGTGGCCGAAGTGGAGATAGTTCGTCGGAGTCAGATTGCTAGACGGTGGGTGGCTGCTGAGCTTCAAATCCAAGAAGGAGAGGGAGAGTCTGAGACTAAGTGAAGGCAGATGAGAGGTGAAATGAAATGAAATGTGAGAGAGAGAGTGAGTAGGGATGTTCGGCTTGGTTTTGGATTGGGTGGAGGGAAGGGTTAGGTGATTGCTGGGTTGTAGAGAGATAGAGAGAGAGAGAGAGAGAGAGAGAGAGAGAGAGAGAGAGAGAGAGAGATGAGACAGAAAAAGGGTTATTTGGGTTATGAGTTGTAGAGAGAGACACGAGACAGAAAATAAGAGAGAGATAAAGGGTTAGGTTATGGGTTGTAGAGAGAGGGAGATAATCGAAACTGATGAGACTGAGAATAAGGGGGGGAGAGAGAGAGAGAGAGGACCCATACCTGCGTGACCCATCCCATGCGTGACCCATCCCTCCCATGTGCTTGATGTAAGTTTTGTCAGCACCACACCACACTTCAAGACATATATATACACACACACATTCCAACACACACACACACGGACGCACATATGCACATATATATATATATATATATATATATAATATTATTAGTAAAGTTCGGTTTCGGTACTAAAATTTTCGGGATTTTTAGTTTGGTATGTTTTCGGTATGGTTTGGGATTTTCGGTATTTTTTTCCAGCCCTAGTTTTAGGGTTCCAATGTGTGAAAATCGAGCTCGTGAAATTTTTGAAAATTGGGGACGAGAGATGGCCTTGTAAACTTTTGTAATTGGCCTTCCGGTAGTCCAAAAAACCAATTAAAAATAATAGGTTGTGCCACGTGGAAACCTAGTGCATCTGATTTAAGCCAGATTTAGTAAATCAACGGTCTGAATTAATGCAAAGGTTAAAAAATCCAAAAAATCCAAATATTTTTTTTTGCAAAACACTTAACAAACTTACAAAGTTCAACCATCTTCTTCATCTGAATTTTATTTTTAATTACTTATACTATTTGTTATGTTTTATTTTGCTTTGTATTTAAAATTAAATTATCGGAGTTAAACATGCAGTTATATTTTCAAATAACAAACTTACTAAGGCCCAGTTTGATTTTTTTTTTTTTACCAAAAACTGCTTCACTTTAAAGTTAAGCAGTAAAAAAGTGTTTGATAAAAATAAAATTTACTGCTTATTTTAAAAGCAATGACTTCTAAACATCAGTTTTTAAAAACAGCTTTAATTAAAAGCGGAGTTGAGCATTTAGAATTATTTTAATTTAATTCTTGTAATAAACTCGTTAGTTTTAAACAATGACATTAGTTATCCTTTTAGACGCCACTTAGTATTACGGTCTAGTGGGATCCCTCCTCACTTGTAAGTGAGAGGTCTTAGGTTTGATTTTCGCCAAAGACGAATTTGAAGTTATCCTTTTAGACAATGAGTTTACATTGTTTTTTATATTCACAACACTTTTAAAAATACATTTTATCAAACGCTCAACTGCTTTATTTTACAACTGATTATTCTTAAAGTACAGCATAATCAATTTATTAAAAAAGCACAGAATAATAAGCAGCCTTGCTTTTGCCCTTCCTCTTTTCAAAATGACGAATTTGCATAAAGGTAATTATAATTTAGAGTGAATAGTAACGACAATTTCAATTTCATAGCCTTTATCTTTGCCTTGCCCTTGCACTCTTAGAGCAAGTCCACCCATGGAGCCTTCCCCCCAGGCAATTCACTATGCAATCCACCCTAATGAACAGTAACTGCCTTAAATAAATAGTAACTACCATTAATGAACAGTAATTGCCATTTGCATCTCCACCCATAGAGCCTTTCTTCTCTCTCTCTCTCTCTCTCTCTCTCTTTCCCGCCTGACACATCTCTTCTCCCTCGGGCCACAGGCCCGTCGATTGCCCACCCCCCCCCCCCCCCCCCCCCCCCGCTGCTCGACCTCCCACCCGCCCTCCGGCTCTCCATGGCTGGAGCTCTCCCCACCGGCCCTCGGGCCCTTTGATCTCCCCCGTTCCCCGAGCAAGTCCCACGGCTGGAGTTGCTCTTAAAACGGGTGAACTTGCTCTTGGAAATGGAATAATAGGCGTGCCTCCTCTGAGAAAGGGATGATAGGCGTGCAATAGAGACGAGATCCAATAGTCGTACACTATTTTTTTTTCCTTATTTATTTCAATTTGACCAATCGTATGTCATTTTCCTACATCATAATCAATGTCATCTTTTATTTTAGTTCCTATAATTTTTCTATCAAAATTTAGACGCGATCAAAGGATTACTCATCATTTTTTGGATTTTACACACGAGCCGTTATCACACCAACTAATAATATAAAAATCCTAATATATACAAACAACAACAATGAAAAAAGACAGGAGCAGTCGGCCAACGACAAACTTTTTATTTATTGCCCTTTATATTTTTTTAAGAACTACAAAGTAAATTAAGTAACCAATTGTTGGTCACAAGAAAAAAAAAATCAAAGATATCTATGTTGAAGTCCTAATTATCTTAGTAATGTGATTGTGTAAATCCTTATGAGATTCTACCATAGCTTTTAGATAGTGTGCTATTTAACTTGCATTCCTGTTGGATGAAGAATTTACCTACCGTAAATAAGGGTAAATTACAGTTTACTCTCTCAAGTTTGGGATCAATTGCAATCTCAAACAACATCTCTGAAACATTTCAATCTCATACATTTACTTATATTTCTTTTCAATTTCATACATCCGTTAAAAAAAATCTGTTAAGTTAACTGTTAAGTGATGACGTGATAAATATGAGGTCAACATTTGTGCTAACGTTGCTGCCAATTTTGCATCATGTGAATAAAAAATAATTAAAAAAAGATTAAATAATAAAAAATCAATTTAGATTATGAAAAGAACTCTTATTTTTTTATTTAATCTGTATAAAATGTTGGGTTGAAATTAAAAAAAAAAAAATTATTTCCATCCAATTAATCTTCATCCCAGTAGATGTAATTGAATCCTTAAATTGAGAAAGAGATGAGATCCATAAAGATAGCAATAAATAAATTAAGGATGAGATCCATAAAGATAGCAATAAATAAATTAACATTAGGGAGTGCATTTTTGTTATGGTAATGAATTTAAAATTAAAAAACACTTAAATTAAGAATATAACTAGAAGGCTTAAATGTCAAAATGGTCTCCGTGTTATAGCCATATGGCTAATTTAGTCCTCGTATTTTCGATTTGGCTCATTTAGTCCTCGTGTGTCTTTATGTTAGCCCATTTCGTTGTATCACGGTTGGCTCGTTGATTCTCATATTTCTACTTTGAGTCTAAACTCTAAACCACAGATGCACTAGAAACCAATATAGTCAAACTATCACTAATACAATGACATCATATTTGGATCTTACATTGTGTATGAGGCATATGTGCATACGCACATATTTACATTTCGATCCAGTATATGGACCTATCTAGTGATACTGTAGAAGCAGTTCAAAGTTGTACAACGAAGTTTAGGACTTGCTTGTTTCGCTGAAACAAAATGTGAAGAGTGCAGCCTTAAGCGACACTAAAGTGAACCAAAGGCAAAAATATCACTTTCTGAACCAAAGACACAAAGAGGTGGCGTTCAAGAACAAGCAGTGTTGGAAAGAGTTTTAAGGATTAATTTCGAAGATGTAAATGAAAACTTCATCAGATGTTACTATCTGAAGGTGACAAAAGCCTCGCACCAAAACAAGAGGAACTCATCAAGACTTTTCTTATGGGTATGCTCGTTTGTTGGTTGTTTCCTAAGATTTTAATATGACATGATTTTAATTTGATGCAATATGTTCATTCATGTTTAATAGAGCACTAGATAGCTCTAAGAAACCAATTTATACTTCAAGGCTTTATTCATGTATCTATTTTCAAGGGAAAAAAAATCTATTAAAAACATAGACATCTGTATCTGGTTCAGTCCTAACATGTATACCCAAAACAAATTACTAACAAAAGGATTGCTAACCTTTTCTTTATTCAATGGAAGAACTAAAGAACGAAAAAACTAATGATTTACGTATGAGGGATGACTACCATGTTGAAAGATCAATGTAAACACGAAAAATTCCTGAAACGAAAGAGACAAGAACACGTGTACAAAGTAATATTTGTATTTTTTTTGTTTTTGGGTTACAATCTCTTTTACAATTTGCCTCTGATTCTATCTTCGTAAGGTGTTGATTTGGTGGTTTGGCTGTTGATTCGAAGGGCCGTCGGGGCTTGATCTTTGGATGAACAGTTCTTCAAGGGCCTTTGGAGGGCTTGATCTTGATGAACGAGGATGAATGGATCTTCGAAGGGCTTTTGGGCTTGATCTTCGAAGAACGATGAACGATGAACGATGTTGATGGACTGCTGATCCGAAGGGCCGTCAGGGCTTGATCTTTAGGATGAACAGTGGATGATTTCCTCAAGGGCCGTCGGGGCTTGATCTTGAAGGTTGAGGATGAATGGATCTTCGAAGGGCTTTTGGGCTTGATCTTCGAAGAAGGATGAACGATGAACGATGAACGGATCTTCAAAGGGTTTTTGGGCTTGATCTTCGAAGAAAGATGAACGCTTGCTTCAAGGGCCGTTGGGGCTTGATCTTAAAGAACGATGAACGATGAACGGATCTTCAAAGGGGCTTTGGGCTTGATCTTTGAAGAAGGATTTGGCGAAGACCGAAGAGAGTTTCCTTGATTCTTCGGGATTTGCTTGAGAGTGTTTGGAGTTTCAAAGCTTCAAGGCTTTTGTGTAATGTGAATTGGTGGAGTGAAATGTATGAAATGGCTTCCTATTTATAGAATTCCAAAACTTGATTTTTTGGGTTTAAATAATCAGATGAAATAAATCACTTCTGCCAGGCGTTGACACGTGTCCTGTTTGATGACTTTTCTGCATTATTTCGATTTTTCGTTGATTCACACGTTACATACAAAATTTATGTGATACGTGAGCGTTGAAATTTTAGTTTTTGGTCAACGTTTTATTTTCATGAAATTTCGATGTCTACAATCAACACCAGCCCAAAGAATAAAGGCTCAGACCATGAAAATTAATTAGCATTTGGACTAGAAAAAGTCTAGAAGAATAGTGAGGTTTCTACATACCAACATGCATGATTAGTGTAATTAATTTTAGACAACTCTAGCAATGGAGGTTAGTGGAATAATCTAGCAGGATGTTCCCATCCTTCTCCAAAGTTCCATCTATGCCCTATAAAAGGAGAAAGCATCCACCCCATTTGTAGCAAATAAGCAAGCAAGCAAATAACCAAGAAGTGAGAAGCAAGTAAGAAGTGAGGGTGGTGAGTCATTTAGAGTTTGTCTCTAGTAAATGAGAGAGTATCATACTTTTTAAAATTGTTTCTAAAATTGCGTCTTTGAGAATTTTTGTGTTGTAATATTTGTGAGTGCAATACAAATAATTTGTTTACTTGTTTTGTCTTTCCAGTGTACTATAATATTTGTGAATACGTATCCGTGCACAAACTTCCAAGGTCATGAGAGTTGAACCTAGCTAGATGTTCCGCTAAAAGAATGCTCGGCCTACATAATGCGAACGGAACATTTCCGATCATCCAACTTGTAAAGAAATTGAGAGGTGCCAAAAACTCTTAAAACTTTATCCACACACATACTTAACCAAAAACACTAAATTATACTGAATGATAGCAAACAGGTAATATGACCGTGAGCAAAGCTAGACACAGAAGATATCTCGCCCTTTTATTCATCAGTCTTGGATACAAACATGATACAAACATTCATCTCTTTATTTTACCAAATCAGGTTGAGAGGTTTGGCCTGGGCTGGCCACGTTGTGGTAGTTGACGGACTGGTGTCGGCCACCACGGATGCACAAATGGAAAGAGGTGCAAACAACAGATTGTCTGATTTGTAGACACCTTTGACATCTCTCCTGTACGAGTATTGCACCTGATAACGTCTTTCTTTTTCCAGTCTCTGGTATTATCTATAACCAGATACACCAAGTCCTCGTTATTCGGGTCGAAAACAACCGCTCTAATATGATTTATATTTGGACTAATCACAACCATTTCTTCATCCCCCAAGTATACGCTCTTATAACGTCTCACACACAAACTGCCTGCTCCCCCGTGGATCATGACCGTCTGATCACCTTCCTTTGCTTCATTCACCTCCCAAATAGACAGAGTGCGAGTACGAGAGTAGTACACGCACATCCGCAGACGCCCGTCAAGCGTAACTAGGCAATCCATTAAACCGGAATCCCACTCGCCACACTTACTGAAAAGGCATTTATAATGAGTTCTAGATAAACTAGTATTATCACCGTTGTCGATCATGAACGGATCAAACCCAATAACAAACTCTCCTCTACCGCCCAGCCAACACATCATTCTGTAGGAAGCAACGCCAATACTCTGTCTACACAGGTCTCCTACCACGAAGGCGGATGGGGATGACAAAACGAACTCCCTCCATTCACCGGTCTCCGAAAAGAAGATCTGCCCTTTGATTTCGCAGGAAACTACATCATCATCATTATCATCATCAACACTAGGATCAATTAATCTCACAACCCTGTACTTATATTCCACATTAAGCTGGATGATGTCCCCTTGCTGATCATCTTTCCTATAGTTATAGTAGGGAAGATCTCAGGTGAACCCCACCGTTACATACTTGTAGACTTGAGGTGGGGGAGGAAGAGGAACACACTGGACTGTGTGTGGATTGCAGATGTAGTAATCGCGCTGACTGTACTCACTTGCACAGCACAAAACTAAGTCGTTGTAGGCACCTACCACAACTGGCTCTTGTTTCAAACCGTGGATACTCACAAGCCTTTTGAACAACTGAGCTAGGGGCCTAGAGGATGGCGAAACTCTGTTAAGGAATTCCTTCCCTTTTATGTTTATGGCAGTACCTATTGGCTTTTTCTTACGATTGCTTTGAACGCATAGTAAAAGGCGGATAAAATGAGGATCTGACAGGAGAGTGTGTTGAGAGTTGTCTCACATTGGTGAGGGACAAGGTTTGCTATGTGCTTATATGATCTTGTGCTACTTCCCATATTGCCAATTGGTTTTATGGTGGAACCCCAAATTTCATCATGGTATCAGAGCAAGGTTGTCCACGTGTGAAGCCCAACGGCCACATGCGCTCCACGTCATCCAGTTGTTGTCCACGTGTAGGCTTGAAAATCTGCCACACGTGCGGGGGCGTGTTGAGAGTTGTCTCACATTGGTGAGGGACAAGGTTTGCTATGTGCTTATATGATCTTGGGCTACTTCCCATATTGCCAATTGGTTTTATGGTGGAATCCCAAATTTCATCAGAGTGCACCAACGCTTGGAAACCAGCTTGCATTGCGAAACGGACTTAAAACAAGGAAGTCTACAAAGGATTTCAACTAATAAAGACTCTGGAAGATCATCAATATTTCTTGATGATGGCCTGGTTGCTGTTGGTGTCGAGAATATTTTTTGTCTTTTAGGGTGATGAATATGATCATCAGAGGCCGAGGCCGGTGGAGGTGGTGCTGCTGCTGGAGATGATTGGGCTATAATAGTATGATCACGACCTAGACCTCTCATGGCGACCGGCATGAATCTGATCAGATGAAAGAAACGAGAATCAAACTGAAGTGGGAGAGAAATACAAGCAAGGCTAGCCGCAATTGAATTACAGGAATGGCATGTAATTTTATAGCCACGCAACGCACCATCCATATTCCTTAACCTCCTACGAATGGGAATAGGAAAAGTAATAATCCTAATCCTAGAAGGATTATGAATCCTAACCCTAATGAAAATATGTTAGGAACAGAAACGGGGAAATAAATAATGTGTATTTGATAGTACATACTTGCTGCTTAGTTCCGCTCGTTGCATTGCATTCCCGACATCCGATCGTGCTCAAAAATATCTTATAAGGACATGTGCCACGATGCCGCGATGTGAGTGGTTAAAATTTTTATTGAAAATCTAAATATGGATTTTTAATAAATAATGACACGTAACGTTATATGTGTACGTTTTTTACAAAACGTGATATTATGTTTTTGTAATTACTATTTTGAAACTTCATAACTTATTTTGAAAGTAACTTTAAATCTAATGGGTGTAAAATTTATCCTTAGTTAGCCCCACTCTTAACATTTGTGTTTTTTGGATGGTTTATTTTATTTTAGGTGAAGTGTATGAGCTTGTTTGGACGTGCTTTTAAAATGATTGAATTAAAATGATTGAAAGTGCTTGTAGAAAAAATATTTTTGAGTTTCAAAAACACTTTAAGTGTTTTCTGCAAGAAGCACCAGTTATGTGCTTCTTTCAGGAAACACTTTAAGTGTTTTTTCAGGATTTACTTGCATCTTTACTAATGATTGGTTCTAAAAATATTTTCACCAAAAGCATTTTCATTCATTTCAAAAGCATATCCAAACGAGCTCTATATCTTTATGCATGGTGTACTCCATTCACATTGCAAGTAGATTGGGTTTTAGAAATATGTTTTCTAAAAGCGCAACTGGTTATCCAAAAATTTAATAATAAAAAACGCAAACAAGATCAATTTCATAAGCTAAAATTTCACTGTTTACAAAAATACATTAAATAAAAATATACGAATCAGTTGTGTCACCATCATCTTGACCCAATAAGTGCGTCGACTTCGCTAAGATAGACCATACTTGTTCCTCAAGATAAGAAAACCTGATCCAGTATGGAATCAACAAAGATTACTATAGAGATTCCTACAATCTAAGGGTTCGACCTGAGCGGCAATTAATTACACTTCTAAGAACAATATCTGCGAATTATATGCAAGCACGCACAAAATATCACAACTTGTCAGCTAAAAACCATTAAGAGTACATTAATCCATTTCAGTCTAACATCCTGTAAGTTCAAAAAGACGGATGTATGTTTAGTAATCAGAACCTAATTAATCATATTCCCTGCAAAAGCTCAAACAACAAATTCTGAGGCATTGAAGGGTGAACCATAACACCTTCGAGGCTAATGAGCCACCTCGTTGCAGATGTCCACGCCGAAAAGCCTGAAACGTTTCTTTTGATCAGCAAGGATTCCTTCAGCTTCATTCATATTTTGGCTTACAGCTTCAAGTTTACAGTTATCATATTGGTAATTTTTAGCATCATTCTCAACGAAGCAGCTAACATCTTCGCTTTCAACGCCATCCCAGTTAACTTTAACCATGTAAAATGTTTGAGGCTCCTTGTTACCATTGTCCCCCAGTTGCTTGTACTGGCATTGGAAGAATGTAAGAATGTCTTTTGCCTTCAAATGGTGCGTCTTTACGAACCGACTCCAACCCTTGGTGAACACAAAACTCCTACTGCTCTTCCAATAACAGTACCGGAAAGTCCACGACCTCATCATCTTATCATAAAACACTAGCTGGCTGGAGCAACTCTCGACCTTCTGACTTGTGGCTTCAGACATGCTGGGAAAGCACCGTTTGGCATTGCTAAGCGGTATCACAAGTCTATTCAGCTTACCAACATCACTTGGTGTCAGCTCTTTTTGGAAAAGAAGTCGGTTCAACATCTTTCCGTTTCCGTTGTTATGCACCCTAGCCAAGCTGCCACATTGAATATCACTCCTCAAACTCTCCCTTGCAGCGCGACTCTTTCGATATTCTAAGAACTCGGCCTGGTAGGAACCATCCTTAATCATTCTCAACACAGCTTCTTTAGAGTACTGATTTTGAAAATATGGTTCTTCAAAGGTGAATTTGGTCCATGGAAAGTTGCGATGGCAATCGCAACCACGAAGCTTGATTGCAGCACTATCATAAGCCATAGCTGCTTCGTTCTCAGAGCTGAACGTGCCAAGCCAAACCCTTTCGTGATTGGCATATATCTGGGCACCCCAATGCCCATTTGGCTGCTCAACAACTCCTTTGAACCTTTTCGATACACGCCTACTAGCACCATCTGATGAGTCATTCGTAGCAAGGCTTGGACCGCAAACTTCTCCAGTCTTACATTTCACTCCTTTGTTTGAGACCGTGCTTGACATGCCCTCTTCCATAACGCTTCTGCAGTAATTACTAATAGGAAATTTTCAAAACGGAAGGCAAAAAATGTATGAACGAATTATTAATGTTAATAATTAATTATCACAATTTTATGTTCACTAATTAGCTCACATTGAGGATCTTTGATAAGATAAGACTCCAGAATTGAATCGACTGTATAAAAGTATTGGTAGAAGAGTAAACCGATAAAAAAATTTGAAAAAAATTAAAGCCTTTCTCTTTTTTCTTTTGGATTGAAAAAGATCATATATTGATTGAGCATCCAAAAAAGACAATCGCATCTTGTAAATTTCATATTAAATAGCTTACTTAAAAAAAAAAAAAAAAAAAAAAAAAAAAACAGTGATACAAAAACTTAAATTATGTGAACTAGTTTTGATTAGGAAGAAGTACATATTAAGTAAAAAGCTATAGTAATTGTTCGTTCATAACAAGTCAACCAAAAAAAGGAGAATTCTCACGGCACACGTCACTTATCAACACCAATTTACGAGATGAGATCTTCTGCACCTATTTTTACATGTGGCCTCCATGTGCCTTTGTTAATTGAACTAAACATAATTAATGTTAACTTGACAATAATTAAAATAATAAAAAATAAACCAAATTCTCAGCCAATTAACAAAGGCACAGGGAGGACACAGGCAAAAATGGGTGCAGAAAATCTCATCTCCCAATTTACACCAAGGGCTCGAAAAGTACCTATAGTTACTACTCATTCGAACCTTTTTTGACACAAAAAAAAAAAAGAAAAAGAAAAAACAGCCGTCATAGCGCGCGTCATTTATTAACGCGTAAACAATTTATGAAATCTTCTTCAACGACTCAAATTTAGTATCAAATAAATTTCTCGCAAATAAAATTCAAGTCCAGAAAAAAAAAAAAAAAAATCTCGTGGCACGCGTCGCTTATTAACACGTAAACAATTTACGCTAAGGATTCAAAACGTATCTGTAGGTACTGCACCTTCATAACAATTCAAAAAAAAATGAAAGACTGAATCTCATAACACGCGTCGCTTATTAGCACGTAAACAACTTACGAAATCTTTCTCTTTTTTTCTTTTGGATTGAAAAAGATCATATATTGATTGAGCATCCAAAAAAGACAATCGCATCTTGTAAATTTCATATTAAATAGCTTACTTAAAAATAAAAATAAAAAAAAAAACAGCGACACAAAAACTTAAATTATGTGAACTAGTTTTGATTAGGAAGAAGTACATATTAGTAAAAAGCTACAGTAATTGTTCGTTCATAACAAGTCAACCAAAAAAAGGGAGAATTCTCACGGCACACGTCACTTATCAACACCAATTTACACCAAGGGCTCGAAAAGTACCTATAGTTACTACTCATTCGAACCTTTTTTGACACAAAAAAAAAAAAAAACAACCGTCATAGCGCGCGTCATTTATTAACGCGTAAACAATTTATGAAATCTTCTTCAACGACTCAAATTTAGTATCAAATAAAATTCAAGTCCAGAAAAAAAAAAAAAAATCTCATGACACGCGTCGCTTATTAACACGTAAACAATTTACGCTAAGGATTCGAAACGTATCTATGGGTACTGCACCTTCATAACAATTCAAAAAAAAAAATGAAAGACTGAATCTCATAACACGCGTCGCTTATTAGCACGTAAACAACTTACGAAATCTGGTTTCAATAAAAAAAAATAAAAAAAACCAACTTACGAAATCTTCTTCAATGACTCAAATTCATTATCAAAATCAATTTCTCGTAAGTAAAATTCAAGTTCTTCATCATCAACTAGTAATTACCGGGGCAGTTTCGCAAATGAAAGCCATTAGTGAAAGAAACAATTAAATAAAACTACATGAAGTGAAATCTTTTAAGTAGATAACGACTGTTACCTCGACGAGTAACCCGCTGCAAATAAATGGAAGCAGCAAATCTGTTGCTCCTCCTGAAGCTAAAACAAGTTCCTCTCAGAGAAACAAAACAAAAACCAACAACACATATAGAACATCAAAAACTCTATTTGGGCCAGCCTAGATAAAGCTAACACAAACCCTAGCTATTTAATACATTCATTCACCTTGGAAACAAAGATAAAATCTTACCCAGAAAAGGGCAGTAAATCAGAATCCAGGAAAATCTGGCAGTTGTAAAAGGTAATTAATGGCACCAGAAAAAGTTTATAAATTTCTGTCCATATTTGGCACTGCGCTGTGACCCACAAGGGGTTACGTTTCCTCTTTCCACCTCCAGATTTCACAACAAAACCATTTGAGTTGAAACCGGAAAATTTGGCTGTCATCATCAATGCACCCAAACAAAAGAAAATCCAATCAGCGAGTTCAAATCGTTATGAATATGAAAGAAATTGGGTAATGATAAGGAGACCAAATTTAAAGGTAAAGTTTTGAAAATTAAAGGACATAAAAGTTGACGATTGGTTCATTATTTAAACGTCGATAAACATGCTTATTTCTATTGATGACACATCATTTAGTTTGCAATTTATTTATTTTTTTGGTAAATAAAGATATATAAAACAGGGCAAAGCCCAAGGAAAAACAGGAACCAAACAGAGAGGAAAACCCTCAGAGCCAGAAAAGAAACAAAACAGAGGGGAAAAACAGCCCCAACCTAACGCCTAACCCCAGCAGGGAAAGACGAGGGGAAAGCCTACAGCCTAAAGAGCAGCAACATTCCAATTAAGGAGGATCGTCGTGTTAATGGTAGAGGGCTTAATATGCAAAGTACACAGCCGACACCGGATCATATTAGTGATAGACTGGAGGAGAGCAGTAGGGGTTTTCCTACAGTTGTTGAACATGCGGTTATTCCGCTCACACCAAATACAGTAGACTGTGACTGCAAGAGAGAGCTTTTTAACCACCACGGGAAGGGAATTTCCCTCCAATGGGCTGCCACATAGTCCACAAACGAAGGCCAGGGAGGATGAAGCCAAGGAACCCCACACCTCCTCAACACAAGCTGCCACAAACCATTAGTAAAGGGGCAATCAAAAAAGAGGTGGGCATGAGATTCCAAATCCAAGTCGCAAAGCACACAGTTGAGATTGACACGAGAGGAAAACTGACCAATGCGATCAAGCGTAGTTAGCTTGTTCTTGACGGCTAACCATAACACAAAACTAGCACGCGGAATAGAAGCATTATGCCACACCAAATGAAACCAAGGGATTTTCGGAGCAACACACCGGATACAGTTCCACATAGACGCTGAAGAGAACTTACCAGTGTTGCTAGGTGACCAAACAGAGGAATCCAAAATTTGAGAATAAATTAATTAGGGTAATGCTATGGAGACTAAATTTGTAAACTAAATGAAGTGTAACTAATAGTAATGAGCATGTTTATCAACGCTTAAATAATAAATCAATCATCAATTTCTATGTCCTTTAGTTTTCAAAATTTAGTTTACATATTTTATCCCCCTAGCATTACCCCGTTAATTATTGTCTAGGTTTTGAAGAAAATAATACTTTCTGATGGTGTGGCAGACATGGCCAAGCAATTGGCTAAAAAGGTGTGCTCCATTTTTTAGTGTGTCTGGAACACGAGCCGTTATGCTGTTATACTCATATCTCTTTACTTTTATAATGACTTATAGCATATATGTCTGTATTTCGTATACATTGAAAAATCTCTCGTGTATGTATAGTATATATTATTTAATTAATTATTATGATACAAATATTTATGGTATGCATGTATCAAACTGTCTGGGCATTAATTTGTTTCTTTTTGTATCGTAATCCTTCTGTCATCCCCTTTTTGTATGGTAATCCTTCTTCCGTCATGTCCCAAAATAGGAGAAAAGGGAAGGTCGGAGGGTCGGCCTTGGAAAATGAAAAAAAAAAAAAAAAAAAAAAAACAATTGCTTGAAAAAAAATAGAGATATAAATATACAGGGAATAAATAAATAAATAAAATTCAATGCTTATTTTCTTGGAAGAAAGAAAGAAAGAAAGAAAGAAGTAAGAGTGCACCTGGAAATTGGAGCTGACGAGATTGTAGCAATGTAACGGAAGACGGAGAAGAGAGAGAGAGAGTGCGAGGAGGAACATAGTAAGGATGCAAATGGAGGGCAGCGGAGGTGGGCGGTGGGCGGTGGGCGGCTGACAGAAAGAGAAGTGAGCACGCAGCACCACTCAACTCACTACGTACTAGTCCAGTTTACTACTCTCCCTCATCCACTCAACTCACTTCATACAGCAGCTTATACTTTAAGTCTTTCTGTTTATAGCTGACTACACTATCTATCTTCTTCCTCAACTAACATACTGTACTCCCCACTCTACTCCAGCTAAAGTTTATTTTGTATAGGAGGGATTCATAGCTCAACTTGTCAAGAGCATGTACCATCAAATACGAGGTCACAAATAAAATGTTCGCCCTATGTAACTTACGGTGTGTTTTTTTATATGTAATCAAAATAAGAAATTAGATATCGATTACAGTTACTATGTGCTTACCAATTTTATGATAATCAAAACACAAATATATTATCCGAAATGGGACTTTGAACCTAGAACATCTTTCTAACATTAGAACGAAGAGAACTACTAGACTAGGACCTAGTTGATAACTTTTCTAACAATTACGATGAAAATAGGTGATATGTACGTAACTGTTGCTCATCATCATTTTTAAGAAAAATTTACACGTTTTTGTATACAAACAAGTGTCTCACCTTCCTCAAATTCCCCTTTCTTTCAAACAAGCAACAAGATAAACTTTAACACATTGGTGGTGTTGGTACTCAAAGAACGTATAGACTAATATACATCCACTCCATTTGCACTTGTAGTGTGAACAAGTTCCCACATATGAACCTATGTTCTGAACCATGGGACCATGGGCCCTATGGTCTAGAGGCCCATACAATCAAAGTCCAATCCAGTCGGTCCACGACCACTGAGGCTTAAACACCCGACCACCCCCCCCCCCCCCCCCCCCCCCCCCAACGCGGCCCACTCACCCATGCGCGCCATCGGATCTTACCGAGCAGTCCTCTCCGACTCACAGCAACCGAATCAAAGATTCAGAGCTCTCTCTCTTCTGATTTCGAATCAATGGCCAAGGAAGCTTACGCCGCACGAAACCCAGATGAGGTTCACACAGACGTGCTCTCCAATGCCAGACAAGCTTGCTATAAGGTCCTATTTCGCACTCAATCAGTCAATCTCTCTCCTCCATTCTTTTTCTTCTGAAACGTAAATGTCAAGGATTGAAATTTGGGGTTTAATCTGCAACTTGATGTGCTTGAAAGGCTCGGGACGCTTTCTATGCGTGTGTGGAGAAAGAATCGGACAAGAAGCAGACCGAAATCGCATCGAAGGGCCAGTTGTACGCAGCAGAATGCAAAGCTTCGAGGGAGGAGTTTGTCAAACACTGCCGTACTTCTTGGGTAAAATCTGAAATCCCCAATTCTCAAGTTTCAATTTTTATTTCACATTGTGGGATTTTGAGTTTCATGGAGCTCAAAGTTTTTGTTTTTATTTATTGGATTTTTGTTATTTATTTAGTTTTAATCTCTTGAGGGGTTTTGGATGGTTTAGGTGAAGCATTTTGATGCGCTCTACTGCAAGAACAAGAGTCTGAAGAGGCTTTTGGATGATAAGGATTCGAGGAGAGGTCCGTTGTCACTTCCACAGCCTTACACTTTCAAGCCTACCACCACTAGTTAAAACTTTTCATGTCAATTTTGGTTGAATAAATCAGTTTAATGTGTTGTTGTACAGCAATGGTAATGTGGGATTAATGCCTAGAGCTTACTTCTGACGGGTAAAAGATTCGTATGAAGAAAATGAGTATCGGTTTCTGACTCCATTTTCGTGGATCACATGTCAAATGCTTACTGAATACATTTACGTACATCTGCACTTACGTTTTATGACAATACTGCTTGATGCTATGATCTATTGTGTCTCATTGCTTCTATGTTATAAGTTATAACTTTACTAGGAATACTTCGGTGGGAGTGGGATTACATTTACATAAAACTTAGGATACCGATAATTGCAGTGAGTGGAACGTTTATCCATTTTCGCAGGGGTATAAAGCTTGACTTGGCCCCTGAAGACTGAAGGAATCATCCTGATCGGTTCCTGGGTTCTTGTTCAATTCATTATCCGGTGGGAGGCGGAGATCTATACTGGTTTTGAGGCTTGCAGAGGGGTGGTACCACTTTTGGAAGTGTCAGTTTTTGGTGTCTATTTATGTTTGAATAAGAAACATTGGAGAAGAAAGGTGTCTATACCTGCCAAAATGTGCTTTTCGCACAATTTTATTTTGTATTATTTTCAATGCTTACGTAGTTGGAATACTTCTCTGTGGTTCTTAAGTTTGATGTCTTTACACACCTAAGACATCTAGGCAATTGGAAGAATGAAAGAGGTAGCATGTGGTCAATCCCAGTGTTCTGATCGAAGGTAGCCGTGGAGAGAATGTAGAGAATTTCAGAGCTCAGTCGATATGAGAAGCCGAGGATTTGCTGAGCTAAAACAGTAAGTAAACTGGTTATGATAAGAAAACTTCAATTTGTTTACAGGTTTTTGAGACTTGAAATTGGAGTAGAGATGCTTGCTTAATTTCTCAACAGGGAAACTGGATGATGTGATTAGGAATGGAGTAGAAAATCCTTGATACATTCCTTCTGTTTTTCCCGCTTTTTACATTACAGGGTTGAGATCTCGGATCTCGAGCTAGAGATCATGTGCTTGATGGATTCGATTCTTACCGATTGAACGTGAAATTTTTTACATCTGCATTTGGAATGACTGTGAAACTGCAGATCGTGCTTCTAGTTAGCGACAGTTGATACAAGCATATCGAATTCATTGTTGAAGGTTACTGACATTTTCTTTTTAGCTCTGGAACCACAGTTCATAGGTTTGAAGAAACCTGCAAGTTCAGAGAGTTTGCTTGTATTGTTCCCCTTCAATTTGGACGCAATTTTGCGAAAAAAATATCGCAAAACCAACACGATTAGGTCGTTTAGTAACTTGTTGAATTTGAACTAATCAAAATCAATTGGTTCTGGGATTGAATTGAATTCGGAGCAGTTTTGTTCAGATAGGTTATCCGCAATCTGATGAAGGCTGCACTTGCAGATGAGTGCCACCTTTCTTTATATGAACGAATTTCATCTCAGTTTTTCTCTCTTCTAAGTATAAGAAAAACATCGGTAAGGTTGCGTGATTAGGAAAGCTCTCGTAGTAGGTGGAACCAACGAAAGGTCAGATGTGATTAAAATACATGAGGTTTTATGTTTTTGAGAAAAATACTTTACAGATGACAGTGGTCGGCCCTGCCAAATTTTATAATCTTCGTCCTTTGCCTTGGCTGTCATATCTCTACGCACTGCAATCGCATTTTCTGAATAGAACAATTCAGGGAAAATCGTTTCTGAGTTTATTAGTCTTGAAAAGGAACCACTAATCTTAATTAAGTGCAAGTAAAAATATTGAGAGATTTTTCAATCTACTCAGAACATTCGGCCGTACGTCATATGTTATCATACATAAATGAAAGAGCAACACCTAATCTTAATCAAGTGCAAGTAAAAATTATGGTGTATGGTCAACTTAGTTCTAAACAATTGACACGTGTCCTTTTATTTTATTAATTTTTTTCAATTAAAAAAAGTAACATTTTATGTGAAAGTTAACTAGAGTTAGGTGAAATGACACATGTCAATTGATTAGGTGTATGGTGAGCATACACCATAATTATGATGGTAACAAAAAATGCTTCCATTTTTTTTAATGTGTCTCTCTATTTGTATAATAGCATATGGCGTATGTGTCGGAGTTTCAAACATACTAAAAAATCTCTAGTAAATATTAAACAAATATACTTTGGGAAATGTAACAACAATTTGCAATGCCACATTTTTGTTATTTTTGGCTCCTGCAACATTTTTCTTATTAGTTATATTTATGAACCGTTTAATCATCCTGAAATCATATTGTGCAATCTCTTTGACTAGCTCAGTGGAGTTATTGTCACATTCTAGTCTCGACACCGCCGTAACACGATATTATTCGTTTTGGGCCACGCTCTCACGGTTTTGTTTTTGAGAACTCACATGAGAACTTCCCAGTGGATCACCCATCCTAGGATTACTCTTGCCCGAGCTCCGATGGAACTCGAAGCCAGTGAGTTCCCAAAAGGCCTCGTGCTATAGGGAGGGAGCATGTACATACAAGGGACATCACCCCCTCTCTGTTGGTCGATGTGTCGATGTGAGATCTCACAATCCACCCCACTTAAGGGGACCCCGACGTCCTCGCCGGCACATCCGCACCGAACGGCAGAGTGGCTCTGTTACCATTCTGTCACGTCCCAGTCTCGACTCTGCCATAGCACGATATTGTCCGCTTTGGACCACGTCCTCACGGTTTTGTTTCTGGGAACTCACCCTCTCTCTGTTGGTTGATATGGGATCTCACAATTATGGGCAAAAATAGATTAATAATAATAAAAACAATGTAATAATAATTATAAACCCTAAACCATAGTGAGGTGGTTCAATTGTTGAAGACGAATTTTAAGTCCGTATTTAACACAAGTTTTGAGTTTGATTCCTAACACTAATAAATCACACGACGGTGGCATGGGAGATAATGTTTTTTTAAATTTTTTTGGCTTTCGAAAAAATGAATTGTCGTGATAAAGCTACTAACTGATCCTTTTTTTAAAGAAAAAAAATTAAATAAACCCTAAAAAATATTAGGGATTTAGAAATGGAGGGTCAATGAGTGAATGATGGGGTGTTGAAGAATTGACAAAAAGTAGTGGACTACATGTCTCTTAATATTCCCATGTGCTCATGTATGAAATATTGAAAAAAGAATGCGAAGAAGAATGTGTAAATTGAATATTTTGGGCAGATCTTGGAAGATCAAGCTTGAAAGCTCTTTGATACCAATATCAACCTCCAAATCAATCAGCCGGCTGTGGGCACTGGGCATGCATCCCTGTCGCTCTCGGTCTCGTCGTAATAATAAACAAAATACAAAAAAGGAGGGCAAAAGATGAAAACGATGGTGTGAAAATCACTATCTTTTTTAAAGGCAATAAGTCCTTACAGCTTGAGAGATTCTTACATTTGGAGAAAGATTTATAAACTATGACTAGACATGATGAACGATAGAGAGATGGAGTTATATACTCAATGACTTGTGAATAACGATGTTAGTCGTAACTAAGCACCGAAGTCATAAAAAATATATGATGTTCTCATCATACGAGTCAAACTTTATATCACTTCCAACTACGTATAAACAAATTATACTGAACCAAGAAGAATTGATAAATCATATAAAAGAACATGTTATCTTTAACCTCTCCTTTTTTTTTATTTTTTTTAAGTTTTGTTTCATTAGTCATGGTGCTTTCTAACCTAACAATAATTAATAAATAATCAATACAAGTCTTTAATTTTGATTTAACTATCATAGGATAATGGAATAAAGAAGGTAAGTAAAGGGTAATATAATATGTGTTTTTTTTTAATAACATAGGATAATGGAATAAAGAAGGTAAGTAAAGGGTAATATAATATGTGTTTTTTTTAATAAGAAGGGGACATAGCTTCGCCATGATAATTTACCTTTTCGAGAGCCGGAATGACTCACATAAACATTTTATCCTTTTTTTGGTCACCATGTGTTATTTACTAGTGTCAGATATCGAATCCAAGATACACCGTGTGAAACATAAGCCTTAAATTCGTCCTAACTATTAGACCACCATGTGATGGTTAATATAATATGTGTGTTGTCCCTTGCCTTTTGTCAACAATGTATACCACCTCAACTCTAGGAATCACCCAAACGCAACTCTTTCTAATCACATATGATAACGTGATTACGAATCGATTTGGATTTGAACCGTCAAGTAATTATTTGTGCTGTGGTTCATTAAGTTTGCTTTGTTTGTTTGTTAAGTTTCTTATGCTCCAAGTACTAGAGAGTTGATATGGAGAAAAAACTTCGGTATTACAACCTAATTATATTCGTCGTCAGACTATTCTTATAAAGGAATGAATCTTTTGTGTATTTAAGCACGATTTAGTATGTAAGAGTACAATTTATCAATGTACATAATTTCACATGTTGAATGAGTATTTGACCAATTACGTAATCAGACTGTCTTATTGAAACATTACGTTCAGATAGTCAAATAGTGTGAAAATCATAAAGAATTTAACGGACTCCCATGATAACTTATCATTTACGTCTCGAGTTAAAAATCATCCACAAAAAAAAGGAGAAAATTGTTGATACATGCAAAAGAAGGGTAAAATCTGACTCCAAGTTGTCTAGCAATCATCATCGCAACGATTGAAGGAGATCAAAATTATTTGACCCACAAATTTTTGTGTATAATGACTATTCAAATTTGAAGGGTTTAGAAAGATGGGAAGAAACAACAAGAGTTAGGTACCACTTAAACCTAACATCCAAGAGACTGATGGATCCTTCCAAGTTCCAAACTTCCAACAACCAAAAACAAAATTAGAGTTCATGGGTGGGTAAGTTGCATTGTATATTTTTTTATGCCAAATTATTATTATTTTTTTATAGACAAATCACAGTTTAGGGCATTGCTAGAGAAAAAATTTCTAACATATAAAGGAACAAACCATAATTTTGGTCATGTTGTCTGACTCTTACGACTAGTGTACTAAGTCAACTTTCACATTAAATGAGAATGTAAAGTCATGTTAAACAAAAATCTCATACTTTTGTAAGACGTACACACACCTCTTGCCAAGCTTTTCTTTAAATTGTCATACACAAGGTGTTTAGGCTTACCAAGTGAAGTGCCTTTGCCGTAAAATGGAAGAAAAATATAACACTCAGTTGACCTAAAATCTAAAAGAACTTTTAGCAAATAAAACCTGAAAAAGAAAAAGTCATCAAAGCTTAGCCTAACCGCTGCCTACTCCTTTTCGATAAAAATACTCCTTAATAATTCTCTCATCATTATTAAACCCTAATCATTTCATTACCAACCTATAATCATGATTTTTCAAGATAAACATGCTCGATAACTTTGAAATATGAAATATCTCGAAACATATCAGAAATTCACAAGTACATTGGAGGAGAATCGAGATCCTCTTTAGAATTTTTGTTTCAGGAGTCCAATGACCAAGAGATTCGAGGCATTGAAAAGAGAGATCCAGACCTTTAGTTTGTACGAGGTAAGTCAATGTGATGGGCTAACGTGATAAGTAGTTCAGATCTCATAGTCTTTGAACTCCAGACACAAGAACCCTGACATAATCTCAATTCATTGCGAACCAAATTACACTCGAAAATAATAATTTTAAAACGACAAAAGAAAAGATTAAATCAAGGGGAAAAAACAAAGAGACCCCAAAAACATCTTTTTGTAAAAAGGGGTTTTAATAGGGGATATGGTGGTGTGGTTGAGTTAGCTTTTTAGCCAAAGTCTACGCAAATACGGCGTCGTTGGAAAAGCACCACCCTTGATGCCTTATTTTCGTAGACTTTAGACGGCCTTGGAGTCCACGTCACTATGTGCGTTCATTTATCGCCAGAAAGTAAATCCAAAGCCAAAAGGTCAGTCGACGATCGACGACGGCGTCGTCAGTCAGGGCTTGGAGACGGAGGTGGCGTCCTTGACGGAACCGTCAACCCCGCCGTTACCCATGGTGGCTGACTGGACGGTCAGCACGGACATGCTGGGAGAGGAGGGCCCGTCACCGCCGTTGGACGGGACAACTTGGTGCTTGTTGCTGTTGTTGTGGAGGAGGGGGTTCCTGGAGTGACATGTGGCGGTGGAGATGGCGGTGGCCAACGAAATCGGCATGAGGCAGAGGCCTTTTCCCTGGAGGTACTGCATGGCGGAGCCCATGTCTTCCTCCATGAGCTTGGCGACTTGGTGTTCCGCCACCGTCATGCTGTTGTCGTTAGATGAAGAGGCCGTTTGGTTGCCGTTTGAGCTCCGTCCGCGGGTCCCGCCGTTGCCAGTGGCTTGGATACAGTCACCGCCACCCTACAGCGACGACCAAAAATTAAAATATTAGTTGATTTTTTTCCTAAGGATGTGAAAAGCAAAGGACAAAGGCTAAAAGAGAAAGAGGAATCTGAGAAAGTGGCACGCGTGCAGCTTTTTCTTTTGTCGTTTTGGATGAAGGAGAATTTGGGGGTTGGCTGGGTACACTGCTGGGTGTAGGGTGGGTTAAAATGTGGTGGTGTTGGTGGGTTTCCGCTTGGTCAATTTTCATTAATTTTTTGCACGAAATCGACACTCCCATACCACATTGTGAAAATTTGACGGATTTCATACACGAAAGTGTTAAAAGTGACGAATGTCCTCGTCTTGCAATTTTCCAACTACAATATCTCAAATCAACGACTTATTTACACACGTACATCTTTGTGTTAGTACCTAAGGCAATAACGTAATGTCATATGTTTAAGCTTTTTCATATGACAACGGTGCGTTATAAGTTTAGAATATATCACAGAGTGTACTTGGTGTACATAAGTCGAGATTCCAAAAGTATATATAATCGTAAAATATGGGTGGGTTTATTTTGAAATGAATTTACCTCAGAGGACATATCAGCAACAAGGGGAACAACAGCACCTGCACCGCCCAACCTGCTCATGCTCAGAACCTACATATTGTGGTGTGCCCAAAAAGCACAATGCCAGTCAGTAAACATAACTAATTAACAAATTAATTACTTAATTATCATATCCAGATTCTAATCTAGCAAACAATATCAAGTCAACCACCAGGGAATCTCTCTTTTTTTCCTTTAATTAATCAATAATTATACACTTATGAGCACATAAAATAATAAGTTTACTTAAAAGATGAGAGCGGTACCTTGACTTGGAGCTGGAGGAATTTTACATAATCGATTATCTCATCCAGCATTGAAGCTTTGTCTGTCTGTCATTCCAAAACCCACATCCAATTCATTAAATTATTAGATCCCATCTCATATGGAAAACATATATGTATACGTATACACACACATGACATATGGAAATATACTAAACTAGTTTTAAACAACCGATAGCATGAGTGGTTTAAATTGTTAGTTGTTAGGAAGGGAGGGGACTCGTGGGGATTGAATTCGAACCAGAGTGCATATACATGATTAACTTCCGTCCTTGCAGTAAAGCACCATCTGCACCCTAAACTGGTTTTACACATACTTAAAATTAGTTATTTGCGACCCAATAAGTATATGGTTAAGCTACAAGAATATAGGCAGTCCACCGTTTTGGAGGCTGGAAAGGCTCGAAGGGGCATTTCAACCTTCCCTGTCCACCATCGTGTGATTCACCGCACCAGAAATCGAACCCAGGACATGCCGCATGGAATACAAGCATGAAATTCATCCCAAACCATTGAGTCACCCCGTGGTGGTTTTACTTAATCATTAGATTAATTAGATTAAAAAATTATTGATACTAATATTTTCTTGAGTCAATATTAAATAATACAAGAATGCAAGTCTAACTAACTAGTAAAGTTTCCAATACTCCATTAGGGTCGTCCGGAGTACCCCTTTTTCTCCCTTCTTTTTGCGCACGGAAGGGTTAATTGCCTTTTTTTTTTTCTTTTCAAAACAAAACCTCCATACTGAATGGAAGACGAACAACTGTCTACACCTACACTCGCTTTTTAAGTATCACGATATTCTAAGCCAATAACACACTATAATGTATTTTTACTTTATCATTGTATAATTACTTTGACAAACCAATATAGTGACATATTAACGATGTGTTACGCACTAGATATTTTATGCTCAATCGTTTACTTTTTCGTGTCACTTAACACTACTTAGCATTGAAGAAAAATTGCTAACAATAAAACGCAAATAATTACATCTTTTAATCTCGATTAACAGACTATGTACGATTGAGAAGTAAATAATTGGTTAATTAATTAATTAATTGATTTAAATTACCTTGTTGCCATTGGGAACGAGCTCCTGCAGGGCCTTCATCCTCTCTGCAATTCTCTCCCTCCGTAACTGCAAGTGCAACCCCATTTCAGTCAGAAATCAGAATAACCGACGAATAGAAACAAACAAAGGATTGCAGCCGTTTCTGTTTGGTTGCGCAGATAACAACAAAAAAACAAAATTGACTGAAACGCACTCTTTCGGCTATGCTGTGTGGGTCAGTGGCTTGACCTCTTCTCGCCCTGACTCTGGGCCTGGGTTGGGCCGGCGCGGCCCCGGCCGAGCCACCCGCCGGAGCTTGGTTAACCGCCGCCCCTGCACCTCCGTAGTTCTGCGCTTGCAGCTGACCTCCCTGTGTATAATTATCAATCCGAATTAAAACAAATCGTGATTAATTAAATTAATAATAATAATAATTAAATAAAATTAAGAGCAGGGGCATGCCTGAGGGTGGTGAAAATTTGGAGACTGAGAATTAGCAGCATTATGCAGTGATGCACCGAAGCCATTGAACAGGGATTGAACGGAAGAAGCCCCATCGCCGCCCTGTAAAATAACGTATTTACATTTATGCCACTCCATTAGTTCGCCATTGTAAATTTACATTTATGCCGTCAGTTACTCCAGACGCAGAGAGATGGAGAGAGATACTCACCACTTGACTGGGGGATTTGAAGGAGGAGCCGTCGCCGACGTCGTTGTTGGAGCGCTCAAAGTCGCCGTTGTTTCCCAAAGACAATCCCATGGGACCAAAGCCGGAGTCGGCGGCGCCTGATCTGGACATCATGAGCTGGTGCTGGAGCATCATGGCGGCAGCAGCTGCGGCTGATGCGGAGGCGGACTTGTTAGCGCCGGAACCGGCGCTGATCTGCTGGCTGCGAAACTTGGCCGCGAGGGTGGCGGAGTCGTCGTAGGAGAAGACGACATTGTCGGGGTTGGAAGAGAGCGGAGGCGGGGCATCGTCGGCGGCAGAGGCCCAGGAGGGGCCGAGGGTGGAGAGCATTTGCTCGAGGAAGTCGTCGTGGGTGGCGGAGTCGAAGTGGGAGGCGGAGGGGGTTGAACTTTGATGATGCATCTGGGAGTGAGAGTGTGGTTGTTGTTGGATGTGGTGCTCGTCTTGGAGGGGGAGTTGGGAGGAGGAAGCTGAGGAGTTCAACAAGGAGTTCATTTCCTGCATTTCTCTGCTACAAGGCTGCATATATATATATATATATATTGTTATATATATAGATATACTATATAGACAGATGACTAGAGATGATTAGATGGAGATTAATCAAATTTGGGGAGGATTAATTAATAAGATTTGGTGGTTTTAGAGTGGAATTATTGGAGGAGGGAAAGGTGAGAGCGTTTGGGAATGGCGGTTTTTGGTGGAGGGAGGGGAGTGAGAGAGATTATAAATAGGAAAAAAGATGGGGCCCGTTCTCACCCATCAAACGCGTTTAGCATTTTGGTTAGACAGATGACGTCACTAGAGTAGAGTATACCTGAGAGTACCATATCCGCATAAGTACTGTACTGAATCCGTTTTATGGTTCAGGTCATGGCAGCGTGTCCGTCTCATTTTACTTGAATTTGAATTGAGAAATATTAAAGGGAATACGGGTTTAAGTCAAGCATGGTGTCCGTCTTTTTTCACTTGAATTTGAACTAAGTTAAGTATAATTTCTTAATAGTGGGGCCCTCTCTCTATGTACTATATGTCGTCTCACAGTTTAACTTAAATTGTCGTGTCAACATTATAAAACATTGTGCTAAAAACATGATGTGTCAAAGAGTTCATGAAGAATCTCACTTGTCAATAAATGGTTACCATGGAAAACAACCGAATTGATTAGTTATGTGACCAATACGCAATGTGTTTAGAAGTTCATGCGCTATAGAACTTGCCACTAAAAACTAGCTTAAACTGGCTTGTTAGTGAAGGGTGCTTAAAAACTTCCGTTTGGTGGGCTGGATGTGGTTGAGCCTTAGGAACAGGATTGGATTGAAACAAACTTGTAAGACATGACTTATAACTCATGTTTAATTATTAGATAACTCACTTTATTATAAATTCATAACCCATCATGTCTAAGTCTTATTCATCTCACATTTTGACACAACAAATAAAAAACTTGATTCAAGTCTATTTTAATTGATCACAATCTATCCCAACTAACCTATCAAACAAGCCACTCCAAGAGATGTTTTTCATGGACAATTGAATCCTAACTCAATGTATTTAACGTTGGGTAAAAGAATCGCTCAAAATGTTCAAAACAAGCAAGTCGAACCAAGTTGATGGTTCGATTCGGTTTTCTCAATGACTACTAAAATTACTATATGAAGTCCACTTTGATTCTCTTAATTTCTTAGAAGGGAAAATTAATTAAATCAAACGTAAGCCAATCACTAAATGAATTGATTTGTTTCCGTTCATGTCTTCTACTACACTACTAGTTTAGGGTCTAAACCGAATCAAATTGAACTCTTGAAAACATTTTTCCAATTACGATATGGACTCTAAAACAAGTAAAACCAAATTGCGTCCACCCTCAATTGTAACTTGAATCTAATATTGTGCGTGTTATTGTAATTTTTGTTTTAATAATTTTCATAATGTACAAAACTCAATTATGTTAGTTACTCTCGGATCTGAATTCTCCTCCTATTTGAACGCTCAAGATTAAGCTACAACATCATTTTGTTTTATCTTCTAAGAAATAAAAAGAGAAAGAAAAGAAAGGAGAGGAGAGAAAAATAGAGGGGGTGAGAATTCAACTTCGTTACTCCCACACGTTTGTTTCTCTCATTTATCCAACCCATCTCTATCGCAAATTTTTTCTCTAATTTCGGCAACTTCGTTGCGTGGTGGGTTTGTAAGTAGGAAGTAACCATTTTTCTTTGGGCTTGGCATTCACATCAAAGTTCAACATGTTCAATCATATATAGTCCTTTCTTCTTAAGAAAAATGAATTCTTAAATCATAGCCTTTTAACTTCAATTTAAAAAACTCACATTTGCATCCGCCTAGTCTTTGTCTAGACGTCTAGGCATTAGGTCTCAACTCACCGTCCGACTAGTATCTTTTAGAATACTGATAATTCACCAAATGATTTGTTCAAGATTTACATCGCATTTTTTTTATACAAGAGCATCATCAATGTGCAAAGATTAGAAAATGGGTACCTACATTTTTAATTAGGGTTTTGGAATTTCAACCACTAAAATGCTCAAGCTTTGTTTGCCAAAAGCACGACCAGTGGGATTATGATCTTGTTATGTTAAAATTCAGCAGCGTTGTGATTGTTGTGCCCTCTCATTTGGGATGCAATCTTAGTTGTAATTCCAATTTCCAAACCATATTCATTGCATCCAAATATCGAATATTATTAGGTTAAGAAATTCACATTCTCATTCATTTCTTAATCGATTTGTTTAGTTTGTTAACAATGGATAGTGATTTTCGCACTTTTTTTTTTCTGCATGCAGTAAGTAGTTCTTATGGCATCGGACTAAAGTCTCGCGAATTGATCTTTTACAACACTTCTTTTATCAATTAAATGCTTTTATCTGTAGAATAAAACATCTATGTATACCTATATTTTTTTTTATTCATACTTCGAAGTTTATGAAGCTTATTTCTTTGTTACAACTGATAAAAATTCTTGTTTTGAAATTAGAAGGGGAGCGTTGAGGGGAAGCGAAAGGTGTAGTCGGACATAATCACAAATTTTAAGGGGCCTCAAAAGTTTTGCCATCTAATATTATGTAATAATCTTCTATATTTAAAAAACTTTAAAATCTCATTGTGCACTGCTTAAAAGAGTAATTTTTTTCCTTTCTAAATATAAAAATTTAGAGTGCAATGAGATATTTTTGGTGTCAATAGTAACATGCTAAAAAGGGATATTTTTCAATTGTATTATATAATAATGTTATATATTCAAGTGAAACTTCAAAGTTAGAGTTTTGAAGTTTTTTTTTTCTTTTCATGTTTGGTTGTTGAAGATTGAAATGCTTTTGATCATTTAGTGAATGTTATATTTGTAGCTCTTTTTACTTATAATTAATGACATTTGTAAACTTGTAATCAGTGAGTGCTAAAGTTTGTTTTGATTTAAGTGATTGTTTTCTGACATCAATACATTGTCCTACTTTTCTAAAACCATCTTAAAGAGGAGCCTTTTTTATAAATTTCGCACAGGACTCCCAAAATCTTAGAGACGACCTAACTGAAATGATCGGGTCACAAATGGAAGTGATCATCATTGACATTCATATTTTACGTATAAACCCATGTACTCTTTTAGACAGTTCATGCACAAGGATCTCAATAAACCATATCCTGCTCCTAATTAATTGATTAATTAAACAAGTATAAAATAGTATATTCATTAGTTTCAACCTTCTTGGCAATGGTTTGAGCTGTGAAGTATGAATATATAATTTTTAATCAAACCGAAATCTGACTCATACAACAACAATAATAATTAAATTTTATTCTACTAAGTAGGGTCGGCTGTATGAATTCTAGAACGTCACTACGCTCGATTTTGCGCCAAATCTTTCGTTAACTCCAGTTACTCTGTATCTTTTCTTACAGTGTCTTTTCACGTCTTCTTAGGTTTTTCTCTACCCCTTTTGAACTGACTCTCTATCTCATAGTTGCATCTTCTAACTGAAGCAACTGTAGGTCTTCGACTCACATACATGTCAAAATCATCTTAACCGATTTTCTCTCATCTTATCTTCAATTGCAGCCACTCCTACTTTACCTCATATATCCTAGTTCTTAATCTTATCATTTCTCGTGTGCTCACAGATCTAACGAAGCATTCTCATCTCCGCTACATCTTAATTCTCATCCACACTCATTGGTCAACATTAATTTTAGTGATTAATCAGCTGAAAATATTTTAAATACAGATAAGCATATATGTGATCTCCTACTTAACCTTAGTTAACAAGACATTATTTGAAATCCGGAGAGACACCAAAAATTCGAATGGGTTTGATTATTAAAATGCTCCCAAAATATGTAGGTAGATGTCCTTGTCCTGTACCAATCACTTCCCCACTTTTCTATGCTCTTTAGTCTTTACACCTCATATAATGCCATATACATGTTACTTATTATATGTCAAGGCAATCCCTAAATTAAATCATTAAACATGATTATCATGTTGTTTAGTCAAGAGTTGGGTCACTTGACGAGTGTTATAAGAACACGAAGATATATATTCCATATTATTTGTATGTGTTTCACCGGTGTAGGAGCATGCGTGTATATATATCTCCAGATCTTTTGTGAGGTATGATGCACCATATGAATAACATGGTCCGACAATCAAACCTTATAATTTATCTCTATACAAACATGACATCATACTTAAGAGATATCCACACTAAACATTTTTGGCGAACTAACAATCCAGATGCCTAACTTAATAATTATGTTGTCTACTTGTTTGGAAATGTACATAAAAAAATAAAAAAAAAAAAAAAAAACAGGCTATTTGGAAGTGCATTTTGTAATAAGTATGTAAAAATTATACTCAAAATTCAAACGCTTCCTGAAAAGCTTCAGGAAAGTAGTAAGTGCCAGATATAAGAATTTCAAGCCAACTTTGATATGCCGGATGTAAGAATTTGATTTGGCATCTAAAAGTTCAACTGCAATCACATCCTTATCAGAAACTTCTTATTCATTTCATTTCTAATTTTTGGAACTGTACATGAATATGCAGCGTTGGCAGGGTTCAGATCAGTTTTCAACTCATGCATCTATGAATTTATAGTTTAAATATTATTACTTAAGTCAACTCTAGAAAGTTCTGCTTAAAATATTTTGAAGAAACTTTTGGAGAAATTTTCAATATGTTCGGAATACAGCCCGGTACATTAAGTGTCATAATATAAGTGGTTGGATACTTAAAAAAAAATATCAATCATTTGTAATATGACATTTGGGGTATCACGTCATACTTTTGACAGACTGAAATTTTTATGAAACTTTTGGATGTCTAATTTGTCTATTAAAGAACAAGAACATGTCCAGAGAACTTTATTTGGGAACCTAAACCAGCAAATTCCACTCCAATATTCATAGCTACCCAATTCACGTATATGTTAATCATACTAGTTGGTCAGAACAATGTACACACCGCCTTGCAATTAACTCATCCTTGCAGATTAGAATATCGCTATGTTAATCCAAAAAGGGTTTTTGTAAAAGAAAAACCCACCCAAGCAATAGGCATGCATTTCATCTTTTGGTTAATTAGTCATCAAACACTTTTCCAAAAAAAAAAAAAAAAAAAAAAAAGTCATCAAACACTCTAAGCATGCATTTCACTAACCAATCTCAATGCACCTAAGTGCATTTTCACGTCCACATTACGTACTTACCCTAGAATTACTAATTAGTATTAGTGAAAAAGACAAATAAGTTTATGAATTAGCTAATTATCTTTATTGCATATACGACGTCTTGAAGCCCAAGGATAAGTGTAAGATCCCGCATCGCTCAGGGGTGTGGATCCTGTAAGCCTTATATGTATATTCTCATCTTTACCTAGCACGAGGCCTTTTGGGAGCTTACTGGCTTTGGGTTCCGTATGAACGAAGTTAAGCGAGAATGAGCCAGAGCATTCTCAGGATGGGTGACCCACTGGGAAGTTCTGCTCGAGTGAGTTCCCAGAAACAAAACTGTGAGGGTGTGGTCGAGGCCCAAAGCGGACAATATCGTGCTACGATGGAGTCGAGCCGGGGTTGTGGTGGAGCCCGGGTCGGGAAGTGACAATTTGGTATCAGAGCCAATCCCTGACCGGAAGTGTGCCGACGAGGACGTCGGGCCCCTAAGGGAGGTGGATTGTAAAATCCCACATCGCTCAGGGGTGTGGATCCTGTAAGCCTTATATGTATATTCTCATCTCTACCTAGCACGAGACTTTTTGGGAGCTCACTGGCTTCGAGTTCCGTAGGAACTCCGAAGTTAAGCAAGAATGGGCCAGAACATTCCCAGGATGGGTGACCCACTGAGAAGTTCTGCTTGCGTGAGTTCCCAGAAACAAAACCGTGAGAGTGTGGTCGAGGCCCAAACGGACAATATTATGCTACGATGGAGTTGAGCCCGGGTCGGGATGTGACAATAAGGCTCAAAAGCACCTTAAGAAAAAGACGGTAAGTCTCAAGTAATTACAAAATCACCACTCATCGCAAAGCGCTTGTAGCTCAATTGCTTAAAAACGATTAGACGAAAGTTCTGTGTTTGATTTCTTCCGTAACCAGCCCAAAAGTTTGCTAAAGGTTGGAGACCATCACACAAGAAGGCCCAAACTAAAGTGTTGCGAACCTTAAATCATGCCCAAGACACCAAGGATCAAAGCAGTACTTGGCTAATATATGTAATGATATGGTTATAAAACTAAAAAGTAATACAAGTCTCTCAGTTCTTATTGACCGAGTTTCCAAATTCATCAGGTACAGAAGAGAAGCCTAAAGTTCTTGCGGGAGCTTAAAACATCATGTAATAATCGCTTGATGCAGCCTTTCGATAAGGGTATTGCCCATTATTCTCTTTTTCTCAACTCCATTTGTCCGACGATGACACATTTTTATAGTCTGCAGCCTAAAAATTCACTTGCACATTTCACTAAATCCTCTACTACAACGACATTAAGTAGCTTCGATTACTATATGATCACCGGATTCGTTATTAACACGGTCACTAACCCATGGTGTAAGAAGGGGTTGGCAAGTTGATTACAGTGGTCTTGATCTTGGTCATCATGTTGATGCTGTTGGTGATTCCTTGTGACCCAATTCCACTGTCCTTTATGCCCTGTCAAATAAATCATTCATAAAAATCGTCAACATGACGTTCTTGGAACGAAATTCTGGCTGTCGATAAAGGAGAATCAAGGGACAAAATAAACAATTGTGTAGAAGGATAAAAAAAGAGTGCGGAAATCATTTCCAAAACTAATTTTCCGGACTTTTGAAGGGTTACCTGGAACGGAAAATGGTCTGGTCCGCGAGCAGGTGCGGAGTTTATTTGAACAGTTCCCGTCTCCATTGCATCACCAATCAAAATGGCCTTGTTGATGTCCTTTGTGAACACACAGCCCTGTATTTTTTTTACACACTGGTTAATATTTTTTGAGTTAAAGCAAGCATGAAATGGTGGATTCCGAAGGAAATCAATGTTACCTGGAGGCCGAAATTACTGGCATTGCAATGGTGGATTCCTTCTTCTACCGTAGTAATCCTAATAACGGGCAAGACTGGACCGAATGGCTCTTCCCACGCAATTCTCATATCCGGCCTGACATTATCTAACAACAAAGGCCAGATAAGGTTGCCCTCTCGCTTGTACTCTTGGCAAAATGTTGCTCCTTTCTGTTTTGCATCCACAACCAAACCTTCAATAAAATTCGCAGATGATTCTGAGACAACGGGAGTGATGTCACTGTTCTCCTCTGGTGGACCAACAGTTAATTTCGCCACTCGCGCATTCACTTTCGCGACGAGGGCATCAGCAACGGATTCCATCACCAAGACAACCTTAACAGCAGTACATCTTTGGCCACTGTTACAAATGTGCGTTGTCAAGCAAATATGAAAATATATTGTTAGTCAAGTATTATGGATTGCAGCAGAAAGAATGAGACTAACAGTTAATTTCTTCACCTGTATGAAAAGCCTCCCTTTATTATGTTCGCCGCGACCAAATCTAGGTCGGCATCTTCAAGCACAATGCATGCATCTTTTCCTCCCAACTCCATCTGAAGAGGGATCATGCCTGCCTTCTTCGAAATTGCAACGCCGGTGTCACCACCAGTGAAGCTGAAAAACCGGGATTCATCATTGAGTAACGATAGACAAGGAAAGGGAGCCTATTGTGGTATCGAAGAAATCAATCTGGGATTACCTAATGCAGTCCACTCCAGGATGCATGGTAAGGAAGTCGCCGATCTCAGATCCTTTCCCAGTGACACAGCTAATAAGGCCTTTGGGAAATCCAGCCAAGTGGAAGCAATGCACCATATGAAGGCAAGAAACAGCACCCTAGAAGGAAACTTACAGGTACAATTTAGTCTTCCGCGAAGTTAAAGAGATCATCGAACATAAATCTTTTATCAAGTGTTTTTGAAAGAATTTTGTAATGCAGTTCTGTCATTCAAAATACATTTTTGCATGAATTTACATAGTGGCAATGATTTACTGAGAAGTTAAACTCAGGTCAGTGCAAAAGATGTGTGGAATCAAACAGCGGGGGAATTACTGAGCCTCGAACACAATTTCTTACTATCTAGTAAGAACTTCTGAACCAGTGTATAATTTTGAAGATTGGTAACTAATACCTGAGTTGGGGGCTTGAGCACAAGGGCGTTTCCAGCAATCAGCGCAGGAGCAATTTTCGAGACAGCAAGGTTGACAGGATAGTTAAACGGTGGAATGGCTAGAACCACGCCGAGTGGAATCTGCAATCATATTGCAGCAACAGTCACACAAAAGATATTGCAAAAACTCATCAGTAAAGAGTAGAAAGGTAAACTAAAACTAAAAAGTACTTGAAAAATAAAGATACCTTGGAAGTTAAGCAATATTTTGTTCTGTCATTTCCCGGGAAACTATCAGACACCAAGAACTTCCCTTCCCCGAGAATCCTAACACCTTCTTCGGCACAGTAAGAGACCAGATCTCCAGACCTCACAACCTTCACAGAACCCAAAATTTCCATATCAATTTCCAATTCGAGTAAATTACTGTTTTCATCGAAATCAAACATGAACATATAACAAAAATTAATTTTCACATATAAGCTCTCGATAATGTTACACTTTAAGATAAAAACCTTCAATTCAATGCCTTAGAAAAACAACTTGCCGACTTATTAACGAAGTCATCAAAGAAATTTCACGACAAAAACCGAATTAGAACATGACAAGTGTTTTCGTATAAACTTATAGTTGTCGGAGTGTTTTTTTAATTTACTAAGAAGACAGAGAACAAGTTATCAACCTCTGTGATAGCATCTTTAGCAGGTTTAGCAATTTCTTTAACCAGTGACTCTCCAATTGGAGCTTTGTGTTCTTTGAGGATAGAAGCAGCCTTGTGAAGGAGCTCTGCCCGCTTCCAAAGCGGGGTCTTAGCCCATGTCTTCTGTGCGATTTTCGCGGTTTCCATGGCCTTGTTAACCTCTTCCTGTGTGCAAGCTGCCACAGCCAAACAAAGGGTAATTGTTAAATAGCTGTAAAAATGAAAAACGTAACAAAAACCAGAGAAACCATTCAAATTGAAAGGACAATGATTTTAACACTCCTCGTTTAGCATCTACACTTCTTGTGCGGGAATGGAGGAAAACTTATAAAATATTCAATTTGAAGTGCAAATGAACTTTTTTAAGAATAATAATATTCAATTTGGAGTGCATATGACCAAACCTAGAGCGCCAAAAGCGCCAAAACCAGAAAAAAAAACAGACCAACAACTCAAAATTTAAAGACTAACGATTTTAACACTGCTCGTTTAACATCAAACTGACGCGCATATACAGAGAAAAATAGTGAAATATTCAATTTAAAGCACATATAAAAACTGTAAAATATTCAGTTTGAAGTGCAGATAACTAAATTGAAGCGCGAAAATGGCTACCCGAATGAAAACCATGAAAGAAGATGGTCATTACCTTGAACCTTGTAGTGGACCTTTCTTGTGGTAGGGTTGATGATGGGAACAAGTTTACCAGAAGATGATTTCTTCCACTCCCCATCAGCATAATACTTGTATGCTTCTCCATCAACAATCTCTGCAAACAATCCACTCCCAGCCATTACTCTTTTCTCAAAGATTCAAATACCAAATCTCCCAAAAAACCCAGAAAACCAACACGATTTCTTCCTCTAAGTTATCAGAAAACTTGAGAGAATATAACAGTATCACTCTGGTTTTTATGAAAAGATGAGGAGTGAGAAGTGAGTGTGTGGTAATACGGAGTTTGGTGGTTTATGGGTTGTGGTTTGGTGGGGTTTTATATAAGGGGAAGGTGAGCCACGCTTTGTCCTGTGAATTGGAACATATTTTTGTTAGGTGGTTTTAACGTTTGACAAGTAAGCTTTTTACCGCTCTG
This sequence comes from Cotoneaster glaucophyllus, assembly GCA_036320875.1. Taxonomy (NCBI): domain Eukaryota; kingdom Viridiplantae; phylum Streptophyta; class Magnoliopsida; order Rosales; family Rosaceae; genus Cotoneaster; species Cotoneaster glaucophyllus. The sequence goes on from CM070063.1 coordinate 735,259, forward strand.
CAATTTTTGGTTCTTTTTCTTCTGTGGCAGCTCTATGTTTTTATTGTTTCAGACAGTTCAAAATATACACGAAATTTCGAAAATCAGTTAGCCTCGTGCTCTCCGCGGCTTTTAACTTCCGTTGAATTTTTTGGGCCACAATTATTTTTTTCTATCTAGAATGTAATAAAATTGGTTGGTAATACCAATTTTGTATACATAAACGCTATATTTTCACACTTATAGCGTAATTATTGTGTTATTAAAATACAATTACGTGGTATAATTAGTTTTGTTGAACGAGCGATTGATGAATGCAGCCAGGTTGGACAAGCCTATAACTCAAATGCGTTTGGTTTTTTTTTTTTTTTTTTTTGGAGCAAGAATCACAATGTTACCTTACCTTCACCATGACACGGACTCCAAATTCTTAATTACAGAGAGCGAGGTGATTTATCATCAATATGATGATGGGAATGGAAACCAGAAGCACGACCGGGTCATTCAAGATAATAAAGCCAGTTTTTGTGCTCATATTATGAATCAATAATCATTTTTAGTATACCTTGAAGTATAAATATATTATCTAGCTACCTATTTTAAACTTATGAATTGATCGTATTACGTGACAATAATGTTCCGCTTAGTGTATAATAATTTTCAATTTTAAAAGTTACCACTTGATGCATGCCTAAAGTGTGATACAATTAAAAATTTAGAAATCATAGATTAGGGCAAGAGGATGGGCAAAGCACACTATTCCCATCAAGGTTAGGCAACTACCACAGTTATGCACGCTATCCTATCAAGGTTAGGTAACTACCAGTTACCATCTTCCCTTGTACCACAATGTTAAAATGGGGTGTTTTGAATTTGTAATTAATTTAAAAGTAGGTCAATATTATTGATATTGTCGATGCATCTAACGTACGGTTGTTGATTTCGATTTGTGTAGTTGTCAATAAACATGAACCTTAACGGAGAAAGATTATATACAAGGGTTTTAGTTTAAGAAGGTGATCGAGGAGTTTGGAATTCTAAATTAGGGTTTATATATGAAGGAAGAGCTGTTGCATCTACTACTACAGCATGCACGCCTGCATGAAGTTGTTGAACATATATATACATACATGTACATATACAATATGCATATATTATATAAAAATGATTAGGACCTTCAAGCCCTACCTGAATAAGAACTGGTTTTGTATGAGCGAATTCGAAGGACACTGCGGTTAGGCAAATAAGAAGAAGTAGATACACCACGGTTGTCACCTACCTATATTGGAAGTGATATGGTTTAAATAATTATGTAAAGGAAAAACTAAAAATTAAAAACGAAAAACCGAAAACAAATCAACATGAAGAAATTGCAGAACAGTAATTAACAAATTAAACTGTTGGTGCATACAAGAACAAAGGCACTCTAATTAATCAGTGATTGGAGGAGGAGCTAATTAATTAGGCAAAGCCAGAAAGAGATAAGTAGAGAGAGAGAGAGAGAGAGAGTATAAGGAGTACTGAAACCTGCTGAAAGCTGAGTTTAATGATGCCATTTGTATCAGCTAAAACATGAAAACTGGAGAAAAGTTGAGCCATTCTTTTTCTTCTAGCTAAATCTAGAACAAATTAAAAATAAAAATAAAAATAAAAAGAAATTAATATTTGTCTAATAAGATTAGTTCTAAATGGCCGCATTATATATATAACTAATCTGGTGATTAATTAAAACATAAACTTGTAAGATGTTACGAGTATTACGGAGGGATTAGCTTGGATTTAGTAGATAAAACCAACTACCAGTTATTATGGAGGATCGATAATCACAATGCTAATTCTGTCCTGCGAGAGGGCAGCTTGACATCGCATTGGCAAATTTGGCATCATCAATGGTTCATGCATGTTGTCGACGTGTTCCACAATTGGGATCATCTCTCCCACGAATCTTTTTGCAGACTCCTCCTGCAAAAGTATAGCTACATGTGTCTGCAGCGTCTTATTGTTTGAAGTATGCATGGCATCTTAATTATGTACAAATTAATTAGTCAATCTAACAATGTTAACCCGCCGTCCTGTCTAATTCTTCATCAATAAAACAGATTAACAAGTTTAATAAGAATCTGCCAGGGGCTTTTAGGACTGTTGCTTTAAGTCCGTGAATCAATGGTTCGATTCTCACTCTCTTGCCATCACTTGTGTATCATCTTTGGCAAATACATTCGCAGCTAACAAATAAAAGATGACATTGCAAATTATATTGTTCTCAAATTGATGTATACACAGATGACATTGGAAAAATAGCTTGACAGACGTAAAGCCTAGAAACAACAATTCAAGTTCTGCAAATTTAGGCCCCAAACTCCAAATTCTATCGTTTATTAGGCCAAAACTGCGTTGTAAGTTTTGCACATTATTAAGCAACAAAACACATGTTTTAAGCTATAAGCTCCAAATCTATCGTTTACTGGGTCAAAACTCCACGGTCAGTTTTGAGGGTATTTTCTAATTTTGTTATCAATTAGGGTGGTTGTCTTCATATTATCCAATTAATAACCTTTTACATTTTTCTATGTTTCCTGATAGATTCCATACTTTCATACGTACTTGGTTATCGTTTGATATCTTTTATATGTGTTATATTATGAGTGAAAAACCTAACAAAATATGTGCTCCCTTACTGTTAGCAACCTCTTTCACATCCAAAGTTTATCCCATTATCTTTTCTTTATGGGGGTCTCATTCACTGCTCATTTGCAGTTGGCTAGGGTTTCTTATTGGACGTAACAACCAGATGGAGTTCCTTACCTTGTAGTGGTGGTGACTCCGGAAACGAATGGGTTTGTCAGAAAGCATGGCCGAAACCGAAACCTTTTTTTTTTTTTTTTTCAGTGATATCCCCAACTCCTAGACCCAAGTGGTTTAGTTTTAGGCCACACTTTCGTTATTGGTTGTGGCAACTTGCAAAAAGCAAAACCCTTTTTCTTTTTCCATTGGATATGTAAAAGTTTCTACACCATCTTTGAATGGATAGGCTTATGGAATTGGGATCCCCAACGAACTTCTGTGTTCCCATTGGATATGTAAAAGTCTCTACACCATCTTTGAAGGGATAGGCTTATGGAGTTGGGATCCTTTCCGAACTTTTGTGTCTGGAACAAACGAATCCAGAGATCTAGATAACTCATTTTAAATCTTACGGCCCTCATTAGCTTATCACATTGGCCCACTTCACACAAACCAACGGTCTGGATCTCTCTCTCACAATTCAACAGCCCGAATATCCAAGTCCTTAGGCTCCAGACACAAAGATCTAGAAATAATCTCTATCAAGGGTTATTGTCATTCTTTTTTTTCATCTATGAACTTATGGGTATGTTTGAAAGTGTCGGGTGCTTCTCCAGAAAACCGCTAATTTATGAAACACTTCAACTTTTTGAAGGAAAATTTCGTTCTAACAAACGTGTTTAGGCAAAAACCACTTTTTATTATTAAAAGGGAGTTTTAATGAAAAGCCCACGGTACTGTTCACTTTAACGAAAAATCATATTTTTACACTAAAAAGTCAAACATGGTACTATTCACTTTACCCTTTATTTTGTCCTTATCGTTAAAACTCAAAGTTTTCAAGCCATTTTTATTAGTTTTCCTTTATTAAAAAGGCTTTCCAACTTCCAAGGCAACAATGTTAACTGAAAAATAAACTTATCTTCTCTAGTAAAATAGCTTGTGAAGGAAAACGAGTTTTCACTGAATTAATTAGTCATAAAAGAAACTTTTCTTCTAATTTTATCTTTTTGAAACAGTTTTTTTTTTTTTTTTTTTTTTCCAATCTTTTTGAAACAGTTAGAAAGGAGAAGTTTGCTTAACGTGCATACACCTTCTACCTTAAAGCCAAACGACTTTTTTTCTTTATTTCTTCCTTTAACATACGTTGAATATAACGGTTATCCCTTCCAATCTAATCCTACACAATTTACCAATACACGCACTACAAAAAAGCTCACGTCTCTCGCTATCGCTTCTTGTAAAAAAAAAAATCTCACGTCTCTAGGAACGATGAGTCATACCCAGAGCCTATGGAGATGATGGTTGAATCTTGAATGCAAATGCGGTTCACACACTGGCATCAGGCATGCCTGAGAGCCACTAATCTGACCACTCCAGGATAACATTACTTAATCCCATAAATCTCATGGAGGTCTATTCTCCCATACATTTTGTGGCAAGGATTGAGATATAAATGGGATGGGGAAGAAAAAAAAACCATCAAGATAACAAGCCTGAGGCTGATGAGCTTCAAATTCTACATGGTCCACAAAAGAAACGCCGTGTTCTAGCATAAAACGGCAGGCCAAGATTTGCTTTCAACCTCAACATCAATAATCCAATCAAGCATGTCAAATCGACGATAGTTTTTCATTTGAAGTAAAAAAAACAGTTACAAAATTGTAAAACTCCTTCGGGCGATACTCAAGTCACTACTTAAATAACATGCTCGAATCAAAATCTTAAAACAAAGCCACAGTAATATAAGATTGGGACATACCATTGACGGTCATAACCAGATATTAAAGAGGTCTTAAGACTATCTAGGGAACATCGGCCTGAAAGCAGAACTTTAATAATTTAATGGGACTTGAGGTGCTCTTGAACAACATGAAGGCCTTCTGATTCTTCACCGAAATCCTGAAAAACGAAATGCAACCAGGCAAGTGAACAAACAGCATGCGAGGAATAATTAAATTTGGCAAGTGCTAAGAGCAAGTACGGTAAATAAGTACAGAGGTTCCCTAAGAGTGTGTACTAGTACAGTTTTGTAGTTTAAGAAAGTCCCAGAAATGTAGTTATAATTTTATTTTTGGGACAGCTTCAATATATAACACCAGAAATGCAGTAAATCTCATGCACACTGTTCTCAATACCTTCACAACAACACATGAGCAACCGACAACCTTTCTTGCCTTTCCTTCTGAATCAATCTTGCAAAGCTGTGAGCAGACGGTATAGAATTAACAACGGGTTCAGAAAGATCCATAAACATGGGCAACAAGAGAAAAATTAATATACTGAAAGGAAAATGGAAACAATGAAATAGAGCTTGAACATTAGAAACCATTTAAAGACCGTCCCATGTTTGAATATTAGAAAACATTGAATATTAGAAAATTCCAGTTGCCCCCGCCCACAATGGAAATCGTCAGATCATAAGCAAATTGACGGAGACATTTTAGTTTATTGGGATATAAAACCACTCTAAAGTATTGGTACAAAGTGAAGATAATTGTGGAACAATTGAAAAATATTGAGAAAAGCAACAAAATGGAGCAAAAGATAGGTGAAAATATCGGAGCACACTAAAATGACAAACAAATGATAATAAATACTTTGATGAAAAAACAAAAACTAACGAAATTTCTATATTTCAATTGATTTTTACTTACACCAGCCCATTCTCCAAGAGTTTTAGCACTAGGAATTGACATCAGTTTAACATTATGGTCTGCACATAGTGCCTTGACCAGCTTAACATAATCAGCCTGGTCACAGTCCTCAGCTACAACGCAGAGCTGTGCAGCATGCTTCTCAATGACCTTTGCACCCTCGTGGAGTCCACGAGTGAGCCCACCATGAGCCAATGACTTCCTCAACACAAGTTGCAAGGCTGTCAAAAGGTCCATTGGTTCACCTAGAGCTGCAGCAACTGCAACAGGCTCGGCAGCAACAGGAACAGCAACTTCTTCATCTCTGTACAACCAATATATTGAAGTAACATTAGACATACCGCACCAAATATATATAAAGGATGTCATAACTGAGAAAAAAATGCCTACGATAGACTGAAGTATGCAAGCACTATCCAGCCAGTAAAGTCCTAGATTAAAGGATCAATGAAGAAATCAGAATTCGAGAGTGCAACCTCAATTCCTAAGGTGACTAGCATAGAAAAAAGACTCGGTACAGCTTACAAAAGCTTCTTATATTTCTTTCATGGGAGAACATACAACATTAAATCAAGAACAATTGTATCGGAAACACACAAGCTAAAACATAACTAAAACAAGCCTTCACTCACTCACCCATGACATGCACCCACAGTCGAAACCAAATGACCCCTACAGGCAAATAACTACAACTCAGAAGTCCCCCGGAAATCTGAGATTCTGGACTCCTAACCCCACTGCTCTCCTCAAATTAAACTAATAACACGTACCATCATTACGATATGTAACAAACCGGTGAAAACACTTCATTGATACAACAAATAAATTTAAACTACTGCTCAGGACAACCAATCAGGATCACCCATCGATCTCTAAAACTATTTGCATCTCTTACATAAAAATATTCCATAAGTAGAGAATCAGAAAGCAAAATGTCCACATACCCTGACATGTTTCGGGTCGGTTGAAACGAAAAGCCCTGATGACATGAGAAAACAGATGATATATCAGCCAGATTAAAGAAAATTCAGCGAGAGATACAACAATTACAAGACTTCCAAGCTCGAATACTGAAATCTAAACAAGCTTAGAGCAATAAAACCTGCCAAAAAAGACCATAACCCTTCAAACTTGCTAAGGAAATTTGAAGCTGCTACATTTAGCGTCCAAATGCTCGGACATGAGATTTTAACTTCCAGTTTCCCCAGAAATTTTACAGATTTCGTGAAAAAACAAAGAAATCAAATCTTCCTTCGAATAAATATCAGATTTTTGATAATCTTTAAACCCTAATCATCTTTTTTTATTCGTTCAATTTCCAGTTAAAATTTCCAGGCTTTCACGCACAATTCTTAACCGAAATACAATTGTAAAGTTTAAATCGGAAGAAAATGCAACTGAACGCAGCGCTGACCTCGACGGTGCTTGGGAGGTGAAGATCGAAATCCTGAAAGCGGCACCACTGTATCCTGCAGGAGAAGGCTAAGGAGGCAGGAGCCGAGCTTATAACTCAAATGGAATCTGCATAAACCCTAAAACACTTACCCCAAATTACTATAGTACCCTTGGGTTTTAATAATTTATTTGCTTTTGTTTTGTCACAATGTCGGGCCCAAGCCCAAGATTAATCACGTTCCTTTAAATTTTGTTGCTCTGCTACTCTTCGGTTATTACTACACGGTTATTACTACGCTTTAATGATATTTTTCTCGATTCACTTAGTGAGAGTTTTAACGTTTTTGCTCAACGAGTTCGATACCAATTTTTTTAATAATAGCCCGTTGTATTTGCAATTAGATCGGGTATTATCAAATATCCATATTTTTTTCTTTTATAAATGCGAACTCGGAGAAAATTGGACTCAATATCCCGGTTCCTCGTAAACCAATAATTAAAAATAGGTAAACTACTAATTTAGTTTCTAAATTATCACCTTAGTGAAAATTAGGTTCCTAAACTATTTTTTCTGAAAAATTAATCCTTGAATTATAAAAATCTGTCAATTACATCGCTAATGTTATATTCAAAGCTACTATATTCAATTTTCCGTCAATTTAAGTCACGTTACTTGCATGTGATACATATTGGAGGGTAGATTGGTAGTTGTTCATAAAGAAATAGTGTATGGAATAAACTTTAGAGGATAAATTAGTAGTTTTTCATAATGAAATAGTGTAAGTTAACTTTTGAGGGTAAATTAGACATAAATTCGCAACCTATATGAAATGTTAAGGGCTTATAGACAAGAAAGTGATGGTATTACACTCTAAAGTGTGTAAAGTGACTTAAGTTGGTGAAAAATTGGATAAAATAGCTTTGCATATAATAGTAGAAATGAAATTAGCAATTTCTAATGAATTTAGGGACTTATTTTACCAAAAAATAATTTAAGACTTAATTTTCACTGAGATAATAGTTCATGGACTAAATTCACACTTCACCCTTAAAAATAAACAATGTTTCGCATTAGTTTTTTTTTTTTTTTTTTTTTTTTTTTAACAAACTATATTTTTGCACTAAGGGGATGGGAGAGTAGGCTAAACCTCAAAATGGACTAGTAATAATGTAGTTCAAACTCGCATTTAGCGAGAATCGAACCTAAAACCTCTTACTTACAAATAAAAAAGAATAAGTGGCTGTTTCCCATTAGTGTTAATGACGAAGAAAAGCTTCAAAACAAAGAAATGATTTGGTTAGTCTTAAAAAGAAGAAATGATTTGGTTCGGTTCGGTTCGGTTAGTTTCGATTGTTTCACGTAAGCATGTTACACCGTCGATGATCCTTTTTCGTTTGTAAAAAGGATGCTACAAAATGCAAAACCTGTATGGTGATCCACAAATAGGTACTCAAAACCGATAGCACGATCAACGAGTAATAAAAACGCAGATCAAATAAAGAAACGACACAGAAAATTTCTTCAATTCCGGACAGAGAGGTAAAGACGGACAAAGCATCATATGTTTCGATAATCTGAAAGGAAAGTTACTCAATTCCACTTCTACCTAAAGAACATCACACCCAAATCGAAATGGGGGCAAACTTTTTTCCAATTTAATGGGACTTAATGTGCTCCTGAACAACATGAAGGCCTTCCGATTCTTCGCCAAAATCCTGCGAAACAAAACACAATAAAGTAAACAAACAGAAGGAATAATCAAATTTGGTGGTGCCGTAAGAACGTATGGTAGAGAAATACAAAAACTTCCCGATTAGCATGTATTCGCCTGCACAATTATAAAGTTATTCAGAAAATCTCGAAAAAAATGCAGTTATGTAGTTAGTGGATTTTCGGATGGATGTTTTTCTACCAGATACAAAATATTTCGGAGATTGAGCTTCAAGACATAACACCGGAAATGTAGTAATGTATGCACTCAAATGAATGTTATAAATACCTTCACAACGACGCAAGAGCAACCAACCACCTTTCTTGCCTTTCCTTCTGAATCAATCTTGCAAAGCTGCGTGCAAATGGTATAAAAATAACAATAAGTTGAAGAAAAAATACAAACAAACTAAATGTTTAACACATGAAAATAGTTACTTTGCGGTAGGTGCTAAAATTAACAGAACTTCTATGTCAATTGATTTTCACTTACACCAGCCCATTCTCCAAGAGTTTTAGCACTAGGAATTGACATCAGTTTAACGTTATGGTCAGCGCATAGAGCCTTGACAAGTTTAACGTAATCAGCCTGGTCACAGTCCTCAGCTACAACACAGAGCTGTGCAGCGTGCTTCTCGATGACCTTTGCACCTTCGTGGAGTCCACGTGTGAGCCCACCATGAGCCAATGACTTCCTCAGCACAAGTTGCAGTGCGGTCAGAAGGTCCATGGGTTCGCCTAGAGCTGCAGCAGCAGCAGCAGCAACAGGCTCGGCAGCTGGAACAACAACCTCTTCTTCTCTGCACAATCAATAAAATGAAGTAACATTAAACACGCTGCCATACCACATATGACACACCAAGATATATCAAGTATATCAAACTAAGAAATAAAGAATGCGTATGATAGACTGCCATGTCCCACTATCGGAACGTCTAGTAAGTGAAAACATGTATGGAGTAGAAACACAATAGCTAAAACATACAACTAAATTAAGCCTTCACACGCTCATCCATGACATTCCCACTGTCGAAACGGAAAGGCTGCTATAGACATTAACTAGAATTCAGAAGTTCATTGTGCATTCTGAAAATCTGGATTCCTAACCCCACAGCTCTCACATAGCTAGACTAATATCGTGCCCTCTCGCAACAAATTGGCGAAAGGAAGTTCACCAGTAGAATAGATAAACCTACACTACTGCTCGGGCCAAGCAATCGGGAACAAGCTTTGATCTCAAACAATCGGAAGCAAACTTTGATCTCTAAAAGTACTTGCATCCTCCATTATAGCATACATTCGATATTTACAGCGAAAAACAAGTACAGAGAATCGGAAATACAAATGACTACATACCCTGACATTTTTTTGAAGCCGATTGAAATTACAAACCCTGGTAACATGAAATCAACAAAAGCGATGTCAGCCAGATAAAATATTTAAGTAAAATATACAATTACCAAACTTACAAGCTCTATCACTGAATTCTATACAAATCATATAACAATGCCAGTAAAAACCTGCAAAACAATATTACATACCCAAAGATATGAAAATGGTACTTCGAATTGGGGGATCAATTTGTTGCTTTCGTGCAAAAACACATCACTCAAATTGCCCATCAGGGGACTTTCAGATCTCAGATTTTAGGGATTTTCAGATTTCGTGAAAAGACACGAACTTGTACGGAGAAATAGGGTTGTAAAATTGAATTAGGGATGAAATGTGATCGGAAACATAGAGAGATAAACACTAACCTTGATAATGGAGGTGGCGGAGAAGTACAGATGCTAGAGAGGCGGCAGGATAAGTGAATGGCAGACGACGGCGAGCGTTTAAAGTTCTGAGCTTTATATCCGAAAAACCCTAAAACCCCTATCATGAAGTTACCATTCTGCCCCTCACTTCGCCAACCTTGTAAATCCCCAAATTCGACAGGTTTTGTTTCCCAATTCCTGCAATTTTCCCTCCGAAATCTTCAATCTTGGAACCCTAATTTCCCAATCCGCAAATCATTTCCACCAGGAAGATCACGATGCATCCCAAACTTCGAAATTTCCAAATCTTCCTCCAATCTCCCGATCTGCAAATCCCAACCCAAACCCTAACCCTATCCCCAATTCAGACCCCAACTCTCCGCCATCTCAAGCTCTCAATTTTCTCCCATGCCCTGCCATCACTTTACTTCACCCTCAATGGTAAGCTCCTAAACGACTCCACTCCGCTTCTCGATTCTCAAATTACCCCGCTTTCTACTCTAATTTTACGGATTAGAGCTCTTGGAGGCGGCGGCGATGGCGGCGCGACGGGGGCGGAGTCCCGCGACTGTTATCTCAAAATGTACGCGGAGAAGAAGCCTGATAAGGTGGACCCGAACGAGCAGAGGCTTTCGAAGTGGCTCAATTGCGGGCTGTCGAACGAGCCATTGAAGGAGCCGTGCGTGATGGATTTTCTGGGGAATGTGTTTAACAAGGAGGCTCTTGTGGAGGCGTTGCTGGGGAAGAAGGTGCCCAAGGCGTTTGGGCATATAAAGGGGTTGAAGGACATGATCAGTATTCATCTTACCCCAATTACCGGAGCTGAATTCAATCGCCAATCGGTTGCCGGGCCGCGGTTTCAGTGCCCCATTACCGGGGTCGAGTTCAATGGTAAATGTAAGTTTGTGGGATTAAGAACTTGTGGGCATGTGTTGAGTTCAAAGGCTATGAAGGAGATAAAGTCGTCGACTTGCCTTGTTTGTCATGTGGGATTTTCGGAGGCGGATAAGATTGTGATTAATGGGAATGAAGAGGAAGTTGCGGAGTTGAGGGAGAGGATGGAGGCCGAGAAGGCGAAAGGGAGAGTGAAGAAGGTGAAGAAGACGAAAAACGGGGATGCTGCTGTGAGTGGAGAGGAAGAGGGTGTGGGTTTGGAGGCCTCCAGGTTGAGTGGTACCAAGCATGGCATTGATGCTAAGGCTGCGGAGAAGGCTTCAGCAAAGGTAGAGGTAAATGGGAAGGGTGTGAATGGTGGGGCTAATGTGAAGGATGCAAGTAATGGTGGGGCGAAGAGGTTCAAGGCGGTGGATATGGCCCCTGCTAATGCTACTAAGGAAGTGTATGCGTCCATCTTCACGTCGTCAAGGAAGAAGGACTTCAAGGAAACATTTTCTTGCAGATCTCTCCCACTTGGTAGAAACTGATTGATGGTAAGGTCTAAGAGAAAGGAATACTGTCTTATTTGTAATGTGAACAAACATATCCTTAATAAAACACTTAGACTTGTTATATACTCTCGTTTGGTATCTTGTTACTTGATAACGAACATTATTTCCTTGATGTACAATAACGTTTGTGAAGATGGTGTTTTTGATGTTGCTGCTTTAACTAAACAACCCTTTGCAGCAATACCACTCGTAGGCAGAATAGAAATTTGGTAATGGTTCAAATTTTACAGATTTGCTAACATCAAGGTCCATACTTCACATTGTTACTATTCGGAACCTTTGCTCTTATATTGGTAGGATTCCGATGTTGGTAGGATCGTGCTATGCTTTTGTTATTCCTGTAGTTATTGTATGTAAAGATTTGTATGTTCAAATAGTGTGATCTACCTGAACCCAAATTGTGTTCTGTTTTGGAACCGAAGCATTTAGAAATTGAAGAGTTCCTGAGCTGTTCCACGCGGCACCACTTTGCACCCTTGCTTCCCATAGGAAATGCAATCAATTGTTGGCCATTTGGGCTGATGGAACTTGGGAGGAGCCTGGAATGAAGTTCATTAGAGTGTCTCAGCTGCAAAACTTATAGCGGTCTGTCTTCCGCACTGGGTGAACATTCGTTGGCTTGTTAATAGCTTCTTTTAGTGACCCCTGAGAAGAAAGTAACAAGAGAGCCGACCTTCTGGTTTAGTTTGCAGAGGATAAAAGTATCAGTTCTTCCTTAAACAGGGTGAGGTTTTACTTGAGATTGTGAGCATGTCAGCCAAGTGTTTATCTTTTGTTGCCAAATTTTCGTTTCAGATGAGGAGAAAATCTGCGAATTTCAATTACTAATGATTAATGAAGTAGTCTGTTATTTTATTTGGCTTTTCAAAACACAGAACAAAAAGAAAGGTCGGTCCATCGGCCTTTCAATCACCATCTCAGCTCCACCATCTCAGAACCAAATTTTCTTCCCCATCCACGGATTACATGCCATTGACTGCAGGCTACATGCTCAAATTTTCATAGAAATCGGTAATTTTTACCTCGTTATAATTTAATGCCATCTTCAATTTTGCGCTCAAAATTTTTAATTTTATTCCGAACTTCATATACTCTTAATTCGTGCCAATGTCCCTTGACTTTAGTTTACTCGTGTGCAATAATACAAGTTACTGCTAAAATTATAAAAAATAAATAAAAATTAACGGCTTGAAAGACATTGACACGAATTGAGAGGTTAATGGGACTCGAGTAGAACCTACACCACTAGCTTTCTTGGTCGCTCGGCACGGTTGAGATTCCATAGTGCATCATGAGCACAGACAAAGGGCGAGATTGAGCATCTCATCGGAGGGAAAGTGAAATAAGGTCCGCAACTCATGGGACATCGTTGCAAAGGGAAGACTGAGCATCTCATCGGAGGGCAAAGTAAAACTAGATCCGCAACTCACAGGACAACATTGTTAAAATGAGATTTTTATTTTTTTTTGGAACAAACGATATTTTCTACACTAATGGAGAGGAGGTGGACTTAACCTCATAATGAGCTAGCTTGAACCTAAGACCTCTCGTTTACAAATGAAAAGAAATACCACTAAACCGTAGTACTGACTGTTAAAATGAGATTACGAAAAGTCCGCGGTACTGTTCACTTTAACGAAAAACCACATTTTTACACTAAAAAGTCAAATCCGGTACTATTTATTTTACCTTTTATTTTGTCCTTATCGTTAAAATTTAAAGTTTTCAAACCATTTTCATTAATTTTCTTTTTAAAGAAAGGCAGAAATGGCAAAGGACAACAGAAATGAAAAAGCAGAGGGCAAAACAGGTAAAAAGGTGAAAAGGAGAAAAAGGCTCTGAGAAATGTTGTGTGTATAAAAACCCACCAGGGATTACCAGTTCATCGTCACCAACCTCACTAGCTATTCCTTGCTGTTACAATGTAAGCAAGGAAGGCTTACAGCGCTTTCTCTCACCTCACCAAAACGATGTTAAAAACAAAGCCATTTTATTTTTAGATTTCCATCCCCTTTTTCTATAAAATAAAATAAAATAACCATCTCCCTTTTCCATCAAAACCCTCGTTTTTTCTCCCCCCAAACCCCCAATTTTCCCGAGAAAATCATCGATTTCTCGGAGAAAATCCCCCCCTTCATCTTGTTGCCAGCCCGTCCCGACCCGTCATTTCTCAATTCGAAAGCGAGAAGACAATTCCGGAGTCGTTGATTCTTGAGGTGAGTTATCGTACCTTTGATTTCTCGTATGATTTCTAGGTTTTGGATGATTGGATACATGGGTTTTGATAAAGCATGAATTTTGAGATGTGGGTTGTTCTTGTTTCCTGATATGGGTTGTGGGTTTCTCGGTTTTGCAGATTCTATGGTTTTTGCTCTTTTGGGTCTTGTTATTTGCTTCAATTTGTGTTGTTGTTGCCCGAAGAAAATGTCTAGTTTTGCGAATAGAGATTCGATTCACATTAGGGAAGTTTGGAGCGATAATCTTGAGGAGGAGTTTAAATTGATTCGCAATGTTGTAGAGGAATACCGACATGTAGCGATGGACACAGAGTTTCCCGGTATTGTTTTGAGGCCTGTAGGGACTTTCAAGGACAGTTTTGATTATCACTATCAAACCCTTAAGGCCAATGTGGACCTCTTGAAGTTGATACAGTTGGGTCTGACATTTTCTGATGAGAAAGGGAACCTTCCGACCTGTGGAACCGACAAGCACTGTGTGTGGCAATTCAATTTTCGCGACTTCAACCCCAATGAGGATGTGTATGCTAGTGACTCGATAGAGTTACTGTCCCAGAGCGGTATGGATTTTGTGAAGAACAATGAGAAGGGTGTTGATGCTGGTAAGTTCACCGAGCTACTAATGACATCCGGAGTTGTGCTGTCTGATAATGTGGTTTGGGTGACATTCCATAGTGGGTATGATTTTGGGTACTTGCTCAAGCTGCTTACAGGCCAAAGCCTCCCGAACACACAGGCGGGGTTCTTTAAAATGATCAAGATGTATTTTCCTACAGTTTATGATATCAAGCATCTGATGAGGTTCTGCAACAGCCTTCATGGTGGGTTGAACAAACTCGCGGAGCTGTTAGATGTTGAGAGAATTGGCATCTCCCACCAAGCTGGTTCGGATAGTTTGCTAACATGCAGTACGTTCATGAAACTGAAAGAGACTTACTTTGATGGGTCTCCTGACAAATATGCTGGTGTTTTATATGGTCTTGGTGTTGAGAATGGACCTAATTCTCCTTGAAAAGAAAAAGAAATAGCAATAAAAATAAAAAAGATTCGGTAGACTATATCTCGGTGCCTGTTTCTATCTCTTCGTATGCTCATCTTTTATCGTTTTACTTCTTCTTCTTCCTCTTCAAGATATTGAACTGCTGCCGTTGTGATTGAATTTCGATTTATGGTTCATTGCCGTGCGTAGGTTTGCACATTCTGCTGGTCAGCTTCATGCTGCCTCTGTTTCCCTCAATATCTTCCCTTCAACTTTACAATCCCTTTTTGTGTGATGAAAACGAAGACGATTGGTACTTCTAGTGCTCATGAACCTTGTTTCCGCCGACTCTTTTCCCTTTTCTTTCTAGTTGTTTTTAAGAATCAGATGAAGCCCTGGCACCCTGCACTATTATGTTCTGTGGTTTCTGCAATTCGCTTCATGGATCTCTTGCAACCTCGAAACATAAGATTCTACGTCCGGCGGTATGCTCGCCTAGTACTTGTGTGAGACATCTCTCTTAAAACTCTATACACAGAGCAGGTTGCCTTGTTTTGTGGTACGTCCAAGCGCTGTATGTTACAGTTCCACACATCACCTTGGTCCGTTATGTTTTTTGCACGGATTGTGTCTCCGGGTCAGAAAACATATTATTTCTTTGGTCGGGGAACATATCATAGATAGGACTTGTATTGTTAGGTCTGAGAGCACACAATTCACAGAGAAGCAGAAAATTTTCACCGCTTTGAGACTTTTAAGGTTGTTTGAAAACATTACACAAAATACCAATGGTCTTAATCAAGTAAAAGCACTACACTAGTTTATGTTATTTAAGAGAAACAAGAGGTCTGCTTCATATGCCACTTTGTGGCAACACCGGTGTCGAGAATTGATGTCCGGACTTCACCTGGAGAATGAGAACGTTCGAGGAAATTGTAATTCAAAACCATTTCTACCATCCTCGAGATTTATTTGACCGTCACATGCTAACCCGTTTAAGTAAAGTAAGCCATTTTGGTATTTCAGTTTGTATTTTTTTTCAAACTTGTATATATTTAGGTCTCTTCCTTCTCATTTGAAAATTATTTAGGTTTTTTAAACCCGTTTAAGTAAACAACATAATTTGCAGTAATTAAGTGTTCTTCATTTTTTCTACTTCCCTCCTTGTCTAGATAAAATCACGCTTCCAAATTGTAGCTCCTTTCAAATCATCATTGTGCCGTAGCTTACACAGTGAATTAACCAATGTGGGAATTCGA
The DNA here is from genome assembly GCA_036320875.1 of Cotoneaster glaucophyllus. Classification (NCBI taxonomy): domain Eukaryota; kingdom Viridiplantae; phylum Streptophyta; class Magnoliopsida; order Rosales; family Rosaceae; genus Cotoneaster; species Cotoneaster glaucophyllus. The sequence goes on from CM070063.1 coordinate 751,465, forward strand.
ATTCCCGCAAGTTTAGAGGTGCGAATTTCATTAGCTCGACAATCCATCTGTTAGTCCCCGCCTTCTTGGTTGGATTACGGAGAAGCGCTAGGAAAACAAACAATGAGATGACCGTGCCACGAACATCATCCTAACCTTGCTTCTCTTCGAAGTACCTTGCAGAGGAAAGAAAAACGACAAGATTAGAATACCAAGACAAATGAAACATCATGGTGGAAAACAAAAGATAGTCACCTCTTCAGCAAATTTTATCAAGATGGTTGTTCGAGGTCGATGCTGTCCCTCCACTGGTACAAAATGAGCTGTTACCACAGCTGGAAAACCAGCACCGTCCAAAACACCCTTCATTGGGAAACGCAAGGCCAATCAGACAATAGAAGCACCAGATGTTTCAATTAACAAGCAAGAAAGTGTCGTCGCACTTACCCTTACAATTCCGGCAACAAATGCTCCACAATTAAAGGTTCCCATGTCTTTTGGAATCGAAATAAATCTGCAATCCAAAAATGGTGTATTAGTTGGCCACCAAGCAAACCTGACGGATCCAGCTAATTGAAACAGTAGGAGAAGTAAACTATCATTAATGCAGAAACCGTTACCGGTTCACAAGGAGCTCCTTCTCACTAATCATGTACTCATCTTCATGTTCAGTGCCTTTCTCAAGGGAATCAGCTACCTAATTTTCAGGCACCAAGATGCAGTTAACATAGTTCCTAATTTCAGTACATTGTGCTCTATTCAGCCATTAAGCCCTAAACATGCAAAATGATAAAGAAGCCAAAGCAAAAGCACTCACCTTTCCAAATAACACCTTCCAAACAGTGCTATGCACAAAAGACAGGATTCCCAACAACCGCGTCTCCCTTCTGTTTCCCTGTGGCATCAAAGAACCATTAATATAGCAGTAAGCATCCATGCAGTCTCACCCACTACAGCCGGAGATAGATCCAAACCCACCAGCACGTATAACTTGTTATGAATTTGGACCATTAGGATAACATTTTATCAAAATTCCAATATAACGAGCACAGTGCATTGTTAATTGTTATGTGTAATTTCTTTTCCTGCCTAGGAAAACATATGTTGTATAAGTTCAGTTTGCAACTATGTAGTAACAATGTAGTTTACACTCAAAGAATCAATTGTTTACAAAGACTAAAACTACATATTCAGTAATCGTTAGCTCCTCGCCCTTGCCAACATATAGATAGAGAATATGTTATAAACCAAAGATACTGATATCTGTTTTTTACTTCTCACTGACTGCCAAATAAAGCAACGCTATCTAAATATCGTGATTACAAAAATAATAGTTAGGGGTATTCCTGCTCAACAACAAGTCATACCTTTTCCCGATGGCAAAGAAGCTCCAGAACTCGAGCCCCAACAGCATATCCTGCATCCTCCAGCCTGCTCCAGTTTACATAAAATATTACTGAAACTTTGGTTTCTAACACTCACATATTAGAATTTTGATATAAGTCAATGGAGAGCTCAAAGGAAAGAAATTGGCTTTGCTAATAGAATTATTCTGCCACAACGCCTCAAGACCCTTTTTTTGTTCTAACTCGCTTCAATTTTCAAAACCACCTCTGTGATTTTGCTAGGTTGCAGAAAAAACTCGCAATGGCTTTGCTAATAGAATTATTCTGCCACAACGCCTCAAGACCCTTTTTTTGTTCTAACTCGCTTCAATTTTCCAAACCACCTCTGTGATTCTGCTAGGTTGCAGAAGAAACTCGCAATATCAAGCAAACAAACGATCCTAGATGATAACGTTTTATCATTCACTTACCGCCTAGAGTTGCACACCAGCTGACCTAAGTGAGCTCACAAGTTCATTTTTGGACGAAAGAGTAAACTGTCCTTATAACATATCAAATAACCATTTCTATTCATATTGTACTATGATTTCACCTTTTCCTTAGGAAACAAATTTGAATGCGCATGATGAGCACGTAACAATGTAATCGAAATGGTAGTAATTCCAATCACCTTCGTTCTAACTCAGCTATGTTGTCAACCTGCGTCTGGTTGTACTGCACAAGCTCCGAAAACAAGAACGCAAACGCACTCAAACTGACCTGAAAAAACATCAAATGCCAAAATAAGCAAAAAACCACAAACCCAAGTAAGTAAATAACCTGAATCAAATTGCCGATATCATAATTAACGCAGAATTCAACAAACGAAAACGACCCATGTGCTCAGAACTCGGATTCGAGGTCAATCGAGCATAAATTTGCAGCATAACAGTTCGAAATGAACGAAATTTAAAGACTTTATTAGAGATCGCAATTCTGCTTTCCCCAAATCACAGTACCCAACACACAAAAATCCAATAAAATGCTGCCATTTGTTGAAGATTGAGGTAATCCGATCAAACATATAGCATAAACTAGAGAAAGAGAGAGAGAGAGGACCTCTTGTTTGCCCTTGCTGAGGGGCTTGTCCAGGACATTGGAGTACTGCTTGATCTTCCCTGCTCCAATCATTCTTCCCCAACTCTTCTTTTCTCTTCTGGATTTGAAGAAATTCGAAGAAGCAGAGTTGGTGGTGTTGCGGATCGGATTTTCGGAAGCACAACTTCTACAGAACGCTCGCTACTTCTGTGTATTCTATCGACTCGCTCCTTTATTTGTGCCGGTCTGAACCGGCAGCTTTCAAGTATCCGAAGAAATAATTTTCACGCACTTTTTTTACTTTATTATATGCCTCTTTTTTTTGCCTTTTCTTTTTATTATGATCATTGAATTGAATAAATTAAACAGAATTAACGATGTTTAAGAAGTTAATAAATGTGTGAAAATAACTTTCTTGTTTTTATTTTTTTTGGAAAATTATATGATAAATATTCTTTTAAAAGCTCAAAACCAATAATACTAAATTGCATCAGTCCTACACCGTCCAGCGCCTAGGCCATTTTAGAACAGGGATAACATGCCTACTTACAGTTCTACATGAATATGAAGTAAGGAATCTAGAAATTTGGGGATAAACAATGTAAGGAAAATAAATCAATTTGACTAGTCATCCCTAATTGATCTAATTCTTGATTTTCAAGAATTTTGACCAAAAATTCATATTTTGTAAGCATAAGGAACTCAAAAATAAAAACGACCGCAATTTTAATTGTTTAATGTAAAATGAGTTACGTGGATGTGTGAAGTTTTGAAAGAAAAAGGCAAAGGATTGCTTATATAACCCATCACACCACCAAAAGATTTTCAAACCAACCCAAAAAAATGCCAAACAACAAATGTACACTACACTTCCAAAAGTTCCACGACACAACACGTCTATTGTTTGACCTATCAACAACCGAAAGACATCACAATTGGGCCATTGGCAGTCGATATTACTCAGTCAGTCTCATAACTAAAAAGAAAAAGGGTAAATTACATAGTAGCCTCTCAAGTTTAAGGTCTATTACAACTTCATACAACATCTTTAAAACATTTCACTTTCATACATTTACTTATCATTTTATTTCAATTTCATACAACCGTTACATTTTACTTCCATTGATCCGTTAAGTGCTGATGTGGCTGCCAAATGTGTGCCACGTGGCAAAAATAATAATTTTTTATATTTTTTTTAAAAAAAACCTAAATCTTCTAAATTTAAAATAAAATAAAATAAAAAAACCCAAAACCTGAAACAAATCCCCAACACCGTGATCCCCCCAAACCAGAAACCCAGAAAACCCCCCCGCGACCCACCCCCTTCCCCCCGCCGCGACCCGCGACCCACCTCACTTCCCGCGACCCTCCTTCACTTTCCTCACTCTCTCTCTCGCGAACCCCAAACCCCCCAAAATCCCCAGATCCAAAACCCAACGCGACTACCTCTCCCCCACCGAGGACCGATCGACAATACCCAACACGGACTTTAACCCACTCCTTACCTTATCCGACCCAACCCATGGAGATCGCCCTAGCCCTGCCGCCTCCTACTGACAGGGACATCCCAACCGACACCGTCAAGGCGTCGTCGTCGTCTCAGGAGAACGAAGCGAGTGCCGCCGAGTTCTGGGTTGGGTTATGGGTGGGTGAGGGAGTTATGGGTTGGGTTATGTGTGAGATCCCACATCACCCAGGGGAGTGATCCTTATATGTATATTCCCATCCCTACCTAGCGCGAGGCCTTTTGGGAGCTCACTGGCTTCGGATTCCATCGGAACTCCGAAGTTAAGCGAGTAGCGCGCGAGAGCACTCCCATGATGGGTGACCTACTGGGAAGTTCTCGTGTGAGTTCCCAGAAACAAAACCGTGAGGGCGTAGTCGGGGCCCAAAGCGGACAATATCGTGCTACGGTGGTGGAGCGGGCTCGGGATGTGGTGGACCTTGGGTCGGGATGTGACAATTTTATTGTGAGATCCCACATCGCCCAGGGGAGTGATCCTTATATGTATATTCCCATCCCTACCTAGCGCGAGGCCTTTTGGGAGCTCACTGGCTTCGGGTTCCGTCGGAACTCTGAAGTTAAGCGAGTAGCGCGCGAGAGCACTCCCATGATGGGTGACCCACTGGGAAGTTCTCGTGTGAGTTCCCAGAAACAAAACCGTGAGGGCGTAGTCGAGGCCCAAAGCGGACAATATCGTGCTACGGTAGTGGAGCGGGCCCGGGAAGTGGTGGACCCCGGGTCGGGATGTGACAATTTGGTATCAGAGCCTAACCCTGGCCGTGGTGTGCCGACGAGGACGTCGGGCCCCTAAGGGGGGTGGATTGTGAGATCCCACATCGCCTAGGGGAGTGATCCTTATATGTATATTCCCATCCCTACCTAGCGCGAGGCCTTTTGGGAGCTCACTGGCTTCGGGTTCCGTCGGAACTCCGAAGTCAAGCGAGTAGCGCGCGAGAGCACTCCCATGATGGGTGACCCACTGGGAAGTTCTCGTGTGAGTTCCCAGAAACAAAACCGTGAGGGCGTAGTCGAGGCCCAAAGCGGACAATATCGTGCTACGGTAGTGGAGCGGGCCCGGGAAGTGGTCGACCCCGGGTCGGGATGTGACATTATGGGTGGGTGGGGGAGTTCTGGGTTGGGGTGGGGGGAATGGTGGGTGAAAGGGACCGCGGGCGCGGGGGAGTGCGAGGTGCAGTCGGGTTTTGGGTCCCGGGGAGGGGGTTTCTGGGTGGGGGAAGGTTTCTGGCATCTGGGCTTTTTGGGTTTTTTGGGGGGTGGGGGGAGTTACGGGGAGATTCGTTTAAGTTTTGTTTTGTTTTTGTTTGTTTTTTTGGAGAAAATTCAAGTTTTTTTAAAAAAATTATTTTTTTTTTTGCCACGTGGCACACATGTGGCAGCCACATGGCACAAATGTGGCAGCCACGTCAGCACTTAACGGATCAATGGATGGAAAATGTAACGGTTGTATGAAATTGAAATAAAATGATAAGTAAATGTATGAAAGTGAAATGTTTTAAAGATTTAGATGGAGTTGTAATAGACCTTAAACTTGAGGGGCTACTATGTAATTTACCCAAAGAAAAATGATATCTAGACACTCGTTTTTATCTTTTAAACATTTTTGTTAATTTTTGGACATTAATTTTTTTTCAATTCATTCGGTGATCCAAAACTAAGAGGGATGTGTGAAAAGTAAAAATGAATATATAAATAGCATTATCCAACCAAAAATTTAAAAGAAAAAAGAAAATCTCCCAACAATTTTTTTAAAAGGTTAATTTTCACATCTTTATTCAGCTTATGCTCTCTCGTATTAATCATTATCATATTTTAACAAAATTAAAAATTGTGCATGGTGATAACAAGAACGTACCGAAATCGTTTATTTTTTTATTAAAAATTTAACAAAATTAAGAGATCGTGTGAAACCATTTTTATTGAGGAAAACTTATGAAAAATAGCTTGAAAACTTTGAGTTTTAACGAAAAAGATAAAATAAAGGGTAAAATAAATAGTACAATGATTAACTTTTTAGTGTTAAAATATGATTTTTCGTTAAAATAAATAGTATCAGGAGTTTTTCGTTAAAGTTCATTTTTTATTAAGGCTTTCCAAAATAAAATAAATAATAACCCTTTGGGAATTGGAATTTATCAATTTTGGAATGAAAACAAATTGGGAAATCAGACCCAAAACAAAAAAAAAAAAAAAACAAAAAAAATGGGAAAGGACATAAAATGCAATGCCTTGAGTTTTAACACATTGGCCATTGCTTCACTCTGGCTGTTTGCAGACCTCAAAACCTTCTCCTCCCCCTCTCTCTCTCTCTCTCTAGAACACACTTTCTCTCTCTAAAGCTCCCTCCTTTCCGATGGAAGACGACGACGAATTCGGAGATCTCTACACCGACGTTCTTCGACCCTTTGAATCGTCCGAACCATCGTCATCATCTGCGCCGCAGTCCCACCAATCCTCCGCCGCACCCCAATCTTTCCACCGTCCGATCGATCCCAACGTCCTCGACGAAGAGGACAAGATCCTTTTTGCAGCTCCGCACTCTAATCCTTCTTTTTCTCACCCGCCCAATTCCCATACCCTAGCTCCCGCCGCCTTTGTTCCAACCAATTGCGCTAGAGATGCCGCTCCAGTTGGTGGGTCTGGGGTTTTGGAGGCTAAAGATGTCGAATTGCCGAAAGGCAATTCCGTGGATTTGAATACTGGTGGTAAAGATTTGGATTTGATGGACAAGGATGTGAATTTCGACATCGAGGAGGCTAACAATGGAGCTGATGCTATGGGTTTGGGTCCGGTGATTCCCGGGCTTTCGGATACCTTTCCGGTGAATGATTCCGCAGCGAATATCGGAAACCTGGAAGTTACAAGAAGAGATGGTGAGAGAGGCGAAGATGACTGGGACAGCGACGATAGCGAGGATGATTTGCAGATAGTATTGAATGATAACAACCACGGGCCTATGGATATGGAGAGAGGTGGAATGGGCGGCGAAGATGACGATGACGATGACGGCCTCGTTATTGTGGCTGGTAGTGAGCCGAACCAGCCAATGGACGACCAAGAGTGGGTGGAAGAGAGCGCACAGGCGGCGGAAGGTGAGAGGAAGGAGATGGCTGAAGCCGGGAAGACTGCTGGCGGCGTGGTTGTGCCCCCAAAAGTTGGGTATAGCAGTCATGGGTATCATCCATTTCATTCTCAGTTTAAGGTTAGTTTAGTTTTGTTAATATGTTGATTAAAGTAGGGAACTTTTTGTATTGGGGTCTTTGTAAAGTCCCCTTTTTATGATGAGAGATTAGAATTGTAACTTATACTTTGTAATGATCTGTACAATGTGAATATATAGTTGATTTATCAGTGAAGTGAAATTTTATAATTTGAATATGTCTTCAGAATTCTGTTATTAACCTCGGTAGACGATACTTGAAAATTTGAGGAAGTCACTGCAGTTGAGAGTAAATACTCAAAACAGAACCAAATCTGTTCGACTTTCCCAGATTGTCTTTGTCGAAAGATTGAGTTTTAATTAGCTGGGTATTACCTTCTTGATGAATTAGCTGGGTATTATTTTCTACATAGGCTTATAGCTGTGGGGGACAACTGCAGTGATACCCACCTTTATAAATTAATTTTTCTTAGAAAAATCGTTAAACATGTGTTTACATATATTCTTTTCAAGAAATATTGCTCCAATAGGCAATTCATTGATGAACACTTTTTGTCTAACAAACCTTTGCAACTCCAGTCCTCAAATTTCTTCACCATTATCAATCTTTAACTGTCACGTGCGGCCACTTTAATGCTGATATGAAGAATTTAGGTTCCACGTGGTGGATTCAGTAGCGTTGTCTCGCTGAGGCACGTTAACTACAGAGTGGCCTGTGGCTCATTTATTTCTGAGCTTAAAGATTGAGGCGTTACATTGATAGTTAACAAGGGATACATCATTAACGGGTTTCTGAATTTTTGTAAGAAAATTTACTCACTGTGAAATTCTTGCAATTTATGAGGTTTGTTTGATACCCCAAGAAAGCTAGACGTAGTATGCCTTATTGCTCTCTAATGTCTGGCCTTTGCAATCTTGCTTCGGTAAACGGTGCAGTTATGTAGCTATTTTGCACGTTATATATATATATATATATTCTATGAATGAGTTCATAGTGAAACCTTCCCATATACAAAAGCACCTATTGCTTGAAACTCTGGACGATGCTAGCGGTCTTGTACACTGCATATTGTTCAGCCCACGTTTAGTGAATAATATTTTTTTCTAGAGTTGTTCTTTGAATGCATTCTTAGTGAAGAAGAATCTTCGTACTTCTTTTATTCTAGATGCCTTAAGAGTCAATTGTAGTGAATCTTCCAATCTGGGAACTGCTGGCTTTACTGCTTTAATTTGTAGAACCCCAGCATGATTGCTCCCCATTCCTACTACTCTTTTCTTATAGAATAGCGTATGTCATTTTGTGTTTTGCTGTCTCATCTGCAACATAAGGAATAGTTTGCATGTTAGTAGTTTGTGAACGGTTTTAATGCTCTATTTCTATACCTAAAAATGGTTTCTTCTTATGCAGTATGTAAGACCTGGTGCTGTTCCAATGCCTGGACCAACTACATCTGGCCCTGGAGGAGTCCCAGGTCAAGTTCGTCCACTTGTAAACATGGGTCCTGGAGCTGGTCGAGGTAGAGGTGACTGGAGACCAACAGGAATGAAAAATGGCACTCCACTGCAGAAGAACTCTCATCCAGGCTTTGGTACGCCTGGCTGGAGCAACAATATGGGTGGTCGCGGTTTCGGTGGTGGACTGGAGTTCACACTTCCTTCACACAAGTAATCTTTTTCCTTTTTAAGTTATCAATATACATGGTGAACTGGCATTGTGTTTTTACTTCTCCGATAGTGCCATCGTGTTTCTTCATTATTTATGAGTTGCTAGGCAATGCAGTTTGCGTATGCTCTATAGCACTGACGTCAGGGTTCTATTAATTTAAATGTAATCATTTGGTAACAGCCAAGTTGGTTTGTTCTCTATTGTTTTCTGAATCTGCTTATGTATTCCAGGACCATATTTGATGTTGACATTGATGGTTTTGAGGAAAAACCTTGGAAGTATCCTGGTGTTGATACGTCGGACTTTTTCAATTTTGGCTTAAATGAAGATAGCTGGAAAGATTATTGCAAACAGCTGGTAAGAATAAACCTTAAAGCTTTTTGTCTATTGTATGTTTGGGAAGGCTATAAGTGCACCTATATTTTAAATTCGCAGGAACAGCTTCGCTTGGAGTCCACCATGCAAAGTAAGATTCGTGTTTACGAAAGTGGACGAACAGAACAGGTAATGAAGTGATTCTGTACCTCTAGAAAGTTTATTGGCTTTTTCAGTTTTTGATATTTATGTTTGCCATTTACTTTCTTCATCACAGGAGTATGATCCAGATCTGCCCCCAGAGCTTGCAGCAGCAACTGGTATTCATGATTTTCCTGCTGAAAATGCAAATCCTGGGAAGTCGGATGTTGTCCAAAGTGATTTAGCAAAAGGATCTGCTCGTCTGCGTCCTCCTATAGTACGTAATAACTGTTTTTTTTTCTTATTCTACCCATAAATGATATCTTGCCTTTTATTTCTAGTTTTACATCCTCTTGATCTGTGCCTCTTTTACAATTTCCATAATAATGCTAGCTCTTGTTGACCTGATAAAATATATGTTGGTTTCCAAACTCATTGGCCAAATAAATTGCAAAAAAACAAAAAAGTTGGTTTCTCAGCTCAGTGATTAATTTAATTTCTTGCCAGCCAACTGGAAGAGCAATTCAGGTGGAAGGTGGGTTTGGTGAGCGTCTCCCCTCGATTGATACCCGACCACCTCGAGTTCGTGATTCAGATGCAATCATTGAGGTACTAATCAAAGCCATCCTTGCCGTGCTGACGCTATTGTTGGGTCTTGGGTGTTCTATTTTGTTTTTGGATATGCAATAGAAGTTAACTTCTTGCTATTGTGTAAACAGATTGTCTTGCAGGACTCTTTAGATGATGATTCCTCTGCAGGAAATGGTATCCCGGACGGAGCTGAAAATGATCGCCCAAGAGAGGGTTTTGGTAGAGGTGAAGGAGACCTCGCACAGGTTGAGAGCGAGTATTTTGATGGTTTACCCCAGGCTTATAATGATCAAAAGGTTGGAAGAAAAATGCCTTTCCATGATAACATACCAGAAGAAGGAAACTTACCCTCCCCTCCTGAAGTGGCTGTCCCATATGCTGGTTCTGGGGGTGAGACTCCTAGTTATCAGGAAAGGTAATAAGATTTTTTTTTTTTGGTTTGAACATTAGCACCCGTATAGAATTCTGCGATAGGATTATTTTTGAGAATAAGATGACCTTGCAACATACTGAATTACTGAATATTCTGGACCAGAGAATACCAATTCTGCCACCAACTATAAGAGCACCTATCACCTTTTATTGTGGTCACAAAATTAAAGTCTTTATAATCAATAGGATGTTCTCTCAGTTTGTAGTCAAATCTGGGACCCAAATAACAATATATTCTTGGAAATACATGGATGCACTACTTCATATTATAAGATTTTATGGGGTTGAGAGCCATACAGAATTGATTTTTAACAGCTTTCGAGTCCAACGCCATGAATGCCTTTTAACTCTGTCCTTATGGATACAGGAAAACACAACGAAGAGCACATGACAGATCTCCTCATGTCACTCCTAGTCGAAATACAAGGGATGAGAAATGCCTTGAAAATCAGAAGGAAGAATCGATTGAAAGCATGGATGGTAAACATAGTCCAGGGATATCATCACCCGTCACAAATAGGGCTGCCCGGGAGTCAAGTGCTGAGTATAGAGATAGTGACCAAGATGAGCCTGTTCTGGCTGATGGAAGCTCTGAAATGGGAAAGGAGGAAACGTCTACTGTTGCTGAAAATGATGCCTTGCAAGATGGGGCTCCAAAGCATAAACGATTAGTTTCAAGAGTTGAACAGTCTGCTGACGAAGAACTTGATGATGGTGGGGACTCGAAAGCTGCAAGAAGTAGTGACAACAGCAAAGCAAGATCAGGAAGCAGCAGGGATTATCCGAAGTGGAGGGATGGGGTTGAAGAGGAAGTCATTCAAGGACGTTCAACACATATGGGGGGCATCAAGAGGCACCTTGATGAAAATGAAAAGGGGTTCCAGAGGAAAAACCGTGTTGGTAGACAGGAACCAGATAGAAGTCACATGGTAGTTAAAGGGAGGGAGGGCTCTTATCCTTATAGGGACTGGGATCCTAGCTCTGCACATCAGTTGCAATTAAAAAATGATGGCCTTCATCGGGGAAAGGAGAGGGACAATCTTGATGTACCGTGGCAACGGAGAGAAAATGATCCTTATAGCAGAAGGATCAGGCCTGAAGAAACAAGAAAGAGAGAACGTAGTGATGAAATGGGATCTAGGCACAGGAGTAATGTTCGAGAAAGTGACAGGAGCGACAAAGATGAACATCTGCAGTCAAGAAAACAAGTGGATAATGGTAGCTATAGGGTTTATCATGATAAGGATGTCGGTTCACGACCCAGGGAAAGGGAAGGTAGTTTGAAGGCCAGGTATGAACATGTGGAAGATTACCATGGCAAGAGAAGGAAAGATGAGGAATATATGAAGAGAGACCATATAGATAAAGAAGATTTTTTGCATGGCCACAGAGATAATAGCACTCGCAGAAAGCGTGAAAGGGATGAAATTCTGGATCAGCGTAAGAGAGATGAGCAACAAAGAGTTAGAGAAAATCTTGATGATCTGCACCCTCCTAGGCACAGAGACGATGGCTGGTCGCATAGGGAGAGAGGTGACAGGCAAAGAGAGAAGGAGGAGTGGCATAGGGTCAAACAATCCCATGAGGAAAATATACCCAAGCGTGAAAGAGATGAAGGACGAGTTGCTGTAAGGGGTGGGCGTGGTGCAGAAGACAAAGCATGGGTAGGCCATTCTAGGGCAAAGGATGAGAACAAAGGCTCTGATAAGGAGCACCAATATAAAGAGACTGCAAGGCACAGTGAACCATCTAAAAGGAGGGATAGGGTTGAGGAAGAAAGCTCGCATCATAGGGGACGTGAAGATGTTCATGGACGTGGAAATCAAATAAATAATGATGAGAAAAGATCTGGAAAGGAGAGATCAAGTACTCGTAATGAGCTTGCTGACAACCAAAAGGTCCATGACAGAAAACATAAAGAAAATTCAAGGAAGACTAAAGAATCTGAGATTGCTAATAACAGCACCACTTCCAAGAGACATCAAGAAGATCAAAGCGGTCATAATAAGGAGATGGTATGTTCTTGACATCAGTTCTCTTGGTCTTGTTTTTCCCTTTTAATTCTTGTATTGTTTATCTTCCCTTGAAAAATAATGTATATAGGGTGCAATGCAAGCTTGATTTTGGAGTTTTTGTCAAATCCCAATTCCTTTTCTTTGTTATACCAATAAAATTAAATAGATTTTTGATTCTGAGCATCTGCAAACTTGACTTTCACTGGTTTGGTTCCGTTCTCTTTCATGTTTCTGGATTGTGGATTCATCTTTCCATTTCCTCTTTTCCTTGCAAGAGCTAAAATCAGAAGATTGTGTTCATATTGGCAGCTTCTGTGGGCGGTATTTTCACACGAATAATGGGGTATTGGCACGGTCAGGAATGATCGCATATTCAATGATTTGGTACACTTTGCTGAGACCAGTAGTTATGTTTTATCTGTATTTGGGTTAGCCCCATGCTTTGAGGTTTGTGCTTCAATCAGTGTAGGGTCATAGTCATATGGAGGAATATGGCTTACACTCATCATGCGGCATTCTGCAGTTAGATTAAAGCACTAACAAATAGAACGGCATTTATATTTATTAGTTGACAATTTATCTCTTAATCCTGGAATTTTGATGCAGAATTGTTCTTGTTATTCGTCATCACTTTTTTGTCCTTTGTACTTGACCCTAGCTGATTAATGTAGAATGTTTCCTCTCTTTTGCCCCTCTAGGGCTTGAAAGGCACCCGTGTGCAAGGAACTGGTGAAAAAATCCCACCGCAGCGTCACTCTTCCAAAAGGCACAAGGAAGATGTTTCCTCTGATGATGAACAACAGGATTTGAAAAGGGGGCGCTCCAAATTGGAGCGCTGGACAAGCCATAAGGAGAGGGATTTCAGTATCAACAGTAAATCATCTTTGAAGCTCAAAGAGATTGATAGGATCAACACCCGAGGATCCTCAGATGCCAAGAAAGTTCCAGAGGAACTCAAAGAGCTTGATAGGATCAACAACAGAGGATCCGCAGATGCCAGTAAAGTTCCAGAGGAATCTTCCAAGCCAGTTGAGGCTGTTGATAATCAACATTCAATGGCCGAGGAGAAAGATGCCGGTGATCAGGATATCAAGGATGCAGACACAAAACCATTGGAGGAGCGACACCTGGACACAGTTGAGAAGTTGAAGAAAAGAAGTGAGCGTTTCAAGCGTCCGATGCCAAGTGAAAAAGAGCCAGTGGCAATCAAAAAGGTGGAGAGTGATGTGCCGCCTTCCACCAGTAGCGAGACTCAGACTCAGACTCAGACTCAGACTCCTGTGGAGTCGGAGATCAAACCAGAACGGCCAGCTAGGAAAAGAAGGTGGATCAGCAACTGAATCTGAAAATATGGCACTTAAGGTTAGCTGGCTGAATCTCTGTCGTTTGGGAGAAGTTACGCTCGGCCTAATTATTAAATTGAAACTTCCCGGCAGTGCAATCATTCAACTTGTTTTTGCAATCGTAGAATCCCATATACCTCTGCTCTGCAGTAGTTATATAATTTTGTAACCATGCTACCCCAGCATACTTATAATGTTTTCGTCTGTATATACTGGCGATTGTAACATTGAACTGGCCATTGATGGTGGCGCAGGACTGCTTTTGGCAACTATTTGTAATTTTGTTGCTCAGGTTTGATGTGGCATGCTTTGAGGGTTGTCCACCGGACCTGAAAATGCTGTTTTATGGGATCTGTGTAGAAGCCGGGTGCCATCGGAAGCAATGCAAGAGTACTGGTGGAGCTTCTCGGATGAAGATAACAAGATCGAAGAACTGATGAGCGAAAAGAGAAGGATTTCCACCATCGTTGGAGGTGTTAGAACTTATATCTATATATACTGTAACTTGATTAGCGTATCTTGAATTCTTGATCGAGTTCTTTTTTTTTTTTTTTACCCTTTTTTACCCTTCTTTTTGGTTTAAAGATAAGAAAACTGGTGGTAATTTTGGAACGAGTGTTAGAAACATCGGATTACTAGAAAGTTGAATGTAACAACACAGAGATGGAATGGAATAGTTAACTGTTTTATTAGATGTTCCATAAATCTCTTCATCTGTTCCAACTAACATATATATTGGAGATAACCGTAAGTAGATTGTAGCTCAAGTGAATAAAATCATTTGCCTCTGCACTGAGATCTTGTGAATTTAACTGTTCTCGAAATTTTATTGTGACGACATTTCAAATCAATAATAGAGCGGAGGGTGGACTTTCATCTATTGCCTTTCAAATTATAATGGCCCATGTGGCCTTGACGAATTGCTCTCAAAAACTTGAACAGAGTCAAGCTACAAAATTCACCAAAGTACATTGACCCAACTTTACAACAACAAAAAAGTAAATTCCTTTGTGCTATCCTAAATTTCTAATCTAATAAATTACGAAGAGTGAAATTCGAAGTTGAGTACAAAGAAAGAACGTGTTACTCTAAGAACATGTTACTCTCACGAACGTAACTAAATCCGAATCTTAAAAATAAAAAATTTGGTCAAAAAAACATCATGAAGGCATATATTATACATGACAGCGTGTACGAGAAAAAAATTTCATTGTGACCGGAAACGGGTAGTACACCACGTGTTTTTATATAAGTGGTGGGAAATTTTATTTTTTAAGTTATTAATTTTTTAACACACATATCTCACCATTCTATATCAGTCACACTAAAAAATCTCTTGTTGTACGATTTGATGGCGGGGTCCACCAAAGCATGATCCCACGTTCAGATTGGAAATTCGAAATCTTGAGGACGATGAATGATAATGATTAATACCAGACGTGCCCAATATTGGACTAGCAATCGACAAACTCAAACAGTAGTATCTGCACGGCAGCCAGCACCCTCATCAGACAATATTCCCACGCGGAGTAGAAGTATCTGACACTCCAAAACACCGTAAAAATTTGTATGCTGCAATTTATATAGCATTCGCCCATCTTTATTTTTTACGTACATTTTTTTATTTTTGTATGGTAAAAATGGGTGGGTGGAGTCACTCGGATCTACAAGCTGAGAGATATCACTGATAGGCGCGGTGTGATTTTGTGCCTCTCTCTCTCTCTAAACGATGGAGAAAAAACCCACTTGGGTTCTTACACTGGTGACGCAGGTGAGTCTCTGCTTTTGTCTCTACCTTGCTTTTCTGCTGGGTCAGCCTCGGAGCTCTGTCCGCCATGGCAGAAGTGAGAGGAGGCCGCTGGATCTTTACTTCATCAGCGTCGGAGGAGGATTCCGGCCTCCCACCCGACAGACCCATCTTCTCAAACAGGTCACTTTCTTACTTTGCTTATTGGAATTTCAACGCTCGTTGTTGGGAAATACGCATAAATCGAACTTTTTACGAGTCGCTAATAAAGATCAAAGCTTTTTCAATAAAGGAGCACTAAAACGTGTTTTATTGATGTCCCTTTAGTGGATAAATTGTCATTTTTTTATTGAAAATTTGTAAAAAAGTTCTATCTGCGTGTATTATAATTCGATTTCATTGGTCACTACTTTTGGACTATATTTTTATAAAGCAAGGATCTTTTTCTATTTGTTAGAAAATATGAGGATATTTGGAAGGAAATAAACTTCCTAGCTCAATAGCTTGGTGCAAAACCGAACCAGTGGCTTTTCATACAGCCAACCCCACATAATGGGATAACGCTTTATTGTTGTTGTTGAATAGTTTGGCCAAGTATTGATGTATGTGATTCAAAACTGTGTTTGTTCAGCAACCAAAAGTAGAAGAATGTTTAATCTGTTTCTGTGGGAGTAGATACTATGTTGTTTTTTGTTTTACAGTAAATACTATGTTATTGTCTGCTGAGGAATCTTGTTTTCACCTTTCTCTTTGGTCTAATGTCACTATCCATCTGTCAAATGCTAGAAGCACATCTACTTGATCATGTGTAGGCAGTGGCTTACCGGTTCTAATTTTTCGTTTGCTATGTGCCAATGGGGTCCAAGATTTAAGGTTTTCGGTAGAAATGAGTTGTCCAGTTTGATTCTTAGTATTAACCCTTGGTTTTGGTTTTGTGTTTAATTGTGGTTCTTCCTGTTGGTGAAGATGGAGAAGGCGGCAAAGAAGTACAAGGCAGAGTTTGTGGTGGACGTTAGCGATCTTGGGGAAGATGATCCACTAATGCAGAATGTAAGGTTGTTTTTCTCTTCACAAAACTTCTGTGCTGCGAAGCCTAAAGTGTGAAACTGTTAACGCGAAAGAAAGATCTCGTAGGAATCTTAATATGACAGGACTAGTTATAAGGTATATCTGTGTGCTTTACACGATTGGACAAAGTGGATAGATTGACATCGTGTAGCAATTGATAAAGGCTAAGAATTTGTTATTTGTTGCTTCGGCTTCAACTGTTGGTAACAATGATGGATATATTCACTTTACAGGGGAGCCTGCATTTCTCATCACTGAAAGTTCCCTGGTATGCTGTCCTCTAGGCAATACTTTTACGTAATGTTGCTATTACTACATCTCAAATTCAGCTGTGCTGTTTGCACCTTTGCTTTCAATTTTCTGGTTAATTGCACTTGCAGGTACACCACCAGAGTTTCGGAAGGAAAAGGAGGAGGTTACTTCCAAAAGAAGATAAACTTACCTTACGAGAAAACCTTGGATGTCATTGTGGTGGATACTGGATTATTACAGGCATGTTCTAATTTGTTTTTCGATTTAATCTCAGATAATGTTTCAATTTTAGCTTTCTACGTTGTTTGCCTGTCTAATGACTCACTATGTCCTTTGATTTTGAATTTTTAAACGTGAAGAATTTGACCACGGGATCATTAAACGAAGTTGGAAACAATCAGTCACGTTGGCTGAGAAGGACACTAGAGGAAACGAGTAGTAACTGGTAAACTTAAGTTGTATGGCCCTGCTATTTGTGATTAACTTCTTCTGTTCTTACGTGCTAGCGATATTTTAGAAACACAACGAAGCTTGAAGAAATTGTGAATGTTCATGAGTTGTATCGTTTCTGTTTAGAAGTTACTGCTATACTGGCAATGCAACACTAAATTTTAAATTTCCAATTTCCATTCTGATGCTTACATGAACTGGAACTGCTGTGGTATCTCAGATATGGCGTCATCAAGTGGTAACTAATCTTCCAATTGTTAACTGGGTGTATTTCCATATAGGCGCATAGTCGTTGGATTCCATCCACTGGCTATTTGTGAAATTGGTGAGGACAGAATGGAAGCAGAGCAAGTTTACGAGTCTCTACAAAGTACTTTCACGAAATTTGAAGTGGTAGGAACTAAGAGTTCTATGTATTCACTAATACCTTGTTTCTGCACCACTTCCAAAATAAATGCAAAATCCGTCTCCTAAGTCCTCACCCGTACATGTCTTATATTCTCCAGAACGCATACTTAAGTGCGCAGGGTTGCGCTAACAGCGCCCAATTAAGGAGTCTGAGCTACATCAGGAACCCGGGCAAAATGGCAGCAGGTGCTTATCTTGCTTCCGTAAATGAAACATCAGCATCTAGAAGGTGAGTCTCTTGGCTGATGCACAATGTACCCCCATACACACAACCCTTTATTGACTCCTTTTGCCCGGTTGCGCAGAAAATTGGAAGACGGGTTTTTTCTTCATAGAGTCAGCTCATTAGAGATTGTGAGCATTCATCTCTTCTGCTGTTAATCCTTGGCAATTTGTCCATCGAGTTTGACATATTCATTCTTCCGTTGTTTCGGGTTGCAGGAAACCTACTTTGTTACATCAGCTGGAGAAGTTGTCCATAGATCTGTACTCCATCAGAGAGGAAAGGAGATAATGTAAATTGTAACATTCTTTTGGCGCAGACTTCGTATTTTTTTGACAATTGGATTGCATCATTCAGTGTTGCTTCACTTCTTTTCAATGCTTCATGTAAAACCAAAAGGCAAAATTTTGAGTTCCACCCAAGAGAAAGGGAAGTTTTGGCAATGTGCTTTGAATCACTGTTCTAAAAATCCCCGCCTAGGCGCTGGACAACTGGTTACCGTCCCGATTAATGCCTAAGCGTTTGAAAATTAAGAAATGACGCCTCGACCTACTGAGGCGCCCACTTAGACCGCCTAGGCACCCACCTAGGTTACGACTCACTTAGATAGAAAATATATAACTTTTATTTTGCATTTTATTTTTTTCAATAAACTATAAGGGACTTGTTGAATACTTAAATGAACACATATTATATACTTGTTCCTCATGTTTTCATTATGTTCCAGTACTTCATAATATATGTGTCATTCTACTCTGTTGTGTAGGATGAAATATACATATTTTAAATATAAACAAACACTTATTTATATGAAATATAATAGATTTACTTAAATCTGCCCAAGCACTTGCCTAGTCCCCGCCTAGACGGTAGGCCCTAGCCCACCGCCCGACTAGTGCCTAATGTCTTTTAAAACCTTGCTTTAAACTTAGTATCTTATTTCGATTCGCCTCTCGTCTTTTAATTTGGTTATGATCCCAAGTCTTTTAATTTTGCATTCACCGTCAAATTTGTCAATTCCCCGTCCAAATTGAGCGTTATTTTTCATCTATTCAAGTGTGGCCAAAGGCTTGAAAGAAAAGATTATCAGCTTGACAGTAGGGAGCAACTTGATACCTTATGAGCATCAGAACAGAATATCAAATTTGACGGTAGGGAACAAAGATTTGTTAGACTGAAACTTGAAACGGTACGCCGCATGTCATTATATAATTGAAGAGAAGAAATTTGTTAATGTCTCTCCAAAATGTAATAACATGTGACCTACAACCTCGAGTATTTGTCACATTGAAAACTTTCTTAGAGGAGAGGACCCAAAAATAAATTTAGAGAGGAAAAAAATTGCCAATTTTAAAAGGGCATAAAAGACTTTTCAACAAATCTAACCAAAGGAAAACACAGCGCCGAGAATTCAATAGACCTCTCTTTGCATCGTGAGCAACTCACGGTACGCGACCTTCGAACCGCGAGCAACAACCACGGCCGCGCGAACTCCGCCAGCAACGCCGGCACCGACTCAGCTACCGCCGGTAAGACATCCATTCTTTTCTGGTGCTAGTAAATTTGCTGCCTCTTTATTTCTCCAATTTTTCATGGTCTTTCTTTTATTTGCTTTTCTGCTTATTCCCCTTGATCTTTGAACCCATTTCTTATCTGTTTAACTTCACAAAATTTTGTGACTTTATGAAATTTATTTGTTTACTTAACTATATATTGATTTGAATTTATGAAATTCTGTGACTTTTATGTAATTTTTCTTAGAATTGTGTATGGTTCAGTGAGAACTTCTGATGTGTTTGTGATAAACAACAACCAATCTTATCTCACTAAGTAGGGTCGGCTGTATAAATGCTAGAACGCTACTATGCTCGATTTTGGGCCAAATCTTCTGTTAGCTCCAAGTACTTCCATAACTTTTTATATGTTTGTGATAATGCATAACATTCTGAATAATGCTTGTGTTTTTTCATGCTAGAGTTGCTAATCGTATGCGAAATGCACTTTGTTCTTGATGGTTCCGCGTATTATTCAGATGCTATCGAAACTATGGGGATGAATACTAATTTGTTATGAATAGATGGTTATTTTCTTATCATTTGGTATGAATAGGAAGAAAAATAAGCTTACTTGTTGTCGATTTTCGCTCTGTGACAGGCGAAATCAAATCATCCATGAAACTTATGCTATAGGTTACTTGATCTTTCTTTCTTTTTTTTTCGTTAAAATCCATTGCAAAAGAAAACACCTTGATCTCAGAAAGTAATCATGTTTCCTTTTGTTTTATGAGTTGATTGGAGTCTCATTTTCAATTTTTTTTTTTCATACTTTTTGTAACAGGAATTTTTGTATTACAGTTACCTGTTACGTCCTGCATCGTCTACTAGTTGGGACTTGGTTTGGATGACGGGATTTTGAACATCGACCGAAGATAATACACACTTCAGAAGGCCTCTGCGTAGTCCCAAATTGATTGTAATTTTCCTGTCTGATAGACCCCATCGATGTCTATCAGAAAGCCTCCGCTTCCCCGTCTCCTTCTCAACAATGTCTCTTGCATGAGGAATGCCCAACAAATCTTGAGACACGTAAATGCCTCAGTTCACGATGGTGGAGCACTTGTGCTGATGGGCACTAATGGCTCGGGCAAGTCTACTTTCCTACGCATGTTAGCAGGATTTTCTCGTCCTTCTGCTGGTCAGGTCCTGTGGAATGGACATGACATCACAGATTCGGGAGTTTTCCACCAGTACAAGCTTCAACTTAACTGGCTCTCCCTTAAAGATGCGGTGAAAGAGAAGTTCACGGTTCTTGACAATGTTCTGTGGTTTGAAGTTCTCGAAGGCAAGGAAGGGAATTCACTGCCTGCTTTGGAGCTGATGGGGCTCGGGAGACTGGCAAAGGACAAAGCGAGAATGCTGTCAATGGGGCAGCGGAAAAGGCTGCAGCTCGCAAGGCTTCTGGCAATCGATAGGCCAATTTGGTTGCTTGATGAGCCTTCGGTCGCATTGGACACTGAAGGGACAAAGCTGCTCGAGTATATCATCGCAGAGCATCGGAAGAAAGGTGGCATTGTGATTGTGGCAACACATCTGCCGATTGACATTGAAGATGCGACGTATTTGAGGCTGCCTCCGAGGTTCCCGAGGAGGATGACTCTCGTAGATATGCTCGATCGTTCGGATTTTTGAATTTACACCTATTTCTTTGTCATTGAAAAATGCAAGTATGCAACTATTTTACATGTTTGTTATTCATGCTGTGAACGTTTGATTTGCTTATCAATTTTTTGATGGCTGCTATTGTTTTCAGTCTGGCCAAATTGCATAAGCATACGAAATTAACGGAAAATTGCGACAAAAATTAGAGAGATTTTTTGAAGTGCCGGCTATTTAAGCGGTACTTTCATATCATTATAAAAGTGAAGGAAATTATATATATATATTTTTTTTGTATGTTTCCATTTATATTAAGACTGGTTGAGTGCCCCAATTGAATACCGGGCACCTAAAAAAATTTATACTGAAATTGAGGATATTTACATGAATTAAAGTTTAGGGAGATTCAATGCAAATTGATAAGTCCAAAGACATAGGAAACCGAAAGAGATTCTTTTTGAATCTCTGTGTCTAAAGTCCAAGAATCTCGAAATTAGGACGTTTTAAGAGAGAGAAATATGAGCCGTTTAATTTTTTTGAGTTTTATAAGGTGAGCTAGGGTGATGGGTCAACAAGAGCTGCTGAATTAAAATTAAGTGGTTAAAATCTCTCGATCCGTATATTCTGGACACAAAAATCCAAACTTTTAATCTCAAGAAATTTTTTATGACCGGAACAAATTCCAAAATTCAGAAATGCAGTGTCCAAGGAGTGTGGTCATTCACATTCCCATAATGCCCCCATCTTTTCAAGATATAACCATCGGGTCTTATAGTGTTCCACGATACGAGATTGACCAAAATACCCTCACTCGGTTCGGAGCAAGTATAAAAGAGGGGCTTAGGCTTCAGCGTCTAGGGTTTAAAGGCTCATTAGTTTAAGAATGAGGCTCTGCTCTCAGAGAGGCCGTTCCGGGTGTCCCTGAGGGTGGTTGCCGCCCTCTCTGAATGGCGGCGGAGCCGATGATTTCACCACACCCGACCTTATGTTACTCGCACCCAAACAACCCTCTCTCCTCCTCCTCCCTCTTCTTCTTCGTATTCATCATCAACATCATCATCATCAAATTTTCTGCTTCTGTTTCTGTCTCTCGGTCACTCTCTCTCTCTCTCTCTCTCTCGGAACGAGGCGGTGATGATACTTATAGCGATTGTAAAACCAGGCGGCGGGAATGCGGAATCGGTTTCCTTGGCGGGGCGACCCGGTTGCTCTGTTTGGCGGTGGAAATGACTATACTTGTCCTTTCATCCGCCGGCAGCTGCCGTATTCGCAGCCATGGAACGCTGCGTTTCCTTCCCTCTTTTGTCTGAACAAAGGCGAATCTGAGCCTCGTACCCCCCCCCCCCTTTCTTATTTTTTTTTTTGGCTGAATTTCCATATTTTCTTTGAATAATAAAAAAAATATTTCTCCCGTGTTTTAAAAAAAAAAATATAACAAAAACAAGTCAATTTTTGTGATCAACTTCGAATCTCCTACCTTAAAAATAGAGTTAATCTCCTACTTCAAAAAATTAGAGAAAAAAAAATTCATCGAAACTTCAGAAGGATTAAAATTTTGACATTTACTTGATATGAACTCGTAAATTATATCAACCGACATGATTAATCATACAAATCGATCGAACCGGTTCAATAGGTTCGAATTTTAGAGATTTTTCAATCGAAATCGGTTCGAGTTGATTGATGATTAATGGGAAAAAAATTTGAATGAAAATGTAGGATGAAAAAAATAAAATAAAGTATCATAACAATTAACCAGTCAAATAAATCTGTCTAATTTTCCAATATTTACTGTACTGTATGAGATGGTGTGATGTGTGTAACACTCACGTAATATTAGATTAATTCTCAGAAGCACTTAATTCGCCCGCAAAAGCACCATTACAGCAAGTAGAGAAGCACACCAACTGGCCCCATTTGCAAAAGCACTTGACTTTTCATCAGAAGGTGCGGGAGCAGGTGGAGATTTGGAGCCTGCATCAGATGAACCCGAGTTGGAGCCGGAGTCCTTCTTCTTCGCCACTCCGGGGAGCGGTGGGTCAACCACATTCGAGACCTGAAGAGCCGGGCTAGGTGCTTCTGCCGGAGACAATGCCTCGGGGCCGATCAGACCCGACAGTGCACCTGGTTCAACTGGCAAGATTGCATACGGGACGTTGGCCTTAGGGTCCGTATTACTGCATGGGGATCCTGCAAATTCATGTCGAAAATTGACGTGAGGTTTCTGTAACTCGGTTTGTCTAGGTTACGTTAACGCATACTGAGTACGAACACCTACAAACGACTCATTAGATAAGAGTATTTAGACCGTTCATATGGTGCGACACCGGCCAATAGGCCTCGATGTTATTTTCAGGTGTTCGTATTCAGTAGGTTAAAATTCCGCTGCGGAAGTAGTAGCCTACTTACTCATATATTTGCTGGCAGTTCCGGGGAAATCGGTGACAATGCCGTCAACTTTGAACCCTTGAGCGTATGAAGCAATCTCAGTGATGGGGTCTGAGAAATAATCGAACATGAGACTGACAAACTCGTTCCTCAGCCAGTAGGCGTACACAGTGATGTTCGCGGCCTTCATTTCCTTGACAACGTTGGTCGTGCCAGAAATGAAGTAATCGGTGATCTTGACGATTGAATCCTTGCTGATGGTTACTGCATCTGCGTACTTCTTGATCTCCGCCACAGATTCCTTGGTTGCATCGCTTATCTTCTCCTTGATGTTGAGCACTCGCTTGTAGTTTTTCGCGTCTTTAAACTTGGCCAGCACGGAAGTGTCATCTGACTCGATCAACACTTGCTGAGTGGATTGCTTGTCGAATGTGGCATTGCTCAAGGCAGAGGATACAGTTCCCACAACGTCTAGTCCTGCCTTTGATGCTAGGTATGCAGCATACTGAGAATATGTTCGTGTGTCATCAGTTCTCGCTCACGAACGATAAATGTAGGAAGAGTTTGGGCATCGAAAGTAGAAAACGAATGAAATTTCTGGAAATAAATGTTACCTCAATGTTGATCAGAATTCCAGTAACTGCATTTTTCTTTGCAAACTCCAGGAATTCATTGAGGGTCACCAGTTTGCCCGCATTCTTGTTAGCCGGGTTTCTGACTATTTTTTCCTTGGTTCCGTAGGGGCTCTGCATTTGTGCTGAAATAAATAGCCAATTTGAAAAGCCATTAGTACACTTAAGCGGCTCGTCACTAAATTCGTTTGGATTCTTTAGCGTCTATCTGACCATTAAATTTAGTAATGTAGGACGTACTCTAGAAGTTTCGTGATTTCAGAAGCTTACTATTTACTAGCACGTAGCAACAGCAAATTTTGAATTATAGAGGCTTACGTTTCAAGCTCTTAATATCGCTCCACGGGAGTTGGAAGGAGAAGACTCCTGCTTCTGCTTGAAGTTCAGGGATAGTCTCACTCTTCGTCATGAATTGGCTCAATGCGTTAGTGCCCGAGTTGAGGTCTGGAGTGTCTAAGCAGAAGGCAACACCATCGCTTGACATTTGAACCGAGCAATCGATTATGTCAGCCCCATCCTCTACTGCCTGCTTGTAAGCAAGGTCTGTGCTGCCGGGATAGATTCCACTAGCTCCATTTCTAGTTATGATCGAAGGAAATCCTGCAAGTTCAAAAATTTTCTCACGAACTTCTTAACAACCACATCACGCGATTCACAATACAGCCCGTCATTTATATTAAGCTAGTAGAATCTAATTAATTACCTGTCTTAGGCTTGGTACCGTTGTTGTTCTGCGCAAAGCACGCTGCAGCATGAAAGCAATGGCAGGTTAACTAGGTTATAAATCAAACATTTGCTTGTAAAATTACGAATGTCTGATATGATATCTCACCGATTGCTTCTGATGCTGTAGGAGGGAAATCGGTCAGCAAACCATCAACCGAAAACTGAGAGTTATCGACAAACTGCAGGTACTCAGCTGTGGGATCAAAACTGTAGTTATAAGGGAGAATAACGTCATTGGCAAAACCGGAAGCATGCACTTCTAGCCCTTCTTTGTGAGCATCATTCACGAGTGTCGTGGCTTTCTCCACGTAATTGTTTTTGTTTACAGGCCATATGTATTCTTTCGGGACAAGGATTCCAGCTGCAACTGACTTGATCATTCCGAGCTGCTTCACCAGTGCACTGTACTTTTGCTTGGTTGTCGGTTCTGTTTCTTCGGGGTCAAGGAACTGGAAGATGAGCTTTGTCCTCATTTTGTTCACTTTTCCACCGATGGCTTTCAAGAATCCGATCTCAGGAGATGAGATGTAAGGTATGGGTGCGGATTTGGCTGCCTTTTCGACAAATGATGCCGTGCTGATCTTGTGCTCGTTGTAAAATGCATCATACTGCACGCGACACAGAGCAAACAGAACACCGAAAATAATGATTCGTAACTAGTGGAGAACTTAGCTCTACAAATTAACCAAATGACAGTATAGATCAAGAGAGATACCGGCACATTCAACCAAAATTTATCTGGTTTAGCTCCCAAAGCATCTTCGACAGTAGCGATTGGCAAAATACCATCGAACTGACTTGGTCGCGAATAAATGTTTTGAGTCACTGCAAAAGGAATTGAACAACATAAAATTAAAAACAACAAAGCATGATTAGTCCTTAAACCACAAAATCTTCGTTTCAAGGACTTACGTGACACATTGTTTAACACCTGATCAGCTGTGAAATCCAGCGCAAACCAGCCGCGAATATCCTTCCCGTTCACATTGTAAGTTTTCTGGTCCTTCGGGTAGAACATAGATATAGTTGTTGTATTATCAAGCAGAATGTTCGACAGGCATATTCCGACGCTATCTTTCGTTAACTGCAGATTGCAGAAGAAGGCAGAGCCCTGCAAACTCAGAGTCTTTGCCATATTATTCGCGTAGGTGCTGGCTTCCGGGAACAGCCCTGAAAGCCCGCCACGCGCTATAACAAGAGGCTGTTGACCTGCAAATGTTGAACAAAAAATAGCTTTTGTTGTTCATATCTGTCACAATCTTGTTCTGTTAACATGAATTTTGAACTTGGTTTCTTGAGATGTTGAATTCCTAAGGTCCAAATTGTAACCGAAAAATTGTTACTACCTGTTAAAGTCTGCCATTTTTTCGAGGGAGGCCCCTGAGCCCGAGGTGCTGCTTTCTGTCCTCCATTTGGTGGTTTCGCTGCCAAAGACGAGTGGATCAACAGGGAAACGAAAAGCAAACACCTGATCATGTCTTTCAACCTGTTGCCGATTAAAAAAAAAAATGCATCGATAACATGTCAGTACTTTTTCACATTCAAACTAATACGCCACAATGTTCACATTTTTCATATAATTATCATTAATCGGACAAAAACACTATTTGATTCAGAATTATCTCCAAAATCATCGATTTACATTCCAAAATGTGATCCTCCATATGGGGATTGATCGAATCATCAAACAAATGATCCATTATAAACATAAAAAGCATCGAAAGACAAAACGAATAGAACTTACTCGTAGAGGAATCAAACACTCCCCGTCAAGCTTGTGCAAAACTATCGAGGGAATGCGGTGGAAGAGATAAAAGAAGGGGGGTAGAAAAGTGAGAGGTTATGAATTAAATTTACACCCAAATTTACCTACAAAAAATTTACCTCCAAATAGGTTTTTTGGTTTCCTTTTTTACCATTTACTTTGCACACATTTCTCGCATTAATACCAGCCCAGGAATCATTATTAAAGGAGAAGCCAGTTTTTTTAGTTTTTTGGTCAAACTCTGTATTTACTATTTTTGGGGAGTGGTTAAGTTGGATCGCTGTAATTTTTGTTTCGTGGGAAGTAAGGCATTTGTATTCTCTCACCTTGAAGTCTCAACGGTTTTTTGAAACCCCTACGTTTCTAACTTTAGACAAATCTGGAATCCGTATGGTATTAGACATGTGAACCGAAGAGAAAGAGTGAGCATGAGACAGAGGCTCAGGGTAAAAAAGGTAGAAGAAGACCCAGAAGACTAGAAAATAGACTTTAAGAAAAAACATGGAGTACTTGAAGTTTCGCATTGATGTTCTAGGATTCATACAACCGATAAAACTTTGTTGTTGTTGTAGATGTTTCTCGAATCATTCATTTCGATATTTTTATTAATTGAATGCTAATGACATACTAATGCTCAAGACTTAAAGGGTTTAAGTTTAACACAAGTAATCTTCATATAACACTTTACTTTCATAACTATCTCATCACGTGAGCCACACGTAATTAACTGGCTAATATGAAAGATAAGGTGTATTATATTATATGGCCGAACATTAATTTTGCTACTCATAACACCAAATATAACCATTAGTCAAATTCAAGTACTTAATGAAGGGGGCTTCAAATTTTTGTTCTTTAGAACATGTCACCATGGTAGCTTGGCCAAATTTATAACTTATGCTAAGTACAAGTATGCACATGAATCTCATTATTTAAACAGATCATTGTAAAGTTGCATGGATTTCCAATTTTTACTTAAAAATAGACAGAAAACTACAAACGTGGGTTATATCAGTTAATGGTAAAGAACTCTTTTTATTTATTTGTTTTGAAAAAAATAATAATAAATTAATAGTGGGCCTTCAAATTATTATTTTTGTGTTGAAAAAAACCTTCAAAATGTCCTAATTTTATTTTAGAAAACATGTGGTGCGACGAGAAAACTCAAGTTTTGGCTTATACTAAATTTTGTAAAAATTTCCAAAATCAATTGAAAATGTGGGTTAACCACGGTTTTTGTGAAAAAAATGAAATTTTTAGTTTTCGGAAATATTTTGCTTGAGAGTTAAGGAAAATGTTTGCAAGACCTATGGATGTGATCATACCATTTATTAGGTCCATAAACTACTTTTAAATTTGAAACAGAAAAAAAGAAAAAAAATAAATAGTGGGCCCCAAATATTTTTTTATGTGTAAAAAATCTTCGGAATGTCCTAAATTAATTTTAAGAAACATAATGACTCAAATTTTCGCTTATAATTAATCTTGTAAAAATTTCCCAAAGTCGATTACAAAACGTGGATTATAACTCACATTTTTTGTAAAAAAAAAAAGAAAATTTAGTTTTCAAAAATATTTTGCTTTAGAACGAAGTAAAATGTTGCAAGACATTTGGATGTGATCCTACCATTTATTAGGTCCTGAAACTATTTTTTTATTGCTTTTTAAAGTTGTAAAATAGAAAAATAATATAAATTAATAGAGGGCCCCAAGTTTTTTTTTTTTTTTTTTTTTTTTTTTGTGCAAAAATCTTAGGAATTTCCTAAGTTAATTTTAGGAAACATGCGGTGCGACTAGAATGACTTGAATTTTCACTTATAATTAATCTTTTAAAAATTCTCAAAATCGATTTTAAAACCTAGGTTATAGCTCACAGTTTTTGTAAAAGAATTAAAAAATTTAGTTTTAAGAAATATTTTGCATGGAAGCTAATATGTTGCAAGACCTTTAGGTAAGATCCTACAATTAATTAGGTTCCAAAACTTTTTTTGTTGATTTTCAAGTTAAAAGCTTTTTTGCACCTGAATCTGAAAAAAAAAAATTACATAAAGATTATTTTGAACCATTATTACTACTACCAAGATATAACATTCATCCTTAAGTAACTATAAATGTTACACGATACTTGTACATCAAGTAGTTAACAACATTTATCTATGTAGTGAATGTCTTGTGTATAAACTTCATTTTCCGCTGCTTTAAAATAAAATTCCCTCGTAATGTCGTACTTCAATATTATTATTATTATTATTATTATTATTATTATTTTGGGAAAGCATAAGGAATTAATTTTGTATGCCATAGAAAAAGTATAAGGAATTTTGATTTAAAGGCAGTCGGTCAAAATTTGATTTCGATTTATATTTATATTTATAATTTTAAAAAAAAGTTATTGGCACTCAAAAAATCTTATTCTACTGTCACATCCCGATCCGAGCTCGACTTCGCCATAGCACGATATTGTCCGTTTTGGGTTTTGTTTTTGGGAACTCACGCGAGCAGAACTTTCCAGTGGGTCACCCATCATGTAATTGCTCTCGCGCGAACTCGCTTAACTTCTGAGTTCCGATAGAATCCGAAGCCAGTGAGCTTCCAAAAAGCCTCGTGCAAATTGGAGGTGGGAATGTACATATAATTATAAGGCATAGATGATCCACTACCCTGGGCAATGTGGGATCTCACATCTACACTCCTTACAAGTGTATTTTTCTTTCTAAATATAGATGGAGGGTAGAATGAGAAATTTGGAGTGCCAACAACAATTCAAAAAAAAAAGAGTTTTAACGAAACACTCTCGATACTGTTTACTTTTAACGAAAAACCATATTTTTATCTTTCTCTGTTCCTTCCTACTCACTACCCCTTTACTTTTTTTTTATTAAAATTAAAAAAAAATTGAACTTTTCGTTATTTTTTATTTTATTTTTTAAAGGAATTTTGATTTAACGGTGGAGGGAACAAAGCAAGTGCACAATATCGCAAAAATCTTAAACCGCACGAGATCCCACCCCACCCGCCAATTGGCAGAACACAATTCATACTCTCGCTTTCTTCACATCTCCACCATCCCTAAGATTAGATCTTGCCGACAGAAAAATCAGAGAAGGAAGATGAAGATCACGGCTTTGCTGGTCCTCAAGTGCAATCCAGACGAATCCGACCCGATCATCTTGGCCAACGCCTCCGATACCAGTCACTTCGGCTACTTCCAGCGGTCCAGCGTCAAGGAGTTCATCGTCTTCGTCGGTCGCACCGTCGCCAGACGCACCCCGCCCGGCCAACGCCAGTCCGTCAAGCACGAAGGTCCGTTCTTGACACCCCCAATTTTCAGGGACCCCTTTTTTCATTAGTTTTTGTTTTCGACTACAATTGTTCATTGCGATTATATGAATTCATGACATTTTTCGCAATTTGACGAAATCTATGATCGTTCCGATTCGTGTTACAAACTACTAGCTGATTTGATTTGGGATTTGTGGCTCTTGAATTTGGTTGGAACTTCAAAAGTTTTCCTTTTTCTGTAAGGTTTTGTATAAATTCTAGAAATTTGAAGCTTCAATTGGTATTTCTATGCCTAGATTTCCTTAGGCATCAGATGCAATTTCGATGCCGAAGTTTTCCGTATGCTTTTACTAGAAACTTCAGTCAATTAGGCGCAGATTGTCTACCTCACAGGTTTACCGTTTACGTTTACAAATGTAAGCATTTCAATATGCTTATATGAAACCTGAATTTCATTTTGTTTTTTTGTTTCTTCAGAGTATAAAGTGCATGCTTACAACAGCAATGGTCTCTGTGCGCTGGGTTTTATGGACGATCACTATCCCGTTCGAAGTGCATTTTCTCTGCTCAACCAGGTAACACGATGTTCATTTAATCATTGCATTTCACTGTTCTGGTCAATATGTAGTTATGTACCTTCATTTGCCATTCCTTACTCCCCATGTTACCAGGTACTTAAGATTTCCTTGGTAGTTTGGACTATGTTGTGTGAGACATTATTCACGTGGTATGGATGTTAGTGTTACGTGATTAGGCATATCGGAGTGGCTTCTAGTATTTGGAATTTACTAAAACGCTAGCATTGGCTGACACTGGTGAATAATCTGCTAATGTCAATCATGTCTCCCATGGTCTTTACTACTAACCAATTATTGGAGCTGCTGGGTTTCACATTATCGTATTTTGGCGATGGATTGTTTTGTCAGCTTAAGTGGCCCCCTAGCAGAATTTTAGATCCAATTGACTTTGAATTGTTTTGTGTCTGAGGTTTATACATACTTGGTTTCATTGACTGCTATAAATATGGTGCTTCATGCTTGTATTATCAAATAACTGATTGATTGCTATGATTTTCAGGTGCTAGATGAATATCAGAAAAATTTTGGTGATTCTTGGAGGACTGCAAAACAAGATGGCACACAACCATGGCCCTATTTGAGTGAGGCTCTGACAAAATTCCAGGTGTGCCTGTTAATCTGTTTTCTGCCTTGTTTGTTTAGCTGGACTCATAAGGCAACTGATGGGCTAATCAAGATTATGTTTTCTGTTCTTACCAAGCAGATGAGTTTTATAGAGCTATAACTGAAGCTACTTTCTTCTCTTTATTTTTTTCAAATTCCAGGATCCTGCAGAGGCTGATAAGTTGTTGAAAATTCAGAGGGAATTGGATGAAACAAAAATTATCCTTGTGAGTATAATCATTACTTCAGTTCGATTTTGATCAACGTATTGTTGTCACTCGCTTTTATATGATCTTTTTATTAGTAGATTCTGTACATCTGTTTCTTGTACATCTTTATTTTATTTTAAGTGTTTATTTAATGTGGACCTCAAATTTGACATTTTTACCTTTGTTTAGTAATGGCCAAAATAAATCTTCAACTTAATATCGTATATGCTGAATTCTTTGCCTGAAACAAGTTGTAGATATCTTTAATGATATAATCTTTATCTGCCATATCCCAGTTCATACCTCCTACATTTTTCACCCGGCTTATTTGTTGTTTATTTCCGCGGTGCAGCATAAGACTATTGATAGTGTGCTTGCACGAGGCGAGAGACTGGACAGTTTAGTCGAGAAGAGTTCAGATCTTAGTGCAGCATCGCAGGTACATATCAGCCCATGTCATGTTAATTACCTATAATTTCAAGTGTGATGTCAAGGGCTGCATTTGAACATCAAGGCTTAAGTTTATCTTGGTGTGATCATAATATTTTTTTTTGGCAATCTGTCATACATATTATCACTGATTGCACTGTACCAAAGATATTAGGGTTGTACTTCAAGTTGTGTGTATGAATTATTGAGATCTTTTTTTGCCTCTTGTTTTAAATACTTGGTTGAAGGAAAGGAATGGACATTCCTTCTGCAAATAAATATATGTTAAAACACACTGTATGTGCCCGTTGAAGTTTGGAAAGTTCAATGTGCCAACCAGTGTTTAAATACCTTTAGTTGTTTGAGTACATGACAACGGTGTTTGTTTGAAACAGATGTTCTACAAGCAGGCGAAACAGACCAATCAGTGTTGTACCATATTGTAAGCTTGTAACGCGAGCAGCGATCCTGTAATGTCGAAGTTGATGGATGACAAATTGATGATTGTAATATGTTGATGTCATTTGTCAGTTGTTTTCTTGGCAGAATTGTGTGAAGTTCCCTCACTTCTTCCGTCTCAAAGAAACGGAAACCAAATATTCGTAGAGGTCAGCTGCTATTATAGTATGTTACTATTTCTGTTTCGTAACATGATTTTACGCCTCCGCTTGCATGTACGTGATATTCGCATTATGATCTATGAAATCTATGTCATTGCTTATTCTTTCGAAGCCGGGTCATCTTTCATCTCTCAGATTGTAGAGCATATGTAGGGATTGTAGAGTTCTATCGTAGACATGTGTGAAGGGTCCATGATTGTTATGGTACCGTCTGGTTCTATATGTTAGATTTTTTTTACTGAAATTGCATGAATTCCTTCCATTTTGTGAGCGGGAAATGATTTCCGTACATCATTGTTCTTCTACTCTTCCTTTTATTTTGTACCTCGATTTCCTTTGGTTTAATCCAAGGGCCAGAATTAGACAGGGCTGTGCGTGAAATCACTACGCTCTGCCTGTTCAACTTTAATTGAACATCCATGTGATTGCACGTTGTAAGGCACCAACTGGTGCCATCACGCAATAAAGAAACACGTGAATGACGCTAAATGATACGATCGCGTGACAAGTGAGAGTGCCTGCCCGCGTGGATATGCAACCGGTGACACGCAAGAATCTCCATGTGATGAGAGACCGAGAAGGCTGCAGTCGTTACACGCAAGTTTCTCGACAAAGACAGAGAAGGTTGCACCTGTTACATCGACCTCCGTAGAACCCAGTCGATGTTGACACGGTCCACATCCGATCAATTCAACAGTGGTCCTTAGACATTTTCTACTAACAAATCATCTCAAAATATCTTCCAGAAAATGCGATCAAACTTCACACACACACAGACAATGCATAATAAAACCAACCTGAAAGAAACTTTAGTGCTTAATAACAGTACAAGAACATAATTAACAAAACGGACGTCGCTGCTAGAGTAAATCTGTCTACATGTTGCAAACGGGGTCTTAACTGTTTCTTAATGCAAACGACGTCGCCGGAGCAGTACTGGTGCTATCAGATTTTCTCTATCTTCCGAGGATGGATTTGAACCACCAGATGCCCTTGGTGTCTTTGGGGCCTTCGTCCGCCTCCGGCGGAGTCTCACTCTGCGGCGTCTTGTGGAGTTTGCTCACGTCGTAACCCTCGTCCACCGCCCTCTGAACCAGCTGGTTGTATATTTCTTCATCCAGATGAGGCTGCCTGCTCAATATCTGCATCCAATTTCCCACCCGCCAAAAACAACGATCAGATTTTTACATACGAACTTGGACAAAGCACAACAAAGATTTAAAAGAAAAAAAAAAAAAAAAAAAGTGTACTACGCGGCAAACACAACCGAAAGTAACATGCGCTTAGGTACCGTTTGGTACGTCTAAAAATTGTGCCCTTGGAATAATTGGTTTCACATCCGTGAAATATAAATTTTTAACATTTTAAGACAAAATTACCCATCTATCTTTTTCAATATTTACACCATCCAATCCGTCCCGTCCCATCCTGTCTGTGTGTGGAACCAGTTACAAACTTTTAATCAACTTTTCAAACGAATTACTGACTTTAATCAAATTTTAAACACGAATATAAACATAGATCATCAGCAGTAACCGAATGATAAAGGGCACTTCTCATATTTTTATTAAAAGTTTGTAACAGGTTCCGCGAGAAATGATAAAACGTCTATGGTACGTAACTTTGTATTGCTTTGCAAAGATACTATTTTCGAGATCCGTGATATTTGGGTCACAAAATAAATTAACATAATATACTCACTAAACTAAATTTTAATGCTAAATTTAAACGTAAATACGAAATGCATACATACCCAAAGGTAATTCCTGCTAGGTTGGCCAATCAGAGCATACTGATAATCCTCATCGATGAACAAAACCCAGTAATCCCCCAGGACGGGGATGATCGGCAGAAATGGAGGCACATAAAACTTCACCTTCAGCTTCGCCTCGTCGCTCGCCGGGTCAGCCTTGTAGGCGGTGCCCTCGATGAACCCCCTCTTCCCGTCGGTCCAAGTTTCGTTCAAAACATTCACGGTGGCGCCGTCTTCTTTCAGAGTGTACGTCGCCCGCGTGTTCTCGCCGCTCTTGGGCTGAAACCGCGACGGAAAGGAGGCAATCTCGTACCACCGCCCCATGTAGCGCGGCACATCCAGGCCCTTCACGACTTCCATCTCCTTCTTCGTCGCCATTGTTGCAGATGAAGTGTTTGTGTTTTGGTTTGTGCGAGAGTGTGTGAGGAAATTGGTGCGGGAGATCGTGAATTTTGGGTGGGGGGTTTTGTGAGGATAAGGTGTGTGGAGGTGGCGGGGTTTTAATGGGTTTTTTGCGTGGGTCAAAAGGTAAAGTGGAAGGAGGGGGACGTGGGGGTTTCTGGGCCTTACACGTGGAAGGTGTGAATGGTTGAACTTGCCACACATGTGGCAAAGGTTTCAAAATCCGTGAGAGGATCCTCGCCGAATCCTTTTTGTGAGAATTCTGGGAATACTTTAATCATATTCGTTCATTGTGCATTGTGCGATCAGTTTTCGTCAGGTATTGTTTATATTTAATTTTAAATAAAAAAATTTACAATGATTTCTGACCGCATAATGTACGATGAACAGATGTGATTAGGATCTCCGAGATCTTCACAAAGAGAATCCGGCGAGGATCCTCTCTCTCAGAATCCATGTTTTTACAGTTGCATTTGTTTTAGCAAAACTGCTAATTGTACTATATTTTTCATACCATATTTGTACCACATTTCTAAAACAAAGAGTATGATTTTCTTCTCTTCAAATTCTCTGTCCTCCCTCCCCTCCTCGACGACATGTGAATTTAGAGGGAATAGAATCATACACTTCCTACTAGAGATGAGACTCATATGTATCGATAAGTCTTACTTTGAATAGACCCACATGTGTTGTGGATCCCATCTCTATTAGAGAAGTGCAAATGCGGTATAAAAAAATGTGGTAAGTGTAGCATTAATACTGAGAATTCAAGAAATTACTCTAGAGGCAGTTTATGTTGATCGCGCTGTTATGTGAGAAAGTTGAAACACATAAATGTTTGTTATTGGTCTAAAATACTGGTATAGTAACATTTGTTGTTGGTGAATTTCTCTATGTTGTTTTCTCCTTAATTTTTAAAATTTGGTACACTCATTTTTCTTATATTGCACTCTCATGTTTTATATATATGTCACATTATTTTAAATTTCAAAGGTGTTTCATCAATCCACTACTAATTACATCGATGTTGTTTTCGAATTAATTATCTAAAGGATCAACTTTGTACAAAAAAAAAAAGTATCGATAAAATTAATATGATAACCATTCAATATAATGGACATTTAACTTCATCAGATTTGCGAAATATGATTCAAAACTTTCTATCTCAAATTTTTTTTGTTTTGATTTGAAGAGGATGGAACCTTAGGGAGGAAGTAAAAGCAAGTTGTGATGATAGCTTGAAACTTGAAAGAGAAGCAAACTTGGTAGGAAGCATTAGGCATGTCACTCTCATTGCCTTATGAAACCAATAATTCTATGATCATGTATCAAAATCAAGGGTCTACCAAGGTCTAAATGTGCCAAAATTATTCATGGACCACATCCACATTTGGATGATAACTGATAAGATCAATCGTACAAGTATAAAACAGGCTATTTCTTGTAAGTTATGACAACATAAATATAGAAATGAACAAGCTAAATTAGAGAACCGTCACATGGTAGCCCAATAGTTTAGGGACAATTTAAGATTAATATTTCACACGGTACGTCTTAAGTTTGATTCCTAGCGCGTGTGAATCACACAATGATGACCAGGGGAAGACTGAAATGCCTATGTGCGTTTTCTCGACCTTCGAAAGAGTTGACTGCCGCGGCGAAGCCACCAGCTGGTCCCCTTTTTAAAGGGAAAAAAGATAAATTAAAGAGGAAATTAATGTTTTAATTGATTGTTGATTTAAAAGCACAAATATAATTTATTCAGTTTCTTTATTCATAGCTAATTAGTTATAGTATTTGTTTCTAGAGGACTTAAATTGCATAGGTTGTTCAATTTTGATTTCTATCCTTAAATTCATATTGTGAACTAGACTCATAACTGAGTTACATCAGTCGATCATAATAATTGTGTTCACTTACTTGCATTCAAGTTCGAACATCCTGCATAGAACTTGTAATTCAGTTGGTCAATACTTAAGAGCTTTATCCAACCTATGAACACAATTACACAGGTGAGTCCGATTCTCCACAACTAATATCACTCGTGTAGGAAAAATGTTAGAATTATCCTCCTCACAAATTATGCTCTGTCAAAAAAAACAAAAACAAAAACATGGATATCGGGCCTAGTGGCCCACTTTTGGCCAGAGTTTACTGCTAGTTATACGGGCCTGTTCAAGCCCATCTTTATTGGACTGAAAACCATCAGCCCGCCACAGTGTAAGAAGTAAAATCTCACAACAGGCCGGCCCGAGCACTGACACATACTCGCACGCGGATTTTAGAATGAACCGGCACATAATATGAATCAGGTAAATGAACCGTCTAAATTTACGGCCATATTTATATTTTAGTTAAAGTTTTAATTTGTACTATACTCTGATGCATACTAGAAAGATCGTTTTACCAGCTAAATCAAACCACTACAAAATTTCTGGCTGTGTAGCATTAGTATTTTGCATGATTACAGCTCATTATGTGGATGTGGAGAAACTTTTACTTGTGATCGACACAAAGGTGGTACATCATGTGTATTTATATAAATGGTGAGAATTTGTATTTTTAAAATTATTAACTTTTTAACACATATATTCCACTATTTTCTTAGCAATACGTTGCATATCATTCCGTGTTCTGATCACACTAATCTCTCGTGAGTGGGGATGTGGAGTAGTGGCCACTAAGACTTCTTCAAATACAGTTTAACTCTCTCTCCCTCCCTCCTAATCAAGATTCATAACAACAAGTCCCCCATAGATTCCAAATTAGATATCACTTTCCCCAAAATTCACTGACCAAACTAACACACCCACATCTAGAGAGAGAAACAAGAGAGAGGAGAGAGAGATGTCAAGGCGATCTGCTGCCTGTTTGAGGTGCTGTTTGGTGGTGTTTGCGGTGGTTTCTGCATTGGGGGTTTGCGGGCCGGCCTTGTATTGGCGGTTCAAGAAGAACGTAAAGTTGGGGGATTCTAAAATCTCTTGCCCTTCTTGCAACTGCGATTGCCCTCCCCCTTTGTCCCTCCTCAAGATTGCTCCTGGTAATCCTCTCTCTCTCTCTAAAATATGGGTTTTTTGTTGTTTTGGATCCGATTTCTTATGTTTTTGTTTCTGGGTTCTTCTGAAAGTATGGATTTTTATTGATTGGAATGAAATTAATGCTTACCCATGTCATCAATTTGGGGTTTTGATCTTTATTTTTGCTAATTTTGGATTTGGAGCTGCTAATGTATTGGATTATGTGTGACAAATGGAACCCAATTCAGATTTAGATTTACTTTTCCTCTTGTTGCATCTGATTTTAAGCTGAACAGAGTGAAATTGCAATTACAATTTAGGATTAGATTTAATTTTCCACTTAATTGTGTCTGATTTTAAGCTGAACAGAGTGAAATTGGAATTATCCTTTTGATAGATTCGTGGCATTGAACCCAGTTCATGGTTTTGAAACATAATTCGATTGAGTTTCAAGTAAAGTTGAGATTTTGGCCATTGTAGCTTTGACTTGCTATATACACATTGTGCAAACTATGGTTCTTGAAATGTAGATACAGCATCTACCTGCATATCATATATGAACTGTTTAAAATTACCGAGGGCCGTATGAAGTCTTTCTGATCTGAGTTTATGGATCCGCGATGTGCTCCTTTTTTGGAAACATAACATTGCACTAGTTCTGCACTCAGGTTTAGTTAACCATGTTTGTGATTTTAATCCATGGGTTCCTGGAAATCTCGTTTGATCATACAATGACTGTTGAATATTCTTAGTGTGCGGTTACTCGAACTGGGGGAAGAGGGTGTCGTGGTATTTAGGGCTTTTAATTTAGATTGAGCGTTTGTCGTGGTATTTTTATGGAGTCTTGATTTGTGCATGTTGAGACTTCGCTTTTGATATCCCTATCTTCTTTCAAACTAATGTAATCTGGGAGTTTATTTTTCATCTGTATAATGACAAATGTCATGTTTTTGGTTTTTGTTCCTTTGCAGGATTGGCCAATCTCTCAGTCACAGGTTAGAATGCCTCCTACCATTCAACGTCTTGCGTTATTCCTTTTTCTGCATTCCATGTATTTCTTGTGATCTATGGATGTGACGATTACTTTGTTGACGAACAGATTGCGGAAGTAATGACCCAGATCTGAAGCAGGAGATGGAGAAGCAGTTCGTGGACCTTTTGACGGAGGAATTGAAGCTGCAAGTGGCTGTTGCCACAGAGCACACCCGTCACATGAACATCACATTTGCTGAAGCAAAGAGGGTGGCTTCTCAGTACCAGAAGGAAGCAGAAAAGTGCAATGCTGCAACAGAAACTTGCGAGGAGGCGAGGGAGCGCGCCGAGGCATTGCTCATCAAGGAGAGAAAGGTGACTTTATTGTGGGAAAGACGAGCCCGTCAAATGGGTTGGGATAGTTTGTAAACTTCGATTTCATGTTCTCGTTCGGTTTAACTACTGATTCGTCTCTCTTGGCAATATTTATACATACAACCAAGCAAATTGCATGGTCTGTTTCTTCCCCTGTTACAGCAT
Organism: Cotoneaster glaucophyllus; assembly: GCA_036320875.1. Lineage (NCBI taxonomy): Eukaryota > Viridiplantae > Streptophyta > Magnoliopsida > Rosales > Rosaceae > Cotoneaster > Cotoneaster glaucophyllus. The sequence goes on from CM070063.1 coordinate 790,271, forward strand.
AATTGCTCTCTCGCTCATGCCACGATAGAAGTGTGATTGAAAATATTCATATATACATGTAATACTTACATATATTGAGCGCGATAGAATTCGAGGACACATGCTTTTGATGCACGTTTTGTGGAACTCACTCTGCAATGTATTTCAACGATACAACTGTCTATCTTTTGTCTTACATCAAAGATTATGTCTACCAAAAATCACTCAAAACAAAACCATATGACCGTTGGATAAATGTATGTTTCTTTGTAGAACCGTATTTGTCAATTTTCTTCACTATGCTATAAATGAATGTCTTAATGATTTTGGATACATCTAATGCAAGGATGATCCATAAATAATATTCTAAATATAAATGATTTAACCGTTAAAATACATTACAAAATGAGTATTACAAATGAGTGTAAAAAAAGATGTGTCCCCCGATCTGTATATTTTATATCAACTGTATTTCCTATTAATTTATTGCTTGCACATGTTAGCATGACGTGTTATGATTACTAAAGACACCCAAATCATGGGCTGTCGTCGATCAAACAAAGTCTTCCAGGCGAAGAAATTGAGGACAGAAAAGGATTTCCAATTTACAAGAACATGGGCTTCACAGCCATTACCAAGCCACAATGTCAAAAGCACGTGAGGGTTTTCAAGAGGCCACATTCCTGCGAAAACCCTAAGAAATTTTCTCATGATGTTGAGTAAAACTTCGGGACAAGTTACTGAGAACGCATTTACGTATCCGTAATCGGAATTAGAATATGTAATTGAATTTCGATTACGGAGTACTTCGATGTTTACTAAACATGGAGGAATCAAAAAAACAGTGGGACCCACACAAATTTTGGAATCCAATTCCTTGTATTGGTGTAATTGGATTCCTTAGATATAGGTGGTAATCCAATTCCTGATTGTTTGGGCAATCAGAATGACACTTTTGTTCCCTTTATGCCCTTACTTATTTTTTTTTTATTTCCAAGACTATCCTTTATAAACCCATTAAAGTATAAAATATTTGATTTGGGACAAGGGCATTTTAGTAATCATACTAGTTTATATTCCGATTCTGCTGAATTAGTAAACAACTTTATGGAATTCTATTTTGATTCTAAAACATTTAAGTAAACAGCTTCCACAAGAATCCGATTATGACTTATCCTCATTCCAACTCCTCCTTAATTCAATTCCTCATATTTTCATTACTGTTACGTAAACGCGTCATAAGAGAAAAACGCGAATAAGAATACTCGGACAACGTAATCTTTAAGGCATCTTTAAGGTATCTTTAATTCTCACTAAAGCATAAAATTTCTGATATTAATCTTACACATGTCTTATCTAATGTGAGAGTTGTTCTATTAGGAGAATTTTATTCTACTGAATATTTTTTTTAAAACTGATTATGTCAGATCTCACACCATCCAAATGTGGTCAAAATATTAAATATAATATAAGAAATGTTATGGGGATTTTCTAAAAAATGGGACTCTCTATAAATTATCTGTCAGCTTATAGTTTAACGTCAATTTCTGTGCTAATCTTATAAATATTATGTCAAAAACATAAGATGACAGAATCCATAAGTCTTACTTTTAAGAAAATCCCTTGCATTCATTTTATATTTTTATTATAAAACACATCATTTAGTTTAGAATTTGATGTAAAAATTTTGTTTTCAAAGCAGTGTACTTTTTTGAGTAATAAAACAAGGAAACGAATAAGTCAATTTACAACTTATAAAAATGGTCATTTCTGTCGGCGGATGAGATAAGCAATTGACTTCCTTACACACTTCTACAGACAAATATAATATTACCAAAAGTCAAAAGTTGCACCGAGAGACGCGGTTCGGACTTTCAACATTCATGCACTTTCAACAAGAGGAGAGAGAGAGATAGAGCAAGCAGAGGAGAGAGAGAGAGAGAGAGAGAGAGAGAGAGAGAGAGAGGACGGCACCATCGATCCCAGCTATGCATTTGTGACGTTGAATTACATACGCAATATTAATATTATAACATGCAATAACCCAATAATATACTATGTTTCGGATCAAATATAATATAAAAAAATCGATATAGATCCACCGAAACCTCAACAAACAGATCTTTCCAAGCAATACCCAGATCACAAAAGAACGCAGAAGCAACTTTTTCGTCTCTTGGGGTCTCGAAAGCTGGAAACTTTGCGGTCCCATTCGTTGTTTTGGAGTTAAAATTGTTGTGTTCTTCTGTTCTGTTAAGTTTCTAAGTTTGGGAAGTGCTTTTGGCGGCGGGGATTTTTGGATAAGTTTCTGAAAATGGAAGGTTCGGGGAGTACGAGGGTGGAGAAGAGAGGGTATGAATTGGATGCCGAGGCAGATGGTCATCCCCCCGAGCCGAAGAAGCAGAGATTGCCCACTTTGGCAAGGTTTTTATTCTTTCTTTCTTTTCTTTTTTAACTGGATTTTATGCTTTATTATATTTTGTTTTGTTAATAAGTGCTAATTTTATTGTTTAAAGGGTTTAATCTTCTGGATTAGTGTTGGTTTTTCGGTTAATCGATTAATCCTATTGAACTTAGCGAATTTGTAAGTGAGAGGTCCGAGGTTCATGACGAGTTCGATGTGACTTGGCTCAATTTGTATCAAAATACTCTGAAAGTAATATAAAGATCGTAAACTGTTGACGAATGCAGTCATATGTAATAAGCGATGAATGTAGTTTTGTGCCATTGAAACTGCAGTCATATGTAATAAGTCGATGAATGTAGTTTTGTGCTATTGAAACTGATACTGTTCACCTGACTAGCTATCGGTCTAGCGGTATTTCTCTAAAGAAACAAGTTCAAACTAGTGATATGTTATAACAGTTGTTTCAAACTTCAAACTTTCGTGTTAAGTTTAACTTCACAACATCAAGAATTTGATTAAAAGTTGTAAATTCATGTCCTCATATTGAACTATCTAGTGATTTTTGTGTTCCCGTGGCTGAAAGTTTCCTGGTATTTCATCCAAATTGTAGTTAAGTAAGTTAGTGCGATCGAGTCTATAAGTTTTAATCTTATCGTTGAATGATCTGTATGCAAGTATTCGACATTCTTTTTTCGAAATGTTATTGTTTATACAGTTGAATGCTGTATGCAGTGTAATTGTGGAATCTTTGAAGGTAGATAGCTTGCAAAGGCTTTGCTCATCTTTGGAGCCTCTTCTTCGCCGAATTGTGAGTCGGATTGTTACTCTTTGCATCTTAGAATTTGAGTCAAATGTTGAAACTAACTGCACTTTTTCGCTTTTCCAACCTGTGCTGCTGCTGCATAGTATTTCCCGGGCTGCATTTTGCTCGAAACATGTATTGTTTGCAGCAAGGTCTCACCCTTTTGATCATTCTGAACTTTCTTTGAGTAACAGGTTAGTGAAGAAGTGGAGCGTGCTTTGACAAAGTTAGACCATTCTGAACTGGCTGGAAGGTTTGTTCCAACCATAGTATTTAGATGTTTCCGACTCCCCTTGTTCCTTTCGAGTCCTAGACTATGCTTTCTTTTTCGTATTTTCATCAGTTATCGTGTTTTGTCTATATTTCTTTCAAACTTTGTTATGGTTGAGGGTTGGGGAAGCCCGTATCAGTGAATTTATTGTTTGCATTTTCGGAAATACTGCAGGTCTCCACCACCGAGAATACAGGGTCCGGAAGGAAAAACCCTGCAACTACAGTTTAAAACAAGAATGCCACCTCATCTGTTCACAGGTGCAAAGGTTGAAGGAGAGCAAGGAGCAGCGATTCATGTTGTCTTGGTCGACCTCAGCACAGGCAGTGTTATGCAAACAGGACTCGAATCTGCTGCAAAACTGAATGTTGTGGTGCTGGAAGGCGACTTCAATGAGGAAGCTGAGGATAACTGGACGAAAGAGCACTTTGAAAACCATCAAGTAAAGGAACGCGAGGGGAAAAGGCCTCTTCTGACAGGGGATCTGCAGGTTGTTCTCAAGGAAGGGGTAGGTACTCTCGGAGATCTTACCTTCACCGACAATTCTAGCTGGACGAGGAGCAGGAAGTTCAGGCTCGGTGTTAAGATTTCCCCTGGATATTGTGAGGGAATTCGTGTTTGTGAGGGTAAAACGGATGCCTTTTCTGTTAAAGATCACAGGGGAGAATGTGAGTTGTCTGAAGCTTGCTATTTTACCGTTTACTTTATGTGCATCACACTGTAGGCTTTAGGAAAATTTTGGCATAAAAAGGTCACTTCACCATCGATTTCCCTTTTCGACAAGATACCTGCAAAGCTTATCTAAATCAGGTTTCTGTTTCTGTAACTTGAAGTGTACAAGAAACACTACCCACCGGCTTTGCACGATGAAGTTTGGAGATTGGATAGAATAGCAAAGGATGGAGCTCTGCACAAAAAACTGATAAAGGCTAAGATCATAACCGTTGAAGACTTCCTTCGCCTTCTTGTCAAGGACTCGCAGAAACTAAGAAGTGTAAGTATCCCTTGCATTTGTTTCTGAACACCATTTCCTCCCTCTTTTTCGGGGTATTCTTATTTCTGAATTTCGGAATATAGATGCTTGGGAGCGGGATGTCCAACAGGATGTGGGAAAACACAGTGGAGCATGCCAAAACTTGTGTCTTGGGTGGAAAGCTGTACGTTTACTACACTGATCAGGCTCATGGCACGGGTGTTGTTTTCAATCACATTTACGAGCTCAGGGGACTTATCGCTGATGGGCAGTTTCTTCCCTTGGAGTCACTCACCCACACTCAAAAGGTCGGATGATTTTTATTACTTAGAAACATTACGATACTTTTGCCTCTCTTTCAACTTGGCTGACTCACTCGGAGCCCTATATGCAGGTTTCAGTGGATTCTCTGGTTAAGAGAGCGTACGATAATTGGCATCAAGTCATAGAATATGATGGCAAAGTCTTACATGCTCTCGCCGGAAATAAAAAGGTCACGAGAGCCTCACCTGCACCCGTGGCTGACTACAGCAACTATGCTATGATGGATCACCATTCTGCATCTACTCAGAATAGCCAGCAGCAGTACACCCCTCAATTCAGCCAACAGTTCCAACCCGAAAATAATCACCCATCCGTCTCTCAGTTCATTGAATTTCCGTTTGTGACGTCCAACCAAACAGCGTTGATCAAATTTAATGACCCGGAACCAGCAGCATTGCATAGCAGCATGAGTTACATGCCACCCGTTGGCGGTTCACATTTTTCAGGAGATTGGACACGGCCAAACTACGGGAATGGATTGGACGATTTTGTTGCTGATGAAATCCGGATCAGGAGTTCAGAGATGTTGGAGAGTGATGACATGCAAAGACTGCTCAAGACGTTTAGTATGGGAGCCGGCGTAGGAGCAGGAGGAGCTGGTTTTGGTGCTTCTGATGAGTCTTGTTACAATTACGGTGTACAATACGAGCCTCAGATAGGCCAGCCGTTCAGGAAGGAGCACGCGAAGAGCTCGGGGAAGGCTGTTGTCGGGTGGCTTAAGCTCAAAGCGGCGTTAAGGTGGGGGATTTTTATTAGGAAGAGAGCTGCAGAAAGGAGAGCTCAGCTTACAGAGCTAGACTAAATCAAATGCTATGGTGATTGTTTAATTCCGTTTGCTTTGCAGAGACGAGACCGCGAAAAAGAGAATGAAAATTAGGAATTTAATCATATATTGAAACATTTCAGCGTTCTTTTATCCTTGTGTATCCAGAATTTGTTTGATGCTGTATGAGGCATGAAACACCCGGCATATACCATAATTTTCGTGACAGCGTTTTGCGGAGAAAACTTGGATGTAACCAGGAATACATGTCATCACCGTATCTTACTCATCACGTGACTTGTAAAATAGGGCGACGATGTATATTCCCGGTTACAAAAATGTCCTGCATTACGTGATCAGGTTGGACCAGCCTGCGAGGAGGCAGTCATACTGTTCCAGCCTGCTACTGCAAGTTCTTGACAACTGACTGAATAAATGGATTAAAACGACTTGTAGCTCAGTTGATTAAGAATTTTTCTTTCACATGAGTTCTCAGAACTCCCTCCCCCATTATCGCTCGTATAAAAAATTATATTTGTTGGGCCAACAAAGTAAATCAAAGCATAGCAACCCATGTAAGTTCTCTTCTGAAATTGCTGATAGTCAAAGCTCAGTTCTATAAATATTGTACATGAAATCCAGATACAAGGGAAAGCAAACCAACCTCTTGAAGTTTACATGCAAGTTCATTTTCTACCTCGAAAAATCGTCATTTGATTCTGAACTTGATCTGGATCAAACACTCTACATATGACTCCTAATTCGATCCCTTCGCCTACCAAGAAAACTACAGAGCTGAATGCATAGCAAACCTTGTCTGCCAAACACTGGGTAGTCAGTCCATCATGTAAGCAATCACAGCTATTCGTGGAGACGGGGGGTTCACAGTTCCATTTTCTACTTCTCAAATCATGTACTATAAAAACCAGCTACTTCTTTCTAAATCTCAAGCACTTATTGTGTTTTACTTCTGTGATGCTTCCATCAGAAGTGAGTTGTTTCTTCGCCTGTTGTGGTTTTGTGAGCGCGAGTTTCTCCATTGCGTTTATGAACTTGCGCAAGTGCTTAATGTACTCAGGAAATGTTTCGAGGTTGCAGTGGCCTCCACCCTTCACCCATAATGGATCATATTTTTCCTTGGATAGTTCCCACAAACGCTTTCCGTGGGACAAGTCAACAATTTCATCCTCCGTTCCCTGCAGATAGCAGTGTATCAATGAATCAAATTAGACACACCCATTAATATGAGAACATTCGGATTTTCAACCCAATGGAGGTGTCTAAGAGTAATTCTTCCTTTCATCCGTTGCTTCCTGACTTTGATATGAAATCCTCTTTCTCTTCTGATAATATGATTACCATTTTTTCACTTAGTTATGACAATTTCTCTTCTCAATTTAGCTGATAACGAACGAAATTCTTAACGTTGAGCTCTAGTTTAATGTTCTTCATTCTTAAGTTACGACTTTTTGATGGTTTTCATCAGACAAGATATACCAGGCAAGGGCGGGAAGATTAACGAACATTAGAACCACAGCACAAACTCTTTGAATTCTAAAAGACTGATACTCAAACAAAATAGTTTTAAATGAATGAAGGAATAGGTACTTACATGAATAACTAAAACCGGACAGCTGACATGCCGTATTTTATCTATATTCTGAAAACATTGCACAGAGCTTGTCAATACAAATTCAAGTAACCGAGCCTTGCAGCAGAATTAAGCAATTCAAAGAAGACAAGTCCAACTTACTTTGAAAATGTCGAACCAAAACGTCAACTTGACAGGATACAAGACTCGTATGCCTGAAAGGATGGCACTGTGAAGAACAACGGCTCTGAGTTTTTTCAAGCGAGATGCCAAGTGCAGTGTTGGTCCGCTTCCAACGGATTGGCCATACACTATCAAATCCTCTTGTCTAATTTCATAGTCGCTCTTTAAACAATTGTACACGGCTTCTATGTCATAGTACGTGTTGAACTCAGATGGCTAAACAATCACCAACATTAACACATTTCAGTTGTAGATTTTAGCTATGACGAACAATAGATCGATATAAAAGGGATGGATGTTAAAACCTGAATTCTGCAGCCTGAACTAACGAATATAAACACAAACTAACTCCATCGATACTCAATACTTACCTTACCAGTGGATGCTCCATATCCCGAATAGTCATAACTGCGACAAAGAAAACCATGTTAAGTAAATCCGGGAAGGCTTTCAGATCACTGAAACACGGTGAATTAGAAAAAATTACAGCATATCATCTGCATTTTACATCCAAAGTACATTAATGAACTCTCAAGCGCTTAACAAATGGCGGCAGAGGAATTTCTATGACGAGGATCGCTCTCATCGTACGCATCCATTCCATACCAACCCCGCCAAAAAGAATTAAAATAAGAAAGCTACACGATCAATCAAACAGTTTTAGCTTAAACTGTTGTTTACTGGAACAATCAAATGTTGAAATTTCAAAGAATATAAAGACCAACAACGTAAGACCAACAAAATATGTAGAAAAATTAGCATGCGTATTGGCCGCCGTTGTTTACTGGAACAATCAAATGTTGAAATTTCAAAGAATACTAGCATGAACAGATAATCTTCTCAAAGAAAACAAACGAAACATATCAAACGTGGAAGCAGAGGAGCATCCATATTTGAAAAATCCAACACCAAATTCAGAAAATTTATTTCAAAAAAGGCAGAAAACAATCAATAAAACGAAAAAAAATAGAAACCAATACCAAAGTAAAATTAAAAAGCTGAATAGGTGTTCCATGAACATTTCTCAAAGCACAAAAAAGGGAACAAAAAACAGAAACAAACCACAGAGAGAAAAATAAAGGAACAAAAAAATACCATTTGATGTTTATTAATTTAAAAAACAAGGCCAGTCCATCAATCAAAATCCAGAACAGAATCCAAAACAAGCAAAAAGCAAAGCGATTTGAAGCTCAAGCGGTTAAGAGCGTTTATCCTTTTCACCTCCAGAGGTCTTTAGTTCGAATCCCGTATCTTAATACCTCTCCTATCATAAAAAATGGGGGAGAATTTAAATGCAAGAATACCTCATAATATTGACGCGCAGGTGAGCCCTGAGCTCAATGAAGAGTTCGTGCATCTGCCCCAAGTCCGCCGCATTCCCATGCGAGTATAGCAGCGTGAACCGCGCCAACGGGTGCCGCCAAAACGTCGCCACGATCTTGTTCCTGCCCTTCGTGTCCAGCAAATGCACCTCCATGTTCTTGTCCGCCGTCACGCCGGAAAACACCAGCTTCCCGCCCTCGTCCTTGAACACGTCGTACGTCGGCGGGTCCGGCGGGAAAAACGCAAACTTGGCCGCCACGCCCGCCGTAACGTTGCCCATTAACGCAAACCCAGCTGCAGACAAATCGAGTTCTACCAATCCTTGCTGTCCTTGCTCATCGTGAGAAAATTAAAACTCCAACAAATAGAAGGAAAAAAAAGATTAAATCTTTATTATTTGTTCTTCTTTTTCTCTGTTTTTTAGAACAAAAGAAGGAGAAAATAAAGATTTAATTTTTTGAGGGTGGGGGGTTTTGGATTGCGTGAATTTTTTTTACTGGGGATGATGGAAAGGCAGAAAAAAAAAAACCAGGTGGGAGGTGGCGTCAGATGAAATTAAAGGCGAAAGATGGTGGTGGCAGAAGATGGATCCGATCTCGGCGGGTGAGCTGGAAATTACGGATTGCTGTTGGAGGAGAGGGGGGAGAAACAAATTCAGAAGCTGAAAAACCAGAAATCGCACGTTAAAATTATGACAACATTGTTCATTGTTTTTTGTTTTTGTGTAATAATAAGGATGCTTTTTTTAGTTGTAAACAATAGTAGGTTGATGATGATGCAGACTTGGTCTATTTATATAAATTGATGTGACGGCCCTTGTTTTTTTTTTGGGTAAATTACACAGAACCACCTCCACTATTAGTCGTGAACATTTTCATACCTCGTCTTTAAAAAATTTCAATGTCATACCTTATCTTCGAATTTGTTTCAATTTCATACCTTCCGTCAGCCTTCCGTCAATTCCTCCGTTAAAATGCTGACGTGGCAAGTGACGGAACCCATTTTATAATAAAAAATTAATTTTTTTTCTTCTTCTTCTCTCCTCTCTTTTCTCTCTCTTTCTTCTTCTTCTTTTTCTTCTTCTTCTCTTCTCTGCCCCGAACACCTTTTTTTTTTTTTTTTTTTTTTCTTCTTCTTCTCTCTCTTTCTTCTTTCTTCTCTCTTCTCTCTCTTCTCTCTCTTTCTTCTTTCTTCTTTCTTCTCTGCCCAGACCGAACACCATTTTTTTTTTTTTTTTTTTTTTTTCTTCTTCTCTTCTCTCTGTTTCTTCTTTCTTCTTCTCTTCTCTCTCTTCTCTCTCTTTCTTCTTTCTTCTTCTCTTCTCTCTCTTCTCTCTCTTTCTTCTTTCTTCTTTCTTCTCTGCCCAGAACACCATCTTTTTTTTTTTTTCCTCTTCTTCTCTTCTCTCTCTTTCTTCTTTCTTCTCTGCCCAGACCGAACACCATTTTTTTTTGTTTTTTTGTTTTTTTCTTCTTCTCTTCTCTCTGTTTCTTCTTTCTTCTTCTCTTCTCTCTCTTCTCTCTCTTTCTTCTTTCTTCTCTGCCCAGAACACCATTTTTTTTTTTTTTCTTCTTCTCTTCTCTCTCTTCTCTCTCTTTCTTCTTCTTCTTCTTCTCTGCCCAGACCGAACACCATCTTTTTTTTTCTTTTTCTTCTTCTTCTTCTTCTCTTCTCTGCCCAGACCGAACACCTTTTTTTTTTTTTTTTTCTTCTTCTTCTTCTTCTTCTTCTTCTCCTCTTCTTCTTCTTCTCTTCTCCTTCTCTTTCTCCTTCTCCTTCTCCTTCTTCTGGGCAGGGCCGAACACCTCTTTTTTTTTTTTTTCTTTTTTTTTTCTTCTTCTTCTTCTCTCTTCTTCTTCTTCTTCTTCTTCTCCTTCTCCTTGTTCTGGGCAGGGCCGAACACCTCTTTTTTTTTTCTTCTCTCTTCTTCTTCTTCTTCTTCTTCTTCTTCTCTTTCTCCTTCTTCTGGTCAGGGCAGAACACCTGGGGGTGGGGTGCCGAATAGGAGAGAAAAAAAAAAAAAAAAAAAAAAAAAAAAAAACACCGAACCAGTTCGGCCTGCAACAAGAAGAAGAAGAAGAAGGGGGAGAGAGAGAAAAAAAAAAATTTAATTAATATTTAAAATATTTTTTTAAGTTTTTATAATATTTTAATAATTTTTTAATATAAAATGTGCCACGTCAGCATTTAACAGAAAATTTGACAGACAAGTGACGGGAGGTATGAAATTGAAACAAATTCGAAGATAAGGTATGACATTGAAACTTTTTTTTACCCTTTTAATGACCCAATAGTAGAGGGGGTTCTGTGTAATTTACCCTTTTTTTTTTTGTAAAGAGTGTAGTGTCGTGCTTGCTCTTCCTATCGATTGTTGGAATAAATTTCTGAAAGGCGAATTCTTGTATTTATAGTTAAACTGGACCCGTTTTATAACATCGATTTAACTTTTTATTAAAGGGTGTTGCGAGTTTGACCACATGGTGCACTTTAGTGTGCTTAAATTACGGGCACATGCGTCATATGTCGTTAAATAAACGGAGAGATATTTTGAAAAAATAAATAAATAAAAAAGTAAAAAACCTTCTTCCACTTGTATGATAATATATGACGTATTCTTCTTAAAATAATATATGACGTACCAACCAGTTGAAAAATCTCTCGTGGAGACGGGTGTAAATTTGTTTTAGTTTTTTACTCAAATTAAGAAAAATAAAGGGTGATTAGATTAATAATTGAGGCACTAACTTTTGCTGGCTTGAAACTGATAAAAATGGTTGAGTTCACCAATTTCAAGATATTAAATAATTGTCATTAGCAGCGGTTTAAAATGTTAGGAAAACTAATAAAAATTGAAACAACCCGTCCCGAATTTTTACTGTATAAAAAGAGTATTTATGTATTTTTCACTAAGTTTGGGTTACCTCTCCTTTTTAAAATTTGTTTTTGGGTGTTAAATGGTGTGCCCAAAGGGCCCACCTGTGATTTCTGTCCCCCAAGTCTCTCACTCTTTTCTCTCTCTCTTTTCTGTCTGTCTCAACCTCTCTCTCTCCGAGCTCTCACTCCTCTCGCTCTCACTTTCTCTCGCCATGGTTACACACACACATCCACGCCACCTGCACGAGGGCATCATCATCATCATCAAAACCTTGTTCTTTCTCTTTATCTTCCGTCGCAACGAGGTTGACGAACCCAAGAAACCTTTCCGGCGAGGAACACCGCTCCTTTCGAGACAATTTCTGGCCAAACCACGGCGAGTTGGCCGGCGTGCAAGGTATCAATCTCTTCGTCTCGCTGAGTACTACAACTTTCCTTTTTGTTTCACCCAATTCCGTTGAGTATTGAAGAAGTTATACTCATTTGAATCTTACCCAGTTTCCGGCGACCTCCGAGGCTTTCGAGGCGTTTTCCGGCCAAACCACGGCGAGTTAGACGTCGTGCGAGGTACCATTCTCTTCGTCTCTTCGAGAACTACAACTTTCGTTTTTACCTCACTTGATTTCGTTAAGTAGTGACAAAGTTATGGACGTTCAAAGGTTGTTCAGTTTCCGGCCGAAATCCGGCCTTCTCCTTCAATTGGGTCCGGCGACCCTTGTTATGAACTCATGCCGGGCTTCCAAGCCCAAATCCTTTTGAACCTGGCCCTTTGGGCCGTGCCAAACCCAAGGCTTAGGCCCGTTAATCCTTAAGACCCAAGCCTAAAAGGCTTAAACCCAAATCCCTTTTAATTATTTTGTTTTCTGTTTCTTTGAAAACCTAAAAGGCCTTTGGGCCGAATACCTTAGGGCCTTAGGCCCGTTGACCCAACCCTTTTTAATGTTTTTATTTTGTTTAATTGTCTAAGGGCTTTGGGCCGGTTTCTGTTAAGGGCTTTAAGCCCAAAACCCTTTTAACCCTCAAACCCATTTATTCCTAAACCCCATTTTAAATTAGAAACCCATTTCACCCTAAACCCCTTTATTCCCTAAACCTATCCAACCCTAAACCCAAAACCTAATAGGACCTAACCCTATTTAACCTAAGCCTAAATCTAATCCTTTTCAAGCCTAAAACCCGTTTGACCTAGTTTGACCGTTGACTCCCGGTCAACGTTGACTTTTAAGGTTGACTTTTCGGGATTTCGTCAGGGATCTCTCCTAAGCTAATTTCGACGTCCCGAACCCGTTTCCGAAGTCCATTTTCCCAAATTAAATCGTTTGAGTAGAGTTTGACCAAATGTATCCTTTATGTGCTTAGGGGCAATTATCGTGGCACTTTATTCTTCGCTAGCTTGCGAGGTTCTTCGGCGGCTAAGTACTGTGAGTGGATCACCTTCAAAAATAGCATGTTTTAAATTAAAGAAATGCATATGTTCCTAGCATGCCTCGATTTGATGAACACTTTACAGGAAGCATGATGATTTGAATATTATTGAATAGATAGATCGTTTTGAACTATTTTTATTATATCATATTTTCTACATAACCCTCATTCTGGTAGACTATCTGATCGATGACGATAGGATGCTAAGAATGTGTTTCAAATGCTTTTAGACACCTCTTCGTAGTATGGGGGATCGATGAACTTATGCTACGGAGTTGTATTTTAGATAACTGTTTTGTGCGTACCTAGTGAACACCATGCCGCCAGGGGCGAGGACTTGTAGTTGGCAGAGGCCTGGAGAAATAATCCCTAGCGGAAGGCTGAGGGACCACGGAGTCTGGCATCGGGCCGGGAGGGAGTTATCTCATGGTGAAGGCCATAGAGATTTAGGTGCAGGCAATGGGCCGGAAGTTATTGTTACTATTCGGTGATACTCATTAGCAGCACAACTTGTATTATGTTTCCTGTTATGATTTCTGAGATTGAATGACAAATAGATATGAATGGTTTTATGGCATGCTAGAGGGTTTGAAAAACCTATCACTTATTATTCTAGTAGTTTTCATTTAAACTGTGGGGGATAATATGTTTATAACTGTTTTCGTACTACATATATAAACTTGGTCCACTCACCCTTGTTTTGCGCCCCCATTCAGGACTTAGAATCAAGGCACATGATCCCGACATCAAGGCACTTCCGCAGCAACATCTTCGAGTCCTCTCGGTGTAGGACCCACTCCTTTATTCATTTAATATTATCTTAATTCGTTGTAGTGATTAGGTTTAGTTGTATGCTCTGAACACGTTCCTAAATTGTTATTCCATTGTATTTGAATTCATAACCCTTATTTATTTCTTATTCTTAGCTTTTGTATCACTTAATGGCTTTCGTCACCCTCGGGTGTCGGCCAGCACGTGCCTATCCTGGTATTCGGGGAATATTAGGGTCGGGTCGTGTCAGATTGGTATCAGAGCGTGGTTTTGTTCTGAGCATACTTAGGATTCTCTTCAATTCTCGTAATGTGTCGGTCATGACGTCATTTGGATGTCACGGCTTTCGAATTTCGTGCCATTCAGTGCAGTTGTGCAAATCTTTCTCTGTTTGAATTGTCACCTTTTGGTTGAAATACAAGAATTCGTGTCGGGATTGTGCCTTAACGGTGACGTGTTTGATTTATTGGATGACTTCCCACATCGGACCGATACTCTGCCACGTGCATTCCAGAGAAATGGTGAGCAGAGTCGGTGTTACTTGGCAACGACGTGTTTTAGAAATCTTAGTTGAGGAAGTCTCATCAAGGCCAGCTGTAGGTCCGAACTGGCAATGCCACTCTGCAACATGCGTTCCCTTGGAATTTCGGACGGAGTTGGTTTTACATCGGAATCTTGGGAAACGGAAATCTTGGCGGTACGAGTTGGTTAAGACCAACTGGAGTTCTGAATCGGTAATATCACTTTACGACATGCGTTCCCCAGAAATGGCGAGCAGAGTCATGTGGTAGTGGTAATTACTCGAAACCTTCAAAGTTCGTGTTGCAAGAAACGAGCAAGTGGTAATTGGTGGGGTCGAATCAGTGTTCTCGGACTCATTACCACGGAAGGAAATTCGTGTGGATCTTTAGAACAATTCTCCGCGATTGTCCTAGTGATAACCTTCTTGCTTATTCCGACGACGAAGTCAAGTTCCTTAACATTTGACCGTCAGCTTATTACCAAATTCTTCGAGTGTTGATTTCGTTTTCATTAATTGATTTTCTTTAGAAACTCCTCAGTAGCAGATGTTATTCTCATCAATTTCCAACAGGAATTACGATTTTTGTTGTGGTTGGAGTTGGACTTGGATGATGAAGATCCAGTCTTGGCTGGATAAACAGACTCCTTGAATTTCACCTGGGTCCAGTACTCGGTGGTAAATCCTAGCACCTTGACCACGTACCTTTCAGTAAAGGTGAATTTAGCCTTTTGCTTGTAGCCCAATTGATCAATGCTCTTGTTCACTAATCGTTCAGCCTTGTAATTTTTCAGTGTAACGACTTGAGACTTTGCCATATTCATCTTTGTACGAAGATCGAGCTTTACTCTGAACTTCTCTGGACTCATTGAGCTTTGGTTTGCTCAAGAGCATCACTTTAAGGTAGCCAATCGTGTCACTGCATGCATACTCAGGTTGCTTTGTATCTTTCTTCTTCGACATTCTGTTGATTCAGAGATTCCATATTCAATTTCTGAACCTTGAAGCAACTCTCACAAAGTATTGTGAATCTCGAAATGTCTTTAGCCTCGTCAAATCTTACCAGCGGTTCTTAGCTATTCTTGAGCTTAGACCTATTTCTTTTTTGTTAAGAAACCAATTGACCTGGCTGTGATGATTAACCAAATAATCATAAATCATGACTTCTATTTCTGCATCTTCACCTTCCTTCGCTTGTTTGTTTCTCAGTGTAAAATTGGATCATGCCGGAACAATACACCGAGGGTAAAAAAAAAAAAAAAAAAAAAAAACGTTTGTTCTCGGCATGGCTTCCTCTAATATCTTGTACTCTAGTTTTTTTTGTTGACTTTCAAATCCTTGAGTGTTCTTTTAGCCTTCTCGACATGGTTTCTCGCTCTGTTAGTGAGGAATTCAGTGGAAGTGTGCACCCAATTCTTATTGTTTCTGACAGGAACGTTAGGAGCTTAATCTTGTCACAAGCTTACCAGACTTAACTAGGCAGAGTTTCACTTGACTGTGAGGTTTGAGCCGTCTTCTAGTAAGAGTTTGGTGAAGATTGTGGTGCAGGTGACCAACAGATTGCATCAGTATTTTCTGGCTGAATTGTTTGATCACCACATATCATCCTACTGCAATTCATCAATATCATATCGTACTTTAGTAGTCTTTTTCCAACGATATGTAAATAAATTCATTTGCTTAAATATCGTATGGGTATCTTCCATCCAATCTTAGTGCACATTTGATAGGCATCTTCTGCGATTAAATTCCATCTTGAGATCCGAGTCTAATATCTGAACGAACTATCTAGACCTTGGACGACGCGTTGTATTCCCTCGTTTTATGGCGTTAGCACATTTAGAAGTTGCACTTTTCTGGAAGGTTGTGTGCTCTCTTGGGGTTGTAGGTTGATCACTGGCGAGTCCTCCTTTCCACCAACATTGACCTTGTTTGACTTGAAATCTGCAACTAAGCAAAAATGGAGAGGTGGTTTGAGCACTACAATAGTTCCCAAGAGATACTGCTTGTTGGAAAGACGACTTCTCGTTTTCTGCTTGTTTGACTCGAGCTTTTGGGTCTACTATTAACATGGTAGCCACTTCTCTTGAATCCCAAGGTACAGTTTCAAGTGGGCAAGAAGATTCGACTACGGCAGCTGATGCAGTTTCAGAATTGTTATTCTTGAGACTTGACTCGAAGACACATCTATTCTCGGAGTACGTGACGTTTCGTGTGCTTGGACAAGACCCAATCTCATTTTCAGTCTTGGTTTTTCAGTAAAAGTATTTTGATTTCCGTTACTAGTTATTTGTTTTGTAGTTACAAATGTTTTGGGGGAAGAATTTTCGTTTTCAGTTTTAAGTTCAGCGCGAATTTTTTTTTTTTAAAACTATATGTTAGTATGTATCTATTTTGACGTTATCGTATTTTGCGTACTTACTTACTTTTGACCCTACGTCAATATATGTTTTCAACTTTATATTTTTTTAAGTACGTTTTCTACTTTTA
The DNA here is from genome assembly GCA_036320875.1 of Cotoneaster glaucophyllus. NCBI lineage: Eukaryota > Viridiplantae > Streptophyta > Magnoliopsida > Rosales > Rosaceae > Cotoneaster > Cotoneaster glaucophyllus. The sequence continues at coordinate 806,967 of CM070063.1, forward strand.
CACTGATGAGGAAAGAAAGTATGAGCCTGGAGGCACGAAAGATGGAATCATTGCAACCCGATCGCGACGGGATGGCATTTTCCCTTTTGTGCAACCGTTCTGATTTGATTTCTTCGTTACGTATCTATTTATATATTTTATACTCTTCTTCCTATTTTCGAGTATTTCAGTTTAGTAAGTGATTTTTAATTTCGGGGACGAAATTTTCTTTTAAGGGGGGTAGATTGAAACAACCCGTCCCGAATTTTTACTGTATAAAAAGAGTATTTATGTATTTTTCACTAAGTTTGGGTTACCTCTCCTTTTTAAAATTTGTTTTTGGGTGTTAAATGGTGTGCCCAAAGGGCCCACCTGTGATTTCTGTCCCCCAAGTCTCTCACTCTTTTCTCTCTCTCTTTTCTGTCTGTCTCAACCTCTCTCTCTCCGAGCTCTCACTCCTCTCGCTCTCACTTTCTCTCGCCATGGTTACACACACACATCCACGCCACCTGCACGAGGGCATCATCATCATCATCAAAACCTTGTTCTTTCTCTTTATCTTCCGTCGCAACGAGGTTGACGAACCCAAGAAACCTTTCCGGCGAGGAACACCGCTCCTTTCGAGACAATTTCTGGCCAAACCACGGCGAGTTGGCCGGCGTGCAAGGTATCAATCTCTTCGTCTCGCTGAGTACTACAACTTTCCTTTTTGTTTCACCCAATTCCGTTGAGTATTGAAGAAGTTATACTCATTTGAATCTTACCCAGTTTCCGGCGACCTCCGAGGCTTTCGAGGCGTTTTCCGGCCAAACCACGGCGAGTTAGACGTCGTGCGAGGTACCATTCTCTTCGTCTCTTCGAGAACTACAACTTTCGTTTTTACCTCACTTGATTTCGTTAAGTAGTGACAAAGTTATGGACGTTCAAAGGTTGTTCAGTTTCCGGCCGAAATCCGGCCTTCTCCTTCAATTGGGTCCGGCGACCCTTGTTATGAACTCATGCCGGGCTTCCAAGCCCAAATCCTTTTGAACCTGGCCCTTTGGGCCGTGCCAAACCCAAGGCTTAGGCCCGTTAATCCTTAAGACCCAAGCCTAAAAGGCTTAAACCCAAATCCCTTTTAATTATTTTGTTTTCTGTTTCTTTGAAAACCTAAAAGGCCTTTGGGCCGAATACCTTAGGGCCTTAGGCCCGTTGACCCAACCCTTTTTAATGTTTTTATTTTGTTTAATTGTCTAAGGGCTTTGGGCCGGTTTCTGTTAAGGGCTTTAAGCCCAAAACCCTTTTAACCCTCAAACCCATTTATTCCTAAACCCCATTTTAAATTAGAAACCCATTTCACCCTAAACCCCTTTATTCCCTAAACCTATCCAACCCTAAACCCAAAACCTAATAGGACCTAACCCTATTTAACCTAAGCCTAAATCTAATCCTTTTCAAGCCTAAAACCCGTTTGACCTAGTTTGACCGTTGACTCCCGGTCAACGTTGACTTTTAAGGTTGACTTTTCGGGATTTCGTCAGGGATCTCTCCTAAGCTAATTTCGACGTCCCGAACCCGTTTCCGAAGTCCATTTTCCCAAATTAAATCGTTTGAGTAGAGTTTGACCAAATGTATCCTTTATGTGCTTAGGGGCAATTATCGTGGCACTTTATTCTTCGCTAGCTTGCGAGGTTCTTCGGCGGCTAAGTACTGTGAGTGGATCACCTTCAAAAATAGCATGTTTTAAATTAAAGAAATGCATATGTTCCTAGCATGCCTCGATTTGATGAACACTTTACAGGAAGCATGATGATTTGAATATTATTGAATAGATAGATCGTTTTGAACTATTTTTATTATATCATATTTTCTACATAACCCTCATTCTGGTAGACTATCTGATCGATGACGATAGGATGCTAAGAATGTGTTTCAAATGCTTTTAGACACCTCTTCGTAGTATGGGGGATCGATGAACTTATGCTACGGAGTTGTATTTTAGATAACTGTTTTGTGCGTACCTAGTGAACACCATGCCGCCAGGGGCGAGGACTTGTAGTTGGCAGAGGCCTGGAGAAATAATCCCTAGCGGAAGGCTGAGGGACCACGGAGTCTGGCATCGGGCCGGGAGGGAGTTATCTCATGGTGAAGGCCATAGAGATTTAGGTGCAGGCAATGGGCCGGAAGTTATTGTTACTATTCGGTGATACTCATTAGCAGCACAACTTGTATTATGTTTCCTGTTATGATTTCTGAGATTGAATGACAAATAGATATGAATGGTTTTATGGCATGCTAGAGGGTTTGAAAAACCTATCACTTATTATTCTAGTAGTTTTCATTTAAACTGTGGGGGATAATATGTTTATAACTGTTTTCGTACTACATATATAAACTTGGTCCACTCACCCTTGTTTTGCGCCCCCATTCAGGACTTAGAATCAAGGCACATGATCCCGACATCAAGGCACTTCCGCAGCAACATCTTCGAGTCCTCTCGGTGTAGGACCCACTCCTTTATTCATTTAATATTATCTTAATTCGTTGTAGTGATTAGGTTTAGTTGTATGCTCTGAACACGTTCCTAAATTGTTATTCCATTGTATTTGAATTCATAACCCTTATTTATTTCTTATTCTTAGCTTTTGTATCACTTAATGGCTTTCGTCACCCTCGGGTGTCGGCCAGCACGTGCCTATCCTGGTATTCGGGGAATATTAGGGTCGGGTCGTGTCAAAAATGATTTGAAAATTTTGAGTTTTAACGATATGGACAAAATAAAATATAAAGTGAATAGTACCAAAATTGACTTTTTAGTGTAAAAATGTAATTTTTCGTTAAAATGAATAGTACCAGGAGCTTTTCGTTAAAGTTCCTTTTAATGTTTGATAGATTTGATCACTATCAAATAGAATTATAAGATATTCAGGTGTTTTCTAATGAATATGTCAAATATGATGTGGCAGCTGAGTCATTTGACTCCTAACTTTCTAGCTGCCTTTTTTTTAAGGCAAACAAAGCGGTCAAATGTCACATCCCGGCCCAGGGTCCACCACATCCCGGGCCTGCTCCACCACCGTAGCACGATATTGTCCGCTTTGGGCCCCGACTACGCCCTCACGGTTTTGTTTCTAGGAACTCACACGAGATCACTCATCATGGGAGTGCTCTCGCGCGCTACTCACTTAACTTAGGAGTTCCGATGGAACCCAAAGCCAGTGAGCTCCTAAAAGGCCTCGCGCTAGGTAGGGATGAGAATATACATATAAGGATCACTTCCCTGGATGATGTGGGATCTCACATCAAATATTTTTTATTTAATTTTTTAATTCATGTATCCCATTAACAACCAATAGAATAAAAACTAAAATTAATTTAATTTTGATTATTTTTTAATAGTTAATGTAACTCTGAACCCAATAAAATAATAAAATACTCTATTGGAAAATAAGAGAATTTAGAACTTGTATTTAATTTGTCACATCAGCCATCAAATATAATTTTGACATCTTATTTGGAGATGCTCTAAGAAGACTTTGTCAACAATTTTATAATTGTGGCACGAGAATTAATATTAAACTATAAAATGTCAGACTTTCTATGAAGAATTTCACTTTAAAAAGTATTCTTAGCATTTCTTTTATAACTTAGCGATACTTTGGCTCCAAAAAGGCTTTGTTCACAAAAAAAAAAAAATCTTAAAACCAAAAGGGAAAGGGAGCAGTAAATAAAAAAGGGCAAAAAAGTAGATGGACGAATGGACGGACGAGATTCGGTCAAAGACCATGGGAGGATGTTGGAAGAAAGGGAGAAGAGCGGCAGAGACGTCAGAGTCAGACACTCCTCATTCTTTTGGATTTGGATTCCATCCGAATTTAAATTGTGGAAATTATAGAGACATTTAGGGCCTGTTTGGTAGTGTACTTGAATCCAACTTTTTAAACTCAAAAATAATTTTTAAGTTTTAGCCCTTAAAAACTTGTTTGGTATGACTATTTTCAAAAACAGAACTCAAGACTAACTAAAAAATATAGTATTATTTAAAAACATAAAAAGTGAGTTTTTAGAGTTTTTAAACTTAAACTTACTCATTTATTTTCTCTCCCTCGTTCCCTCTCACTCCAAATATATATCTCTCTCTTTTCTTCTTTCTTTCTACTCTTTTTTTTTTACCTTTTTCGTCTATGCTCCAATCCAATCAAGTTTAAGTCGTAAGATTTAAAATTTTTAAATCACAAACCAATCAAGTTTTTGAGTCTTAAATAAATTTGTTTTCAAGAAATGTTCTTAAGAAATATTTTGAGAAATGATAAAAAATTTCAAATAGGATACCAAACAGGCTCTTACATTTTAGCTATTTTTCTTACATTATACGATTATAAATTATTTAATTTTTTTTCATTTAAAATTAAACATAAATAGTACCTGACGAAAACTGATCGCATAATATACGATTAACGATTAACGATTAAGATGTGGAGATCTTTAAGATTCTCACAAAGTGAATCTGAAGAGGATCCTCTTCCATTGCTTTTGCTTAAGCCAATGTTTTACTAAAAGACGACACTTGGTTTGCCTGCCAATGACTTTCCTCCTTCAGTCAGTGCTTTGACCAAAATTACCTATTTACTTAACCCCCAATTTTGAAAACTCAAAAAAAAAAAAAAAAAAAGATAAAATAAACAAAACTTATTGAGAATGGTTTAGTTCTTCAAGATTTAGGAGTTTCACTTTAATTCACTTAATGGTGGATTTACATAATTATGTGTTTATGATCGGGACTGTTCTTATTATAAATCATTTTAAAAATTTTACAAAAAAGAATTAAAATTAAGGGTGTTTCGTCAATCAATTGTAACAAATAAATAAACGGTTCATAATTCATTTATTATATCCTTCAATGACAGAATGGTTTCATATTTAACTGATTTTTTGCAGAAATAATTTCTATATAATGATTTATGATATAAACGGTTCTGATCATAAGTATGAAATTTCATGAATCAACTACATAGAGAAGCCAAGTTAATTCCAAAATTATTAGTTCAAAGACCCAAATCATCTAGTTTTCATTAAGGAATTATAATAAAAAGCTAAACAAAGTGATGTTTGCATAATTATATATAAAAAAAGTAGCATATGTCACATCTGTCATTTTATTATGCAAAAAAAAAAAAATAGAGTGAGGATCCTGGCCGGATCCTCTTTGTGAAGATTTCGGGGATCATCAAATCACATCCGTTCATCGTACATCGTGCGGTCAGAAATCATTATAAAATTTTTATTTAAAATTGAATATAAACAATACCTGACAAAAACGGATCGAATCACGTGTAATTCAGCGTAAAAGATAAGGATGTCATCAATAATGAAATGAATTGAGTAGGCTTTAGGACTAGAGTAGGGGACCTTTGTGCTTTAAGAAGGGGACCAAATCAATGAACATGAAAGCTCAATAGAATAAAGATGATGATATTCATCATGTGTTTGATGAAATATGTACGTTGTCACGCAATAGTATGGACTCCTTTGTACAAATTTGGGCTGCAATCATAACCATGGAGAGATTCTCGAGTGTGGCGGACATATGGACACATAAGTCATATGTCAATATAGAAGTAGAGGTATACTTAAAATAAAAAACTTATCTCTACTTGTATAATAACATAAGAGTACGGTTTATATCCCCCTTTCTTTTTCATGTATTGTTTTTGTTATCTCTGTTTGATAAGGGGTAGGTATAACTTCTTTTTTCGTTATCAATAAAATTTATCTCGTACCGTCGAAGTTTTTCAAAAATAATAATAATAATAATAATAATAATCTCATTCAATTAAACCTCTATGATTAGTGTACTATATTAGTGCACAGATCGTGTTTACGGCACATTAAATTTTTGTTGTGATCGGGACCAATAGGTGACTAAATCGACATTTCATAAGTCATTAAGGAAAGAGTCCAAATCTTCTGCACCCAAATCTCCCTGTGGCCCCTCTGTGCCTTTGCTTTTTGAACTAAACATAATTAATGTTAACTTGATAATAATTAAAATAATAAAAAATAAACCAAATCCTCAACCAAAAAACAAAGACACAGAGGGGCCACAGGGAGATTTGGGTGCAGAAGATCTGGACTCTTATCGAAAGGGTAGGTATTTAGATAATTCTGTGCACTAACCAAGGAAAAGAATTGAGTCAAAAAGGCCATAGACTTCCTTGGAATCTGTGGGGGAAACAAAAGGAAAGAAAAAGAAGAGAGATCTACAAAAGTGAGTCTATCATTTTCCATCGCCTCATATTTTTATAATTTTATGAGTATATTCGTCTCTGTCGTCTCATGTTTTTATATAATTTTTGTATCAACATTATAATATTGTGTAAAAAATATGAGACGGAGAGTCCACGGAAAGTTCTACTTTGAAAGAGTCTTTTTAGCATTTCTCAGAAGAAAAAAAAAAGTTGACATGAAGGCAAAAGTGAGAAAACTTATGAAATGCAAACGTGAATTAAGTCTGTTGGCCGGAACAGAGTACTCGAAACCTTCTCGTACACCGAGTTTAAATATCGTCGAAAATATCATTACTCAAGCAGATAGATTATTTGGTTAAATAAGAGTTTATAGAAAGGAAAGAAATGAGTTTCATCTTCCTCATACAAACATGATTTGTTTTGGAAACCCTAATAGCATATACATTCAACAGGTTAAACAACTATGTTCCTTTTGCATAGGAGTCGATATCTCATAACACAATCGAGGATACATACAATATGGCTCAACTAGCATCCAATTTCGGAGAATTCTAACCGCCACTTTTGAACAAAATGTGCTCCTCTTCCAATGTGATCCTATCGCCGGCAACTGAAACCCAACTTTCAACGATTTTATCAACTGTTCCGTCCAAGATCTCCACTAAAGTGAAGGCGCGCATCGTGCCACAGGACTCCGGTGTTCCTTGCTCAACGTTCAGTCTCTTAACTCTAGGAACAATAGCCCCATTGAGGTATATAGTGTTGTCGGCTCCAACCACAATCATTTTCCGAAGACCATTTCCATCCGCTAGCTCTTTATGCATGTGACCAAACACCACCAGTGGAGCACAGATTGTTGCAGTCTCTTTTAAGAGGGACAGGGCTTCTGCAAGATCTGTACCGAAAGAACAAAGTGTTTATGTTAGTACATCTTAAGTTAGATCAACTTGCTTCCATTCCATGACCGGCCTCTTAGATTCATCAGGACACAAGCAACATGCAGCAACCCAAAAGGCTGAGTAGGAGAGTGACATTGATTCAACGGGTAACACCACGTTTAAAAGGATAACAAAAAGCCATTTCAGTGCTTCAGTGAAGAGGTTCGAATGGTTATTACCTGGGTCACCATAATCTCCACCTCCAAACACCCAATCTTTTCCACAAATGTCATCCACGTTAGACCCAAGACCTGCACAAGGAGTGAACTCAGAAATCTGCGTTCAAATGAAGTTTGGCATGCCTGATTATTATTTGTTTCAGCAGATTGATAAACCTGTGGGTCCATTATGTGCAAGAAATATGATCAAATGGTCCTCAGGAGCACCCGAAGTTGCTTCGCATATTCTCTTAACACTTCCTTCCATGTCTTGGACCCCAAACCTAAGAGGCAGTTGTTTCAGCACATTCAGTCAGTATTTAAGCTACCATTGTGGAAAACACTTTCTCCGAAGAATTTGCATGATAAATGTGATTCATGCATAGTTTTATAAAAAGCGGGTACACATTCTTGGATGCTACTTTGTATCGGGGCCAACTATTTTTTATTTTTGAATAAGAAAGCAAACAAATTGATAAAATTCTAGTTTCCTGTTTCATCAAGAGCTGCTAGAAACACTACACACCTTGCAGACAGAAGCCCTTGTCGAAACAACTCACTTCCCCCACAAGAAAAGGGTCGCCCACCAACAACGCTCAGCTTCACAGCAGGATAGTCCAAACGTCGATAACCCACATGCTCCTCACCGAGACTGAATATTACAAGTATTTAATGTAAGAATGACATTTAGAACAGCAAAGATATCATATTTCAATGGAACGTTAAGTAATAATTGGTACACCAAAACGCAACAGATATGGCAATTTCAGCATCTTTGACAATCTATAAGACAAAACAAACTCACCATTCTAGCTGAAGTTGAACACCGTCTTTTTTCCTGATATTAGAAATTATTAAATTAACCAGATTACCATGGACTAAGAGTCAGAATTACATCAACACACTTGACGCAAGGGCATGTATGCATGTGCACATTTTGGGGTGTGTGAGGGGGACACAGCCAGTTGAATTACATTCTAAACTAACCACATTGATAGTTACATATTGAGCTGGATACTATGCAGCGTTTCTAACGACGCCTTCACTTTAAACATCTGGAAGTACATAAGAAAAATACAAATAGAAACGAAACAACTTACTTCCCAGAAAACTGTGTTGTATGCCAGGTATCATGGTTTCCTAAAATAATTTCTCCAGCAATATCAAGAAAAACAACTTACTTTTGAGAAAACTGTGTTGTATGCCAGGCATCATGGTTTCCTAAAATAATTGCTTTAGCAATATCGAGATCTGCAACGCTCTTAACGAGTTCAACGTTCTCTTGACCAAAATCACCTGAACAAAATGGAGGAGAAGGAAAGGCCAAAAATACACAAAAGGAAGGTAAACTATCGATTTCACAAAACAAATAAAACTCAACGGCCTCGTTAGTGCAGAACCACAACATAAATTCAGATCACACATGGCTCTAAGACTCTAAATTTTCTTGAGCTATATTCTGAGAACAAACTTATCTTACAATTTACAGCAATTAGGGACATGCCATGAATTTATCAAACGTCCAAAGTTACTAGTTACTTAGATCAGCAGTCGGGAAGCAACGAAAAACATACGGTACATGAAATAGTCAGGGAGAATGGAACCTGCCTGTAAAAAGAACCAAATCCGGCTGCATTTCAATGTAAAGTTACAAACTTTTATCAGATTTCTTTGCAGGACATACACAAAAGTTGGAAGATTTAAAAAGAAAAAGCATTTGGGCAAAAGGGTTTCTGATAATTAACTCAAATTTTACTACATAATCCCAAATAATCAAAGATTTTAACTTGTTCTTTTAAGTTAAAAGAATATAGAGAAGAGGGGGAAAATGTAAATACCTGCAGCAGTTGAAGTGCTTTCCTATCCTCTTCTAGATTCCACTGATCATGCTTCACAAACCCAAAACAAAAAATTTGAAATTTAGAGGATAAAAGTACGAAATTTAATTTAATCAACCGGTCACGGTTTCGGAAATTCAGAGAGGGGGGGAGAGGGACTTACGACGTCGCCGACAACGGCTATACGAGCTGAGCTCCGAGCTATGGAGGAAGCCATGGAAGAGCGCGCGGCGATGTGGTCGGAACGATGGTGAGCGGAGGCGAACCGGAGATGAAGCACGGGGTAGGTGACTTACTCTGTAGTCACTCTATCTCGCTCGCGCGCGCTGCTCTAGTGGTTGGTGAAGAGCCAACAGGATCTGTCATGCAGATTTTTTAGTGTAACCGTCACACCACCACCATATCTTATTATATAAATGATCGGATACGTGGGTTAAAATAACTTAAAAATAAAATTTCTCATCAATCACATAAACTTTTTTTGGTGTACCACTGTGTTCCTGTCACAATAAAAAATTTCTTTCTCTCATGATCTTTTTAATGATGATGTTGACGATCTGTGAATCGTATCTGTTTATCGTATATCGTGCGATTAGTTTTTATCACGTACGCTTATGTTTAATTTTAAATAAAAATATTTAAAATAATTTTTGACCGAACGATATACGATGAACGAACACGATTCATGGATTTCCGAAATTCTCAAAAAGAGTGGCAAAGGTCAACCTAATTTGCTGTATCGGTGAGATCGACGTTAACGTGGCACCAGGTGTGGTTTTTCCCACCGTTGGATTTAATTTGGGTCCTACCGATTTGGAGCATGTATTGCCCGTCGTCCCAATGAAATTTTTTTTCTAGTGAGCCGGTATCATGGTCTGATAATGTTATCAGAACAATACCGAAACCAAGTCCATTCCATACTCAAAATGTCATAATAAAATTGATTGATATTTTTTAATTAAATTTTTAACTAATTATATTATTACATTTAATGTACCGAATACTCTGACACCTCTTTCCCTCGTTATAGTGCCTTTTTTTTTTTTACTCAGATTTTCTTCAAATTTGACCATTGATCTTACAAGTTTGATTTTTTTATTCAAAACCGACAAGGTTGATTACTTATGATGTTTTTGTTTAATAATTTATTGTTGTATATAAATATTTTTCCACTCAACGATGCAGTATTGAACCAAAATGCAAAAATATCAATAAATTTGTTTCATGTGAATTTCTCTCCAATTTGAGACGAGAAACTAAGCTCTAAATAATGAAAATTGTACATCTTATTATTTTCCACATTTGGTTGGTTTCTGAATCACCATCAATTTGACCGATATAATACATTCAAGAACAATCTATTATGTCAATTAAAAAGTTTCAGGAATATTGAAAATGAAGAATTATCCATTCGATAATGCTAGGGAGTCCATATTTTATAAATCACATCTAAAATTTTTCTCTAATCGATGTAAAGTTCATAATACAAGTATGTCTCACTTTTATTAGAGAGATGATTTAATGTGGTTTATAAAATATAATCTGTAACATTTTCCTTCTCAATCCGTCATGCACAAAGCTAGTATGTGGCATACCATCACCAATTTCATACTATTACAAGTACATGTTAATTAAGGTGGTGGTATTCACACACCTCTGTTTATATCACACAAATTTTCTATTAATTTATGTCATTTGGTCTTCTTCAACTCATTTTATCCGACTGTCGAAAATTAAGAGGTGTGTCGAAAAGTAAAAAATATGTATAGATAATACTACCCGTTTATTAATGGCACCCTAAAATATTAATGTGTTTTAATATTAAAGTCCAATAGTAAGTATAAGGGTAAGCACTCTACCACTAGGATTACAAAGTCTTATATTATATAGGACCATGTATTCAGTTTCTGGACCTCCCTAACGAGAAGGGATGCCACACTTGCTCATCTAAAGTCCAACTTAGCTATGGTAGTTTTGCACCTCTGAAATACCTAACTTTCGTTCATTCCCCTTGTTTTTACACAGCTTTCAAATAATTCATGGATCAAGGAAATCAAGATTAGGAGAGAGAATAAATAGTTGTGAGATCAACTAGCCTCTTCTCCCAATCCATCTTATCTCGAATTTACGAGTATTGGGTTACAGGATCTTATACGAAACCAACTTTTTTACTCCATATGGATTTGTAAATTCATGAATAATGTGAAGAGAAATAATTTCAGTACTCATGTGTTAGTAATACGAAGAAAATACAGAACCTACATGCCATAAATTAGGTAACAAGATGTCAACTATCTAAAAATATCTATCCGTATACGTAAAAGCCAAGAGCAAGACATTAATTTTGATATGGTCCGCTCTATGCCAATGGACCGCGCACAGCACAAGTGTCTCTAAGAGTCTATATGCAAAGTCCCAATCCTAACACAATATCTTAAACGCAAATTCGGTCTTCCTATCTACATGCAGGACAAAGTCATTGGATCAAAACGCTATAAATATATGGACACACAAGAGACGAACAAGCAAGCAAGAACTAATAACTTGCCGCAATGTCTTCCAAGCTAACACTTCCGTTTATCTTTTCCGCTCTCATCTTCCTCATCCACCTCAACTTCTCATCCGGCCAAACCGTCGTTAAAGCCGCTTACTGGTTTCCCGACAGTGGCTTCCCGGCCGCCAGCATAAACTCCACCCTTTTCACTCATCTCTTTTGTGCATTTGCCGATCTCAATCCCACCACCTACCAAGTCACAGTTTCGTCCTCCAACTCCGCCCCGTTCTCAAGCTTTACACAAACAGTCCAGCAAAAAAACCCTTCGGTAAAAACTGTTGGAATTTTTGGATCGCCGGGCCCGTCCCACTTTAACGACACCGATACTGTCCCCAACTTAACTACCTGCCCAATCCGTTAGGTGTGAGGTTTTACCACAAAAGGCCTCAGTGTTAGTTAGAGTGGGGTAATACTATTTAAACCCTCCATATTTTCTTCACCCCACTGATGTGGGACTTTAACACTCCCCCTCACGTGTAACCTCATTTAGTGGTTCACACGTGGAGATCCACATCGGTAATTGAAACTCAGAGGTCGGCTCACGTTGGGCCTACTTGTTTTCAATTGGAACTCAGCGGTCGTCTCTATATTAAGAGCTCAGACTTGTTTCCTTCTGGGTGGTGACAAACTCATTGGCTTGCCACACAAGCTCTTTGGCTTGCACGGGCCCGCAACCGTGGGCTCTGATACCATGTTGGAATTTTTGGATCGCTGGGCCCGTCCCACTCTAACGACACCGATACTGTCCCCAACTTAACTACCTGCCCAATCCGTCAGGTGTGGGGTTTTACCACAAAAGGCCTCAGTTTTAGTTAGAGTGGGGTAATACTATTTAAACCCTCCATATTTTCTTCACCCCACCGATGTGGGACTTTAACAAAAACCCTGTTGTCCATCGGTGGCGGAAATTCCAACCCCGCCACCTTTGCCGCAATGGCTAGCCAGGCTACCCGGCACAAAGCGTTCATTAACTCCTCCATCACGTTAGCGCGGCGGTACAACTTCCATGGCCTTGACCTTGACTGGGAATATCCATCCTCCCCCACGGAGATGACTAACTTCGGTACCCTTCTCACGGAGTGGCGAACTGCCGTGGCAAATGAGTCAAAAACCACGGGCAATAAGACCGCTTTACTTTTAGCCGCGGCTGTTTTCCGCTCTGCGGATTACTACAGCATAAACTACCCCTTCCAGTTCATATCAAACAGCTTGGACTGGATCAACGTAATGGCTTACGACTTCTACGACCCCGGTTGGTTCCCAAACAACACTGCGCCACCCGCAGCGTTGTCTGCGAGTTCCGTTAACGGGGATGCCGGAATCACGTCGTGGATTCAGGCAGGTTTGGCTCCCAAAAAGATAGTGCTGGGTATTCCATTTTACGGATATGCGTGGCGTTTGTTGGACGCGAATAACCACGGCATTTTTGCCCCTGCTAATGGATCGGGTATAGGTGTTGGAAATTATGAAGTTTGAGTGAAAATTTCATTTGTCCCACATTGGTCATTCCCAAAACACTTCAACACTTTATAAGGCTTTGTCCTTATTAGAAAGTAATTGGAGTATTGGACTTGGAGAATGAATTTGGGCTCACCTTTGGGGTTGGGCTTTGATGTGTGCTAATTAAATGGTAATTAATATATATAATTAATTATAATTAATATATATTTAATTATCAAAAGATGGCTTGGGGCTCTTGGGCTCTAATGATTAAATACTTTAATTAATTATTTTTCGGATTTAATTAATTATTATTTTTATTAATTAAATTCGAATTTAATTATTTAAATATTTAAATTATTTATTCCAACAGACTCATCTTTTCAGATGAAGTCTGAAGAGTGCAAGTACACAGAAACCAAAAACACCTCTCTGAAGAGGTGTCTTCCAACAGATGCATCCTTTCTTCTTACCTGTTACGAACAGGCATCCATCAATTATATATACATGCATCTGCATATCATTTTAGACACTGAAAATCATCAAACCTTGAATACCAAGCATACTGAGAGTACCACAAACAAATTCGCCAGAAGTCTAGTTTTTCCGGTGCTGGAATTCTAAACTTAGATCGTTGAATCCTGGTGAGGCAGACATCCGAAGAACTACAAGCACTGAGTAGGGGCGAATTTCTGTTTCAAGGACATTGCGGTACGCAAGCCTCGATCTTCAAGTTGTCTGTATTTAATTTTTATTCTAGTTCTTACTGTGTTAAATTTCTGTTCGCATTTAGTTTTTATTAGCATATATAATATATCACAGATTGTTGACATGTCTCCAACAATCTTGAAACAGAAAATGGATTCACAATCTGTGAATGTGAATGGCGCTGTGCCAAAATACTCTGAAAAGCCTGAGAAGTTCAAAGGGCTGGACTTCAAGAGATGGCAACAGAAGATGTTGTTTTTCCTGACAACCATGAATCTCGCTCATGTTGTTAAGGAAGAAGCTCCGCAGTCTAGTGAGAATCCAATGACTAGAGAGACTGTCATGACAATTGAAGCTTGGACTCATTCTGAGTTTTGTTGCAGAAACTATATTTTAAATAGTTTGGATGACAATCTCTATGACATTTATTCTCTGTGCAAGACAGCGAAGGAGTTATGGGAATCCTTGGAGAAAAAGTATAAGATTGATGATGCCGGTTCAAAGAAATTTGTTATCGGTAAGTTTCTCAAATATACAATGGTGGATTCCAAATCTGTTGTTTCTCAGGTTGAAGAAATCCAGAAATTGATCTATGAATTGCACTCCGAGGGATGCGAGATCAATGAACACTTCCAAGTTGGTGCAATAATTGAGAAGTTGCCAAATTCCTGGAATGACTTCAAAATTTATCTCAAGCACAAGTGTCGAGAGATGAATATGGAAGATTTGATTCTGAGGCTAAGAGTGGAAGAAGACCACAGAAAGGCAGACCGTTCTGGAGGGTTTGCTGCCATTGAAGCCAATGCGAATTATGTTGAGGGAGGAAACTCCAAGGCCAAGCCGAAAAAGAATAAGGCTCCTAAAACCAAGCAGTTTGTGCAATCTGCCCTTGCTCTAAAAGGCAAGAATCTGAAGAAGATTAAGGGCGCCTGCTATGTGTGTGGCAAATCTGGTCACAAGTCACAAGATTGTTATCATCGCAAGGATGGAAATCATGCCAACGGAAACAACAACAACCATGCTAACATGGCAATCACCGATGAAGAATTGGCTGCTGTTGTATCCGAGGTAAACATGGTCTCAAATGGGAGTGAATGGCTGTTGGATACTGGTGCTACCAAGCACATATGCGCTGACAGGAATCTGTTCACCGAATACCATCCTGCTGCCCCTGGAGAAAAGCTGTATATGGGCAATTCTGCCTCATCTGCGGTGGTGGGCAAAGGCAAAGTGATACTCAAATTCACATCTGGAAAGAGTCTCACCTTGCTGAATGTGCTGCATGTTCCTGAAATAAGGAGGAACTTGGTTTCTGGACCTATTCTGATTACTAAGGGCTTTAAACTTGTAATGGAATCCAACAAATTTGTACTTACCAAGGGTGGGATGTTTGTTGGAAAGGGATATGTGGCTGATGGCCTTGTGAAACTCAATGTAATTGCCATTGATGATGCTAATAAAATAAATGCTTCTACTTATATTGTTGAGTCTTCTAATATTTGGCATGCTAGATTAGGACATGTTAATTTTCGTTCCATGCAAAGAATGGTTAAATTAGAATTATTACCTAAATTCGAAATTGATTTTAATCATAAGTGTGAAACATGTACTGAATCGAAATTTGCTAGGCAAACGAGGAAGTCAATTTTGGAAAGATCAAATGAATTACTTGGATTAATTCATAGTGATCTTTGTGACTTTAAATCCACACCAACTCGTGGAGGAAAGAATTATTATGTCACTTTTATTGATGATTGCAGTAAGTATTGCTATGTTTATTTGATTCATAGCAAGGACGAAGCTTTGAATATGTTTAAGACATATAAAGCCGAAGTTGAAAATCAACTTGAGAGAAAAATCAAAGCACTTAGATCCGATAGAGGAGGAGAGTATGAATCTACTGCCTTCTCAGATTTTTGTGCACAACATGGAATTATACATCAAACAACGGCTCCATACACGCCACAACAAAATGGTGTTGCCGAAAGGAAAAATAGAACATTCAAAGATATGATTAATTCCATGTTAAATAGTTCTGGGCTTCCGCACAGTTTGTGGGGTGAAGCTTTACTTACTGCAAATACCATATTGAATAAGGTTCCTCTAAAAAAGATTGACGAGTCACCTTATGAACTATGGAAAGGACATAAACCCACTTATAAAACCCTCAAAGTGTGGGGTTGCTTAGTAAAGGTGCAAGTTCCGTTACCAAAAAGAACGAAACCAGGACCTAAAACTATTGATTGCGTATTCATTGGTTATGCAAATAATAGTGCTGCTTATAGGTTTCTTGTTATAAAATCTTCGATTTCAGACATACATGTTAACACTATATTAGAATCAGCGGATGCAGAATTCTTTGAGGATATATTTCCTTACAAAGAGAAAGAATCCGGTCCTAATACAAAGATGATTCATGATAATATTCATGATCAAGCCTCTTCTTCTGGTGTCCAAGAAAATGATATGGAACCAAGAAGAGGAAAAAGAACCAAAGTTTCTAAAAATTTTGGACCAGATTTCATTGCTTACTTGTCCGAGAATGAACCTGGAACTTTTAAAGAAGCAATGTCTTCTTCCGAGGCTCCTTTATGGAAGGAAGCAATTAAAAGTGAAATGGAATCCATTATGGAAAATAACACATGGGAATTGGTTGATTTACCTCCTGGTAGTAAACCAATTGGTCATAAATGGATTTTCAAGAAGAAACTTAAGGCGGATGGAACCATTGACAAGTTCAAGGCACGTTTAGTAGCCAAAGGTTATCGCCAAAAGGAAGGGTTGGATTATTTCGACACTTATTCTCCAGTTTCTCGTATAACGTCAATTCGGACGTTAATAGCAATTGCGGCTGTGTACAACTTTGATATACATCAAATGGATGTAAAAACAGCATTCTTAAATGGAGAACTTGATGAAGAAATATATATGGAACAACCTGAAGGGTTCGTGCTTAAAGGACAAGAAAGCAAAGTGTGCAAATTAGTTAAGTCATTATATGGACTTAAACAAGCACCAAAACAATGGCACGAGAAATTTGATCATACTTTGTTGACACATGGGTTCAAAATAAATGAATCCGATAAATGTGTCTACATTAAGAGTAATGATAAAACTTGCGTCATTGTCTGCTTATATGTGGATGATATGCTCATAATGGGAAGCAATAAAGATGTAATAAACAAAACAAAGAAAATGTTGAATTCAAGTTTTGACATGAAAGACTTAGGTCAAGCCGATGTCATTTTAGGAATTCAAATTAAGCGAAATAGTGAAGGATATGTCCTTACACAATCCCATTATGCAGAAAAAATATTACGAAGGTTTGGTCAATTTGATTGCAAACCTGCTGCAACTCCTTTTGATGTTGCGTGCAAGTTGGAGAAAAATAAAGGCCATGCCATATCTCAACTTGAATATTCTCAAGTAATTGGAAGTCTAATGTACTTGATGAATTCCACTAGGCCTGACTTAGCTTATGCAGTAAGTAGGCTTAGTAGATATACAAGTAATCCGGCACAAGAGCATTGGGATGCCTTAGTAAGAGTGTTAAGGTATTTGAAAAATACACTTGACTACGGATTACACTACACAAAGTATCCACCTGTTGTAGAAGGCTTCAGTGATGCCAATTGGATTTCTGACACTACAGAATCCAAGTCGACAAGTGGATATGTTTTTACCTTGGGAGGTGCAGCAATATCTTGGAAATCCTCTAAACAAAAATGTATAGCTCGTTCCACCATAGAGTCAGAGTTTATAGCTTTAGACTTAGCTGGAGAAGAAGCCGAGTGGCTTAAACATTTTTTGGAGGATATTCCAATGTGGCCAAGGTTACAGCCAAATAAAGGATTTCATAAGCCAAAACGCAGCTCAGACGGTGTACAACGCCACCTTTGTTACGAACTATTGCTACTCCGGGAAGACGTGGATTGGTTACGACGATACGCAGAGTATCTCCGCCAAGGTTTCGTATGCCAAGACGACGAAAGGACTTCTTGGCTACTTTGCATGGCATGTCGGCGCTGACAGCAGTAATTGGGCTCTTTCTCAAACAGGTATTTTGTTGAATCATGTACCGAAACCTTGTCAAATGCTCGTTTAAAAGTTCTTTTAAAATGACTAAAATCGTTTTTTGTGAAAATGGTTTTTACTCCAATCCTTAGTCAAAAAACAAGTGAATCTTGAAAAAGCAAGAAACACTTCTAATTATGTGTTTTTTGTATGAAACACTTCAAGTGTTTTTGGAATTCAAAAACATTTTCTCTAAAAGTTTTAAAATCACTCCCAGGCAAACCCAAAGTTATATTGAGTAATTTCACTACTAGTTGCATCGAGCCTTTTTATCTAAAATGACACACTTACGAATTATACAAGTGATTAAATTTGAGAAAATTTTGATACTTGTTAGTAGTGAACCGTTAGACCGTCCCTCTGATAGTAACCCATATTTTTTGGATTAATTGCTATTGCATATATGAACTATTAGTTCTTCTAAATTAAACAATACAATATGTTGTTGTGTAGTTTTGTTTAGGATTTAATTACTGTTGATTCAACTCTATAATTTCTTTTTTCTTGCAGCTGCAAGTACTTGGGGATGAGCATAAAGATTACAGTTTAGGGTTGGTAAATTATCTAACATAAGAGATCTTATAGTTGGTTAATTACCTAAAAGAAACCCACATTATGTATGATATAGTAGTTAATTACTTCCAATAAGGCTCAGGCAGCCAGATGCTAAGAAATAACATTTTCAATTTCTGTTTAATATTCAATTACTGATATGTAGCCTTCCTACTTCTAAAATGTATGAGACTAACAGATGATACTTTACCGCACTTTAGGAAAACAATCATGCTTATGCACTTTGGGTGCGAGTTCGATCTCTTCCGATTCCCCTCCCACTTAACAACTAACTATCTAATCCATTAACGATATCGCTCTACTAAAAAAAAAGGTATGCCGCTAAAACCTTTAAAGCAATCTTCATAATATTTCAGATATGTCTATTAGGGCCTTGAGGCAAATATACGAGGTTAATTGGTAAATATTTCACATATAGACAGATGGCCTCGGGATGAATATACGAATGAGTGGTGATTTTCACACATTTTATTTCATCTCCAACACACTTGTTCAATTTTTCAATATTTGTTTGCTAAGGGTAAATAAAGCCCGAGGGCCTTCGCTAATGCGACCTTCAGGACGCTGGCTCAAAGAAATTTGGTATATTTTCCGTGTGTGTTTTGATCTTCTTACCCTTCTAAATTGGATAACAAAACTTTGTTGCGCACCGAATGCTAATCGATAAGG
Source organism: Cotoneaster glaucophyllus (assembly GCA_036320875.1). Lineage (NCBI taxonomy): Eukaryota > Viridiplantae > Streptophyta > Magnoliopsida > Rosales > Rosaceae > Cotoneaster > Cotoneaster glaucophyllus. Next base: position 826,125 of record CM070063.1, read on the forward strand.
TCGGCAACATTCACTATTCTAAAAATTCCCGTCTAGCGCCGCCTAGGTCCCGTCTAGGTGCTAGACGGCTAATCATCATTCCGATTAATGCCTAGATGTTTGAAATTAAGAAAGGGCGCCTAGACCTTCTGAGGCGCCTGCCTAGACCACCTAGGCACCCGCCTAACCCGCCCAAACCCGCCTTAGCACTCACCTAGGTTGCGACTCACTTAGACAGAAAATGATAACTTTTCATTTTTCATTTTTATTTTTTTCAATAAATTGTAAGATTTGTTGCATACTTAAATGAACACACTTATATCCTTGTTCCCCATGTTTTCATTATGTTTCAATACTTCATGATATGTATGTTATTCTATTTTGTAGTTTATGATGAAATTATATATATTTTAAGTATAAGCAGACACTTATTTACACGAAATATAATAGATTTACTTAAATCCGTCTAGTTCGCCTAGACGTCTAGGTGCTAGACCCTAGCCCGCCGTCCAACTAGCGCCTAACGTTTTTTAAAACCTTGGCATCATCCGACCGAACTGCATTTGTTCGGCAGACGTAAACTGAAAAATTGAAATTTTCGGCATCTGGCAACCTAACACAACTAAAGTCATTTGGTTTACCATGTCCAAACGCCACCCGCGATTACATCTCAATTTTTGTTCAAACTCTGAAAATTTCCACGTTATCTCAACCGCAAATGTTACATAATCAATCCCAGAAGGAACAAAGACAAAGAAATTAAGCCCATGTCACGGCTAGAAATTTATTCAATTTATGATTCGATAATATCCTAGGTTTGTAGCTTGATTAACAGCCCTACAAATTAAGGCCTGTTAATCTATCGAGCCAGGGAAAGTTTCCCTGAGCCATCGCTTTCATGGCAGACAAACTTTCCTTGATAATTCGATTTTACACATTTCACAAAAAGTTAGGTGGCAAAATTTTTCAATGCAACGTGTTTAACTTCATTTGTTAATCCTTGTGATGGTAGAGTTGTCCACATATTTTCTGCAATTTTTCTTCGTCGCCGACGGCGTGACGCATACGAAGGTCTTCATATTTACCCTATGCAGCAGACGGGCTGTTCAACTTAAGGCAAAGGTACAAGCTTACAACGACCTTACGTACACGACACTCCACAGATTATGTAGGGGCAACTAATCCGGCTGCTCTCATAAAAACATGATTTTATATATTTGAAAATGACGTTCTGTGTCTATAATACAAATTTATGTGTTTTTTTTCTCTACATAACGTTGCATGCCATACAATTTGCTCGATCTCCTTTGAAAGAGCAGCCTTATTGAAGCTGTCCTTGAATCTTAGACTAAATGAAATTGTTATTCAATACCTATTCGCACTTAATGCCTACACATATTTAACTTTTAAATTTAGAAGGATGTATTTAATTGGGATTTTGAGGGATTTTAATTTTTTTAATGAATCTATGGGTATTCAATCAAGATTTTAAATGATTATCTTAAATTCAAGGTGTATTCAATTAGAATTTTACGATAATTTATTGAAATCCTTATAATATGGGTGTATTCAATTAGGATTTTAAAGAAGTTTATAACATTCCAGTGTATTCAATTAGAAATTGATTTTAAAGAATTTGAGAAAGTTGAGGAATTAGAGGGAATTGAAGAGATTTCGTAGTGTATTTTAAGCATCCACAAATCTCACCTCTTCCCATGAGATTTCGAGGGAATTGAATCAAAATTTTATATGAAATTTCTACAAATTAATTAAACTCCGTAAAAATTCATGGATTTATAAATCCATTAAAATCTCTCAAATTCTCAATTGAATACACCCCTTAATCTAACAGTCTTTTTACTCGGTTTAAGCAGTTGGATCAAATCACGTGCTCTACAAAAATCGCCAATAATGCATTGTTGCAAGCACTGAATTAGTTAGAAACGTTAACGTCACTTGAGGTGTTTTGACATTTCCATGGAATCCAGAAATATCTCCCATCTGATCCCTTTCGGAAATATATGATACGAGGTTATGTATGAGAACTGAATTAGCTATTTCCATGGAATTCAGAAATATCTCCTATCTGATCATCCCCTTCATCTTCCTTGTTTTTTGTTCCTCCGCACAAACTTGGATAAGAGCCGGTTACTGGTACGCCGGCAGCGAGTCTCCGATACCGGAGATAAATTCTGCCTTGTTCACTCATCTTATCTGTGGTTTTGCTGATGTGAACTCCTCCACCTACCAGCTCTCCATCCCTTCTGCTCATGTCCAATACTTTTCGAGCTTCACCGATATTGTCAAGCGAAAGAACCCGTCCACCATCGCACTTCTATCCATATGGAACGGACGGGCTGAAACAGTACAAGCGATTGCGGGCGAGAAAGCTAACTCTTCAGTCTTGTCCTCAATGCTCGAAAACCCTTCTAGTAGAAAGTCTTTCGTTGAGTCCTCCATCAAAATGGCAAGGCGTTATGGATTTCGGGGTATAGACTTAAACTGGCTGTGGCCTAACGAGGCCTCCGATATGATCAACATGGGTAAGCTGTTGGACGAGTGGCGAGCTGCTGTGAATTATGAGTCGAGAAACTCAAGTCAGTCACGGTTAATGCTGACAATGGCCGTTCGTTACTTGCCTGCTTTTGGTTCGTTGATTTATCCAACCGAATCTATGAAGAGGAATTTGGACTGGGCGCATGTTGTGGCGTATGACTATCATCTGTCTTCGAAGGAGAATGTTACCGGTGCTCATGCTGCTTTGTACGACCCTTTAATCCATGTTAACACCGATTATGGCATAAGGCAATGGTTTAACCACTCGTTTCCTGCTAGCAAACTTGTTTTGGGTTTGCCTTACCACGGCTATGCATGGACACTTGCGAACCCCCAAGACAATAATGGCATCGGGGCACCTGCATCTGGCATTGCTGTGACGCGAGATGGATCCATGAGCTATAAGTACATCAAGTGGTACACACGAAGCTACGGAGCTCCCATAGTGTATAATGCTACTTATGTCGTTAATTACTGCATCATAGGATCGAGTTGGGTTGGTTTCGATGATGTGGAAGCTATCAGAGCTAAGATTGCATATGCCAAGGAGAAGAAGCTACTCGGTACCATTGTGTTTCAAGTCAACAATGACGATGAAGATTGGGCACTTTCTCGGGCAGGTACGCAATACTTATCCCACGATACAGGTTAATTATCGATGCTATGTTTTGACAGAAGGCTATTTTCAGACATCAAATTGTTATCTAATGACTAATATAGATCCAACTGTTTTAATGATTCACAGCTCAAGAGGAAGGAAATGGTCACGAAAACAAGCGGCGATTATTGCTTATAATGTTGCTTCCAATTACTTCGATCGTAATTCTTATAGCCTTTGTGGTGTGTTACTTGCAGAGAAAACCATTGAAGACAAGAGGTTGTTTTCCTCAATATTGAGGGTTTGTTTAGCAACTAGATGATGTATTCACCTTTTATTTTCCCTTTCTGTTTCAGGGACAATGATTCTAGGCAATTCAAGAGCATCAGATCCTCCAAATCTGCAAGTGTTCAGCTTTTCCAAGATCAAAGCAGCAACAAATAAATTTTCAAGCGAAAACAAGCTTGGAGAGGGTGGGTTTGGTCCCGTTTACAAGGTAACATTTTGTATGTTATCTACATATGTTGTACAAACTCTGAAAGTGAGTGTTGCAATTTTTGGAATTCATCTTTGTATCGGCTATAGATCTCGATTTTCATCAACCAGTTAACTATATTTTCTTTTAAATTTCTAGGGTAAACTGCGGACAGGACAAGAAATAGCGGTGAAAAGACTTTCGAAAACATCAACTCAAGGACTTGAGGAATTTGGAAACGAGGTTACACTTACTGCGAGACTACAACACGTGAATCTAGTTCGGGTTCTTGGATTCTGCAGTGAGAAGGAAGAAAAAATGCTGATCTACGAGTACATGCCAAACAAAAGCTTGGACTTCTACCTTTTCGGTCTGCAATTTTTCATGCTTTCTGCTGTAAAAGAGAATGCATGCTAGAATAACACAAACTCTGCAATCTTTTAAAGTTTTGAGATCTGTGATTGTAATTTTTGTTTCTCTTGCTCCTTTGTGTACCTCATCGGTCCTGAATTTGTTATCTCGCAGATCCTACCAGTCGGTACCTCCTAGACTGGAGAAAGCGTGTGCACATTATCGAAGGCGTTACTCAAGGACTCCTATATCTTCAAGAATACTCAAACTTCACAATCATTCACCGAGATCTAAAGGCTAGCAATATTTTGCTTGACAATGAGATGAATGCTAAAATTTCAGATTTTGGAATGGCCAAACTTTTCGAAAAAGATGAACTTGAAGGAAACACAAGCCGGATTGTTGGAACATAGTAAGTATACTGCCTCTCATCGGTTATTCTTATTCACGCATGATCATATCCTTTAGTACTTACTGAATGCAATGCAGCGGCTATGTTCCTCCTGAATATGTAAAAAAGGGCATATACTCTATGAAGTACGATGTCTACAGCTTTGGAGTTCTACTTTTGCAAATGATTAGCGGACGGAAGAGTACATGTTACTATGGTCCGAACGAAAGTCAGCACCTCTTGGAATATGTAAGCTCCATAGCTTTCTTTGACTACTGTAAATAACTACAATTTTGTCCTGAACTTCAGCATTAAAATTATTTCAGGCATACTCATCATGGAAAGAGGATAAAGGACCGGAATTTATTGATCCATCGCTTGACGATTCTTCTACTTCTTTTAAACTGTTGAGGTGCTTGCAAGTAGCTCTACTATGTGTCCAGGAAAATCCCGACGATAGGCCTACAATGTTGGAAGTCTATTCCATGCTCAAAACTGACACTCAAGCCGTTCCTATTCCTACAAAGACAGCTTTCTCTGGAAAAAGTTATAGAGATAAGGAAAGTGTATCTACATCACAGAAAGGAAACTGTTCAGTCAATGACGCTCAGATTTCCGAACTGCAACCCCGATGAAAATGCAGGCTCGAATGAGAGGTGGTGTATTCTTAGGCTTAAGAATGTGGTCGGTTCTTGTTCTTCCTTCTCTATATACAACAAGCTGAAAGTAATACGTGCTGTTAATCTAAACTCTGTGTGGATTCTGAAACTAGGCAGAAAAAAGTGTTCCAGGTAAAGTTTCTCTTGCCATTGCTTTGATGGCAGATAAGTTTTTCTCGGTATAATTCGATAGTTCTTTCATACATTTCACAATAAGTTTGGTGGCAAAAATTTCAGTGCTACATGTTTAACTTAAGTTGTTGGCCTTGCAATTTCGTAATCGTTGACAAACATACAAAGGTCCATGTTCTTGCTATATGCAGCAAATGTAGACAACTCCTGGCTGTCCAACTTAAGGCAAAGGTAGGTCAATCTAGGGTAACCAGGCAGTATAACTCTTACTTAGAGCGACCCTTCCAAAACACAATTACGTATACAATCATTGCGCTTGGTTTTTGGGCCATATCTTCCGTTAACTCCAAGTACTCCATGTTTTTTCTCAAAGTCTCTTTCCAAGTCTTCCTAGGTCTTCCTCCACCTTTTTTCTCTGAGCCCAAACCACAAATAAGTATACGCAAAGTAATTATGTGGTTGAGATGAATGCTAAGATTTCCGATTTTCGAATGGCCAAACTTTTCAGAAAAGATGAACTCAAAGCGAACATAAGGCGGATTGTTGACACATAGTAAGTGATAAACTGCCTCTCATCGGTTATTCACACATGACCGTATCCTTATACTTGTTATATGCAATGCAGTGGCTAGGTACCTCCTGAATACGTACGAAAAGGCATATACACTATGAAGTACAATGTCTACAGCTTCAGAGTTCAACTTTTGCAAATGATTAGCAGACGAAGAGTACATGTTACTACGGTCTGAATGAAAGTCTGCACCTCTTGGAGTATATAAGTTCCGTAAAATTTCCACGATTCGAATTTCTATCATGAACTATATGTTGAAATCACTGAAATTGTTCAGGCAGATTACACAAGTTTTAATCCCAGTTCCCGCAGCGTAAAAAGTACATTTAGAAAATGTATCAAATCTTACCTTGTAAACTTATCAAACCCACCCTCTCCAAGTTTATCTTCACTTGAGAAGTTATTTGTAGCCGCTTTGAGACTGGAAAAGCGGCATACTTTCAGATTTGGAGCATCACTGTCAACGGCTGATGTACTAGTAGACATTTGCCTAGAACAATCATCCCTGAAACTAGGAGCAAAAAATTTCAAATGCAAATCTGTTATCTGTTGATGTCGACCGCTACAAGAGAATTTCTCTTCATTTAATTGCTATTAGAAAATAACCATCACAGTTGAGTATATAACCTTTTGTCTTCAATAATTCTCTCTGCGAGTAACACACCATGAAAGCAATGAGAATTACAATTACGATTGATGTAACTGGAAGCAAATTACAAACAACAACCAGGGTTTATTTTCGTGACTATTTCCTTCATCCCGAGCTGTCAATCATTAACGAAGTTGGAAGTAAAACAATTTGATGCTTTCAAATAGCTTTGCTGTCACAATTGAACTTTCGTGCGGGATAAGTAATGCCTAGGTGCCCAAGAAAGCGCCCAATTTTGATTGTCATTGCTGACTTGATGAAGCACATTGGTACCGAGTAGCTTCTTCTCCTTGGCATATGCAATCTTAGCTCTAATAACTTCCACATCATCGAAACCAACCTAACTCGATCCTATCACACAGTACACAAGTAGCATTATACATCATGGGAGAGAGCTTTGAGTGTACCCCTTGATGTACTTATAGCTCATGGATCCGTCATTTGTCACAGCAATGCCAGATGCAGGGTCTTGAGGTTTTCGCAAGTATCCATGCATAGCCGTGGTAAGGCAAACCCAAAACAAGTTTGCTAGCAGGAAACGAGTAGTTTAACCGTTGCCTTATACCATAGTCGGTGTTAAGATAGCTCAAAGGGTATAAAGCAGCATGAGCACCGGTAACATTCTCTTCGAAGGCAGATGATAGTCATATGCCTTAACATGCGCCCAGTCCAAATTCCTCTTCATAGATTCGTGACAGGCCAGTGTTTCTTGCCTCAGAAGTCACAGCAGCTCGCCACTCGTCCAATAGCTTTTCCATATTGATCATATCCGAGGCTGTGTTAAGCCAAGGCCAGAGCAAGTATATACCTTGAAAGTAACGTCTTGCTAATTCGATGAAAGACTTTCTATTCAAAGGACTTTCGAGCATTTTAGACAAGGCTGAAAAGTGAGCTCTCTGACCCAAAATTAGCTGAGAAGCTGCTGCTTCTTTGTTCCATATGGATAGGAGTGTTTTGATTGATGGGTTTTTGCTCTTGACAATATCAGTGAAGCTCGAGAAGTATTGCTCATGAGCAGAAGGGATGGAGAGCCGGTAGGTGGACGAATTCACATTCACAAAAGCACAAATAAGATGTGAATAAGGCAGAGTTTATCTCCGGTGTATGAGACTTACTGCCGGCGTACCAGTGACCAGCTCGAATCCAAGTTTGTGCAGAGCACGAAAAATTACAAGAAATAAGGAAGATGACCTTTTGAGAAATGTATGAAAGAACAATATCGAATTATATTGAGAAAAGTTTATCTGCCATGAAAGCAATGGTTAGAGAAACTTTACCTGGAACCCTTTTTTCGGCCTAGTCCAGAATCCATACAGAGTTCAGATTAAACAGCACGTATTAATTTCAGCTTGTTTTACATAGAGAAGGAAAAAAAAAGTTGTTTACAAACTTGTCTACTACCACATTCTTCAGCCTAAGAACACAACTACCCCTAAATCAATAAATAAAGTAATATCTCGCATAAACACCTCTCGTTCGAGCCTGCATTATCATCGGGGTTGCAGTTCGGAAATCTCAGCATCATTGACTGAACTGCTTGCTTTCTGTGATGTAGATACGCTTTCCATATTTCTATCACTTTTTCCGGAGAAAGCTGTCTTTGTAGGAATTGGAATGGCTTCAGTGTCAGTTTTGAGTAGGGAATAGACTTCCAACATCGTAGGCCTATCGTCGGGATTTTCCTGGACACATAGTAGAGCTACTTGCAAGCACCTCAACAGTTTAAAAGAAGTAGAAGAATCGTCAAGTGATGGATCAATAAATTCCAGCCCTTTATCCTCTTTCCATGATATATATGCCTGAAATAATTTTAATGCTGAAGTTCAGATCAAAATTGTAGTTATTACAGTAGTCAAAGAAAGCTATGGAACTTACATATTCCAAGAGGTGCAAACTTCCACTCGGACCATAGTAACGTGTATTCTTCCTTCCGCTAATCAGTTGCAAAAGTAGAACGCCAAAGCTATAGACATCGTACTTCATAGAGTATATGCCCTTTTGTACATATTCAGGAGGAACATAGCCGCTGCATTGCATTCAGTAAGTACTAAAAGATATGATCATGCGTGAATAAGAATAACCGATGAGAGGCAGTTTACTTACTATGTTCCAACAATCCGGCTTGTGTTTCCTTCGAGTTCACCTTTTCCGAAAAGTTTGGCCATTCCAAAATCTGAAATTTTAGCATTCATCTCATTGTCAAGCAAAATGTTGCTAGCTTTTAGATCTCGGTGAATGATAGTAACGTTTGAGTATTCTTGAAGATATAGGAGTCCCTGAGTAACCCCTTCGATGATGTGCACACGCTTTCTCCAGTCTAGGAGGTGCTTTCTGGTAGGATCTGCGAGATAACAAACTCAGGACCGATGAGGTACGCAAAGGAGCAAGAGAAACAAAAATTACGAACATAGATTTCACAACTTTAAATTAGATTGCAAAGTTTGTGTTATTCTAGCATGCATTCTCAACTTCAGCAGAAAGCATGAAAAATTGCTGACCGAAAAGGTAGAAGTCCAAGCTTCTGTTTGGCATGTACTCGTAGATCAGCATTTTTTCTTCCTTCTCACTGCAGAATCCAAGAACCCGAACTAAATTTACGTGTTGTAGGTTCGCGGTAAGTGAAACCTCATTTCCAAATTCCTCAAGTCCTTGAGTTGATGTTTTCGAAAGTCTTTTCACAGCTATTTCCTGTCCTGTCCGCAGTTTACCCTAGAAGTTTTTAAGAAAATATAGCTAACATGGTTGATGAAAAGAAATAGACATTTATAACCGATCCAAAGATGAATTCAAAAAGTTGCAACACTCACTGTTCACCAGAGTTTGTACAACATATAGATAATATACGAAATCTTACCTTGTATACAGGACCAAACCCGCCCTCTCCAAGCTTGTTTTCGCTTGAAAATTTATTTGTTGCCACTTTGATCTTAGAAAAGCTGAACACTTGCAGATTTGAAGGATCTGATGGTCTTGAATTGCCTAGAATTATTCTCCCTGAAACCAGAAGAGAAAAGAAAAAGTGAAAACGCAAATTCTGTTGACGTTATGGTACAAAAAGATGAATTCTCGTCATCTAGTTGTTAAACAAACCCCCAATATTGAGAAAAACCACCTCTTGTCATCAAGAGTTTTCTCTGCAAGTAACACACCACAAGGGCTACAAGAATTACGATCGAAGTAACTGGAAGCAAAATTATAAGCAATAATCGCCGCTTGTTTTCGTGACCATTTCCTTCCTCTTGAGCTGTGAATCGTTAAAACAGTTGGATCTACATTAGTCTTTAGATAACAATTTGATGTCTGAAAATAGCCTTATGTCAAAAACACAGCATCGGTAAGTAACCTGTATCGTGGGATAAGTATTGCGTACCTGCCCGAGAAAGCGCCCAATTGTCATCGTCATTGGTGATTAGAAACACATTGGTACCGAGTAGTTTCTTCTCCTTGGCATATGCAATCTTAGCTCTGATTGCTTCCACATCATCGAAACCAACCCAACTCGATCCTAAGATGCAGTAATTTACAACATAAGCAGCATTATACACTATGGGAGCTTGGTAGCTTCGTTCGTACCCCTTTATGTACTTATAGCTCATGGATCCATCTTTTGTCACAGCAACGCCAGATGCAGGTGCCCCGATTCCATTACTTTCTTCGGGTTTCACAAGTGTCCATGCATATCCGTGGTAAGGCAAACCCAAAACCAGTTTGGCAGCCGGAAATGAGTAGTTTAACCATTGCCTTATACCGTAGTCGGTGCTAACATGGCTCAAAGGATTGTATAAAGCCGCATGCGCACCGGTAACATTCTCCTTCGAAGGCAGATGATAGTCATACGCCACAACATGCGCCCAGTCCAAATTCCTCTTCATAGAATCAACAGGGTAACTCAACGATTCAAAAGCAGGCAAGTAACGAACCCCCATTGTCAGCAATAACTGTGACTGACTTGAATTTCTTGACTCATAAGTCACAGCAGCTCGCCACTCATCCAACAGCCTACCCATGTTGATCATATCGGAGGTTTCGTTAGGCCACAGCCAGAATAAGTCTATACCCCGAAATCCATAACGCCTTGCCATTTTGATGGAGGACTCGATGAAGGACTTTCTATTAGAAGGGTTTTCGAGCACCGAGGACAAGACAGAAAAGTTAGCGTTCTCGCCCAAAATCGCTCGTGCCGTTTCAGCCTGTCCATTCCAGATGGATAGGAGTGTGATGGTGGACGGGTTCTTTCGCTTGACAATATCGTTGAAGCTCGAAAAGTATTGGACATGAGCGGAAGGGATGGAGAGCTGGTAGGTGGAGGAGTTCACATCGGCAAAACCACAGATAAGATGAGTGAACAAGGCAGAATTTATCTCCGGTATCGGAGACTCGCTGCCGGCGTACCAGTAACCGGCTCTTATCAAACTTTGTGCGGAGGAACAAGAAACAAGGAAGATGAAGGGGATGATCAGGTACGAGATGTTTCTGAATTCCATGGAAATAGCTACCTCAGTTCTCGTACATAACCTCATATCATATATTTCTGAAGGGGATAAGAAAGCAGATAATTCTGAATTCCATGGAAATGTCAAACATCTGAATTGACGTTAACGTTCCTAAATAATTCAATGCTCACTCTATTGGCGATTTCTGTAGAGGATGTGGACTCGTACTGCTTAGATTTGATCCAACTGCTTAAACCGAGTAAAAATAACCGTTAGATCAAATTTAACCGTTAAATATGTGCCGGCATTATGTGCATGTGGGTGTTAAAAAATTGCATTTTTGGAGCTGTTCTTTGAGTCTAATATTCAAGGATAGCTGCTTGATAAGAAAACATTTTAAGGTCAATGTCTTTACCAAAAAGAAAACATTAATGTCAATCTCAATGGTGAAATTCGTCTCCATATAATAAAATTATTGAGTGCCCAAATCCAACTTCCATACTATGTAGCATGAAATATTACCATGTTGAAAAGTCTTTGCATTTATTATATTGGGTTAGCTGCCTTAGCTTTTGTTTGGACGTTACATGTGATGAAAAAGATAAAGGGGATACTGCCTGTGTCCTTCAATTGAGGATTAACGAATCTTTACTATCCGAATATTATAATTGGAACTGTTTATTCATTATCGTCATCTGAAGATCATATCTGAAAAATTATTTAGTTTATAAATATTTTAGCCATTCATCTACATAAAACAAATAGACGGTTCATTATGAGGATGTTACTTATTACTAAAACTGTTGACTGGTTTAACACGTATAGATGACCAAGCGATCTCCAAATTGAAAATTTAATTTTTTTACATATATTATATTTAGATGACGAAAAGAATGAACGATTTTAATTATAATGTTTAAACGGATCGTGTAAGCCACTTCAAGAAATGGGCCTACACAACTCCCACGCTTTCTCAAAGGTCCAATAGTCCATAAACCCATAATCTTAAACAGGCCCAAATGTTCGGTAAAACCCATCGCTATAAAACTATAAATTGCAAAACTCAGCAATTAGGGTTTCCGGATTTTGTCTGCAAGTCGCTCCTCCGTTCCGAGCTCCAGCAGCGAAGATGGTAAGCTTTCTCTCTAACTGCATCCTCTACTCGTCGACTTCTTTCTGCTTGTTCTGATATTTGATATCGGCCGTTGGATTTGCAGCCGTCACATAAGTCCTTCATGATCAAGAAGAAGCTGGCGAAGAAGATGAGGCAGAACCGACCCATTCCTCACTGGATCCGCATGAGGACTGACAACACCATCAGGTTCGGATCTAAGAGACCCCATTTGATTTCATTTTTTATCTTTTACATTCGATTTATCTTTGTTGCTCTTGGAAATTTCTCCCGCCTGGTCTAATACGGCGTCGTGCTGCTTCAGGTACAACGCTAAGCGCAGGCACTGGCGCCGCACCAAGCTCGGATTTTGAGGTGGATCACCGCTACTCTATATCTGCTATGTGGTGGTCAAGATTTTAATTCTGAGAAACAGTTGGAAGCTTTTTATGTTTAATCAAATTGGGAACTTCCATGGAGTCCCGTAGCGGAGATTTACCTTACGAAATTGGTATTTGGTTTGTAGTTTAAGTGTATTTCCAGTAATGTTGGACCAAGTTTTGAATTTAGATGAGTTAATTTGAATCATGACTTCTCAATGCTCTGTTTATGCCGTTTTCGATATTTATTGGTGATGCCATGCTGGTCTTTCTTAATTTAATTCGATTGCGGATTGCCTGTACCATCTGATTAGTGAAATACTTGTTTGGATGACTGATTTGCCATGTTGTATTTGCCTCGTAAATCTTTATGAGGTGATGGGTAGTTCATCGTTCATTTTGTACTTACTGTGATTGATATAGAATTTTGAACATAGTAGCAATGATTCCGTCCAGCCTTTGTAATCTTTGTAATCCTTAAGGTTTTGGTTACGCTGATTAGTGCGTTGCTAAGATGTTCTGGTCAAAATATTTCAGTGTTATTGTTGGTGTTTGGATACATTGCATAGATAGGCATGTTGATGTTGAGCCATGGAATTGCAGGAAAACTACTTTCTTTCTGTTTAGGTAGCTCGTTGTTCACTCTACGTAATGAAATTTAACATATAGTTAGCGGAAGTATCTTGTCGGTTTACTGAACAAGTTGAGGTGATAAAGGAAATGCCCTTTGGTGGGATTCAAATGGAGGTGTCTTTTACAGTAGATATATGTCTGATGATGTCCTGTGACTACTAGGGAGGGATTTTCTAGTTTCTCGTGTGGATGTCAAATTGCTTTCCAAGGTGAGATTTGGCATTATTTCCCCAGGCTGATTGAGGAAAATTGCACGAAGGATTACTTGGTTCGATAGAAAGAAGAATCATGGTATACACTTCCGTGTACTAGCTAAAGCGTTAAGTATGCCTGGTGGAGATCTTGTACACTCTGGTACCGCAGTAGTAAACCTGAGATTTCCATGCTAGGTTCTTATCCGTTTATTTGATTTTCTAGGTTAGTTCATGTTACAACTCTTTTTAACTGTCGATTTATGGTTTGCTTTAAGCGTGTCGTGATTTCCTAGCATGTTCTAGGACAAGAAGTTTGTGTTGTTGGCCTTCTATTTCATTTGGTAGACCAGCAGTTGCCCTGGTGTTTTGTTTGGGTGTGTGCATATACGCTGTTTCGAGTGTGCGAATATGCACATGCTAAATTTGTCTGCTAAATTTATGTTTGGCAGATCCGTGGTAATTGGATTATTACTAAGTGTTGATTAACGTGTTTATATCTTATTGGCGATATATCATTTAGTTTGCAAATTTAGTTTATAAATTCAGTCTACTTAACATTACTTGTATAACATGAATGACTTATGGAATGAGTTTACCGTCACGTGACGTTTCTTATTTAGTAATGCATTGTCACGTGCAAGTTTTCCATCACGTGGCAACGCATTATTGGATAGGAACACCATGTGGCAATGAACTTGTTTTATGTAGGTTTTCTTTATGAAAACAAAAAAATCAAAAGTTACACACCTTACGTGATTGGTTTTGCTAATTACTACAAATATGAACAAACGGACTTCCATTTTAGTCCTGATTGCAAAAGAAAATCAAATCGAGATTTTATTTAAACCCAGTAATTATCTTCCTATACCCAACTTCAAAATTTTGTTACACAAACTGGAAAGAGATCCTCTCCTGATCTCTCCTTCCAAAGCTCGGTGCTTTTAAAATTTGATCCACGGTTAAGAAGTTAGTAAAAAATTTAAAAGCTATAATAATTTTTTTACAGTTGAATCAAATATTAAAGACTCGGATTACTTGATCCTATCTGGACAAGATCTCGTTTCACACAAACTTTCCATTTTGCCCTCGAATAAAAGAAGGACAATTAAGAAACTATAAACGAAATTCCCATTAACAAATAAACCCACTGGTTCAACAAGTCACCCGACCGGCGAACTTCGTCCACCATGGCAGCAACTGGCTCCGATTCCGGCCGTCATCCGTAGTTAGTCGCCGTATACACTCTCTATTCCCGTCAACCTTGAAGGACTTGTCAGCAAGAACAAGTCCACCTCCTCCCTCCTTCCCCCCAATTTGTTGTCTCTCACCTTATCTCTCAGTTTCTCTCTCTAGAAAAGATCAGTTTTGTTATGTTGTTCCAAGTAGGAGCACCCCCCGTAACTAGCGATGCATGAGTAGTTGTAAATATATCTAAAAGGAGCCAAATATGGCCGTGCAGTTTGGAAAGCCACAAAAATGTCTAACAAACTTATCCGAGGAAACCGAAACGGCGAAACGAAACTCCAAAACAAGAGCAGCAATCGACGGGCAGCCCTGCGTTGCCTCCCTCCCACATCTCCTATAAATTTCGAGGCGGCTGAGGGGCACAACTTAGGCCATCAGGGGAAAATAAAGGGACAGAATTAGGCTGCTGACAAATCCTATTCGTACTTTCTTTTACTTTCAGCTTCTCTCTTCCTCGTGTCTCTTCCGACGAGGAGGCCCAGAGGTTGAGAGCACTCCTTGTGGCGCATTTCGTGGTGGGGTAGCAGAGAAACAGCGGAGCTCTTTCGGGCCTGAGAGCCTAAGAAGGCGGTGTTGTGCCGTCGGTCAATCATGGCCAACATCTCCTTAGAAGACGTCAAGAACGAGAACGTCGACCTCGTACGTATTTGAGTTTGCATGATTTTACGTTGTTTTTTTTTGAAGTTTCATGCAATGGTACGGTAGTGGAAATGTGTTTGATTTGTTTGTGTGTTTTTCGTAGGAGCGAATCCCCGTTGAGGAAGTGTTCGAGCAGCTGAAATGCTCGAAAGGTGGATTGACGGCCGAGGAAGGCCAGAAGCGGCTGCAGATCTTCGGCTCGAACAAGCTTGAGGAGAAGAAGGAGTGCAAGGTCCTCAAGTTCCTGGGGTTTATGTGGAATCCTCTATCATGGGTCATGGAGTGCGCTGCTATCATGGCCCTGCTTTTGGCCAATGGAGGGGTAATATTATCGTTAATCAATTTAATCAAACGAAGAAAAATGATTTCGGCACTTCCTTTTTCATCCCATGCACAACTTTTTTTCTGGTCGTCGGATTAAATAAAGAAGAATGTTATGAACAATGCAGGGCAAGCCAACTGACTGGCCAGACTTCGTCGGTATTATGGTGTTGCTGCTCATCAACTCAACCATCAGTTTCATCGAGGAAAACAACGCCGGCAATGCCGCGGCAGCTCTGATGGCTAGTCTTGCCCCCAAGACTAAGGTCTTGAGGGATGGAAAGTGGGGGGAGCAAGAGGCAGAAATCCTGGTGCCAGGAGATGTGATCAGCATCAAGTTGGGAGACATCGTCCCAGCTGATGCGCGTCTCCTGGAAGGTGATCCTCTCAAGATTGACCAGGCTGCTCTCACCGGTGAGTCCCTTCCCGTTACCAGGAACCCAGGAGATGAGGTATTCTCTGGCTCTACCTGCAAGCAGGGTGAGATCGAAGCTGTTGTCATTGCCACCGGTGTCCATACCTTCTTCGGAAAGGCTGCTCACCTTGTGGATAGCACCAACCAAGTGGGTCACTTCCAAAAGGTAAGCGCATTGACGCGTTTCTCTTCGTTGTCAGTCATCGAATTTTATGTAAAGTATTGCGTGGTATCTCAATCCAATCATATAACAGTGACAATGGCATCTCGGTTCCATGGAAGTTTTTCTCTTTCAGTTCAGGGCGTTTTACTAATTTTGTATTGTTCTTCGAAGGTGTTGACATCCATCGGAAACTTCTGCATATGCTCCATTGCTGTGGGAATGGTAATTGAGATCCTGGTGATGTATCCAATTCAGCACAGGGCATACAGAGACGGTATTGACAACCTGCTGGTGCTTCTGATCGGAGGTATCCCCATTGCCATGCCCACGGTCCTGTCCGTGACCATGGCTATTGGGTCTCACCGCCTTTCACAGCAAGGCGCCATCACCAAGAGGATGACAGCCATTGAAGAGATGGCTGGGATGGACGTCCTTTGCAGCGATAAGACCGGTACCCTCACCCTCAACAAGCTTACCGTCGATAAGAGTCTAATTGAGGTTGGTGTAATAACCTGAAATTTGAAGGCGTGACAGTCAGTAACCAAGATAGTAGATATGATTATTTGCCTATGATTCTCGTTATGTGATCAGTACTTATTTTGGCTGTGATTATAATTCAGGTGTTCCCGAATAACGTGGATAAGGACGGCGTGGTGTTGCTCTCTGCTAGGGCCTCCAGGGTCGAAAACCAGGACGCCATTGATGCCTCGATTGTTAATATGTTGGCCGACCCTAAGGAGGTACACAATTCAATCCATTTTTACTTCTCCTGCAGCAGCATGCCTGATTGAATCAGCTCATCCTTATTCTGATTTATTGATGTTTTTGTAGGCAAGAGCAGGAATCACAGAGGTGCATTTCCTGCCCTTCAATCCCGTCGACAAGCGCACAGCAATCACCTACATCGATGCCTATGGCGGCTGGCACAGATGCAGCAAGGGTGCACCTGAGCAAGTAAGCCCTTGTACCAATAATATAGAGCACATTTTATTGACCGATGCCATCAGAACTCTGAACGTAAAGATTTTGAAGAAAGAAAAAAACATCGTTAACTATTTTACTTGTCTACCAGATCATTGACCTTTGCGATCTCAAGGGAGAAACAAGGAAGAAGGCCCATGCTGTCATTGACAACTACGCAGAACGCGGTCTCCGCTCACTGGGAGTTGCTCGACAGGTGAATAACCGCGACGAAATGACTCAATGGTGTTTGTTCTGTTTTTTAACCCCAGAAAGATGAATTTCCTGACATGAATTCGATTCCATTCTCTACGATGTTACAGACAGTTCCTGAGAAGACCAAGGAGAGCGCCGGCAGTCCATGGGAGTTTGTCGGTTTACTGCCTCTCTTTGATCCTCCCAGGCACGACAGTGCTGAGACTATCCGCCGTGCTCTTGAGCTCGGTGTCAACGTTAAGATGATCACTGGCGACCAACTTGCTATTGGGAAAGAGACCGGTCGCAGGCTCGGCATGGGAACTAACATGTATCCGTCATCCACCCTTCTAGGACAGAGCAAGGACGAGTCCATTGCCTCCATGCCTGTTGATGAGCTCATCGAAAAGGCTGATGGATTCGCCGGAGTCTTTCCTGGTAACTAAAACACTATTTTTTCGAGTGCCAATAGCAGCTCCCGTTAGTGGTTTTAAACTTAAAACTAATGCACATATATTTGTGGCGTACAGAGCACAAGTATGAGATTGTAAAGAAGCTACAGGAGAGGAAGCACATCTGCGGGATGACTGGAGATGGTGTGAATGATGCCCCGGCGCTCAAGAGGGCGGACATTGGTATTGCCGTGGCAGATGCAACTGATGCAGCCAGGAGCGCGTCGGACATTGTCCTGACAGAGCCAGGGCTGAGTGTGATTGTGAGTGCCGTCTTGACAAGCAGAGCCATCTTCCAGAGGATGAAGAACTATACAATTTACGCTGTTTCCATCACAATCCGTATTGTGGTGGGATTCATGCTCGTTGCTCTCATCTGGAAGTTCGACTTCTCGCCTTTCATGGTCTTGGTTATCGCTGTCCTGAACGATGGGACTATAATGACCATCTCCAAGGACAGAGTGAAACCGTCTCCTCTCCCTGACTCATGGAAGCTCAAGGAAATCTTCGCCACTGGCATTGTCCTTGGAACCTACATGGCTGTCATGACCGTGGTCTTCTTCTGGCTTGCAAATAGCACCAACTTCTTCGGAGTATGTAAACAAACTCTTAGAGATAAAAAACCAAATGTCAACACTCAATTGATGATTTAAGTCTAATACAAATGCTAAAAAAATCTGTACTTTTTACAGAAATATTTTGGAGTGCACAATATTTCAGACCACCCGAAACAGCTTAACTCGGCTATCTACCTACAAGTGAGCATCATCAGCCAAGCGCTCATCTTCGTGACTCGATCAAGGAGCTGGTCCTTCGTCGAACGCCCTGGTCTCATGCTTATGGTCGCCTTTCTTGCAGCTCAGTTGGTTAGTATATCATTTTACCCTCTGAAACTCAATTTCCGTCTCACTTTATGTGCCACTTAGATTCTAAAAAATAAGTACTTCCGATACAGTTGCTAATTTGGGGTACCTTTTTCTTCAGGTGGCCACGCTCATCGCTGTGTACTGCAGTTGGGGCTTTGCCAGAATCGAAGGCGTTGGATGGGGATGGGCCGGTGTCATCTGGATCTACAGCATCGTCACCTACTTCCCCCTCGATGTTTTCAAGTTCATTATCCGCTACGCATTGACCGGCAAGGCCTGGGATAACATTGTCCAGAACAAGGTTTGTTTTTCATCTCTAGCTCTACCGAAAAAACGTTACTCCTTTTACTCTTTTCACTCGTTTCCCGACCTAATCATGCTTGCTAATGTTTTGTTTACGCACAAAGACCGCCTTCACATCGAACAATGACTACGGAAAGGGGGCAAGAGAAGCGCAATGGGCGTCAGCTCAGCGTTCGCTCAACGGTCTCCAGCCTCCGGAAGCATTGTTCCACGGCAACCACGGGGAGCAGGCGGAGCTAGCTGAGCAGGCCAAGAGGCGCGCGGAAGTCGCTAGGTAAAATGATGCTTCCTTGTACAAAAACTAAAAAATGGCACTCGAAAAACAGCAGGATGCTTCCTATGTTGGTTCGTTGGAGGCCGATCCTTGGTTCATATGTTTTGAACAAATCGATACATGTATATACGCGAATAAAATAATAAAAATGATTTGATTTTTTAAAGCATATTATTTGAATTTTTGCATCTGATGTTTTATATTATGCATGCAGGCTGAGGGAACTGCACACGTTAAAGGGGCACGTCGAGTCAGTGGTTAAGCTGAAGGGGATAGACATTGACACCATCCAACAACACTACACTGTTTAGAACACTTTCTAAAAAGGGAAAGTGGACACATGGAGTGCTCAGAGAGAAGCTATATATATATATATATATATATATATATATATATATATATATATATATATATATATATTTATATTTACAAATATATAGTATTTATATATATTTTATGTTATGAAAGTAGAGAAGGTAAATGCTGGGAAAGCCAGCTGAGTGGATTTGTCTTTATATTAGACATTGGAAAAAACTAAACCTCTTTGGGATGGAATGAAGATTAATTATTGGGGTTATTTTCTACCTTTTTTTTTTTTTTTTTTTTTTAAGATAGGCTAAAAAATTCATGTGTTTAAGGCACACTGTCCTCTCACTTTTTTTTCTTTTTTTTAAGAATGAGGGATTGTATTGCCTAGGAATCAATAAGAAGAATTTAGTGGTTGACAGTGAAATTATTCCACGATTAATTATCATGCATGATTAACGAAATCTCAACCGAGTTCAAATTTTCTGTATTTATTTTGTGTGTGGCATCTATCATTAATTGACACGTCCTTAATTTTATGGTCATAAATTTAGCACGTATCAATCGATGATAGAGGTCACACACAAAATAAGTACAAAATTTTTGATTTCATCTCAACATGGGTTTGTTACAAGTGTATTATAATTTTTTTTTTTAAATATTTTTTGTAGAGACGGATTAGGCCAGATTAGCTCTTCGTCAACAGTTGCGTGCGAGGCACCAACCCTCTCCCAAAGAAGAAAGGACCGTTGCACCCATAAACCCCCCGCCCTTCCCCCCTCTACAAGATTTTACAAGTGTATTATAAATCTCTTTACTATAAATCCGTACTTAGATGCTCGAGGACAGACACAATATTCTAATTGACTAAGCTAACAAGTTTACGTATGAAATTTTTCATGTTTTATAGAATTTGAAAGGAAATGAGAAGCAAGCGTTAACCTTGTTATAAAATGACACGAGATTATGCCCAACAATGATAAAATCCAAATAGCCTTGGTGTGCATATATGATATGTATTATACAAACTTTGGATTTGTTTACTAACTAGTTATTTGTTTAGTTCAAATCCCTTTCCATTGATTTAAGAAAGAAAATAGCCTTCATCTTGGAAAAAAAAAAAACTTGTAAACTGTGTTTCGACCACTTTATTTATATGACAACTCTCACAAAAACGTAAAAACATTTTGATTTTGATTCCACTAGACTCTACACCATGTTACTTGTTGTAAGAACTGTCCTCATCATGCTATTCTTATTATATTTGTACTACATTTTTAATAGAGACTGAAACCCCATATGTGTGTGTGTGTGTGTGTGTGTCACATCCCGACCCGGGGCGGACCACTTCCCGGGCCCGCTCCACTACCGTAGCACGATATTGTCCGCTTTGGGCCCCGACTACGCCCTCACGGTTTTGTTTCTGGGAACTCACACGAGAACTTCCCAGTGGGTCACCCATCATGGGAGTGCTCTCGCGCGCTACTCGCTTAACTTCGGAGTTCCCATGGAACCCGAAGCCAGTGAGCTCCCAAAAGGCCTCGCGCTAGGTAGGGATGGGAATATACATATAAGGATCACTCCCCTGGGCGATGTGGGATCTCACAATCCACCCCCCTTAGGGGCCCGACGTCCTCGTCGGCACACCACGGCCAGGGTTAGGCTCTGATACCAAATTGTCACATCCCGACCAGGGGCGGACCACTTTCCGGGCCCGCTCCACTACCGTAGCACGATATTGTCCGCTTTGGGCCCCGACTACGCCCTCACGGTTTTGTTTCTGGGAACTCACACGAGAACTTCCCAGTGGGTCACCCATCATGGGAGTGCTCTCGCGCGCTACTCGCTTAACTTCGGAGTTCCCATGGAACCCGAAGCCAGTGAGCTCCCAAAAGGCCTCGCGCTAGGTAGGGATGGGAATATACATATAAGGATCACTCCCCTGGGCGATGTGGGATCTCACAGTGTGTATATGGGTGGAAGGGAAATAGGTCATATTAACATGTTGTTGCTGCAATCTAATTTCTGACAAAACAAAATTCTTCATAGAAACACATTTCTTCACCATTTTATCAATCGATTTCTTTCCCTTTCACTTTCCAAGACACTATTTATTATTATTTTTTAGGTTACAAGCAATAATGGGCAGATTCGTCCATATAGAGCCAGGTAAAACAAAATTAGAGAGATTTTATTGATCTTGTGAAGTCGGTGCTACTTGACTCCAGATTTTCGTAGGAAGTGATCCACAAAGCTAGAAAAACAAAATAACAAAAACAAACATTTAATAGTTATTGATATTAGGGTGAAAACCTTTCCTAAAAAGTAAAATACCGGCCAAAACAAAAAGCAAGACAATAATGTTATTTGTATAAAATTGATACACTTGCTAAGACTGATCTAATACAGTTTAACTCGATCATTGTATGTGCATGTAGTCTTATGCAGATATGTAGCTAGTAGATTACAACTATGTTTCCCCAATCGAACGTTTTGTTTATGAGGTTTTCTCCTTGCTTGCTATAGCCTTATGGATAGTAGTGGTGACAAAATAATACTACAAGGCCTGAGGCCACATAGATGAGAGAGGCCGTACATTTGAACCAGACAGGAAATGGGATTGTGACGGAAATGAAGAAGGCGGTGATTCCGAAGAAGACCCCGAAATAATGGAAGAGATGAACTATTATCCGTGGAGAGTTGGAGTGTTGGATAAATTTGCTAACCATGATACAAGTAAAAGCAAGTAGGATTGCGAGACCGAGAAAGCAAAAGGTTAGAGGGAGCTGGTTGGAGTGAAGTTGGATGGGAATGAGAGCCATTCCAATGGCTGTCGACAAGCAATACGCCACGATAATCTTCGCCCAGTCAAAGTTTTGCTTTCTAGTCCTAGAGCTGGCAGCGGCGGCTGGCAGCAGCGGTGGTGGTGGTAGTGGTGATGGTGGTTGATCAGTCGCCGGTACTATTGTTTCTGGGTCAAGATCATTGTCCAACGTGCTGATGAAGATCTTGTTGAGTAGTTGCTGCAAAAATGCCTGAAGGCACTGATAAGCACTAGCAATATAGTAGTTCATACTTGTACCTGATAAGTATAACCCTACACAGCTGTGGATCGAGGGAAACTGATGGTTAAATTCTTAGTTCCATGAGAGAATTCATGGTGGATTTTATACACCTGGGGCAGAGCCTTACGCGTACAAGTAGAAAAAGGTCGTGAGAGAGTGAGAATAGAAAAGGATCGTTAGAGAGAGAGAGAGAGAGATTGATTGGCGAAGTAGAATACAGAAAAAATTGGCGAAGTAGAAGTAGAATACAGAAAAAAGGTACTGAGAGAGAGAGAGAGAGATGGATTGGGGAAGTAGAGTACAGAAAAAAGGTACAGAGAGAGAGAGAGATGGATTGGCGAAGTAGAATACAGGGGAATGACAGAAACTACTTGGAAAAAAAGAGGAGACAGAAAAAAAGGTTCTTGGCTTAGAGAGACCTGATGAGGAAAAAAGGTAATTGGCTTATTAGAGAGAGAGTGACCTGATGAGGACAGAAAAAAGGTACTTGGCTTATTAGAGAGAGAGTGACCTGATGAGGACAGAAAAAAAGGTACTTGGCAGAGAGAATCGGGTCTGAGGCAGAAGAGAGAATTGGGAGAAAAGGTGTCAGGTCTGAGGCAGAAAAAAAGGTCTCGGTCTGAGGCAGAAAAAAAGGTCGTTGGGAGAGAGAATCAGGTCTGGAAAAAAAGGTCGTTGGGAGAGAGAATCAGGTCTGAGGCAGAAAAAAAGGTCGTTGGGAGAGAGAATCAGGTCCGAGGACAGAGAGTGACCTGATGAGGATGAGGACAGAAAAAATGGTACGTAGAGAGAGAGAGAGTGAGGAGAGGTCCTGATGATCGTATATGTGTGTATGTGTGTCACATCCCAATCCGGAGTCGATCGCATTTCGGGCCCGCTTCATCATCGTAGCATGATATTGTCCGTTTTGGGTTCCGACTACGCCATCACGGTTTTGTTTCTGGGAACTCAGACGGGGAGTGCTCTTGCGCCTTACTCGCTTAACTTCGGAGTTCCCATGGAACCCGAAGCCAATGAGCTCCCAAAAGGCCTCGTGCTAGGTAGGGATGAGAATATACATACAAGGATCACTCCCCTGGGCGATGTGGGATCTCACAGTATGTGTATATGTGTGTATGTATAGAACCTACAAAGGAAAGGTCATGATGATCGTCGACGTCGCATCTCAGTGGTACACAATATCATCTATTTTTTTTCTGAGTGTACAATATATATATATATATATATATATATATGTAAATTAAATAGGTAAATGGTTACCCGTTATAATCGCAGATAATACCTATAATCAATGGATATCCGTTATAACCGCAGGTAATACCCATAATCATCCATTTAAATAACACGAATAAATGATTATATCCATAACCGTTTGTTCGTCTAAACGGTTAGACGAACAATGGACGGGTAATCACGATTATCCAAACTCATGTGTATTTTGCCCATCTCTAGTCAGGAGCCTAAAGACCAGAGAATTTGAACTCTTAATTTGTATGAAGTGGATCAGTAGAGTAAGTTAATGTAGCCGGTCAAATTTATTTTGAATGATCCGAATTTGAGCCCTTGTTGTCATGAGCCCATAAAAAAATCTCTTTCTGTACAAATATAATATGAAAAATGCGGTAGCATTACTCTCTGGTTAGTGGCTCTAATAGATATTTTTCTCATAATTTAAATCTTCTGGTCTCTTAGATAAAAACTAAGACAGATGGTAGAAGCTGATGCGGCCACATGTCGATTGGCCTAATTCCGTTCCCGCCAGTTTCTTTTCCCGCCACTGTTGCACCAATCCGCGAATGACATATGTAACCCTCCCACCGGCCCACCGCATTCACTTGCAACCCCCTCTCTCCTCTCCTTCCCTTTCCTCTCCGAGACTCTCTCTCTGCTTCTAAGCATTCCCCTCTAATGGCGACTGAGAAACTCACAGAGTACGAGCGCAAGAGGCTCGAGAACATCCGCCGGAACGACGAAATGATGTCTTCCCTCAAGCTCCAATCCATCAAAGCCCAAGTCTCTGCCTCCACCAAACGCCCAAGGTTCTTTCTATCTCTCTCTCTCTCTCTCTCTCTATATATATATATATATATATATATATATGTGTGTGTGTGTGCATCCATGGTAAAATTTTCTCGAAAACCCATTTCTAATATTGGTTGTAATTGTAGGGTCGAGACCAAATCGTACAAAGTTAGTCCGAAGAAACAACCCAGACCCCAATTCTCATGAGGCAATCTTTACGCACGCGCGGGTTACCGCCCGATGCGAAGGGCCTAAGCGATGAGGCTTTTGAATTCATAGCCAAAACTCCGAAATCTTCGAGCCCATCGAAGGGATTGCCTCGCTATTTAGGTCCTCTTAGCATGAAAGATGCTTACAGCGGAGTGTCAGATCGAGCTCTAATGGAAGCAATTCTGGATATTTCGAAGAAGCCCCAATTGGATGCTTCAGTGAAAGCTGAAATTAAAGGCGAAAATGGCGGATTTGAGGGTGGCAAAGGTGAGAGCTTTTCGATTAAGGAAGAAAATGAAGTTGAAATTGGTGAGAAGACAGAGCTTTTGAGTGAGGGAATTGTTGGGTTTACTTGTGGTTTGGTTAAAAAGGAAGAAAATGAAGTGTGGAGTAGTTTAAAGGTAGAGTCTTTGACTCTAAAACCGGAGAATGTAGCGAGGGTTGTGCCCGGCAGGATTATGAATGTGAAGTTTTTTCCTTGTACTAGTTCGAATATGATTGCGGTTGGAAATAAGTTTGGGAATGTTGGATTTTGGCATATTGATTCTAAGGAAGATGAAGAAAGCGGAATATATTTGTATCATCCACATAGTGGTCCTATTTCGGGGATTTTGATTCAGCAACATTGCATGTCAAAGGTAATTTCTATCCAAATGGTTCTTGTATGATAACAGTGTTGAGACTTGAGAGAGAGAGAGACGTTTATGTCTCCGATTCAAAAATGTAGGTTTAAGTTCTGTTAAATTCTGAATTATGCTTCACACACCGTCACTAATATACTTTGTCCTGCTCAACTTCTGAGTAGTAACATAAGAAATTGAGTTTGGTAACAATAAGGCGGAAACTCATCTTCCCGAAAATTGGCACTGTTTGCCGCATGCTTTTATGTGAGCAATCACTGGAATGAGTTTGAGTAACTCTTGCGATATATGCTAACATATGATTGTTGAGTTAAATTGCAGATCTTTACCAGTTGTTATGATGGCTATATCCGGTTGATGGATGCCGAGAAAGAGGTGTTCGATCTAGTACATTCCTGTGAAGAGCCTATATACTTTTATGTCCCAACAATGGAAGGATCCGAACTGCTTATATTTTGCCGAGGGCAATGGAGGTTTAAGTGTCTGGGATCAGAGAACTGGAAGCTTCTCAAACCAGTGGTCTTTGCATGAATACCGAATCCATAGCATTGACTTTAGCTCAGCAAACCCTAACCTCATGGCCACTAGTTCCTCAGACGGAACTGCCTGCATTTGGGATTTGAGAAGTATTGATGCAGATAAAACTTTACGAACAGTTAGCCACAATAGGGCTGTGCATTCTGCTTACTTCTCGCCTTCTGGAGGGTTTCTTGCAACGACAAGGTATCCATCTTGCGCTTTTTTTCTTCCCGCTGCATTGTTGTTCCATAATAGTAACGTTCTTAAGAGGTGATTAATGAATGAATTTGCATTGATCTCACCTGCTGCGGCGTGACTAATTTCTCTCTGTCTTCGTGTAGTATTGACGATACAGTTGGTATATCGAGTGGAGCTAATTTCGAGGACACGTCAATGATATACCATAACAATAATACCAGCTTATGGATTTCCAAGTTCAGGTATGGTTTTTACCAGATTTTGAAATTTTGATATGTTTGTGACTTTCCTTTTGCTAGAACGGGATCGCTTTCGCTTTGCATCTGACTTTGAAACTGGAAACAGGGGAATATGGGGGTGGGACGACGCCTACGTCTTCATAGGCAACGTGAAAAGAGGAGTAGATGTGATCTCCCCGGCTGCAAGAAGAACAGTGCTCACTTTAGAGAGCCCGCACATGACTGCGATTCCGTGTCGATTTGATGCTCACCCTTACAACGTCGGGATGCTAGCAGGATCCACAGCCGGAGGCCAAGTTTATGTATGGACGTTGGGCTAGGAAATTCAGCTTCTCTGCTTGCACGTTGTTAGTGAAAACATGACAAGTTTTGTACCTTGAACTTTAATCCAGTGACGTTGTGTGGCGCGAGCTATTTTGTATTTTCAACAAGTTACATGGAGGCGGATTTGAACTTCTCTGGTCAACTGGTCTAACCCACGTATAGTGTGGCATGAGCATGTCCATGAACACATCGAACAAGGCACCTCGGTTCAAAGAACTTGAAAAACGAACGAGAAATTATGCATTAATTATTGTTTTATTTTCTTCCAAGAGGTTAATTCATGCGGGATTAATTCTTCATTACATGAAAGCACAGCCTGTGCCATCAACTTCCCAAGCCAACCATGGTACAACAATCCCCTTGAACCAAGCCCTCCAAATAACCAGTAATTGGAGCTTCGGTTTTCGCCTACAATGTCATCGACACAGCCCAAAAGGGGGAGCGAGCCGTGAGGAGTGAGCGGCGGCATTGCCCTCAGGCCAGCCCTGGCTCCGGCAAACTTCCAATCTTTTAGGACAGGATAAACGGCACGTGCCTTTGGCAGAAGCTCTTTAAGGGCTTCCCCAGCTTCTTCTGCGGAAACATCTGGTGATGAATTTCTTGATTTCCATTCCCATGTCGAGCCCATGTATAAACTCCGAGGACCTTGGACAGCAAGCCAAGCATCTGACAATATCGAGGGGCCGAGGCTTGGATACTCATCTCTTAAACACAGAAATTCATAAGATGAGTTTTGTTTCGTACATACAGCACAAAAATTTGGGCCATTCAGATACCGATATAAGGCAGAGAAGAAAATTTACCCTATATCATCAGGAAGCTGAAGATGTGCAACGACACCTCTGCACGTCCTCAACGGAAGCCTCCCGCAGAGTTCAGGAAGCATGTCTGCTTTGGCACCAAGGCATACTATTACTGCCTGGTACTCGCCTAACATCAAATATAATCAGACACTAAATATGAAAAATGATAAGTGCAATGAAATTACCGAACCCTCAACATTACTATATAAAAGCCAACATTTTCAGAAATAATGATGAACCTATCAGTTATAACCTTCTGAAATGACGGAAGCTGCATGGAAAGTTAATTAAACATCCGATTTGAAACATCGAATCTATCAACAAAATCTAAACTTACACAGATGTTAACTGAATTTCACAGGTAACTTTGCAAGGCTAACGATAAGAAATACGGAGCACGAAACAGAATACATACAAACAACTTATTGGAGAGAGCCAAAGAAGTCCACGACATGAGCCTTAACAAAGCTTGAAACAATGGTGTTGGTCATTACCTTCTAGGTCTAAGAGTTTGTGGACAGAACTCTTGTGCAAATGCAATTCTTTGACTCCGGAGCCAAAAGCACAAAGTTCATTCACCAAATTTTGACATGCTAAGAACAGTGCCTGGAAAAATAACCATGACAACAAGAAATCAACAAAAACAAAAGGAAAAGCATATCTACTAAAAAGATACGGGGGAAAGAGGGGTCAGGGGCTAAATTATCTGAACCTGTAAATAGCGTTGAGGATGAATATTAACAGCTTCAGGCATATAAAAGGAGGCATCAAGAGGTGGAGATATGCCGGGTACAAGATTTTGGGCAGCATCGTTGTCAAGGGTTTCTATTCGGCAACTAGCAAGGCAACTCTGGGCATTCTACTGACATAAATTGAGAAACACTAACATTACAATGAGGTTGAAAACTAAGTATGAGAAGCTGTTGTGATATTAGAATGACAAGGGAGAATTACCTCTTTAAACAACACCAAGTTCTTCAAGCTCAGGGCTGGTCTCAAGATGCCCCTGAAGACAAGAAATCCAAAATCTCATGCCTATTAGCTAAGTTTTATACAAAAACACGAGCAAAATCGGAGATAAAAACTCTCAACTATCCGGTTGTCACTAGTCATTTACTAACAGATTATTAGACCGAAATTTCTTATTTCCCTTTCTCATTAGCAAGGTGTTTTTCTACCCAAAAATAAAACACATGACGATGTTTCACACACTCAATTGGGCACAAAAATGGAATTCAAATTTGAAGATAACCAGCAAAAGAACCCCTTTCACAACGCTGTATTCTAAACTACTCTAATGATGAAGTAGAACAAATGCTGCAATGCACGAATGATGAAGTAGAACACAAAGAATTCAACTTTAATCGAATTGAAACTAAAATAAATAAATTAGAAAATTAAAAAAGCGAACCTTCGTCTAACAATTGGCATTGGACCGTCAGAATTTTGAGCAGCGGAAGCCGCGGAAGCCACGGCGGCTTCAGCAGCGCTCAAAAGGTTCAAGGACTCACTCCAGCAGTCGGCAGCACGCCATAGAAGCTTGGCTTTGGGGGAATAAGGGTGAAGCAGCCCACCCGAAACCCCAGACGCGCCGCCGCCGATTCCAGCTTCATCGTATACGTCGACGCGGATGTTGGAGTCTTTCGGACTCTGCTTTAGCAAGTGCCACGCCACGGAGAGGCCGGCGAAGCCAGCCCCGAGCACTGCGTACCTCACACAACTCGGACTCAGACTCGGAGGAGGACGGTGGCGCTGAGTCAGAGAACTCGGTGACCCAACAGAACCAGAAGAAGAAGAAGAAGACCCCATCCTCCCCCTGCCGCCACCTATCCCCTCTTCTCTTCTTTTGTTCTCCTTTATTCAAAACAAGTCCATTTAAGTTTTCGCAAAATTTCACTTTCGTCCTCTTGTTTGTAGGTTAGGACTTTTGTTTGTAGGTTAGGACTTGCATATTATTCTAGGACTAGGATTCTCTCTTTCTTTTTTCATCTTTTTTTATTTCATCCACTCATATTCTCTATTTTGTCTTTTTCTTTTTATAAAAATCGTAACCGTTTAAATAAGAGAAGAGGGGAGATAAGGTAAAAAAAGAAAGGAGAAAATCCTACTCTATTATTCTGAGATGCCTTAGTGACATCCCGAACCCGAACCAAAAACAAAACATCACGTGTTTTAAGTTTCCACACACGTGTTCAAATTCAAACATCGCCATCTTAGCATTTCCGTTTCATACAACTCTATACAGTTTTATAAGGAGTTCGTATCCAAAGACGTCCATCGACTTTCATTAATTTCTCGTACTAAATTGTCACGTGCAAGTCACATGGAAGGGTAAACTTGGAGAAAACATGGTTTCACAATTTCATACACAAAGCACTCATTCCATTTGACATGGAAAAAATTGTACGAAATACAAACTAATGCACATCTGAGGCTCATTTGTCACTAAGATTACAGAAACAATAGATAACTGCCCTGTAAATGTGTAGGTAACAACTGTTTATGCTTTGCGTAAAATTACGCGTCTTTCTCGCTTGTATTCGACTTCATCCCGCTGGTGCATAATTATCAGAGCTCTTCTCACCTGCAAATAAGAGTACTGATATCGATTATCGAAAAGTTGTTTGCAGAAGCAATGGCCAATGAGTTTGTAATGGTCTGCTAAGCTGAAAGTCCTTTTTCCGATGTTCATTTGTCCCAAAATCACACTTTTGTATGTGATGCTATTAATATTTGAAAGACAATTCAAACCGAAACGCATTGAATCCAAATAATCATACTTTTTCCGGTTTGGTTGCTCAAGTGCGGAGGCAATTATGATGGATATTTAATCACATTCGTACTTACAATAGATTCATTCATCCCCATTCTTGTGAGCTCATCGATCAGCTTTCTCTCTGATATGTGGTTCCCAATGCCTACTCTTCTCCTTATCTGAGTTTCAGCTTGCTGTTGAAGGGAGAAAAATTATGCGAGCGTTAGAAAAGCAAAAAAAAAGGGTATGAGAAAGATAAGAGAGAATGAAAATGATGTTTTATCTCTGATCTAGTCGCTTCTTTTGTTTTCTTGTAGGAAAAGACGACAATGACGTAGTTTCTACTAACCTTAACTTCATTAGCCATCTCACCGGTAAGATTGACCTGCTGTTGTATTCCAGACTTTGCCGCGTCCATTGTGGCCGCATTGAATAGTCTTATTGCTTCACGAACATGCTCCTCAGTAGCTTCGTGGCGCCTGAATTTGACATTGGTTTTCAGTACTAAAGTTCTAGTCCCCGTTCATGTTAATAAACATTACAACTGGAAGTCCTAACTCCTAAGCATCAATCAGTATCAATAATACTTACAGTTGCATTTTTGCAAGGGCCTCACTCAACCTCACTATAGCTTCAAGCTGCCTTACGGTAATAGGGACTGCTGCAGCCTCCCCAGTTTCATTCGCTAGCTGTCTCATGTCCTATAACAAATTTCATGAAAATGACGTTAACTGGATCCTTATGAACCATACACCAATATGTAGGCCCCGTTAACAGAGAAATCAAATGGGACTCCCAAAGAACTTTTGGCATGACCTACTTCATTGAGAACCATATGAAAAGTTTTTGGTTGGCATCTGCTCAATCCTCAATATAATAAGTTAGCAAGAATACCTGTCTGATTTTCACGTAATTACTCTGCAGCTCTCTCGATGCAGTTTCTGATAAACGGGGGTGACATTCAGTTCGACAATATTGTATGTACCTGCAATGTCGCATAGAAAAAGAATTCAACATCTAATTGATATTCCAATGGCAGCATTGTATAACGAATGTATGAACTTGTGTTTCAAGTTGGTATACCTCTTCAGCCAATTCTCTTCTTTAGAAACTACTCTACCGTCACCCAGTGCTGCACCAGCAGACGCATGAACCTTTATGATATGACTTGCTATAGTCTGTCATTGGAAAGCCGAGTCAAGCTACTGATGAAAAAGGAAGTACAATCAAGTGGACCAACAGTGACACTCAAAGATATAGTAAATGTTAGGTGTTGAAATGCCACCCAAAAAAACAAGAAGAATTGTACTCCCAAAGTACTTGAGCAAAACACTTCAAACTAGCAATATTAAAAATACCTTATCCTGACTGTACATCCTGATATCTTTAACAATGAAGATCAAGTCAAATCTCGAAAGAATTGTTGTCTGCAGATCGATGTTATCCTGAGCAGTCTGAAAGAAAGCAAGAGTGTCAGTTAGTATGCAAAGAAGTTACAAGTTTCATCTAAAACTCTTAAAATAGATTAACTAGAATGGCAGTTTTACCTTAAGATCGTCATAACGTCCAGATGGAGGGTTAGCAGCTGCAAGCACAGAGGTTCTAGAATTAAGAACGGTTGTTATTCCTGCTTTGGCAATGGATATGGTTTGCTGCTCCATTGCTTCATGAATAGCAACCCTAAGCCACAACAACATAGTCTATTAGAACTCTATGAAAAACTAAGCTATGTGCATCAAGATCTATCCAGCTTGCATTACCTATCCTCTGATCTCATTTTGTCAAACTCGTCAATACAGACAACACCTCCATCCGCCAAAACCATGGCTCCTCCTTCAAGATAAAACTCACGCTGGGTTGCACCAAGAAATTGAAATTAGAGACATTATCCAAAGGAAAGGGACAACTACCTCAATAATATTTTGTGAAAGGCATTACAAAACTAGAGACAACAAGTATCGTTAAATTAAAATCAAAAGAAGATCAGGAACTTACAGAACTGCTATCCCTGATCACAGAAGCTGTAAGACCAGCAGCTGATGACCCTTTTCCTGAAGTATACACGGCCACGGGAGCTGTCTTCTCGACAAACTTGAGAAACTTTACAGATGAGTTGAAATCAAATCAGCATGTGCCACGTGTAGCAATGGAAGAAGAGCATAAACTGTCTTATTCTCACATGGCTAGGAAAATAGGTCTTAAACTAAGCAGAGATATTTTTCTGCGAAAAATTGTATACTGCCACTTAGATTGTGAGCCCATAAAACAAATATACGAGAACCAACCTGTGATTTAGCAGTAGATGGATCCCCCAAAAGTAAGACATTAATATCACCTCTTAGCTTCACACCATCAGGCAAATGCTGCTCGCAGGAGAATGGGTTGTTACCATCAATAAACCACACAAGTACTAAAGACAAAAATTCAGGATATACCTTTCTAGATCCCCCGAACAGAAGACAGGCCACAGCCTTCTTTACATCTGCATGACCGAATATAGAGGGAGCAATTTTCAAGCATATATTTTTATATGCATCGTCCGAAGCAAACTTCTTGAACTCTTCTATCTGCAAACATATGAAATATGGTTGAAAAGTCATATTACTTGTTCTATAACAAACCTTACTTCGATTAAAATATGACCAAAAAATAAAATAAAAAAGATGAATTTACGATCATATACAGCTAAGGCTTGTATTAGAGTAAACAATTCTCCACCACACCAAAATTTACCAACTATCTAGTGCTTAAATACTCCATGAGGCCTATACTTACTAACAAGAACTGCACATGTTGAACACACTAGCAATGTAGAAAAGATGTTAAAGATACTCCCAAATATTGAGTTCAACCAATACCTCATCTTGTGTAAAAGCAGCAGGACCCCGAGAGTTGGCATCAGTTGCTTCTTCTATTCCTACCACTCTGATGTAAGGCTGCCTAACAGCAACTGCTCCTTTGTGGCTACATAGAACCGAATAGAGTAAACATCAATGTTCGGAAGTGAAGAGCAGTATACAAAGATGTTAAAATATTCATCTAAAGTTATAACAATCCTCACGATGTGGCAGAATTGGAAGCTTGATAGATGCTATAAATGCCCATGATGGTTAATCTTGTGCCAGGCACAATTGTCTGAACGAGATGACGATCTACGGATAGAAGCATATTTCTTGGAAGCTCTCCGGTAGGTACATCCTTCATAAACCAAGGGAAAAACAACTAATTATATCCAGATTCCATAATTCAACTTAAAATTCTTTTCCTTATAAATTAAGATCATCACCTCTGGATTCTCTTGCAATTTCAAGGTTTGCTGATCAACATACTTGCTCTTATCAGGAACCACAACCCACGGATCAAGCGGACAAGGTTCTTCTCCAGGCTAAACATTTGCAATCCCTTGTATAAGATTCCAAACTAGAAAAGAAAGACAATGCAAGAAAACACCGAAAGAAAGGGGAATATAACAAACCTGAGGAATATGGTTGCAAGAGCGAGGGACAATTGCGCCACCAAGGCCTGGCCGGCAAGGTACCCTCTGCACATTCTTACAGTTCTTACACATGACAATCACATAAGTTGCCTTCGCCTTGACCCTCGAAGCAGCTATAGTGATCCCGGAAACCTTGATGAGTTTCGATATACATTGTGCCTACAATAATTTAAAAACAAAATTATATATCATAA
The DNA here is from genome assembly GCA_036320875.1 of Cotoneaster glaucophyllus. Taxonomy (NCBI): domain Eukaryota; kingdom Viridiplantae; phylum Streptophyta; class Magnoliopsida; order Rosales; family Rosaceae; genus Cotoneaster; species Cotoneaster glaucophyllus. Next base: position 859,842 of record CM070063.1, read on the forward strand.
ACACCTAAAAAACCATCCCCAATTCACATTGCTCAAATAAATAACTTTTTATGTTCAATTGAAATAAAAGTTTTATCATTTTCCCAAACTTTCTCATCAACCAAACAGAAAATACAAACACCAAGCAAAAAAATCAAAGGAAAAAACCAACCCCTAGCTGGCGCATCGACGCCGGGTCTTCTTTGGAGGTCAGCAAGATCTGAACATCCTCAGGCACCCGTTCCTCCAATTTCCCTTCATTTCCGGGCACTTTCGTCTTTAAATTCGCCAAAACCTGACCGGCGGCGTTTTCAAACTACAAAACCCTCACAATCAAAACAATAAAAATTAATTCACAACTCAAAACAATGGTTAATTGAAAACGAAAGGGGATAATTAGCAGATAGGTCAAGTGGTAACCAGAGGCAGGTAATCGGATGGGGCAGAGCGGAGCTTTGCGACGAGGTCGGCGTCGAAGGAGTCGAGGTCTTCGATGTCGACGAGAAGGTACTTAGCGTTGTGGAGGAGGCTCTCCCTGTACGAAAACACATTTTTCTGTGTCTCGAAGCTACGGATGAATTCCTTGAATTTCTGGAGAACCGAGTGGCGGGTTGCGGCTGCGGCGTTGCTTCCGGCGTCTCCGCCGTCGCCGCCGAGCGACTGCGCTTGGTCGCTGTAGTAGATCGCTCCTTCGTCCCACCCTGACATGTCTCTGCTCTCTCTCTCTCTCTCTCTCTCTCTCTCTCTCTACAATTACAGTGTTAACTCCCTCCTCCCACTTTCTCTTTCTAAAATGCTCCCTCACTGTAGGTCAAATGACGGTAGGGCACCGCGCAGAAGAGGAGCGCGCCGTTTTGGCGGGAATGATTTGGCGGGAAAGAGGAAGAGGGTTGATCTGGCAGTAGCACGTGACTCCATGAGTTAATAACGGACCTGAGAATTGGGCCGGGACAGACAGGCCGGCCCACTTCTGAGGTGTAAAGGCCCAAGGCTTACCGGGCCGTTGACTAAGAACAGACTTTTTTTCTTCTTTTTTTCATTGTTTTTAAAAAGAAGATAGGATTCAAATCTATTACAATAATTAAGGAAGAGTTTCGAACTCGAGACACATAATAAGAAACCCAACATTCTTTTTTCTTTTTTTTATCGTTGTATTGTACTTTCATTAAGAAATTTCATAAAATACAGGTATGTTTGTCGTACAATGATACATCGCTCACACAGACACATGTATTGTCCCCATTTTGTTCACATTCGAGAGGAGTAGAACTACCAAAGGTCACTATGGCAGTATCTCAAGCCAGTAACATTAAAACACATAGTAGTAAGTACGTGATTAACCTAGACAACCGACGCAATGGTACACAAACTTACATTACATGGCACTATTATACAGCAAAACACTTATTACGCTTACAATACAAACAAACTATAAAACAAATTGAATGACTACAAACAGCTCACTCTTACCAGTTAAGTACTTCATCTTGTGTATACATCTTTGGTTTCTTGTGGTAATCTGCATCTAAATTCATCACCCTGCAGTTTCAAAAGTTGGGTTATTTTTCATCTGGAGTTTCGACTCGGATAAAAGCTTCAATGCATTTTCCATGGATGGTCGATCGGATGGCCTACTCCTGGTGCAAAGCATAGCAACCTCAATTGCCAGTTTTATCTCCTCTTGCATTGAAATGTCGGAACCAGCTTCGTTCTCGTTGTAGATTTCCCGCAGAACAGCTTCCCTCGACTTGCTCTGTATGCTTGCGCCAGCATTTTTTAACCTGCCGTTGCTTAGAATCTCCAGTATGATCTCCCCAAAGCTGCATACGTCCCTGCATAGCTCCTCTTTTGTGCCACTGATGTTATCACCTGCCCAACAAAAGAAGAGCACTTAGGGAAATGGTCGATGCTGATACACGAACGATATCAAATTGATTATAATTCTGTTTCTAATCATATCGTTGAGTTTTAACTTTTACTGGAATTCCATAATTTTCCCAAGATTTCAGAAGTGGTGGTGTAAGGGCTTAAATTATATGTTTGGCATGGAGGATAAAAACTTTTCAAAACAACCACCACATAATCATCTCTACTACATGAAAGAACATATCTTATTATGCATACCTGCATCCCAGGTGGAAGTTGCTGCTGTAAAAGAACCATTGTTCAACTCGAGCAGATGCTTGAACCCGAATTCTGTCAAATGAGGTTCCATATTTTCGTCAAACACTATATTACTTGATCTCAGATCTCCATGTGCTATTGCAGGATAACATTCGTGGTGAAGGAAGTGTAATCCCTTTGCAATGCCGATGATAATTTTGTACTTGGCTGCCCATTCGCTTTTCACACTTATCATTTCAGCCAAGTTTCCGTTGGGCAAGAAATCGTATAAGAGATAAGCCAGATTGTTGTTGTAGCAAACTCCAAGCAATCGAATTAAATTCTTATGCCTTGCATTTCCTATTTGTGTTACAAATTCCAGCATAACTCTCATTCTCTTTGCTCCCCATTCAATCTTCTTTACTGAAACTGCGATTCCCATTGGCAGAACTGCTTTCCGCTCTGAAGCTGACAAAGGTGGCAACGCATCCATGGATTCTGTCGAACTGAAGCTCTTCAATAAATCATTTTTTGTGAATTGAGGAAGTCCAGCAAACGAGATCATCTTCCACTGGCCTTTGCTGCCTTTATGGTAGTAAAATATCCCCATAACTGATAGAGTAACGAACATAACTACTCCGATGCAGAGTAGTGCGATCCACAGAAGCTTCCCGGCGACTCTGCTTCCAAATATAGACACTGAGCCAGGACATGATCTGAGAGGCTCTCCACACAGCTTTGGATTCCCATCAAACGCGCTTCGTTCCATCATTCGAAATACCTTATCGGATGGAATACTCCCGGAAACATCATTGTAAGACACATTTAGAAGTACTAAACTCGAAGAAGAACTAAAAGTTTTAGGTATTGGTCCATTGAAGCTGTTATGTGACAGGTCAAGAACAAGAAGAGCAGGAAGACTTGCAAGCTCCTCGGGTATACGACCGGATATATTATTGCTACCTAAATCAATCCTCTCAAGAACCCGGCAGCTAGAAATACTTTTCGGGACAGTTCCTTCCAAGCTGTTCTTGCTCAATTCAACAACAGATATCGATTTACAGTTTTCGAACAAAGGAACATTGCCAATCAAGCCACACGAGGAAGCCGAAAAATTGTGAAGATTTGGCAATTCCCACATTTCTGCAGGAACTGTGCCCCCAAATTCTGGATTTCTAGAGACATTGAAGTACTCAAGCTTCTGAGCTTTTGAAATATCCATTGGAATCCCACCACTAAAATTGTTCCCAGATAAATCAACATATGTGATGTCAGTCAGAGTGCTGAATTTCAATGGAATCTCACCTGAAAACTTGTTATCTTCGAGTCGAAGACGAACCAGAGACGAACAGTTTGACAGAGAAGTGGAGAGATCGCCGGAAAAATTGTTCGAAAACAGCATCAGCTTTAGGAGCTGACCATTCGCACAGATATCCGGCGGAACGCTGCCGTTGAAGTTGTTTGTGGAGACGTCCACCCATCCGAGCTTCGAGTTCCTCCCCAAGCTCCGGGGAAGGTTGCCGGAGAAGAAATTGTTCCACAAAAGCAGCGTCTCCAAAGACGGAAGCTCTGCAATTCCGTCGGGAACTTCGCCGCTCATCTCGTTGTAGAAAAGACTGAGCAGTCTAAGGTTTTTCAGCTCCGAAAAGGTTTCTGGGATCCACCCAGAAATCAGATTGTCTGAAAGATCCAAGCTTTGGAGAGCTCTGATGTTGCTGAGCTCAGGCGGAATTGACCCAGAAAGCTGGTTTCTGAAAAGGAAGAGGGATTCGAGATTGTCGAGATCGCCGAGGGATTTTGGGACGGCGCCGGAGAGATTTGCATAGGCAATGTCGAGATACTGGAGCTCCGTCATGTTCCCCAATTGCCACGGAATGCTTCCGTGGTAAAAATTGTAGCCAATCTCCATGTGGGTCACTGTTTTGAGCTTCCCCAGTTCCGGCGGAATGCTTCCGGTGATCATATTCCCGGCGAGATGAATAAACTCGAGCCGGCGGAAAGCCCCGTATTCCGACGGGATCGGTCCCCGGAAGTAGCTTCCGGCTAAATTGAGGATTTTGAGGTTCTGAAGGTCTGAAATTTCGGCGGGGAGCGACCCGGAAAAGCTGTTGCTGAATGCGTCGAGTACAATGAGGTTTTGGAGGCCGGAGATACCGGTAGGGAAGTGGCCGGAGAAGTTGTTTCTGCTGATGTCTAAAGTTGTGAGGTTGGTGAGGTTGAAGATTCCGGCGGGGAGGAGACCGGAGAACGAGTTCTGACTGAGATTGAGTGATACAAGGTCGGCGAAGACGGCGAATTGATCGCCGGAAATTGCACCGGTGAGACTCTTTATTGAGAGGTCTAAACCAGTGATGGCGGAGTTGTTGGTGTTGCATTTGACGCCGGACCAAGAACATGCGTGGATTTTGCCAGGTGGGTTTTCTGTAGAAGGGAGAATCCAATCTTTCAAGCTGCCATTGGCGTCTGTAAGCTCGGATTTTAAGCTGAGAAGGGTGTCTGAGTAGATATCGGCGGCGGAAACCGCCGCGAAGAGGAGGAGAAGGATTAAGTAGAAGGAGGAGTGGAAAATCTCCATTGGAACTTGCAGTTGGGATGACTGAGAGAACAGACAATTTTGGATGCCCGACTGGAAGAAAAATGAGTCTGATATTATGGAAATCCGTTTGTTTTTGTGTGCGAGTCGAGTGAGAAATGCATGGGAACTAGCAAAAGAGGGAAAGGAGGAACAGTTTCTTTTTCTTTGTTGAGTGCATTTTTGTTCATCATCATTTAGTATGATGTATGTTTATCATCTTATTTATCGTTAGATGTATTTAAATTTTGAGATTTATGCTTATCTACTACATGAATCTCGAAATTCAAACTCATCTAATAATGATAAATATGATGGTAAGCATACATCATACTAAATGGTGGTGAGCAAAAATACTCCATTCTTTCTTTGGTGCAACATATCAATGTAAAGTCGGTGGACTTGTTTGAACATGTAAATCAAAAATCTACAAATATTTCGGTTAGAAAATATGTTTATTAAACAAATGCGCACGACAAAAAGGATAAAAATATCTATAAAGAGACTTTAAAAAAATACATAGAGTATTTAGAGGTAACGAAAAATTTAAAGCAAAACTAAGTATAATGACGTTCAATATTTTATAAAAAAAAAATTCAAAGAAATAACGCAACTTGTAGCATTTTCTAAGAACTTTTAGCATTGACTTAGAGCATCGCTACTTGTATCAGTTTCTAAGACTTTTATGTTCAAATAAGTATGTTTAACAGTATTTTAAACTAATTACGCACTACTATCTAAAAAAAATTAAAGTATATATGTTTTTAAGTATAATTGACTTGAAATACTATTACAAAAACATTCCACGTAAGTCCAAAGAAGGAACATGATTAGTTGAAATGGGAATATAATTTGGATTGCTTTTGGGAGCAAGTGGGGACCCTTGAGGGTGTTTGTTTATTTGACTGGTGCTGGTCATTTAGGAAAAAAAAAGAGATGATTTGTGATTTTTTTATTTTTTTGAACAAAAAAGAATCAAAAGTTCACAAAGCATCTCTTTTATCCTTTTTTATTAGAAAGAATCCGATCAAAAGATAGGGTAGAGCAAGTAAAAAGCAGGGGACTGAATGAATTTCTGAATTGGTATTGTGAATAGAAAATATGAGACGAAGAGTAGGTTAAGTCACTTGGCCGAAGTAGTACGCAAAACTGTACGCTTAAGTTTGATCTCTATTTTCTTAAAACGAGAAATTGCAGTGTGAAAATTATATCTTTTTACAAACAACTAAAATCTATCTTAGATCCAATCTAACAGCTAACAAATAAGCAATCGTTTAATTGAATTTAAAAACTCTAAGTAGCGGAATATTCAATACTCCACAATATTGTAGCCTCGCTTAGGAATCTATATGAAGCTTCAAGGTATTAAGGTAAAATGAGAAAATGAGAATGTAAAAATTGATTTGTTGTTCTTTCATAACTCTACTTAGAGAGCTATATGAAAACTTACAAATAGCGTCTCAATCTAATAATACAAAGTAATGTGTTATAAAATTTACATATATTATTATTTTATTAAAACAAGACGTCACAATAACAATAATTTTGTTCCATATATTCCTTCTCGAGCAGCCGATGCAGACCGTGCAGTGCAGGAAAGATGAAAGAGTAAAAGACAAGTTGCTGATAAAAGAAGTAACCTTTTTCTTAATTTGTGATGAGCCACAGCTTTTTTAGTGTCCCTCGAGGACGTTAAAAAGGGTAATTACTAATTGACAGCCCCCATGCTTGAACCTTGACCTTAACAGTAACTCAGTGAGTGAATTACCGATAATGCAAGCTTCTGATGCATGTTCTTGGAAAGAAACTTATATCCGCGACATTATTTTGATGGTGTTTTAAATAAGTTTACAATACCTCAACTTTCACGTTCCAGTTGTATGTAAATTCTACTCATACATGTCATGCAAGTGTCTTGCTTGATTCAAAGGAAACGGTGTCATTTTTTCTCATTCTCTTTCCATCCCCTCTTCTTTTACATTCTCTATTTTATTTTTTTATTTTTATAAAAAATTAATATAAAATGTTGACATGACTTAACCGTGACCGTTCAAATTGAAGAAGAGAGTAAAGAAAAAAAAATAAAAGAGGAAATCCTACTCCGTTTAAGTTTGGGGTTTGGCATCATCACCTCTCACGAGAGGGACCCTCCATGCGGTGGTTCTCACAGGGCTAGCGTGACTAAATTCTCAGGAATTTCGTGACTTTCCTCTATTATTGCAGTGCTTAAAAAGCAAAAATTTTAGGGTGCTTCGGACATGGGAGATTTAGGACTTGAATTTTGGGGGTGTCTTGGTATTAAAGTAGATAAACACAAAGCGCGAAGCATGCAATCAAATAAAAAAATAAAAATCAGTTTTTCTACTGAAACATTTTTCGAACACTTGGTGAGTTTCCTATCTTAAGTCAAATCATGTTGTATACATGTCAACAGATACCGACACATGCAGAAGCAATCTGACGAGTGATATCGAGAGAATTTGTCGAATGATGTCACCACAACTTGTCGATATATGTCTAACAAGCATTACATCAAACACTTAGTAGGCACAAAAGAGACATGTACCAAACATTCAAAAAGTCCTAGAAAGACCTTCACGTGTGTGTGTATTTCTCGGACTTTGAGTGGTCTTGAGACCATTTTTGTGAGATCCCACATCGCCCAGGGGAGTGATCCTTATATGTATATTCTCATCCCTACCTAGCATGAGGCCTTTTGGGAGCTCACTGGCTTCGGGTTCCGTAGAAACTCCGAGGTTAAGCGAGTAGCGCGCGAGAGCACTCCCATGATGGGTGACCCACTGGGAAGTTCTCGTGTGAGTTCCCAAAAACAAAACCGTGAGGACGTAGTCGGGGCCCAAAGCGGACAATATCGTGCTACGGTGGTGGAGTGGGCCCGGGATGTGGTGGACCCTGGGCCGGGATGTGACAATTTTGGCCCCAATGTACATCCACCCATGATTCCGGAGTAGGATTTTGTGATACTTCGATCACTTTAACTATTTAATCTTGATTTTTTATACAAGTATCTAACTGGTTAGAAATACCTCCTGGCATACATCAAATCTATAGTACCATAGAAAATCCCCTTGAAAAAGTTGACACACTTGACATAACAAGATTATTATATTTTGAGTAGTTTGTTCACAAGAAGCGATAAAAACTTAGGTACAATCGAATATGCATCCATTTTCTCTTCGTCTTGTTTACGTATAAAGATATCACCTTAGTTACATGTAAGAATCTCTGTTCTCGACTCAACATCGAGCCGGGAATATGTTGATAAGAGAAATTAGTAAATTACTAGAGAAGTTTCCCAACGTTTGAAATTTAAAGGGACGGACACTTCAACGGGCATTTGATTTGAAACGGATTTGCCCGTGTGCAGCTGAGAACAACACAACTTTTTAGGAAAAGAATTTACCTGACTTGGATTCCCATTAGAGTCTCAAAACAGTAGGAGGAACTCATGCTTTGATTTGATACCTCTGCCTCTATCATCTAATCATATAACAAGTACAATTATTTATACTTAACTTTACATTATCTTGTAAATTCTTTTCACCACATTCTTTCTATGTGGACCAACTTGTTATTAAGTTCGGAGGACCTTCGTGGTTAAGGTACGTAATTATCGTGAGTATTTTTTATGATATAGGCAATTAAATTAGGTAAAATTGTGCTATATCGACCGACATGCCATATTGTCTACCCAATTGCCTTATAAAAAAAGTTTTGTCACTCCAATGAATTAGGCAAATAGGGAAATGGATCATCTTCGGATCCCTTCCACCTAATCCATCAAGTCCGGAGATTCAGATTATTGAAATTTGATCAAATGGCTAAAGTTATTATAACTTTTAAAGTGAACCCCTATTTGTAACCGTTGGATTAAATTTCAATGGTCTGAACCCTCGAACTTTGTGGATTATGAGAAATTGATCCGGAGATGATCAATTTCTTTGAGAGTAGACAAAAGTATATTTTATTATAATCTTTCATCTATAATATATGCTTTCACTTTTTAGTTTTGTTATCTTCCTATGTGTATAATATTTTACTATAAAAGGAGATGTGGGGTCTTATTTGCCTACTCATGATATTATATAGGCAACATTGTTTACTTTCGGAGAATAGGCAAAATTTGCAAAAATTGATTGCCTATCCTGTTGGAGTTGTTTTTGCCTACGTGACTCATCAAAATAAATTTGCCTGCTCAATTGTCTACATTGAAGATGCTCTGATATTGTTTAAATGATACAAAGAAATACGTAAGTTTTTATTCGCATGGTATTGATATCAATAACATAAAACACTAATGATTTAGATTAGGGGAGGGTCAAAAGACATGCAATTGGGGGAACATATAGTCAAAATATTAGTGGTGCGGAAACTAATAAGCAAGAATAGGATCAACAATTTGCAAAAAAAGACGTTAATCATGCATAAAGTATGCATAATGTGTTCAATAAAGCAAGAATAGGATTAATAAAGTGATTAAAGAAAGGCACCCTATCTCCTTGTTACTGTAACAGCTAAATCTATGGCAAAATAACAGTGTAACATTTTTCAATGATTAAGATACATTTTGTTAACGAAAATACTTCGGTCCTGACTAGTTTGAGTATACATAAATTGAAATCCATGTCTAATTTAAAACGTTCTAGCTTAACCAGAGAAGGATGTACATTAAGACCAATGTGGTTACAGGATTTCATAAAATATACATGTGAAGGTCTTCTGAAGACTCTCTAAATAGGTGGTATGAGTTCCTTTTGTGTTTACCAAGTGTTTGATGTTAATATCTACTAACATACCTCGATAGATTACACCGACAACATTCGACAGATTCTCTCGATATCATGGCTTTCTTAAATGCCAAACGACACTCCGCGCGTAAAATATAGACGCTACCGTTTTATTGTTTTTCAATGCATGGGATGTTTCCGTCCTCCTGTGGTTAATGCAAGGCATGTTTGCTAATATAGAAAGTGGAACCATTTGGAAATATAGATGATAATTCTAACCGTTAAAATCGATAACCGTGGATAACCGTCTCAATGGATTGGATTTGAGTATGAAAATTCGGGTATCATTTGGATATGAGGAAAAACCGTCAAAAATATTCGGTTATAGTTTTGGATATGGTTATAGAGGTCCCCAATCCATATCCGTAACCGAATCCGAACCGAATTATATATAATATGCATTTATAATCATATATAATATAATTGTATTATAATATATATATATATATATATATATATATATTATTCATTGAATCCATTACCTTGAGAATACAAAAGTTGTAACGTGTGAGTTACATTTTGTGGGCAAGTTAAAAAGTTTTGATATGAATCAAAATCTATGAGAATCTAGAATAATAGTATTTATGGGAGATATTAAATATCAACCAACATTATCAATATTTAGCTTTAATTTTTATGCTACATAAGATCCATTCATTAAATCATTTTATACATCAAATATTTAGTGACGAAATTAATATTTACTAAATTATAATGCGTTAATTGAACAAATATATTTTTTGTATTGACGAAGATGGGTATAACCGTTAACCGATGAGGAATCCGTTACCCAGTGCGTATGGTTATGGATAATACCCGATGATTAATTTGCGGTTATGAATATGGTTAATTTCGTGGTTATGGGGATGGATATAGCATTTCCGTCCCCAAACCGAACCGTTGCCATCCCTATTTGGAAATGAAGGGGCAAGAATCAAGTAATTCATGTGCGATATGCAGCCGGCTCCATCCAAACACAAGGTTAGAATCGTAGAAGGAAGCTCCAAAGCATAGTTACTGGTAGTTCAAGTAAAGTAACCGAACTAGAAGCACCCGCACCATGCCCAGTTCCTCCTGCGACAACTCAACATCAACCTAACACATACATCATCACGAGAAACAAAGAAGTTTAAACTACTACATTGATCCTTTTAACGCTCAGAAGATATTCAAGATGTTTTCGGTCTAGAGAAATAATCCTAACATCGGCTGATTAAGTTCATCTTCAATGGTTTTGTACACTGGCCAAGATAAAAACTGAATTTGAGTGCACCATCAGTATCAAAACTAAAAGCTCGCTACATCTAATTCATCGATAAGCTAATTCACCCAACATAGTTCATAACACTTACTGATGCCGTACCTTATGACAAACGTAAATCAAGGAACTTCAACAAAATGCTAAGGATCATGCCTGAAACAGTATTCCACTACCCTTCAGGTACGTTTTTCTTCTTGTTCCACATCATATTCCTCATCATCGTCGTCATCATCCTCGGTCTCAGACTCATCCATATTATATATGCTGCTCCGCTGAAGCTTATTGAATTCACTTTTCGAATCCTCTTCACTTAGAAATTCCTGTCCATACTTTGTTTCTCGGTGTTTAACCAACAGCCAGCGCAGCAACCGATCTTCCTTGTTCAAGTAGTGCAGCTCCTTGTTGATGTTGGGTGTAGTCATCATTGTCATTTGCATTAGTTGGCCCTATACCATATGGAAACTTTGAGTCATAAATAAAATCATAATAACTCGGCAACAGTTAGAAATACGAACGAGACAACATATGGAAATAGAAAATGACCAAAAGAGTACAAATGTATTTCTGCATCTGATGAGATTAAGATGGTCAAGAGCTCTCAAAGGTTTTAGAATATTCCAAGAAGTGCTGAATCTGGTGAAATCTACATTTCCACCCAGGAAGCAGAAACCCTGGAAACCCAATAACCGACAAGGAGATCGCCCTCACCCTTCAGGATAAAAGGCCTCTCAACAAGGCACCGGCATCTTTGACAAATGCTCCAAATCCTTCAAGGATGGCAGATTGGTGGAAGACATTTTAATAATCAACTTAGGGATTCCACTCTCCTAATGGAGATGTTCGAGAGTGGTAAGACAGTGAAAACTGTCACTCTTTGGGATGACAAAACATCTAAACAACTGTCAAACAGTAAAGATACGATTGCATTCTAAAACTGTGATAGAATGCCAATCTTTTTTATTTTCTTTTGTTGTCATTTTTCCTAAGTTCAGGGATTGGGCAAGGTCTGACAGAAAATCATCTGTCTTGCTATAAAGATCGCAAAAAACTCCAAATTCAGATATCGTTACAATCTTACAAGCAGAGTCCATTGTCCCCTGCTGAGGGCGTAACAGAATCTACAACCTAAGATAGTTCAAATTAAGCATCCTGAGAATTCTGAGGCAAGCTATCAACTTTATGCCATCCCCTGGAGGTTCCATCCTTACATTTCAAATCCCCTAATTCAAGTTCTTAAGACAAACAGAGAAAACAGCACTTTAACCCAATTCAAATCCTCGTTCATGCCTACGAAAAAATCATCCCTGCTTTGGCCAGTAATTGTCATTTCTCGAACTTCCATATTAAAAGAAGCTTAACGAAATTTCACATACACTTTTCATTACGAACAACAAAGAGAATGGGAAACTGCAGCGGGATCACATTGGCCCTCAACTTATCGAAAATGTAGCATTAACAAGCTCAACTAAAAACCATCCGCAAACGCAACGAATTACACAACTCGCTCTCATTGCAAAAATAAGACAATTCAAACGCAACGACTACAAATACTACAATCTGTAATAATTCAAATGCACTATAAGATTGCAGAAAGATAAAAAGAAACCCACCTGATAGTACCTTCCATCAAGCTTCTTAATACCATAACCGAGCTGAACAGTGCCGAACGACTTCATGTCAGTAATAACTCCATTTCTTCTGCAAACGTGTTTGCTCACCCGAGCAACCAAGTCCATCAGAGACTCCTTCCTCACATGGGGCTTCAGCAGCAGCATACAATCGTACAGCGGCATTTCTTCCGGCTTTTCTTTCACCTGTAAACACCAAAAGCAATGAAATTTCATCTTTTTTCATCAATCTAAACCTATCCAGATGCAGTGAGAAAAATGGAAGTAGGTTATCAAGAATTTACAGGAAGCAAAGCATGAAATTAATAAACAAAATGATTGGGAAAAAAATAAAATAAACAAAATGAACCCATGATTCAAAATCCAGAAAGATTTGAAGTCGAAGGATAGATTAGAAAGGATTTGAGGGAGCTGCCCAGTACCTTGGAGTGTATTTTAGAGGAGTGCGAAGGTCAGAGCCCAGACGGAGGAGAGACGGCGATGGAGGCTGAAGAGAAGTGGAGAAGATAGTTGTTTTTGAGCTTTAAATCTCGGCCGTCTATCAGTTTAGAAATGAACGAACGGAAGTATACCACGTATTCCACTTATAAGGGCTCCCATCATATTATCTAAATCTAAATAGAACATAATGTTAGCATACTCTAGATGTTTTCACGGCTCGTAGTGACTAGGCAGGGAAAATAGATTTTCTTCGGATCTCTTTGACTAATCATCGAATTAAGTGATCCTCCAAAGTCTTCGTCTTTGTTCATTTTGCATTTCTCTTATGCATATGACTTTTTACTCCGAACTTTTGAAATTTCATCCAACGTCTCATCTGTTTTGATTTCTTAAAAGCTATAATAATTTTTTACCGTTGGATGAAATTTCAAAGGCTCGGATCACTTGATCCGGTAATCTTGGTGGAAGAAATCTGGAGAAGATGATCTCTATCCGAGTAGGTAGCTCCCTCAACGCTTTTAGAAAAGAATAAAAATATGATTTTGTGTTTCACAAACACTATTAAATGCATCTTCATAATAGTAATGCATACATTTTTACTAATAATTAGCTCTAAAAATATCTTAAATTTTTTTAACTATTTTAAAAGTACTTCTAAACAAACTTTTATTTGATGGGATGTAGGCAGACCAAACTATGCCAGCACCCAACTATTTTCAACCCAAAGTGGACCCAATCAAATTAAATTTCCTTCGGTTTACACATCCAGTCCAATTCATTGATGGGTCAATAATCTGCCTAGCCCAGACACGTGGTTGGTACGCACAGACCCAAAGCCCACTCACCGGAGCCCGGATCCACTGTTTCCCATGTTCCGTAGGCCGTAGCTTCCACGAAACCGCGATTCCAGTCTAAAACCGCCCAAACGAAAAACTCAGTTTCCCCGGTCAACACGTGTCGATAAAATAAACCACTCCACCCGCTCACTTTTGGACACGTGGCTCTTCTCCCCTTCACGGCAACCAAAGCATCGAACCACACATCATTGCCCCTCTCTTACTCCAAAATTACAAACGCCAGAGCAGACCTTGCATGGTCGCCTTCGTAAATTTGTGAAACACCAGTGCAATACAGTAAATTCAACCCCCGGTATAACTGCAAACCCACGTCGGTCAAAATCTTAACCCGCACACGCGCCTCAGATGGTTCCAAACCTCACGCGACGTCACGTGACGTACCGGAACCTCTCTATAAATACACGCTCCCCCATGCTGTGTAAAATATAGCATTTCTTCTCCGACAACAAAATTTTCAGAAAATCAAGAAATTAAATATTTTTTTTTCGCAATTTTCAATTTTCAATTTTCTCCTTCGCATTCTTCTTCTGAGGGAAAAAAATGGTGACGGCGATTCTCCGATCGCAGGATTGCCTTCGAGGTCGGTTCCGCCACGAAGCTCTAACCCTAACCCTCTCCCCCCGCTCCGGATCACGACGGAGCCCCAATTTCTCTAACCCTAACCCTAATTCCACCCCCAACCATGGCTCCACCGCCAATATTCATCAATCTCGCCGCCGGAAGAGGAGTCCGATGGCGGTTCAGTCCAATCAGCACGATCGACCTCGCGATCGGTGCGCTGATCGCTCCGTTGTTGCGAAGGCGCCGGTTAAAAACCTTGTGACGGGACAGGTCAAGATCCTGAAGCGCGGTGAGGTTTTGAACTCGGAGAAGAGCAACCGAGGGCTAAGAGTGGTCGCCAGCGACGATTGCAAGCCGAAAGCGAAGAAGGAAAACGATCCGGATTTGGTTTTGGGATCCACGGACCGTTTGGGACCCGACCCTGAGACCGTGCAGAAGCAGATTAAGGCTGCGGAGTTCAAGGTCATGGACGCGATTTATGCCGGATCGAGCGCTTTCTACGCGTCTCCGCCTCCGAGCTCCGTGCCGCTGCCCGCTTTTTTGGGAAGGAACGGCACCGCAACGAGCGATCTCCGCCGGCTGCTGCGGCTCGATTTGGTGTGAGCGATGGTGATTTAGCAAGGCTGCCTGCTTGAATCGTTTGATCGAAAGCTAAGTGAATCCGAAATTCTGAAATTCGCTGAAGGGTTTGTTCTATTAGTTGGTAATGATTGTTCGCTTTGCTTCCTTTATTTTTTCAAGAGGAAAGTTGATTGAGTGCGAGCAAATGATGATAAGATTAGGGCAAATATGTTGCTAGGGTTTCTGCAAATCAAAGGAAGAAGATTAGTAGGAAAGTTTGGGTGTTTGGTGCCTTGTATAGTTTACTTAGTGTGCAAGAAATGTTTACAAGGTTGGATGAATAGAGAAGTAGAGAGAGAGAGAGAGAGAGAGATTATATGATGTAGTAGTAATCATTAAGGAATAAAATGTTGTGCTTAATCTCTTGCCAATCATTCTGTGTTCTTTATCTGGATTTGTACGAGTTTTTCGTGTTAGAAATGGTGTCGAAATATGCGAGTAGCCGGCGGTTGTCTGCCTGTATTGGTAGGTTTACCGGCTCCGGTTGTCGGCCAGTATTGGGCAGATCAACCGGCCATCTGTATTGGATTGGTTGTTCAGCCACTCACTCCCGGATATGAGTGGCCGGTTCTCCACCATGTATAGGGTAGAATGTTCAGCTAATCACATCCTGATATTTGGGTAGCGATTCTCCGCCGTGTATTGCCTGCGTCAACCGGCCTGCAACAACTGCTCGCCGGTATTGGGCTGATTTTCCGCTACTCAAATCCCGCAACAGATATGCGAGTAGACAGTTTCGACGAGCTATACTCATCCCTATACAGATTGTTCGGCTACTTGAATCCCGTAACAGACGTGAGTAGCTGGTTGTCCGCCTTCGCAGATCGACCAGATGGTTGTCCGCCTTCGCAGATCGACCAGATGGTTGTCCGTCGGCAGATCGACCGGCTACTCACATCTTGCGAGGGACTTCCTCGCAATGGAGAAAACCCCGTTGGGAGTAATGTAGGTGCCCGGAAATTTCATATATATAGACATTGATTCAAGGGAAGGCTAGTTGGCTACTTCTACTCGATATAATTTAAGTTGGTTTGAAAGTGCTTTTAAAATGATTAAAACTGCTTTTAGAGACAAAAGTTGGGTTTATTCAATTGTATTTTTACTGAGGCTTAATTCAAAAATATTCACTAAAAACGCTTACATTTATTTTAAAAGCACTTTTCAAAACAAGCCCTTTAAAGCAGAATTGTAACAATCATCTGCTTTATTTACACCTCATTATGCTCTAAAATATCTCAAACTGTTGAGTTGTTTTGCCTGACATTAACGGAGTCGTCAGCTTCAGGATATTCTTCCGGCATTATCCTCTTCCAGAACCAGTGCTTTCTCCACATCAGTATCATCTCTTCGATCGGAATCCCCTTGGTTTCGGGAAGAAACAGGTAAACAAACACGCTCATGATAGTAATCCATCCAGCAAAGAAGAGGAAGATCCCGAATTTGAGCGCGCACAGTAGGGAGAGAAACGACTGGGCGATGATGAAGGTGAACAGAAGGTTCACAGACACTGTAATGCTTTGTCCAGCTGATCGGGTTTCTAGAGGGAAGATCTCGCTCGGCACTGTCCACCCGAGAGGACCCCATGAATACCCGAAAGCTATAACAAAGAGGCAAATCACCGCCACCACCAGTACTGAGAATCCTTTCGATAGTTCTTGATTGTCCCCAAACTTGAACCCCAAGATTACCGCGACTATGACCTGTTTTGCGTTGAAGAGGAGAGTACGAAGCATTTATAAGCGTTTTTAGAACTTTCAATCAGTTTTTCTAATTGAATTGTAATGAAGTTTTACCTGGCAGACAATCATTTGTATTCCACCAGTAATGAGCAGCACTCTTCGTCCCAGTTTGTCAACTGCTGCGATAGATAGCAGCGTAGACGTGACAAGAACTGCTCCGGTTAAAGCAGAGGAGTACAGAGCAGCATTTCCTCCGAACCCCATACTTTGAAACAACACGGGAGCGTAGAACAGAATCGAATTTATCCCCGTGAGGATCTGGAATGTCGGCATGAAGATTGCCATAACGAGCTGAGGCCTGTTCCTTCGCTCGAGGATGTTTCTGAACGGGTGCTTTATTGCATTGGCAAACTCGCTTGCATCCATCATGTCCTGAAACTCGGCGCTGACATTTTTGGTTCCTCTAATTCTCTCCAAAACTTTTCTTCCTTCGTCTGTACATCCTCGTTCGATCAAGCTATTTGGTGTCTCGGGTAGAAATATTCCTCCGACTGTCATTGCCGCAGCTGGTACTAGAGCCAGCCCTAGCGAGAGCCTCCACCCCCATGGCTCGAGTTTTTGAGTTCCGTAGTTTATCATGTTTGCTGTGAAGATCCCAAGCGTAGTTGCTAACTGAAACATCATGTTTAAGGCTCCTCGAAGATGCGTTGGCGCTATTTCTGAAAGATATAGCGGAATAGCCTGCAAGACAAATAAGCAAGCAGAAGAAATCAGTTTTATTCGAACATTTCGTTGACAGAAGTAAGTCATTGCTTCTGTGAATTAGTTACCTGATTTCCAAATCCGATACCAACGCCAAGCATGATCCGACCTAAGAGAAGCATGGCCAAATTCTCAGCCGAAGCGTTTAGAGTTGCTCCGACGAGGAAACTGACTCCGCCACAGATTATACTTCCTCGGCGTCCATAATTTCTTGTGACCGGAGAAGCCACAAAAGATGCAACTAAACCGGCGAGGTACAGCGAAGAGGTAAACGCTGCAAGACCCTGGTTATCGTACTTGCAGTAGTTGTTTTCCCGGGCATGCGTCTTGTTTTTGTACACTGTCTTGAAGAATTTCTTAAGAAATCCGTCCATCGACGTAACCCCGCCTAATGACAGTTAAAACCAAACATTTTGAAGGGATTCTTCAGCAAGATTTCTGCTTCCATATTTCACACACATACAGGCACAATCATACATGTTACCGATTTTATTTTTGTCCGAAAACTTCCCTACAACGGTGATGACATTGTGGCGGTATTCCAGATGACATTGTGATGCGATTGTACCTTAAATCAATCACACACTGCCATGTAGGAAAGTTAAAAACACGTGACAATGCGTGATTGACTTGAGATACCGTCACAATATCATCCTGACATTTGTAAGTTACCCTGCCTAATGACAGTTAAAACCAAACATTTAGAAGAGATTCTTCAGTAAGATTAAAACCAAACATTTAGAAGAGATTCTTCAGTAAGATTTCTGCTTCCATGTTTCACACATACAGGCACAATTATACACGTTACCGATTTTATGTCCATCCGAAAACTTCCCTACAACGGTGATGATACTTCCAGATGACACTGTGATGTGATTGTACCTCAAATCAATCACACACTGCTATGTAGGAAAGCTAAAAACACATGACAATGCGTGATTGACTTGAGATACCGTCACAATATCATCCTGACATTTGTAAGTTACAATAAGAACGTGCTCTCCCATTACTTTTTTTTTTAGAGAAAAAAACTCAAGTGCAACTAGTTGTATATCCGTTTTGTGTGCATATCTCTCTCCCCGATCCTTCTTCTCACCTGTGAGGAGAGAGATAAGCACAAGCAGATATAAATCCTGTTGCACCCATATTTTTTTGTCCATTTTCAGCTACCCAAAATTTATGATACCATGTAAGAAAGCTGAACTTTTCACCACTAACTTTGCTTACATGTCATCATGCCCTAATTCTTTCCCTCAACGATTCGGTAGATTACCTCATGAAACCCTGAAAAAGGCAAAGACCAAAGAGCTAGCAAGAAAAATGTGAAAGGTTACCTGAAATTCCGATATCATAACCGAAAAGCGAGCCGCCGACGGCGGCAACAATGCAGGCAACGATGACATAAGTGGTGAGCCTCCCTTGGTACTGCTGTGCCCTCTCCTTGGCCACACCGGTCGGCTCAAAGGACCCTCCCGCCATTTCCAAGCAGAGAGAAGCTAGCTCCTGCTATGACACACAAGAAAGAGGGTTAAAAAAAAAAAAAAATGGCTCTCGACTTTTTGGGAAAGGAGGAGGGTCTACATCCATATTTTTATAGCTCCATTTTGTTTCTTTGCAATGTGAAATTGGTGACATATCTAACCTCAAATTTATCTTTGAAACCACGATATTATACATTAATTTAATCTAAATTATAAAAATGAGATTTAATCCATATTATTGATCCTCCTTATACTGCTGTGCCCTCTCTTTGTTTAGATTTTTTTTCTTTTGAATGGTCTAAATTTTCGAATTTGTCGATTTCAGACACACAGATATTTCAACTGATAAATTCATATCAACCAGGTTGAAACTTGATCAGATAGAGACGGGTCTCAGACTCTCGGTTCACATTTATGATGAGTCAATAATGTCCATGCTTTCTTTTCTTGAATTGCAATTTTCCACTTGACCTGACTTCGTTGCATGTTTTTGGGTTCGTATTTGGTGCGGGTTCTCAAATATTGTCTTCTTCTCTGTTTGGAATTTTTTTTGGTCAAGTCTCTGTTTGGAATTTGGTTGTACTAAAGTATGGTGCTATGGATTACACGTAACACATGAAAAAGGAAGAGATAAGGAAGAGATAAGAAAGAGAGATGGATTGTCTGCTCTCCCCATCTCATACTCTTGTCATTCTCTCATATTTCTGTGGTCACGGTTAAGCTACGTCGATATTTTATATTCCTATTGTTTTTTGTCTTATTATTTTTATAAAAAAAATCAATATAAAATGTTGACGTGACTTAACCATGACCACAAAAATATAAGAAAATGAGAAGATGATGAGATGGGGAAGGTCAGACAATCCAGGTCCATAAGAAAGATGTAAAGACAGAGACGGCTTCTCTTTTTGGGTAGTGGAGCGCCATAACATCGTATAGCCAGTTCATATGTTAGATAATAGGTATATTTAGTGATACACTAATACTGTAGCAGTGTGCTATTTTATCTTTTAAGGCTTCTAATGCGGTTTTGTAATGGATTGGAAGAATTGTCTATAACAATTTCGTCAAATGCGATTTATGTGTATACATAGTTATAGAGAAAGAAATTAGATTGCAAATACTTAACTTCTTTTAGAGCAGATAATTATGCTTATAATTGGTGGTCTACGATTTCTGATTTTGTAGCCTTTGCTCATGCTCGTGACATTTCGTTTTGTTCTAATTACCGTTTTCGTTGATCGTTTCTGTCTTTGCAGTCTTGGCATAGTCCCCCACCTTTATCTTTTTCATTTACTTTCATTTGTTATCAATAAAATTGTTGGAGGAGGGACGAGAAGGGAAGGGAAGGGAGTTTCTAGATGGAATGGTCCTCACCTCTTTGGAAGAGTAAGTGTCTTGGGCGAGACCATTGTCGAAAAACTAATCTCAACTAATCTTTCTCTATTTAAAACAAAATCTTATAACTTCTTGTATAAATTCACATCTTATAACCAGTTCACATATTATAACTTTTGAACTGGTTAAATTAGATAGTCGTATTTCATGACCAGACATATTAAATCCACGGTCCTATAATCACTTCACATATTATACCACTTACATCAATTATACTAAATGATCATATCAATACAATACAACAATTTCTCGTCCCGCTGACGGTTGCAGGCTTGAATGATTGTTGTTGGTGAGTACGACCATTGAATGATTGTTGTGGGAGTGACATAATATTATCCTTTATTTGCTTTATGGGGTCAATTCAGTATCCACTGTAAGGGTAACGTGTGTAGGATTTCCTCCAAAAAAAAAAAAAAAAAGGAAACATGTGTGTATGATTGAGGATCAGGATCCTCTCCAGATCCACAAAATATGAGCCTGCTGAGCAGGCGATCGTGTCCGTTGAAATTTGATCCAACGGTTGTCAAACAGGGATCCCTCTGAAAAGTTATAATAATTATAACCGTTGGATCAAATTTCAACGGTCACGATCGCCTGCTCAGCAGGCTCAGATTTTGTGGATCCGGAGAGGATCCTGATCCTATGATTGACACTTAAAAAAGAAAGAGAGATTAAGGTGCCAACAAGATCATTTTAGTGAGTATTTTGAGAATTCATGAATCATGTCTATTTATTATACATCATTTGATTAATTTTTATCAAATACTATTTACATTTAATTTTAAATAAATAATTTTTTATTACATGATATACGATAAACGAACATAATTCGTGAATTTTTAATATTCTCACAAAAATGATCCGACTTCATTAAGGTGGAAGCTGAAATTTGGTAGTGGGTAGAAAACGTGGGGACGCCGGAGTTAGTTTCATTAAGGTGGAAGCTGAAATTTGGTAGTGGGTAGAAAACGTGGGGACGCCGGAGTTAGTTTTGTTTTTGTTTGATTGATTCTTGTGGAATATCCCAGTCATTCTGGTCCTAGTATCGCAGGCAATCATAAGTGGCAGGAAAAAAGAAGAAGCAAAAAGGTGCATGAAAAGATTAGGCAATCTTTAAGAGCAACTGCAAAGTTTTTCCTTAATTCTCGTATTTTGAAAACTGGTTACGATACATGCATTTATTAAATATATTTGTTATTTAACAATTAGATACATTTATATAACTTACCAAAAAAAAAAAATAGATACATTTATATATGATATTATTTTTATTTGGTTGCATACTTGACTGTCAGATGTTGAATGTATTGAGTGTGTGTGTATATATATATATATATATATGCATGTGCCCTAGAAAAGTTTTGAAAGTTGAATTTGCTAAACATGTGATAAGTTGATTTAATGGTATCCGATCTTCATTTGATTAGAGAAGTTTTCAAGTTAGCTCATGGATATGCAAAAATGATATATAGTTGTAATGGTTTCGACACTGAATTGTGACCGGTTGTAATTTTTATTAGATGAGTTTAACTTATTTATAAAATTATATTTGTAAACATAGGGCAAGTTATAACTCACAACTTTTTTTTATTTTTCAGAATATTAGACCCAAGTATAGTATACAAGAATTCTTGTTAGTCATATCCTTAATTATACACCTAATTTTTCAATCACCTGATTCATGATGTGACGATCCATTCAAGAAATTGAGATGTTTTTCGCTTTTACTGAACTTTAGTGTGAGTGGATGATAAAAATAAAATGATACTTGCAAATTTGTCATATATTCTTACTTATCAATAAAACCAAGAAAAAGAAAAGCATTTACCATCTCATTTGACTTGTGTTAAGTTGATTAGGTTTCCAAATATGAGAAGGTTAGGTTTTTACTCAATATTATAATTAATTAGCAAGAAGTGTATATGCATAACGTTGCGTGCTGGTGTGATAATCTATGGGGTCCAATCAACATAAAAAATCTGCCTTTGAAAAAAAAAGGGTAAATTACACAGAATTACCTTAATTATTAGGTCATTAACAGTTTCATACTTTGTCTTAAAAGAGTTTCAATGTCATACCTTCCGTCAGTTGTCTGTCAATTCCTCTGTTAAATGCTGACGTGACTTGAGGCGGGGCCCACTTTCTATTAAAAAATAATAATTTACCCTAAAAAAACAAAACCCAAACACCCATCGGCCCCTTCCCTGCAACCCAAATCCAAATCCTTTCCCCTTCCCTGCAACCCCCGACCCCTTCCCCACCCATGCCAACATCTCCCCCCCCCCAGACCCACCTCTCCCCGCCCTTCCCTGCAACTTCACCGTCCTCCAGCTCCTCCCCTCATTCGTCAAGTTCTGGAAACCCAATGCCTCCACCGCCACACCCCCAAATCCTTCTGCTGCTAAAGAAAACGACGTCAAAGAAAAAGAAAATTCTTTCTTCGACTTGGAATTAAGTTTCAACCTTATCCAAACCCCACAAGAAAACAACATCTTAGAATCCAAACCAAAATCAAACACCTCGGACAAAACAGCCGGCAAACCAACCCTTTCTTTGTTCACTTCCGATCTGATTTCCAAGGAAGGAGGGGACTAGGCGGCGGGCGGACGGGTGGGCGAGGGCCTGGGCGGACTTGACAAAGAAGGGGAGAAGCTGGAGGATGGTGAGGTTGGACTACTTGGCCATTGATTCAGCCTCGGAGGCTTCGATTACGAATCTGGGTCGGTCCATTTCGGGGAGAGAGGTGGGCGGCAAAGAATGAGGAGGTGGGTCTGGGGGGGGGAGATGTTGGCATGGGTGGGGAAGGGGTCGGGGGTTGCAGGGAAGGGGAAGGGGTCAGGGAAGATGGGTGTTCGGGGTTTTTATTTTTTATTTTAAGGGTAAATTATTATTTTTTAATATTTTAATAGAAAGTGGACCTCGCCTCAAGCCACGTCAGCATTTAACAGAGGAATTGACAGACAACTGACGGAAGGTATGACATTGCAACAAATTCGAAGATAAGGTATGACATTGAGACTTTTTAAAGACGAGGTATGAAACTGTTAATGACTCAATAGTTGAGGTAGTTTTATGTAATTTACCTAAAAAAAAAAAACCTAGAAAGATCTCATTTATCAAGGTCATATTTATTAATAAAATTTTCTCATACCATCAAGGTTCTTTAAAAAAAAATGCAACTAAATAAATTTATGTAATACTCAAGGAGTTAAAATTTTCTACTCGTTCTTAGCAGAAAAGAAGTAGCTTGCTTGTAGTTGATAGCTAATCTCAAGGTCTTAGTTATTCTTTCTGCCTTGTGTAGAGAATAAACCTTCTGCTATTATAGTCTAACAACTAAACTTTATGCATAGCTCGACTTGCATAATCCATTATCATCTTTTGAATTAAAAAATAAAAAACACGAATGGATTTCTAATTATTTAATATCCTTACTCTTGGTCTTATCCAGTGGTTCATGCCATATATGATATGTTGAGCTGTGTGTGAGCCGCATATTGATCACTTGGTGAGTTGTCTGGCTTCTGCAAATTGAGGTTCTTTATTTATTTGTTATTTTTTGTTAACATGTAAAAGGAAAGTTCTTTAAGTTTTGACTCTCATCAATGACAAGTTCGATATAAAATTGTAAATAACTAGTTTGGTGGCTAATGGTTGTGTGAATATATCATGCATATACATATATATACACGCAATGAATGCATCAAGCACAAATACAAAAAGAAAACATGTTGCAAGTGACTCAGACATAGCTCAATTGGTTAACAAAATTCACACTTTACCCCCGTATGCTTAGTTCGCGGCTCTTATGTGAGAACCTGCTGATGAGACATATTTTACATGTTTTTTCTTCAGTCCCCGATCACCCTCCTAAAGATTCCACCTCAAAATATACCACTCAAGAATCCCCTACAAGGCAAAGAAAACAGTTAAAAACAGCATAGCAGAACATTGTACCTACAAACTTCTGCAAGTATTTGAACGTTTAATTTCTTACCAAAATCCTACTGCTTTCTTGTTTTCATTTCTGCAAAAGTTTGATCGAAATGAAAACGTTCGGTCAGGGAAATGTCGGTCTTTCAAATTAAACGAAAACAACAAACATATAATCTTTAACGAGAGAGTTACCTAGGCTTTCCTTCAAATGCATCGTTCACTTCATCAATACTTGGCTTTTCGGGGAATGTAGACAATATTACGTACTTCTCTTTCCCGTAAGGATCTTCCACCCTCTTGTACAGTTCATAGCGATACGGGTAAGAAAACCTAAAACACGAGGCGACAAGTGATGAGAACATTTAAACATGTCAACCAACATAAGATCGTAACGTTTCAGGCATGGCACATTGCAGGAGACAAATAACATAATTGACCCATTTTCTTGCGTTGCAAGCTAGTGCATTTGCAGATTCCCTGGATGCAAGTTTTTTTTTTAACTTTCCGATGTGAGACAATTCTTCACGACCTCAAACACATGTATTGATGAGTGTGCGAGAGTAGTAAATGGAAGTAGTGGAGTAGAAAGTTGCGCTGAGCTTACCGGAGAGCACCCATAATTGGATACTGGGTTCCTGCATAATAGAGAAGCCGAAAAAAATAGCAATTTTCGAATGATGAAGCATACTCCAATCTCTTGTCACGTCCCATGGTCTATAAAACGAGACATAGTCAAGAAACTGATCGGTTTCTATGAATTCAATTCAAGTCGCGAGTTCTTCACTTACTTGCATGATTCCACTCGAACCGGGTAAATCCTGAAATTTAAAAACTTCATCAGTATGTCCACTTAAAAGGAAGAAATTTCTTAGTGTTGCTTAACACTTGCAGCTATAAGCAATCCCGAGCGCAAATCATTCCATCAAATGTAGTATAGAAACTAAACCTTGAGCCTAGGATTGATAAGAATTACTGGTCGGTTCCCGGCAGCATCAGTCATGGCTCTTAGATCCTGTAAATTTAAGCAAAGGGCTCTTAATAACAACAGAAAGGTAGAAAGAAAGCCATGTCAAGTAGACCTGGCATTTTGGACCCGACCCGTTAACCCGATCCGACCGTTAATATTAGTATTTGGATGAATCCTTAACGGGTCGGGTCGCTAACTGGTGAACCCGTTAAATAACGGGTCACTTTGGATCAACCCGTTAGTTGATGATGTTTTAGTAATTTCATTAAAGTCTTAACAACAAAAAATAAACTCTATGCAAAAAATAATAATAATAATTTTTAATGGGTGTTAACAGATGAAACGGATGACCCGTTAGCTTAACGGATCGGGTTCGGGTGATCTGTTAGCTTAACGGGTTGGATTCAGGTGACCCGTTAACTTAACAGGTCGGATTAAACCCGATCCAAACCTGATAAATCCGACCCGTTTACAGGTCTAACGTCAAGTACAATTTTGCTCTCTACGAATATAGTCGTGGAGTATTCGACCCTCGAGATATACATACTTACATCAATAATACAATTCCCAACAGCATTTTGAGGAGCTACTAAGATAAACAAGTCATCTTGCTCTTCTACCTCTTTGCCACCTGCACTTGATCATTAGAAATGTTGCGTTGATGTATTTTATACATTTTTCGTAAATTTGTAATGGAAGATTATGAATCTAATGTCTCTCAAGGCAAGTCGGATAATGTAATATACTGAAGTAAAATGAACATCAACTGTTTAGCAGACGGATGCGTAACATTTCTGTACCTATAGAACCAATGTTGATGAACGTCCCCATAGCTTCGTATTCACCCCAGTCCATGAACTCCAAGATTTTTCGAGTACCAGCAAGCTGTAATGGCATTCCAGCAAGAGCGCCTTCCCCCATCGAGCCTTGAACACATACCTGACAAGGAAAATTTTGAATGAATGCAAGCAAAGCTTAAATCATCATTGGTCACTAATCTAAACCACCAGGATCAAATTACCTTGACATGTTTCCCATCATCGGCAAATGAAAGAGCAATAGTTCGAACAAGTTCCGTTAAGGTTCCTATTCGATAAACATCCTGTTGATCATAAGATATAGTCAACTCCAAACAGATTTGAGAAAACTAAAGTATATGCCCCCTTACCATTTCTGGGTTCAGCTCCGGAATATTGATCTCTACCTGCCAATTTGGAAATAAGATGTGTACTTTAACATGCCTTTCGAGACCAATGGTTTTATATATGATCATAGATGCACTGTAAGTAGAAATGACCGGTAAGAAACCTTTAGTCGAGTTCTTCCATCGTTTATTGCTCTTTTGGTGGCCTGCAGCACATCCTCATAGAAATATTTCCTGATTTCCCGAGAATGTGGAACGTTATTCAATTTAGTAGGAATTCCCCTCCAGTTATCCTGTAAAATTGTGAAAGAAAAAATTAAACGGAACCATAACATATTACTTATCTGGATTAACGATGGCTGATTCGATAGCTAAACAGTCACGCTGAATTAACTAGACATATACCTCAACTGAAGACGGATTTGAGCCACTCCAACTTTTTCCTAGTGCAGAGAGAGTGAGATGGAATTTGACAAACCACAAAAGTTAAGTTAATTCGTGGAGAACGGAAAATTTCGAATTTCAGAATGATTTTACAAGGTCACTGCTCTCTTCAAACTTTAGATGCATATAAAAATCATCATGCAACATTGAAATTTGAATACTCATTTAGGTAAAAGTAAAGTGAACGAAAACAGAATAAGACGCGGTTCCAGGTATTAATCATTTAAGTCAGCAAAACTCATACAATGTGCTTCAGATTCTGAAGAGAGTTACCTAATTTGATCTTCATTTCTTTATCTTTCTGCACTCGCGATAGTATAGAGTCTATTTCTTCGAAAACAACATCCTTCGAATGGTTTCCATCGATCTGTGTTTCAAACGATATAGTGTAAAGCATAAAGTTGTTTACACAGATTCATATACAGCAATGGTAAAAGGAAAAATGATATACAAGATGTCAATTAGCAAACACCTTTTTCATGATATTCGAGTATATGGCTGAGATTGAATCTGCATTTTTCTTGTATGTTTCAAGACGCGACTTCACCTAGACGGCAAACAGAATAAGGTCAAAAGATTTTGAGGCACTAATGGAGTTTAACTGCTCCAAAGTTTTGCCACATAACATATGAAATCGCTTACAAGTTACCGGAAATTAGAAATTAGAAATTCAAGATGTTCAAATCATACTTTTTCCTCGGTGTCATCAGGACGAGTAATAAGACTTGCTCTAATCTCCTCAGTCTGTGGGGGGAAACTTTTTATATGGTAGATCTTCCCTGTAACTGGGTCTAGCCTTCTTCCAACACATCTGTCGATTAGAATTTCATCAGGAACCTGAGTATTACGGAATAAAAACTACGTAAAGATCCTTTCTATTTGTACAAAGTTCATACAGAAGGAATTGAGGTGACAAATCGAAATAACTTCTATATGTTACACATACAACACTACTTGTTTTAGAAAATGAATGATTTTCTACTCAAATGTCGCTCACAAAACTATGATTTTATGAGTTTGAATCAAATGAAACAGCTAACATACTTCATCGGAAATTAAGCAAACTTAGAAGCTTTAGTCAGCTTCCTTAAAACGATGACTTAAATGCTTCTCGAAAGAAAGAATTGAACGTTGAAACTAGGTTACTTGCGGAGAAAATTCTGATGGCAATCGGTTAAGCAGATAACACTCGTTATATATGAGACTCACATACATCTAACACAATGTACACATCTGGTATAATCTTCAATTTTTGCAGACTTTGCGCTTGGTTAAAACTCCGCGGATACCCATCAAGAAGCCACCCTTTTTCCTTTGCATCATCGCGTGACAACCGTGCTGTCACCATCTACAAAAGCAAGTGATTATGAATCTATGATACGATTACGAATGATGTGAGATTTTCAGTCATGATGAGTTCATGGAATAATACCGCTGTCACGACTTCATCGGGGACCAGAAGACCGGCATTCATGAACTCTTTGGCCTTGTTTCCAATTTCTGTCCCGGATGCTACTTCAGCTCTGAGAAGGTCCCCCGTTGATATGTGTACCAATCCATACTGAAGAATGCAAGGCCTTCTATATTATAGCTCGTTTGGGACTACTTCTGTAACGGCTAAAAGAGGCTAAAAGTACATTTTGACAACAAAAGCGCTTCTGCCTATGTTTAGCAGAAAAACTTAAAAGCGTTTAGGGGTCATAGAAGCGCCTTCTGGGAAAGCACTTGGATTTTTACTAAAGTTTTCGACGTGTTAATAATAAAAGCACTTCTAGCATAAACAAGTGTTTTCTAAAGAAGCAATCCCGAACGGATACTAAAACGGTTACCTTGTTGACAATCAATTCACATTGAGTGCCTTTGCCGGACGCCGGTGCACCGGATATCATCACCTTCAGAGGCTCTTTCAGAGAACAGTTGAGCTTCAGTCCCTGCCAAAAAAAAGCACAAAATACACAACAAACATTGTTGATTAAGAAGAAGAGAAAATTGACATAAACATAAACACAACGTCAATGTGTTTTTTTTTAATTTCTTTACATTGGATTTGTAGGTGATCCTCAAATGGGCATTGCTGTAGAGACGCAGAGAGCAGAGACGATTCGAAGACGTTTCGAGGGACAGAGAGGAAGAAGAGGAGGAGAGAGAGGGAGAAGGGGAGGGAGAGAAAGGGAAGAGAGGGGGAGAGTAGACATTGGAGGAGTGAATAGGAGAGAGAGAGTGGAGCAACATTCTTTCTTCTTCTCTCTGTGTGTGAATGAGAGGGAGAGGGAGAGGGAGAGAGGAGGCTAAGAAGTATAAGCGGCTGAAGCTAACCGAAAAACTGACACCACTAGTTCTGGTTTTCTCACTTGGAAAAGGCTCTACTCTTTGAGTGGGATTGACATTTTTGTCCTCCCCTATTCAAGGTTTTTTAATGTAACGAGAATACGATTAGGTACACCAAGCGTTATAATACAAGTGGTTGAAATTGTTTTTCAAGTATCCAACCACTTGTATTATAATACTTTCTGTATCATGCCATATTGCCGGTACATTGAAAAACATTGCTATTCAAGGTCTATTAAATTTATTTAATATGGATGAATTAGAAAAGTTGGATGCTAATCATGACAATGTTAATTTATTTCCATCAAGAAAATAAATTCTCAGGAAGAGTTTAGATGAATAAAAGTGTTTCTAATAACGTTTGACAAAAAAAAAATTACTCTGTTTTCCATAAGAAAAAATGCTAACAACATTTGAATGTGCTAGTAAAAGTTATGGGCTAAAAGTGCTATATCAATCATCTAATAAAACGTTAAGTGAGAGATTTTAAGTTTCGCAATAGACAAGTGGTCGAATTTCGCGGTTAAGGAAAGTGTTAAAAAGTTATATATCAATCTTCGCCCTCGAAGAAGATTAGACGACGATGAAAACAAATAGTCCAAACAAAATCCGGTACTACTGTGTGCCCGGACAAACCCTTCTCAATGCAAAATTTTTAACTAGTCTAAATTTGGAGTATGTATGCTTTTACGGTATAAGTTTTGAATCGGATTCTCCCTCTTTGAAAACTACGAGCTCGTTTAGAAGTACTTTTAAATGACTGAAATCAAAGAAAATATTTTTAGATTCCAAACACACTTACTGCAAATAAACGTCCGTATCAAGCTATAATCGATGGTGTGATGTTCATCTATTAAAGAATTTAGCAAAACTGGACGAAACATTGTTATTAGAACGAACTAAGTTCCCTAACACGATAAAAATGAAAAGTAACAAAGGATAGAACATCTGTAAAAGTATGCACTCTGTCTTCCACGAATGATCGCCGGTAACTCTTCTTTACGTGCCGATCTTTGAGTTGCTAAACGTTCTTCAGTCCAGCTTCACCGAAGAGAAAAGGTAGTGCACGAACCAGAATGAAGAGAGGAACCCGACTGTGCCTGTTGCAAGCATGATCGCCACAACCATGAGGAGCGAATACCCCAAGTAAAGAGTTGCAGAGACAGGTCCGCTCAGGCTCTTGAGATCAAATACAAGGTAGTTTACGGAGTACAGGAAAATGTATATGGCAACCGAACCAGAAGCAAAGAATGACTTCCACCACCATTTCCAGTCCTCCACGCAAAGATGCATGTAGGTTAGAACCAGAGACACCTCGGCACAGACCACAACGAGAAGGATCAATACAATGAAGAGAAACCCAAACACATAATAGACACGGCCCATCCAAATGCTGGACATGATAAAGAAGAGCTCAATGAATAGGGTGCCAAAGGGGAGAGTGCCAGCCCCAAGAACCAACAGCCAGGACGGGTATTTCTGTGCAGGGATTTCCCTAGGAATTTGATTGGTTCGAACTGGGTACTCTATGTGAGGTGCCTTGGCCCCAAGGTATCCACCAACAAGAGTAAGGGGAACCGAAATGCAGAACCACAGCAAAAGGAGAATAACAAAGATAGAAAAGGGAATGGCTCCTGTGCTGTGACTACCCCACAACAGGAAATTCAAGGTGGTAAGAATCAAAAAGGCAATTCCGGGGAAGAAACAAGCAACCTTCCATGAGACCGAAACCCATCCCTTGTGATCTCCACAGCCAATTGTCCTCCAAAGACAAACAGCAACATAACCAGCTGCACCACCAAGGATCATAAAGAAAAACAGCATACCTGTAATAAGTGTTCCACGAGAAGCAGGCGACATGAACCCCAAAGCAGCAAAAAGTATGGTCACCACTGCCATCCCAAGGATCTGAACACCATTACCAACCATTATACACAACAGGGCAGGGTTGCTTGGAGCACGGAAAACATCCCCTACAACAAGCTTCCAGCCAGACAGCTCCTCATTCATCTGTGTTTGCGCCTCTTTGTCAAGCTCTTCATAACGAGTAAGATCCCGCCGAACAGTTCTCAAGAAGATCACAAGAACAATACCAGCAAGGAAAGTAATCACCATCAGAGAATTGAGAATAGAGAACCAATGGACTTTGGATCCCTCCATCTTCAAATAAGCATCCCACCGTGAGGGCCACTTGATGTCACTCTCCTCGAATTCAACCTCATATGTGAATACGACCGACTGCTTTTCATTAATCGGCATTGCCACAGTGGTGGGATCACACTGTATCTTTGCAGGGTACTTTTCGTACATTTTCAACTTCTTCACAGAATCCACATTGTGCATGAAACTGCAAGGTATCACCTCAAACCCAACAATGATATAACCAGGCACATCTGAATCTGATTTAGCAACTGTTGGGATCACCTCCGACCCATCGCCAGTACCCATCACACGTGCTACGTTGGGCTCTTCATATTTATGAACAAGCACCTTAAACTTTAAATGGTTAAACACATAGTACACATCCTTAACCTTAATTCCCACAGGATACCCAGTCCACCGCAACAAAAATCCCTCCTTCTTGGTATACCGGATCGCAGGCAAATTATCAAGAATCAGATTGACCTGATACATCTCATCAATCCTCTGCTTCAAGAGACTGAACTTATCTGCTGACAACGGACCCGTGTCACACAAGAAGATCTCAGTCTCATTGGTGTGCATCTTAAACCGATACGGAGAGCTCTCAATGCGGTCCCCCATAAGGAACTCACCAAGATTCTCGGCACTGTCCTTAACACCATCTGGGGGCTGACAAAAGGGGAGACTGTAATAGCTATAGGGCAGCTCGGTATCAATGGAAGTCAGAGAATTCACTTTCACCCCTAAGTTGCTCCCAACAAGGTACTTGTGAGGGTAACTACCCGGAAGGTAAAACCCATATCCGGATTCAAGAATCAACAAAATGGTAAAAGCACAGATCGTAAATCGATGAGAAACGTCCATTCTTCAATATTTGAGTCAGATCTGGGAGAACCCAGAAGTGAAAATACGCAACAAAAACAAATAATCAGCACAATTTCCATATGGGTTTTCAAATTCAACCAAAATTCAATCACAAAAGCTAATCAAAACCATAACTTGCACATCATTAAAGATCTATAAACAACCAAATCAGCAGCAAAAGATATAAAAACTCCATCTTTTTCCTTTTACCCAAATGAAATAAGGAAGGATCTGCACTGACCTTTATTGGAGTATCGGACATGGACGACCTGAAGAGCGCGTTCTGAGAAGTGGAGCAGCAGAGCGAGATCTCGAAGCTCCGCAAATGCGAGTGAGAGGAATATGGGGTGCAAGTTTTATAAGGTTGGATTTTCAAAAGAGTGCCAAACTTTTGGCCTTTTTCTTGACAGATCTCGGCTCTCCATTTTCCATTTTAATTAATTAAATTTATGTCATTTTCCTAGAATTGCCATTTTGCCTAATTTTTCCTCAATGAGACTTTTATTTTATTTTTTGTCATATTTATTTATTTGAGAATGTTTGTTGTTAAGTCATTAACACGTCGGTTAAAGAGCTTCGAAATCAAATTAAAAAAAAGGTCAAGTTGCATATGTTTTTTTTTTCTTTAAAGTTGCAATAAACAACTTAATAATAAGATTTACCTATATTGTCTCTGTCTTCTAGCCAAATAAGGCATATCATTGAATAATTGACAAAATGTTACGTCATTTAATGTTATAATATAACGTAGATTCATTATTCTGATGTGAATTTATCTTGATAGTATAAACTTCAATATTAAAATTACCAAGAATCAAACACTATGGATTCATGAGTTAGTCAATGGATTTTTTGTTTTTTTTTTTTTTGGGGAAAATTAGTCAATGGATTTTTTTTGTCAATGAGTTGGTAAATGGATTTGAGCTTGCCCGTTGGTAATTTTCTCCTCCTACTCAAAAAACATAAAACTGGTAGAACATGTAAGATATAATACATAGCACGTAAATTAATCGTTTTCACGTTTCGATAATAGAGAATTCAAATTTGAATCCAAATAACGAAAAGAAATAGCATTTTGATAGAAGATGATTCAAATTCAGATGCAAAAGAACAAGCTGACTATTAACAACTGGCCCAAGCCAGCATACGTAGTCATTGGCCATATTTTAAACAATTTGTCCTCAGATCGTGTCAAATTAGACAAGTTGATGTTATTCTTTCATGTGCATTTGATAAGTCCTATTCAACTAATAATAAACAAAAAGAAGGTGGAGAGGCAATTCCAATTTCCAGCGCCATCTAAAGGAATCACAAATTTGGTGCACCATATGATTGCTTGCGAGACAATTCAGCTACAAATGGATGAAGAGTACTTCCACGGACCAGGGCTCTCGAAACCAGCCCCAAAGACGGAACCGGAAAAATACTTCCCTGCCCCGGTTTCAACATCCCTTCATGTCTCCTCATTTGGCCTATCACGTGAGGAGAGAGATGGAAAGAAGGCGAACCAGGGACGGTAAAACCGGGGCAGAAAAGGTTTTCTCGTAAAGAAGACATTTAAAACTTTGTGGCTTTTGATGGTAACCCTACCACGTTTTATTTTCAATGACGAAAGTTCTACAAGTGAGCAAATATAAATTAAAATTAACTTAACCTGAGGCACCTAATCCCCTCGACTTGGGTAGCCTGACTGCAGCTAGAGGGTTGACAATGCCTTGTGAATCTTTCCCCAACCCCGTGCCTTCAACAAATCCCATCTTCGCCATCATCTTCGAGCCAAATCCTTTGGTATGCCTTTCAAAAGCTCCGGCTCTTTGACTCTGAGTTTGAGATCTGCTTCTTGCCGCGTTACTCTTTACCGCATTATTCTTGACTGGGGGTGTTCTACTGACTGGGATCTCAACGGGGCTGGAGAACTCCACACCCAACCCAAGTGATTTAGGCCGTTGGATCACTTCAATGGGCGCAGCCATGCCCCGTCCATCTTTTCCTAATCCACCACCTTCGATATATCCCATTTTAGCCAGCATTTTTGATCCAAAACCCTTGGTGTGTACCTCAAACGAACGATATTCAGTTGACTCAGCAACAGCCTTGCTTTTGCAACTTGCGTCTATTGAGTCAACAGTTACACTCTCAGTTGCTGATTGCATTACACCACTTGACACAAATGATACCGGTGTATTAGCATATGAATCAATTTTTCCACTGCCACGTTTGGCTGAGGTCTTCGGTGTCTTTCTTTGGCTGGATTGTTTAGATTCTGGTGTCTTAAAATCAATCCCTTTTCCAATTTTCCTTGACCTGTTTTTGTCTCTACCAGGCTCAACAACAGAGAAATCAGCATCCTCCATGTCAGCTCCAATCAGCTGAAAAATAGAAAACAATCACTGAATTTTGCTGCACATGCATACGTAGAGGATCGAAGTATATAGTGATTATGTTCCAGAGCAGAATCAGAAAGGCAATGAGAAACACAAAATATGAAAAATGCAGGGCCAGACCTTACAAAACACTAATTGTAACTAGTAAGCATGAGATGTGATTAACCTTTTCAAGACGAAGTCTATCACTTGCCGATGGCATGCCTGTGTGTTGTGTCTGCATCACTGTCACAAACCTGGGAAAAGAAAAGAAAACATCAATTCCATGTTTTCTTTATATAACTATAATATTTTTTTTTTTTTTTGATTTGTTTGTATTTGTTTATATAACTATAATTAACGAACCAAAATGATTTACCTCTTCTTGCCAGATCCTTGGCAGGAACTCCTTAGGCGATAAATTGCAGCTAATCGCTGCACCTAAAATATTCAAAAGCACCAACTATCAAACAAGGGCCAACACTTGACAAACATGAAGTGCCCACAGAAAGCATAAAAGGTAAAACTACAAGGATCAAATAAGTTACAAACGTCAAATTAAGGAGATAAATCGAAATTCCATACCTGGGAACAATCCCTGGAATGCATAGGCTGAAAAGAAAACATATCTACTCCATCCGAAACAATTTGCTCCATTTTCTAAAATAGAAAAGAATAAAGTTGTAATACAATCCAAGTATAATGCATTGCACATTACATCCTCCATGAGTTACTGACCAGCACACAACTTCATTGAAATCAACAAAGGAGTTTACCAAATTTATGCGCTCAAGATCAACACCTCGGCGCAGCATTCTCTCCCTGCGCTTTTCAACCATCCTTTCTTTACGATGTTTCTTTTTCTCTCCTGAATGGAAAGTCAGTTAGAACAATATCTAGCATGAGACAAAGGCATGAATGACAACCAATCGAAAAATATTACAATATCATAGAGGAATCCTCCCTCTGATATACAAACAGTCCTCAGACATTTATTAACCCATGATAAGTGGGAAATTTTACCCGCACAGTCATTCTAATTGAGATCTAAGTTTGTAACTATGCACTTCAAATCATATTCATCTACAGGATACTAGGAATACTAGAAACTATGAAAAACATAAGAAAGCTCATTTGCTTCTCCAACTGAAAAGGCAAAGCACATAAATGTTAATCCACTGAAATTCATTATGAATTTGACTCAGCCAGAGCCAAATCACATCCCTTTCATGGAACAGACACATGTTAACCAAGCTAAACATATGAAGCAAAACTGAGAAAGAAAAGATCTTATACCAGGAAAATTTCTTGAGAATTTACTCCTTTGAGCTTTTGCAGGCCAAGACTGAGGAAACTTAGCAACGGGCTTCTTTTTTGTATACTTTCTTGGATCCTTTACAAGCATTAGGTCATCTATAGCCAAAGACCGAGCATGTCTTTCATTCACATTATGTTTCTTCTGTGACTGGCCCTTCTTCATACCATATTCCCTAGATGCATCCTGAAGAGCAATTCCGTCCAACTTCTGCAAAGTTTCATCAAAGCCACTCCTCAGAGAGCTATTCTTATCCGGATCATCCAAATCCTGTTCCACCAAAAATTTGGAACTTAAAATGTTGTAACTCCCACCAATTCCCACTAAATAATCTTCTGCAACATCATCGTCTATATCTGAATCACTATCAGACATTTCTTCAGAGTCTTCACTTTCAGAGGATCCAAGTTGTTCTCCAGACTCAGAAGAGCCTAAGCTTCCCTCATACAGTGACTCTCCATTTTCTTCTTCTTCACTTTCTTCATCAGAAATATCTTGGGTGTACAATCTCATGCCACCAATTGACAAAAAGCCTGAGTTCTTCTTGGGCGACAACATCTCTGTTGGCATCTCTTCAGCCATCTCATCGCCAACTTCACAATCCATCCCGTCATTGGCATCCACATCTTTCTCAGAAGACTCCAAGTCAAAACATGAATCTTCTGGCTCTTCCATTTGCTTTGAGGGATCTTCAACGCCACTTGGGGTTTCCTCAAGTTCCTCAGAGAACCCTAGCCCTCTATGAGAGCTTTCACCTAACACAAAACTTGAACCGTAGTGATAAGTAAATTCCACTTCATTAGGACTTGACGGTTGTGTTTGGAATGCGTAAGCTGAAATTTGCGTATCCTCGTAATCAACTAAAACCAAAGGGTACGACTTGTCCATATCTTTTTCTGCATCATTGCCTTCGCGTAATTCTGAATAGAAACCCTCCTGTCCAAACCAAAGCATATCCAAACTACATGAATGTAGAATCAACACTGCTACTTAATTGTTAACAAAAAAGAATACCCAGTGCATCAATTAATTTATCTCCACAAACATTCTCCAAGTTGACCAGTAAAGAAAAAGAAAAAACGGAACCTCAAAGACCCTCTGCCTGTAGCCATTTGACAAGTGCATACATTATGCTTCAAACATTGCTTGCAGTGACTTAAATTAAAAGCATACTAAAAACTTCCCCATGAACTAACTCCTGTTCAAACAAAGAATAAAACCTTCCGATGAACTATAATTTACTTAAACGAGAGCATGACGAAATAGTTAACTGCTTAGCTCTAGTAATATTTTCTTCACTACAAGCACAAAATGCTAGTAACTAAAATCTCAACACAGCTTTGAACCCAATCCATTAAATTAAATAAATTTTCGGAAAATTAATTTAAATCTCATCTTAGACAGCTAAAACTGCATTTAGCAATACAAAGTACAAAGGAAAATTAGAAACTTCTTCGCTTTTATTGAAAAAAATTAACTGCAGGAAGAGGCTTTTGAGCCAAAAGGACACACCTGAAATTCAACAGAAGGGTATTGGTATCCTATAGCGGTAACATTTGATCTCCGAGAATCACTTTTCGACCCAGAAGCTGCTTTTGCTACTGATTTTGACGTAGATTTGTTGCTAGAACTCGGATTTTTCCCTGAAATTCAAAACCCAAAACTAAATACAGCAAAAGTTTGAATCTTTTCAATCTGGAAACAAATTGACTATCTCAGCAGTTATATCTGAATCAAAACATCCATTCCAAATCCCAGTTCCCATTATTTTCCCAGAAACCAAACAGAGAATTAGCAAATTATGATCCTTCGACAGGGATATGGGAACGACCTCGCTGAGCGGTTTGAGGGGATGACCAATCGGATAAAACGCCGCCTTCCACGAACAGATCTCCTCGAAATTTGGACTTTGAGGAGGACGACGACGACGCTCTTCTGCTGCCGCTGCTCCTGTTTATGTTGCTGCCGTCATTGATGTTGGGTCTTCTTCTTCCTCTGCCTCTTCCTCTTCCTCCAGCCATGGCTGCCCTGTTAGCTTTTGCGCTGTCGCCGCAACAGAAGACGGAAGGTCCGATATCAGAGTTTTGGATCCGCAATCCAACGGAAGCGTGCGCGGTTCTATGTGGACCGTTGAGGAGGATGCGATAGGAATATGCTTCGATTAAAATGATGGACACGATGCAAAAGGCCCAAGCCCAAACCAAACGTGATTCGAGCCCAAAGCTCAAAGCATACACTCAACACCTATTCTATGTAAGTTTGGTATAAATTGTCTTAACGAGTATTCTTGTTAGTTCGAACTAAAGTTATATTGTTACAACATACCCTTGATGGAGTTCATATTTTTATAAGATTATTGAAAACCCTACGAGGCTATTTGTATATATGGTTTATTTATATTTACCATGGAGTTTAATAAACTACTTCTAATTTATTTTGAATCCTATATTTTATTTTGTATTTCTTTGTTCTTTGAAGGAGTACAAACGACTATTGTCAATCTTGATAAATTTATGTGCTTCCAAGAGTCAAATTTTACTCAAGTTCAACTTTTTAACATCACTTGAAAATTGACAATGATGATCAATCAAATCAAGGCTTATTATCTGTAGAGGGAGTCACTTATCTAGCGGAGTTATTTATTATGGAGAGTTTTCGACAATATGCTATAATGGACGTATAAGCTCGTTGTGCTCTTTTCTTTTTGACCAGGTTTTTATCCCAGTGATTTTTTTTTTTTTTTGCAAGGTTTTAGCGAGGCAACATTATGTGCGTCGAACATCTTACTAGTGTTTCCAAAATTGTGCTTGATTTTTCTCCTTTACTTTGGTTTGTCCCATTGGGTTTTTCAAGCAAGGTTTTATCGAGGTAACTATCATAATGGACATAACTTCATTAACACACGAACATCCAAGAAAAAAGTGTTGTAAATATTTATGTCTATGTGGTTGCCCGTATTCGTAACCAATTGTGTAGTATTAGTTAATCCTTATCGATCATTGATGTAAATTAGAGATACTTTGGCTTGTCCTTCAAGTTACTCTTACCTATGTAAAGGCGTCTAATGATAATGAAATTACACACTTTGATTTTCTTCTCCCACTCTCTCTCTCTCGTCTCTCTCTATTCTTCCACTTTCGCTTTTATATCATATTTGATTTCTAACACAATCAAATCAAATTTGGTACTTGGTGAAATCGAAATTAATAAAGATTACTGAAGGTCTTACCTATAATTATTAGTTGGGCACACATATGGTGGTTAGGGTTTGTGGGTTGTTTGTTTGAATCTTTTTCTTGGCTGGCTTTGGTTGCCATTTAATGGTGAAATTTTTTAATTAATATTTACAAGCAAAGGCAGTTGGAAGAAATAGAAAAGAACCTCCCATGATTTAAATAGATGTTACTACAGGTGGACATATTAGCTTAGATTTTGCCAACTTTATTAACTGGAAAGTTTATTTTTCCTCTTCTCGTGACTAGTTGTGCAACTGGAATCTGCATGTTGACTATTGGGGTTTAGGGTAGGGGAAGTTCTTACATGCATTTTCTGAACGATGTATAGAAGACGACGTTTAGTAATATAAGTATTGTGTTATTAGTTTAGAACGTTATGATATATTTTTACATATAACTTTTCTTTTTCGATAGCGTAACTATAACTGCGTAATGTAGTACATATAATACACAGTATATTTATTCCACTAATTCTATATTTAAATATAAACTATTTAGGGTTATAGGGTTTGATTGTTTTCGGTGTCGAGCTTGGATACGGATTATGCAACGCAAGATTTTGGTGAAGTGAGTTTTTAGTAGTTTGCGCGACTTTTGTTCGTTTTAGTTTGATGTTTTTGAAATTGTTGTTTTTGCCATCATGTTGGTATTTGGATATGTACATGTCTTTGATATATATACTTTAGTGAACATAGTTAATTTGATAAAACTATGAACTCTTTAACTACTAATATTATGAAACTTAAATTAGTAACACCACATGATAATCTTACGATACATGAGTTGAGAACACGACGTAACCCTAGTATATATTACGACTGGGTGAATCTCCAAGTCCAAGCATAGCACGTAGGTATTTGGTATTGGCATGCTCAATTACTCTCTCTCTCCCTTTATTTTCTCCCCTTCAGTAAATTGCATTTACTCTTTTACTGCTACGGTCGATGGTGATGCTTTGGCATCACCTTCAGCATCACCTTCCCAAGACTCACATGGGTTGCTTACAGTCTGACATGATTCTGCAGTGCAGAAGTATCCGTCCAGTT
This sequence comes from Cotoneaster glaucophyllus, assembly GCA_036320875.1. Taxonomy (NCBI): domain Eukaryota; kingdom Viridiplantae; phylum Streptophyta; class Magnoliopsida; order Rosales; family Rosaceae; genus Cotoneaster; species Cotoneaster glaucophyllus. The sequence continues at coordinate 899,778 of CM070063.1, forward strand.
GTTGCTGCATGGTACTTTGGTTCCCAGACCCGATCCCAGATTCCCAAAATGCTACCTCCCTTCTGACAACATAAAATCTCAACCGTTTGATTATCAACCGTTTGATTATTATATTTTTAAGGTTTTTTAGCTAAAATAGATCTTCTTGTTGACATATATGTTGGAGCTTTGAGCTTTTTAAGTCCCACACACATCGGGAAACTCAAGGGAATTTGAGATCCTTATATTAAGTTAGTCACCTTTATTAGTAATTAGGTGTTGGATCATTTGGAATGAGGCTTGAGGCTTGAGGCTTGAGTTACTAATTGTGTGAATTAGGCTTGATCATTATACCATAATATTAATATTAATTAATCAAGACAAGGGCCTTGGGGCCCAAGATCATTAATTTAAATTTGAATTAAGTTTTTAATTAAAAATGTTTTGATTAATAGACACAACTTATGTAGCTTCAGATACACCCAAAAGGTATTTAAAGAGGTATGAAAGAGCCTATATAACTGTAGCCTCATTCCTATCGTAGATCATCTTTTTCTTCCTCCTTCTCTTCCGTACAAACTTTCCAGAGAGTAAACACACAAAACAATTTGCTAGAATTCTATAATCCAGTGCATGTTGTAGAATTAGGTAGTTATATATTGGTCGAGTAGACGTTGTAGAATCACAAGCACAAGAGTGGGATGGAAAAATTGTTCGAAGGACATAGCTTTTGTGCTAGCCTCTACCTTTGATTCATTCAAGTTAGTATCATTTTTTTTTGTGTAATTTATTTATGTATTGCAAGTATTTTTGAGTAATAAAGTATAAGTATTTCAAGTTATGTATTTCTGTTATTTTTGTTTCTAAATTGTTCTCCAACAATATATAACTCCTCATTTTGGTTTCTGATATTGAAAATCGATAGAAATAATCTCTGAGTGTGCAATCGATAAAAGTGATCCCTGAGTTTGTCACACTCATATATCACTTTTATCAATTTTCATTGTTATATTATCAAAATGAAGAATTATGCTAATCTCGGGACTTTAACCAAAAAGCCGTTCTTTAATTAAGCTAATATAAATATTCATTTGCGTCTTTGATTAATCAAAGCTAGCTCTTAATCCCAAGCAACAGTACAATACTTTGGTGGTGTTGGTGTTGAAACCAAAGGACTCAAAAAGCATATGCATGCGCTTTAATTTTCTACAAGCATCCTTTTTTCTTTGTTTTGTTCAACAATTTTCTACATGCATCCTACATACATTACAAATGCTTTTTTATTTTTATTATTTTGTTGTATCAATACATTCGTTATAAATGTTTAAAGAGATCCGTAAGGTGGTTTTTTAATCATTTACGTTTGATATACTTATTTATTGACCGTTCATATTATAACATGAAAATTAATATGATTGATATTTTTAAATGTACTCTCTCATTTACATAATGCATATTACTCATTCATGTTATAAATTGGTTGATCGCTCATAAAGTAACCCTAATGTGTCAAATTCAAGCCACAAAAATTCTCATCGACACAAGTAAGTCAGTAGCCCCACGAAAGTTGATCTTTCGTTTTGAGAAGTAATATTTTTGCTAGCTAGTTAGCAACTTAATCCCACAAATTGCCAAAAAAATAGTTCTTTTGCATGATTGGTGAACAAGATATTCTATAGGGACGACTCCAATATAGCAACACGGCAGCTACAATATACCAAACACACCTACAAACAAGTACAAAAATAGATAATTGCTAAGCTAATCCTAGCCTCATATATATAATGAGTTTGGATTTGAAGTGACCTAATCAGAATTCTTGTTTTTTAGAATGCGTACAATCACATTATCATATGGTGTTAGTAGGAGCGCGTTTGAGACCACGACTCTAAAAATGCATATACATTCATGAATATTTTTAGCAAAAACAAATTAAAACTTTTTTTTGCCAAGTGTAGATAAAAATACTTTTGAATGTCATAAAACACTTTTAATCATTTAAAAAATAATATAAATACACGTTAATTCACGTGCTATGATATGTAGGAGCAATATAATTGATATGTCATCAATTATATATATTTATAGGAAGCCTTTAAGAGAATAGATTCCCATTTTATTTTTATTTTTTATAAAAATGGGGATTAGTTGTGAGGTCCACACCACATCGAACTTTAACAATACAAACCGTCTATTTTTCAAGTTGTACCTTATAAATTATCCTTACAAAATATTAGCCAAATCAAAAATATTTAAGACATCTAATTGGGTTCGAAGAAATAAACGAATACTTTGTTATATAAAAAACAATGAAATTTGATCTTGATAATTAAATAAGCAAATGGTTTCGGATTGAATTGAATTTTTACAAAAATGATCTATGAATCAAGACTCACAAAATAAACAATTCGGATCGTTGAAATTCGATGTGGGGTGAGTCCCACACCTAATCCCCATTTTTTTTTTTTCAAAAAATGGAAATCATAAAGTATACCTAACTGTGTTCTTTTATGGTAATATAAATAGATTAATAACACCATACAACTGTGTAAAATCACTCAGAAAAGTTACCTAACTAATTGCGATTATCTAATTAATTTCTTGTTGGTAACTTCACTCCCTAATTTCTCTCCTAACTCATAGCTATGTTTCCATTCAAACAAGCCCACATGTACAAGTACATGCCAAAAATTAACCGAGTCTACGACCGACCCACATCACACGCCTTCAACCCTTGAATTACTGCCTCATATGCTCTCGCACATCACACCCAGCAACCCAGCCAACCCAGCCAACCCAGCTAGCTGACAACCAACTTCTCTCTCTCTCTTGTCTTCCCCCCACCCCCCACCCCTCGTCGTTTTTCACTATATAACAACCAACAACCCCATTTCCTATAAATGCCCCCCTTTGTTCCTTAACGCCTAACTTTTCATTTATAGAGGGCGGTGGTGCACAAACACGTCGTTTGTGTTTATTTGTGACCTGTAACACGTATTCAATACGAACACCTAAACTTGTCGTATGGCCGCTGCAGGAGCTGCCGCAGACGGGCTGTTCCGGTGCGTGTACGAGGGTTGCTTATCAGAGTTGGATATCGGAGTGGAGCGGCGCCCGTACCACCGCAACTGTGGCTGTGCCCTACACAACAAGTCACGTAACAAGCAATGTACCCACGGAGGGCCTAAGAGTAAGAAAGTGTCGTATCCGCTGAGGCGGGCTTGGAGCGAAGGGAACTTGGCTTTGGTGGCGTCAGCCAGTTCTTCTGTGCACTCCTCGCCGTCTTCCTCGCCGGCTAAGCACCACCACGCGGTCGGGCGGCTACATCAGCGGCGGCAGTCGCATCAACAATTGGATACTTTGTGCGATGTGGACGAGGAGGAGGACGAGGAGGAGATTGTTCTCTTCAAGGTTTGATGTATGTTTTGGGATTTGATCAGTACAATAAGTATATACTTTGATCAATAATTATGGGATAATCAAGTTTTGTAATTAAATCTAATTTTGAGTTTACTCAGAGACGTTTGTAAGTTTTTCTGAGTATTTTGGTTAAGAACATGCTCTCTTTCTGTTTTGAACTCACTAAACAGAATATTGGGTTCTAATTTGTTTCTATCCAGCTTTGTCAATTTCACTCCAAATTTGCAGTTTTAGACTGCAAATATGAAATCATGGATCCCCTTCTTCCTTGCTCTCCTTCAAAACCCAATTTGGGGATCTAGCTAGATTGTGTTGAGCTATTGAGGAAGAAATTTGGCAGAGCTGTCTTTTATATTGGATGGAATCAGCGTGGGATCGAGAGTGATCGTAATATAACATAACATGTCACATGTTTTGTTAGAGGTGTCAAACAAATGACATGGCTGAGTAACCCTTCTCAAGATGTTGATAATTGGAGCCCGTGCCAAAAACATACAAGTATATGGAAAATTTTTTGACTTCTTACTTATAACGAGTTATTCAGTTCAACAAATAAATCGTAAGTGAACATATGTGTATAATGTATTTACGTATGTATTAAACTGTGGCTTGCGTATAAATCTTTTTCAGATATTTTTGGAGATTCTTCTATCTAGATTAAACAATGCATTGGAATTTGGAGAGCCGTTAACATAAAGAAAGATTAAACCTGTAAATATCAGTCTTTGAGTGTGTTTAATTACCAAATAGTTAATAAAACCAATACATTATACAATACAATCCAAATACCAACAGTCATATTTTAAGAGAAATATTTCAATGTGTCGAAAACATGAATCGGTACACTAAACGTCATAATATAATTAGTTTGATATTTTTTTTATTAAGTTTCCCATCAATTATAATATTACAGTTAATGTACAGATTTATATACTCTAAACGCTAAAAATCTCTCGTATTCTAGGCTGGATGGGATGTTTAGTCTGCCGCCACCACCATGTTTAACAAATTCGAAAACAACTTTTATTAAATATTATAACAAAAAGAGGAAAAATAAAACGAACAAACAGCAGAAATGACACACAAAGTGAAATGCTATCCATTTCTCATGTTCCTCCATCTATGCTTCCCAATCTGTCATTTTAAAATTCCCTACTCTAGGTTTTCTCTCCGTATTCTTGTTTTTGTTTTTTTAAGTCGTTAAACTAAATAAATCCGTTCATTGAAAAGATATAAGGCACATAAATAAAGAAATAATATTGATGAATGAGATATTTTTCTCTATTTACTGTTTTTCGAATTCAAATTCAACTATCTTTTAGGATTGGTGGGGTTGCTTAAATTTTTTTTTTAAAGTAACCTCTTAAAAAGTTGGGGCCTTATTTGTATTTGGTAAGTGAAAGCAGTTTTTTACAAATCATGAGTCCAAAACAACAGAAAGCAAAAGCAGCTCTACACATGCTTTTAGAAAAAAAAAAAACATTTTTTTTTTCATTAGAGGCAAGTGAACAATATCGATTAATGAATGTCATATTAACAATTCTACCCTGAATTTTTTTTCACTAAAATCACTTCTTTTTTTTCACAGCTATTTATTCTCGCAGTAGAGCAGAAGCAATTTTATAACAAAAAAACACAGCTTAGACTAGTAATATTAGTTGTAAAAAAATAAAATAAAAGGAAGATCCAAAGAACAAAAGGGGAGTTAAGAAATTATTTTTCCATTTAGAAAATGTTATCTTTTTCTTGCGAATGAATACTTATATTACGAATATTCATTGTCGACATTGAAGATGGCTATCACATAAGAATAGGACAGAGAGAGAGAGAGAGAGAGAGAGTTTTGTGGTTGTCCACCGTACACACTCCAAATGAGACAAGTTACAACAAAAAGAAAATCGATCATCATACATTATCTCCTCCAATTGCAGAGGAGATATTTGCTTTTTACGGCTGGTATATTCATTTGTTTAGTATAACATTCATCACGTGGCCGAGGCATATGTCTGGTGATAGCGAAGACTTAGTCTTTGTAAGCAACTCAACCAAGAACAGGGTACATTGTTAATTTGCTGTTGCGAAGTACAAACTATAAGCTGCCAATATGGATGCCTTGGTTCCAAAGCTCACAGGCCTTGCCAAAACTAAACTCAAAGAAGTGGTGCTACGAGGAAACATATCATAGACAAAAGAGTCAAGTATGAGATTTTACACAAAGGGGTGGAGAACACAAAGGGACTACCAAATTTTCTGTTTAGATTTGGTTTAGTTTTGCTCATGTGCGAGGCATGAAGGCGTTAATACGGTCAATTCTGTTGAGAATGAATCTCACGTTAATGGAGGAAGAACCTTGCATAAACTTATACATAAGTTGAGTTATTCCCCATATTGTCAATTGATTTTATTGGTAAAGAATTCATAGACTTAGAGGAACTCTTACGTTTGGACGAAATGTAAAGGAATACCCAGAAACATATTTACAAAATCCTCGCATCGAAATCTACAAATAAACGATCCAATTGATCAAGATGCACAACGAGAATCATATTGGTTTTTTGATTTAAGGGTCACAAGCTTAGATGTCTTAAAATGAAGCTTTCACCTTTTCACATGACACATGAACATGAGGAAATATTGATCAAAATAGGAAGCAAAGTTCGAATTAGATTGACATTTATAACTATTAAGATTAACTAAATTTGTAAGTCTAAAATTCCAGCATCCAATTGAAGTTTCTAATAGCTTTAAGAGCAAATTTACCCCACTGAGACAATAATTGCCCCGTCAATTGGGCAAGTGCATTTCCACCCGGTAAAGACATTTTTTCAGACATGTGATATCGGAAGTTACTGTGAGGAGTTCACTTACAGATTTAGTACAAATAATGTGAGATCTCACATCGCCCAGGGGTATGGATCCTGTAAAACTTATATGTATATTCTCATCTCTATCTAGCACGAGACCTTTTGGGAGCTCACTGGCTTCGGGTTCCGTAGAAACTCCGAAATTAAGCGAGAATGGGCCAGAGCATTTCCAGGATGGGTGACCCACTGGGAAGTTCTGCTCGGTGAGTTCCCAGAAACAAAACCGTGAGGGTGTGGTCGGGCCCAAAAGGGACAATATCGTGCTACGGTGGAGTCGAGCCCGGGATGTGGTAGTGGCCTGAGCCGGGATGTGACAAATAAGATATTTGCATTGTGTTATCAACTTACGACAAAAGATAAAGTCAGGAAGTTTCGAGTCCATATCGCACAAAGCAACAACACGACATGGAGTCTTGATCCAAAGAATGAATTGCGAATAAATGGAAACAGGCAGTCAAGATTAATTCGAGATTACAAGGCCGGCATATACAAAAACAACCATGAAAGGGATTGAAGCAGATAGTGTTTACTACCTTACTGATAGTGGTTATTAGTTATTTTCAAGTAATGACAACTCCGATAAGGTAAAGTTGAGGCAAAAACGCGAGAGCGAGAGAAGAGGGAGACAGTGACACCATATTTTACGTCCTAAAGTTCCTATTCTACAAGGACGAGAGAGAGAGAGAGGATGGTGACGCTGTGCTAAAACGGAGATGTTGTCGCGTAGAAACAGTCAACTAACTCACACTCATAACAATAGGATTGGTAACAAGATTAGTAAAAAGACGTTTTTTATGGAGAAAACTATGTTAAAGTCCCAGGTTTACAACGATCGCTGAAGCTTAAGTAAGAAAATCGTTTTGTCTAAACTCTCCCTCTCTCTAGAGCATGTGTTCGAGAAGCTGATTTTTTCAAGAAAAACCAACTGCCTTGTTGAATAACTACTTTGACAAGGCCTCATGAAAAACAAGAGCTGAAAAAAATAATACTTTCCCAAGAACCACCACCATTACTAAGCTTCTCTTGAGTTCAACGGTGTAACGAAACTAACAAAAACTTCTACTCTTGGTTACTCCTACGCTTCCGTGAAGAAACACCCCTCCGCGCTCTATATAAACATGTAACAGAAGCACTTCAAAGACACACATATGTAGAAAAAGGAAGCACACTTTTTCAAAAACTTAATTGGCACATACATACTTACACTTGCGTTTCCACTAAAGCTTAGGAGAGGAGAGGTGGGACGGATGATTCTTGGGATAGCGGCAATGATGCTTCAATGTGTGATTGAAGTAAGTTTATCAATTCAGGACATGGAGATTGAGAACAGGCCATACCACCGCAATTGCAGCTGCGCGCTGCACAACTTGAAGGGTATTTGCTCTTGCCCTCCAAAAACGAATGTTTCATTCCCCAAGAGACAGCCTTCTTGTTCTCGGTGGCTCATCAATTCGGAACAAAGAAGACCCGAACGTGCTGTATCATGTCACGGACAAGATTTAGAGAGCTTGTCACAGCGGAGCAACAAGGAAAAGGTCAGCAACTGAGAAATAACATCTTTAATTTATTTGTTTCGCTCTATATCTAGACATCCAGGTCACTTGGAGAGCTTGAGATAAACTCGTCTGGAAAGAGGCATTTGTATATTTGAATCCTCCCAATTCACTGATAAACCAACTTTGAAAACCTCAGTTCCCGCCACAACAACAAGTGATAACACTGGAAGTTCATCCAAATCTGTAACTGTTTGAATTGTATGATAATCTTGTATTTTCTGTAATTATCTTTAGAGTTTATTCTATGTAATTATCTTTTGGTTTGAAGAGTTTGTTCTTCATTCCAACTCTATCATGTAAGGCTACGGCTCTATATAAACATTCAATGAATACAAGCTCAATCATCGAGCACAATTCTTATATGGTATCATCCTTCTTTTAGTCTCACGACTTACCTCTCTCTCCGATCCTCATGGCTTCTTCCACTGCCCTTCCCAATGTTTCTGCCTTTCTTTCTCTTAAACTTGATCGCAATAATTACCCGTTGTGGCATGCCCAGTTCGTCCCGTTGCTGCGCAGCCGGAGTTTGATGTCCTTTGTCAATGGCACTTCTCACTGTCCTCCTGCCTTCCTTCTGGATGATGACGACCAGATTACTGACAACATTAACCCGCTCTACGAACCATGGATCCAGCAAGATCAGATGGTTCTTTCCTGGCTCACTAGTTCTCTTTCCTCGTTTGTTATGCATGTTGTGGTTAAATGCGTTAGTGCTGCTGAGGCCTGGAAAGCTTTACAGGATAGGTATGCACCCTCCTCTCACAACCATGTTATTCAACTTCGTGGGGAACTTCTTAACCTCCGTCGCGGCGATCTCCGAATTGCTGATTATTTGGACAAAATAAACACCTTGGCTGATCAGTTGGTTTTATCTGGCTCTCCCATGGATGATTCTGATCTCATTGCTACCATTTTAAATAATGTTGGTCCCTTGTATGAGAACACTGTTGCCTCTCTACAAGCTCGCGAGAATCCTATTTCTTATGCTGCATTGGAAGCTTTTTTGCTCAGTGCTGAAACACGACATCTTACCTTCACTTTGTCTGACGACACTTCCGCTCCTCCCATGACTGCCATGGCTGCTACCCGTGGACGCAGGTTGCCTAACTCTGCTGGTTTTGCTCGTGGAGGAGGCCGTGGTGCTCCTCAGCCGCGTCCTCCTACAGCCGCTGGTTCTCAACAGGGCCGTTCTCATGATGGTCTTCTTGGTGTTGGGCCATCTTCTACAGATCACCCTCTTATTCGCTGTCAGATTTGCCGTCGCAATGGCCATTCTGCCATTAATTGTTACAACCGCATGAACACTGCTTACGAAGGCCGAGTTCCTAGTGCGTGTCTCACGGCCCTCGCTGCTCACTCTAGCCGTGCATCTCCTGCATCTTCTGCTCCAACCACCTGGCTTTTGGACTCTGGCGCCAACACTCATATTACTAATGATCTTGGCCAACTTACCAATGCTCATGCATACACAGGCACGGACCAAGTTGCTGGTATTACTAGTAGTCAAGGTTTGCACATCTCCCACATAGGCACCTCCTACATTCATTCTCCCACTAGATCTTATACTCTTTCTAATACTTTATATTGTCCCCAAGCTTCACAAAATATTTTATCCATAAATCAGTTTTCTTCTGACAATGACTGTTTCTTTGTCCTTCATCCTAATTATTTTCGTGTTCAGGACATCCGCTCGGGGATGACCCTTTTATCAGGCCGGAGTAACACTGGTGTTTACCCGTATGCAAGTTTTACTTCAAATAAAAGACATGGACTGTTTTCGTGCATGGGAGTTAGAGTCGATGATCGTATCTGGCATTCCAGACTCGGTCATCCATCATCATTTATTTTAAAGCATTTAGTTTCCTGTAGTAAAGTGCCTCTTACCAGGCACCATTTTGATTCTGTCTGTCATTCATGCCCTTTGGGCAAAAGCAAGAAATTGCCATTTTTACCATCTAATTCAATTTCCCATTTTCCATTACAACTTATTCATTCGGATGTATGGACGTCCCCAACTTTGTCAATTTCAGGTTTTCGTTATTATGTGATTTTCATTGATGATTATTCGCGCTATACCTGGTTATATCCTTTAAAACTTAAATCTGATGTGTTCTCAACCTTTCTCAATTTTAAAACTGAAATGGAGAATAAATTTCAAAGGAAAATTCAAACTTTTCAAACGGATGGTGGAGGAGAATACATAAACAAACCTTTCAAATCTTATTTAGAAAATCATGGCATTCATCATCAATATACATGCCCTCACCATCCTGAACAAAACGATATGGCTGAACGTAAACATCGTCATTTGGTTGAGACTGGTCTCACTCTTCTTGCCCATGCTTCCATGCCTCAAACCTATTGGGCAGAGGCTCTCCATACTGCAAATTTTTTGATTAATCGTCTGCCAACTAAAGTTTTGAACTTAACTTCTCCATACACAAAATTATTTCACCGAGAACCATCATATGATTTTTTCAAGGTCTTTGGTTGTGCTTGTTTCCCGTATCTACGTCCATACATGCCAAATAAATTGCATTTTCGTTCAAAAAAATGTGTTTTCTTAGGTTATTCACAAAATCAACTCAGATATAGGTGTCTAGATCCATGTACTGGTCGTGTGTTCATGTCCAAGCATGTTGTTTTTGATGAAACTTGTTTTCCATTCACTGAAAAACCCAGTATTACTCCGGTCAAATCCTCACTGTATGATAATAGTCTCATTGTCCTTGGGACTCCTGACAACACGCCACCTACCCCTAACCCTCCGCCACCTATCCCTCCTTTATCCCATACCTCCCTCACACACTCCAACACCCTCTCAGATACTTCCCCCTCATCTCCCGTTTCTACCACACAATCCTCCTTATCTCCTTCTCCTATTACTTTACCATTAGTCACATCCCCACCTGCCCTATTACCCTCTCTACCATCAGACACGTCCCTACCTACCCCATTACCCTCATTTTATTCGCCCAACCTAGTTCCAACCGGTCCCCCACCCATCCATCCCATGGTTACCCGTGCCAAAGATGGTATCTCTAAACCTAACCCTAAATATGCCCATACTTCCACCATTCATGCCTTGACCGAACCTACATGCTACAGTCAAGCCAATAAATTTCAGGAATGGCGCACAGCTATGGCAGATGAATTCAATGCCGTCCAACGTGCAGGCACATGGTCTCTGGTGCCCTATGACCCTTCCATGAATGTTCTTCCAAATAAATGGGTTTTCCGCCTAAAGCGTAAGTCTGATGGTTCCATAGACAGGTTTAAGGCTCGTCTTGTAGCCAATGGATTTCATCAGCAACCGGGACTTGATTATGGTGAAACTTTTAGCCTAGTGGTCACTCACTCCACCATTCGTTTGATTATTGCTATGGCAGTCCATTTTTCTTGGCCTATCCGCCAACTGGATGTTCAGAATGCGTTTTTACATGGTTCCCTTTCTGATGCAGTGTACATGAAACAACCTACAGGTTTTGTTGATCCTCAATATCCTACTCATGTCTACAAATTGCACCGTTCTCTGTACGGTCTTAAACAAGCTCCTAGGGCATGGTTCCAATGTTTTTCTAATCATCTGGAACACCTTGGTTTTGTAACCTCACAGGCCGACTCCTCTCTCTTCGTGTATTGTCATGGGTCACTTCGCATCTACTTATTAATATATGTTGATGACATCCTCATTACAGGGAACAACACTCACTGTATTAATAGCATGATCAAGGACATGAGCTCAACTTTTTTATTGAAAGACCTTGGACCTTTACAATATTTTCTTGGTGTGGAGGTCCAGCGCTCCAACACTGGCGTCCATCTCTCTCAGTTCAAGTATATTATAGACCTGCTAAAACGTACGAATATGGTGGACTGTAAACCTGTTTCAACCCCTGCTGTCAGTGGCAAACGTCTCAGTTTATATGATGGAGAACCCTTACGTGACATTACTGAGTTCATGAGTGTCGTGGGTGCACTGCAATACCTCACTTTCACTCGTCCTGATATTGCTTTCTCTGTTAATCAGGTTTGCCAATTCATGCATAAACCCACCACTACACACTGGATTGTTGTTAAAAGAATCCTTCGGTATTTAAAGTCTACTCCTGATCATGGTCTTGTCTACAAACCTAGACCACTTACTCTCACTGCCTTTGCTGACTCTGACTATGCCGGTGACCCCGATGATCGCACGTCCACTGGGGGGTATTGTATTTTTCTCGGCCCTAACCTTGTCTCCTGGAGTTCCAAGAAACAAAAAGGCGTGTCTCGCTCAAGCACGGAGTCTGAATATAGACAACTTGCCCTCACTGCAGCCACAATATCCTGGTTTCGTAAGTTATTCAATGATTTACATTTACCCCTCTCTTCTCCTCAAATATGGTGTGACAATATTTCTGCAATTTCTCTTGCCTCTAATCCTGTATTCCATGCTCGAACACGACATGTTGAAGTGGATTACCATTACATTCGCGAAAAAGTGACTCGCCGTGAACTGACAGTAGGTTATGTTGCCACGAAAGATCAACTTGCTGATTTCTTGACCAAGGGTCTGTCCACTTATCGCTTCAATTATCTTATTTCCAAGCTTCCCGTTCGCCGACGACCGCTCAGCTTGCGGGGGTGTGATAAACCAACTTTGAAAACCTCAGTTCCCGCCACAACAACAAGTGATAACACTGGAAGTTCATCCAAATCTGTAACTGTTTGAATTGTATGATAATCTTGTATTTTCTGTAATTATCTTTAGAGTTTAGTCTATGTAATTATCTTTTGGTTTGAAGAGTTTGTTCTTCACTCCAACTCTATCATGTAAGGCTACGGCTCTATATAAACATTCAATGAATACAAGCTCAATCATCGAGCACAATTCTTATATTCACCCCCCAAACACCTTTCTTTAAGACTTTTATTTACGCCACAAATTGCACACAAAGAATACTACTTGTACAACAACCAAGCCTTATCTCACTAAACGGGGTTGGCTGTATGAATTGTAGAATGTCATTGCACTCGGTCTTGTGCCAAGTCTTTCGTTAACTACAAGTACTCCATATCCTTTCTTATAATCTCTTTCCGAGTCTTCCGTTAGCTACAAATATTTTATTTATACAGATAAAGTCTATAGACTCTACACCAAGTTGGTAAGTCATGATATCAAAACAATCAGAATATAAATTTAGGACAGGAAAAAACAGACACACCCGTCTTGATATTGAAAACTCTCTCCTGAGGAGCCATGGAAGCTAAGCTCATTCTTCGTCCTTGTACCCACAGAGTGGGAGCGATGAGATGAATGTTTCGGTACCTAATTGAAATATCACCAACACAAGATAAAAGAAGAAAAAATATATTGTAACCACGGCCCTGAGACTGCTCGATTCATATCTTCCTCTAATCTGCAGCAGTACTGCGTCACTAATTAGTGCATGAAACATTAGTTCGTCACTAGAAAATATAATCATACATTTAGTGCATCACTCAAAGAAATAATTATACATTTAGTTCAGCGCTAAGTAAGCTGTGACAGTTGAGCAACTAACGACTGGTAGGCTGGGGGGACAGACTGGAGTTGCAATACGTCATCTGCAAGCTAAAAGCTCACCTGACAAAGGCAACCTTCTGGCTTTTTTGGTAAGTGCTTATTTCTCTGAAACTTTCCTGGTCGTGTACAAGATATTTAGTTTGGATTCATACCAGTGTGATACAATTGGCAAAGGCAAAGAAACTTAAGCACAGACACAAGCAAGATATGAATTATAAAGAAGACATGAATATCTAACATATCACAAACCTTTTAAGTTAAACATAAGAAGCTGAACTAAATATATGAACTAGATTCTTCGTAGTTTCGAGTTGAATGTAGGAACTTATGTCTTAACAGGTTTCGTCATTGGAAGAATTTTTTTCGTTTCATTGGGTCAGAGTACGAGAGTTCAATTGGTAAGGGAAGAGAACCGTCCTAATGGTGGAAGCAGAACTCCTACTTTGTCATACCCAGGACCCAGCAGATCTAGCAAGCCTTGACTCAAAACCCTAGCAAGCCCTTACTTTGACTACATAAAAAGGAGTTCGGGGAGAAAGCTGCAATCAATAGGATATTTCTAATTCTCTATTCCCGAATGTAAGTACGTGAAATTTTATGGGTTAAAAAATTGGAGTAGGGAGTTGTTGAAAATCTAAAAACGGAAAGGAATTTTGACTCTAAAGGATTAAGAAAATAATTTAATCCATCCTTCAAATACTAGAATGAAATCCGACGAAGTAAAACCATCTTTATCAAGATAATAATTTGAACATGCGATTCATGAATGCAGCTGGGTTGGACCAGTCAATAACTCGAAGGCGTTTAATTTCCACCAAACCTCTATGAGGAGTTGGCAAATCTCCCCCGAACCTCTTCGAGGGGTTTGTAAATTTCCACCGAACCTCTTCGAGATGTTTGGAAATTTCAACCGAACCTGATCCAGCGTAATATCTTTAGTTTCTCACCTATAAACACTTAACATTGCATATAGCCTTTAAATCTATATGTTAATTTGCTCTTCAAATTTAACTTTCTAGACTCTTTTTTTTTCCAAAAAATAAGTCCTTAAATCTACTTTTGCAAGTCACGTAATTCCTGAAGAAAAGAAAGTCACGTAATTAAATTTATGAAAAATTCAATATAACAGCTTATTTGCATTTTTTATTTTATTAAACGGTAAATTTTGTTAAATTAGATGCTGATGGAGTTCGAACCTATATCTTACGGCAAGAGCTCAACATCTTTCTACTACTACTAATAAAGGGCTACTTACATCTTATGAAAAGATGAAATTTATTAAGAAATAGTTTCGAAATAATACATAAAAGGTTAATTTTCACTCGTTTAACGGCGAATTACCATGAAATAAATATAAATAAAAATCCCAAATTAATTATCAAAAAGTAGGGCCCACTATCCCCTCCGTGGCTCCTCTCGGTTTCCTCCCAAAGCCCCAAATTAGAAAGAGGAAAAGAAAAAAAAAAAAGCCATGCTCAATGCAACCCAACCCAACCTAATGGGCTGCTCCGTAACTCCTCCGCCAGGTCCACCACCTCTTCTCTCCCGCCGCCACCGCCAAAACCCGAACCCCATTGCTCACCTGACACGACGCTCCCTCCTCCTCTCCACCCCTCTCTCCCTAGCCCTGAAGCCCCCACCCTCCTACGCCTCTCCCCCCTCTCCCCCGCCACCCGACACTACCATCACCGACCGCGTCTTCATGGACTTCAGCCTCTGTGCCACCTACTTCCGCCCCTTATCCTCGCCCGACCCGAAAGCCAACCTCTGCCCCGACTCCATCCCCCTCGGCCGCCTCGTCCTCGGCCTCTACGGTCACCTCGTCCCCCTCACCGTCGCCAATTTCAAGTCCATGT
Organism: Cotoneaster glaucophyllus; assembly: GCA_036320875.1. Lineage (NCBI taxonomy): Eukaryota > Viridiplantae > Streptophyta > Magnoliopsida > Rosales > Rosaceae > Cotoneaster > Cotoneaster glaucophyllus. The sequence continues at coordinate 915,001 of CM070063.1, forward strand.
GCACTTCCTCCGCATACAAGGGCACTCTCGTCCACAAGCTTTTCCCCGGCCAATTCTTCCTCGCCGGCCACCAGGGCGACAAGCCCGGCGACGTCCGACGCCCCTCCGGCCTCGCACGGAACGCCGAGATCGTCGATTCAAAATCCTTCGCTCTCACCCACTCCCGCCCCGGCCTCCTCTCCCTCAGCCTCTCTGAGAACGACGACGAGGACGACATCAAACTCGACCCGGAATACCGAAATGTCGAATTCTTCATCACCACCGGACCCGGCCCCTGCCCCGACCTCGATTACAAGAACATCGTCTTCGGCTCCGTGCTCGAAGGTTCGAGCTTTTTTCCGAGTATTTAATTTCCGCACTCCATTTTTCTCCTCTGCATTTCTCTAGTTTAGTGTCTTCAGGAAGTGCCTTCCGATAGTTCAGAAAGCAATTTCTCAGAGTCAGTTACTTTGGGAAGTACTTCCCGATACTACAGAAAGCACTTCCAGATAAGCACTTTCAGTTGCTTCTTTAAGCACTTGTAGTTTAACAAAAAATTCAATGTGTCTAGGATAAAAGTACTTGTAGCAGAAGCGCTTGTAAACCAAAAATGCTTGCTCGAGAAGCAATCCGAAAGGAGCCCTTTTATCACACAAACAAATGAAGGACTCCATTAGCAGAAAACGAGATTGCGGAAAACATTTCCCATTAATTTTTGTTTCTTACTTTGTTTCGAATCTTGAGGTTTAATTAATTTTGGTCTGCTTTGTTTAGGTATGGATGTTGTGACGGCCATAGCTGCCATACCGACCTACAGGCCTTCGGAGAATATACAGCAATTCAACGATTTCGCCGAGTTTTTGGGTGACGAGAGAGCTGGGAATGCTCGAGCTCTGTGGAACAAGCCTCTCAAAACCGTTTATATCAGCGATTGCGGTGAGCTCAAGGTGGCAAAGCCTTCCCTTTCTCCGAGTCTTCCTTGATCATTTTATGCACATTGCATTTGCATATAATATACATGGACTCGTTTGGATGTGCTTTTAAAATGACTGAAAACGTTTTTAAAGAAAATGTTCTTGGGTTGCAAAAGCACTTTATGTGCTTTCTACAAGAAGCACCAGTTATGTGTTTCCTTCAGGAAGCACTTTAAGTGCTTTTAAGGATTTATTAGCATTTTTACTAAAGATTGTTCCCAAAAAGCGCTTTCAGTCATTTTAAAAGCACATCCAAACGAGCTCTATAACTGTTAATATTGTTCGGTTCACTGATTCAATATTTTTGTTGAGAGCCTTCTGAAGTTATGATTGTACTTAATTCTTCTTTCTGCTAAGATTTTGTAATGAGAACGTACTGCTGCTTAAGTTGTGCTTCATGCGTTTCGGTGAGAGCCTTCTAACGTTATCGAAGCCTCCCTTTCTTGTCTTAGATAGGAGGGAAATTTACCTACTACAATGAGGCGATAGTGGTGGTATTGCAAGCCTATCAAGCATTGTCGTGTGTTTTTTAACATTTCACTGTGACAATGCGTGATTGGCTTAAGATACCACCGCATCCTACCTAGTCAGGCAACATAGCATAATGAACATTACTCATAAGAACTAAGAAGCATTGGTGTATGCTATAGTTTGAAGATATCTTAGATGCTATTGTTTAAACCTACTTCATACTGGTTAGTTGTAGAGTTGTGATATCCACATATCCTTTTTACCCCCCGCACATTCCTTTTAATTTTCCGCTCTCGGATTGAGTGAAATGAAAAATATTAAATGACAGAAATTAATAAGAGGTATGTAAGAAGTAATTGGATAGTGCAACGTCAATTGTATGTATGAAATGTATGTACGCATGCATGAAATGCATCTACATACAAAAACATTACTTCCCAATTGGGTAGTGATGTTCCGTTTTCTCTTTTTGCAAATGCTAGAAAATGAGAGTGCGTGACTTCCCTACAAATTCGAAGGGTAAGAATCGGACTCGGAATTGGATCTGTTTTTGGGCCTCAACCCGGTCCATTGCAGCAAATAGAAAAGGAGGCTTCATGTAAGTTGGGCTTGGCCCTTCAAGGATAAGGAATCAGTTCGTCAATTGGCAAAATAATTTAGAAAAAAATAAATAAAAAGAAACAAGTGATGTTTGGGGAACCGGAACCCCTCCGGACCCTTTGAAACTAAGTCTTCTGACCAAGGGATCCATACAGTTGAAATTTGATCCAACGGCTACAAACAGAACACTCCTTAAAAAGTTATAATAATTGTAGTCGTTTGATCCAATTTCAACTGCTCGAATCCCTTGATCATGAGACTCAGTTTACAAGGATTCGGTTCCATGTTTATGAAGGTAGATGAATTGGTCGGACAAGATCCAATCATCCAAAGACAAACAAGCGTACGGTCTGGATTGGGTGGACCCATCTCGAACTTCTACGAACTTTCTTCTATCTCAATGGAAAGGACACCTTGGGCCCCGCAGGCGCAAGGCCCAATGGAAAACGACGAAGATGTAGCCCTTCTCTCTTTCGGCCCAATAGAGCGCAGGGAAATAGGGAGGGTGGGGACCACGAACAGCCGCGCGTGAAGGGGTCCTGCAGTGACTTCAGCCGCTAGCGCCAAATTCAATCTTACTACGACCGATCAGCTATCGCTCCTGTTTCTCCTCCCCCAGGTGGTCCCCACCACCTCCCTTCTGCTACTGCTTTTTTGTACAGCTGTACGACGATCAGGAGAACTGGGGCGGGCGTACCGAGGTGGTCCATAAAACCTAGGTACGACACGTGTGGTCGTACGGGTTTGAGGTCTGTGTGCGTAGGGTAAGGACCAACCGACGACCCTCTGACGGGGACGTCCGAAAGGCGAACGTCATTGATTGGGGAGTTTGGTAAACTGTCCCTCCCGTGTAATCAGCGTCGTTACATGGACCGATCAAATCTAACGACTTCCCCCACATTTGCACGCTCCTTGAATTTTGATTTATTATATTATCCTCTTCTAAAACCTAATTTCGGACCGATGAGAAAAATTTGAGTAGGACAACTTAAATCAATTTAACGGTTAAGCACTCTCGCAAAAGAACAAAGTTCTATTGCATTCGGATATTATCCCGGCTCCATATAGGGTGCAACCTTTAAACTACGCATCTCACTTCTTTTTAGCGTGATCTCATCAGCGATCTGATCATACTTTCATACTTAATATTTCATCTCTAAACTCTAACGGTGATGATAAATAACTTATCAAATAAATGACTTGAAAGACCGATGGCTAAATTGAGGGTGCATAATCGTTGCATGTATTTTACGATTAATGATGAATCCCGCTAATTATTGGATAAAAAAGTGTCTTAATAATCTTAAAACTTATGATCACATGTTCCATCTTTACTAAATAATTAGACATTAGTTATCCTACACAATAGTTACATCATTATGAAATTTTATGAATGTGTTCGATGTGCTCATCACCTTTTTCACAATAAATTAGAATCGTATTAGTGCCTAATCACTATCCATTTAGTAATTATGCCTACATTCATACGGTTCAAAATATCCTTACCAAGATCGACCTAATTGGGTTGAAATCCACTCACCACCTAATATAAATATGTGTTTAATTCAGTCCGAAATTATTAACATCTTGAAAAACATATACTTGCGTCAAGTCAAACATATAATCTCAAATATAGACATAATTGCCCCACCACAACCTTATCGTTTGAACTCACACGAATTACTCTAATATATGTGCTAAATAATGAGCTCATCATGTGAATTTATTAAATAAATTGGAAGATATTGACAATATTTTTCAATGTGTCCGGAGCACGAGGCGGAACACCACATGTCATTATATAATTAATTGGACGCTTGAAAAAAAAAATCCTCTAATTATGCAAGGACCTGTAATGTTTCGGCTCGTATTCCGAATACAGTCGGAAATCTATCCAAGATATGCCATAAGATTTGTTGTGATTGAGTATTTCATTGAGTTACATCTTGGTATTTTGTCTTGACCTTAAAAACTTCCATTGGTCAAGCGTATCTCAAGGATTAAAGCACAAGAAAAGAAAAGTTGCTCCTTCCTTCCATACTTTCCTTTTACTTTCTTGTCGACCAACTTCTTCATTTTTATGTCTTTTTAAAACATATATTGTTGAAAATATTAAACATTTCGAATCAGAAAATTAACAAAATTAAATATGATGAGCGTTAAGTGGTTTATTTCTCGCTACACTGAGTTTTTAGTGATAAAATTTTCACACCTGAAGATGATAAGTGCGAGTTGAGGAACAATATCAATGTAGTTATTAATTAATCGCTAACACGTCTTTTTAAAATATAGACATGTATAATTTCAATGTCTATATTCCCTCCACCATACCAACAGCTGGAACTTCTACCAAAGTCATTTAAGAAACTTTTTACACACCTAAAAATTATAAGATGCGAGTTAAGGAACAATATCTATGTAGTTAATAATGAATCGCTGCCACGTTTTTAAAATATAGACAAGTATAATTTCAATGTCTATAGTCCTTCCACCATACCGACATCTGCAACTTCTGTCGAAATCATATAAGAAACTTCTTGCAACAATACAAAATCTATGTGTTTGTGCGTATCTATATATGGCTCCAAGAGATTGGTAGTTGTTCAAATATCTTATTTAGCTATTATTTTGTTAGGGAAAGGCAAATAGTTTAGTGGAAGAGACAAGAGGGAAAGCCCCAAGGGATGAAGTAGGAAGCAATCATACCCCACAATGCCACCAAACTGTCCAAACACTCCAAACTAAGATAAATGAATCAATACATCCTATGTCCATTTCACCACTCTATGTTTTGTTTTTGGTTTTTGGTTTTTTTAGCAAACGATATTATCTACATTAAGGAAGCGAGAGAGTGAGCTAAGCTTCATAATAGACTAGCAATACTGTGATTCAAATTTGCTTTTGGCGAGAATCGAACCTAAGAACTCTCATTTACATGTAAAAATGGAATACCACTGGAATGAATTGAAATATTTTATTATTTAACCGAGGTTATTATCTTAGTACATTGACCCAAGTTGGGGCTAAAAGATTTGATTATGACCACGAACATTCATTTATTGAGATTTTATTGTAGTGCTTCTATACCTTCCTCAAACTGCTACTCAACCATTCTATGTTCCTCACTTCTCCCGTTACTAAACACTAAATAAATTCAAACAAACGTTATGCAAGACAACTTTATCAACTGGACAGTCACGCTCTCACAATGAAACATACTCTAAAGTAGTTGGCTACAATTCGACCCGACGCAGATGTAACTTTCAATGAAAGCATTCACGCGTAATGTATGGATGACCTGACCAGCTAATCAGATAGACCTTTGAACACTTTATCATAAGATTAGTAATTTTTTCTTTTAGGGTAAATTCTCATAAGATTAGTTAATTGATACATGTGCTATTATTTAAGTAGAACAATAACATCAAGTAACTTATGCACGATGACCACAAAAACTTTCCAGTATGTGTCACACGATGAAATATATACTCGTAAAAGTGTCGGGTACTTGGTTTTAGAATGCGCCTGTGCACCTTTATCCACATATATAGCTACAGGCTACACTTACTTGCTGCCAATCTACAAGTCTAGAGTACTTATTACAGTAGTATGATTCTCTCATCCCATACTTTTCTTTTTGTTATATTATTTATATAAAAAATTCAAAACAAAATGCAAACGTAGCGTAATCGTAACCGTTTAAATATGAGAGGTTAAAAGGAGAGGGATTAGGAGTACGAATACAATCATCAATAATCAATCTTTGTATTACTACTTCGCCACGTGTCTATCAATCTGGCCGTCCAATTGTCTTCCTCGGTCCTCACGCGAACAAAAGTCGTCTTCTCCGTCTCTCTCTGCAGACTGTAGCACTCCCCCTTCCTTAATTGCTTAATAACACATTCAAGTTTCAAACTTTCAACCAACCCCACTTCCTTTCTTGACTCAAAAGCCGCTTTTGGCTTTTCCAAACCGCGCTTTTCCTATATGCACTGAGAAAGCCTTAAGCTTTAAGCTGTTCTCTCTAATTTCTCAACTCGCAAAAATGGCGTTTCATCACCACCAGCAGCAGACCCCTCACGAAATGGCGTTCCACTCCTTCACGGAGGACCAGCCGCCGCCCTCCGGATTTCTGACGTGGCTCAACAACGCAGCTTTCCGCCAGCAGAACGCCAGCTTCGGCGGCCTCCACGACGCGGGGAGAAACGACAACGTGGTCATATCGCCGTCCGGGAAGAGCAGCAGCTGCAGCGATCGGAACCGGAGGGAGATAAGCGGGTACGACGGCGGAGAAGAGGAGGAGGGGGAAGACGAGCTGGAGTGCGAGAGCGCGAGGTTCAAGGCCGACATCGTGGGACATCCTCTGTACGAACAGCTTGTTTCGGCGCACGTGTCGTGCTTGAGGATCGCGACGCCGGTCGATCAGCTGCCGAGGATCGATGAGAAGCTCGTGCAGTCGCAGCGCGTGGTCGACAACTACTCGGCGCTCCGAGCCAATGGGGATGCTGGAGTCATGGATGAGAAAGAACTTGATTTGTTCATGGTTAGCACTAATTAAATCTTAATTAATTTTTAATTCCATATTATTGAAAGTTTAAAACATTTTTAATTTCTGGATATTTTTAGAGAGTTTGAGGTGGCAGTTAAGAATCATGTTGCTTAATTCTCTAATTATTCCACTTTACAAGTGCTTTGGAGAATCTTAACCCTTTAATTAGTAGTTTGATTAGTGGCATGTCTTGGAATGATAATTTGTACTGCAAACCAATCTCTCCAATTTCTTTATAATTTCTACTGTAATATAATATTACTATTCACTTTAACGAAAAATGGTAATTTTACTCTAAAAAGTCACTCGTGCTACTATTCACTCCCAACACATTTTTGTTCTTTTGATTAGAACTCAAAATTTTCAAGTTTTTTCATTAATTTCCTATAATATTAAGTCTAAACGTTTAGGTATGTATCCAGACAATCGAATCCTGGTGCGTAGTTTTGCTCGCCTAATCCGTTTGTTTTCTCTTTCTTCTCTAAATAAATTTATGTACTTTATAAAAGTCACATTGTAATTTTGTAACAAAAATATCGAGATGTTCATAAATTTGTTAAACTTTTGGTTTTCGTCATCTGATCTTTTGCTCGTTGTGATTTTGTAGACGAATTATGTTCTTTTGCTTTGTTCCTTCAAAGAACAACTGCAGCAACATGTCCGAGTTCACGCAATGGAAGCAGTGATGGCTTGTTGGGAGCTTGATCAGTCTCTGCAAAGCTTAACGGGTAATTTTTGCTTCTTTAGTTTCGAATTCGATCGCCCCATAAATCTCGATCCTTTCCTCTCCATTTCGCTTCCTTTGTCCGAAAATTAGAAACAGGGAAAAAGGACAAGAACATCAATGTTACTTCCCATGTCCTAAACTGTTCTTGGTGTGTCCTAAATGTGGGCTTCGTTTGTATAAAGCTGCCTAATAGTTGTTCTTTATTGCCCTTCCCCCGAAAAAAACTATGTTTAACTCTGTGTGTAGGTATATGCGAAAAGAGGGATTTTGCAAAAGCGAAACCATCGACATTTTTTCAATTGTTATCGTGAATCTTGATGTTTTGAGTTTGAGGTTGATGTCAGTGTGGCGCTGTTAAAGACTTCATCGGTGTGAAGAGGAAAGACGAGGGCAACAATTGCAGTGACTCGAAGTTTTTATTTTCGTTGAGTCTTTTAGCTTTGATTAGTGTCATCACTTTGGATTGCCTGCCTCTGAAAATTCTGATATAGGATAAAACATCATGTGTGGTGTTGTGAGTTGTTCTTGCTTGTTTTTTGGTTGCTGATCATGATCCATATTTGTTTATGGGATGGTTTACATTATAACATTTTAAGCTGCATTCACAGGTGTATCCACGGGTGAAGGAACGGGTGCTACCATGTCTGATGATGACGACCAGGTAGATAGCGACATCAACTCCTATGATGGAAGCCTGGATGGGCCTGACACCATGGGATTTGGCCCTCTTGTTCCGACTGAAAGTGAGAGGTCCTTGATGGAACGCGTAAGGCAGGAACTGAAGCAGGAACTGAAACAGGTATGAACTATAGACTTACAGCGTATATATACATTTTTGATGTGGTCTACAAGTATCGCTGATAACCTCTGGTAATCAGGGTTACAAGGAAAAGATCGTCGACATTAGAGAGGAAATTCTGCGCAAGAGAAGAGCAGGGAAACTGCCAGGTGACACAACTTCTGTATTAAAATCATGGTGGCAATCGCATTCCAAATGGCCTTACCCGACGGTGAGTTTGAACTTTGTTATAATCCCCTTGAAGCTTTCAGTTTAGCAGATACTCTCGTAATAGCTACTAATTAAGACGCTCTTTCGCTTTCGATAGGAGGAAGACAAAGCCAGATTGGTGCAGGAAACAGGCTTGCAACTGAAACAGATTAATAACTGGTTTATTAATCAAAGAAAAAGGAATTGGCACAGCAGCGTTTCATCGACTTCCGTTCTCAAGAGCAAACGTAAGAGGTAGGATTACGATTAACATAATACGGTTGTTTTTCCGAGTTAATTTGTTTCGTAAACTTCATATAAACTTGTCTCAAATTGTATAATTTGGAAAAAAAGTAGTGCAGGTGACATGAACAACCAACGATTGAAGTAAATGTCATGCGCTTTTAGTCGAAAATCTAGCAACAGAGAGCAAGGAACTTAATATTTCTCGTACAGTAAAAGCTTCAAGCCTTCAAATGGTATGCTGCCCGTCGCTTTGATTCTGAGGCACCCCGACACTATCCATGTTTTATAGTACCATTTCATCAAATTCTAAGCATGTAACACGAAAAACTCGAACCAGGTAGCCTTAATGTACCACGTTTCTGTGGATCTAGATAGATTTTTTGTATGCTAATCGCATATTAAATAAAACGCTTGCTTTCTATATATATATTTTTTATGAAAGATTGTCTATTAAGAATGTGAATCTGTAATTTTAAGGCAAAAAATACAACTGAAAAAAGAATACAGATTGTTCTGTTTCTTACAGCGCAAGAAAACCTATGGAAAAAGGAAACAAGACAGCACAGACGACACTGAATCTAACCTCTGGATTCTACGAAAGCTGATTCATCGGTCCTACGAACCTCTCTGCCTATGGAACCATCTTCATTGGTAAAAGGGTCAGCGAACCTTGCTGCGAAGCCAAGAGCAGCATCGGCTTCTCTGCCAACACCCTCGTCGAAATTGAGAGCGTAATTATCAATGTCGTACGACGTTGCTTTCTTTTGCTTCTTGTTTCGCCGCAACCTACTCATAGCCTCGTTCAGCTTCTTCCACCATGTTGTCTCCTTGAGCCTTCCTCCGCTTTCTTGCCGCACCAAGTGTTGGCATTCGTGACCATTGTTGTTGCGTGATCCGGAAGTCCTAAAACAACCACGAAAACCGTAAGAAGACGGATCTGTTTTGTGTTCGCGAAGTGAACCGTGGTTTGACATGAGCACGGTTGGTCTAGAGAGCGAGAGAATCTGTGTTGAGAGACTTGGAGTGGAAGGGTGTTAATTTATAGGGGAGGGGAAGGGAAGGGAAGGGAAAGGGATACAAAGAGAGAAAAAGGAAATATGTATATACACACACATATATATATGGAAAGAAAGAGTTGCACAAAATTTAGGATTGATAGATTTTCGAGGAAAGATTTGATAGGGTGGTGCGGATTTGCGGAAACAAAACAAGGAAATCCTAATGCAAGCAAATCATAGAGGGATTTCATAATGCCGGAAATACGGGACGGAACACTACTTCTCATTATACAATTGGAATGACACTTGAAAAAAACTTTCTTCGATTATATAATGACATGTGATATTTCGTTCTGTGTTTTGAGCATATTGAAAAATCTCTCCAAATCTTCAACAATCCCCGCCACAGTTGATACGCTCCCTAAAGTGGTGCCGTAAACATTCCCCGCCACAACCCACACGCCCTAAGAATCGACGACTTGCGATTGATCAAAACAAAAGAAACGAAGACAGGCCTAAACATGTGGAGTGCCCCCTGTGGTATTTTGGATCAATAATGTAATATTATGGCATTTTAATTTGTTCTAATGATATCGTTTTATTAGTTTGGAATGTCACGATGACGTAAACAAATGTAGGGAAGTATCCATATCTCCTATAAGAAGTAAACAATATTGACAAAAAATCTTAAATCAATTATACAATGTCATGTGAAAAGAAAACTGCACATGATATGCGATTAGAGGAGTTCTTCTGTCTGGACCATGTGGTTGACCGGCCAAATACACATCGGATGGGATGAGAAGGGGATGAGCAGGCCCAAAATACAAAAGGAGTGGACCTATATTCTCGTGTAATTGACTTAAAATGTCGTTACAGTGACATTTCCGTTGTAGGTAAGTTTTTCCCAAAATTTTATAACCGAAACGCGTCTATTAAGCTTTGGCATGGTAGTATTTTAGATGTCACTGACAATCTAGGTGATCTTAATGTCCAATTCTGAAGTTCAATTTAAATCTTCATCAGACGGTTATACTTTATGGATCTCATTTTTCAGTGCAACTGCAAATAGCCAAATAACTTCACAACACTCATGTTCGTGGATAAATTACATTTCCCTCAAGATTTAATCTTTGTTTCGATTGCGACTCGAGCCAATCGAACATGTTTCATTTAACCCTAATATGTTACCAGCGTACAAAGTGACGAAACAACAACAAAGCCTTATCCCGACAAAGATTAAGCTTCGATACAATGCAATGATAAGTGCTTGTACTGAAGTTGATTCAAAGGTAAAACCTATATGAGTTGAGACTTTTATACCTAAATGTTTCTATAAAACAATAAAACAACTTCCCCATCACTATAAAGCAAGGCAAATATTAAGCTTATCTTCCAAGGGCCGGAAACACACGGGTAATGGCGCCGGCGAGGCATCGACGATGAAGCAACTTGACTAAGATCATTTTCGAGCCTGAGGCTATGTTGCCGAGGGTTGCTGCGGTTGTGTAGGTCCTTTAGGAGGAACCTTTGCTGCCATAGAGCGTAATCCGTTCGCAATTTCAGTGAAACTCAGCCTCTCGGATGGCTCTGAAGACCAGCATCTCTCCATCAGTGATTTCCATTCAGGATCGCAAGAGTCCGGTATTGGTGGCCGCAATGTGTTGCTCACAATACCACCTGCATTAACATATGAACAGCGGGATATCAGCATCTCCGAATCTGAGTAAAACCTCAAGGAGCCAAGCATTTTTAACGAGTGCGAAGTTGTTTTGAGCAGTAGAAGATACCTATGATAGCACCATAGTGCAAATCCGCATATGGTTCGTCTCCAGTGAGCAGCTCCCACAGCACGATACCGAAAGAAAACACATCGACCTATTGTATGCAACAAAAGAGGAGGGTAAAAAGCTAAGGATTAAAAACAGGGCTAAGAAGTGAGTGGCAATCATTTGAGACGATTTAGAATAAATTAAAGAAGAAAACACAAACCTTCTCAGAAACAAGGCTACTGCTACCATTCAACAGCTCCGGTGCCATCCATGGAAGTGTTCCCCGCACACCACCGGAGATCAGCGTATGACATTTCACCTTAGATAGGCCCAAATCGCCGACCTGGCATCAGAAAGAAACCGGTGAACACAATATTCTAAACACGTAAACGAATTACAGTATGTTACACAAGAAGCATCTTATAAACCATGTCAATGAAAAATGTGCGTTTTTTTTAAAAAGATGATGCATTTTAAACAAGTATGTGGCTTATTATAAGAAACGAAAGATCACATCTACCACAAAATGAACCAGAATATGCGAATGCAAGGAGCAAAATAAAGGCACTACCTTGCATATTGGGCGGTGTGGATCTCGAAGATTGACAAGTAAGTTGTCACTTTTCAAATCAAAGTGTACTATCTTCTTTTCATGCAGGTACTCCATTCCGAATGCCACATCCATTGCAATCATGAGGCGCTTGCGCTTGTCCAGACACCTGATAAAATTAAATCTGCGTCAGATTTTGATCCCAATTGAAAATTACAAACAACAAAATGCCAAGCAAATACATTACTTCTCATTTTTCTGCAAGGCATTTCTCAGAGAGCCGTTAACCATATATTCTGTCACTGTTGCCACAGAACCTCCGGGTCCGTCAAGCACAACCCCATAGAAGGCTACCACATTGGGGTGGTGCAAGTCAGCAAGCTTGATGGCCTCATTCCAGAAATCATCTCTCTGTTTGAATACATAAACCACAACATACGGATTAAGTAAAAGAGGTATGAATAAATGAAATCTAAAAGTTTAAGAAACTAGTGTAACTAAAAAACAAACCATGCGCTCTTGTTCTGAAGGCTTCCCGGAAAAACACCTATCATTGATTCTTTTGATTGCAACATCGGTGCCCCTCCATTTTCCATGATAGACGGTACCAAAAGTTCCAGAACCTAATTCTCTCATCTCTTCAAGGTCACTGTTCTTTATAATCTGCCAAAAGAATAAGAAATCGGTCAATGTTACATGGTAATATCACAACATCACAATACATATTAATGCAAACCAAATTTTCACCTGCAACCGGCCTAGGCCATCTGCTACTGGAAACCCAAGATTTGGCTTATCTGCAAAGTTGGATTTGACATCCTAAAATAGAAAGCGGAAGTTAGAAGATAAACAATAGGAGAGCCTAGAATATTTTTTTCAGAGAGGGAGAGAATGCATACAAATAACAAAAAATTCTCACACATGCACATATATGAATTCTTAAATACCTCACTTTCTGATCTGTTTTTCATCCCTGCAGCATTGTTTTGAACCTCTTCATCTCGATTGGATTCATAAGCAGACTCATTTTTATCATGCAAGTAAGAAACTGATGGCGTAGATGACTGAAAAACACAAGCAGCTACTCCCTCAGCGACAGCTTGAAGTTCTTGCTTTATTTGTTCTTCTGCTGATCCTACGACAAAGAAGCAAAATAAAAAGAAAAATTCATATGAAATAATTAACTTATCTAGAAAGTAAAGGCAAATCATCGCTTAACTAACCTTTGGACGACGGGGCATGCTCTGAACTAAGATCCCTGTTCAAATTGCCCAGTGGCTGTTGAACTCCATCATCCATTCGCATTTCTGTATATGGTTCTTTTCTCAATTGTATTTTGGTTGGCTTAGGAGGCAATTGAGTATCCTGGCACAAACTCCAAGGATCTTGATTGCTGAACAGTGAGTTTGAGGAGTCCTGGGCACCAAAACCATTTGAGGTAATAACTTCCCTCTCGTTAGGTACCATCTTGGGCTGCAATCTCATATTCTTATCCTTCCATTCAGTAGGAGGTTGAATTCCATCAGTGAGATGGGTCGAAACAACAGGGGTTCCATAATTAGATTCGTAAGAATCACAAGGATATATTCCAACTCTTGATTGCAGATAAGATTCAGGATTTCCCCATATAGATTGTTGTCCTAAATCATAGAATTCTGCTGGCTGTGAACAATACCCATGTGAGACTTCGGCAGGGGGAGAAGCTAGTACTTCGGTTGGGTTAAAGTGATTCCTGCCAAATTTGTCAACGATGTTATCTACAGCCACCTCTCTACCCCCAACTTGTGGTGTTTTGTGATCAACATTGTCTTCCATTCTGGGTATATCCCAAGGTGATTTACCATGCTCCTTTTTAACATAAATTTCAGTGGGATTTATCCTGAGTGTCTCCATCCTCCCATCGATTTGTCTCAAATTATCATATGCAGTTGGAGATTCACGAACCAGGCATTCTGAAGTTTCAACAGGTGCGCCTCCAACAAGAGGTACATCTTGATTAAAAGGATCATTACCTAAATTTTCCTGTTTAACCTGGTAATGAAATGGCGTTGGATGTTGTTCAACAACATCGTCTTGACAACGCTGAGGAATACTGACCATGAATGCACCATTTGGTGATTGCACATCACCTCCTCTCTGGATAATGCCCTGTGGAGATGAAATCTGAGAGAGGCCAGTCACATCTGAATGAGATGTTATGAGACGAGGATCTACTGGAATTTGAACCCTAGGTCGAGCCTCAACTCCTTGGCCAAAATTACCTTCTCCCTTGTTCATCGGCTGAGCTCGCAAATTATCCTCCAGCCGAGGACTATAATAAGTTGGACTTGAATCAGATACCGGGCTTCCGCCAATGTCTCTCTGAACCTGTACCACAGTATCAGAATGTGCATGAGGCAATGCTATCTGACACATGTAACAGTCCTGGAACTTTGTGGACTTCTCGGGATACACTACCTGTTGGTGAGATACCAATGCATCATGGTAAATCACATGCTCTGGTGGTTGAACTTGATGCCATCCGTAAGCACCTCCTGCTGTTGTTGAGGGTACTTGAACCTGATAGGAATTATAGCTTTGTTCAGCAGGAAGCTGGACGACCTTGGGAACAAAGGTACTCTCGCCTACATACTTATCCAACCGAGTCTGTTGTGGATGGATCAATGGCTGAAGCACACTTGGTCTTATATTAACATGAGAAGACGAGGGAGTCATTGTCATGTGCACTGCAGGAATGAAGTGATGCGGGGTGATGCCAGCAATACTATCACCGTATTGCTGTTTGGTGAATACAGGACCAGCAGTCCCCAATAGGTGAGGACTTGGGAAACCCATCTGAGAAGGAAGCTGGATATGGTCTGCCCGTGTCATAACCTCTTGGCGAGGACCAACATAAGTTTGCAGATAAGGAGCAGTAGATGAAATGCCAATTCCAGGTTGCTGCTGTGATACTGTAACAGGCACAGATCTTTCTAATTCACCTTCCGGATGAGAAGATGGTGTTTGGGGAGGCCCAGACTTAACCACAGGAATGACCAATGGAATTGTAGAAACTTCAGAATAAATTGCAGGCTTAGGATCCACAAATACCAGCCTTGTACTAGCATCATGAGAAGTAGCTGAATCCTCTTTCGGTGATAACTTGCCCGGTGATGGAAGTCCAGTATTATCCCCCTGACCAGGAACTGAGTTATCAACAACATCAGTTCCACTAAAATCAGAATTTTGAGTTGAAGTTGCACTTGCATTGCTCTCCTTCCTCACGATACCAACACTCACCCCATCCGTAATCCCATTGACAGCATCAACATATCTCTGCTCACTATTATGTAAATCCCCAATTTGTACGACAACAGATGGATCAACTTCAGTAGCAGAAAACAAAAATACCCTTAACTTTGCTGAACCATCTGGAGATCTCTCGACCAACTTCCCATATTCATCCTTCATATTGTCAAGATCATCAGCACATGAAACCGACACCAGTGCATCGAGATCCTCATCGGGGAGCTGGTATTTAATGACCACAGGTTGCCCATATGTACCCACCATCTTCTGCACTAACTCATTGAAGCTCACATCTCTCCGAACACTAATAATCCTTGTCTGCCCTCCAACATACCTCAACATTCCATCACTTGGTCTGGGCAAAATCTTTCCACCAAAGCTGCACAGAAGCTTTATTTTCTTCCCAGACACGGAATCTTCTCCACCGTCATCACTTGCTTGTTCAGTCCCACTGCCACGGCTGCCCAAATTGGCATTATAAACGTTCCCCGATGTCAAATCATTCCCAGTCTGATCAGCAACATTGCCACTGACCTTATTGCCTAAATTGGGACTATAACCGAACCCAGCTGCCATATCATTAACTCCATGATCTAAACCACTGCCAGCACTCCTATTAAACATATTTGAACTACAGTCGGAAGGCCCAGAAGCAGCGGTTGTAGTAGCAGAGCTTACAAGATCAACATCATTTCCGCCGACCCGACTGCCCAAATTAGGACTGTATCCAATTCCAACACCTACGGCAGGGTTCACACCTGGATGCCCCACCGGCACAGCAATGCGGGGGCCAGGGCACCACGGGGCCACCCCCGACAATGCATTTCCATACCCTAGGCCAACATGCCCAGCCTCCGAGGCAACCGGTGCCTGGTAAAAAACGGGTATTGAATGAGGGCTATTAACTTCACGAACCAGGTGGCTGGGGAAAAATTCATCAGGGTTTCGACCAGCTGTAGTAGCCTGCGCAATGCGGCGTTCTTCGGCCACAGTTCGAGCTACATTTAACTGTCTTAATTCTTTGGGAAAAGAATTTTGATCAAACGCCATATCTATAATTAATAAAAAAAATTTAAAAAAAATTCAAAATTCAATCAAGGGTCTGCAAAGTCAATTCTAAATAAGAAAACCCACGATCAAAATTCGATAAAGCTAAAATCTTTTCATCTGGATTGCGATAAAGCTAAGGTCTCTTCATCTGGGATTTTCATTTTATGAATTCTAATTTAAGTACTGAAGCTTTTCTAATCATCTGCTATAAACCCTAGCCAGATTGCACCAAACTATAACAAAATTTCACAGCTTTACATCCAAAACAGGGGACAATAAACACAAATAATATATAAAAAAAAACACACACACACACACAGAAATTAAGTACCAGATTGAAACGTTGGCGTTTGGAGGAGAGAGAGTGTGTGGAAGAGATAAGATGGAGGAGAAGAAAAAACAGAGAGAGAGAGAGAGAGAGAGAGTCCGAGTCGGTGGAGTGCAGTTTCCAAACTCCGAAGGAATCAAAGCTCACAGTGACAAGCGTCCCCTCCTCAGCTCCTTGGCACTTTCTCGCTCTAAAAATCTGGTCTTTTTATTGTTCCATCCATCGTTGAATATTTTCCGGGATGGGATTTTATTTTCTCGGGAAAATGATGTGTTTGTGAAGAAAATGGCAGAGTGGCTTACGAGAAAATTTTTGGTTTTTGGTTTGAAGTCTTGGAGAAGAGAGAAGAGAGAAGGTGACCGGGGGAAGCCACGTGGAATGTTTCATGCAAGATTATGATTGATCAGTGAAAAAGTGTAGTATTATGTGTTGTTGGGAACTTAGGAGTACTATGTTTAAGATAGTGACATATACAAATAATATATAAACATATATATATATATATATATTTTTTTTTTTTTTCTTCGTTTCTATAGATTTTCTCGATATTTTGAATTTGATGGCTTTGTCGAGGATTCTTTAATATGTCGATAATATATTCTGGTATATCAAATATTATGATACAAATAATTAAATATTTAAAAATAATTTAACTAATAATATAATGAGACTTGATGTACCAAACTATGTATTCAGTAGACTTCAAAATTTCCTGACATTGTGGCAAGGTAGGAGAAGACAAATACAAAACTAAAATCTTGGAAAGTCCTTCAAATACCACATTAAATTATACTATGCAACATATTATGTAATTAATACTTTATGATAGAATTGTTGGTAGTGATTTCGTATCTACTTATGGTTACTTTTTTTCACTGCAATCATGCCATTTTAATCACAACTTAATTAAAGCCTTAACTTCTTATTTTTGTTCGTGATCAATCTTTAACTACTTTGATCGCATGATCATGGTCAATATAAATCATGATTGTTTTACTAATTAGGGTTTCAATCGTTCAATTTTATTTAATTTTTTGTTAATACAAAAAGTAATGAATATTAAAGTTTAAACACATGCCATCAGAAAATTAAAAAAAAAAAGATAAATATAAGTTATGAGTTTATGTTAAAGCATTACCACTGTTTTAAAAATTCCGCCTAGTGCTATCAAGGTCCTGTCTAGGCTCTGGACAACAAGTCACCATTCTGATGATTCATAGACGATTGAAAATTATGAAAAAACGCCTAGACTTGTTTAAGTAACTATTCATACTTAAGAGTAAATTATTAAAAGAAACAATGTATGTCTGTAATTCTTATGAACTAAAGTATTTACAGTAAGAAATAATTAAGTTAATGCATGCCATATTGTTGTATACTATAACTTAACGTAACTTTTGTATTTATCCCGAAATTGCTAACTTCTTTCCTGGTCTGAATAGGGCAACTTCACAATAATTGGATTATTCTTTGTCTACTATATTTTTCTGGATTCATATCGACCGTTTGAAGGACATCTTCGACTTTCATCGAATCGGTGGGTGATGGGTGGGCACGGGCCGGGCCGGGCCCAAAATTGAAGAAACCGGACCGACCCGTTTATAAATAACACAGGGTGGGGCGGGGTTTGGATTTTTCAAAATAAGATCCAGACCCAACCCGGCCCTTTTGAAACGGACCGGTTCCTATGGGTCCCCACGGGTCCTCACCTTCCGTTCCCTCCCTCCTCCATCGCCTACCTCCTCAACTCCCTCCCCACCCAGATCGTCTCCGCCAACAACTTTTCCGATGTCGACCCCATCCCCACCGGCACTCCGGTCGTCGTCCCTGTCAACTGCTCCTGCTTTTCCAACAATAATTACAGAGGCGAGTTCCGGCACCTCCACCCAAAATTCTAAAAGCCACATTTTTGGGGTCAGCCTTTGGAGTTTCAAACAATGGTGCCTGAAACGTCTGAAATCAAAAGCACAAACGCCAAAAGAAAAAACCGAAATCATCAAAATCCCAAGAATTCGATTTCGAAAACAAAAACAACAGTTACAAGCACAGGATGAGAAGACTTACCAGAGTCTCTTTGTTGACATCGGTAAAAATGGAGTCAACCCATTTTTTGACCACTCGAATTAAGTGCCAAGATTTCAAAGAGAAGGATCAGCTACTCGTTCTTACATTCTTCAACGCCAAAGCCGGAATCATAACATGCAGTCAACCCATTTTCCAAAACCCAGAAATATTTTCTTCCTCAAACCCAGAGAACTTTCAACCCAATAAGACAAATCAACCTCAGATCATACCCCCAGAGAGATTGCAGAGATTGAATTCAGTAAATTACCTTAATTTGGGGAGGAGATGAGACGATGTTGTTGGCCGATTTCGATTCGTAGGACGAAATGACGGAGAGCGCAACAAACTGACGAAGTATTTGAGCAGAGCTCAAGTTGATGGAGATAGAGAGATGAACTGATGGAGAGAGAACGACGGAGTCGAGCAGTAGCAGTTCTGTTTATTGCATGGCAGTCCAGTCCTGGATCGTTTTCTGGGTTTGGAGCTTCGCAATCTTCGTCTTCTCCGATGGTGAGATGATTTCGTGAGACGTGACACGTTTGGTGGGCCTAGTGGCTGCTGTGATGTCGACGCCGTCGAGGGGTGGGAGGGAGAAGAGAACGAGAACGAAGAAAATGGGGTAATCTGGGAGTAAGGAGTGGGGGAAAGGGACTGAGCGAGTAAAGCAAGTAGAACGGGTCGGTTCGGGGCCCCGGAATTCTAAAATTATGGAACCGCCCCGCCCCTATAGATACCTTCTCCCCGCCCCGCCCCGCCCCATTTTGTCTCTACCAAATTAGGCCCCGCCCTGAACCCGCCCCGACCCGCGGGTCTTGTACCTGTTTGCCCAGCCCTAGGTGATGACACATCATCAAAACTGGAATTGCGATCCTCTGAATTTCTCTGCCCGAGAGTATAAATTCTAAGAAATAAAACTATTCATTTTAAATCTCACACTAACTCACTGCATACAAATAAAGCGTATGAATCTCTTATACTAACAACCCAAATCTCTTAATCCTTGGCTTTCTAACGCAGAGATTCCGAGAGATTTTCAATTCTCAAAACTGGGAGGATATGAGATATATTTTCCTTGTTTTTTATAATTTTTTTAAGGTATAAAAAGTTCGACATCAAAGAGGAATAAATCTTTATAAGAAAAGGAAAGAGAAAATAATATGGAAACTAACATCAGCAAGTCTTTTACTTGTTTGGATGTGGTTGGCCCAAATCCTTTGCTTGATGTTAAAACAAAAAGTAAATTAAACTTCCATACGCGGTTTCATTATTCTTTTTGAAGATTGACTAAAATTCAAGAGAGTAACATATATTTTGGGTAAAGAATGAATGTTTAAAAGTTAAGCATTTTGAGCTACGACTTTGTGTCTCACAACTCACAAACATGTTCACCATTGAGTTTTATGTGGTTTGATTGGAAGGAAGGCGCGCAGTTTCTATGAAATAGAAGAAACTTAACGCCAAACAGGTTTCGAGAATTAATCCTAATTTTAACACGCAGAGAACTAACCTTGTTTCAATAGATAAGGAATCCAAGTTCTTCTGCTACAAGAAAACCCTAAGGCATAAAATACTAAGAGCTCGTTTGGATGTACTTTTAAAATGTCTGAAAACGCTTGTGATTAAATTGATTTTGAGTTTCAAAAGCACTTTAAGTGCTTCCTGCAAGAAGCACATATCTGGTGCTTCTTCTCAAAAGCACTTAAAAGTGCTTTTCTAGGATCCATTTGGATTTTATTAAGGATTGGTATCAAAAACGCTTTCAATCATTTTAAAAGCACATCCAAACTAATCCTAAATATACCCTTACATATTAATAAAAAACCAAATTAACTTTTCCAACAACATGAGCACCGATGTAGCGATATTCCAAACCTATCAATTAAGCGGCAGTATGTGTTGGTAACTTTTCGCGCAACGTAGCTTTATTATTCTGGACCTTGACAATTTTCATCTAAGTTCTTTACACCGAAAGAATCAGCACCAAATTAACGATATTAGTCAAACAAATTAATTCATGTCGGTATTATAAAAGTATACTAACTAATCGATATTACATCATTCTTATGTGACTCTAGTATCTATGGCGCACTAAAAGTTAGGTAAAAGAAAGAGATCTGTATGGTACTTGGCTCGATCGTCTTTAGCAAGTAGATAATCCTACCCCTGTTAAGTTGTCGTTCCTCCAATAAGCAACAAGGACTTGAAACCCTACATTTTTTAGTATATGTATCCTTCCATGTCTGAAACACCCTAATCATTTTGCTATAGATAATAGAGGTGTGACAACGATATGCATACCAATACGTAGTTGAAGAGAAGAAGAAAATGAGTTCCAGAATCAGTCGCGTTTGCATGGGCTAACTAGTCCTAATCGGCTATGCTTTGTCGGATTTATGCAGATTGATTCTTATCACTCATGTTTATAAAAACGGATAATTAAAAGCGATTAATTCTAACACTTCTCCAAAAAATAATTGACTAATTGTGGAAATGTGTGAGATGGAAAGTAGCCCTCAACTTGCATTGTTTTATTTATAACATGTGTGTGCGCGCGCGCAATATGCCCTATTGGCTGCAGCGTAGATATAAATTGAGAGTCCCAAACAGTTAGGACAGTAGTAGGCCGATAGAGGATAAAGAAGTGGTGAATAAACAACTGGCACCACATGGATGGAGACAGTATCATATTGTTCCTTTGTGGGAGAATTCAGAACATAATTAGCAAACTAATCAGTAGTGTAAACAGTAATTAAACCAGCATAGGTTTCTCCTAATCTGTACATTTGACCAATCCTAGGCTCCTAGCTATCTAGTAAATCTCATGTTGATGAATCCGTCGATGTTAAATATTACAACAAACGTAGAAGAAGGATCAACAAAGTACAAGTGCATTTAATTAACTAATTGCTATTTATATGTTTAAAGAAAAATGCTAAGGAAATTTTCAAAAGTGAGACTCTTAATTGACTCTTTGTCATCTCATGTTTTTGACACAATGTTTTATAATGTTGACACATAAATTGACGTTAATTAAATTGTCAACTAGATGGCAGAGATTTCATCAAGAATTAATCCCACTTTGAGAGAAAGTCTCCTTACCATTTCTCATGTTTAATTACTAGGTTAGGTCACTTAGTACTACAGTTTAGTAATATTTCTCTTTACTTATAAGTAATAAGAGATCTTAGTTTTGATTCTCGTCAAAGACGAATTTGAACCACATTATTTCTAGCTCATTGTGAGGTTAAACTCACTCATCCCCCTTAAGCGTAAATAATATCGTTTGTTAAAAAAAAAAATACTAGGTTAGGAATATTTTGGAAGGTCATGATCTAATGGGCTGCTACACATTTGGCCGGGACAAAATCGAGGCAACTGGCTCCTTTAGTTGTTTGACATCATCTACCTCATGGTGCGTGCTTCTTGTTTTGCAGCTGCAGGAATTGCTTAATTATTCGCTGTCAAAGTATCACGAGTTCTTGCAGAGTTCTTGCAGAGTTCTTGCAGATGTGAGAGAGTAGCAACATTAACAAGAACGGATGCACTTAAGGAAAGGCCATCTTCTTTTTCCTTTTTTTTTTCTTTCCTTTTTTTATTATTATTTATTTTAAATACAAGACAATTTAGAGTATGGGCATTAGCCATTTAACATTTTTGGACCCACCATATGCCATTAAATAATTTACGGTATGAGAATTAGTCATTTAAATGAGATAACTTTAACGAAAAGCTCATGGTACTATTTACTATAACGAAAAATCATATTTTTTATACTAAAAAGTCAATCATGGTACTATTCACTTTACATTTTATTTTGTTTTTTTTCGTTAAAACTTAAAGTTTTCAAGTCATTTTCATTAGTTTTCCCTTTTAAACTACTCATGTGGCCCCTCTCCTCATTGGATTTGCCCCTCGTAGCATGGGCATCGTCATCTTCATTCACTACTTACGCCCCCTCGTAGTATGGTCGTCTTCTTCATTCACTGGTTGCCGTATCAAAACTGGGCCTGGGTCGACTACGTACGCGTGCATGCGTGCATGCATGCATTAATGCGTGAAAATTGAGCAAGAGAGAAGGTACATGCGAATTGCAATTGTAATTAACTATACATGCTGGGAACTTCCGCAAATCGAATTGATGGGGTGAAATTAATCATGCAAACTCATTCAGATTCTATTAAATTTCTTTATTATTTGAAATTTTGTGATGATCCAGTGATATATAATTAAGTTATTCCCAATATATATGTATACTTGACAGCAAGCATTCATTCCCAAATTTCCCAGCCAAAATATAAACTATACAGATTTAACCTAATTCAGAACTGATGCAGAAAAATAAATTGAAGGTAAAAAAACATAGCAACATTAATTAGTAACCGTGCCAATATATACACCCCCATGAAAATTAATTAACAAACCATATTTACGTTTATGTGTATTATGAAGCCTAATGATTAATTAATTATTAAGAAGGGATTAATTGCTGAGGTCTTGCCTTTGGATTATAAGCTAGCTGTAGGCAGTTATCTCCTTGGACGCAGGCGGAGAAGCCACAGAGTCCTGCGATGTTCGAGGCAGCGAATGCGGCAATCGGGAGGAGAATCCCAAGAGCGGGTCATCCTCGAGGTTGGACTCCTCGTGATCAAAGTTGAGGGCGTCGCTGAGTGCGTCATATTTGAAATCGGCTGAATGATGTCTCCGCCCCGCGCGGCCATGGCCATTACCACGTCCATGCATGCGCCCAATCAAACTTCTGCACTTGTCTTTCAATTCTGCAAACTCGTAATGATTGTTGTGGTGGTAGTGGTGGTGATGATGCCCAGACCACGAGGACCGGGGATTAGGGGAGAATGAGGAGGTTTGCACGAGGCTGATATTATCAGCCTCGTGCTGAGCGGGAGGCGCCGTGAGGGAGCCGTGGCAGAGGGAGGAGCGGAGCTTTTGTTTGAGGGAGTTTGGGGAGCAGGGTTCGTGGTGGTTCTCCATTATTTTGATTTGTGTGGAGAGGTTAGGGGGTAGTGGTGGTGGTGGTATTTGTGTTTTTATTTGGGAGGAGGAGGAGGCCCCGTGGGGAAGGTGCAATGACGGATGAGGGCACGTAGGTTTCCGGATTTCACGGGATGCTTTTGGGGTTTCTGGTCATTTGACTTTGTTCAGAGATTATCGCTTTTTAGGGTCTTTTTTAATTTTTTTTTTCTTTCCATAAATCTGAAAACCATGTTGGGCCAGAATTTGAAGGTTAATATTGTGGTCCATTTGCATGACATATGGGCTGGGCTCGAATACAAAATTAGAATGTGGGCTTGAACATAGCATAGATTTTATGGTGATGTGATTAGTTTTTCTTGTTGCCCAATTAAGAAAACTACGTGATTATGAGATGAGATTTGGTGCCAATGCGGTTAAGGGCTGGTTTGGTATTGTTGTGCTTTGGAAAAAAACTGTTTATGCTGTGCTGCGAGAATAAACAACTGTGAAATAAAGTAGTAGAGTGTTTGGTAAACTTTTTTGTAAAAATGTTTTTAGCAAAAAAAGCAGTGTTAAAGTGTTTGGGAAACACAACATCAACCCAGCATCAACTCTCGTCCGTTCATCATGTCGCCACGCCACCTACCCCAAAATCTGCCTTCGCACACTCTCCGACTACCCGGGCCCAGCCAAGATCCCCACGACCTCGCCCAGGCGTCCGTGAGCGTCAACCTTGCCCGCACCCGCCTCGTCTCCGGCTTCCTCGCGCAGCTCTCCGCCAACTTCCAGGGGACAAAGATGGAGCGCTCAGCAATAGGCGACTGCGTGGACCTGATGTCGTTGTAGGTGGACGAGCTAAGCGAGATGCTCGGAGAGATGCAGCACGTCCGGTAGGAGACGTTTCGGTTCCAGATGAGCAATGCTCAGACGTGGCTTAGCACCGTCTCACGGACGACGACACGTGTCTCAACAGGATTCAGGAGGCGAATGTGAAGCGGAAGATTAAAAGCTGGGTTTTGCAGCTTTGTGTTTTTGATTTTTTTTTCACCCAAAATTGTGAAAAAAAAACTGAAGTTGAATATTTACCAAACACAAAAAAGCTCCCATTTTTTTTTATACCCACTTTTTTCAGAATCACCTTAACACCAAACCAGGGCTAAGCGAGTTGAATTTTTTTTTTTTTTTTTGGTCAAACAATAGATTTTGTTAGATTAGTTATTGACGGGATTCAAACCCATGTCGTCATGCAAGGGCTCAACACCTTTTCACCACTGTTGTAAAATACCACTTGCGTTAAGCGAGTTGATTAGGACAATGTGTGTGTGTGTGTGTGTTTTTTTTTTGTACCTGATTTCAAATTTTCGTTATTATGAGTTAAGATTAGTTTAGAATATCACATTGTCGGACAAAAAAAAGGAAGATTTCGTTAAAATGAACAGTACCGGAAACTTTTCGTTAAAGTTTCCTTTTATTTACTAGAAAGCCCAAAGAAACATTACAAGAAGAGATTTGGTTGATCACGTGGCTCACCCTTGTCCCTTAATAAGTGCCAGGTTTTCAGTTCTTAGCAACACGGAGCACCACTGTCTCATTCGACGCACACCTCTTGCACTTGGTGGAAGCTTTCGGTTAAGTTGCACTGAAACTCCCTCACCCTTACCATCCCATTTCTCTCACCTGTTCTTTGTTTTGTTTTGTCTCCTCATCTTTTACTTCTCTTTTGCTCATTTTCGTTGAAGAATATAGTCTCACATCGAAAACCTGACCGCAGTAAGCACTATTTATTTTTGTTTTACCAGTAGTAGGGCGTTGAACCGTCTCTGAAACTTTAACGGTTTTCACTCGTACATAATTGAGAGGAGAGAGATGAAGATGATTGATGCAGATTGTATATACAACCATCAATGGTATGGACCCCTCTTTTGTCTGCCAGTATATTTTGTTTCCATCTTATTGTTTAACTTCCCTCTTCTTCTTCTTCTTCATTTCTTTGGAAAATATTTCAGGACCTAGCAGCTTTTCATGGTGGAAAAACTGGATCATTTATAAGAGAAATATATACATATATATATAGAGCTACACTTGTTTTCTTTGTCGGGTTTTGAGTTGTTGTAATTTGGAGTTTGAAATTAATGGCTGGAATGCTTCCTGGTGTGGAATGCGCTCGGAGGAGACGAGTCCATCAGAGCGGAGAGTCACCGTGTGTCGGCGGCATCAATGGCAGCACCAGGCGCTCTTCTTTCTGTTTGTATGCTAGCAACCATGATTCTCACCACACCTCCACCTCTTCACTGGTAATTCTATCGCTCTCTTAAGTGTTTTTCGCACTCTCATTTTCTTGGAAGCATCCGATTTTTCTTAAAGAATGAATCAAACAAGAATCAATCGAGGAAAAGAAGAGAGCGCAGAAGGAGAAACGAGAAACTGGACTGTGAAAATCGCAATCCTACTGATTAAATTACAAGCAAATATCATTTTCTCCTGTTGTTTGGATGATTTTTCATTATCATTGTTTCAATTCGCATGTTCTAATCATTACTAACAGTATTAATTTATTGGACACAATAGCAAAGAAGCATACTGAACCAAGCATACATGGATGAGAAGCTGGGAGTGGAAGCCAGAGAAGCCAAGGGGAGATTAGATGAAAGACTGAGAACACAAAGAAAACCACAACCCAAGAGGTAATTAATTTACCAATATGTGTTCCGGCTATGAAATAAATTGTTGCTGACGTATCAATAATGCCTCGATATCCATGTTATTGATGCGTTCTTGACAATATCGATGAAACAATTGTTCCTTCATGCACATAAAATTTCTTAACAATAATGGTTCTTGCATTAACATACGCGACGGGAATAAATTTCCTCTCACTCTTTTCTCCTTTGCAATACCTGTTTATTTTTGTCTCTCGATTGTCGATATGTTTTAACTGTGTGTTTTGTTATATTTGTGACAAATTTAGGCATACTAATGGGGGTAACAAAGGACTGAAATGTGTGGATGGAGGAGGAAGATCATCTGTGGTCCTTGGGGAGTTGCAGAAAGAAGTTTACGGAGCAAACAAGAGTAGTAGTAGTAGTACAAGTGGGTCAAAGAAGTTCAGCTGGTCAAAGCTGACCTGGAAGTCATCGGACCAGGATGAGTGTGCCGTCTGCCTGGAGAGGCTCAGGCCAGGTGAGACCCTGGTGCACCTGCCCTGTGCCCATAGGTTCCACTCTGGTTGCATGGTTCCATGGCTTCACAACAATGCCCATTGCCCCTGTTGCAGAATGGAGATTATCTCCTAGTAATTGTATTGGTAATTTGGTAAATGCAAATTGTAAAATATAGATTGAGCTTGCAGTTGCAGTTGTAGAGTTGGTTTGAAGTTTGAGCAATTAACTTTGTGGTGCTAATTGCTTGGTTACCATATGTTTTTGTTAAAGTGAATAGTTGCCAAGTGGTCTTTGTGTGAGTAAATAGTTTATGCAAATTAGTTGGAGATTATAATTCCAGACATTAATCTTGATGTAGGACAAGATATGGGTCAATTTCGATAAAAAAAATATCTAGAAAATAAAATATTTCAGAGTTTGCAAAGAAGAATTAAAGTCGGGCTATATCGGATTTAATCAACATAGCGACAGAAAGGGCAACAAGAGATATTATGGTGCTAGAATTGAGCGTAATATGTCGTTTTTGAAGAGAATCGCAAGAAGATCAAGACTCATGGTTATAATATAAGCCCGTCGTGTTTAAGGCCATTCGAGGTTGTTTAAACTCCCAAAACAACATTTTTGAAATCTATAATAAATTTCAGACTTTTCAATTTCAGTCCGAATTCATGCTGTTTAATTTACTAATAAGACCTTGAGCTTTCCGAGGGGCTGTGTTTGTGTCTTTTTAAGCCATTTGGTTCCGAATGTAATGTATCAATTCAAGAAATAATCAAACAACCTTTTGATTTTATCCATCTCTGATGGAATCCAAAAACCTTTGCTCTTCATGATTTACGTTTGTAATCCTTATATGCTCGTGCTGCATCATATCTCTTCCACAAATCTTTCGGGAAAAATGCTTGACTCGTTATATGTAAGTAGTGTTTTCTCATAACAAACAAATCACAGCATGACTTTTATAAACGAACTTTTTCGGTTATCATTTTTGCAAGTCGCTTTAGTATATGTGATACACATAAGGAATAACTCTTTAATTGCTGTAAAAAGTTGAGCATTATTCCAAAATGCTCAATGATTTCCAAATTATTGAACCAACATGTGATCTCCAATACAAATTTTTAAGAGGTGCAATCCCTTTTGTGAATGAATGTAATTGCACTACATATCACTATCTATCCATCCAACCTCCCCACCTTGAAATTGAATATCAGATGAGAGAAAAGGCTCCACTCATGTGACTGGTGGGACAAGAACAGGTGAATTATAGGACAGTCTTTGCTGTCTTGGTTGACCTTTTTCTTGTTTAGTGGAAATCATTTGTTCTTGCACTAATCAAATGTTAATACCAATCTTGGCTTCCAATTAAGGGAGATCATGGTGAGATCATAACAATTTAAGTAGCGAAAAAGATCGGCAGTGGCGGATCCATGAGTTTTACGTTAATAAGTGAGGTTATAAAAATTTGGTGTGGTTTCTTACTTAAGTTTTTTTTGGTGGGTGGGTCTTATCGATGGTGGTGCTTGAGCCTTCAGAGATTGAGTAACGAGGATAGAAGTTGAGTGAAGTTAGTGAATTTGGGTGAAATAGAGGATAAGGGTAAAAAATGACAACTGGTTTGACATAGTGCGAGGGTAGTAAATGGGATACAAACGTAAACCTAAGAATCGAAAATGAGATTTGCAGCCTTACTTCATCCTGTTTTGATTAGCTGTTGGGTGCACAAAATCCGAGTCATTTTCATTAAACAAGTTTGCCATAAAAATGGAATAATAAGTTAAGACTAAACTAGATAAAAGATTTGGTTCTCTCCAACAAGACCGAAAAAATATCATTAAAATATATTCTACGCTTTGAAGGTGGAATGTCATTTTCTCTTATAAAAAATGAAGCATGCTAACTTGGATTTTATCCTAATTTGGGTAAAATCTTCTTTTCCTACCCGAATCCTTGGTTTTGTGTCACTACTGGCTAGCTGGAGGTCACTAAAGAGTGGATCCAATTTAGCTAATTTATCTGTCTTGATTATATAGATGGAGAGATGATTAAGCAAGAATAAAGATAAACTTTGATTAATTATTCGTTGATTGATTGAAGTGAGTGACGCAAGAGTCCAAAGTTTTCAATGTGATGTGTGACTAAGACATAACTCGGAAAGGATGAGCGGCACGAATAAGGATTGTTTACGTCAAAGTGAAGACAATGTCGTGATCGAAATTGAGCTGAAATTAGGAGCAGTATGAATTTTGAAAACTATACAGGTTTTACAGCAAAGAGTTACCATATGAAAAAAAATCACGGTTCTTTAAAATTTTATTTTCAGCCCACTCTTGCTTACTATTTTGTGCCCCTCCAGGCTTTAGTACATGTTTCCTGGTGCGATAAGAGCTTGTGGCGGTTCTGACGATCTTGACACAATGTGGGAATTCGGTTCTGATGATCTTGACACAATGTGGGAATTCATATTTCTTTATTTTATAAATATCCATCTTGTGTGGGATGAGAATTTAGTCTTACTTCTTGACTATTTATCTATGCTCTGATACTCGAGTATGTATAAATAGGTTCATAAAAGAAAATTAATAAAAGAAAAATTAAAAAAAAAAAACTTTTGCCTAGGGGCAGGTAGGGAACGACGCCGTTCGGTGGACCGAATATTTTCATTATTTTGGCACCTTGCGAATTTTACCATTTTAGACTCTTCCCTCAACGGCTAGTTTCCTAGTGACCGTTTTCCCGTCTCCCAAATTTCAAATCTGAAATCGACCTTCAACCCACCATTAATCTTCTTCACATACCGCAACTCCCAGAAATCTCCTTTCACTTTTCGAAAAACACCCACAAAACCAAATCCAAATCCAAATCCAACTTCCCGAATTCGATCTCTGTTAAACCCACTTGGCAATTCAAATCAAGGACCCAGAATTTCAAAAATGGTATCTTCATACGCGCCCGCATACTACTCCACAATCCACGACTCCATGACCTCCCTGTGCAAGTCCATTCTTCCCTTCAGCTTCAAGAAGCGGCGGTTGCCCGCGGCGGAGCAGAGGCTTTCGAAGCTGCAGTCGGATAACCTCAAGTGGCAGCAGGACTCTTTCCACCAGATTCTGAACTTGATGGGTCTTCACAAAGAAGGCATCTTGGCTGAGACCGAGGTGTCCGCTTTCCGATTGCATTTGCTCGAAACCCTCATTGCCTCTGAGGTGGCGGAGCACGAACAGCCGGTTATTCTGAGAGACAAGTTGCTGTTCTTGCAGGTAAAATACCAGTCTGCAATCTCAACTCTTTCCTTTTTTTCATTTCGATTGGATTTTCTTTCTTGGTTTTATGAGTAACCAAAAATGTTTAGGAGCTCTTGTATGCGAAATGCATATCGGAAGACGAGTACCATTCTTCGAAAAGGCCGTTGCTGCAGCGATTAGAGGCACAGGGAGCTGAGATCGAGGCCAAAGATATAATCGCTTCTGGGTCGCTGCCAGCGAAGGATCCGAAAGCGAATACAGATCAAGAGCAGTGGTCGGAAATTGACTTGAAGGATGAGAAATGCTTGCTAACGAAGGAAAAAGAGGGTTCGAATTCGAAGAACAAACTGAAACACAGCTCGGCAGTGAAACAAATCAAAGGGGCAGCTTCGGTGTTGGGATTTGTATCACCTTACAAACATGGGAAAAACAGGGGAGAAAAGAGCATATTCGATTTGCCTGATTCGTCAAAATTCTCTTCTTCCAGCTCTTCTAAGCATCAAGCAGGAGATCAATCATCGATTCTTATGCCGGAAAGCTTGCCACAGATGCTGGTGAAAGAGAGCGGCAGCGCAGATCGAACAAGGAGGAAACCGTTTAGGAGTCTGTTTCAGAGAGAACAGAAAGAGGGTCAGGGAGATCATGCCCACGAAAACGAACAAACACCTTCGAAATCGGCAAAAAAGCAATGGGGTTTTGATGGATTCAAGAAATGGAAGAGGAATGACTCGGAGGACGAGACAACTCCGCTGCCGCTAAACGAACGATCGGATAGTGAGGCTCACTTGAAGCTTGTTCCAATCCCCATGGGTGAAGGGCCAGACACTAAGCTCATAAAAAGAAGGCTGCTTTCGGATGGTTCTCCTTCCGATTTCTTCATTGACAAGGTTCAAAACTGTTTGATTTAATTTCGTAATTTGCTGGCTAATATTTGAAGCTTGATCCGAAATTGAAGGTTGTTTTTCTTTCTTTTTGTATGATCTGAAGGTTTTAGGGGAGAAGATAAAGAAGGAGCTGTCAAGAATTCAGACAGAGCTTTGCGCTTCAAATCCAAATCTTCGATTCACGTAAGCCTTTCGATGAATCTTTCTTAACATATACATACATTGGTATCGAAAAGCAATCTTTTTGTATCGAAAACATATGAGTTTGATCCTTGTGATTTGCTCAGGAATGAACAAATTGAAGCAATTTCGACGAGGCTTCCCATGGACAAGGCTGACCTGAAGAAGTTCTTTCCCAAGTGAGCAAATCTTCTCTAACTAAAACCATCGCCCCTTTGCACTTTCTCTCTTATTTGTCATTGATTTTTGTTTCGTTTTCAGGTCGTGGTGCGATCGGTATGGAGAAGTTGTTCTGGACGTGGTGAGGAAAGAGTTCAAGGAGCATGTTGGGGAGATGGAGAGCTTGAGAAATGCAGCAAGAGAGAAACACGGTATCCACTCAGCGCGATGGACTACATTCCAAGATGACGAGGAGAACTGTCACCCGAATCTCTTCGCTCCGCCGCGAGACAACAACCACAATCATACTTCAAAGTTCCATGAAACCAATCCGTTCTGTGATGATCACATTCGAACCACCCCCAGGAAGCTGAGATCGAAACCGGCAGCTTATACACAGGAGCAGAACCAGAACCAGAACCAGAATCCCTTTTGGATCCCGGGGCACGGCTACTAATGCATTTTTAGAGTAATTGCTTAATATGTATTTTGATTGAGAGATCGCGTAATATGTTGTATGAACTTTGAGAGAAGAACTCTGTTCTTCCAAGCATTCAAACTTTATGTTTGATTTGTAAATGTAGGCAATGTATCATCTCCTTCAATGTTTCGGAATTCGATTCGCTCCTTGATTTTTATTTTCTTAGTTCTTCTCACTCACTCTTTGAAATCCTCCAGGGGCCTTCATGCAAATATCCAACATGCGTGTAATACAAGAAACAAATAAATCGAAACATACGACATGATCATCAGGAGTTAGGGTTACTTGCGACGCAGGCAAAGTGGCGGAATTGGATCGGAAATCAAGTTAAAAACCGCAAATTCGGCAGCAATAGGAATCTTTTGCGGACACCTGAACCCGAGTCGTCTTTCTAACCAGAGACTATACTTTGACAACAAAACTAGCAAGATTTCTTCAAGACGTTCAAGTAAAGGCAAAGGAATCTGCAAGCTTTTGAGCAATAATGGAAGGTACGTTACCAATAATTCCAGCAAGAAACCCACTATTAGAAAAAGATAAAAGAAAAGGCAGATGACGCTTCACCGCAGTGGAGAAAAACAATCATGCTTATACACCTTGGTGCGGATTAAAGAAACTTTACAACGTTACAAAGAACTTCAAGACATTATAGCCATCCTTGGGTTTCAATCCCTAAATAACTTCAAGACATTATAGCTAACCTTGGGTTTCAATCCCCACCGATCCCCTCGCCCTTAACAATTATCAATCTAACTTACTAACGCTATCGTTTGTCAAAAAAAAAAAAAAAAAAAAAACACATAACCAACAAAAACACCAAGGTAAAAACGGAATATACTAAAAGGAAAAAAATAAAGAGTTTTAACGAAACACTCCCAGTACTGTTCACTTTTTACAAAAAACTACATTTTATTGTCTGCCCTCCCCATCCCATATCATTCCCATCCCCTCCTATTTCTGTGGTCACGGTTAAACCACGTCAACATTTTATATTCCCATTGCTTTTTGTCTTATTATTTCTATTAAAAAATCAATATAAAATGTTGACGTGGCTTAACGTGAACACAGAAATATGAGAGGATGGGAAGGGGAGGGCAGACAATCCAGATCCTTTTACCTTTCCCTGATACTATTCACTACACCTTTATTTGTCATTTTTCATTAAAACTAAATTTTTTTGAACTTTTCGTTAGTTTTCCTAAAAAAAAAAAACGAAAATACTAGGGTTGGCTATATTTGAAGCGTCTTTGTTGAGATGAAGATGCCAATACATGCACATTGATATGTAAGGATCTCATTCTTTCAATCCCTATACGAGCACTATAAATCCGCAGCAAGGACCGCAGACGCTACAATATCGTGGATTTCAGAAAAATTCAGATACAAGTTAGTATTGGGGGACCAAAACATGTCATGGTAGATGCGAAGAACCATCTTTAACTATATACATTACTGTGCAGTATGTACAATTAAATCAAAGAGAAGATATCTCCGAGTTAGAGACAGAACAGTCGGCGAAACCCTCACGAACATCTCCTCGGCAAAGCGGGCAAACTCTGTAAGTAGGAATGAACAGAGAGATTTTCGGTGAGGAAAAATACATGGGGAGATGAAGGACAATCATGAAGGGGGAAAAAACAGAGGATGGCAATGACAATCAATACCCGTGTATCTCTTTGAGCCACTTATCGACGCATGACATGTGATACTCGTGATGGCAGGGAAGAACTCGAATTTTGTCTCCTTCCTCGTACTCAGCGAGGCATATGTAACACCTATCAATTATTAACTCACCATGATCAAACAAATTCATTATGCTCCCTGATGAAATCATTTAAGTAAAACTTACTGTTCAACGTCATCCCCGGACTTTGATTTGTCAACCTTTGTGTGACTTTTAAGAGGAAAACCATCAACAAGAGATGCTGGGGCAGGAGCTGAGACCATCGATAGTGAAAGTGACACAGGTTGGCGGTGAATTTCATCCAAAACCTGCACATCGCACATTACAACAAAATTAGGTTTGATACAATCATAAGGTACACAGTAATCTGTTGTCTAATATCTGCCCCTAAGCTTAACCCTCAAACATAGATAAAAACTGCGGAAACCAAATCACAGCCGTTCAACCTAGATTGGTAAATATGTAGCCAAAGCCCTCAAAGAGACCTCAAGAAGAAGAATATACTAAAATCATCCCTGATTTAATTAAGTTGCATAAATACCCTCCTAACTTAAGACATATGCAAGAGTACAGAAAGAAAATTACCTCAAATAGAGCTTCAGCGAGCATGACAATTCTTGATATACTTGCCCGAGTACTAGACTCTTCAGCAATCAAGAATGAGCCACATGAGCACATGCCACGCGGGTGGATTCCTGTGGGACAAGAGGTATTACGCTGGCCATTATCGTCAAGGCCAACACGAAGTCTTTCCCAGACCTACAAAGAGTCATGCAGATGCAAATCAATGAAAATTACTAGTGGGACCCCAAAAAATAAAGCTGCCACACTTTACGGATTTCTCTGGCCCGTAAAACATCTGGATATAACACTTCATAAAGTATAAAAGAACATTTGATGAGTGATATATTTGTAAACCATGTAAATGAACATACACATATACAAAATACTGTTAAGCCCCCATACTCTCCCAAATGAAAAAACTCAATTTTAAGATCCAAGTTAAGCCACGTGACTGAAACATCATAATATTTTTTAATGTTAAAAACTATCACCTCAGATCTAGAATGTCGCCGTCGTTCACTCGAGTTGGGAATTCTATTGGCCCAGTGACCAGAATCAATTCCAATTTCATCATCAAAGAAATCACCACTCAAGCCAAGCAGCCATCTGTCATGAAATCCCATATCCTCAGTATCATCAGTAGAGAAAAGAATGGTTGGTGAATCAATAAACCTCCTGGAGCTCCGCCTTGAAAATGCATCCCAGAACAGTCGCCTGCCATTCCTTCTAGCCTCACGATTACTTGCATCAGCATTGCTACTCCTCAAAAAGTTGGAAGAAATGCTCATAACATCAACATGAAGTACACTTCCATCTTCCTGGCCTTGTTCCCTATTGGACACAAGGAATCCTAAACCAGAAGGTATTGCCTCCCGAAGGGAATCATTTCCAAGTGAGTCGAAAGACGACGGAGTTTCAGAAACATTAGCAGAATCAGTATCAGCATTAAAACCCTGTACACCCCTTACGTCAGCCGCATGATTCTCAACAGACACTTCCTGAGAATGGGAATTCCGAATCCCTTGTGGAGATGAACTACTTGGAAGCATAACCTCGGGAAAGGTCTCAGATACATTCTTGTCTGCTGAAATGTCAATGCCATTGACTGAATCCACATTAGCAGAACCATTCAAAGAGACTGTTTCTGAAGATTGTTCTTGTCTAAACGAAGTACCAGCGGTAGTACTATTATCCCTACAAGATTGATCGTGACTATAATCGGCACTTACCTGATGAGGTATTAGTTCTTTACTTTTGGACAAGCACTTCCCCCGGTTACTTGTGTCAACACTGCTTAATCCTTCTTCAACAGTGCTCTCAGATGATGATCCAATTTCAATAATGGGGCAGGTGAACTGTGGTCCACTACTGGAGACCAACGAGGATCCTTCACCAGAGTTCCGGACTTGATTGATACCAAGATCAGATTGCTCTGCATATTTCACAAGACACTCAGGTGCGTGATCTTCCATCTGCAGGAAAAGTACTGAAGCAAATCAGTCTCCTTATGTAATCTATATGACTATAACTACCAATTACAAAATGATTCACGAAATTTGAAGGGTATTGGTACAAAAGGTCAAAATACACTATCAAGGCATGAAGCAAATCAGTCTCCTTATGCAATCTATATGACTATAACTACCAAGTACAAAATGATTCACGAAATTTGAAGGGTATTGGTAGAAAACGTCAAAATACACTATCAAGGTATGAAGCAAATCAGTCTCCTTATGTAATCTATATGACTATAACTACCAAGTACAAAATGATTCACGAAATTTGTAGGGTATTGGTAGAAAAGGTCAAAATACACTATCAAGGCATCAATACAACTACGTAACACCACAGTTCTTTGGCAACCAAAAAAGTATTAAACTTACGTTTCTATACTATCCATCAGAAGAGATGTGCATTTACTCCAAAATGAACACAAGTAACACAGGAATAAATAACTTCAGTTATACGCTAAATAGACTAATGCTAACTCAAAATGAACACAAGTAACACAGGAATAAATAACTTCAGTTATACGCTAAATAGACTAATGCTAGGTATCTCAACGTCAAACCAACACCAAGCAAAATTTCTATTTCATGACTTCATGGAAATAATATATTGAGGTTGTTGTCACAAGGGCATCGCAAAGCACTAAATAAAATCAACTGCAATCATTCGATATCTAATTACATGCCTCCACTTCTCCCAAAGATTCCTAATACGTTCATCATGAGGACTCCCATGAACAATAATAGACTTGCACACAATTATATTCTTATATTCTACCAAAATATCATTACTCATCCAAACTTTTCTAAATCAACCACTTCACACTACTACATCAGCATCATGATTGATTCCCAGGTCAGGAACATAAGTTGCGCTAAAGACTATGCGATCATTTCTCTGCACCATTCGACAATCGTAATCAAACTTTCTCCAACCATTTCCCCGAGCATCCTACCAACCACTCATCGGGGATCACCATTAAAGTTCATATTCAAAAACACTAAAAAATCAAACAACATAGTTCAGACCCCAAAAACAAAGTTAAATCCTTTTTCCTCATTCACGATTGTTATACTGGACTTGAACAAATGTATACATTAAAACAAACACAACTCGAACTGTCAATTCAATGTCCCCATGAATTAAATCCCCAAACTTTTTTCAACAACACGGTAACACAACTAGAAGTTTTAAAATATGAATACAATATTCAAAATTGCAGGGAAATTATAACGAAAATTCAAAGTAACTGAATCATTATGATATTACCGAGCACAGGGGCAATCTTCTGCATCAGCTGGAAAAAATCCCATAGATTTTTATTGGATTGTAACTTGAATTGAGGAAAATCAAACCCCCAAGAAAATTAATTTAAAGAAAAAAGTTTAAATTCTTCTAATTTGCACCAAATGATCAAATCCCAAATCATCCAAAACCAGTAAAAATCGAATTTTGCATCCAAAAATGTAAAAAGTACGAGAAATCCAAAAATGGGCATTGACGATTGAATTGAAGGCATCGATTTTAGTGGAGGGCGATGAAGAAAAGGGTACCTCGTG
Source organism: Cotoneaster glaucophyllus (assembly GCA_036320875.1). Taxonomy (NCBI): domain Eukaryota; kingdom Viridiplantae; phylum Streptophyta; class Magnoliopsida; order Rosales; family Rosaceae; genus Cotoneaster; species Cotoneaster glaucophyllus. The sequence continues at coordinate 951,982 of CM070063.1, forward strand.
AGTAGCACGTGCAGAGGAGCCACCACAGACGAAAGAGGAGAGTATGGAACGACTGGCGGTGCGATTGACTCGGGGCCGAGATGGGCGCGAGCCCAGTCGACTGCTGCTCGAACCCATTTTAGAGAGAGAGAGAGAGAGGAGAGAGAGAGAGAGCGCTTCAGAGTTGGTGATGAATGATGATAATTGACGCAAACCAGCTGAGAGAGAGAGAGCTTGACCGACCCATAAAATATATGGGCCTGGATCATCAAGTTTCGGCCCATTGTATTCAGTAGAAAACAAAGCTACCGTTAACGTCTGCCAAAGCAAGGAGTCGTGGAATAATACAGGTTCTAAGAGCAACTTCATCCTTAAAAAATGAGCCGGCTCAAAGTTCATTTAATCCATCCAAATAAATAGTAATTAACTTCAGTAAACACTAATTGGTCAAGTGTATCTATTCCTAAAAAATAAGCTGGGCAAGAGTTTAGTCAATTCGTATTAAAATGTTATTCATTTTTTTATAAAAAAATAAAAAATTATTTTATTTTAAATTTCGGATAGAATTTTTAACCAATCTTGTCACGTCACATGTCATTTTCCGAAAGTACAATTTTTGTGAAAGATGGTTAGGTATTTATATATATATATATATATATAATCTTTTATTTTTTTTCTGTATTTTTAAACAATTTTTTATTAAGTTAATTAATTTAAACTGTTGGATTTAAAAAAAAAAAGAAATCCAATAGCCCAAAAGTGGACACATGGCCCACGCGCCAGCAGCAAAAAAAAAAAAAAATTCACATGGCTGACGTCAGCCTGGCGTCATGTAGGCCAATATATTGCTCAATCCATTATGTGTTGGGCTCAAAACTGGCCTCCACTTTGGACCAGCCTATTGGGCGGGGTGAAGTGGATTTTTGGAGGGGCTGGCCTAAAAATAGACTTTGGGCTAGCACATTTGTTAGGGATGGAAATGCTCTAATAGGAAAAAAGTTAGACTTGTCATATGTTTTATACTACATATGTATAATATTTTCAATAAATACGGGATCTACAGTGTTATTCGCACAATAATTTTTATCTCTCACACATTCTTGTTAATTTTTAGTCACTCATCTTCTTCAATTCATATTGTCGACCAAAAATTAAGAGAGTGCGTGAGAATAAAAAATAGGTGTAGATAACACTATTGTATAAAAAATTTGATAAATATAGTATTACTCTTATGATAGAGATAGGGTTACGTGTTTGGTATATATACGAGTACAATGAAGCCATGAAATTTGTAGTAGTAATTGGTTACATTGCTATACTTGAGATGTGAGGCAAAGTTATTACCATCACAAAGATAATTATGAAACTTATGGGCCTTATATTTTACTAAAAATTGACCTCCATCGTCCATATATGAAACTTAGAGAAAGATCGTATAGTTTCATGAAAGTTCTTTTTATCTGACAAGAAATGCGATATAGTTTTTTTAACTAAGATGTGAAAGACAAAATCATTCCCATCACGAGGATAATTATGGAACATGGGCCTTATATTATACTAAAAATTGACATATTAACTACATTTTACTAGAAAGATGTACAGAAAGTGATACACGTTTTGGGAAAGTTACTTTCATTTGACAGAGAATATCGATAATTTCAAATGTGTCAAGACGTGTGATTATTTCTATTTAATTATAAATTGAAGGTAGAGAAAAATGGCAGCACTTTAATTGTAGTATGTTTGAACATTTGATCAAGGTATCGGCAGAGAAATATCGAGTTGAATTGTAGGTATTCAACTACCAGCAAGACAACCGTTGATCCATGGTTGTGACTAGCAGTTGGTGCATATGATGGACACGTTTTACCTCTACAGAAGAAACACCATGTCTGTATCTACATAGCTTTCTATCCTTTCTCCACGTACTTCTGCACCCCATTAACAAAAAGGCAAATTAAAATATATTATACAAAAGTAAAGACCTAACTTTAATGCTTTATCCACTCCTATAAATTCTACATAATCGTCGAGTTCTAACACACTTCAGAACAATATATCTACTTATAGTTGCAGGGAACTAAGAAAAAAAGAAGATCGACTGAGAAACATGCCTGACCATCCACCACCACCGGGCCATGGTCACGGACCACCTCATCCTGAGCCTCCTCCGCCGCACGCCCATGCTCCTCCTCCTCCTCAGCCAGGCGGTGGACCTCACGCACCTCCCCCTGGCCCTCCTGAACCACACAAGCCACATCATGATCCTCATCATGGTCCCCATCATGGTCCTGGTCATCACCACCCATGAATCATCATCCATCGTATGATGAATATATATACATGCTTGCATGGATGTATGGTGTGCTTTGTAATGTAATTTCTAGTTTTAACTAAGTCGGTGAGTCCTCTCATGATCATGCATTTTTAATGAATGATGACTTTGTGTACCCAAAAAGTATGCATGATTATGTAAATTAATAAGATGGGTTTGTGGTTTTAATTTCCTCTTAATTAATTAGTTAATTTGGTACGCACTGTGCTGCTGATCAAAGTGTGGTTTAAGATGCAAAATTTCCATTCCTTTCATGTTTTAATTAAGATGCAAATCTAATTACAAACAAATATGCTGCAACTAACTAAAAACCCTACGTGCAGCAGGTCATGGATAATTTTTGGTCTTTAATTCGATCCGTTACTTGAGAAATATCTAATTTAAATTGCTGCAAAAGCTAGCTTCTGAAGTATGATCAGTGTAAAGAAACAAATAAAATTAACATATATATAATCATTATAATTAACTTTTCTGATGTAGAAGAACAAATGAAATATGCGTATATTGTCAGTGCATAATCCGCACTAATAATACAACGTTAAATAAAAAATGTATGTATTATTGTTTTATATGAATGTAATGCCACATGGCCAAAAGGGCTCCCTTTAGCCCTATAGCATTGCAAGAAATTATATTTTAATGAACAATGTTAGGCCGTATTTTATATCATCTCCAACCGAGAAAGCCAAAGGATCATAGGCCAAACATAACCCTTTAAAAAAAACCATCTCGAACCAAGAGACCAAAGGTCATAGGTCAAACATAATTTATTATTTTAATTAAATTAATATGGTTAATTAAATTAAATTATCATATTAAAATAAGGTTTTCGGACAAATTTTGAGAGTCACTTGTCACCAAATGAATAAGCCTCTGGATTTCTTATCTTTATATAATCTCAATAATTTTTTTGATAGAATTTCGAGTGACACGTGTCGCTAACGTAAGTAACTTTCCAAATTTCTTATCTTTATGTAATCTCAATAATTTTTCGAATAAGATTTCGAGTGACACGTGTCGCTAAAGTGAGTAACTATCCAGATTTCTTATCTTTATGTAATCTTAATAATTTTTGGGATAAGATTTCGAATGCCATGTGTCGAGATGTAATTGATTGTGCAAATTTGAGATAGAATTCTTATCTATGTGACACTTTTTATCTTCAGCTTTCAATGTTGTAGGAATGGTGTAGGTATTTATAGGAAAAAAATCTTTTTATTTTTAATTCGTCCAAAAAAATAAAAAATTCAAATTCCAACGGTAACTTATTGGCAGCATGACGTTAGCTAGCCGTTGCTAGCTAACGTCAAGTAGCTGTTGACATTCAAATGAGCTGAGCTGGAGGACTGACAAAATGTCAAGGTTGGCCTAACCCTAGGTTGAAGACAATTTTCATGTCATTCTTAATTATTTTTAACCTATAATCCTTTGACTTAGTCGATTGGAGATGAACTAACTACAAACTCGTAACATAAAATCCGTTTCTCGACTTGTAGATGTGGGCTTATGAATCTTGTGGTTGCCCTAATTCAGAAGAATGACCACACACAATGAAATAAGACAGAAACAAAAATCTTCTCTGCGTGATACACATGTTACAACATATCACCGACCAGAAAATAAAAAAGAATATCGATCCCCACCACTTTTATCATTGTTCTTTTAGATGGATAACATTTCATATAAAATATGAAAGATCTTTAATTTTTTATGTGGCGCCTGTCGCGACGAAGAAATGTGGCTACCAGCAAGCACGTGAAGATAATGTAAGTGGACGTTGATCTTTTGCTTTTTGTACCGAGACCGACACCATTGCACTATAAAATCCCACCGCTTTCTTCAACAGTTTCGCCACATCAATAAAAAGCAAGAGAGTAGCTAGATCGAAGAATTACAAGTCTCTGTGTAACTGCTGCAAATTAAGAAGATTGTCGAAGATGCACCAACCTCCAGGCCCTCCGCCACCGCATGACCAAGGGCCACCTCACCATGGTCCGCCACCACCGGGCGGTCCTCCAGGTCCCGGCCCTCAAGGCCATGGACCTCCAGGCGGTCCAGGTCACCATGGACCTCCAGGCGGTCCGGGAGGACCACGGCATCAAGGCCAGGGGTGTGGAGGGGGACCGGGTGGTCGCCAGGGGTGTGGAGGTGGACGGGGTGGTCGCTGCTAAGTGCTAACTAATGATCTTGACCAAGAACTTTCTGGTGTACTACTTGTGGTTTATTATGTGCTAATCATGTTTTCTAGTAATTAGTTTATTAATCATGTTCAAGATCACCACCAGACTAGCTCAGCTCAGCTGGAAAGGATCATGTATCTGTCTGTAATGGTACTATGTTGAATATGCTGCGTATTATGATATCAATAAAATGCAGCTCCATATTGTAATTATGCATCTTTGATCATTCTTAATTAATTGATTGGATTATATTGATAGGTAAAAATTACTAGAAACAATTTGATGCACTAAGAATATCCACTCGTATTTGACGAGAGAAATTTACGTGCAATTAAACAATAAGAAGATGATACTTCAATCTTAAGATGCGCCATTATATATTTTAACTTGCTCACATAACTTTGCGTGAATAGTTTGATATAACGTCAATTTCGCAGCTTTCATATTACTCAAAGTTCAACTCCAATTTCGGTTTCGAACTGCTTCTATAGAAAGCTTTTTCATTTTATTTTATTTATTTGAACAAATATTATTATTTATAATAAAAGGGTAGGAGAATGAGCTAAGTCTCACAATCGACTAGCAGTAATATGGTTCAAATTTACATTTGACGAGAATCGAACATAAGATCTCTATTTACAAGTAAAGAATAATACCATTAAACCGTAATATTAAGTGACTGCTTCTATCAAAAACATTAACCTTTAACAAACACTTATAATAAAGGCTCGTTTAGATGTGCTTTTAAAATAATTGAAAACGTTTTTGGTGAAAATATTTTTAGAACCAATCCTTAGTAAAAATACAAGTAAAATCCTAGAAAAGCACTTAAATGCTTCCTGTAAGAAGCATATAACTGGTGGTTCTTACAAAAAACACTTAAAATGCTTTTGGAACTCAAAAATATTTTCTTTAAAAGCGTTTTTAATCATTTTAAAAACACATCTAAAAGACTAACCAAATCGGTTTCGTGTAAATAGCCATCCAAATTTTAATATCTTTAAATTAACAATTCTTTTGACTTGGACTTTGTTCTCTCTCTCGACCTAGTCCCAAAAAAGGCCAAAATAAAAAAGAGCCCAAAACAATGAAGCCCAAATCATATACATCCCAAAATAGGGCCCAGTCCAGTTAAAAGACCAAAGCACCACTACAAAAGACTGAAGTGAAAGAAAAGAGACGAAGAAGTTCCGCTATTCGCACACCGCCCAGAAACCCCTCTATAAACCTCTCTCTCTCTCTCTCTCTCTCTCTCTCAACTCCGAACAGTGCTTCTGACTCTGGGCTCTGCCCTTGAAGCTTTATAGGTAATGGTCCTTTCTCTGCTTCGCATCTTTCACTTACGAATATATGTTTATATTTTTGTGTAGTTATATTCAAACCCTGCTGCAAGATTTCCAAAATCTGGAAGCAAATTTAATTCTTTGTAACTTAGAGAAAATCGAGAGCACCAACAATTTGTTTCTGTTCGGGTTTTTGGTTGAAACCCATTTCATTTCAGTGGCTTAATTAGTGTTAAATTGCATTCAAAGTTTAAACCTTGTTGCCAGATTTCCAAAATTTGAACGAATTTTTGATTTTTGTGTTACTTTGAGAAAACTAAGATGACCAACTTGTTTCTGTATCGAATTTAGTCGGAATCCATTTGATTTAAGTGAATTAGTTAGTGTTTTAGTGAAGTAATAGATTTTTTGAAATAGCAGATTTGGTAGGATGGATGACAGTCTGTACGATGAGTTTGGGAATTACATAGGCCCGGAAATCGAGTCTGATCAAGAGAGTGATAGAGAGGACGAGGATGAGGAGCTGCCCGATAGGCAAGAGGATAGGGATGCATCGGATGGCGATGATGCAGCTGCTGGTCCCAATGGGTGGCTGACTGCCTCCAATGATGTCGATATGGATAACCAGGTTGTCCTTGCTGAGGATAAAAAGTATTATCCAACCGCGGAAGAGGTCTATGGTGAAGATGTTGAGACATTGGTTATGGATGAAGATGCACAGCCTCTGGAACAACCCATTATTAAGCCTGTTAGGAATGTCAAGTTTGAGGTTGGTGTCAAGGATTCTTCCACCTACGTGTCGAACCAGTTCCTTTTGGGACTCATGTCGAACCCGTCTCTGGTTAGGAATGTAGCACTTGTGGGGCATTTGCAGCACGGGAAGACAGTGTTCATGGATATGTTGGTGGAGCAAACTCACCATATGTCTACTTTTGATTCAAATAGTGATAAGCACATGAGGTACACGGATACAAGGATTGATGAACAAGAGAGGAGGATATCCATTAAGACAGTTCCTATGTCCCTTGTACTCGAGGATAGCAAGTGTAAATCGTATTTGTGCAACATCATGGATACGCCTGGTCATGTCAATTTCTCTGATGAAATGACTGCAGCCCTTAGGCTTGCCGACGGTGCTGTCTTGATTGTGGACGCTGCAGAAGGAATGATGGTGAGCAACTCATCTTTCTTTTCATTGAATAATGAATATGCTATATGATATCGTGCCCTTTATTATACTATGATTTTATGTTTTGTTAATTTAAGATCTATCATCAACATGATATTGTCATATATCACTGCCTCATCTGTAGAAGAATGTCAGAATGGGTATGATATTCCACTTGCTTAGAAAATTTTATGATTTTGATTGACAGGTAAATACTGAGAGGGCTATACGCCATGCAATCCAAGAGCGGCTACCAATTGTGGTTGTAATCAACAAGGTAAGATTTTCTCTTATTTCAGGGCTTCTTTATTTCTCATTTTCCCTTCATTTTATCACAGCATGAACCCATTAACTATATTGTTATTAGTACCAACATGAATTTTCATGTCAAAGGTTGACAGATTGATAACAGAACTCAAATTGCCCCCAAGAGATGCTTACTTCAAGATAAGGCATACTTTGGACGTCATTAATACCCACATAACTGCGGCCTCTTCAACTGCTGGCAATGTACAAATTATTGACCCTGTTGCAGGAAATGTTTGCTTTGCAAGTGCTACCGCAGGATGGTCATTCACGTTGCAATCGTTTGCAAAGCTATATCTTAAACTCCATGGGGCTGATAATACGGACGTAGATAAGTTTGCCTCTCGTCTCTGGGGAGATATGTACTATCATCCGGATGACAGGAGTTTCAGGAGAAAACCCCCTGCCGGTGGAGGGGAAAGGTCATTTGTCCAGTTTGTGCTCGAACCCCTGTATAAAATTTATAGCCAGGTGATTGGAGAACATAAAAAGAGTGTGGAGGCAACTCTTGCTGAATTTGGTGTCACCCTCAGCAATGCAGCTTACAAGTTGAATGTTAGACCTCTGCTGAGGTTGGCTTGTAGCTCAGTTTTCGGATATGCCTCAGGCTTTACTGATATGCTGGTTCAACATATTCCTTCTCCTAAAGGAGCCGCAATGAGGAAAGTAGACCATATATATACTGGACCAAAAGACTCTTTGATTTACAAGGCCATGAAAGATTGTGATCCTAATGGTCCTTTGATGGTCAATGTGACAAAATTGTATCCCAAGTCCGACTGTAGTGTGTTTGATGCATTTGGTAGGGTTTATAGTGGCAAGATTCAGACAGGGCAGACTGTACGGGTATTGGGAGAAGGCTATTCACCTGAGGATGAGGAGGACCTGACAGTCAAAGAGGTGACAAAGTTATGGCTTTATCAAGCTCGAGACAGGATACCAATAGCCGAGGCTCCTCCTGGTACTTGGGTTCTTATTGAAGGTGTGGATGCTTCTATAATGAAAACTGCCACCATCTGTAATGAATATTACGACGAGGATGTGTACATCTTCCGGCCTCTTCAGTTCAATACTCTGCCAGTTGTGAAAACAGCAACTGAGCCACTAAATCCAAGTGAGCTGCCAAAGATGGTGGAGGGACTAAGAAAGATAAGCAAGAGTTATCCTCTTGCAATCACTAAAGTTGAGGAGTCTGGGGAGCACACAATATTAGGTACAGGAGAACTCTACTTGGATTCAATAATGAAGGATCTTAGAGAGCTATATTCGGAAGTAGAAGTCAAGGTAATTGATTGCTCCAAGTTCTCATCCTCTCTTCACATTTTTTCTTTTAACGCAATTTTTCCACCTCTTAGGGATGTCAAGATTTTTTTTTCTTTCTTGATGGATATGCATTTGTCTGTAGGTTGCGGATCCTGTTGTTTCATTTTGTGAAACAGTGGTGGAGTCTTCGTCAATGAAATGTTTTGCTGAAACACCCAATAAGAAGAATAAAATAACCATGGTAAGAAGCAACCTAATTTTCAGAAATTTTATGTGATTCAGTTTTTAAATTGTGTGCTAAAAACCTTTGTCCTTTTGTAGATTGCAGAGCCATTGGAGAGAGGACTTGCTGAGGACATTGAGAATGGTGTTGTAAGCATTGATTGGTCTCGGAAGGATATAGGCAATTTTTTCCAGACTAGATATGAGTGGGATGTTCTTGCTGCAAGGTCCATATGGGCATTTGGCCCTGATAAGCAGGTAATACACCTGCTACAGGCAGCACGTTATTTTGTTTATGAAGTGCTTTTGCTGTCCTTGGTTCTGTTTTAATCCTAATATAGTATAAAAATAGCTTCATATAACCCTGCCCCAACCCGCGGATAGCAAATCACCTTGTGAAATCAAAACATAGCTTTATATATCTTCTATATAACTTTCTTTTATCCATCTCTCCCTCTCTGCCTTTCTTCAAATTTTAGCTATACGTTCCAGACCTAGTGCTTTTGTTTGACAAAAGGGTATATTTGCAGGGACCTAACATTCTATTAGATGACACACTTTCCACTGAAGTCGACAAAAGCTTGCTTAATGCTGTGAAGGATTCAATTGTTCAAGGGTATTTTATTTGAATTCTTGTTCTTTTCCCCTATATTGTTGTTTCAGTTTACAGCTCATTATAATGTTATTTCGCACAGGTTTCAGTGGGGTGCTCGAGAAGGACCCCTTTGTGATGAACCAATCAGAAATGTCAAGTTCAAAATTGTGGATGCAAGGATTGCCCAAGAGCCATTGCATCGTGGATCTGGCCAGATCATTCCCACATCTCGACGTGTGGCCTATTCATCTTTCCTGATGGCAACACCGCGGCTTATGGAGCCAGTATATTATGTGGAGGTATATCCTTGCTCTTTCACTTACGTGATAATGAGATTGATTTTCAAAACAGGTTGTATTCAAGTCCTCAGGAACTTAGATTGCTTAATGTATGAATCTCCTCGCTTCAATGAGGGGCACTGAAGTTTGATTTTCTGATTAATTGCTGATGCTGTTTTTTCAGATACAAACACCCATCGACTGTATTTCTGCAATCTACACTGTTCTATCTCGCAGGCGTGGACATGTTACTGCTGATGTTCCTCAACCTGGGACCCCTGCTTATATTGTCAAGGTATGTTGGATCAACTTTATTTTGTTGAGTTTCAGTTGCATTATACTGATCTTGGATTTTATCATGAGAGTGAAGACTGTCCAGTCATAATATTGATTTTTCATTTATTTTTCTCGTCCACTGAATTTCAGGCATTCTTACCAGTGATCGAATCATTTGGCTTTGAAACTGATTTGAGGTACCATACCCAAGGACAGGCATTCTGCCTCTCAGTGTTTGATCACTGGGCTATAGTCCCTGGGGATCCACTTGATAAGAGCATCGTTCTGCGACCCCTCGAACCTGCCCCAATTCAGCATCTGGCCCGTGAGTTTATGGTCAAGACAAGACGTAGAAAGGTAAAACATTCCGTTTGCTCTCTCTTCCACTTTTGGTACCTCGAGAATAGTTCGACTAACATGCTAAATTTTTTCCAAACTATGCACTGCTGCCTCGTTATATGGCTTGAGTTTTGTTTTGTTGAATTTTGCAGGGAATGAGCGAGGATGTGAGCATCAACAAATTCTTCGACGAGGCTATGATGGTGGAGCTGGCTCAGCAGGCAGCTGATCTTCATCTGCAAATGACATGATCGTGGCGGGGGCTTCACAATACGGTGTCCACGTCCGAAGTTGAGGAACGAGATTATACACGATTTTAGTATGATGAAATCCAGTAGAATTATTTGTAGTGTTGAGCTTACATGTTACAATTTTGAGTGCAAGAGTAAATTTAGCTGTTGTAACTTTTGGATGTCCAATACTCTTGTAATGCCATTTGATGATATTGTTCTCTCTAATTTATATATTAACATCCCCCTTTTTTTATGAGCATATTAAGTACACCGGCATTGTTGTTTCTTTTAAGGTTTATGCGATAATGTGTGATTAACTTCCAGTACTGACATCGTCGTCATTATCTTCTATTTCCATGGTGTCACTTTTTCTTTCTTTTTCATAAAAGAAATTATAATTGAAAAAGAGCAAGAGAGGTGGGTGAGAATTTCTCTTTCTTATCCTTCCATTTTATTTTTTAATTTCCAAATTTAATTTAATAATTAATTTGGTAAACAGAGGGTTTTCTACTTTTCTTGGACATGACATTTCCAGGAAAGCCCCAATCTTTGAATCTCAGGGCTTCCTCCTCCAAATTTCAACACAAATCCGAAATCCTTATTATTTTACTCTTTATGATTTTGTACAGAGATTTCTTGACAAATTTCGATATCGGATCTCACAGAGGCAATCCCAAAATCCTAACCCTAGCTTCGTCCCCATTTCTCCCTCTGCACAAACAGAGATTTGATCGGAAAAATCAGGTAAAATTTGGGTTTTTATACATTTTTCCATTCTTTGCAGCCACTGAATTTTCTGTGCATTAAAGATTCCATCTTTATGGATCCACCATTTTTTTAAGTATAGTTACTGTATAATCCGAGCATTTCTGTGGAGCAATTTTTTGGGACCAGATACAAAATGCGATCCGAAACCCTAACCCTAGCTCCAGCTCTCAATTTTTTCCCAAATCTCAAACCCCCACACAAAACCCTAGCTTTCCACCAAATTTCAGTCCTAATCATCACCTTCCTCGCCTATGCTTCCTTCCATGCCTCCAGAAAGCCCCCAAGCATTGTCAAGAGCGTGCTTGGGCCCACAGTTCAGGCCAATTCGAGCTCCGTCGACACGGGGTGGGCTCCGTTTGATGGTCCCCGGGGCACCCACCGGCTAGGAGAGCTTGATCTTGCGTTTCTTTCCGCGTATTCGATTGGAATGTACTTTGCAGGGCATGTCGGTGATCGGATTGATTTGAGGTTGTTTCTTGTGTTTGGGATGATGTGTAGTGGCATTTTAACTATATTTTTCGGGTTAGGATATTGGTTTGATGTTCATGTATTGGGGTACTTTATGGCGGTTCAACTTCTTTGTGGATTGGTTCAGTCGATTGGGTGGCCCTGTGTGGTGGCTATTGTGGGAAACTGGTTTGAGAAAGGGAAGAGGGGGTTGATCATGGGGGTCTGGAGCTCACATACCTCGGTTGGAAACATCATTGGGTCGGTTGTGGCATCCGGGGTCTTGGAATTCGGATGGGGTTGGTCCTTTGTGGTGCCTGGGGTTTTGGTGATTTTGGTTGGGATTGTGGTGTTTTTGTTTCTTCCTGTGTGTCCAGAAGACTTGGGGTTTGAGTCTCCGGTGAAGGAGATTCAGATGAATGTGGAAGTTAATGGCGTGAAGAATTTGGAGGGGAAAGTAGAATCAGAGGAAGCAGGCCTTCTTGGATCAGAGACTGCAGATTTTGGAACAGAGAATGCAGATGCCGATGCAGAGACAGGTTCTTTGGCTGCAGTTGGGTTTCTAGAGGCATGGAGGTTACCGGGTGTGGCGCCATTTGCTTTCTGCCTCTTCTTTTCGAAGCTTGTGTCTTACACTTTCCTTTACTGGTTGCCCTTTTACATAAGGCACACAGGTACTTCCTCCATTTAGATTTGTATACATGATTTTGCAATTGAATTCTTGGGATAGTCTTGTGATTATTGTAGGGTTTCATGCTTTAGTTTTAAGCGACCACCTCCGTTAATCTTGTTGTATTTATTATGAGTTTTGTTTCACCTTGCAGCTGTTGCCGGCGTGCATTTGTCACACAAAACTGCTGGAAACCTTTCGGCAATATTTGATATTGGTGGAGTCTTTGGTGGAATTTTAGCAGGGTTGATATCTGATATGATCGAAGCTCGAGCTGTAACCTCAATTGCGTTTTTGTTACTTTCGGTTCCAGCCCTTGTTCTCTACCGGCTTTATGGAAGCCTATCGATGGTCGCCAACATTGTTTTGATGTTTCTTTCGGGATTGCTGGTGAATGGACCTTACTCACTCATCACAACAGCCGTTGCTGCTGATCTTGGTACGCAGACCACAATCAAAGGAAATTCCCGAGCATTAGCCACTGTAACTGCAATCATAGACGGAACAGGTTCTGTTGGGGCAGCTCTTGGCCCTCTTTTGGCCGGGTATATCTCCACGACGGGGTGGAACAACGTGTTTGTCATGCTGATTCTTGCTATTTTCTGTGCAACTTTGTTTTTGATTCGGATTGCGAGAACCGAGATTAAGGGGAAATTGAATGAGGGAAAATGGTCTTTGTATAGCCGCATAGGAGGCACATAGTGATTGAGATTTTCTAATTTCTTGTCATACCACAAAAGTAAGTAGATTTTAGGCAGGGAGGAGGATTCTCTCCCCTCCTAATCTCTTTCCCTTTCCCTCCATTCCTATTTGAACGGTCATGGTTAAGCCACGTCAACAGCTTGTATTGATTTTTTATAGAGACAATAAGATAAAAAACAATGGGTGAGAGGAGGGGGGAAGGGGATGAGAATAGGAAGGGGGAGAATTCTACTCCTTTAGGCAGATCCATTTCTTTATGTTTTTTTGTATCTCATTGTTTTGTTCTACATTCATTATTATTATTATTATTATTTTGTTAAACGATAAATTTTGTTAGATTAGTTACTCAGCATTTCAGTGTTAGATATACTCCACAACATGATAGGATTGCAGAGAGACTAAATAAGACCTTTCTCGAGAAAGTTCGTTGCATGTTATCTCAATTTAAGCTGCCAAAGAGATTTTGGGCAGAAGCTTTGAGGTATGCATGTCACGTGCTTAATTGACTACCATCAACAGCATTGGAGGGTAGAACACCCATTGAAGTGTGGTCTGGAGAATCAGCTCGGGACCACGATAAACTACGAGTGTTTGGATGCAATGCCTACTTTCATGTGAAGGAAAACAAACTGGATCCACAAGCCAAGAAAGCTGTTTTTATGGAATTCAATAGTGGTGTGAAAGGTTTCAGACTTTGGTGTCCCGAGTTGAACAAGGTTATAGTAAGTAGAGATGTGACATTCGATGAAAGTCACATGAAATTGAAGGAAGATGTTCAGATGGTGGATGTTAGATCCTACATCGCGCAAGAGCAATCTCATGATGGGTGACCCATTTGGAAGTTCTCGTGTGAGTTCCCAGAAACAAAACCGTGAGGGCGTGGCTGGGGCCCAAAACGGACAATATCGTGCTACGGCAGTGTCGAGCTCGGGATGTGGTGGGGGCCTGGGCCGGGATGTGACAGTGAAGCTTGGGGAATAAGTAATTGTGAATTCACAGCCAAGTAAGGAAGTTGTGGAAGGAGAAAGACAAGGTGATCAACTTGAACATGAAGAGAGTGATCACGAAGAAGAAACACCATAAGAAGAACTAAAGAAACAAGATGATTGGCAAGCCAAAAGGAAGGGAAAAAGAGACATATCCCTACCTGCGAGATATAAAGATTGCATGGTATATGCATTGCCAATAATTGAGGCTGAAATTCCCACTAATTTTGAAAAGGGTTTATATCACAAATGGTCCCTGAAATTGACCCCATCAATCATGATGGTCCCTGAAATTGAAAATCGATCAATGTAGTCCCTGAATTTTAACCCCGCAAATCAATGTCGTCATTCTGTTAGTGTTCTGTCCAAATTAACTTTAAAAAATGTTAGAGAACCAATTTTTCATGGTAAAATGACAAAAAATAATCCTATTACTTATAATTTTACTTACTACCTCTCTTTTCCTTTTTTCATCTTCATTTTTCTCTCCATTTTTTCATGGATTTGGTGCTAAAACTAAAATAAAAACAAAAAAAAGTGGGAAATTTCAATTTTTTTTAATATCAAGTAAAAAAGAATTCTAACTAGGTTAGCGCCATTCTTTTTTTTTTAAAAAAGAAATTGGGTACCACCTTTTTTTTTTCAAGTAAAATTATAAGTAACAAAGTTATTTTTGGTCATTTTACCATGAAAATTTGGTTCTCTAACCTTTTTAAAGTTAATTTGGACGGAACACTAACAGAAGGACTACATTGATTCACGGGGTTAAAATTCAGGGATTACATTGATCGATTTTCAATTTCAGGGACCATCATGATTGATGGGGTCAATTTCAGGGACCATTTGTGATATAAACCCTTTTGAAAAAGCATTAAATTGTTAAGAAGAGAGTAAATGGCATGATGCAATGGACAATGAGATGCTCTCCCTTCACAAGAATAAGACTTGGGAATTGGTAGAGCTGCCTAGAGGAAGAGAAGCAATTGGCTGCAAATGGGTTTATGCAAAGAAGAATGGTGTGGATGACAAGAGCTTGGTAAGATTTAAAGTTAGGCTAGTGGCTAAAGGATATGCTCAGAAAGAGGGAATATAATACAATGAGATTTTTTCTCCTGTGGTTATCCATTCGAATATTGATTGCCCTAGTTGCACAATTCAACCTTGAATTTGTACAACTAGACGTGAAGATGCTTTCCTTCATGGTAATTTGGATGAAGAGAATTATATGAGACAACCCGAGGGGTATCAAGTGAAGGGCAAATAAAGATTGGTTTGTAAGC
Source organism: Cotoneaster glaucophyllus (assembly GCA_036320875.1). Lineage (NCBI taxonomy): Eukaryota > Viridiplantae > Streptophyta > Magnoliopsida > Rosales > Rosaceae > Cotoneaster > Cotoneaster glaucophyllus. The sequence goes on from CM070063.1 coordinate 967,292, forward strand.
TCAGAAAATCTCTTTATGGTTTAAAGCATCAACCTTGAATTGGTACAACTAGGCGTAAAGACTGCATTCCTTCATGGTAATTTGGGTGAAGAGATTTATATGAGACAACCCGAGGGGTATCAAGTGAAGGGCAAAGAAAGATTAGTTTGCAAGCTCAGAAAATCTCTTTATGGTTTGAAACAGTTGCCCATGCAGTGGTATTTAAGATTTGACAAGTTTATGAAGGGTCAAGACTATACAAGAAGTCACTATGATCACTGTGTTTATCAAAAGATGGTTCGTTCGTGTACTTGTTAATCTATGTGGACGGCATGCTCATAGCCTCAAGCAATATTTCAGAGATAGAAAAGTAGGAGCAAATGAGAAGGGAGTTCAAAATTAAGGATCTCGATGAAGCCAAGAAAATATTGGGAATGGAGATCACAAGGGATAAACAAATATGTTTGGTGTGTTTGTCTTAACAACAATATCTTGAGAAGTTGTTACAAAAGTTTGGAGTAACAAAAGACACTAAGCCTGTAAGAACTCCATTATGTGCTCACTTCAAGTTGAGCAGTCAACAATGTCCCAAAACTGATGAAGAAAAAAATGAAGATAGATGGTATTCCATACGCTAATTTGGTTGGAGGATTAATGTATGCTATGGTGTGTACTCATCCTGATATAGCACATGTAGTTGGAATTGTTAGTAGATTCATGCATAATCTTGGAAGAGAGCATTGGAATGTTGCAAGTGGATACTAAGGTATTTACATGGAATGAGGGACAAAGGTATTTGTTTTTGAAGATGAAAGAATTGATAAGTTCTCAATTGGATATGTGGCTCAGACTTTGTTGGAGACTTAAACAAGAGAAGATCGACGAGTGGGTATGTGTTTACTATGGCAAGGGGTCCTATATGCTAGAGATCAATATTACAACCAACGGTGACACTATCAACCACAGAAGCAGAATACATGGTGATCGTTGAAGCTATCAAAGAAGCATTGTGGACTCTGGGGTTGTTAGGAGACTTAGGTGTAGAAGGGCACAAGTTGGATGTATATTGTGATAGCCAAAGTGCCATTTATTTGGCAAGATATCAAGTACATCATGTTGGGACTAAGTACATTGATGTACGATATTTTTTTTGTGAGAAAAGTGGTATTTAAAGGTGAGATTTGTCTAAAAGAGGTTGCTACAGAAGATAATCCAGTTGATATGTTGACAAAGGTGGTTAATGCAGCTAAGTTCGAGCATTGCTTGGATTTGGTGTAGTTGAAGCAAGTTTGATCTTGCGATATGGTGGAGCAACGGAAGTTGTTTGATGCCTCGTTATGGATTTCATGCCAAGGTGGAGATTGTTGGATTTGTTATTATAAACTAAAGAATCAAACAAGGATTAGGATATCTTGGACGCAAAATATTTGGATTTGTGTTTCCTAGTTGATTTAAGAGGATTATTATATGTATCAAATTAGTGAACACATATTTTTTCCTCTCAGTACTCATTTAGTAACTATATATGTTTGCCCGTAGTAATTAAATAAGATAAATGAAGAAGAAATGTTTCACACAGGTGTTAACTGCTGGTTGCAAACATAAGTGGTGGAGAGTTTTTTTGTCAAACCACTGATTTTTGGGTTCAAACTCCTCTCTCTTTAAAGTCTAATTTAGTGTCGTAACATTAATTGAAGCAAAACTAATAATAATAAAAAACACTATTAATTGCAACGGGACCAAATTGGTGAATAATTTATTTCTAATAATAATCTACTTTAAATTAATTTGAATGGTCAAGTGGGGACTCAAACTCAATATATAAGAAGAGTATTCCAACTTTTGGTGATGTGCTGACGAAGCCACTATAGGCCTAGAGGGGGAAGGATGCCCCCATTCAAAAAAATTGTACAATTTTGCATCTTAATGACCAATCCTAATTAAAATAAAAATTAAACCCTATAAGTTAATTGGTATCAAGGGAAATGCTAAGGAAACTCTTCCAAAAGTGGACCTCTCCATGGACTTTTTGTCACCTCATGTTTTTAGCATAATCCCCGTACCAACATTATTAAACATTGTGCCAAAAACATGAGGTGCGGAGAATCCAACTTTGAGAGAATCTCCTTAGCCTTTCTCTTAGTATCAATATGACTGACTTCGCCAACAATGATTCTAAGTGTTTTGTATGAAATACTTTATAAGATTAATATATAAGTGTTTGTTTAGTAAATTTTTTAGCTTTTTAATTGTAACTTTGTTGTTTGAAGATGCCCCCATTCATACAAATCTCTGGCTTCGTCCCTGGACCGTATATCATGATTATCATCACTCTTTATTTTGATGTTTAAAACGATATGAGTTTTTGTCAAAGAAATAAGTGTTGTATAGACTTATATCAAAATAAAAATAAAAATGGACCCTATATGTTAATTGGTACCAATTTTGCATCTCAATGACCAACCCTAATTAAAATAAAATTAAACCCTATATGTTAATTGGTATCAAGGGAAATGCTAAGGAGACTCTTCCAAAAGTGGACCTCTCCATGGACTTTCCGTCACCTCATGTTTTTAGCATAATCCCCGTACCAACATTATTAAACATTGTGCCAAAAACATGAGGTGCGGAGAGTTCCACTTTGAGAGAGTCTCCTTAGCCTTTCTCTTAGTATCAATATGACTGACTTCGCCAACAATGATTCTAAGTGTTTTGTATAAATACTTTATAAGATTAATATATAAGTGTTTGTTTAGTAAATTTTTTAGCTTTTTAATTGTACCCTTGTTGTTTGAAGATGCCCCCATTCATACAAATCTCTTACTTCGTCCCTGGACCGTATATCATGATTATCATCACTCTTTATTTTGATGTTTAAAATGACATGAGTTTTTGTCAAAGAAATAATAAGTGTTGTATAGACTTATATCAAAATAAAAATAAAAATGGACCCTATATGTTAATTGGTACCAATTTTGCATCTCAATGACCAACCCTAATTAAAATAAAAATTAAACCCAATATGTTAATTGGTATTAAGGGAAATGCTAAGGAGACTTTTCCAAAAGTGGACCTCTTCATGGACTTTCCGTCACCTCATATTTTTAGCATAATCCCCGTACCAACATTATTAAATATTGTGCCAAAAACATGAGGTGCAGAGAGTCCAACTTTGAGAGAGTCTCCTTAGCCTTTCTCTTAGTATCAATATGACTGACTTCGCCAACAATGATTCTAAGTGTTTTGTATGAAATACTTTATAAGATTAATATATAAGTGTTTGTTTAGTAAATTTTTTAGCTTTTTAATTGTAACTTTGTTGTTTGAAGATGCCCCCATTCATACAAATCTCTGGCTTCGTCCCTGGACCGTATATCATGATTATCATCACTCTTTATTTTGATGTTTAAAACGATATGAGTTTTTGTCAAAGAAATAAGTGTTGTATAGACTTATATCAAAATAAAAATAAAAATGGACCCTATATGTTAATTGGTACCAATTTTGCATCTCAATGACCAACCCTAATTAAAATAAAATTAAACCTTATATGTTAATTGGTATCAAGGGAAATGCTAAGGAGACTCTTCCAAAAGTGGACCTCTCCATGGACTTTCCGTCACCTCATGTTTTTAACATAATCCCCTTGCCAACATTATTAAACATTGTGCCAAAAACATGAGGTGTAGAGAGTCCCACTTTGAGAGAGTCTCCTTACCCTTTCTCTTAGTATCAATATGACTGACTTCGCCAACAATGATTCTAAGTGTTTTGTATGAAATACTTTATAAGATTAATATATAAGTGTTTGTTTAGTAAATTTTTTAGCTTTTTAATTGTACCCTTGTTGTTTGAAGATGCCCTCATTCATACAAATCTCTGGCTTCGTCCTTGGACCGTATATCATGATTATCATCACTCTTTATTTTGATGTTTAAAACGATATGAGTTTTTTGTCAAAAAAATAAGTGTTGTATAGACTTGTATCAAAATAAAAATAAAAATGGACCCTATATGTTAATTGGTACCAATTTTGCATCTCAATGACCAACCCTAATTAAAATAAAAATTAAACCCTATATGTTAATTGGTATCAAGGGAAATGCTAAGGAGACTCTTCCAAAAGTGGACCTCTCCATGGACTTTCCGTCACCTCATGTTTTTAGCATAATCCCTGTACCAACATTATTAAACATTGTGCCAAAAACATGAGGTGCGGAGAGTCCCACTTTGAGAGAGTCTCCTTAGCCTTTCTCTTAGTATCAATATGATTGACTTCGCCAACAATGATTCTAAGTGTTTTGTATGAAATACTTTATAAGATTAATATATAAGTGTTTGTTTAGTAAATTTTTTAGCTTTTTAATTGTAACTTTGTTGTTTGAAGATGCTCCCATTCATACAAATCTCTGGCTTCGTCCTTGGACCGTATATCATGATTATCATCACTCTTTATTTTGATGTTTAAAATGATATGAGTTTTTGTCAAAGAAATAAGTGTTGTATAGACTTATATCAAAATAAAAATGGACCCTATATGTTAATTGGTACCAATTTTGCATCTCAATGACCAACCCTAATTAAAATAAAAATTAAACCCTATATGTTAATTGGTATCAAGGGAAATGCTAAGGAGACTCTTCCAAAAGTGGATATCTCCATGGATTTTCAGTCACGTCATTTTTTTAGCATAATCCCCATATCAACATTATTAAACATTGTGCTAAAAATATGAGGTGTGGAAAGTCCCACTTTGAGAGAGTCTCCTTAGCCTTTCTCTTAGTATCAATATGACTGACTTTGCCAACAATGATTTTAAGTGTTTTGTATGAAATACTTTATAAGATTAATATATAAGTGTTTGTTTAGTAAATTTTTTAGATTTTTAATTGTAACTTTGTTGTTTGAAGATGCCCTCATTCATACAAATCTTTGGCTTCGTCTCTGGACCGTATTTCATGATTATCAGCACTCTTTATTTTAATGTTTAAAACGATATGAGCTTTTGTCAAAAAAAAAATAAGTGTTGTATAAACTTATATCAAAAGAACCCAACAATCAATTGGCATATGACGATTGACTGACGCATGGAACATGACGATTGACTTTCCAGGTTTCCGCTATAAAATGGAGCAAAGCACTTACGTTTTTTCCCACAGAAACCAGATCAGAAGCCTTTAATTTCGCCCTACAAAGTACTGCACTGGAAACAAAGTATACTAGCAAGTTGTTTTATAGGAGACAAAATGGGAATGGAGACGCGAGTTCTCATTGTGGTGGCCGTGGTGGCTATGTTTATATGCCTTCCCTCCGCAGCATACGCAGCCGAGGGAACAGCCACTTATTATACACCTCCTTATGTTCGTAAGTATATATTTCACCATTTTCAATGTATGATCACAATCTAAGTTACTTCCTCATTGGGAAACTGGTGTTCTGTACACTGCTAGTTTTGCCATGGTGTGGAGAATTGGTGGCTCGTACATAACTTATGATGTCGATGCTCCTACTGGTATTAATTCTTATGTACGTACCAGTCGGCCTTCGGAGCTCGTTCTTATCTTTAAATCAATCTGAAATAGCGTACAATTTTTAGGGTCCAAGAATAAGATAAAATTATATTCTAGTCTGTCTAGAACTATAAACATCTTATGCTCAAAGGTTCTAAAAGACGCTAGACGTTAGTTGAACGGCGGGCTGAAGCCTAGCGCCTAGGCGGCTAGGCGGATTTAAGTAAATCCATTATATTTCGTGTAAATAAGTGTCTGTTTATACTTAAAATATATATAAATTCATCATAAACTACAAAATATAATGACATATGTATTATGAAGTATTGGAACATAATGAAAACATAGGGAACAAACATATAGTGTGTGCTTATTTAAGTATTCAACAAGTCTCGTACAATTTATTGAAAAAAATTAAATGCAAATTGAAAGTTATCTATTTTCTATCTAAGTGAGTCGCAACCTAGGCAGGTGCCTAGGCGGGCACCTCAGCTAGTCTAGGCACTCTTTCTTAATTTTTAAACGCCTAAGCATTAATTGGGGTGGTGACCAGCTGCCTAGCGCCTAAGCAGTGCTAGGCGGGGATTTTTAGAACAGTAACAAACATTTTGGTACATAGATATATGTATGTATAGAAGATTTCAAATTTTGAGTAGTGTTACATTTACAATCTATTTGTACAATTTCTCTAATATTGGTAGGGCACATTAACAAATGTGGATCCCATCACATTTAGAGAGATAATACAAATAAATAGTAAGAATAACATTTTATTACGATATAAACATTTATCTAATGTTTGTGTTGTCAGAATTCTAATCTATCTATTATTCAATCATAAGTATTTTACCTTTTGTGTATATGTAGTCATATCATTTTGTAATCGTGTAAATATGTTAACCCGGCTTATTCAACTAATCGTGTCGAAGGACTCAACTCGTTTATAAATATGTTGTGATGTTTAGGTTAACCTTACCCATGTATCTTGTGACATGTAAACCAACGACTAATTTTCTGTATCTTTATTTATTTATTTATCTAATCTACTTATTCATGTTATTTCTAAAATCACATTTAACTTGATCAAGAACCCTTAAAAAAAACATGAAAAAATTTAGCTTCATAATTACATAAATGTCATAAATTGCATACTAATAATTGGAGAATAAGTGAATCAGGTTCTGCATATAATACTAGTAAACGTGTTTATCGTGTCAAAATTTGGGTTACCGAGTTTGGCACTAACCCAACTCGTTTATTATTGATTGTGCTTAGGAGATCATTTCATATTCATTTTTATATGCCAAAACTGGCAACATATATGCATGCCCTTAATTATGCATGTATTGTTTGGTGGACGTGCAGCATCGTCATGCAACGGATACCAAAATGATGGAGTGATGATAGCAGCAGCAAGCGATGCCATTTGGGGCAACAGAGCTGCGTGTGGAAGAAGATACAGAGTGACATGCATCGGAGCCACCAACCAAGGTGTGCCAAAGCCTTGCAAGGGGAATAGCGTTGTCGTTAAAATTGTGGATTACTGTCCTCCTGGATGCCAAGGAACCATCGATCTCTCTCAAGAAGCCTTTGCTGCAATTGCTGACCCCAACGCCGGAAAAATCAAGATTCGTTATACCCAGTAAGCGCGCGCACAAACGTGTATCTATACTGTTATTAAGAGAACACACCTTATATATATATACACATATATATACCAATCTATATAATTTTTTTCCTTTTAGTTAATAAAATTCATCATAATTAACCTCAGAGTATGAATTGAAATTTTATTTCGTCTCGGTTTTGTGGTGGGTATGCAGGGTTTGAAGCAAGCACGCTCTCCAAGAATGAATAAAGTAGTCATTTAGACTAAGAAGGTCATATCATATGCTCCAAGGACCACTTGTAATAAAACCTATCAAGTAATTGTGTTTCACAATTTCAGACGTGATGAGCTGACGTTGTGAATATATGTGTGTTTATATATTCAAATAAAGAGTTTAAATATTATTTTTCATCGTACAACATCTGCATTCACTTTCTCGAATATATATATATATATATATATATATAAAGTAATACTACCCACACATGCATTTTTATTTATGATATATCATTTTCATTTTTCGACCGTCGGAACGGATGTATAGTATTATTTAAATATATGTATTTGATAATTAAAATATGACTTTATCTCCTTATACTTAATTTTTTTACTTCATTAGAAGAAAAAAACTCATCTATCACGGTGAATGCCCGTGATAAATTGCAATCCACCACGAACACTGTACCCTTTAGTATTCTGGATGTGACAAAAAGTCTTAGTTTCTACCACGGGCTATGCCTGTTGTCAAATACAATATAACCACGGACTGTATCTGTGGTAGATTGAGATCTAACACCACGTGTTATGGCCGTTGTCGATTACTAATTGACCACAACTAATGCCCGTTATAAATTATTTTCCAAAGTTAAAAAAATAATAAAACTATTTAACAAATATATATATATATATATATATATATCCGTATTTATATATTTTAGTACAAAATAACCAACAAAATTGCATATTTACTACAATATAATAACTACATAAAAAATACTTGATAATATTATAATATAATTTAAAAATACTTGAATACATAAACAACGTAAGTCATAAAGTACTATCCATGTAGTGCCTAATGAATACATAAACAACGTAAGTCATAAAGTACTATCTATGTAGTGCCTAATGAATACATAAACAACGTAAGTCATAAAGTACTATCCATGTAGTGCCAAAGTACCATTTTCTAGTCTAATTAAGTACGAACTAAAATTACTCTCCAACTCGAACGTACTTTGATGGCCAAGCAATTGTACTAGATATAGCATCCTCTAGGACACGAAATTCACTTGTAAGGTGGTACAAAGATATATTCTCCACTCTGACAACAGTTACCCAAACTTTCCAACAATCAAGACCAAGCACCATGTGATGAACTTTCGCCTCAGGGTTTGTTGATTCTATTTCTCCAATTGAAGACATCGAGACAAGTTAAACAAAATCAGTTTCATACCTGGGGAGATGATTTGGAAACCTGGTAACTAAAATTGGGAACCTGTTTTACACCATTTTTAGTTCTTTGGAGATCTATACTACCTCCCTTAGATCTATAAAGCCCCACAATCTGACCGACAGGCCGTGCATTTTGTAACTGCCTCATCAGGGACCTAAAAAACAGCAGTAACGAAATAAGAAAGAGTAGAACAAGATTATTTTATTACTTACCAAAAGAACTGCAACAACCATATCCTGTATTGAAAGGTGTACATGGAGACATATAGAGCACTACCACGTTTATATCATTCTATTGAAACGAACAAAAGTGAAAGGAAGGCAAGCTAATATTACCCAATGATCTTTCTCCACATTTCCCGGTTTTATAATGTTCATCCAATCGGTAATCCTTTCTTTCTCTTTGTAGACCGTTCGCTTGGCCTTGCCGATTCCGTTGGCCTGATTCATCCACCCATTTCCTTAAGCTGAGTAACAAGGGGTAAGAACAATACATAACTAAAAATAATCAACATTCAAAAATCTTTGTGATAAAGTTAAACAGTCTTGTGGAAATGATGATGTGGTGGATGATTATGAAGAAATATTGCATCATGATACTTGTGTTTTAAAATTTGACAATGCTAACGAAGTTTGAATCCACACGGTCATACAAGAGCTCAACACCTTTATAATACTGTGGTAAAGGGCCAATTGTGTTCTACATTCATTATTCAAAAACAACTTATTTTTAAAAGGGTTTATATCACAAATGGTCCTTGAAATTGACCCCATCAATCATGATGGTCCCTGAAATTGAAAATCGATCAATATAGTCCCTGAATTTTAACTCGTGAATCAATGTGGTCCTTCTGTTAGTGTTCCGTCCAAATTAACACTAAAAAAAGATTAGAGAACCAATTTTTCATGGTAAAATGACCAAAAAAAAGTTTAGAGAACCACATTTTTTTGTTTTTATTTTAGTTTTAGCACCAAATCCATGAAAAAATGGAGAGAAAAGTGAAGATGAAAAAAAAGAAAAGTTATTTTTGATCATTTTACCATGAAAAATTGGTTCTCTAACATTTTTTTTAAAGTTAATTTGGACGGAACACTAACAGAAGGACCACATTGATTCGCGAGTTAAAATTCAGGGACTACATTGATCGATTTTCAATTTCAGGGACCATCATGATTGATGAGGTCAATTTCAGAGACCATTTGTGATATAAACCCTTTTTAAAATAAGGATCAACTGGTAGCTTTGTTGTGGCAGTCCACTGTTCTAGAAGCCAGGACAAAACACAACTTAATTATACCATAAAGGTAGGTTTTCATTAATTTTTTCTTAAAATTTTTATTTTTATTTTTTCAATTTGGTGTGTATATGTCACGTGGACAGTCCATGAGCCACTTAAAAGGTGAATGACTTGTCGCCCTCACTAAACCCACCGTCGTGAACGACTTGAACGCATACTCCAACAACTCCATATTTGAGTGCACCAAAATGACAATTTAACCCTCGTAAGTAGCTCGCGTGTTGTTCACGTGACAATTGGAAGTGGTTTTAAAATGACTGAAAGAGCTTTTGGTTAAATGTTTTTAGAATCAATCTTTAGTAAAAATGTAAGTGAAACCTAAAAAAGTACTTGAAATGCTTTCTGGAAGAACTTCAAGTGCTTTTGAAACCCAAAAATATTTTTTTCTTCTAAAAGCCCTTGCAGTTATTTTAAAAACACTTTTAGTTATTCTAAAATAACTGAAAGAGTTTTTGGTTAAATGTTTTTAGAATCAATCTTTAGTAAAAAAATAAGTGAATCCTAGAAAAGTACTTGAAATACTTTCTGGAAGAACTTCAAGTGTTTTTAAAACCTAAAAATATTTTTTTCTAAAACCCTTGCAGTTATTCTAAAAGCACTTTCAGGTAAACCTTCCAATGTTGAGTGATTTAAAACCGAGCGTCGTCAATTTCTTTTAATGACGATAAAATGACGTGGCCCGCGCAAGCACTTTGTACCTTCAGGCCCAAGGAAGAAAAAAAGGGAAAGAGTTTCCCTACTAGCCGTGGGATTACTCAAAAGAGTAAGAAATGACCTATTTTTGATAGGAAAACCATGTCAATTACCTGTTTAAACATGGATTTCTACGCACCACTATAAATCAACACCCTCCCTCCTCCCGCCCCCATGAACGAACACAAACAACACCAACAGTTTCTCGAGCTCTTAATTTCCCGGCCGCGAAAAACTTGTAAGTCGAGAGGAATTCAACTTGTAAGTCGAGACATGGGTTCGGCTGGCTCGAAGAGTAAGCAAGACAATGCGAAGAGAAAGGACCTGATGAAATCAGTGAAGATGAACAGGTACGCGTTTGCGGATGCACAGCGCGAGCATATTCTCGCGCTCCTTAAAGTAGCGGGGGCTATAAAGTTATTTGTAGAAAGCCATTCCTTCGAAGTTTCGACGCGCTCTTCAAATGCAGACAGAGGAAACGAACTGCAGGAAAATTCAGACTGTGCTGAGACAGATGTGGAGCAAGAGGAGGTGGATCAAACAGTGCAGTCACCACGGGGAGATTCGGATTGCTCCGATGGTGACGGTGATAGAAAAGAGGTGATGAAGATAAGTAATCAAAAGGGTAGAGAGAGAGAATTGTTGGAAGCACTGAAAGATGTCGAAGACTACTTCCTTCGGGCGTATGATTCTGGTTTGCACGTTTCGAGGATGTTAGAGACCGACATGGCTCAGGTGCAATCTGCAGCCGAGGAAATTAAAGGTAATCTCAACCGTTCAATGACGCGGAGCCGCTCCATCTCATCTACATTATCTTGGTCTTCTTCTGGTAAAAGTCTACGTAAATCTAGCTTAAGAAGTTCTTCAACACGAGCTCGTTTAGATATTAGTTTCCTCGATGACAAGGGAACTCCAAGCCATTCGTTAACGCTAGGAAAGCTATATGCTTTGGAGGAAAATCTCTACAGCGAGCAGAAGGTAATAGAGGAAACCGAGAGAATTTATGACCGAAAATCGAAAGATCTAGACACCAAAATATACGAGATTGAAATCTTGTATTGCAGAATTTTGACGGCCAAAAAGAATGCTAAATCAATCTCCGAGACAATTCGGAAACTGAGAGATGAAGAGCTACAACCACAACTCGTTAAGTTGTTAAAAAGGTAAGCTAGATTTCAGAGTCTGATTTTCTTTCATGGTTTTTTTGTTTGTTTGTTGGGAGTTTTGTTCTAACCTCTCTTTCTCAATTTCTGTAGCATAATGAGCAACTCGAAGCAAATGTCCATAATTCTGGAAACCCAAAAGAGAATAATGTCCGAAGTGAACTCTCTCAAATGTCCGTCCATTGGAACGCTCTGCAATGACTCGAAGCAGTTTGCTACTCGGAAGCTCGAAAAGGAACTACTAAATTGGCGTACACGCTTTGCTTCGTATGTTTCTTCGCAAAAGGCGTACGTCAAAGCTCTAGTCCGCTGGCTAGCTAAGTTGGACGATGCTGAAACTGAAAGCAAGTTAAAATCAAAGGGGGTTAACCCGTCATCGCTTGCAATCTGTCGACATTGGTCAAATGGACTAGATAAGCTGCCATATCAAGCAGTGACTCGTGCCATCAAAAGCTTCGTGAAAGATGTCCGGGCCCTGAGGGATCAACAACATAAGGAGCGCCGACAAAAGAGGGAGGTTGACAAGCTTGCCAGAAGACTCCGGAGGGAGAATTTTTTGCAGGAAACAGACCTAAGCGAACAGATGCGGACTGAGAAGAAGAAACTTCATACTATTACGCAGAAGACGCGGGATATCGCTGTGAACGGATTTCAGACGCGGTTTCCTGAAGTTTTCGGCTCCATGGCTGAGTTTTTCAAATCCATGGCCGAGTTGGTTTTAGAGCCTGCTACACAAAAGTCTGGTCGTCCAAGCAAAAATGCATGCAGGACTCGTGTGGAAGCGATCGACAGATGAAAGGGATGCGTACTAGGTTTTCAGAATGTTAAGCAACTTTAAGAACTTTGGGTTTCTTTTAAGTATATAATTATGTACTCTTGTTCAAATAACAGTAATCTTAAGAATTACAAATTTTGAGTTCTAACAGATAAAATTTATGCACACGACCATTACAATCTCTCCGTTAATTCGAACAGCCTGAATACCTCGGATATAAAATGTGTTCTTTCCTCGAATAAGCTTTCTAACTCTATCGTTTGCCAATAGGATACAAGTATTTATTCCAAAACTCGATAATACAAACATCTTCTGCATCCTTGTTCTCTGGAACAGATTGCAGCACCGGATTTTGGATGAATGCATATACATAAGGCGAACTCAGGTCCATCGGCTGTATTATTGCTGACCGGTTGCCCATCAGGGAATTATCGACAAATAAACGAGTGATTCTATCTGTCTAAGAAGAATTTGAGATTCTGAAGTCCCTCGGCAGAAATGCTTCGTCTGACTCGAGGTCTATCTAGCACCACATGAGGAGGTGGCTCCAAGTGGAAACTTACCATGACAAGCGTCAAATTGTCCGTTGCTCCCCGCTTTATTGCCTCCTCTACTATTTGCTTGCAGCACAACTTCACATCATTGTGCTCTAGCAGTCTCCTTCGAGCGAAATCAACAGCATTTTGGCTGGTGAACACATCCCATATCCCATCACTGCCAATGATCAAAAACTCATCGTCTTTGCTCAGTGTCATCAGTTTAAGTTCTGGCTCAGCGCTCAAGGGTCCGCCCCTTTCACCCACGTCCTTCATTCCTTCAAGATGCCAATTACCTAATGCACGGGTTACACCTAATTGACCATTTAGATAACCATCATCAATATATCCACCCAAGGACTCAATCCGCGTTTTTTCTTTTGTACAACAGGGCCTATGATCCCTTGACATTTCTATAGCCACTCCACATCGTGATAATACAGCACGGCAATCTCCGGCATTTGCCACAAGCAAAGATCTGTTCAAAATAATAATTACACGGTCAAACAGGCTTGTTGGGACACAAAAGGTCTAATAAATAAAAAACTAAGTGGTCTCAAGAACAGGGCTTGACAAGGGCAAAAGTGTACAGTTGTAATACTGGAACTCGAGCGAGGAGATATAGAGCATGGATACTATTTTTATTTTTTGTTTTGCTCATTCAACCGACACAATTCATTTTTCTGCATAACACCGAATGAATAGGCCTATGAAGTTTTTTCTCTTACTCTTTAACCTGATGACCAAGACTTGCAGTGACAGATTATTCAAGACACTAATTGTAATTCAACACCGTGTTTATAAATAACCTACACCGCAAGAAAGAGTTCCTTACCTTCCAAATATCATTGCAGTGAGTGCAGTTGTGCCAGAAGCAAGGGAAGCCTCAAGAGAACACGTCTTTGCAAATGCAGCATCTGTCTCCATGAATGACCTTGTTATCACCTTTTCAAGTTCTAAAGGAAAGTCAGCATCCTCAACAATGACTCGTGGTAAATTGTCACGAACAAAGTGTGCTGCATCCTTTCCTCCATGGCCATCAAATACCTGTTTATTCAAATTTCCATTTGCATCATTAAGATTGGAGAAAAAACAGAACTCTGAACCATTAAGTATGAGCTTTCATTGGGATGGTCTGAATTGTTGTAAACAGAAGAGGGCGAGAAAAACTTACACCATAGAAAGAGATAGCTTCCTCACTGAGAAGATTATAACCAAACTGCTTAGCTAAGTCACCAATGCATATATGAGTATCCTCCATATGGGTTCGACCCCCAATATCAGACCACTCTCCTGACCGAAGGGCAGGAACAAAGTTGAATAGACTCTGCTTTTTGTCTGCAATCACTGTATCCTCGCCTATGCTTTCAAGCTAAAAGGCAGCCAACGTGAACGAACTCAAATCAGAATGTGAAGGAATGCAAGTACAAAGATTAAGGAACAAAGTTTTGGAAACTAAAGTTTCACCAAGTATAATATGCACATTTTCACCAAGTATAATATGCACAGTTTCACATGGAAAATGTTCTCCAACCAGAAAACGAACCACAAAATCAATGCACAAAAGTTGACATAGCACCTAAACGCCGACGGGATGCCACCAAAAGGATGGGAAATGAAAATCTACTAAAGCAAAGTCTAAGGCTGTGAAATATAAATTCTATCAACACATAACAAGCATCAATTCCCCTCCCTATTCCACAATCCAAGGAATCTTTGAAAGGAAGAGCTTTAATCATAAGCATTCAGCTGCACAGAGCACAATAAGGAAATACATAACTTCTGCAAACGAATCGCCTCACGATCAATGAAAGCGAAACACAGAAGTAAAATTTACTAAATAGGGTTGGTTTAAACATGGAAAAACAACTTCCAACACAACAGAAAGTGAGCAGAGCGTGTTTAATAGATTGGGATAGTTCAAGGCTTCAGGCAGAGAACTTTCTTTCAAGATGCAGCAGTACAAACCAATGACTACAGGAAAATTAATTGAACATTACAAAGATAAAAAATTAACTAAAAGCTGAAGTAAATAATAAAGGGTAAAAGTTACTTCCAATCATCAATCCCATAAGAAAACAAAGATCCAGAACTCAATTTCAAACAAAAGGTCCTAAAAAGTTTCAAAATTGAGACAAACCCAACAGAGCAAAGCAGTTAAAGAACAAGAAGCTTCACTTTCAAATGAATTCAACAGGGTTTTCTGAAGACTGGACTCAAATTTTACCAAATGGGTCCTAAAAAGTTACAAAATTGAGACGAACCCAATAAAACCAAGCAGTCAAAGGACAAAAGTTTATACTTGAAATCAATTCAACACTCAAGTTTAGCCAAAGGGGTCCTAAAAGTTTCAAACTTGAGACAAACCCAATATATTTAAGCAGTCAAAGGACAAGAATTCTTACTTGAAACGAATTTATCAAGTTCTTCTGAGGACTTGAGCTCATCACAGCAGGAGGTTCCCGGTCCAAATTCTCCTCCTCCGTCCGGTGGTCGAATTGCAAAGACCACTGCTTGTTGTTATTGTCGTTGGAATCGATGTTGTTATTACTCTCCATGTTCCCCATTTCTTGACCGAGCTGTTCTGCGTCTATCAGGCACATGATGCTGCTGATGAAATTGTTAATGGCGGTGCTGCTGAGTTGCTGAGGGAATCAGAAAGTAGTAAGAAACAGAGAGGGAAGAAAAATATAGATTTGTGGGTGACTCGGGTGAAAAGATTCTGAGAACGCGTGAGTGGGAAATAGGGGCCTCTGGTTATTGTAGTTGTTGTTGTAGTCTCAGAGAGGAGAGAGGGAGAGAGAGAGAGAGAGAGAGAGTTATTGTAGTCTCAGAGAGGGGGGAGAGAGAGAGAGAGAGAGAGAGAGGAATTCCAGATTTTTCTGTGAAAGCGTGGCTGGAAACCAGTTATATTATTATATCCTTTTCCTATTTTCATTGTTCAAATGTTTTATGTTTATATTTTTTTATTGGTAAATAAAAATTTTCATTTTATTTTAAAAAATTACATTGCATATCAGTCTTTTTTTAAACAAATAATTGAATAATCTATAGAAATTTATCTAAACCATGTAAAGTGAGGAAAGTTTCAATTCGAAACTTCAAGCGGTCCAAAAGCTATCTAGATTTGGAGTTAAAATGAATTATTCCCTTAAAAGTAATAATTACAATAGTAATAGTCAACTGATTTTACCATACATTATCAAATAATATGAGTTATCTTCAATTGGTTGGGACACTCGTTAAATTTTTTGAAGTGTTTCGGTGCACATTTAATTATTAAAATGTTTTTAGGTTGGGGATGAATTACAAGCTCATATTTTACAAGACACGTTTTGAATTCGATTTTTAGCGCTGATGAATCACACGATGACGGTCAAAGAGATGCTGAAAGAATGAATTGATGTTGACGAAGGCACGCTAAAATTCCATTGTACTTCATGCACTTTTGTTTTCTAATAGTTTCGTTAAAATCAACATCTTTATTTTATAAAATCTCAGAAGTTTAGAGATACCATTTTTTCCCTTAATATTTTAGAGAGACGAAAAATTATACTAAAAATCCCATATGGAGTAAATGTCCTCGAAAATATCTAAAAGATGCCTTTATTTTGCTTTTATTAAATCTAAATTGTCATTTGATTAATTGCTACGACTAGACAAAAAGAAAGTTCCATTTGGAAATGTCTTAACCACTAATAACTAATTAATTAATTAATTTGGTCGTAACCACCATTAGCCAAAAATCACAGTCTTAATCGTCCCTTTTTGACAAGATATTATTAGATGCGTGAGAATATACAATTGTAAGTGCAATGACCAAATATATTTCACAATTGATGATAAAAAATAAATATAAAACATTAAAAAGATTTATGCTTACATCACGCACAGCTGTGGGATATGTCCTTGAATTTTTGATAAAAAAAAACATATATCAGAATATAAAAAATAAGACAAATTCCTTGTTGTTTTAGTCGGTGGACAATTTCCTTATTTAAACACTAAAAAAAGAAGTTTTGTTTCTTGTTAGAATTAAAAAAAAAATTACCATTGACCATGGTAATAAATAGATAAGCTACACAATAAACCATCTGTAATTTTGTAATTGAAGTTATAATCTACAAAAGTCGAAGTCAAAACCGCATGCTTACAAATACAAAAAAAATATAACTAAATTTAAACTAAGTGACTAAACTAGAAAAGAAGTTAAAAATGAAACAAATGTTTGGGCAAAAATAGAACAAAAAATCTCCAAGTATGGGATTTGCAATAGACTTCCAAGATATAAGCAACTATACATGATGTGTTATCTACACACTTTTTTTTTTTTACTTTCAACACACTTTCTGTTAATTTATGTCATTTTATTCTCTTCAATTTATTAAATCTAACGGCTAAAAAATTAAAGAAATGTGCAGAAGGTAAATGAGGTGTGTAGATAGCATCACCTCTTATATATGATGGGTTTTGTTTCATCATTTTTACCTTCTACACCCCATTTGTTAGTTTCGGTCGTTTAATTCTCTTCAATTCATTAGATCTGATAGCTGAAAATTGAGAAAAATGTGCAGAAGGTAAAAAGAGGTGCATGGATAGCACCACCTATGTTGAGTTTTGTTTCATTGCATAACTTTCCATAACACATAAGATAAAAGAGTAGTCGGCTTGATTAAGTTAACACATATATACTTAACCCAAAAATATTTAATCTTCCACCTGATTTTTCCTACACTTGTCCATCAAGCCTCAGAATATGATGGGAGGAATTCTACTGCCCCAACAATTATTTTCAAATCCATAAGATTTGTCCAAAGCCTAATAAGTTAAATGACAAGTTATGTGAGGCCTAATAAGTTAAAAGACAAGTTATATTAGGAAGTTAGTTTAATTTAATTTGACAACAATTGCTCCAAAAAAGTTCGAAAGTGAAACTAAAGGACATATTCATTAAAAGGAAATGATAATGCAAGACAATGACATTGGATTTTTTCTTCTGCTTTCCACACTATGGCAAATTGATAAGGCTTAAATTCTAGATTCTTGAATGTAATCGGGATATTCAGGTTCTTTATATATTTCTCGTCACGAGAGTTGATATATATAGAGAAAAACATAATCACAGTTGTATGTAGAATCATATAGAGACAAAGAGAAACTAACATGCATTTAGAAGTCAGAACTACACAGTTAGAATATTCACAAATTATGATGCGGTTCAATAATTTTTCACATAATAATAAATAATTAACTTAAAATACCGCAACCATAGCATCCGGTTGTAGAAGTCTTTCGTGCTTTGCCTTTTGCCTCTACGAAGGGTTGCTTGCTGGTTGCCACAATACCATCCACTTCTGTACAACCTGTCCACCAGCACCATATGTTTTACATTTTAAAGTAATTTTCTTTTTCACAATAATTGCACTGCGGCTGTAAATTCAGTGTCAATTATTTCCAGTCCCTCAAACAAGCAATTGCTAAAGAGCGGGGGACTCAACTTTTACCCAGTTCACGTGGAAGTGGATCAAAAGCACTTTCGGGCTTTCTCCTTTTCTGTGGGAGTAAAAAGTAAAGCCATGTAAAAGAAGAAAGGGGAGCTATTTCTTCCTCTCTTTGGAAATTTTAATTGTTTGGTTTGGTTGGCAAATGGCAATTAGCTTATTAAACACAGAAGGAACCTTCCTAGGCGGCTGATTACTTAACTTCCAACACAAGGGAAGGTACGTGGTTCGGTGCTTACTAGTGGGTGGAGCCTGACGTGGCATAACATCGTCCATTATACATGGAAATTGCCGAATGACGTACATCAAATGGAGTCATCAAGACAGGAATATCTCAAACTAATTACCTAATTTTATATGAGAAACTTAAAACTTGAAATTGTATTATTGGTCTTGAATGTTATAGTGCCAAGTCCTTGTGTTGGCCATGTTGCTTGGCTAGACAATAGTTATGTGAAGCATGGTGATTTTCGGACGTTCATTTTCTTGACATGAACTCGTCGTTTTTCTAACCCTTGATGACACGTTTATTTATTAAAATGAGTATATGTGGGAAGCAAACCATTTCAAGTCTTAAATTCCCCCACGTTTATTAGCACACGAAGAATAAAAAGAAAGAGTGGGATCAACTAGGAGTTAGTTTGTCTGAACTTAATTCGTTACTTCATTCCTAATAAGTAAATATGTCACGAATTGAATAACTCAAAAGGTAATTGAAGAGTATGAACAAAAACATTAGTGTAAAAGAAAAAAAAGAGAGTGCAAAAATCACTCAAAATGAATTAAGTAGGACTTTTTTTTTTTGTTATTCACCCTATAACACAATATTTGAAGTCCTTTAAAGAATAAGGCATCACAGTATAGTAACTTGATTAAGACACTCAACTCACTTGTGGTGCAAGTTTCATTCTACTGATAAAATTATTCAATCTTTTGCTTAGTATTAACCAATATTATCTTGCTTGACATAACAAATAACTCATTTAAGAATTTGACGCCTCCTTAAGGTGTTCAAAGGCATTTTAAAATGACGAGTAACAGACACTCGCAAGGAAAATTGTGTGAGGCAACATAATTTTGGCACTCCGGGTGGAATTTTTTGCGATTTGCAGAGGGAATTGGAGCCAGAGTTTTCTAATTTATTGCATGAAGTCAAGGAGGAATGGACTCCGACAACAGCTGGAGGCATACAGAAATGGGTCATTAAAACACGAGAATTATACAAGCCCGACAGAGTGCTACCCATCCCTTTGAATTTGGACCGCAACTAAGCACGCCCACTTTGTTATGTCCCCATCGCAACATAATAGACTACATAAAATGGGTCAATATGGAGGTGGCGCAGGGCGGCTGCCGCGGTGGAACAGAAAGAACTAGCCATCTCAAATCAAAGTACACGCACTATAATTCAAACTAGGGGTGGGCAAACGGGTCTTGGAACCGTGGGTCGGGGCGGGGCGGTGGTATTTACGGGACGGGCCGAGTTCAAATCTATAGAAGCACGGGGCCCTGGGCCGGCCCGTTTCAGATGGATTTGTTTCTCTTCTCCCAGTGATCCAGCCCAAACAGGCACAATGCACAAGGCAATGGCCCATGTGGGTTTACTACTCGAAGTCTCGATCTCGAATGCTCAAGAAATTTTGATCCGACTCCCACTCCTATTTCTCCTCGCCGACATCACCGATTCACCACCATCGTCATCGTCACTGCCGTCGCGACCATCACCATCCCATCACCCTAGGTCTCCTCTCTGTCTGTCACTCCAGTCCTCGATCGAGTCTCTCTGGCGTGCGTCGTCCCTCCATGGTTCTTCCACCCACACTCCGTCAGTCACCTCCTCTACCACGCGACATCACGACCGTCGCGAATCTGGGCCCTGGCGACCACCACAACGGCCCAGCAACCTCGATTCTCTTCCTTGAGTCCTCGACGACATCCAAGAACCTCGATTCTCCTCCTCGAATGTTCCACGACATCGCAGATTTAGAGAACTTCAGGGTTCTCTTTCTCCCTCACACCCCTCGAATCGATTGCATCAACATCACAGCAGCAACCACACGAGTCACGAGGCTCCAAACTCAGCTGCTGACCGCCCAATCTGGTGCGACTCAGTTGATTCCGAGCGATCTTGACTCGGTCGACGAAGAAGAAGAAAGAAAGGGAAAAAAAAGGGGGGACATGTGGACCCGTCCCGAACCGGGCCGTTTGAAACGGGCCGGGTTAGGTCCGATTTTTGTATTAGAATTGGTTATACCCACCCCGGCCTTACCCGTTTCTTTTAAACCCGGGTCCGGTCCGGTCCCTTCAAAATTAGGCCCGGCCCGTGCCCAGCCCTAATTCAAACACGAGAGTCATCGAAACAACAAAATTTAGCCAGTGTATCAAAAATTGAAAGGGGTAAAAAAAATCAAGGGAAGCTACTAATGTCTCCTCAATGCCTCAGAGCCAGCCTACCATGAAACTCAAGAATTCCTAAATTCAAATTCCAGCGAAAACCTTCTTGCCAGTGCCGGAAGATCCAGCAGGAGTCACCTTCAACACGTTGAACCTCTTAGGTGTAGTTTAGGATTGAGGTGATTAATAAAAAAGCTGGGATGAAAAAAAGCTGTGAGGGTTTTTGGTGTTTGGTAAACTTTCAAAAATAGCTTTATTTCAAAGTTAGGGGTGAAAAAAAGCCCAAAACCTGAAGCTGCAAATAGCAGCTTCCAAAAACAGCTTATTTCGAAAACACGGATGAACAGTGGTACGTTTAATGAAATTTCCAATAACCCAAAATTGCCCTCCTTTCCCTCTCGCCTTCTGCTCTCGCATACCCGACCATCGTCCTCTCATCCTCTCGTCCTCTTGTCCTCTTCCTCTCGTCCTCTCGTCTCAGGTTGTGAACGACCCAAGCTTGACAAAGTCGGGAGTCTACTGGAGCTGGAACAAGGATTCGGCTTCGTTCGAGAACCAACTGTCCCAAGAAGCAAGTGACGCAGAGAAGGCTCGCAAGGTGTGGGAAGTCCTCTTGTTCCAAAAACCAGCGATCTCTCTCGTTCTCTCGTTCTCCAGGTTCCTTTGGTAAGCTTCTCTTGTAAAAATTTGTTATTAATTTGTTTGGATTTTTCAATTTGGGGATGGGAGATTGAGAGGGAAAGAGGGGTGGGAAGAGCAAAGGGATGAGGGTATGGGTGTCAGGAAAAACAATTGGGGATGGAGGGTGGGGAAAAATTAAATGGGGAAGGTGATATGGTTTGTGGAAAAAATTAATTGGAGAAAAAATTAGGGTTTGTGGAGGAAACAAGAAAAATTGAGAGAGAAGTTTGATTACTTCTCTATTCATTTTTTTAGAAGGTCTGCTTCTGATTTGGGTTTAGGTAAGGGATAATTTCTTATAAAGCTTTGCTCTGCTTCTGATCTGTGAACTGTGCTTCTGATTTGTCATGCGTGTCTTGCGATTCAGCTCACCCCTCTGCAACACCGTTTCATCGTCTTCTTCAAGCTCTCGCAGTCTCTTCTGAAACTCCAACCTCCAAGTCAGTGCTCGTATCTTATCTCTCTCTCAGTGCTATCGTGTTTTATATTTATTTTTTTCTGAATTCTTCATTTATGCTATGTGTCTTTTTTTTCTTTTCTGAATTCTTTGATATGAAATTTAGATACGATTTGGTTAAGTGTTATAGCTCGTTGGTGCATTTGTATTTGAGAATCGGAAATCAATGATCTCAATTTTTTTGTTATTTCGCCATTAGTATTCATGGTGCTTGTTGTTGAGTTTCTGCGTAGGATTATGGCAGGTAGGCTTTTTGTGAGGTGAAGTTCTGTGTCCATTATAATTACAAAGCAAGAGAGCTTGATAACGATGAAGTTTTGTGTGTAACAAATACGGGCATTCTGGAAAAGGCCGATTGGGAAGTTTTTAGGTTAATTCGTTTTGGTTGCAAGCTGTATGTTGTGAAAGAGGGAAAATACTAGAGGTTTCTATGCATGAATTTGGATTCAAAATTAACTAATCCGGTTTATATATTTGTTCATTGGTTATATTGGTTGATTTAGGAGCTATATTTTTTACGGGTTTCCTTTGATGCACGACAGTTAAACTGGGAAAATGCTATATATAAAGATTGGTTTTATTTAACTTGCATGTGGCCGGTTTATAATTGATGGTGCTAAATTAGGGTTCTTGCAAGTTCATCATGCATCTTTTGAAAACCACCCCCTTCCCCCAAATATATTTGAAGTTTTGAACATAAGTTCTGTTAGCATCGGTGTGCATCGTTGATGTAATGTGAGCCTCTCTTGCATCAGCAGTCTGCATTCACAAACATTTGTGTAGGTGACGGTGATAACATTGTTCTTCGTAATGAAGCTCATTTGTGACGAGATGCATTAATTGATCACATCTCACAAAAATACAATATACTTAGTTGTGATGAAAGATTACTCACTTTTTCTAAAAATTGAAGACTTTTTAAAAAAAAAAGAACACTGTGGCAGATTTTTGAACATGGAACCGTTCTCATACTATGGAACCTTTCCTTAGTTGTAATTTGACTTCTTTTATAAATATAAATAGTAGTTGTAACTTATCATTATTCAATGAAATTAAGTCATTTCTCAATAGCATTAACTAGTAGTTGGTATCGATATTACAATATCATTTATTGGTTATTTCTTGGTTATATTACAATATCATTTGTTCTTGTTTTAATATATACAAATCAGTAGTTGGTATCGATGGCAAAGAAGGGGGCATCTTCGTCAAATCCTGTAGCTACATGGAATGCTCACAATATATCTATATTTTGTGATGTTTGCATCAAGGAGGTTGAGGCCGGACATCGTCCGGGCACTCACTTTGACAAAGATGGATATGCAAATATTAGAGCTAACTTCAAGGCAGAGATAGGGCATGATTATGAAAGAAAGCAACTGAAGAATAAGTGGGATGCATTTAAAAATGAGTGGAAGTTGTGGAAAGAGCTAGTTGGTAAAGAAACTGGCCTATGGTGGAATTCGAGCAAGGGTACCGTTGATGCCTCTGAGGAGTGGTGGAATAATAAAATTCAGGTTTGTGTATTTATCTTTTAATATGTATTATTATATCA
Organism: Cotoneaster glaucophyllus; assembly: GCA_036320875.1. Taxonomy (NCBI): domain Eukaryota; kingdom Viridiplantae; phylum Streptophyta; class Magnoliopsida; order Rosales; family Rosaceae; genus Cotoneaster; species Cotoneaster glaucophyllus. The sequence goes on from CM070063.1 coordinate 990,898, forward strand.
TGCAATATGTATTAACCATATTCTTTCTTACTTGTAGATAAACAAAGAATATGCAAAATTGCGAAAAAAGGCATTAGTCCTGAGATGGAGGACAAGTTAGATAGGATGTTCTCGAGTACAGTTGCTACCGGTGAACATGCATGGGCACCTTCATCTGGAGTACTACCACCAGAGTCAAGAGAGGAATCTGTACGACAAATTGATTCATATGATGAGGAAGAAACTGAGACTATGCAGGATCTAAGGCAAGCAAGTAGGAAAGGAAAAAAAAAGAGCGGCTAACCAAGGAGAATTGCAAAAGAAGAAGGTTGATAAGAAAGGGAAAAAAATTGGAGGTGCTGCAAAACTTTGTGGTCAAATTGACCGTCCTGTTGAAGCTTATGAAACTAGGAGTTCTGCAAACTCATTGATGAGGTCGCTGCATATAGGTAGGTAGTAGTATTCCGGAAGTGTTAGCGATTGTTGGAAAATTGCCTGGTTGTGAGCCACCTAGCGAGTTATGGTTGTTTGCTACATGTTTATTTTGTTCTACAGAGAAGCGAGAGGTGTTTACCAGGATGCAAGATCCTGAAGTCCAGCTGACTTGGTTGAAATATATGTTCAACAAAGAACAATAAGAAGCTATAACTATGAATTAGGACTTTGTGAGGTTTGTACTTTGCATTAAGACTATGTGTTGAATGTTGCTTGTATTTTGTGTGGTTTGTACTTTACATTAAGACTATGTGTGGTTTGTACTTTGCATTAAGACTATGATTTCTTGTTAAATGTTGGATTGACTTGTTCTTGAATGTCGGATTATGATGTTGTAGTGATTGTTGGATTATGACTTGTGGAATGTTGAATTATGTGTTAGGTTACAGGTATATTCAATATGAACATCTTTGATGATGATGTTGAGGAGTTGCAGGATGGTCTAATTATATGCGCTGTAGCGAGAGTTGTTGAAACATATTATTTAAAATATGTCCACAAAACTCCATGTATGAATTATTCCCATACAGGTAATATTTGGTTGATGGAAGTACTACAGGGAAATGATGTGCGATGCTATAAAATATTTAGGATGAACAAAGATGTCTTTTATAGATTATCCAATGACTTGCAAACTAATTATGGATTGAAAGGTTCAAGGAAAATGAATGCAATTGAAATATTAGGAATGTTCTTGCATATGTTGGGACATGGTGTGAAAAATAGATTAGCTCAAGAGAGATTTCAACATTCTGGTGAGACTGTTAGTAGATATTTTGGTTCTATGTTGGATATCGTATGTAAGATGGCAATAGATATTATCAAACCGATGGATTCAGAGTTTCGTGGCATTCCCCAAGAAATAAGGAGAGATACAAGATACATGCCTTATTTTAAGGTAAAGTTTGACTCGTCTTCTAACTTATTTGCAAACTATAAGTGTAGGTTAACGGTTTTCTTCTATGTTATTATTTTAGGATTGTGTTGGTGCCATAGATGGAGTGCATGTTGAGGCTTTAATACCACCTCCGGATCAAGTTCCATACATTGGTAGGAAAGGAATACCGACTCAAAATGTTATGGCTGCATGTAATTTTGACATGCAATTCACATTTGCTTGTGCCGGATGGGAAGGCATTGCACATGATACAAGGGTTTTTCTATCCGTGCTACGGAATCCAAATTTAAACTTTTCTAAGCCTCCAAATGGTAATCTTCATACTTTTATTATAACATTTTACATGCTTTGTATAATTATTACAATACAAAACAAAATTTTCAATTGTCAGGAAAATATTACTTGGTAGATGCGGGATACCTACAAATGAGAGGTTATTTGGGGCCATATAAAGGTGAAAGATATCATCTCCCGGACTTTCGTAGGGGTGCCGAACCAACGGGTCATAAAGAGGTATTCAACCACAGACATTCTTCTCTTAGGAGCATCATTGAACGAACTTTTGGGGTATGGAAGAAAAGATGGGCAATTTTAAGGGATATGCCTAATTACCAGTTCAATAAGCAAGTGAAGATTGTCATTGCTACAATAACTCTTCATAACTACATACGGAGGTATTCTGAACGTGATCGTCATTTTGATGACCCCAGAGACTTTTGTGAAGAGAGCGATAGTAGTGATAATGATGATGATGAATATCAAAATTATCAAGTTGAAGGAACACATGAGATAGAGGCATTAAGAAATAGAATAGCAACAAGTTTGATGAATGCATCTAATTAGACTACTTTCAAGTACATTAACAATATTGTACTAATGAATCCTAGCTATTCAGTCTAAAATATTTCAATTGAAGTAGTTTGTCATACTAATTAATATTTAAGATAAAGTTTATAAATATTTTTCTTCTAAAAATAAAGTATATTTAGTAATTCACTTTTATTTGTTAAGAAAATTAAATTATTAGAGTATTATACCCTTTTTGGTCATTTCACACAGTCACAATTGTTTTACATAAAAGTTTACCAAACACTATTATACAACTTTTTTTTTTCTAAAAGCACTTTTACAAAAAAATTTACCAAACACTCTGCTGCTTTATTTCACAGCCGCTTATTCTCACAGCACAGCCGCTTATTCTCACAGCAGCTTTTTTTCAAAGCACAACAATACCAAACCAGCCCTTAGTCTCGGACAGTGGCCTGAACATTGGTAAAGTACCCAAACAATGAACAAAATGAACACTAGCGCATGCCAAATTACATGCATAAACATGCAGTTAAAAACCAGCCAAGGTAAATCACCTGCACTGGCCAATGGTAACATGATCTCCTTCCTTCACACGGAAGCATGGAGATACGTGTGCCGGGATGTTGGAATGTCACTTTTCAAATCTTAAGCAAGCGACAAGAACCAAAAAGATTTCAGAAGAGCAAAGAGATTGGAAAATATTAGTATTTAGGTTTACTTTAATGTTTAGTTTTCTGGGCTTAGCTCGTTAGCATTAGGGTTTCTTACCTTTTAGGGTTAAGCTAAGTTTATTATAAATAACATGCTTCTTATTCAATTGAGAACAAATTAGTCACGATGTAGCCTCTTAGGGTTTTGTAGCCGTTTCGGCATTCTCGTATGTTTAATAATATTCTTATTATTTTGTAGTCTTGTTTGTTTCGCATATTTAACTTGGTATCAGAGCGGGTTCAATCTGCTTTTGGTTGTTATCAGTTTCGTCTGTTTGTGCGTTTAGTTTGATATATAAATTTTTTTTTTTAAAAAGAAGATTGCTGAAGCTTTGTCATGCCTCGCCACTTCGCTGCTTGAATCGACTCTGCGGCTATCCGTTGAGCTCGTTGTCTGCACCACCACCCATTGACCGCTGCTTCCCTTGCCGTACTTGCATCCCCCGCCACTACTGCACTAGAATTGACCCACCAAGTCTGTTGTCTCGATCAGATCCCGATGACATCGCACCCCTCGTAGCCCTGCAAGCCAAAACCTGTCGCCATACCCATCTGTTCGCACCCAAACTTGCACCACCATCTGATTGCTTCACTACTTAAACCCAGAAATCTGACTTTGCACCCGTTGCATCGTTGCCATGCCACCAAGTTCCGCCTGCAACCCCACCATCTCACCACCACCTGCTGTAAACCCACATCGCTCGCTTGCTTGTGCGCCGCACAGACCAGACAAAAAATAGAAAAAAAAATAGAAGAAGAGAGGGAAAAAAAAAGGTATATAGCCCACGATTTGTTGGCCTATTATGATTTGTTTGAAGGCCTTTTTTTTGGCCTTGTTGATTGAAGCTAATGTTGGGCTTGGTTGGTTTTGAGGCTTACACGAGTTGTTGGCCTGTTTGGAATTGTTTTGTGACCGTCACTTCAGTGCTTGGACCTGTGACCACTCGAGTGATAGTAGCTTTTTGGTTATCGATGTTTGTTGCTACAATTGAGATATGGAAATCTTGTCCGTTTAGTGATGGGTTTTTTCCATACTCTCAACACTGGCCAGTTAGAATCAGTTCGCCAGTCAAGTCAAGTCAAGTTCAGTCAAGTTCGCCAGTCAAGTCAAGTCAAGTCAAGTTTGCATGCCTGCTAGTCTGCCTAATGAAGCCAGTCGTCATCTGCTTGTTTGCAAACCTATGTCGTATACCGTCATGAGTTTGACGGGGGTGTTGGAAAATATTAGTATTTAGGTTTACTTTAATGTTTGGTTTTCTGGGCTTAGCCCGTTAGCATTAGGGTTTCGGTTTCTTACCTTTTAGGGTTAAGGTTAGTTTATTATAAATCGCATGCTTGTTATTCAGTTGAGAACAAGTTAGTCACGATGTAGCCTCTTAAGGTTTTGTAGCCGTTCTGGCATTCTCGTTTGTTTAATAATATTCTTGTTATTTTGTAGTCTTGTTTGTTTCGCATTCTGATATTCAACTAGAGGATGACACTTGTTAATTCTCCAAAATGACAACAGATACAATAGAAAATGAAAAAAATGAATGCGAACGTTATACCTTTGATATTTCTTGATATAATGTAGATAATTCCTTCGAACGATGATTGTTTTATTCATCTTAGCACTATGGCAAGTGCCAACCAAGATGCGGTCCCTAATAGAAACATTTCCAGTGAAAGGGAATTTCTTATCAGAGCAGGTCCAACGTTTGCTGGAGCCTGAGGGACCGTCGCGGGAACAGGGCAGAGAGCTAGGCCTGTGGAGAGTTGCCAACCTGAGAGCCCGGAGTGGGTTTGATGCAAGGCTGACGTCGTCCTGACGTCAACGACCTTTTTTTTTTTGTTTTGCGTCAGTCTGTGGGGCCCGCTTGCGCAGTTGCGTCAGTGACCGTTGGAGGCCACATGGCTCATCGTCGTCCGTTGGATCTCAACGGTCACTTGTTTTACACCGTTGGATTTCCAACGGTAATAAAAATTTTAAAAACCTATTTAATTACAACCGTTGGATCTGAGATCAACGGTCCACGTTATTCACCTTTATAATTTTTTTTTTTTAAAAGAAAAACTATTAAAAAACAGGAATATTACCTTTGTGCCACGTGGCACAATCTGGAGTGTTGGAATTCAATTTTTTTTAATCCAACGGTAGAGATTAATTAGGTGAATAAAAATTTAAAAAAATGTAAAAAATTAATAAAAATCAGAAAAAAAATTTACATAAACATACCAAATAAAATTAAATAAACACTCTAAATAAAATTAAATAAACACACTAAATAAAATTAAATAAACACACTAAAAATCTTATCCGAAATTACAAATAAATTTATTTTGTATTATTTAAAAGAAAAAAACTAATATTTTATTGCCTATTGCCAGGGTTATTCAAGTGCAACGGTGGAGATGCAAAAGGCAGTTACTGTTCATTAAGGACGGTTCTTGTTCACTGGGTGGATTGAATAGTGAATAGCCTGGGGGGAGGGCTCTCAAGGAGTTGCTCTCAATGTAAGTCCCTCTAAGATGCAAAAAGCACATGTAGCCATCGTATCAACAAATACAACACTGCACACACCCAATGCTGAGACAAGAAATAAAGAGTAGAACTAGGCTCAATTTGGAGTAGATCTATGAACCGACCATTGGAAATCCCAAAAAACATAAGCATATCAAGTGATTGATTTGAAATTCGAGTTATTTCATGGACTAACACTCATATATGCGCCTCTCATCGGTACAGATTGCTAATGGTTCTCGTTATCTTCGTTAGCCAATTAAGTGTTATCTTGATCCAGCTGCTTAGGGAAATGTTTGGATATAAGAAGTAGGGGTGGGTTCAAAAAACTGAAAACCGAAAACCGAAAACCGAACCGAACCGAAACCAAAAAAACCGAACCAAACGAAAAAACAGAACCGAATTGAAAAAACCGAACCGAACCGAATTCTTTTGGTTCGGTTTGGTTTTAGTGGTCTAGAAACCGAACCGAATTAATTAAATTAATATCTTTTAATTTTATTTATTTAATTATTTATTTTGGGTATTATTTTTTAAACCCAATTTGTAAGCGTAATGCTCTCATTGTACGTACTATCATGATAAAATAATTCATCTCACGTCCACCAATCTATACTAGCTCTTTATATTATTCATAGTTAAGAGTTGAGGTGTGAAGAAAATGATAGAAAATTTTACGTTTCTAAAAAAAATCTATTTATCGTTAAACTTTAAACCCAAAATATTATAAAAAAAAACCTTTATGTTATAATTCTAGTTGAACTTTAAATGTTTACTTTCATTGTCTTTGATTCTAGTTGGAATATTTATGTTATGATTGTGTTGGAAATGTTAAAATTTAAGATTTCAATTTTTTTAATTTTTTGAAAAAAAAAAAAAAAAAAAAAAAAACCGAAACCGAACCGAAAAAAAAAATGAACCGAATCGATTTTCAGTTCAGTTTCGATTTTGGCAAAAAACCAAACCGATTTGAACCGAAACCACCCCTAATAAGAAGGGCCATCGTATTGTCTTTAGGGAACTGAGGGGTTCAGATTAGAAGTAGATCAAGAGAAATACAATTAACCATGAAAATGATGGTGTGTTCAATTCAATTCCCTATAATCCCATCCATTCAATTATGTTCAACGGCTCAGATTTCCTAACTTTTGTTCCTGATCAATTGAGCGGCTGCGATCTTCGTGGATTTATGTTTTCGAGAGAAACAGAATCTTGATCAACATGGCAAACCACTATATATACTATATTTTCTTCTATTCCTATTAAATTCCTCAGTACTGTCTCTCATCTCATCTATTCAAGAGCAACGATGGAGACCAAAGAGGAGAGAAGCTTCATTGATAAGGTAATAATCAAGTGGTACCAAGATCCAGAAGTCCTCCAGATGGTGAAGAAGAGGTTAGTTTGGCCATCCGTTGAAGGAAAACGAAGCCGGATTTTCTAATATGCTGCGGTGCAAAGTTTCCAGTGTATGAGATACACTAGATCATAGTAGAATTTTCAAAAATCAGGATATACAAAACATCCTACTGTCAGATATCCAATTCAAATTTATTTAAAAAAATAAAACAATTCGATTGAGTTCTAAGTCTTCGCTCTTTTTGTTTGTGACTAGAGTTTCAACAGCAGCAGCGATGATGGAGATCGACAGCATGAAGGACGTCACTGCTGGTCAGAAGAAAGTCAAGTGGTTCGAGGATCCAGAGATCCTCAAAATACTGAAGACGATGTTTGATCCTTGGCTGAACGAAGATGGCATGCCTGACGCCACCTCTTTCTTCAGCCGTTGCCCTTGAGGCTTTGGTAACATTTTTCTCTTCTTGTTAATATATACAACAACAACGGAGTCTCATCACAATAAGAGCCGCTCTGTTTTGCACCATGTCTTCCGGTAGCTTCTTGTTAGGTGGAGTCAACTATATAAATCATAAATACCAGTGCGTTCGGTTTTATGTCATGTCTTTCATTAATTTCTTGTTGAGAATTGTTATAACTTTAGGGGAGGTTCTGCCAAAATTTCGGTATAATTTGTAGTGTTTGTTTGATTGTTTTTTATTTTTTTTCAGCAAAGAAAAATACCCAGGGACCTTGTGTCCAGTTGAAGATGGCGAAGGTCACCCAAGTGACCAACGTACGTATCACAATCGGATATGATGATTGGCATCGAGCTGCACCAACGCTGGAGCAGCATAGCGCATTGGCCCACGACATTGGTCACGTCGTTCAAACCTATTGCCTTATGCGATAAAAGTCTTGGAAGACGAGGTGAGGACAAAGGTGCACGCTTATTTGTTGGTAAGTATCCTGCCTTTTTATTGCATTTTCTTTAAATTTTATATATTTATATTACTTAATGTATGTAATTAATTTGTTACATTGCAAACAAATTACAATTTCGACGACGTCAATGACAATATGTTGGCGTACGTTAATAGGCTCTTCGCTCAACTGTACAAGCAGTGGAAGAGAGACATGCACCAATATTTTCAAACATTTGATGATCCGCATGTCGCTTTTGAGGAGGGTTGCCCGAAGGAGTTTGAGGATCAGGAAAAAATTGGGTGTGGTTCTGCAGTCATTTTCAGGTGCCCAGCTATGTGGTACGTTTTTTATATTAAGTCTAAAAGTATTATAAGTTTCTTACTAATGTTTATTGATTTTTTTTATATTTCATTTAAATTAGAACTAATGCATTTATTTTTTGTATAACAGAAGAAGGTGAAAGTCAACAAGATCAATCAGGAGAAGAAAACTCTTTTCCACCATTCGGGTTCGAGGCCTTTCTCATATAGGATGGAGGCGCGGCGGTAGGTAATAATAAAGCTTTTCATTAATATGTCAGTAATATTAATTTTTCTTTCGTACTAACATTTTTCTTATCTTGTTCTATTCAGGGGGGTTCAAAATTCTTAGAGATCGATGTCTTTGTAGACGTTTATGTTCGACCCAGGGATGAGTTGGCAGAGTCCCTTCATGTAAGTATTCTTCAATTGTAATTATTATCTTACGCATTCAAGTATCATGGTTATTATTTTAATGTTATTATTAGTATTTCATGTTATATTACACATGCGACCACAATGGAGAAGAGGCAGTTGGTTCTTTAGGAGTCCGCCTTCCAACTTCCTCTCGAGACTCCGCTTGAGTCTGTGGATCTCCCCGAGGATGCGGGGTTTCAGATCCTTACAGACATCTTGGATCAGACTCTCGGGCAGAGGCTGGGGACATACTCGGCGACGGGAACTTTGAGCCTCTTCATCCTCCCAGTCGAAGGGTGAGGTGACAGCTTTGAAAACAAAGGTGACCGACCTTAGGACTGAGCTCGCCTCGTATAAGAGTCAAATGTCACTAATTGTATAGGCCCTCAGTCAGTCCGGCATTCGTCTCCCGGATATTCGTCCCTTGTCGACGTGCTAGCCCCTCCAACTCGAGCATGCTCAGAACTCCGCCCCTTCGACCTCTGAGCCTGTCCTCAACCCCGACCCCTTCTTGCCTCAATCTTTCTATCTGCATGTGAACGACAACGCCGTAGATTATTCCACATTTTTTTCTTAATTGTTTGGTCCCTTACTTTTAAAATTTTTTCCTTGTACATACATTTTATTTTTATTTTCATTCCATTTTCTTATGTTTTTTATTTTATTATAAAATTAAACCCAGAACAAAAAAATTTAATTTTTTTTAAAAAAAAAAAAAATTTGTTTGCAAATAATAGCTTCGTTGTGCATACTTTTTTGCGATAACTCACTTTCGTCGCACAAAGTTTTTAGACACGAATATTAATCGTCCCAGGTTTGCATCCTGGCATTTTGCACGACCAATTCTACGCGACGAAACACTTGTGTGACGCTATTAAGCTTTGCGCGACCAATTTCTATTCGTCGTGCTAAATGTTAAATGCGGTAGTAATTGATTTTTACTTTAATTTGAGTCTCAACTCAATTCAAGTTCAACAAACTTTTAACAAAATAGGGCTGAAAATTTTAACTATAAGTAATAGTTTAAGTTATATATTAGGACTGACTTAATATCAAACTAACCACTAACCTGTGGAAGGCATTGTCTCACGAGCTAGGGCAAGAAACTGAAGTTCTTCTGCAACTCTGCACTAACTGAAAGTAAGGCTCACTCAATAGGGCTAGAGTATTTATGTAAACTTGCGTGTATAATGAGAGTGCATGGACCTCAGTTATATACTGTATGCGATGGTCTTTGATTATGAGTCCTCCCATTAAGAAAACCTTATCAAAGATAATCCTATCATCGAAAAAAACTTATGCATAAATCAGCTAGAAGAGTTCTAGTTTATCTAAGAATGTTTCTGACTTGAATACCAAAGTAATACAACTCCTGAAAAGTCTACCACATGTGCTAATCCTAATCTCCTTGTCGTCCCAAAAGTCTTTATACAAAATCACAAAGTGTTTGCTCTCAAATAGAACTTACATTCTCTCACTAGAGCAAATACTCTAAAGTTGTATAATCATACTTGAGTTGGGAAGAATCTGTATTGGCCATGAGATTAGCATTCAACACTTCTTAGTTTTCCAGTCTTTGTCATTGTTAAGCATTTATGTGAACTATAGGGCAACACATTCATTTCATTGAAAAGTACCGTCCCCATAACTACTTACAGTAAAGCTTATCAACACATAAGACTCTCCAACTAGATACATGACATGTAAGACATAGTTGAACATGTATTAAATATGTCAAACATTTGGTCCCTTTCATAATCAAAACCAATCCATGTGCTTCTATATGAAGCCCTCAGGTTGTCTAACACTTTATAATGAATAAAAATCATAAAACATCATGCATCAAACATATTCATGCATTATCATAGTTAGTAGCTGAACTTTTTAAGGGAACTTGAACAACCTTTCAACATTGTTCTTTATTAGCTAAGAAAACTTCATCATTAATACTCAAAACTTATCCTCCATAAACTACTATTGAATTAGAAACTAACATAAAAATTAAACCTGTTGTAAAGCTCCCACTAATTTGCTGCATCAAAATCAGCCAAGATTCCTATGCTAGTGGCATGCTTCTTGAAAACAATGGTAGAAACTGCTTTATTTAACGGATCATCAATCATAGATCCAGTCTCCAAATAATCAATTTTAACCAAACCAGCCATCACCTTCTCTCGAGCAATGAGATACTTTATATCCAAGTTCCTTGTTGCATTAAGCCTCTTATTATTCTTAGTAAAGAATACAGCTGCATTATTATCACAAAAAATCTATATAGATCTCGATATAGAATCCATGACTTGAAGTCCAAGTATGAAGTTCTTCAACCAAATAGCTTGATTCACTGTTTCACAAACTGATAAATACTTTGCAACCATTGTTGATGTTGCCACAGTTCCTTGTTTCACACTTTTTCCAGGAAACCACAACACATGCCATTAAGAAAACATAACCTGTAGTCGATTTCATATCATCTAGACAACCTGCAAAATCTGAATCACTGTACCCTTCCAAAACCAAACTCTTGATTCTTTTATACACCAACATATGATCCTTGATTCTTTGAAGGTATCTTAAAACCCTTTTGGCAGCATTCCCGTGAGCTTCTCTTGCATTGGATTGAAAACCTCCTAAGCACAGAAATGCTGAAGACCAAGTCAAGCCTTGTGCACACTTGTGCATACATTAAACTTCCCACCAAGGATGCATATGGTTTGTCCTCCATAACCCTCATCTCTAAGTCTGTTTGTGGACAATGTAGTTTACTCAATTTATCACCCTTCGACATAGGCATCTCAGTAGTTCCACACGATGACATGTTAAACCTTTTTAACACTTTCTCTATATATGCTCTCTGTGACAATCCCAGCAAGCCTCTATTTCTATCTCTTTTGATTTCAATGCCCAAAACATAAGTTGCTTATCCCAGGTCCTTCATTTCAAAGTGTCTTTGTAAGAATGTTTTTGTGTCATCCAACAAGCTGTGACTATTCGTGGCAAGCAATATATCATCCACGTAGAGAACTAGGATGATAAAGTTGCTCCTACTAAACCTTAGATAAATACAATTGTCTGAAGGGTTCTCGGCGAAGCCATGTTCTTTCACAATTCTATGAAACTTTAAGCACCATTGTCGAGATACTTGCTTTAAACCATATATAGATATGTTGAGTTTGCACACTAGGTTTCTTCTTTCTCCCTCCTTGAAACCTTCTGGTTGTCGTATGTGATTACACTCTTCTAGGTCCCCATTCAAGAACGCTGTTTTTACGTCCATTTGATGTAAAATCAAATCAAAATGAGCCACCATAGGCATGATAACCCTAAAGGCATCTTTTGTTGATACATGACTGAATGTTTCTTTATAGTCTACACCCATGAAACCTTTTGCAACAAGCCTGGCTTTGTGCATTTCTATGTTTCCATTTGAATCCCTTTTCGTTTTGAAGACCCACTTGCATCCTATAGGTTTTATGCCTTCTGTTTGTTCAACTAATTCCCATACTTGGTTATTCGACATCGAACTCAATTCATTCTTCATCGCCTTTATCCACTTGTCTGCATTTGGTCCTGCAACTGCTTCTTTGTAACTCAATGGATCATTAAACTCTGAGAGGTCAGTGTCAACCTCTGTCATATATACAAAATCACTTAGGGTTGTAGGTTTTCGAACCCTAGATGACCTTCTCACATTTGCTGCATTTGCATTCATGGAATTGTCTTCTTGTGCAGGTTGTATTTGATGGTTTTCTCTTGTAACATCCCCAATGTCCATCTTGTATAGCTGCATTATTAGGTAGTTCAGTGTCATGTGCTGTCTCAGGTTCATTGCATGGTTCATCAGAATCGACGCTTCCCATATTATCAGTCGCTATAGTTATCGGTGCCATCATCTCTGTGTTACGATCAACTTCCTCAAATGCAGCTTCTTTATCATTAGTTTCTTCTTCAAAAACAAAATCATCCATCCTTGTCCCAAAATCAATACTTGCATCAGACTCCACAAAAGCTGCTTTTCCAGAATCAATACTTGCATCAGACTCCACGAACGCTCTGATACCAAATGTAAGTAATACTTTAAGTTATATATTAGGACTGACTCAATATCAAACTAACCACTAACCTGTGGAAGACATTGTCTCGCGAGCTAGGGCAAGAAACTGAATTTCTTCTGCAACTCTGCATTAACTGAAAGCAAGAATGGGGCTAGAGTATTTCTGTAAACTTGCATGTATAATGAGAGTGCAGGGACCTTAGTTATATATTGTATGTGATGGTCTTTGATTAGGAGTCCTCCCATTAAGAAAACCTTATCAAAGATAATCCTTATCACCGAAAAACACATGCATAAATCAGCTAGAAGAGTTCTAGTTTATCTAAGAATGTTTCTGACTTGAATACCAAAGTAATACAACTCCTGAAAAGTCTACCACATGTGCTAATCCTAATCTCCTTGTTGTCCCAAAAGTCTTTGTACAAAATCACATAGTGTTTTCTCTCAAATAGAACTTACATAACGAGCCAAGGAGATCTCAAAACCCTAAATTACGAGTGGGTGGGAAGAATATTTGAGTGCGTGTAATTGTTGCTCCGTATGATTCTACAGTAAGCAAGGCTCCTATCATTGTGTGTGATTAGTTTACTTTTGTGTTCTCGATCGCTTATATATCATTTTGCTCTTATTGGTTTGAGGGAATAAAGGCTCAAACTTCCTGACATTTTTATGACACTTCAAGAAATCCATTGAAAACTTACTAAATTGTCTAACAAATGGACAATTTATTCTTACTGTTGGAGGAAAGATCAGCAGTGTTCAGTTATACTGCAGAAAGAAAGAATACAAGAGAATATATATGGAGGATGACTTTTGAACGGCAACTGAAATTTAATTTTATTGCTTTAAATTTTTTATTACAACACTAGGACAATCTTATTATTGGCTATTTTTTTAATAACAGTCAGACCTTTTGATAACAGCTATAACTCTTGGATAAGTTCCAAGAGAAACAACTCTACATTGCAGAAAGTCCATTACGTTTAACACTTACATCATTGACATGATCCTAGTTGATCTAAGGTTGTTACATATATCCTCCTTAGGTTCCTGAGTAATCCTTTCTATTTCCTGCTGAAATCTCTCCATGGCCGAGGATGGCAAACACATTGGTACCAATATTCCATCCTCATTGTTGTTTTTGTGTTGAACGTAGAAGCTAATCAAATCCAAGGCCTTGGCGGGTCCAGCAAATACCGGCTGTCCCCATCCAAAATTGACATCTCTAAAACCTGCACGCGAATTATCAGAAACTATAAAATAACTTCCCGTCGATGAATATTGAGGTCGCCCTCTTAGTACCATAAGATCTGCCACTGATCTTAAGTATTCTTCATTCATGGTAGCTTTTGCCTTCTTCACCAACTCCAAAGCATATCCCAGTGGATTTTTGCATAGAGGTTCAGCCTTTGAAACTGCAGCTGGAAATGCAAATGCATTGCCATAGTATCCCAAGGGAAGACGTACATTGTGGTGCTTTCCCCGTGCATTGACAACGCATGAAACTCGAACAGCCTGTTTTGGATTAATTTTAAGTGCAAGAGTGCGACATTTCCACAAACAAGCTGTGATCAAGTCAAATGTGGAGCAAGTGGAAATTAGGTGGGGTGGAATCTGTTTTCGAAGGACCCTCATCTCCTTGGAACCAAAGTAGAAAGATCGTTGAACCATGTTTGACTGGTTACTGGATGCGTATGAGCCATCAGAATGATCAATCACGTCTTCATATTCATGATGAGCACATGTAATTCTTGGTGGATCTCGAGCGAACAAGAGCTCTCTCTCCCACACTGGTAGAATAGATGGTGCATGTGCGCCTCTTGCCATCTCCGCAATGGCGGTCAGGAACAGGAGCAATCCAGTTGCATCACACATTGTGTGGTTTAGGCGCAATGCAAGTATGAAACCTCCACATGTTAGATAGGTCACCTGCATATTGCAAAAGTTAGTTACTAGACTTTTTTTCTTGATCATCATATTCGTGCTAGTTAACAATTCTTTAGAAGAAAAGACAAAAAAAAAATAAAAAAATAAAAAAAAACATCTAAATTAGATGATCTAATTAGGAAACAAAAATTTCATAAAAATTAGGAATAAAATTCAAGAAAGATGGAGTCTCTTTGAAAGAGTCACATGCATGTTGTAGTTACTTGAAAGAGTCTTTAAATATAGAGGAATTTAGACGAAACGCTTATAAAAGAGAAAAATTTAGACAGAAGACAAAGAGGACGACATGACGATGGGCAAAAAACCTAGAAGAAGAACGGCAAAGGAAAACCTACACAATAAAGGTGATGTGAGACTGGTAGAAAACCTAGGACCTAGATACCATATAGAAGTATAATTTCCTCAATTCGGTGTGTATACAAATTTTACAATGTCTAGGGTTAAACATAAGGATTGTCGAAGAAAAATTAGTTTCGAAAAATAATGAAAAGCGTCTCATAATATTTTCTTTCCAAAACTACCTAATGACTTTCTTTTATCATAAGAACAAAAAGGCATGGTAGTATCGTAGATAAGTTGAAGTTTGGGTGTGGTGGCAGTATGATAAATTTACGTTTATGAAAAGGGTTGCCAATTTTATTAAAAAGTTAAAAACAGTTGCGGTGCCACCAAACTTCAACTTATTTACAATATTGTTAGCGCTTTCTAGTTTATGTCCTTATTTGTCATTAAAAATTTCTTATGTTGTTGATTGCACTAATTTCTTAAAAAAAATCTCCAGGGTGTGTATGCAACCTTAACGCAAAAAACACTACTTATATCCTTAACCTACTTCAAATTTTTTGTAAACAATTAATGGCTATGACCAAATACGAATACGAAAAACTAAATAACATGTAATTGATAATTAATTGACTCACCTGAACCAGCAGCAAAGGACAACCAATAATTCCATCAGAGCCTGGAACATTAAATAAGAACTCCTCTAAGAGTGGACAAGGGGGTAGAATTTTGTCTCCTAGTTGCTCAAGTGTGACATCAGCAGAAGCCTCGACGAACAAGATACCTTCACCATTGCAATCGACCACGAGCTTTCTGTTAGGCCCTTCCCTAAGCCTTCCAGCTAAAGGGTAGTAATACACTAATGCTTTACTTAAGGCTTCCCTAATAACCTTAACGGGATTACGATTTTTATTAAGTGAAGGGTTGTCTTTGTAACACATTATGACTGGAACCTGAAATCTGAAGCCTTCTTGGTCGTCAATATCTGAGAGAAACTTTGTTTCTTGAGGCGTTGGCTTTGCCGGAGTTATAAGTTCCGGCTGCAATCGTTTCACCTGAATTACTGAGAGTGGCATCATTTCAGTAACGAGCTTAAGAACCAGCAAAAGATCAAAGGATTTGGAACTTTTATTTTGTGGTATGCATGCTAACTAAAAGTTGTTAGTCAGCACTTATATAGCGTTATGCAGATGCTCTAGGGTTCCGAATCTTCCGTCCAAGTTTCCACCCGTTGTGAATTTGATTCTTTTCTTTTCCATTAAAAATGTTGTTAGCAGGAAACATTTAAATCACGCAATCAACATGAACTGCAAAGAAAAACATGTTGTTGAGAGGAGAGCCATGTGCATGGGACCATTTCACAGTTCACACCACAGATTCGTACATATACATTAATAATGAATTTCATTTCAACATCAGAAAACTGAATACTAACAGGGATATGAGGACAGGTGTTTGGTAGAAAACCTTTGATAGGGATGGAAGGAAAAAGGCCAACATCGTACGTCCCTGCCCCAATTACAGCTGACTTTTGTAAAAGATCGATTAGACGTCTGCTAGAAAAGGAAAACATTGTTGGCATATTAGCACGGGAGAATATTGTTTCACATGGCGTGGACCAGGTCAAAGGACTTCACATATGAGATAATCTGTTCTGATATCATGATGAAAGTTAAAGTTCTATTGCTACTTAGTACTACAATTTAGTGATATTCATCTTCAATTGGAATTAAGAGATTTTAGGTTCAATTTTCGCCAAAGACGAATTTGAACCACATTATTATTAGTCCATTGTGAGTCTAATCTCATTCTCTTTCCTTCAGTGTAGATAATGTCGTTTGTTAAAAAAAAAAAAAAAAAAAAAAAAAAAAAAAGTAGTTGATGTTCCATGATAAAATTAAAGGAAAACTAATGAAAATGACTTGAAAACTTTGAGTTTTAACGATAATGACAAAATAAAGGGTAAAGTGAATAGTACCAAGTTTGACTTTTTAATGTAAAAATGTGGTTTTTCGTTAAAGTGAACAGTATAACGGGCTTTCCGTTAAAACTCCCTAAAATTAATTGACAATATGAAGAGTAACTCAATTACTTATAAGCACATGCAAAATCATTCCTTTACCTAATATGAGATCTATACTCTCAACGTGTCACTGTTAAGCAAATATGTTTAAAAACAAAATGGAACAAATAATTCGATCGCTTGACAAAATAGAACTCACTGAAGACAATATTATGTTTGTTAAAATGGAAATGGAGCTTTTGATTACACTCGACTTTTATCTCATCACCCAACGAACTCTTTTTACTCTACAAGATTTTAAAAACTTAACATCTACTCTCCGCACTCACCAAATCTTCCAAAATTACCCCTTCCAAATCCTTCTCCATCTTACACGATATATTTTCTCATCCAACAACCTCCCCCTCAATATGGGGCTGCCGAACCCACTTTCCTCCATCAATATTCGGTTCTTCATCAAGCTATGCACTTTCCTCCATCAATATTCAGTTCTTCATCAAGCTATGCACACTCTTTTGAGAATTCAACTTAATATAAGGAACATGAAACCAGCAGCTCTTTGCAACTACTTGTGAATTATGTCTTTATTTGCGTTCATTTAAGTTGGTGGTTAGCCATCCAATTGTTCTTCCCCATCAATTTTTAGAAGAAATCAAACCAAACTAGACTCGAGTGTTCATATATTCATTGGAGTTGAATATAACAATGCGTAAAATTCCATCACTAAGAAGTAAGAAGCCAAATTGTATCAAGACTTTGTAACAGCATCATGAAGGTCAGGAGTCGACTTGGAGGAGAAGATTGCGAGCGGGTTCAGCTAGCACTGGTTAACCGAACCCCCGATTCCATGTTCATGGTTATCGGCTAATCCTCAACTCTTATGTTCGGTGCTTAACTTCTGAACATTGAACTTTTTGTCAAATTTTGTGTTCGGCATGTTCAAATACATGATTCAATCTAGTTGTATTTTATTTAAGAAAATAGAAACAAACCCAAGAGGATTTTAGAGAAAAGTGACGGCATAGGGCAGAACATTGCAGCTCAAACGTCACTTACATACTTCAATGATTTAGGGTTTTGGTCACGATACCACCTTACATCTCATTTAAATTAGCTAGCTAAAAAAAGCCTTCAAGACCACAGTTGTTCTAAGCTAATCTAAACCTCACACCAAAGCAAACCTATCTCAGCCCTACACTTGTAATTTTGGACTGAGTCAACAAATTTGGCCGTCACAAATTTAGAAAAAAACTAAGCCATTACTTTTGTTTAATACAAAAAATTGGAAGCTAGAAATCAGTTTTGACATCAACACTCTCCTTCAAATTGTTTCTAGTTTTGACACCAAGCAAATCCCTGATGTAAACAAAACTCTCTTTTAGCGTACCCTTAGTAAATGTATCAATAGTTTGATCTTCATATTTGCAATAAAGTAATTCAATCACATTATCTGACGTACAAAAGATTTCTAATAAAGTGATGGTTCCTCTTGACATGTTTTGTTTTTTAGTGAATCAGAGGATATCTTGTTATCGCAATTACAAAGGTGTTGTTGAATTTTAGTGATATAGCAGCTGGGTCAACCCAGTAGATAAATAATCTCAACTAAAATTCCAGACGAGGATTCAAGTACGGTTTCAATCATACTACATAACAGTGAAGAACAAAATGAAATAGAGAAAAAAGAACAAAAGACTCACGATATAATTCATGGGCACACAACCATTGAGAAATAAGTACTTTTACAAGACTCAATAAGACAGACATCTACTACACTTGAAGCTTTCTCTTGTACTTTTAATCTTGTAGCACACATTCTTTCTTTTGCTCTCTTTTGGATGAACATGACGCACTCAGCAGGTTGTCCTCACGACTAAAGAGATTGCACTCAACTTCGTCACATAGATGGACACAACTTCTTCACCCAAATGAATATGATGAATAATATGAAAGGTATGAAGTGTTTCACTAAGATCACTCTTCTAACCTAGCACTCAAGAACTTTGCTTTAAACCTTTTATGCTCAAATCTTATAACCAAGCAAAGATGAATGATAGGCTTGATTTCCTATGAAACCAACAGCCTGGAATAAAGGAAACTGGAATTCTGTACTAGAATAAAATCAAATTGGGTTTATTTCTTAAAAATAGGCAATTAAACTGATATTATAATCTTCAAAATATGCAATGATGTGATTATCGTTTCCTATATGAATGCACATGATACTCCAATATATTCCTTGATGTGCACGTTTTCAGTAATTAAACCTAGAAACCACGACACGCCTAAAATGTAGAACTAATATATTGCAGACGCATTAAACTTGTCTAGGAAATTAGCCATATACAAAAGTTTGCGCTTTCACACTTGCATTCAATTAAGTCCTTAAGAACAAACCTCAGCCAAATTGTTTGAGAATAGCCTCTCCAAGGAAGAACATCACTTCGAAAAAAGTCGTCTTTGACTTTGGGCTTAATCAAGGGTTGTAATTCCTTTAATTCTAATGGTGAAATTGGGTTAAGACAAAAAATACTTTTTTATTTTTATTTTTAACAAATGATATTATCTACACTAAGAAGAGAGCAGGCTAAACCTCACAATGGGCTAGCATAATGTGGTTCAAATTCACTTTTGTCGATAATAACCTCAAACCTCTCATTTACAAGTGAAAGGGAAAACCAGTAGACCGTAGTATTAAGTGGCAATACTTTGGATTAGTTTGGTATTCCTGTGCTTTCTAAAAAAATGTGATTCTGCTATCCTATGAGAATGAACAGTTGTTGCGTGTTTGGTAACTTTTTTGTTTTTGTTTTGTAAAAGTGCTTTTAACAACAAAAAACAGTGTCTGAGTGTTTGGTAAACTTTTATATAAATTGTTGTGAATATGTTAAATAACTACGAAGGTTATGGTATGTAGTGTGATATAATAATTGTCAAAGACAATAATGTAGGGGCAAAAATTGTAATTTTGTGGGGTTGTACTTGCCTTTGAAAATTTTATTAAATGAGCACTAATTACTATACTTCGAAAAAAAAAACACTTTCTTTAGAAGCATGGTAGACTCTGCTTTTGTTTTTCTATGTTTTTCTACTGTCATTGACAACAGTTTTTTTTTAAAATCACTTTTTTTTTTTTGTGTTACCAAACACACTTAATGTTCCAGATTTTTTAAAAGCATTACAATCCCAATCCCAAACCAGCCCTTTGTTAGAATATTTAGAATTTTCTCAACCAAATGGCTCAAAATATGTAGGGGGAATACTATTATGTAGTTGGCATTCAGTGACTTGCTTAATTTCTTTGATTAGTGAATATGTTCTGGATTGTTAAATTATTTTGTATAAACTTAGCATCCATAAAGCATTTTAAGTTAAACCATATTCACTAGCAAAAGCATTTAAATTGTAGGGGGTAGAAGACAATTCTGAGATCAATCACAATCATGTTTCGAATGTTTACATTTTCGCAATTGATTTACAATTGAGTTGTAAGGAAAAACCAAAAGAGTGACCCTTCCATCCACATAAGGTACACTTGAGATGAGCACGACAATTTTTAGTAATGTGATTCGTCTTGTTGCACTTTCCACATCGAGGTCCACCGTCCTCTGATTCAGCTTCCCGGCTAGTTATTTTCACGGCAAATTCCACAGCTCCTGATTGGGTAGTATTGTTTTTCCCACTGGAAACTTCCGCCTCTCTCATGGCGGAGAACCAATGAGTAGGCTTTGTTTACTGTGGGCAGTGGCTCAAGAGAAGAGTGTTGCTGCGAACGGTGGCGTAAGAATCATTCAACCCCATGAGAAACTTCATGGTCTTCTGTGTTTCAACGTACGAAACAATCTCCTTCTTTGTTTCACAACTACATGCCATAATTGAGCATAGTACTCCTCGTTCATCCTAGAGACTTTTTAGTTTGGCGAAGTATCATGATTCCTTGCACGCAGCCGTGAATCTCATTCTCTATGTGAAACAGTTGGACGATGTTCACATGGGAAAATCTTTCCTGTAGGTCAAGCCACATTTGTCGAGCATCCATACAGTTGATGACGCTCCCTGAAATTTCCTTTGACATCGACCCTAAAAGCCACATATTCGCCAAATTAGTGCATTAGTTCCATCGTTGCAATTCTTCAGGTTTGTCTTCGTTTTAAATTTCTAACACTCTGAAGTAGTTATCCAATCATCAACTTCCATGGTATTTAGTTTTCAAAATTTTGTTTACAAATTTAGTTTCTCTAACATTACCCTTTATATATGTATATCATTGTAAAACCGTAATTCCAACTTACATGAAGAATATTAGGGTTCACAACTTAAACATTTGCTTTTATTTTTAAGTTCTGCTAAATTGCTCGTACTATCGGTTTCTTTTAAGAAAACTTCATTTCAAAACACTTTGGTCACAAGCAAAAATTTGCCCGACTGACGAGAGAGTTTGCCCAAATAAGTCTAAACTTGTCCGATATCTTATATTTCGTGTTTATTTATAGTTATTACTTTGTTGTGGAATATTTGATAAGTATTTAACGTCATTTCTTTTTTGTTTTTTCATTTTTATATTGTCTGTTATACATCTATGTGATTAAATCTACATGAAGAATACCAATTTACATGAAGAATATTAGGGTTCCAAACTTAATGCGTGTGATGTCTATGACGAACGTGACTAGTTCATGTTAATTTGTACTTATTTAGGTGGGATTTGAGTATTGAACCCTTGCCTTATGTACTTAGTCACATCTTTTAAGTTGCCCAAACTCACAATTTCTTTGCGGCAGTGCGCAGTCGAACAACATGCAGCCTTGCCCCCACAGTTCAAGGAAATATCTTTTTTTTTTTTTTTTTTTTGTCGAAGGAAATATCATATCAATTGGGCAATTTCATGGGTGGAGAAGCTGTTGAGTATATAGGTGCAACAGCCTGCATGCAAATGAATAGGATGAAGTTGTTGCCACTATAGGTTGTAAAAGAGTTCAAGGATACTGAGCAAGATTGTAAAAGAGTACTGCATTCTCGATAAAGTGCTTCATGCGTAAGGGTTCGGATCGAAAACTTTTGCATTCTTATTTATTTATGTAACTGTGAAAAATATTGGTACACATAACTACAAATTAACCATTTACCTGATAACGAGTTTCTCATCGTTTAACTTAATTGGTTTACCCATTTCACCCATAACAAAAATAGAAAAAACAAATTTTTTGTAATTAATGAAAAAAAACCAAGATTTAATCACATTATGTCAACCACGGTCTAGTATTCCTCTCCATTTGTAAGTAAGAAATCTTAGATCCAATTCTCGTTAAAATCGAAGTTGAATCATATTATTGTTAACTATTGTGAGGGTTAGCACACTCAAAACAAACAGCCACCCTCTCTCTCAGTCTCTCTCGAAGCAACTGCTGCAAGCATTCAACTCTCTCGAACCGAAGAACAAAGCTTCCCTCCACCACACAAATACGGCTAGCCACCACCACACACAACCACGAGCCACCACGATCCGGCGATTCTCCATTTCCCTCTCTCAGGCTATCTCTTTCTAGGAGTTGGCGTCTCTCTCGACGATTTCTACGACAACGGCGAGCTAAGAACTCTCCGTCTCGCATTTCGATTTCTCATCATTTACCGCCGCTTCTTATTCTCTGAAACGGAAGAGACCCCCGATGATTGGGATCCCGAACGTCATGCAAGAAATTAAAAGCGAGAAGCCCCGGTAATCCTCTTTATTTAGGGATTTGGGATTAATTTTTTATTTGGGATGCATGTTGAATTATGAATTTACGATTTAGGGCTTTTGATTGTTTCTGCATTTGGATTTGGATTTCTGGATTAATTTTATGTGGATTTGGTCGATTTGGTCGATTTGGATTTCTGATATTGGATTTGGATTTGGGTTTGATTTGTTTATACCGAAATTTCGGTTCGATTTTGATTTTCAGAATCCCATCCCGATAAAGATTGGTTCGAGATTCGACTGATCGGGATCTCGATTCTCAAACCCTAGGCGCCGTTGAGAACTCTCTGAAACTCTCTCTTCCTTCACTTGTCAGCCAGGCTCGAGAAGCACACCCCAAGCTTTAACAACTGAATCGGTTGCCTTCTCTCTCACGACGGTTTTTCAACAAATCCAAGTTCCAGTCATCATTGAAAATCTTTCAAATCACAGCTCCAGTCGTCACTGAAAGGTAACAATCCTCACTCTCTCCCGTCCCTTTCGTGACTGCTCTTAGATTACACGAAAAGAGATGAGAACCATCTCACGCTTGTGTTCTGGTTTTCACCGTGGGTGGATGTGGTGATTCATCACTCCTCGATTCCATTGCAAATCTGATACGCCAAGGTTCTGTGCGTGGTGGCCATAGCTCACGGTGGGATGAATACAAGCAAGACAGAGATCTCATACTTCACTGACCAGACAAGAAAAGGTATGTGTTTTTTCCTCTGCAAGGAGACCTGGAACAGCAACCCAGATGCCAAGGCCTTGGCCGGGTTCGAGCAAAAGATGACCCGGACCAGATGTAATTCACGTGACATGTTTTTAATTTTTTTTTAAATAAATTTTCTAATTTTTTAAGTAAATATAGTTTGAGCATGATTACAAAGTAGTGCCACTCAGTTGAAAAGGTTGTGACTGGAATACGGATGGTACACCACGTGTTTTTATACAAGTTGTGGGAAATTGTATTTTTTAAGTTATTAATTTTTTAACACACATATGACACCATTTGTATAATGACATTTGATGTACCACCTCGTGTTCCCGTCACATTGAAAAATCTTTCTACAAATTGTGCCTTGCCTTATTATTATATTATTAACACAACACCCATGTGCACAAATAATATTTTGGTTCTGCATTGTTGCTATTATTATAGAACACATATATTAGTGTTGGTAAGTCTCATAGTATGGTGGCCATTTTTCTGGTGAGATTATTTAACAAGTTCTTTTCTTAACTTCATTCATCAGAATTCGGAACTCATTAACAAGTTTTCAAATTTCAGAACATTCATTTCTAGATATATGAAGGAGTAATGGTTTGTGAACCAATCAGGTTATATACAAGTTAGTAGGTGCTCGCTACCGATTGCTGCATTCTAGTTAATAGTGAAGTTATGAACATCTTCTCACACAATGCTTGATCTGGTCAAGTAGAGGAAGCAGCTTTATATTCTGATGAGGACCGTCCCCTACAATTTTGTGCCAATAGAAGGGTTTTTCTTCGTGCATTAGATGTCCATTGTACATCAAGGAATACCCCTATGGCAGAGGCTCATGCCCGACCTTCTGTATTAGCAAGTTTCTCAGCATCCTTACATCATATGTTACTTGCACAGGCACTTCAATTATCTGATTTGTCCCTGCAAACTTCACCTTCATTGTAGTCAATCCTGCAGAACTTGGAACTACATGTAAAATATCTTCTTAACGGATATTGTAGGAACTGAGGGACTTGTTTACATTACTGAGTTGGAACAACAATTCAATGCTTTTCTGTTCATGGAACAAGTTCCAGAAGATACGTGCTGAAAGGTTGACATCCAAGTGTCTCTGGTGTTCTGAAATTATAGCCTTCAACACATCCACTGTAGCTGCCGGGTGCACTTGCACCGGAACTTTGCTGTCACACTCGCCCTGGGTCACCCAAACATTTATGTTGGCATTGATGTTGTAGGACATTGCAAAAGACTGCTCCCGTGTAAGAACTTGTATGGTTTCTCCTCTAGTCGAACACTGTTCCACGAATACGACTGATTGTCATCCATGATTGATTTCTTGTGGGCAAACAAATAGAAATTTGGAATTTCATTTGCAGGAAACGATGATGGTAGCATTCCTCCGGTCTATCATATTACCGAGACCTGAAAAGAAAGCAGGAGGATATTCCATGGAGGTGGTAGTAGATAGACTGGACAAAGTCGAGGGATTGAGACAAATGCTACCATCATTGTGTCCTGCAAATTAAATTCCAAATTTCTATTTGTTTACCCACAAGAAATCAGTCATGGATGACAATCAGTCGTATTCGTGGAACAATGTTCGACTAGAGAGGGAAACCATACAAGTTTCTTACACAGGAGTAGTCTCTTGCAATGCCATACAACATCAATGCCAACATAAATGTTTGGGTGGCCCATCGTGGGTGTGACAGCAAAGTTCCAGTGCAAGTGCACCCGGCAGCTACAGTGAATGTGTTGAAGGTTATAATTTCAGAACACCAGAGACACTTGGATTTCAACCTTCCATCATGTATCTTTTGGAACCTGTTCCATGAACAAAAAAGCACTGGATTGTTGCTCCAACTCAGTAATGTAAACAGGTCCCTCAGTTCCTACAATATTCGCGAAGAAGATATTTTACATGTGGTTCCAAGTTCTGTAGAATTAACTACCATGAAGGTGGAGTTTGCAGGGACAAATCAGATAATTGAAGTGCTTGTGCTAGTAACCGATGATGTAAGGAACTCGCTGATACAGAAGGTCAGGCGCCACAGGGTATTCCTTGATGTACAATGGACATCTGATGCACGAAGAAGAAACCCATAAGTAGAAAACAGCGAGAGTAATTAAAAAGACAAACAGTGAAATTAATTAAAAAGACGGTAAATATTAAAGCATTGGCTCGTACTGTTTGGTTTCTTCGTTTAAATTTGTCATATTACCAAGAGACCAGAAAAGAAAGCAATCAAGCATGCATGCGAAAAAAGTCGAAGAAAAGAAAGCACGCGTGCAAAAAGTTGGAAAGATGTAGGAAATGAAAAAGATTAATGGCATACCTGGGAAATCAAAGCAAAAAAGTTGAAGAAAAGAAAGCATGTGGAAAAACATTAATGGTATACCTGGGAAATCAAATGGCCGGGCAAGCAGACAGCAAGATAAAACCAAGTCTTGGCAAATATCTTCGTTTTAGTACTTCTCTCCGTCCGGTTTTCCTGCTAGCCTTCTTGTTGCTGTTATAAAATAGAAAGTTAAGTTTGATCAATTTATTTGTTATAAGAGCATTTCCACCCCACAAAAAATTGACCAGCACCTAGTGAAAAAATTACCCAGCACCCTATTTTTGAGCTCCAGCCCGCCCACTTGCCTGGCACCCAGTCCATGCCAGGCAAGAGCCCAGCTCAAATTTGACTGACCCATTCCCCGGGCAAATGGTTGGCGCCGAGGAGAGAGAGAGAGAGAGAGAGAGAGAGAGAGAGAGAGTTCTCGGAAGACGGGGATGGTGGGTGGGGGCGCCGTTGGACGACGAATCGGCAGCGTTGGGCTCGTCCTCGTCGAGTTTGCGTCGTCCTCGTCGTCCTCGTCGGAGAAGGCGTCGTCCTCGTCGTCGGAGAATGCGTCGTCCTCGTCGTCGGAGAAGGCGTCGTCCTCGTCGTCGGAGAAGGCGTCGTCCTCGTCGTCGGAGAAGGCGTCGTCCACCGCGGCGGCAAGGGGCAGTGCTGTCGCTGCGCTGGTAGGCAGCGCAATCGACGGTGCTGGTGGTGGTGGGCTCCCGGTGATGGACATTTACAGGGAGGGTGGGAGGCTGAAGAGAGACGGCGATGGAGGCTGAAGAGAAGTGGGGAGGAAGAAGATGGGAGGCTGAAGAGAAGAGAGACGGCGACGGGGTGGTGTACAGAGAGAAGAAAAAAGGGGGAAGAAGATGGGTTGGGGAAGAAGAAGACGGGAGTGGGAGAGAGAAAAGTTGAAATTAAAAATCAAGTTATTATTTTATAATAAAAATAATAATATTTTAATAAAATTGACTAGGCTATTTAGTTTTAGGGGTGGAGATGCGTTGGTCTATTACTGTTTATTGGAGTCTATTACTGTTCATTTGGGTGGATAAATGCGCTGGGTGCTGGCACCCAGTCTTAGGGGTGGAATTGCTCTAATCATTTTATACATTTTTTTCTTGTCACCCTTCATTACAAACGAAATTACAACTCTGTGACTAAGGAAATGGAAAGGAGGATTAGGGTTGTTCTAGCTGACGTTAGCCACGGGCTAAATTTTTATTTTTCATTTTTTTGCGCCAAACGTGTACACTTTACGCCACATGAGAGTGAGAGTGACTGATAATAATCGACGGAAAGGTCTCGTCATGATGCTCAGCTGCAATTCCAAATACTAGTCCAATTTAGATGCGGACAATGATTTGGCTTTTAAGGAAGAGAATGACGAATTGAGAGTGAATCCGCCATTAATTACTCTTGTTACTGTTCTCTAATAGGCTCTTTCGGGTTCAAGTTTGAATAAAAAAAAATCCACATGGCAAGTTTCAGATTGTCCAATTCTAACACTTAATTTAATCCAAAGACCCTCATTTTTTGTAAATAAAATTAAAAAAAGGTAAAAAAATTATAAAAAAAAAATCCTTTTTTTTTCAAAAATGTCCAACGGCTAGTTTTCTCCTTCACTTTTTCTCATCCTCACATCAAAATTCTATATGATCTTTCCCTAGATATGCATCAACCTATTAAAATATTATAAGATATCAATGGTGCGAGTTATAACACTACTTGAAATATACATAAATATATGGGAAAATTAGAATCCCCTACAGTTTTTCTATATCATTTAGATTAAACATCTGTGTCTTTTTAAAATTTGATTAAAGTGCTTTGACCAATAACCACCTCAAGCTAAATTACATGTCATTATTATATCTTTTAAAATTAAAATAATTTTTGAATTTATCATTTTATTTGCATGATGCACTTTTCCTTATTTAGTGGAGATATTAATAATTAAACTATATTTTTTCTTCTTCCATATATGTTTTTTTCGATCACAATTTCTTTTTTTGTTATGCAAACATTTAATATTATTTCTTTTTTCAAATGTTTTTTTTAATCAAATAGTTGGTGATCAACATAAAAGCTCCGTGTAATTTTTTCAATTTTTTTGTGAAATTATATTTTTTTTGTTGTTTTTTTTAAAGTATAGTTGTTTGACGAATTATTATTAGGTACAATACATTACGTATATATTATTTACGGGTACGTTTGAAGTTACAAAAATTATTAATTGGTACGTTTATTTGCAATTTTGGTACGTTTGATTTGATATATATTGTTAATATTGGTACGTTTGATTTGACACATATTGTTAATATTGGTACATTATTTTTATTTTGGTACGTTTTATTTTGTACACATTATGTATTGGTACGTTCATATTATTCTCAATCCTTTTTTTTCTCTTAACGTACTAAAAGAAAAACTTATTTCGGTACGTTTGATTTTGTGGGATTTAAAAATATTTTAAACTATTTTGGAAAGAAAATATCTTAAATTGTAGATAATTATTGCTAAATTGTAGCATTATTATGAAAATAAATTGAATCTAACCAACATTTTTTTTTTTTTTTTTTTTTTTAACAATTATCTCTAATTGATGAGAGTGTAATTAAAAGGCTAGATTATAGGAAATTTGTTACAATATAATGTGCATGTAGCACCAAAATTATGATAAAAAAAGTTTAATCAAATTACTAAAAGGCATGAATGTTTAATCTAAAAAATTAAAAAATGAGGCGCCTATATCAAAAGAGCCCTAAATATATCAAAGGTTGTTTTTAACCCTCTAAACGAAGTTAAAACGCCAAAATTCATCTTTTATTCGAGCCCAAGCAGCGAATGATACTATTTATTGAAAATCAAGGTTCTAAAATGCATTAGGCGCTAGTCGGACGCTGAGGAGGGGCCTTTTAAAGTTTAATTAAATCTATTATTCAACATAAAAATAAATGTCTACTTATACTTAAAACATAAATAGTATTGGAAAACATAATTACAAAATAGAATGATATAGATTATAAAACTATTATAACATACTGAAAACATGGGGAACAAACAATGAGTGTTCATCCAAGTACTCAACAAGATCTCTCATAAATCTATTTTCTAAGTGAGAGTCATGACCTAAGGCAGGTCTAGGCGCTCTTTCTTATTTTCCAACTCCTAGGGTGACACGCCCCAATCCCGGCGTCAAGGCACTTCCGCATCGGCATCTTCAAGCCCGATCCCGACGTCCTCGGGACACTTCCGCATCGGCATCTTCAAGTCCTCTCGGTGTAGGACTCATTCTTTGTTTCATTCAAATTTTATATTAATTCTTTTAGTGTTCTAGATTAGTGTATGCTCTGAACACGTTCCTTAAATGCATATTCATTATTCTTTTATATTTATAAGACTTAGCTATTCCTTGTTCTCAACATTTGCACTCAATAAATGGCTTTCGTCACCTTCGGGTGTCGGTCAGCACGTGCCTACCCTGGTATTCGGGGAATATCCGGGTCGGGGCGTGTCATAGGGATTAATCGGAGTACCGCCTAGCGCCTAGGCTACGGTAGGCGGAGATTTTTAGAACATTGTTGAAAATAATATACGGACACATGGCACAATTATATATAGCCTATTTAAATAAATCTCATCCATTGAATATTTTTTAATAATTGAATTACAAAAAATAGTGAAAAAATAAAAGGCTTTATAACCAAAAAGGTCTCTCAGATTATCATAATTCTTCACTTTGGTCCATGATATTTGAAATCGATAGAAGTGATTCTTCAGTTTGTCCACTATCAATCATTATAGTCTTTACGTGAAATTTTTTGTTAAATAAGGACCAAAATGACAA
This sequence comes from Cotoneaster glaucophyllus, assembly GCA_036320875.1. Lineage (NCBI taxonomy): Eukaryota > Viridiplantae > Streptophyta > Magnoliopsida > Rosales > Rosaceae > Cotoneaster > Cotoneaster glaucophyllus. Next base: position 1,020,197 of record CM070063.1, read on the forward strand.
AAAAATATCTTCAACTTAATAAGCAATTGGCCAAAATGATTTGACAAAAAAATTGAGGGTGTTTTTGTTTTTTTATCCTTATTTAATGAAGATTTTTCAAGAAATGACAAAAATGATTTATGGTGGACAAACTCATGACCACTCCTATTGATTTCAAATCTCAAAGTCCAAAATGAAGAGTTATGCCAAAATAACATAAAATAACCCAGCAAGCATCCCCCTCCCCCTTCCAGGACGGGCACCCTGTCTTTGATTCCCCACCACCAAGTTGCATGTAGGGGTGGTTCGGGTCGGGATCCCGAACCGAAACTCTTTTCCCGAATCCCAAACCAAAACATTTCGGGATGGGATTTTATATCCCGAAACCGAACCGAATATGTGCATTTCCCGAAATTCGGGATTCCCGAAAGTGTTTCGGGATTTTCGGGTAACTTCGGGATTGGGCCTTGAAGCCCAAAATGTTGGGCTTTTAAAACTTTTTACAATTTTAAGGTTACAATTGCAACCAGCCACTGCCCAAAAAAAAAAAAAAGTTACAATTGCAGCCAGCCATTGCCCGCACAAGCACAGCCCACCTGTTTCAATTTCACCATATTATGAATATCACAATACCACATGTTTCAATTTTCATACAAAGGAAGCAACAACTAACAAGTTAAGCTTAAGTTCACAATTGTATTTGTCTACCAAAGTCTAAAAGTATTATACGTTTCTTACCAATGTTTATTGATTTTTTTTTATATTTCATTTAAATTAGAACTAATACATTTATTTTTTGTATAACAGAAGAAGGCGAAAGCCAACAAGATCAATCGGGAGAAGAAGACTTTTCTCCACCATTCGGGTTCCAGACCCTTCTCATATAGGATGGAGGCGTGACGGCAGGTAATAACAAAGCTTTTCATATTCAATTTTTAATATTTCAGTAATATTAATTTTTCTTTCGTACTAACATTTTTCTTATCTTGTTATATTCAGGGGGTTCAAAATTCCCGAAGATCGATGTCTTTGTAGACGTTTTATGTTCGACCCAGGGATGAGTTGGCTGAGTCCCTTCAAGTAAGTATTCTTCAATTGTAATTACTATCTTACACATTCAAGTATCATGGTTATTATTTGACTGTTATTATTAATATTTCATGTTATATTACACCTGCGACGATGATAGAGAAGAGGCAGTTGGTTCTTCAGGAGTCCGCTTCTTAACTTCCTCCCGAAGAGTCTGTGGATCCTCCCGAGGATGCGGGATTTCAGATCCTTACAGACACCTTCGATTAGACTCTCAGGCGGATGCCGGGGACATATTGTAGAGGGATGGGGAATGCTCTGCGGCGGTAACTTTGAGACTCTTCATCCTCCCAGTCGGAGGGTGAGGTGATAGCTTTGACAGTAGAGGTGGCCGACCTTAGGACTGAGCTCGCCTCGTATAAGAGCCAGATGTCACTAATTGTACAAGCCCTTAGTCAGTCCGGCATTCGTCTCCCAGATATTCGTCCCATGTCGACGTGCTAGCCCCTCCAACCTGAGCATGCCTAGAACTCCGCCCCTTCGACCTCTGAGCCTGTCCTCAACCCCGACCCCTTCTTTCCCCAATCTTTCCATTCGCATGCGAACGACGACTCCGTAGATTATTCCATATTTTTTTCTTAGTTGTTTAGTCCCTTACTTTTAAAATTTTTTCGTTGTACATACATTTTATTTTTATTTTAAATAAATTATTTTTCTTTCCATTACATTTTTATTTTATTATAAAATTAAACCCAGAACAAAAAATTAAATTTAAAAAAAATTAAATTTTTTTTTTGCCAATAATAGCTTCGTCGTGCATACTTTTTTGCAATAACTCACTTTCGTCACACAAATTTTTTAGACAGAATATTAGTCGTCATAGGTTTGTATCCTTGCATTTTGTGCGACGAACACATTCGTTCCTAAAAATTTGGTTCAATGAATGAGGAACCGTCGCGCCTTATTTTCCGCGACCAATGCTTTTGTTCGTCGCCTAATGTCTTTCTTCACTATCTTTGCGTGACCAATTCTGCGCGACGAAATTTCTGTTCGTCGTGCTAAATGTTAAACGTGGTAGTGTTTGATTTTTACTTTAATTTGAGTCTCAACTCAATTCAAGTTCAACAAACTTTTAACAAAATAGGGCTGAAAATTTTAACTAGAATGAACAAGCCAAGGAGATCTCAAAACCCTAAATTACGAGAGGGTGGGAAGAATATTTGAGTGCTTGTAATTGTTGGTCCATATGATTCTACAGTAAGCAAGGCTCATATCATTGTGTGTGATTAGTTTACTTTTGTGTTCTCGATCGCTTATATATCATTTTGCTCTTATTGGTTTGAGGGAATAAAGGCTCAAACTTCTTGACATTTTCATGATACTTCTAGAAATCCATTGAAAACTTACTAAATTGTCTAACAAATGGGCAATTTGATTCTTACTGTTGGAGAAAAGATGAGCAGTTTTCAGTTATTCTGCAGAAACGAAGAATACAGGATAATATATATGGAGGATGACTTTTGAACGGCAACTGAAATTAAATTTTATTGCTTTCAATTTTTTATTACAACACTAGGACAATCTTATTATTGGCTATTTTTTTAATAACAGTCAGACCTTTTGATAACAGCTATAACTCTTGGATAAGTTCCAAGAGAAACAACTCTACATTGCAGAAAGTCCATTACGTTTAACACTTACATCATTGACATGATCCTAGTTGATCTAAGGTTGTTACATATATCCTCCTTAGGTTCCTGAGTAATCCTTTCTATTTCCTGCTGAAATCTCTCCATGGCCGAGGATGGCAAACACATTGGTACCAATATTCCATCCTCATTGTTGTTTTTGTGTTGAACGTAGAAGCTAATCAAATCCAAGGCCTTGGCGGGTCCAGCAAATACCGGCTGTCCCCATCCAAAATTGACATCTCTAAAACCTGCACGCGAATTATCAGAAACTATAAAATAACTTCCCGTCGATGAATATTGAGGTCGCCCTCTTAGTACCATAAGATCTGCCACTGATCTTAAGTATTCTTCATTCATGGTAGCTTTTGCCTTCTTCACCAACTCCAAAGCATATCCCAGTGGATTTTTGCATAGAGGTTCAGCCTTTGAAACTGCAGCTGGAAATGCAAATGCATTGCCATAGTATCCCAAGGGAAGACGTACATTGTGGTGCTTTCCCCGTGCATTGACAACGCATGAAACTCGAACAGCCTGTTTTGGATTAATTTTAAGTGCAAGAGTGCGACATTTCCACAAACAAGCTGTGATCAAGTCAAATGTGGAGCAAGTGGAAATTAGGTGGGGTGGAATCTGTTTTCGAAGGACCCTCATCTCCTTGGAACCAAAGTAGAAAGATCGTTGAACCATGTTTGACTGGTTACTGGATGCGTATGAGCCATCAGAATGATCAATCACGTCTTCATATTCATGATGAGCACATGTAATTCTTGGTGGATCTCGAGCGAACAAGAGCTCTCTCTCCCACACTGGTAGAATAGATGGTGCATGTGCGCCTCTTGCCATCTCCGCAATGGCGGTCAGGAACAGGAGCAATCCAGTTGCATCACACATTGTGTGGTTTAGGCGCAATGCAAGTATGAAACCTCCACATGTAAGATAGGTCACCTGCATTATGCAAAAGTTAGTTACTAGACTTTTTTTCTTGATCATCATATTCGTGCTAGTTAACAATTCTTTAGAAGAAAAGACAAAAAAAAAATAAAAAAAAATAAAAAAAACATCTAAATTAGATGATCTAATTAGGAAACAAAAATTTCATAAAAATTAGGAATAAAATTCAAGAAAGATGGAGTCTCTTTGAAAGAGTCACATGCATGTTGTAGTTACTTGAAAGAGTCTTTAAATATAGAGGAATTTAGAAGAAACGCTTATAAAAGAGAAAAATTTAGACAGAAGACAAAGAGGACGACATGACGATGGGCAAAAAACCTAGAAGAAGAACGGCAAAGGAAAACCTACACAATAAAGGTGATGTGAGACTGGTAGAAAACCTAGGACCTAGATACCATATAGAAGTATAATTTCCTCAATTCGGTGTGTATACAAATTTTACAATGTATAGGGTTAAACATAAGGATTGTCGAAGAAAAATTAGTTTCGAAAAATAATGAAAAGCGTCTCATAATATTTTCTTTCCAAAACTACCTAATGACTTTCTTTTATCATAAGAACAAAAAGGCATGGTAGTATCGTAGATAAGTTGAAGTTTGGGTGTGGTGGCAGTATGATAAATTTACGTTTATGAAAAGGGTTGCCAATTTTATTAAAAAGTTAAAAACAGTTGCGGTGCCACCAAACTTCAACTTATTTACAATATTGTTAGCGCTTTCTAGTTTATGTCCTTATTTGTCATTAAAAATTTCTTATGTTGTTGATTGCACTAATTTCTTAAAAAAAAATCTCCAGGGTGTGTATGCAACCTTAACGCAAAAAACACTACTTATATCCTTAACCTACTTCAAATTTTTTGTAAACAATTAATGGCTATGACCAAATAGGAATACGAAAAACTAAATAACATGTAATTGATAATTAATTGACTCACCTGAACCAGCAGCAAAGGACAACCAATAATTCCATCAGAGCCTGGAACATTAAATAAGAACTCCTCTAAGAGTGGACAAGGGGGTAGAATTTTGTCTCCTAGTTGCTCAAGTGTGACATCAGCAGAAGCCTCGACGAACAAGATACCTTCACCATTGCAATCGACCACGAGCTTTCTGTTAGGCCCTTCCCTAAGCCTTCCAGCTAAAGGGTAGTAATATACTAATGCTTTACTTAAGGCTTCCCTAATAACCTTAACGGGATTATGATTTTTATTAAGTGAAGGGTTGTCTTTGTAACACATTATGACTGGAACCTGAAATCTGAAGCCTTCTTGGTCGTCAATATCTGAGAGAAACTTTGTTTCTTGAGGCGTTGACTTTGCCGGAGTTATAAGTTCCGGCTGCAATCGTTTCACCTGAATTACTGAGAGTGACATCATTTCAGTAACGAGCTTAAGAACCAGCAAAAGATAAAAGGATTTGGAACTTTTATTTTGTGGTATGCATGCTAACTAAAAGTTGATAGTCAGTACTTATATAGCGTTATGCAGATGCTCTAGGGTTCCGAATCTTCCGTCCAAGTTTCCACCCGTTGTGAATGTGATTCTTTTCTTTTCCATTAAAAATGTTGTTAGCAAGAAACATTTAAGGGTTTATATCACAAATGGTCCCTGAAATTGACCCCATCAATCATGATGGTCCCTGAAATTGAAAATCGATCAATGTAGTCCCTGAATTTTAACTCGCGAATCAATGTGGTCCTTCTGTTAGTGTTCCGTCCAAATTAACACTAAAAAAAGGTTAGAGAACCAATTTTTCATGGTAAAATGACCAAAAAAAGGTTAGAGAACCACTTTTTTTTGTTTTTATTTTAGTTTTAGCACCAAATCCATGAAAAAATTGAGAGAAAAGTGAAGATGGAAAAAAGAAAAGAAAAGTAGTAAGTAAAATTATAAGTAACAGAGTTATTTTTTTATCATTTTACTATGAAAAATTGGTTCTCTAACCTTTTTTTAAAGTTAATTTGGACGGAACACTAACAGAAGGACCACATTGATTCGCGAGTTAAAATTCAGGGACTACATTGATCGATTTTCAATTTCAGGGACCATCATGATTGATAGAGTCAATTTCAAGGACCATTTATGATATAAACCCAACATTTAAATCATGCAATCAACATGAACTGCAAAGAAAAACATGTTGTTGAGAGGAGAGCCATGTGCATGGGACCATTTCACAGTTCACACCACAGATTCGTACATATACATTAATAATGAATTTCATTTCAACATCAGAAAACTGAATACTGACAGGGATACGAGGACAGGTGTTTGGTAGAAAACCTTTGATAGGGATGGAAGGAAAAAGGCCAACATCGTACGTCCCTGCTCCAATTACAGCTGTGACTTTTGTAAAAGAGCGATTAGACGTCTGCTAGAAAAGGAAAACATTGTTGGCATATTAGCACGGGAGAATATTGTTTCACATGGCGTGGACCAGGTCAAAGGACTTCACATACGAGATAATTTGTTCTGATATCATGATGAAAGTTAAAGTTCTATTGCTAATTAGTACTATAGTTTAGTGATATTCATCTTCAATTGGAATTAAGAGATTTTAGGTTCAATTTTCGTCAAATACGAATTTGAACCACATTATTATTAGTTCATTGTGAGTCTAATTCCATCATCTTTTCATCAGTGTAGATAATGTCGTTTGTTAAAAAAAAAAAAAAAAAAAAGTAGTTGATGTTCCATCATAAAATTAAAGGAAAACTAATGAAAATGGTTAAAAAACTTTAAGTTTTAACGATAAGGACAAAATAAAGAGTAAAGTGAATAGAACCAAGTTTGACTTTTTAGTGTAAAAATGTGGTTTTTCGTTAAAATAAACAGTACACGGGCTTTTCATTAAAACTCCCTAAAATTAATTGACAATACGAAGAGTAACTCAATTACTTATAAGACCATCTCCAATGGTTGGGCTAAAAGCCAAATATTTTAGCCCGGAAAATTTAGCTTTTAGCCAGAAACAGTTTTTCTACTCCAACCCATTCTACCCTAAAATTTTAGCCCGGGATTATTAAAGAATAAATTTAGGCTATTTTTTTTCTTAAATTAATTTAAAAATAAAAAATAAATATGTAGACTATCGTAAATTAATTTTATGAACATTTTAATCTAAAAAAATTTAAATTCCAATAAATATTTTCACTCGGTTCGGTGGAGCCCACACCAATTTCTGGGCTAAATTCTGGGGGGAATTTGGCCTTAGTTTAGCATTTAGCATTTAGCCCAAAATTTCCCCTTGCATTGGAGTGAGTTTGGGGGAAAATTTTGGGGGGTAATTTGACTTTTAGCCCACCATTGGAGATGGTCTAAGCACATGCAAAATCATTCATTTACCTAATATGAGTCTATACTCTCAACGTTTCACTGTTCAGCAAATATGTTAAAAAACAAAATGGAACAAATAATTCGATCGCCTGACAAAATAGAACTCACTGAAGACAATATTATGTTTGTTAAAATGGAAAATGGAGCTTTTGCTTACAGCCAACTTTTATCTCATCACCCAACGAACTCTTTTTACTCTACAAGATTTTAAAAACTTAACATCTACTCTCCGCACTCACCTAATCTTCCAAAATTACCCCTTCCAAATCCTTTTCCATCTTACACGATATATCTTCTCATCCAACTACCTCTCCTTCAATATGGGGCTGCCGAACCCACTTTCCTCCATCAATATTCGGTTCTTCATCAAGCTATGCACTTTCCTCCATCAATATTCAGTTCTTCATCAAGCTATGCACACTCTTTTGAGAATTCAACTTAATTATAAGGAACATGAAACCAACAACTCTTTGCAACTACTTGTGAATTATGTCTTTACTTGCGTTCATTTAAGTTGGTGGTTAGCCATCCAATTGTTCTTTCCCATCAATTTTTAGAAGAAATCAAACCAAACTAGACTCGAGTGTTCATATATTCATTGAAGTTGAATATAAAAATGCGTAAAATTCCATCACCAAGAAGTAAGAAACCAAATTGTATCAAGACTTTGTAACAGCATCATGAAGGTCAGGAGTCGACTTGGAGGAGAAGATCGCGAGCGGGTTCAGCTAGCACTGGTTAACCGAACCCCCGATTCCATGTTCATGGTCATCGGCTAATCCTCAACTCTTATGTTCGGTGCTTAACTTCTGAACATTGAACTTTTTGTCAAATTTTGTGTTCGGCATGTTCAAATACATGATTCAATCTAGTTGTATTTTATTTAAGAAAATAGAAACAAACCCAAGAGGATTTCAGAGAAAAGTGACGGCATAGGGCAGAACATTGCAGCTCAAACGTCACTTACATACTTCAATGATTTAGGTTTTGGTCACGATACCACCTTACATCTCATTTAAATTAGCTAGCTAACAAAAGCCTTCAAGACCCCAGTTGTTCTAAGCTAATCTAAACCTCACACCAAAGCAAACCTATCTCAGCCCTACGCTTGTAATTTTGGACTGAGTCAACATATTTGGCCGTTACAAATTTAGAAAAAACTAAGCCATTACTTATGTTTAATACAAAAAATTGGAAGCTAGAAATCAGTTTAGGCATCAACACTCTCCTTCAAATTGTTTCTAGTTTTGACACCAAGCAAATCCCTGTTGTATACAAAACTCTCTTTTAGCGTACCCTTAGTAAATATATTAACAATTTGATCTTCATATTTGCAATAGAGTAATTCAATCATATTATCTGATGTACAAAAAATTTCTAATAAAGTGATAGTTCCTCTTGACATGTTTTGTTTTTTAGTGAATTAGAGGATATCTTGTTATAGCAATTACAAAGGTGGTGTTGAATTTTAGTGATATAGCATATCTGCTTTGAAAAGGTAGCTGGGTCAACCCAATAGATAAATAATCTCAACTAAAATTCCAAACGAGCATTCAAGTACGGTTTCAATCATACTAGGTAACAATGAAGAACAAAACGAAATAGAGAAAAAAGAACAAAAGACTCACGAAATAATTCATTGGCACACAACATTGAGAAATAAGTACTTTTACAAGACTCAACATGACAAACATCTACTACACTAGAAGTTTTCTCTTGTACTTTTAATCTTGTAGCACAAAGTCTTTCTTTTGCTCTCTTTTGGATGAGCATGACGCACTCAGCAGGTTATTCCCCTCACGACTAAAGAGATTGCACTCAACTTCGTCATAGATGGACACAACTTCTTCAACCAAATGAATATGATATGAATAATATGAAAGGTATGAAATGTTTCACTAAGATCACTCTTCTAACCTAGCACTCAAGAACTTTGCTTTAAACCTTTTATGCTCAAATAGGCTTGATTTCCTAAGAAACCAACAGCATAGAATAAAGGAAACTGGAATTATGTACTAGAATAAAATCAAATTGGGTTTATTTCTTAAAACTAGGCAATTAAACTGATATTATAATCTTCAAGATATGCAATGATGTGATTGTCGTTTCCTATATGAATGCACATGATACTCCAATATATTCCTTGATGTGCACCTTTTCAGTAATTAAACCTAGAAACTACGACACTCCTAAAATATAGAACTAATATATTCAGACGCATTAAACTTGTCTAGGAAATTAGCCAAATACAAAAGTTTGCGCTTTCACACTTGCATTCAATTAAGTCCTTAAGAACAAACATCAGCCAAATTGCTTGAGAATAGCCTCTCCAAGGAAGAACATCACTTCGAAAAAAGTCGTCTTTGACTTTGGGCTTAATCTAGGGTCGTAATTCCTTTAATTCTAATGGTGAAATTGGGTTAAGATAATTTTTTTTTTTTTTTAACAAATGATATTATCTACACTAAGGAGAGAGTAGGCTAAACCTCACAATGGGCTAGCATAATGTGATTCAAATTCATTTTTGTCGATAATAACCTAAAACCTCTCATTTACAAGTGAAGAGGAAAACCACTAAACCGTAGTACTAAGTGGCAATATTTTGGATTAGTTTGGTATTCTTGTGCTTTCTAAAAAAATGTGATTCTGCTGTCCTATGAGAATAAACAGTTGTGTGTTTGGTAACTTTTTTTTTTTTTTGTAAAATTGCTTTTAACAACAAAAAACAGTGTCTGAGTGTTTGGTAAACCTTTATATAAATTGTTGTCAATGTGTTAAATAACTACAAAGGATATGGAATGTAGTGTGATATAATAATTGTCAAAGACAATAACGTAGGGGCAAAAAATTGTAATTTTGTAAAATATGTTGGGTTGTACTTGCCTTTGAAAATTTTATTAAATGAGCACTAATTACTATACTTCGAAAAAAGCACTTTCTTTAGAAGCATGGTAGACTCTGCTTTTGTTTTTCTATGTTTTTTCTACTGTCATTGACAACAGTTTTTTTTTAAAATCACTTTCTTTTTTTTTTCTTTTTGTGTGTGTGTGTGTTAATGTTTCAATGTTTTAAAAGCATTACAATCCCAAACCAGCCTTTTGTTAGAATGTTTAGAATTTTCTCAACCAAATGGCTCAAAATATGTAGGGGAATACTATTATGTAGTTGGCATTCAGTGACTTGCTTAATTTCTTTGATTAGTGAATATGTTTTGGATTGTTAAATTATTTGGTATAAACTTAGCATCCATAAAGCATTTTAAGTTAAACCATATTCACTAGCAAGAGCATTTAAATTGTAAGGGGTAGAAGACAATTCTGAGATCAATCACAATCATGTTTCGAATGTTTACATTTTTGCAATTGATTTACAATTGAGTTGTAAGGAAAAACCAAATGAGTGACCCTTCCATCCACAGAAGGTACACTTGAGATGAGCACAAAATTTTTTAGTAATGTGATTCGTCTTGTTGCACTTCCCACATCGAGGTCCACCGTCCTCTGATTCGGCTTCTCGGCTAGGGGTTTTCACAGCGAATTTCGCAGCTTCTGGTTAGGTAGTATTGTTTTTCCCATTGGAAACTTCCGCCTGTCTCTCGTGGCAGAGAACCAATGAGTAGGCTTTGTTTACCGTGGGCAGTGGCTCAAGAGAAGAGTGTTGCTACGAACGGTGGCATAAGAATCATTCAACCCCATGAGAAACTTCATGGTCATCTGTGTTTCAACGTACGAAACAATCTCCATCTTTGTTTCACAACTACATGCCAGAATCGAACATAGTACTCCTCGTTCATCCTAGAGACTTTTTAGTTTGGTGAAGTAGGAACTTACTGTCATGATTCCTTGCACGCAGCCGTGAATCTCATTCTCTATATGAAACAGTTGGACGATGTTCACATGAGAAAATCTCTCATGTAGGTCAAGCCACATTTGTCGAGCATCCATACAGTTGATGACGCTCCCTGAAATTTCCTTTGACATTGACCCTAAAAGCCACATCTTCATCAAATTATTGCATCAGTTCCATTGCTGCAATTCTTCAAGTTTGTATTCGTTTTAAATTTCTAACACGCTTAAGTAGTAATCCAATCATCAACTTCCATGGTATTTAGTTTTCAAAATTTTATCTACAAATTTAGTTTCCCTAACATTGCCCTTTATATATGTATATCATTGTGAAACCGTAATTCCAACTTACATGAAGAATATTAGGGTTCACAACTTAAACATTTGCATTTATTTGTAAGTTCTTCTAAATTGCTCGTACTATCAGTTTCTTTTAAGAAAACTCCATTTCAAAACACTTTGGTCACAAGCAAAAATTTGTCCGACTGATGAGAGAGTTTGCCCGAATACGTCTAAACTTGTCTGATCTCTCATATTTCGTGTTTATTTCTAGTTATTACTTTGTTGTGGAATATTTGATAAGTATTTAACGTCATTTCCTTTCTTTTTTTTCATTTTTATACCGTCTATTATACATTTATGTGATTAAATCTACATGAAGAATACCAATTTACATGAAGAATATTAGGGTTCCAAACTTAATGCGTGTGATGTCTCTATGACGAACGTGACTACTTCATGTTAATTTGTACTTATTTAAGTGGGATTTGAGTATTGAACCCTTGCCTTATGTACTTAATCACATCTTTTAAGTTGCCCAAACTCTCAATTTCTTTGCGGCAGTGCGCAGTCGAACAACATGCAGCCTTGCTCCCATATTTCAAGGAAATATCTTTCTTTTCTTTTATTTTTTTGTCGAAGGAAATATCATATCAATTGGGCAATTTCATGGGTGGAGAAGCTGTTGAGTATATAGGTGCAACAGCCTGCATGCAAATGAATAGGTTGAAGTTGTTGCCACTATAGGTTGTAAAAGAGTTAAGGATACTGAGGAAGATTCTAAAAGAGTACTGCATTCTCGATAAAGTGCTTCATGCCTAAGGATAATAACGGTTCGGATCGAAAACTTTTGCACTCTTATTTATTTATGTAACTGTGAAAAATATTGGTACATATAACCACAAATTAATCATTTACCTGATAACGAATTTCTCATCGTTTAACTTAAGTGGTTTACCCATTTCACCCATAACAAAAACAGAAAAAACAATTTTTTTGTAATTAATGAAAAAAAAACCCAACATTTAATCACATTATGTCAATCACGGTCTAGTGGTATTCCTCTTCACTTGTAAATGAAAGGTCTTAAGTCCGATTTTTACCAAAGACGAATATTAACCATATTATTACTAGTTCATTGTGAGACTTAGCACATTCCCAACAAACAGCTACTCTCTCTCAGTCTCTCTCGAAGCAACTGCTGCAAGCATGCAACTCTCTCGAACCGAAGAACAAAGCCTCCCTCCACCACACAAATACGGCCAGCCACCACCACACACAACCACGAGCCACCACGTTCCGGCGATTCTCCATTTCCCTCTCTCAGACTATCTCTTTCTAGGAGTCGGCGTCTCTCTCGACGATTTCTAAAACAACTGCGAGCTAAGAACTCTCCGTCTCGCATTTCGATTTTTCATCATTTACCGCCGCTTCTTATTCTCTGAAAAGGAAGAGACGCCCGATGATTGAGATCCCGAACGTCATGCAAGAAATTAAAAGCGAGAAGCCCCGGTAATCCTCTTTATTTAGGGATTTGGGATTAATTTTTTTATTTAGGATGCATGTTGAATTAGGGATTTACGATTTAGGGCTTTTGATTGTTTCTGCATTTGGATTTGGATTTCTAGATTAATTTTATGTGGATTAGGTTGATTTGGATTTCTGATATTGGATTTGGATTTGGGTTTGATTTGTTTATGAGGCAAATTCCTATTGAATTGAAATTCCAAACTGTACGACCGAATCTAGTAAAAGCTAAAATGTCTATCATTCCTCGCAGAGCTGAATGTGTTTTTAGAAACCTAGCGCTTTCTCACATGAATTTTAAAAATTGTTTTCGTTTCTCCTTCTTTAAAATTGCAGATTTAATTAACTTTTTAAATTAAATTCGTTTTTCTTAATATAAGTCATTAAATCACCATTTTCTAATATTTTGTTCTTAACAATTAGTTGAGTTTTTGTTTACATAAATTTATTTAAATTAATTTCTGTGATGAACGACATTGCTTGAGCCAATTATATTACTATAATCTTGTTTCTCTTACAAGTAGTTCAGGTGTTTTTAACCTTTTCTCTGCAGGTGTAAAAATATCTATCACCCCCTTAACATGGATGCCTCTAAATATGGCTAATTAGTAGAGTAGGAAAACTCAGGGTCTTCCTCGGTTAATATCTCCACCACACCAAAGTAATTAAAGCGGACAACTTCATGCAGTGTCCTTCTTGTTGTTGGTTTTCCTGATTAGCTTTTGCGAGGGGGCATCTTCTAATGCGATCACACAGCCTTGCTCGAGGTCGCCTAGATAATAAGTTTTTGTAACTTGGAAGTATACCAACACGCCTATATCTTGCCGCAATGTGTAGGGCAGTATCACCAGTCTCGTTCTGCTGCCATAGTAATGCTGGACACATTTTAATACCGTTCACAGTGTTCGTTGACTTGAGTATCTCATCGTCAGATTCTTTATACGTTGGGTGCCTATAGCATGTTGTATAGATATGAAGGACTGTGTTCTTGGTTGCAGTCAATATTTTGTCCAGATTCTCGCCATGTTCCTTAAGGACATAGAGATTGTCTTGTTCTGCAGCGTTGAAAGCATCAGGATCCATGCTCCTTATTAAAATTGTACTATTGTTGCCTTCTAATTTTGCAGCTTCTTGGATATCGGTCTGATCTGCTAGCTCGATCTGGTCACCGACCCGATCGGTTGGATGTCGGTCTGATTGATTAGCCATATTAAAGGCATCCATGTTGAGGGGGTGATAGATATGGCTAATCAGTCAACATGGATGTCGGTCTACTCAACATGGATGCCTCTAATATGGCTAATCAGTCAGACAGACATCCAACCGATTGGGTCGGTGACCAGATCGAGCTAGCAGATCAGACCGACATCCAAGAAGCTGCAAAATTAGAAGACAACAATAGTACAGTTTTAATAAGTAGCATGAATTCTGATGCTTTCAACGCTGCAAAACAAGGCAATCTCTATGTCCTTAAGGAACATGGCGAGAATCTGGACAAAATATTGACTGCAACCAAGAACACAGTCCTTCATATCTATACAGCATGCTATAGGCACCCAACGTACGAAGAATCTGACGATAAGATACTCAAGTCAACGAACACTGTGAACGGTATCCTTAAAATGTGTCCAGCATTACTATGGCAGCAGAACGACGAGACTGGTGATACTGCCCTACACATTGCGGCAAGATATGGGCGTGCTGGTATACTTAGAGCTCTCATCCAACTTTATTTACCATAACATTTTCGTTTACAACTCCTCCAGCCCTCCATGATATCAGCTTCCCTGCAGGGCAACAAGAGATAGTAATCAGTAACTTCTATCAATTGTTAAAGTGTACTGTCTCAATAGGAAAGAGGGGACTCAAAAAGTAAATTTGGATCGAGAACAAGTTACCAAAGGGTTGCGCAAGTTGTTGCGATATGGAGGCAACAGGAACCCTCCAAAACCAGCAAACCAGCACAATATATTGATAGGATACTGTTATTAGTGATAATTGTACAACAATGTGGTATGCTGATGTTGTTAATTGACAGGTATCTTGTAGTCATTGGTTGAATGTTGTGGATAAGGATAATAGTTTGTTAGATAAAGATTAGATTTGGGAAAATATCTTGTAATGGCCTTAGCCTGCGATCTGGTATAATTGTGCAGATGCAGGGTTATGATTTGTTAAAGAAGTTGTTGAAGTAATACAAGAGAAATACTAGCATACAGGTGCAAGGTTAGAACAAGGGTTCTATTATATATGTCAAGACCTAAATGGACAACCAAGTGTATCTATTGAGAACCCTAGCTCAGGCAATTCCCTGTTATCGAAGAAAGCTAATAAATATTTCAAAAGTCCAAAATACTGAGAACTACCTTTAAGATGAACAAAATTCTCATATACAAATCATATGAAAGTTTTATCTCCTTGCCGTGTAATTCTTGATCTGGAAGGCACGTAATATGTTAGAATCAACTCATAATAACTATACAAAATTGTAATGATCGAAATAAATGAAAACGTTCGAGACAAAATGATTATAGTACATACATTGAAATCGTATGGCATTTAGGAAAGAGAATTGCAAGTAAAGGTAAAGTGGGGAAAACGAGGGTGTAGAAACATTAAGGTATATGCGGTACAACAGAAGAGAGGGACGTGACAGAGGACTGAAGAAAGACGGGAAATTAAATTTCAAATTCATAGATTCACCTACTCGGCAGTGAGACAAGACTAAACTTATACTAAACTCATCTCTCTGTATGAAATTTTTGTATCGGGACACCTAGACGCTAACGACATTGAACAACAACCTAAACTGTATTAGCCATTCAATACTTTGCTTAACAACATCATACTCATAAAATGCGTGGACGCTATTATACAAACACAACTTTGAGCCCAGGGATGTCATATATAATTACTCTCTGCAATCATATATACGTAGTATATGTGTTTTAGGAATGCCTGTATATAATTATGCATATGATCAACATAAACCAATAATCCAAGGGATGGAGTTGCAAACTAACAATTTGCAACTTCTTTCTCCTTCGCAGCTGCCATCCTCCGAAGTTTCGCAGCTTGCGCAAAAGTCGACGGCCTGGATTCAGGCAAAAACAAAGATGATGCAACTGCAAATAATCCAAACTAACACCTGATACTATAAAGCTAAGAAATTTGAAGCTGCAAGCATCAAAACAATGCTGAAAATCCAAAAATGAATAAATAAATAAAATTCCATTTGATAAATTGGAGAAAAATATGATTAAATAATAAAAAAAATCACTCACTGTCTTTAATTTCTCCACGCAATCGGGTTGCCGTAGCACTCTTAACTCCTCCCTGCCAACGAAAAAATCCACCCAAATTCAAATTTTAATTTCAGAATAAATGCAATTAAAGCATAAAAAAAAAAAAAAAAAAAGACTAAGAGCTTAATTTCGCACAAAAATTATGATTAAATTGTTTGAATGCAAGTTAAAAATAGTCGAGGAAATTACCTTCTTTAACTGTTCCAGCCACCTAGAGAGGATTTGGAAAGCAACGACGACGATGAATACAATTGGAGCTGCGAAGGAGCTCCGGTGCTCCGGTAAGGTTTCTATTACCTCTCCTCTCCCATATCCGTATGAGATACCACCTCCACCTTCGTTTCGGATTTTCTATGCTTCTCTGCAACCGGGTCAGTTGCTATACACCCAAGTCTAAAACCCCACTGGGTAACCCCAATTTAATTGGGCCTATTGGGCCTACATTGTTTGACAATGGTCTAATTAAACAAGCCCAAGTTAGCCCAAATCTCATAAATAACGAGTTTTTTTTGTTATTGTATGTACTCAAATAGATTTGTGATATGCACACCCCTAAAGATGGGGTAGAATTCCCTTCTCCTCAACTTTTTTCACAAAAAGCCATTCAAAAAAATTCTCTATAATTATATATATATTTTGTCGTGAATTGATTTCAATGATTTTAAAACGACTTAGTACGATGGTCTATTGATTTCGTCTTCATTTATAAGCAATAGATTTTAAATTTGAATATCGATAATGATGAGTTCGCAACTATTTTATTTTCTCATCCATTAGTGAAAATCACAACTCAAGTAATTAGAAATATTTTATTATTAAATTTTAAGCTTTCACAATCTTTCAACTCAAGTATTGAGGATTTTAATCACAGTTAACGTAAAATTTCAATAGGCGAATAAAAACTTCATCAAACTACATAAAGTCATAAATTTATCAAAATCCCTAAAATTGAATACGCTTCCATATCAAGTTTGATGTAATAGAAAATACACGACATAATAAAAAATAAAGGAATGAAAATGTAAAGATGTAATGATTTTACTGAGAAATATTTTAGTTTGTCGAGAAAAGGACCTAATACACCAAGTTTCATAATACAATTGATTCAAATAGAACAGAAAATTAAACACGGAGAAGTGAGAGTGAGAGACTAACATGTTGCTGTCGAGACTCGAAACGGCAAAATGATAGATTGACGGCGAGGTGTGATCCAACGGTCCATATTCAAAAAAAAATTAAAAAAAAAATGTTAATTTGAAATACATTGAATCCAACGATTGAGATCGAATATAATCAAATCTAATGGTAAAAAAAGATATCTAACAGCCCAAATTTAAATCCAACGGCTAAAATAATTAAAAAAAAAATCATTTAACTCAAAATTCACTCAAAAACTCTATAAATACCTATGTATTTGTTCAAACATCCACACAAAACTCAATTTTCTCTTACAATACTTCCAATTTTTCTTTCTACCATTTCTTTCCATTTCCAAATTGTTCAACATGGCAATAGAGCATATTAGAGGTCGTAATTGACCTGTGAGGAAGATGTTGCTTTATACTGGGCATGGGTTTCTGTTAGCGAAGATGGTGCAGTTGGCACAAATCAAAATAAAAAGGTTTTGTGGGTTTCTGTGTTTATATAGAGTATGAAAGTTGAACGATTGGTGAAAGTTGAAAGTTTGGTGAAAGTTGAACGGTCGGTGAAAGTTGAAAGTTTGGTGAAAGTTGAACAGTTGATGAAAGTTGAAAGTTTGGTGAAAGTTGATGGCTTGCTTTAAGGAAAGATTTAGTGATTTTTCAATATTTATCGAAATTTAAATATTTTTAGATTAAAATGTTCATAAAATTAATTTACGATAGTCTACATATTTTTTTTTTAAGTTAATTTAAGAAAAAAATTAGCTTCAGTTCATTATTTAATAATTTCCGGCTAAAATTTTAGGCCAAAAGAGTTGGAGTATAAAAGCTAATTTTGGGCTAAAAGCTAAATTTTCTGGACTAAATAATTTGGCTTTTAGCCTAGGAGTTGGAGATGGTCTAACAAAGCACTTAAAATACTTTGGAAATCGTGACCTGAAAGCCTACTGGCATGCACGGAACACACACACACACACGAGACACACGTGTGTTACAGTTGGGGAAACCCTAGCAGCCAGCTCATTATAAAATCCAATTTTCACCCACTTGTCATTTCCGCTCCCTCAAACCCTAGGCATCGTTGAGAACTCTCTGGAATCTCACCTTCACTCTCTACTAGACGAGCCTCTCACTCTCTCTCTTCCTTCACACCCCAAGCTTTAACAACTGAATCGATTGCCATATCTCTGCCAGAGCTCATCCCTTCTCTCTCACGACGGTTTTTCAACAAATCCAAGTTCCATTCATCATTGAAAATCTTTCAAATCACAGCTCCAGTCATCACTCTCTTCCGTCCCTTTCGTGACTGCTCTTAGATTAAACGAAAAGAGATGAGAACCATCTCACGCTTGTGTTCTGGTTATGTGCATGGAACAGGTTCCAGAAGATACGTGCTGGAAGGTTGAAATCCAAGTGTCTCTGGTACTCTGAAATTATAGCCTTCAACACATCCACTGTAGCTGCCGGGTGCCGGGTGCACTTGCACCGGAACTATCCTGTCACATTGCTGGACCACCCAAACATATATGTTGGCGTTGATGTTGTAGGGCACTGCATGAGACTGCTCCTGTGTAAGAACTTGTATGGTTTCCTCCTTTAGTCGAACACTGTTTCACGAATACGATTGATTGTCATCCATGGCTGATTTCTTGTGGGCAAACAAATAGAAATTTGAAATCTAATGAAGTGATAGCCGACACGACTTCGTCAGCTTTACTTCCAAAAGCACGGAAGTCTAGGGAGCCTAGTGAAGTGCTTCCAAATGCACGGAACGGAATCTAGTGAAGTGCTTTTGAAAGCATTTTACTAGATTTCAAATTTCTATTTGTTTGCTCACAAGAAATCAGTCATGGATGACAGTCAGTCATATTCGTGGAACAGTGTTCGATTAGAGGGGAAACCATATAAGTTCTTACACAGGAGCAATCTCCTGCAATGCCCTACAACATCAATGCCAACATAAATGTTTGAGTGGCCCATCGCTGATGTGACAGCAAAGTTCCGGTGCAAGTGCACTCGGCAGCTACAGTGGATGTGTTGAAGGCTATAATTTCAAAACACCAAAGACACTTGGATTTCAACCTTCCAGCACGTATCTTCTAGAACCTGTTCCGTAAATAGAAAAGCACCGGATTGTTGTTCCAACTCTGTAATGAAAATTTATGTCTATAGAAACTTAAACCTCATTTGGAAGTGCTTTTAAAATGGCTACAAATGTTCTTAGTGAAAAGTTTTTGTGAACAAATCTTTAGTGAAAGTGCTTTTATAATACAAAAATATTTTCTCTAAAAGTTTAATCGATTTAAAACATTTTCAAACAAGTTCAGAAATGTTCATGTTTGTTGTATCTCTAAACTTTCCTAATACAATTGTAGGCAATTGCAGCACTGCTAGACTGCCATATTTTCTTCCGCGTAAGTGTTACTATTCCCCTTTTGCGATTAGATGGTTTTATTAATTGTACGTTTGTTTGTTAGGTTTTTCACGGAGACACAGATTTTTCAATAACATGACTTGTTATAGAAGTGTTGTATACAAGTAGCTGGATATTTGAAAAAAAAATTTAACACTTGTGTTGATGACACTTTATACACGAGCCGTATTTTCGCAGTACTAAAAAATTTACCGTAAGTGGGGAATGATGAAATTAATAAATTTATTTTGCTTGTGAATGGACAGGAAGATTATATCATTGCTTGCTTTAGGTCCATTGAGTTGGTTGAAATTAGTAAAGAAAATTGCGGGAGATTGCATTCTTCACAAAGTGCGTCCGACTTGCATTATCAACACGATGAAACGGGACGCTCGAGTGATGCAGAGTTTTAAGCATTTGCATTTATGAAGGATTATGTATATATATATATATATATCATTGTGAAACCCTAATACCAATTCACATGAAGAATATTAGGGTTCCAACTTAAGCATTTGTATTTATGTTTTTAGCTTAACTACATTGTTAGTAGTATCGATTTTCTTGAAGAAAATATCATTCCAGAGCACTTCAGCCACAATAAAAAAACTGTCGGGCTAGCGAGAAAGTTTGCCTGAATAAGTCCAAACCTTCCCGATCTCTTATATTTTGTATTTATTTTGTTATGGGATATTTGATAATTATTTAACGTCATTTCATTTCTATTCTTTCATTTTCATAGAGCCTGCCATATATTTATGAGATTATATTTATATGAGGATTGCAAACTGAGTCGAACTAATATCCAATTAGTTTGTGATTATCATTTGGCATACATAATGACAATATTTAAAGTCCTTTATAGAACAAGGCGTAGAAAAGAACGTAACATGAATTTTAACCTTGTTCATGGTATAGTAATCTGATTAAGATGCTCAACTCACTTGTGGTGCAAGTTTACATTCTAATGATGAAATTATTCAATCTTTTGCTTGATATTAACCAATATTGGCATGCCTAACATAACAAATAACTCATTTAAAAGAGTCGGATGCCTCCCTAAGGTGTTCAAAGGCATTTTAAAATGGCAAGAGTTACAAATACTCGCAGGGCGAATTGTGTGAGCTAACATAGTTTTGGCAGTGGCACACCCGGAAATTCCTTGTGTTACATACCAAAATACACGTACGATAATTAAAACATGATAAAAAAAAATATGTTCCTATCTTAATATCACGAGAGTCGTCAAAAGAACAAAATTTAACCAGTGCATAAGAAATTGAAAGGGAACAGGGGAAGCTACTATATCTCCTCAATGCCTACAGCGCCGGCCTACCATTATACTCAAGATTCCTAGATTCAAATTCCGGCGAAAGCCTTCTTGCCAGTGCCGGAAGATCCGGCAGGAGTCACCTTCAAGACGTTGAACCTCTTAGTCTTGGACAGCGGCCTGAATATTGGTAGAGTACAAAAGAAAATAAACAAAATGAGCACTAGCGCATGCCAAATTACCTGAGGTGGTAAAATGTAATTTACTCTTATTTTTATTACGAGCATATTACTACTCTAAGCTACATTTACCAGTTACTTGTTTGAAAAAAATATATTCACTAGATCAATTTACAACTTGTGGGAGATTTTGTCAAATATCGTAGTGCCGTTTATGCATACAATTAATCGTATGTTCACGACAGATGATGAGCTCGACCAAGTAGCCAGGTGTAAAGTTCTTATCCGTTGGCCCATCAGGTTGGACAAAGATCCTCTCCGAATCTCACTATCCAGAATTCAAGAACCAGACAATCTGAACCATTTAAATTAAATTTGACAGTCCTCGTAAACTCTTTCCATTGGCTCGGATCACAGAAATCAAGTACTTCGATCTCTCTGGCGTCTACGAACACTAAGGTCCAGAGAGGATCCGAATTCCGTCCGGTTAGTCCAAAATGGTGAGGAAGGGAAATTAACAAAGCATCTATCTGCCTTCTGTGGATCAAAACTCCATGGAAAACTAGGCATTAATTAGCAAAGACGGAATTCTGTTTCATGAATTTTATGTAACACTATGATATTACATCCGACCAAAAACTATATCTCAACACTATCTCCACAACTCGAAAGAAATTTTTCCACCGTCTCGCATGAAGTAAACAAGAAGAAGCAATCTGTGTTGAAAAAAAATAAAAAGCCATACTTAATGATTGTGCTAAAAAAAAAAAAAATCGATCACTTTTTCACGACAATGAATAACGTTGCTTGAACTGTCCGATCATAACTACTCCGTCTGCATTGAAGAAAAGAGATGGTAGTTATAAACATCGGAAAAATCAAAGAACACAGATAAGGAGTTCAAGAAAGAAAAGAAAATGGATTTAGATTTTCATCTACATCGTTGTCGTTGTCACCTTTTGGCGTTTTGAAGTTGGAGGATCTGGTTCAGAATCACAACGCTGATGGGATGACCCAACATTGGACGTTTCAGCCTGCAAAACAGAGTCATCTTTTTGTTCTTTATCACTTTTTAAACTGATCGGTAACATTTTGTTTCAGCCTAACATCA
This sequence comes from Cotoneaster glaucophyllus, assembly GCA_036320875.1. Lineage (NCBI taxonomy): Eukaryota > Viridiplantae > Streptophyta > Magnoliopsida > Rosales > Rosaceae > Cotoneaster > Cotoneaster glaucophyllus. The sequence goes on from CM070063.1 coordinate 1,042,252, forward strand.
AGATTTACAACTTAATGTGAAGGTAAACTTTGTTTGGCCATTCACGAGAATGAGGGCACTGAATGTTGGCGTAAAATGCCATGGAAATGATAACTGGTGTAGAAAACGTACCCTGGTGGAAGAATCTTGGGCCATTCCGTGCTCAGAAGAATTTCCTGGCTCTCCTCCTGTGGCTTGAGATATGAATGGCATGATTTGGTGAAGCAAATTAGAAAAAAATATTCCTTCATCGGTGGCCCTTGGCTCTGCTTCCGGTGCAGCTACACCACCACTGGATGTCCTTGCCTGATCTGGTACAGAACCTGCAGTCACTCCCTCGGCACTGCCATCTTCTACATGAATTTCACCACTCGGAAAGAGGGTCCTTATAAACTGTAATATACTGCTTGGGACCTGTCTCTCAGATTCTTGGCTGTTTGGGGTTCCGCCAGCTGATAAAATATTGAAACTGACACTTCGTGTGATAGATGGCCGTCTCACATTGGGAGCTGCTCCTGCAGGAAAAAGCCACTAATGAATACACTCAACCAATGACAGCAACTTAACCACCAAGGTTAACTACATTAGAAGAGATGAAAAACTCAAATCTAGTCCTTGGATGAGCTACTGCCTAACTCAATTCTTGTGCATAAGACCTTGGACGAGCTATGTGTTATTATTTGTTGAACTAATCTTTTCTTTAGATGCCGCTTCACAAATTACGTAGTACAGCAAATTAAGACACATGCAGTATCTAAATTAAAAGAACAAAATATTTGAGAAACTTCTGGCACCACCACAGAAAACAAATTGTCCTCTCCTGGCACTGCCAAAGCGTATATTACCATCTCTTGCAGAATCTGCAGCATTTTGCTGTTCCGCTGCAGATTCAAAAGACTGCTGATCAGTATGGAGATTGGCAGGGTGACGATCTCTAGACGCTGGAGTTCCTCGTTCACTACTCACATTCCCTGAAGCTACATGCTGAAACCTTCCAAGCAGTGGATAGTATAACCCTCCCGAAATACCAGAAGAATCTGATGGTTGGCGACTGAGGGAAGCAGGGACTGTTGCAACCATGGTCCTCATTGGCACTATCCTTACAGCCGGATCTCCAGCAAAAGCTGAACCACCTGGGACCCTTGAAGTGGCTTGATTAGTAGGATCTTCACCACCAGAACTTGTTGCTGGGTTTCTTTGCCCTGACGGCTGATGAGTCTCCCCATTTTCCTCTCGAGTGGCATTGGGTGCGGTTGCTAACGAACCTTATGGATAAAATGAATAATTCTTAAAGTTAACTTCTACTTAAGCACTAAATAAAAGTAAACCAAATGACGGAAATAACCTGGGAATAAATACTTAAAAGGTACCTCTTTGTATTTGTATATCAATACGCCTTGGAAGAAAACCGGTACCAAGTCCACTACCAAGACCAGAACCAGGCTGCACAGCTCCCATGGGGATGGCACCAAAGTTCGTTCCAGATTGGAAAGGAAGAGGCTAGCCAAATATGATTCAATTCAGTCAGTACAAATAGAACTATTTTCAACAAGGTGTTAATTAAGTGTTTAGAAAGTTACAGTACCTGAACCATAATGGGATTAGGGCCAGTAGGGGATATGAAAACAGCAGGTCCAGCATTAACCACTGCGTCAGACTGCATAAGATGACCCAGAGAAAAGTTTAGAAGTCAGCTGAGATCTAAATGGACAAAATGACATGACAAGGACAATTCCAGGAAACACTACCGGTACTTGACCCATTTGCAATGTCATGGTTGTACGACCAAGTTCAAGTAAAAAGGCACCTAGGTTATGAAATAAAGCTCCATTTCTCGATGCACTAGCTTGGGTGATCAACCGTGCTGCAGGATCAGTCACATTCACTTGATTATCCAGTTGACTTGCAAATTGCTGCCAAGATGTAACACGAAAATCGCAAGGTCCTTTTGTTTAACATGATAAATCAAACAGCTGAAAGCTTGTAGCTAATATAGAATTACAGTAACTAGATTGTTCTACTTTAAACAATAAATTGTTCATTTGTGACAACTAATGGAAAATCAAGCTACCAGCACTAGTTGTCAACTTGGAACACCAATATATATACTTGCAATAATATAGCGAAAAATTACGATGACACATAAGAACGCACAAGTAAGGATTCTCCAACTTGTTCAGCGAGTAATTGTCGAGTAGAATGCATGACTTCTGCCAATGATGCAGGAGTGGGGAGCCCCTCTTGCCTTATCCCTGAACGTGAGGAGGAATTGGAGCTTTCTTCAGTCCTATGAGTAGCAGCTGCTTGATTGCTTCCCGCATCTATGCCTGTTGTTAAATGAGTTGACACTTAAAATATTTCAGCAAACTAGCACCATTTGTGAAACAACGTTATATAATAAAAATTCTTGCACATAGAAAACTCACCAATGGCCTCAAATTCACACCTCATATGACTCAGATATTGGGTTAAAGTGGTCAAAGAATCAGGAATTACCTGCAAAGACCACCGATAAAGCAGAATATTTATACTATTGTTTCAAGGAGATTCATTAAGTTAAGTTCAAACTACGCAAGAAGATTAAAACTTAATCAAACAAATTGGAAACTTTTAACTTGCCAGAGGTGGCTGAGGCCCCAAAGGAAATGATGTTGAATGAATAAAAGTCCCATTTGATCTGTCAGATGGACCCCTTGTGGCAGCTTGTTCAGATTGAAATTGGGAGAAATCAAACATACCCCCCAAACCCGATGTCCTTTCTGGCCTCTGTGACCCATGTTCCTTCAGCATATCAAAAGTGCACATGAATTTAAAATAGCAAATGATATACATATGCACACACACACGCAATATCCATTAAAGTGAGATTAGCTTCAGAAATTTTCAATTTTAAATTTACCCTGACTTCGATCCCTTCACTGCCACCTGCAATATTTGGCATTCCTATAGAGCCAAGAACAGCAGAGATTATCTGCTCAGACACAGAGATAAGATGGAAATCAGTACCATGAATTATTTACACCAAATAGGATACAAATTATTTAGTTAAAGACTCACCCGATTGACTTCAGGTGCAAACCCATCCCCTTGACCAGGCATGCTGAAAGTTTCAATGACAACACCAGGGCCAGCATGACGGCTTGTACTTGAAGCCGGATCAGTTCCTACACAGAGAGTTGGCAGTATGAAAACAATGTCAATGACGTTAACATTTGAATCAAAGATCTAGAAGAGAAATAAGGTTTGCCACTAATGGTAACCAATCTTACGAAACAACCCAGGAACCCAAACTATCAGATACTTTGCCATAAATGTGTCCATAACTTAAAACATGTTAACAGATGTAGAGTTGTAGAATACTACATAGTATTACGATCAACCTGGATGATCTGGTAATCCTTCAGCTGATGGTGGAATAGATTGTCTCACAACCAAATGTAAGGTGTGGCCATCTTCAACATCTAAACTGTGTTAAGGAAATATCAAATCCGTAAAATGAAAAGCTGGTGAGTATAATGGAAATGGGCCGATGAAACACACATAGAATCCTAAGTAACATAGAGGTGCCACAAGGTTTTCAAAACTAAAAAATTCTTCCACAATTCAAAAGACAAAAAGAATAGGATACGATAGGCGGAGAGAAGCTGATCATCCTTTAGAACTTTTCCTCGGCATATCAGTCGTTGTTGTTCTGATAGCACACCGGTGACAGAAGCAATCTGTTCTTTCAAAGCAGGAACTGGCATCTGCAGTTCAGAAGACACAATTTGGTAAATTCAAACATGTTTGGGAAACTTTTACAAAAAAGACTTTCTACTAGCATGTCCTCACATGCAATATCCGTTCACAAATAAGCTTCAGTACTAACGTTTAGATATAAATGTGGCCCAAAAGCAGGAAATATAATGAAAAGTCACAAGAGATGCAACCTGTTTATCCACCCTGAGAGTATAGGTTTGTGAATCCAATGTTTTAATTTTAATCTCAATGGTGGCTTCAGACCCTTCAACCTGCTCATCCATGGGAATATGTTCAGTACCATTACTACCCATTCTCCTCAGACCACAACGAACCTGCAAAAGAGAAAGTGTATAAATTATGAAACAGCTTTCTTTCTCCATTATTAGAGGTTGGGATGGGGAAACTTGAGCATTCAATCAACTACTACTTTATATAATGACATTGATAATCGAAAAACATGAAAAACAAAATGAGAAAAAGGAAAAACCATTAATGGTATAAGGCATGCCCGTCTCTACTTAACCATAAGTTAACACACAATTGTAGTAAAAACATGGGTAGCAATTCTTGGTTAATTCCCAAACCACCACAAGTATTTCCAACGAAAAACTCGAATGTCCAGTCCAACATATATACAATATGTTTGATTTTCCATAACCTAAGCCAACTTCAAAACGTGATTTTGTTAAATATAAACCCTTTCTCCCTGTTCACAGTTAACAACATTGCACTAAATAGTCTGCACACATGCAAGGCAAAGCATAAACGTTAGCATAAAGGCATTCATTACAGTTAAACGCCACATCGCATCAAGAAAATTTATGAACAAAATCTACTCATCACCACAAGCAAACATCGGGAACTATAAGAAAAGCAACCGCACTCATATCACAATTTCCTATTTTCCATTTTCTTTTCATCGGCAGCATCCATGACCCTTTTGACTTTGATCCACTATCACAAGCCCACACGCATAAAACTTTGTTCGATTTTTGCAGGCCGAAACAAGATTTGGTTTTGTTCGAATTTAACAACTTCGCATGAACAACTAAATTCCCACTCTTTTTGTCTTTGTGAAATTGGATTCAATCGCATGCAATCTCTCAAAACCTCAGTAAAGTGAACACCTTTTACTCATCCACACGAACACATGATTAAAAAACACATCCTAAACAAACAACAATATAAAAACCTCAGAATTCCTGGAATCAAGAACAACCCAAGAACAAAAACCTCAGAATTCCAAAATCTAAAAAATCAACAAGGGCAATACACTCAAACCCAGAAAAACCAACCCAATAATCACCAAACCAAAAACTCAAAAACCCCCAATTGAACACCAAATTAAAATCGAAAAAAACGAAAACCCAATACACAAAACATGATCATAGTTCTTACCTAAGATACAGAAACTTCGAAAAGCTTCCGGAAGATGCAGAAGCGTGACAGAAGCCCTAGAGCGGCCGAAAACTATGTACAAAAGCCCTCGGAGACACAGAGGTTTATACACAGGTGGTGGTCTCTGCCACTGAAATTTTTCTGGGTCGTCGTCCGCTCTGTCACCGTGTGGCAAATGATGGAGGAGTAGGGCAGGGGAGGCAGGAGGGAAATGTTTGTCTACTAATTTATTTGCCTAAATTGGTGGTGGCAAAATCGAGCGGTAAATATTATTTTTACCTCCGGATTTTCACCGTCGGGATTGGTTTTTTTTTTTTTCTTACTGTTTGCTTCTTAACAGTGAAGAGAAGAGAAAATAAAAAGGAAACTAACGAAAAGTTTAAAAAAAATCTCTTTTAATGAAAAGTTCTTTTTAAAGGTATAATGAATAGTATCAGTTACAGTTAAAAATGTGAACTTTTGTTAAAAATGACAGTACCGTGTTTTGTTAAAACTCTCAAAATAAAATAGAGTACGTAAGTTAGGACTAATATTTAAAGTTTATTCGACACCATCCATATTTGAAAAAAAATCTAAAAATACTAGAGAAAGATATAGAAATAGGCAGGAAGTTCAAGAAACTTTAAAATTTAGGTTAAAATTGATAAATGTTGTTGATATTTTTGACACGTCTGTTAAATATTTAAAAAAAATTAAATTTTGTCCAAACTAATGTTTAAAATCCCTAAAATTTCATTTTAAATTTCTATCATTTTCATCAAAAGCAACGGATATTCGTTATCTGTCTGCATTTTCATAAATTTACGTGTCGATATTTTCACAAATACTGATATTTTAAACACCGGTTAGGACTGTGAAATGAGTTTTTTTTTTTGTTTGGAAAGGTGAAATGAGCTTTTGGTAATAATAAATTGTAATTTGTTGGGCTTTGTCTGTTAGAGGGTTGTTATTTGTATTGGGCCAGTTGGCAATTGAGGTCTCACGAAATTGGTTTTATCCTTGTGTTGCTCCGTCGTCTTCTAGGGTTTCCTTCGTCTTCTACCTCCAGCTTCATACGCCATTGTTACAGGGTCAAGGTTGAACCAGATCAGTGGGATGTCAATGATGAGAACAATGTGGACCGAATCAGTAATTCACCACCCGAACTTCTTGTTCGTATAGTGTCTTTCTTGCCGCTAAAGAAAGCAGTAGCTAGTAGCTACTAGTGTCCTTACGAGGCCATGGCGGTATGTCTGGGCGTCTACTGTGACTCTCAATTTCGAAGCTATTAACTTTGAAGAAGGTGATACTTAACACCGCTTCTTGTACCTCGAAGAAGAAGCGAGAGACCAGGAAAGTCATAGCTACGTCATTTGGGTGAATCACGTTGTGGAGCAGCATACAGGACAATGCATTGAACGATTCAGGGCTTGCTTTTTTATAGAAAGCGGATTTGCAGCTTCCATTGATATATGGATTCAATTTCCAATGGAAAAGAGGGTTGAAATACTTAAGTTGGAGTTTCTGGCAGAATCAATTGCTTTCTTAGGTAATAAGTCTACCGCGCCATTGCGGAAACAATTTTGGTTTCAAGGCCCTCAAAGCTCTTCGATCGTTTTCAGTATGTTGGTGTGACCGGAGAAGCTGTTGAGTTCTTATCGTCCAACTGTCCAGTTCTTGAACGATTATCGCTGAGTTTTGCCAAAGATTTAGTTAGTCTAAGAGTTGTTGGTCCCTCGATCGCATTGAAATATCTTCTGAGAATATTGTCGTGAACTCCAAAAGATTGAGATTTTTTATGCAAAAAATGTTTCGTTTAGTCATCATGGATGGCTGGCAGATTTTCATTTCAAGAATGTGCCGATGCTGGTTCAGTGGCTTTCAGGTTTACCATCAGAATTATAAATTTTCAGTGCTATCAAATCTGAAGCATTTGGAATTATTAGTTGATGCCGACTACTGTTTGTCCCTTGTTCACTTAGCTTCTTTCATGAACGCAGCTCCTAACTTGCAGAAACTTGTTTTGGGGGTATGTATGCGTTTGATATCAATACATTACAAAGTATAACTTGATATTTGTATGTATGCATTTGCATTCGTATCTTCTCTCCATTCTTTTACCAATATTTTCGAAGAACCAATAGCATGAATATTGGGGAGCAAAAGTTAAGGTTTTGAGTTTAATCAAACTGTTTTCCTTGATGCAGTTGGGTTTCGGATCCAATGCGGAGATGGCAAAAATAGAGAAAGCTTCCCTGTACCCCCATCAGAACCTCAAGATAGTAGAAATGGCGGGGTATCGTGGTCATAAATGTTGTGTTAAGCATGTCAAGTACTTGATGAAGAACAGTGTTGCACTGGAGAAGATCGTTATTAATCCTGTCCGGTTTTGGTGTTGGCCTATGGGAATCGAGAGCAATGCCCTACGGGAGAATGAGGAAGAGAATGCGAGAGATCATGCTATTCAATATCTCAAGGAAAAAGTGCCTTCTACCGTAGAATTTGTATGCCTGTAATGGTAACTAGTAATTGCAGTGCAGTGCTTGTCAAGACGATATATCTAGAGTTTGTATTAGCTTCAACTATTAGGCTTTGAGCCTTGACTTAGATGCCCGTATTAGTATCAACTATATTACTTGAGAGCCTTTTGGTCTTATTGGCTTCTTCATTCGTAGTGTTTGACTGCTTTCTTCTTCCCCTCTCATTTTCTGTTCACTTTCACCCCCTCTCACCCAGTAATTTCACACCCTCGTAGTCAGATTCTCGTTTCAAACTTGATCACATTGTCGACCACCTCTCCTGATAGAGGAGGACACCAATATTGTATGTGAGACCCACTGGCATTAGAGAGGTGGTCTGTAATGCAGTCTTTCTAACACTATTGCATGCATGCTTTGGTATGGTAGTTTTCCAACCGTTAAATTTTGATGGCGCAACTGTAACTGTAGAGAAAGATTTCTATGTTACGAATATATTGTCACCGACTCACCTCACCATGACGTATTTGCCATAAAAGTTGTTCTTCGCGGCTGTGTGGGCCGCAATGGCCAAACAAATATTGACCTAACTAAGAACCTGTGAGCCCACATGTAAAGGCCGAAGGAGTGATCCCTCAATTTTCACACCACATGCATTCAATATCTCAAATATGGTGGCTAGGTCCAGAATCATTGGTGGGCCCCGTTGCCTGATTCAACAAAGACATACTTCACCAAACACACACCTACTTTGTTGCCATTAGACTTAAATTTCTAGCTACTTGCAGATAGTCCAATCATTAATTATTGTCCACTATTTTCGGTAGATTTTCACATTGTTACGTGTTGTTAACTTATTTTTAATTTGTTAATGTTATAATGGAAATAATACATCCTGATATAATCAGTATATGGATATCATAATCAAGAGAACGTCAGCAAAGCATGTCTTTTTGTTTTTCAAAAGTAAAACAATAACAAAATCCCAATAGAATATCGTAGTTCTCTCTTCTCTGTACACAAAGCTAGCCCTAAATTCTGCAGCATTTTCTGAAATGCTGTCCAACTTCTATATCTAAGATTTCCTCATTTATTTTGTCGAACACCTTTCCACTACTAGTTTTTGTGTTTTTCTTTGTTTTTCTTTGTTTATCTTTATTCACTACTAGAAACTCATCAGTTGTGTATCGGAGGTTTTCTCCTTGCTGAAGAATAGTCCATTTCCGTCATGTCTGCGAGGTCCGGATAGTGTTGGTGATCAGCTGCAGCAGCCTCCTGCTGCTTAGAAATAACTGGTGATTTTGCTCTAACATTCCCATTTTTTCCACCATGTTGTGTAGTACTTTTAATGTTTTCGCCTTTCGGTTCGGGACCACCTCTCTTTTCCCTTCCATTCTTCTCATTCTGTAAATGGATCACATAGAGGAAGTTTTAATTCACATCTAACCCTTAGAAATTGTCAGTATATTCTAGTTACTTTCATTAATTAAGAACCAACCTTTGAAGTGGTGGTAGTGGTAGCACTAGAGGGGGATGTGGCTGAGATTAGTTTTCTAGTGCTTCCTGCAACAATACAAATGAAAACCACTTGATTAATTTTGGTAGGTCCTCTTTTTTTAGCAGCAACTTTAATTTACTGCATAATCTTACTAAGAAAATGGCCACATGATTTAGTAAAATTCATGACTAGTACTGCAAGTCAATTCTTAGATTAGTTTTTTCGGGACAAAGATTGTTCTGCAAAAGACATGGTAATTGTAGAGGTTTCATTCTTCTGAAAACTGAAAACGGAAAACTAAATCGTTGTCAGACGGTCCTTTTAATGGCCGAAAATAATGGATAAAAGAAGAATGAATTGATGATCTAGCTCTAGCTCTCTATAAATTAAGGTAACTAAGTAATCCTAATGGTGCTTGGGTCTGTGATGCCTAGGTCCGCAATAATCTTCATGAATATTTGGTAACTGGTGGTGTGACGACTTCTTGGATTCTCTAAAAACTGTTTTCTTCAAGGTACCTGATGATGCAATATTACTAGGCTCTCCTGTAAGACCAGCTGCTGCAATATTACTTCCTTTCACCACAGAATTTTCCTCTTTCTGCATTTAACAAAAAAAAATATGGAATTACTATTGTAAGAAAAATGTCGTACTAAAAGAGTAATTAAGAAACGTATATATGTATATACGATGAACTTCATAAGGGATTCTGTTGCACTATAGCAAGGGAACAGACAGAGATTAATGAAATAATTCATCGCCTTCCAAATGGTTATATCACTCTCATATATTGCGTATACATCAATATATCACCCACGTATTATCATAACGTGATAACCTATCCCCTTTTTGCTACAGTGCAGCGGGATCTTCACTAAGAACAAAGAACAGAAGTACTCACGTGGATATTATTGTTCGGCTGTCTAACTGAGATGAATCCTTTCTCCAAACGAATCCCTTCAAGAAAGAAAAAAACAACAAATATAAGTTACTTTCATAACCAATATTCATAACAATAACTAGGCGTATAAGTGAATATTTTGCATATATATAATTGTATATGTACCTTGAGCCTGAGAAAGGAGGAGGGACAACAGAAGAAGAAGAGTTACTGCTAAAGATGAAGTAGTCATTTGGAGTATATCTTACGAATCTGCAGAGATGGCGGATCAATTGATATCGATAAATGAAAAAGGATTGGATGTCAGGAGCAAAACTGTTGTGTTTTCTGCAGGTTTCTCTTTTCATATATATATCTGTTGAGGAACTTGAATGTGGACAGTATGGGAACTTCTGAATGGTTTATGGTTGGGGGGATGCCTGCTTAAATACATACATATACACGCACATATTTATACGATCTTTGGGCACACATTTAACTTCTCCCCGACAAGAGATTTTTGTGTCGGAAACATGTCTCGATACAACAAATGTAATAATATACTTAGTTAGAAACTTAAAAAAATAAATCAATTATGTTATAACACTTAGTGTAATAAACCGTGTTCTTAATATACTATTTTTCCGTTACACTATTTTCGACAACATGTAACTTGAGTGGGATAAAGTGTAAGTCTTCGTCCAAATAAATTAAAGACATCTTTTAGAAGGATAAAATAAAAATTTGGATTAAGGTTGTGTTAATGAAAATTCCAAGTTCAAAAGGCAGCTGATTATGGGGACAAGAATTGTCTTTTACTCATATAAAGTATGAAAAGCAGATTTTCTTTGCATATAATTAAATGTCCCATCTTTTCAGGGTATGATGAGGATTTTCTGAGTCCTCTTTTCAAATCTTGTTTTAAATATGAATTAATTGACCAAGATGATTTACCGGTTTGCTCTATTTACTCGAGAGATAATTAGGTACAATTGGATTTATATTTTTCTTGACCTAAAACATTAGGTGAAAAGTGATATAGACATGACATGAGAACGTAATAATGCACTTCGTTCATTGCACTAGTTAGGTTTTAGTCCTATATTCTCAAATGCATGATGTATCAAATCACATTTCACAATTCGTACACCTTTGCTTTTCATGTTGCATCTCATTTTTCATGCAACAAAAGAAACAAATCCTACCGTGGGATTGGACAACATGACTTGCCAAGTGATACCAACTGCTATGCTTTATAGATTATTTGGTCGGTCAATGAATTTGAAGCTTTGTTCTTGGAGAAAGCCAACAGACATCATATGGGGCAAAGCATAGGCATTCCGTTTTGGGTGATTAATCAGATCGTATGGTATGGCTGATTGGAGTGAGGGATGGGACTTTCCGCACTGCATGATGTAATTCATGAAAACCTTGGTAAATGGATATTTGATGTATATTTACTTAATTTGTAAGTTATAACTCAAATCGAGATTGTCGCTGGATCTCATATTTCAAAGCAAAATGAGTGAGTAATCTGGATTAATTTCAAATTTTACGATCTCATTAGTTTATCCTACTAGCCCGTCTAAAAAAAATTAGAGGTCCAAATAGTACTGTTTCCTCTGTAAACGGTCCAAATAGCATTATTCGTTGCCTATGGAATACCAAGACTGACGTTTCAAGTTGAAAATAATAATTCTTTTTCATCATTTGATATATCGAATAACTCTCTCTCCTTACATTGTCAGTTCGGGGGTTTAGATTTGGTATAGATATATAGGAAATAAATAATTACCACATGGAAGTGTTTGAATACTATATACGTCATGTCGTTTCGCCTCTATATTTTAACAAGATGATATATGTACAACACAAAGTGTTTGATTACACTAAGGGACTATTAAAACTTGATGTAAAACAAGAAACACACTGTTTTAATTAACCGGTCTAATTTACGTGTGCATGGAGTTTAAAACTTCATATCTGTGTTGATATGTTTGATATATCGAGTGAGAATATGCTAATGACAAGAATTTCAATGAGAATTATCGCAATGGTGAATTAAGTTCTGTCACGACTTGAGCTACCAAAAACTAAATGGGTAGCAAACCCACGTGTCACCGGCGACAAGGCGGAGTAAATGCGACGGCGACAGGCGAAGTTGAAAGTCACCATTTCACAACGCCTACCGGACGTGGCAGTAATGTCTATAGCTACTGGCTGCTTTCTCACGACCACTCCACGTGGACGTCCACATCCAGCTGCCCCCACCAGAATATGACGTGGCAAACAATTTGGCCATGTGAGCACCACCGCATCACGAGGCATGTCTGTCCTTTAACCGTCAAAGAAACATCCCGGGACCCGGGACGACGTTTGTCGAAGGCTGCCATGCGCGCGGGAATGTGACGACTTTCGCAAACATCTCTTTTCAGGGCGGTTTGCCGATCATAGTGTGCTTTTTTTTTCTTTGTTTTTTTTAACAAAAAATTTTAGAGGAGATTTGCTACTCTCTCCACCAGCGCGCAGAACATACCCACAACATCAGGCCTAAATCATAGCCTTCATTCTCTGACCTCCATTGTTCTAAAATTCTAGGGTAAATTACACAAAACTACCTCAACTATTAGGGTCACGACAGTTTCATACCTCATCTTTAAATTGACAATGTCATACCACATCTTACGAATTTGTGACAATGTCATACCTTCGTCAAATTTTTTGTTAGTTTTTTTGTTAAGTGTTGACGTGGCTACATGCGGGGCCCAATCACTAATCCAACTGGATTAAAAAATTATTAAATATATTTTTAATAATTAAAAATTAAAAAAAAAATCTTTATTTTAAATCTCTCTCTCTCTCCTCTCTCTCTTCTCTGCATCCCCGAACTGGGGTTGCTTTTTTTTTTTTGCTTCCTCCTACTTCTTCTCCTCCTCCTCCTTCTTTTTCTTCTTTCTTTCTGGGTTGCACGGGTTTTTTTTTTTTTTTTTTTTTCTTCTTCTTCTTTTCCCTTCTTCTTCTTCTTCCTTCTTCTTCTTCTTCTTTCTGGGTTGCAAGGGGTTGGGAGGGGGGACGAACTGGGTTTGGTTTGGTTTTTTTTTTTTTTCCTTTCTTCTTCTTCTTCTTCTTCTTCCTTCTTCTTCTTCCTCTTCTCCCCCTATACATCCTCCACCACCCTCTCTCTTCCCCACCGCTTCGACCTCTCTCGCCACTCCCCCGCACACGTCAATTCCCCCTGCCCCCTGCAACCCAGAAAGAAGAAGGAGGAAAAAAAAAACCCCCGTGCAACCCATAAAGAAAGAAGAAAAAGAAGGAGGAGAAAGAGAAGAAGAAGGAGGAGGAAGCAAAAAAAAAAAAAAACCCCAGTTCGGGGGGATGCAGAGAAGAGAGAGAGGCGAGAGAGAGAGGGGGAGAGAGAGAGGGAGGAGAGAGAGGGGGATAGAGGAGAGAGAGAGATTTAAAATAAAGATTTTTTTAATTTTTAATTATTAAAAATATATTTAATAATTTTTTAATAGTGATTGGGGCCCGCATGTAGCCACGTCAGCACTTAACAGAAAATTTGATGGAGGTATGACATTGTCACAAATTCATAAAATACGGTATGACATTGTCAATTTTTAAAAATAAGGTATGAAACTGTCATGACCCCAATAGTTGAGGTAGTTTTGTGTAATTTACCCAAAATTCTATTTCAAGCATCACATGCCCTAGTAAGTGGTTATTCAACATAATATCATTGTTTTTTTTTTCTATAAGTACATTATGAGTTTGATTCTCGTTTCTTATTTCGTTGTTGGTTTACTAAGTGAAGGGTGGGGATTCATGCCTACACGTAAATTTCTCTTTTCCCTCTCAGCTCTTCATGCACATGGACCTGCATGCGAGGAAACATGTGCTTAATATACATTGTTTACTTATTTTATATGTAACAAGCTAAGCTTAATTGTCTAACTATGTTATTTAAACAGGAACAATATCCCTCACAACTATTTCAATGATGTTTTTAATCACTCAATCTAATTTATTTTTGCGACAACTTTTACCCGACAGAATGTGGTCGGATAAAATTATAGATGATAAAAAGTTATTTTGCCCAAAAAAGTTTATCGTCTAGAAGGAAGTTTTTTTTATATTTATTTTTAGCGACGAAGCCTCTTTGGAGACCTTCTTTTGGAACTATATTCATACGACCATACTATTGTTTTGTTTAAGCTGAAGACTGAATAAACTACACACCATTCACTCGCCATGGGAATATGCTAAGTTTCGTGCATGTTTTTCTCATAAAAAGATGCTTGAATTGTGGGCTGCTGTCAAATGACCTAATCATCTGATCATTAGTGAAACATAATTAACTATTAACAATTCCTCTAAAGTGTAAGTCATTGGCATGATGATGCAATTAACTAATTATTTTCCTCAGACATTGAGAGTTTCAATTGTGCTTTGTACGTACGTGCTGTCTATAGTTATATACTGAATATTATTTCACCCCTAACGAAGAATGAAATAATTATTTTTTTTCTCCCTCAAGACTTATTACTTAATTTGAAATCTTTTATCAAGGCAGAACGACTAACTTTTTGTTCTCGAATAATACTATCACGTAATATTACAAGTGCATTCAAATTATAACATATGTATTTATTTTTTATTAATATATGTTAAAAATGAGACATATTAAACATGTTACTCGTCCATATTATAGCACGTAAAAAAGTACATCGCATGATAAATGTATAAAGTGCACATAAAAACTTATCAAAAGGAAGGGCAGGAAGATTTATACACTATAAGAAAAGTGCGTCTCCTACACATAAAATGATATATTGTTAATTAAAGTCATCGATGCAAATAATTAATAAAGTTAGTGCATGCAGAAGCAGAACCCAAAACTCTGAGCAAAAGCAGTAAAGGACCACAGAAACCATCAATTAGAAATCAATCAAACTATCATAATCATCCTCTAGAGCCGCATGTACAAGGAATAATTTAAGATATTTAGTTAATTAAATTATTATAGGATTAATAATATATTGCTGGAGAAATCCAAGTTACTTAAAAAGTTGGATTGAGAAATACATGTTAATCAGCCGACACTCGACAGAGAGAGACATCACATGTTTTTGGGATTGAATTAATGTTTGAATTGGACCACCGTCCACTGATTTCAACGCCTGCATTTTGTTCTAGAGACATGTTTTTAGGGTCGTATGTCTGGTTACATTTACAACCAGATAATCCAATTCGAATTTGAATATATGGGGATCGAGCTTCCATATTTGAAAGTTCTTAACTACTGTATAGAGACTTTGAACATAAAAACATCGAATTATGTATTAAGTTGTCGTTTATTCTGATTGACAATATATATATACTTGCAAAAATTAATGAGCTGAGAAAAAAGCTAATTAGCCCAAGATATTTCTTCCACTAGCTTAAAATTTGATAGTTATCTGATCCCCATCATAATCAGCTAGAGAGACTTAACGGAAATCGTTGTCGTTAATTTAGTGGTGGAGGTGTGGGTAAGGTGATAGATAAAACAGCTAACCCTAGGTATTTCCTCAACTAGCTTATATATAGCTCATCACAATCCGCCAAAAGAGACTGATGAAAGCCAATGAAGTTAACTTAATTGTGGTGAGGGTGTGTATGATGATAGATAAGAATACGTTAGATCCATAATTCGAGTATAACCAAAAAATTAAAAGTCTCTAAAAATGTCGAGAAATTTGTGATGAGATAACTACGTGGTGGGCGATTTATTCGAACAATGTGGAGACATGCATATTTAATATTGGACCCAATGGATAGGTTTATGATATGACATGGAGGTTTTGCACAGGCCGTCGTGATTCATGAAAATTAATTTGGTTGGGATCGACGTGACATCTCATGCATGCATAAATGCCAGGTTAGGTATCCATAATAAATAAATCATGATATACTGATATGATGATATACATTTAGCATCTATGAATTTTTACTTCGATTTTTTGAAAGTTTGTGTGAGACGTGCTAGCTAGGAAGACCTTCTCTACCTCTTAAGATAAACTGATTCATGTGCAAGTGCCGCAGATAGAACCTTTCATCTTTTCGGTCTGAACATTTAACTTGTCAAATTAACACAATGAGAATTGGAAAATGGGAAAGTGGGAACCCTTCTCCTTCACAACGATACAAACAAAAATAGAGTCATGCAGGGATTTGAAATGTTTGTGAACTTGTCTCCACCAAATTGTGAAACATGACCATTACCTAAATCATCATGTATAATGGATACAGAAACATGTTGGGTTTTCGTTCCCATTTTTGATTGTTTGTAGGCCTTTCATACCCATATATATATATGTGTACTAGTGTGTACCTAACATGTGTTTTCCATCCTGCTAAATTGGCATATGGGTGCCATCCGTCGTATACAAGCTCCACAATGTATTGTAGAATCACTAATTATTTAGAGAAATTAAAGATAGATAGCATATTGGTTTAGTCAAGTTAACTAGATCAGTGTAATATTTTAAAAAAAAAAAATCTACCCAAAAATAGCACGAATAGCATATTGGTTTACAATGATGCTGAATGATCAAGTAGCTCATTTGAACTGAATATTTTCGCCAAAGAAGCTCAAGCTACCTCCTATGCTTCATGAAAGATTGTCAAGATCTTAAGATTCCATCTGAGTTTGAATATTCTTTTTCGTAATTTTAATAAACGTAATATATATGAAATATTGCTTGTATATAGAAAAAGGTACAAGAAAATGTTCAGTATTGCAACAAATACTTCTTAACGTTGAAATTAAACTAACCTTGGAGTTCAAGATAGCTGAAAATTATACACAGGTTTCTGCAATACGTAATAGTATAGTCAACCAGTTGGGCAGGCATTGGAGCCAGTCCACATCCCACTCCCACATCCTTGAGTCTTGACACGGTTGGCATATGACGGTGTAACACCAACATAGTTGATTGATAGACAATACTATATAGCTACTTATTGTCTTTTCATGCATGATTGATGAGAAAAAAAGAAGAAGACGACTACTGTTGAGATAACATCCATTAATTCATTGACATGAATTGATAAAGAAATAAGTGCTGTGCCTGCAACCATGCAAGTAGGTTCATACGACGCAGCCTCCGCGCATACACGATTGTGATTTGTGAGTGACTCCCTACCTATCGCAAAAAAAAAAAAATCCGTCTTGTTTAATAAGTATGTGTTTATATCTTTCGTTATACGGCCAATCATGTAATGACATAAATAAATGCATAATTTCTATTATTTAATAGAATTTTCTTTGTCAATAAAAAAAAGTGAAAATATCATACTACCCCTATTAACAAAAATAAAGAAAAGTTATAGAGAATATCGAAAATAAAAGACATGGACATTATAGCAAATCACACAAAATAATTTCGTTTTTTTCTCTCTAAGTAATCCTCACTTTTCCTCCCACCTCCCTCACTCTTTTTACATGAAGCAACTATCTTCACTATTTCTCTAAAAATTACTCATCAATAGGATTGTAAACGGATCAAATCAATTATGATAGGATCCAATTTAAGAAGAAAAATCATTTGACATGATCTAATAATCTAAAGATCATTGATAATCCTAATAAACATTATTTTAACCATCACGGGGTGGCTCAGTAGTTAGGGACGAATTTTAGGTCTGTATTCCGTATGACACGTTTTGAGTCCATTTCCTGGGGCTCGCGAATCTCATGATGG
The DNA here is from genome assembly GCA_036320875.1 of Cotoneaster glaucophyllus. Taxonomy (NCBI): domain Eukaryota; kingdom Viridiplantae; phylum Streptophyta; class Magnoliopsida; order Rosales; family Rosaceae; genus Cotoneaster; species Cotoneaster glaucophyllus. The sequence continues at coordinate 1,059,949 of CM070063.1, forward strand.
TGGCCATAAGAGGCTAAAATGTCATTGTGAGTCTTCCCAACTTGCAGAAGGATGGACTGTCGTATCAAAACCACTAGCAATCACTATCGGATTGTTAACGGACGGATATCCGCATTAATAATGTGATATGATGTGTTTATAAGAATTTTCATTAATTAACTATTATAAGTTTTGTTTTTACCAATAATATACGTCAACGCTTATCAAAGAAGTTGAAAAATAACATATATAATTTGACAATTAATTTCTGCGCAAGTATAAATTTTTTAAAGAGATGTTATATTGGCACTCTAAAAAGTTTATTGTACACTTCTGATAATGTTTTTTTTTTCTTTTTATTTTTCCAATTCATGTTCAGCCTTCGTTTCCCCTATTATTTGGTGGAGAAGCGTCTCCAGACTCCACCCAAAGTTTATATGTCAAGCACCTTACAGTTGGTGGTTGGTGATTTCACCGTTACAAATCCCGCCCACCATAACCGCTAAGCCACCCCCAAATGCACAACCTAATTTCCCCCTCTCTCATTTTCATTCACTAATTAATCCCTCTGGCTCTCATTTCCTACACTAATCTTTAGTCTTAATCATATAATTAGGTTTTAATTGTAGTGGCTTGATTAATGCTTTGAGTTAATCTCTCCTCTCGTTCTAACGATGCATGCAACTTGTTCCCATGCTAATCCTCCTCGAGAACCAACGTAAGTTGATTACAAGAACAAATTTAAGTTCGAATTATTTCACATCCACTTAATACTCAATTGTAGCGAAATCGACGTATAATTTATTATTCGCAGAAGATGTCGATGTTTGAATGCAGAAAAGTGTGACTGTATTAAAAAGACGGGGGAAGATGCTGGTTTACTTGCCAATTTTGGATCTGCTGAGAGGGTGAGTATTAATAAACACTTATCTCTTCTGAGTTTTATTTTTTTAATTCCTGATGTGATTTCTTGTGACACAAGCAATAGGCCTCAGTTTCGAAGTTGCACAATTTTCTCACAAGTTCTTCCAGTTTTTCACACATTGTTTGCGTCTTCTCCAGACATCTTTGTCCTCGCTGCGAGGATCACATCAAGCTTTAAAACCAGCGAGCTTAATTGTTCGAAGGAGCTCACATGATCCGCTTTCAGCAGCCATCACAAGGAGCATAACAAGTTGCATTGCCAACATTCCAGACCTTAGCTCATCTCATACAATACTTAACCAAATTGGAAGAACTAATACTAATTTTCCAGGTTCACAGAATGACGAGTTCAATTCTGGAACTTGCACCACTTTAATTCTTGGATCCGCTCCTCTTCTTCACCAATTTTATCTTTTTCAACATCTTTTTGGGATGCCTAACAATTTTTTTCGATGTTTGTGGCCTCCCAACATAAGACACGGAGGCTATACATTTCGATTACGTCAGGCTTCTGCGTCTTCTGATGATAACGGGTTCCAAAATGAGACCCGAATTGATCAGTGGAGGCAACTTCTCATGGAGTCGACTCTATACATGCATAGGCCACCTGATAGCTTGTTAGAAGGTCTGACTTCATTTTTTGTCATAACAGCCAGCCGCAGTGTAGATTTTATGATGGTAAGCCCGGCATAACCATTAATCATTCTGCTGTGACATGCCTTGTATCATGATCAATTGATTTTTTTCCTTGTAAATACGTACATGAGCAGAACGCTGGAGCTACTTACGAACGACCTCTGCACTTCTTGGTTGAAATGCGTAATCGTTCTGGAGCAATGTGGCTCGATGTGGATAGCATGTCATATGAGGTACACTCTCACATCGGAACTTTCTTTGTTTATTAACTATCTTGATGACAATGGTTTAATGAGTATCGCTATTGTCATAATCTCTCTTGGCATCTGTAGGAACTATTGGCTTTAGAAGATCGTATAGGGTATGTCAGTACAGGATTATCTGAGGAAGCAGCTGTTATGTCTCTCAAACGCAGCAATTACTTTGTGTTTAAAGAAGAAAATACTCGGAAAGACTTCTGCAGCATCTGTCAGGAGGATTTTGTAGAGGAGGATGAGCTAGGAACATTGGACTGCGGACACGGCTTCCACATTTCTTGCATTAAGCAATGGCTGGGGTATAAAAATGTGTGTCCTATTTGCAAATCTCCTGGTTTAAGTACTACGCTACCCTCATTTTCTCACATTCAAAGTCCTTAAACTAATTAAGTTTTTATGAAGTTGAAGAAGTATTTGGCGATTTCTCAATTTCACCGGGCTAGTTTAATTTACTTTCATTTTTTTGTCTGGTAAATGTACAGATTATGTATAAAAAAAAACAATGAGGAATCTCATGTACATGCTAAAAAAATTACTCTTTCGTGCAGATTGGAACTTTATGTACGAAATGTATGTCTATGCACGATAACAAGATGAACAGAAACAGAATTTTTAAAATTACCATTCTAAGAAGTACGGTAAATCAAACCTGTATAAAAAATTGAAGTTATAAAAAACAGCTCTAGCAAAATCATCGATCGTAGTAGCAGCTTCTTTCTGATATTGGTTTACTGCCACTGCCAAAGGATATGGTGTGCAGCTCCTCGCGACAGTAAACTAGACGCGCATCAACACCTAGCCTTGTTCTTAATCAATCCTGTATGACATTGGGGGAACACTAAGTTGAGACATTAGGCTTGTTTTATGATGTTTTCAGTGGATGCTTGTTGATCAAGTCATAAAGTTCGTCCAATTCCAAACCCTAGCATCCTAGCCATGTCACTAGTCTTCAATCTAGGTTTTGGAATGTCATGTTGCTTCAACCACGAGTACACAACAAAAACCTTCTGCATGACGAACAGCTCGAGTGCCTCGGGGTTGAAGACAACTCCCATCCTCATGTTCATCTGCAAAGATGAGGGATTTCAAAAGTCAGACCATTGAATAAGCATCACACTCTCCAACTTTTCCGCAATAGCATAGTAACAAATTACAAAGAACTATTAATACCGCTCCAAAATATTCATCATGCACTGCCCAGAGCTCTAATAAAAGCTCCCTAGATTATGCTACCTGGTGTGGAACCAACATGGCAGCGTAACGAGCTAGCTCTCCAGCGCGCCATCCAAGAGGACCGGCAGCCAGGGATAAGAGGCATCAAGTCTCAAAAACCAGAGCCTTATGTCAAGGAATTCAGATAGTTCTCGATCACGTGGATCTTCTCTCGTGTAGTTGATGGTAAAGCCAATTGCGTTCAAGAAACTCTTTTGGCGTGGCTAATTACGACAACATTAGCAGTAAAACTCCATTAGGGTTTGCATAAAAGTCAATCATGAAATTTAACTTTGTTAAGCTAATGCTTAACTCGTTAATTAAATTACCTGATGGAGTGGTAATCCTAGTTGCAGTATGAAATGGAGATAAATCAAGACCTCGAATTATATCATTGTCAATAACTATTTCGAAATGGCCTTCACTTGGTGGCATTGGAGGTTCAACTTTGCTAGATGTGTCTGCCCATGACAAACATTTTAGAGCCAGATTTAACCAAGTTTTTATATCCAATATTGTGTCTTCTATATCTTATTAAAGCACCAAAATTTTGAGTGTGATGGTCGCACCGCCCCTTTGTGCTACTAGTTTACATGTTAATTATGAGTGGAGGACAAAAATAATGTGTTTCCGAGGTGTAGTTACAATACTAATGCGTAATATGAGATATTAATGGATTCTTGACCATTTGATTAATAGTTTGTTGCATTTTTGTCCCTCATTTGAGTTAAATCGTCATATTAATAAATAGATACATTTGTTATAATATGTAACAGTGCAACAACCACATTGAAAATTTATTCGTCTAAAAGAGTATGTGATTGTTAGCATCAAATAAAAATTACTACAAAAGATGAAGGGACAGAAACATTAACCGGCACTACAAAATAACAATTCATCTACCACGACAATTTTATCACGGGTTTTATGTGTACGTTATAAAAAGTACAAATTTATCACGGGCATAAGAAACACGTGATAAATAACAATTTTCAACCACAGACAAATTTTAGCCCGTTGTAAAATAGCAATGAATGACCACGCGCAAAGTTGCATGTTGTAAATTTACTTAGCCACCATGGATAATACTCGTGGTCAATATTGTTTGTATCCACAACGCCTTTTTATTATCTACCACGAACATAATGTGTGGTAGAACTATACACACTTAATTGAAAATTTTAGAGGCGGGACACCAAAATTTTGCTAAATTTCAAACTATGTAATTATCTGTATTATTTAAGAAAATAAAAACTGAAACAATAACCGTGTAGAACCAGATAAACACCACACCCCATCCATCGTGCAAAACTGGACCAGTAAAAGAAATCGAAGTAGTTTTATGAACGTATGTCTATGAAGTGCAATTAAATTCTGAAACCCATTATCCACTTCTCCCACGACGGTTTCCTCCGCAAAGGAAAAGCTATGTTGTTTATTTGGTTTATTCGATCCTCTCACGTACTTTTTTCTATTGCAGTTTTAGTTTATTTGGTTTTGTTTTTATTTATCGATTAGATTCCTCCATTAATTTGGTACTATATTCTGCAATTGTTTTGTTGTTTTGGGTTCACTGTATTTCTGACTCTCCATTCTGTTTATTAGGGGTTTTGATAAAGCTAGATTTCTTGTTTCATCGACTTTAAGTAAAATTGTACAATGGCTGGCCTGTCCAAGAGTGTATCCACCTACGATTTCACTGGCAAGGTTTGTTTATGATAAAAAATTATTATTTTCATTTTCCATCTACTCTGCAATTTGGAGTTTTAGTCAATTATTTTCGAACCTTAACAATCGAACGCTCTCATATTTTGTTCTTAGGTATGATGGGTTGTATCAGCAAATCTTCCATCTAGTCCTCCCTAGTTAAATGAATCTCTATAATTTAGGTTTGATTTTTATGCTTTAGGATTCGTAGTTTACAATATATTCTTTTAAATTTCTAGGTTAAGTATGGGCTGATAATGCTTTCTCCGATTGAGTTGGCTGGCGCAGAGACCAAATTGGACCCGTGCTCCTTGTGGAGGAATCTGGTAGAATTCTTTTTGCGTAAATTTTCTTTCTTCGATCCTTTTATTTTACTTTAATTAATTATCTTTGCTTTCTTAAATATTTTTTGTTGCTCAGTTTCAATAGTTAGTGGATTTTCTCCATTTAATAAGCTTGCTTGCATTAAAATTAATGGGATATATAGTTGATATGTATTTGGGGTTTTTAATTATTATTTTATTTTTATATTAGTGAAATCGATGAGTTTGTAGATTGAATTTGTACATGATACTCTTGAGACATGAGTTTTCTTTCAAATCTTTATACATGAATAAACTTTATGATATTAGATTTATTGATGTTCTAGTAATTGGATGTGACTGTTTAAAACATTAATTTTGTTATGCTTCGGTTTTATCAGATGGAGCTATGTCAACTTGCGTACGTCTTGTTGACCAAATGATCAGGCATACCACGCCACGTATCATCCTCTCTTTCTATAGAGGAGAGATAAAGAAAAAGAAAAGATATAGTGATTATTTTCTTCTAATCCATGTGCTTATGTCTATACAAATAAAGAGAGCAATTAGTGAGGTTCAAGCATTAGGAGCAGTATTTCACTCTAAAAGGACTTCATTTGGAGGTGTCCAAAGAAAAGTGAAGTCTTTCAAGTGACAATTTCCTTGTTATTAGAGGCCTATTTGGTGATTCATGTGTAGTTTAAATCATTGGTGGTGTTAACGTTGCACATCTTGTAATACAATTTGGTATCCTTAGTATAAATCATTGGTGGTGATGTTAGCGTTGTACATCTTGTAATACATTTTGACTATATGATTATTCATGAAATATTGTATTATAGTAAATGTGCAATTTTGTTGTTTCTTTATATATTATCAAGTATTTTTTATATAGTTATTATATTGTAGTAAATATGCAATTTTGTTGGTTATTCTATACTAAAATATATAAATATATATATATATATATATATATATATTTGTTAAATATTTTTTTTTTAATTTTGGAAAATAATTTATAACGGGCATTAGCTGTGGTCAATTAGTAATCGACAACGGTCATAGCACGTGGTGTTAGATCTCAATCTACCACGGGTACAATCCGTGGTTATATTGCATTTGACAACGGGCATAGCCCGTGGTAGAAACTGAGACTTTTTATCACATCCAGAATACTAACGGGCACAGTGTCCGTGGTGAATTGCAATTTATCACGGACATTCACCGTGATAGATGAGCTTTTTTCTTCTAGTGCGGAGAAACCAAATTAAGGAAAGGTCATACCTTCTTCTTCACCATATGAAGAGATGTCAAAATTCCCAGATGGGTTGAAGGCAACTGATACTGCCGTCTGTCCCTGCTGCCTGTTTAACTGTGAAATGGCCAAAGAGGCCATGGAATCTGAGATTGGTTTGAGGGGAACCCATGGAATAGGAGAGGGTAATATGGTCTGTTTCGAAGAACAAATGGGAAGCAGAGTTTGGAAGATTGCAGCCATTGCTGCAGACTGCAGTGTGTGAACTGTTATGGTCTCAGACAGCCCTTGTGGTTTGAGTGCTCATATCCCCTTGTGGGTTTTATTCCATGCATCACAGATCTATTTCAAGTTTGCTCACTATCTATGTATTTCTTGGGTTGGGCCGATTTAAAGTTCATTATGTAGGGTTGTTGGTGTTTTTAAGCCCCATAATGAGAAGAGAATTTTTTATATGTTTGAAACACGGAGTGGTATGTCATATATTATTATAAAAATAAAAGAATTTTTTTTTATGTTTTTTCAAGTATTCTTCCACTTTTATAACAACATACGGTGTTTGTGCCCACATTCCGATGCACACTTAGAAATCTCTCCATAACGAGGAGCTAATAATTGTGGACCATTCTTTCAAGTATAAACCGACTTTCAAAGTTTAAATTTAACTGTTGCACGAGTTGTGAGAAGCATACATGTGATTTGCCCACTTTCATTTTTAGCTTATACCAACTTCAAAGTTGTTTGATACAAAAAAAATAAAAAATGAAAAATAGAAACCCTAAAAGTCTACTGGCTTGTTTGGAAGTGTTTTTAAAATAACTAAAAATGTTTTTGGTGAAAATATTTTTAGAATCAATCCTCAATAAAAATGTAAGTGAGTCCAAAAAAAACATTTTAAGTGTTTAACTATTGCTTCTTGCAAGAAACACATCATTTTTTACATATAAATGCTTTCAGTTATTTTAAGGTACTCCTAAACGAGCCCGTGCATGTTTCTAAGTTTCCCAATTGCGAGATAACGTTCTTGTGTACAATCTACAGCCTGCCACCACTATTCAAAGTGTCAACCACATGGAATGATGCAAATTGTCAATCCATCCACATGAAAATAAGAATTGGAACTGGATCTCCTCCGGATTCAAAAAGATCTGAGCCCATTAATCAATGAATTAGGACTATTGTAATTTGATCAAATGACTATAATTATTATAACTTTAGATGAATTCTCTATTTGTAGTTGTTGGATCAAATTTCAATGACCCAAATTTATTAATTACTGGGTTTGGATCCGGAGGAATCCAATTCCATAAGAATTAAGACATTGCTTTTTACTGTCCCAAAAAAAAAGTTATTGCTTTTTAGTTTGGTTTGGCCAACAGAAAATATAATTTAATGCGGTATGTTGATATGGATCCAAAGTAACTAAAAATTGAACCTATTTTAAAAGTTAAAAGTCACTAAAAATTGGATCTATTTCAAAAGATGGGCTAGAAAATTAGATCTATTTCAAATTTTCCCTAATCTTTTTTTATTTCGTGTTATGAACATCTTAGTTTTAATATTATTAAATAAATCCTTAGAACTCTATAGCTGTCATGTCACATGTAACAATTTTGGCATGTCAACATAAGGTTGACGATTTCAAAGGAAAACGTGTGTCGTGATGATGCAGTGTGTTTCCAACACCTCACACTCCTGAACTTTATATTATTATGCATGCCATTTACACAAAAACCATCTAAAACTATATTATATGCACAAAAATTATTCAAAACAACTGTTCAAATTATTTCATAATATTCAACTTTTGCTGCCAAGTAATCATCACTCAGTGATCCAGTGATTTGTGATGAATTGTAGGTCATAGTTCATACGACAAGTCTTGTTTTTTATTCGTGTCGTTCGTTAATTACATGATTGTGTTCAACGGGAGGTTGAAATATCTTTGCGAGTCTTCCCGACAATCGAAAAAGTGAACCGTCATGATGAAGTCTTTGTGGGTCTTCTGGCTGCCAAAAAAGTGAACTGTCATGATAAAACTTGTGTGAGTTTTCTCGGCTGTCGAAAAAGTGGATTGTTGTGGCAAACCCTCCAACTCATCTCCGTTTTAAGAATTTTTGTTTTGTTACTGAATTTGTCTTAATGATAATAATCATAAGTTAACACATGCATATGATTTAGATAAGATAATGTACTAGTGTAAACTCGAGTTAAATCAATTAGTCAAAATACTGATGCTTTACACTCAAGTTTACTTTTTTTCTTTTTCCGTAAATCAAAGTAAGATATGATACCGGTTTGGAAAAAAAGAAGACAGATTTCATCTGAAAGTTGCTAATGTCCAAATGATCTTATTGATAAGATTTTAGGTGTCACCCAATTCGACCACTATGGACTCGACCACAAAATGAAATGGTCCCAATTCATAGAAGAAAACAAATAAATAACTCTACAAACACACACACACACACATATATATATCTTTCATTTCACCACCACACAATTCATACGTCTTGAATGTTAATTCAAATTATCTTTAAATTTCACGCTCTAGAAGTGACAGAGCACATAATATGACTATTTAAAAAATTGAGAAAGAAATATGAGCCATTGATGTTTATGAGGTGCGTCAGTAAGATTGATTATTAGTTGTAAAATTTAAAAGAAGTGGTCCAACTTATTCTGTCATCAGCTCCGAACAGCGAGATCCGAAAAAATATTGATTCCTTGAATGTTTGCGTAGTGTTTGTTTCATTCTTGTTCTTAATTTTACAAACACATCAAACATTTCTTTTTACCAAAAAATATATATATCACTCCAATCACGTTTTCGAGTTTTCTTCCTCTTTTATTTTTTTTAATATTTGGTTAATTTAAGGCTCTAATTTTTTTGAACCGTTCAAAGATAATTATCATGTGTTTGTGATGGTCCACCTTCAAATTTAATAGCAATTATACCTCTTCATTTGCTATAAAGAACCATTATATTCAGTAATTTCTATTAATATAGAGAAAGATTCGAACTTTGAACAACTTGACTAGCTACTTAGTACTTTAGGGAAAATTATTTTTACTATAAAAAAACAATATGAAAGGATGAGAAATTGAACTCGAAACCTTACCTCAATGATAAATATTCCTAATAACTGAGCTACAAACTTCTACTTGGTACAAAATTTCTTGAACTTCAATAAGGCAAACACACTTGTCACGCTCCACTATTTTGAGCAAATTTTCATTACCTTTGTCCATTTTCTTCTTCTCTAATCAATATATCAGGACTGCTGTTTTATCAAAAACATTGGCCACCAACTTAAGCAGTAATTAATTAGATATTTTGAGCTACAATAAATAGAAGATTTTCAGTGTGGCAGGAACACTGCCAGGTACACCACATAATACTTTTTTTTAGTTTTCAATCAATTATATTATTACACTTGATGTACGAGAACGTGTTTGCACACATTAAATATTTTTATTTTTTCCAATAAATCATACATCTACCAGAACACGCACATTATAATTGCTATATTAAGAAAAGGTAATAAAAAGTTCTTAAAGTAAAGCAGATTCTTGTTGATTTTTTTTGTTTTTTAACAAAATAAAGTTTCTTTTTTTGTCAAAAGAGAGAGGGTGGTTGTGAGTCTTGTCACTTATAAAACAAGATTTGCTTTTAAATAATAGTGTTTATGTCCAATTTTATATTTAAAAACTGAGTAATTAATTTTGTTACTTTACAAGAAATTTTTTATTGAGCTTATAACATAGACGGTACACTGCATGTCATTATATAATTAAAAAAAATAAATTTTTTTATAAGTGTTTATCTAATAATATAATAATGATATATGACGTACCGCACTTATTCGCAAACATTTCAAATCCACTGTTATTCGCAGCATTTTATTCCCCAAAAACAAAGCAAACAAAAGTAATTCTTAAAAATATTCTTTATACACAAAATAATTAAAATCTAAATGAGAAACAGAGAAAAATATAAAAGGGGCATTTTCGTCATGATAAAAATACCGACATGGTTTATTTTTGCGAGTCAGTGCCCGTTGCTGTCCGTGGAAATCGAAAGGACCAAAAGAACACAGCTTGAAAGAAAAACAGTAGTAAGTTATCAAATCTGTCTCTCTCTCTCTCTCGTTAAGCAAACGGATATAAGCAAACGGACGCGGCTTTCCTCTGATAATTTCCGAAACGTTTCCTCTATCCTTCTGGAAATTTTCTTCGTCTGCAATCTAAAAACTCAAAAACCCAATTCAAAATGCCTGGTTTTAGATCGAACCCACCAAAAAGTTTGCTCCTTTTTCTCAGTTTTTGTCTCCTCGTTGCTTTCACTTCAGCAAGCTCTCACATTTCCCACACAGGTACAGTGGGGTTTCTGAAACAGGTTTTTTTTTTTTTTTTTTTTTTTGTTCTTTGAGGACATGGGATTTTTGAATCTTGAATTTGGGGTTACTTTTGTGATTTTTTCAGGTGGTGGGAGAGGGGATGATGATGGTGGTGGGTCGGTAGTATGGGAAACAAGGAGGTCGCTTGCAAGCGGAACTGCCCAGAACTCGTCTCTGCTGTTGGCTGAGGAGAGGACGCGCAGGAGGGACCCACTTGATAGTTTTAAGAAATACAATGGTGGGTGGAATATCAGCAATGAGCATTACTGGGCTGTAAGTTCTCTCAACTCTTTTGATTAAGTTTTATATTTGGCTGGTTTTTTTTTTATTTTTGTAATTTGGGTTTTTCTGAATTTATGAGCTATGGTATAATTCTGTTGTTTTGGGGTGTTTTGCTGCTGTGATGGATGATTGAATTATACTAAATGTTCCTTAAGAACTTAATTGGATGAAGACTTGGACTTTCCAAGCAAATGCTATTCTTGGGGTGTTTTGCTGTTGTTTTGGGGTGTTTTGCTGCTGTGATGGATGATTGAATTATACTAAATGTTCCTTAAGAACTAATTTGGTATCTAATTGTCATTCCATCGATTTTTATGCTTACAAAGAAAGACCATGTCTTTATACTTAAAAGATGCAGGCCTTGAACTCTGTCATGATGTTGTTCACGAATAAATTATTTTGTGCGGTATCCTGTCTTTATGCAGGCCTTGAACGCTTCCGAGAATGTTATCCATTGACTAATTATGATATCATATCTTTTCGTTGTTTCTCAAATCCTTTTTTTTTTTTTTTTTTTTTTTTTTCTTTTGGACTTTGTTTGGAGATTGGAATGTATATTTAATATGTATCTGAACGGTATGCTAACATTGGTTATTAATTTTTTATGCAGTCTGTTGGTTTCACTGCGGTTCCCTTCTTTGCCATTGCTGCTGTCTGGTTTGTGATTTTTGGGCTGAGCTTGTCCTTTATCTGTCTCTGTTACTGCTGTTGTCCACGGGAGCCTTATGGTTATTCTAGAACATGCTATGCTCTCTCCCTCATCTTACTTATTTTGTTCACCCTCGCGGCAATGTAAGTCTCTCTCCCTCCCTCTCTCCACAGTTCATAGTAACTATATTTTATACCAATGGACAAGTACTATATTTTTCGTGAACTGATGACATCCTTTATTTTTATCTCGGTCCCTAGAGTTGGATGCATTGTTCTGTACACTGGTCAGGGAAAGTTCCACAGCAGCACAACAAACACGTTGGATTATATCGTGAGTCAAGCGGATACGACTGTTGAAAGCCTCAGGAATTTGTCAGGTTATCTTGGTGCAGCTAAGCGGATTGGGGTTGACTCTGTATTTCTGCCTTCCGACGTTCAGAGTAACATTGACAATATTAGGACAAAGCTCGACTCTGCTTCCAGTACACTTGATGATAAAAGTGAAGAGAATTCTAAGAGCATACAAGATGTCTTGGATAGCGTGTAAGTATGTTCTAAAAGCTCTGGAACTTGTGCTCACAATACTCTGTGTAATATTTGTCTCTCGCTATATATTGCAGGGGACTGGCTCTCATTATTGTTGCTGCTGTTATGCTGTTTTTGGCCTTCCTTGGATTTGGTTAGTCTTTTCACTTTCCTTTGATTAGAGGCACGGATTTTGAAGATTTGACTATTATTCTTATATTTTTCTTCTTTTTACTACTTGCAGTGTTTTCCATTTTCGGGTGGCAAGCCCTTGTTTACTTGTAAGTGAAAGCTGTTTCCTTTTTATTTTAACATCTTCAAATTTTGGAAGCATTTGTATCATAGTCCTCAAACATTTGTTCACATCCACTTACCTCTTTTATGCAGTTTGGTGATTGTTGGGTGGGTTCTTGTTGCGGGTACATTCATATTATGCGGTGTATTTCTCCTTCTCCATAAGTAAGTACTATTTGGCTATGATCACATCATATTACTTTCTAAATCACACCTATGTTGGTTGTAAGGGTTACATCTTGGTTATCTGATAAGAACAAATTTATGGTATGGGTGTCATTCGGTCTAGCTTATGACTGTTCTGTTGTGTTGTTTTCTAATCTGTCTTCCGTTCCTCTAAGTTCTCGTCCTATGTATATAGTGTGGTTGCAGATTCATGTGTTTCCATGGATGAGTGGGTCCAGAATCCCACATCTCACACTGCATTAGATGATATCCTCCCATGTGTGGACAATGCTACTGCCCAAGAGACTGCGATACGCGCCAAGGATGTAACCCACCAACTTGTTACTGTGGTTAATCGTGTCATCAACAATGTCTCAAATGTTAATTATCCACCTATTGCCGGACCCTTATATTTTAATCAGTCTGGCCCGCGACTTCCTGTTCTTTGCAACCCTTTCAATTCTGACCTCTCTGATCGACAGTGTGCCCCTGGTGAGGTGGAACTGAAAAATGCCACCCAGGTAATATAAATGAAGCATCTAAGTTGATCTAAACATTGTCTACATCTTTCTGTTAGTTCGGTAAAAACTACTAAGATTCGCATTTTTTGTTTCAAGCAGGTATGGAAGCGTTATGTCTGCGAGGCTTCTGCAACTGGTATCTGTAGGACAGTTGGCCGGTTGAATCCAATCATCTATAACCAAATGGAAGCTGCAAGAAACGTGAGTTATGGTCTGTATCGGTACGGTCCCTTCCTAGTTGATCTGCAAGACTGCACATTTGTTAGGGTTACGTTCACCGACATAAGTAAAAACAATTGTCCTAGTCTGCGAAAACATAGTGAGTGGATCTACATTGGCTTGGTAATGGTATCTGCAGCCGTGATGTTGTCGCTGATCTTCTGGGTGATCTATGCAAGGGAGCGAAGGCATCGAGTGTACACTAAAAATTTTACATCTGCCAGAACCGCCGGGGAATTCGAAGACAAGGGTGCTTAAAGGTTTCCATGCATAAGCGGGCATCGTTGTTGGGTAAAAATATGTTTTCGTCCATGTACATTCGAGTGATTTTACCTTCGGAGTTCTTTTGTACATTGTGGTTAATCTTTAGGTTTTATTACTATGCAGTACTCATTTGTGCTTCCTCAGAAGCTCCATCAGACAATGCAGTAATATTTGGAGCTGTCATTCTATTACGCTTGTTCTATTACATTTTAGAAGTCCAGATAAACAATGCCCTTTACAATCTAACTGCCGCGAACCAAATATACTAGTCTCTTTGCATGCGCGTTTTTTTGTCAGCACCACACGTGCTTGTATATACTCTCATTGACCATGGTCAAATTGAAACCAAACAAAATCCTAAATATCCGTGCAATTAAACTCTTCTTGCGGAGAGTGCAGATAATTCAACACATAATTTCATCAAACAAAAGTCTCTCTCTCTCTCTCTCTCTCCATGTTGCGGTTAACTCAGCAAGTAGTGGGAGTAGTGGTGGGTGGAGTACAAAAAAGCAGTTGAAATCTTAGGATTGTTGAAGGGATCTTATCCTAGTAGAACGGTAAAAAAAAAAAAATCTTCAAATTCACTTCAACTGATCAGTTGTATTTTCTCCATCCATTTCTCTGAGTGGTAAAAAATGTTATGCTTCACATCAAAAACGTTGCTTCTTTTTCTCTCCCTTTCCTTCTTCATTTCTTTCGGTTTCAGAAACTCTCACACTTCGCAAACAACAGGTGCTGTATCGCAGCTGCTTTAGTCTCTTTTCGTTGCCGAAAATGCTGACTTTTGTGTTATATTTTGATCTTTAATGTGTTTGTTTTCGGTTTGTGCTCATGTTGTGTAGGGGAGGGTGGTGATCAGAGAGAGCATGGTGGGGTGGTGGTGACTTGGGGCACAAGAAGGTCTCTAGCAGAAGAAAAAACTCCCCGAAATGCACCTCTGACGATATTGTCTAGGGAGAGGACACGCCGGAAAGACCCTCGTGACGGGTTTAAGAGATACACCGGTGGCTGGAACATCAGCAATGAGCATTACTGGGCTGTAAGTTTTCTTTGTACTTCTTATTATTTCGGTTTCTATGGAAACTTATGAATGCCTATTCATATGTAGTTGTTTTGGACATTATGTTGATCATGTTGCGTAATGAATATTTTGTACATTGATTACGAATTTATGGTGCAGTCTGTTAACTATACCGCGACGCCCTTCCTTGTCATTGCTGTCGTATGGTTCAAGATTTTCGCGATAAGCCTGTGCCTAACATGTATCTGCAACTTCTGTCGCCCTAGACAGCCTTACGGTTATTGTAGAAGAGCTTATGTTCTCTCTCCCGTCTTCCTCGTTTTCTTCACCATTGCCGCAATGTATGTCTCTCCCCTTGCACACGGGCGCACACACATACAAACAATTGTTGCCTATGATTTGTATGAACTGGTGATTTTGTTTAACGTTTGCACCGTCCATTACAGCGTTGGATTCATTGTTCTGTTCTCTGGTCAAGGAAAGTTTCAGGGCAGTTCAACCGATGCGCTGAACTATGTTGTTAGTCAGGCAAATACAACTGCTGCAAAGCTCAGGAATGTGTCATATAATCTCAGTGCAGCTAAGCGGACTGGAGTTGATGCTGTGTTTCTGCCGGCAGATGTCCAGAAGAAAATCGACAACATTGTAACAAAAATTGACGCTTCTGCCGCTACACTTTCTGATAGAACAAAAAAGAATTCAAAGACTATAAAAGATAGCTTGAATACCATGTAAATAGATATATATTCTACAAGCTCTTGAAATTAGTTGGAATACTATTTGAATTATACAACATATGTGTTTGCTACTATGTTTTGCAGGAGGATCCTTCTCATTAACCTTGTTGCAGCTATGATCTTTCTGGCCTTGCTTGGAATCTGTAAGTCTTTTATTTTCGTTCAATTTAGGAGGAATTGGTTTCGAGAACTCGAATATTAATTGGCATTTAATCTTCTTGTACTATTTGTTGCAGTATTTTCGGTTCTAGGGAAGCAAGTTGGTGTACACATGTAAGTGATAAAACCTAGAAATCTTTGCTCTTTCATTTGCTTGCTTGTCAAGAAAGTCCTCAAACATTTCATTTGTGTGCAGCTTGGTGATTGTCGGGTGGATTCTTGTCACGTTAGCGTTCATATTGTGCGGTGCATTTGTTGTCCTCCACAAGTAAGTACAGTTTGTGGCTGCTTTTGTAGGAAGCACTTCTAGTTTAGAAGTTAATTTTCAGCTTGCCCTCCATGTGAATTCTTTTCCTATGTTGCATAGTGCGGTTGGAGATGCATGTGTCGCCATGGATGAATGGGTTCAGAACCCTAAACCTCATACTGCATTTGACGATATACTTCCATGTGTGGACAATGCTACTGCCCGGGAGGCCGCGTTATGCACCAAGGATGCAACCTTCCAGCTTGTTACTGTGGTTAACCATGTCATCACCAATGTTTCGAATGTCGATAATCAGTCAGACAGGCCAGTACCTCTTCTTTGCAACCCTTACCATTCGAATCTCGTCGACCGACAGTGTATCTCCGGTGAAGTGCCACTGCAAAATGCCACGCAGGTAACACAAATTATATAAGTATCTAAAATTGAAGCCTGCATCTTCTACTCATAAGTGTTTTCACTGCAAGCGCATCTATATATAGAAGCATGTCGAATTTTTAATAAAACTTTTTAAGTGCTTGCTTAAAAAAACACTTGCTAGCGCATATGTTAGAAACTACTTTCATGTGCTTTTCAAATCCAGAAGCACTAGAATAAAGTTCTTTTGATTATTTAAACGAACTTTTAACCATTTAAAAGCACTTCCAAACGAGACTAGCGCTTCAGACAATGTTTGGCAAAAAAGAGTTGAAATGTTCTAGGGTTCAAAGAACTTGGAAGTATTGTTTGTACGTACCTTTAGGAAGCACTTCCCAAGTGCATTCTGAAAAAGAACTTGCTTCTCCTAAAAGTGCTTTCTTGAAAAATTTGTGCTATCTGCATATACCCTAAGACCGGCATTTTTTTTCTGAGCAGGTATGGAAGAAATATGTGTGTGAGGTTTCAAGGGCTGGTACTTGTACAAAACCGGGCAGCTGGCTGACTCCCACATTGTACGGACAAATGGAAACTACAGCAAATCTGAGCTACGTACTCTACGGCTACGATAAATTCTTGACGAATCTGCAATCCTGCAGATCTGTTAGGGATGCATTCAGAGACATAAGTAGTGGGAAGTGTCATGGTTTGGAAAAACACAGCAGCTGGATTTACATTGGTTTGGCAATGGTGTCGGCAGCTCTGGTGCTTTCAATGATCTTCTGGGTTATCTACGCGAGGGAACGAAGGCATCGTCTTTATATCGAAAACTGCTTTCTGGAGAGAGCCATATAGGGAATTCCAAGACAAGGAGGGTGCTTATTTTAAAGATTTTCGTATGTGATTAAGCATCTAATTAGTTTTCTAAATCTGTTTTATCTTCGTTTTTGCAAGTAGATTTGAGTGATTTTATCTTAAGTTCTGTTTTTTTAATTATCTTAAGATTTGATTATTGTATCAAGCAGTAGTCATTTTCAGAAGAGAAATGGGATATATAAACTTATAATCTACAAGTGATGGATTGAAATCTAAAAGAACTTTTTAGGTTCAAATATGCACTTAGGAAAATGATTTTCGCGTATTATCCTCTTGCAATTCTTTCTTTGTTTACGTCTCTTGAATTTTTCTTGAATTTATTTAATTTAACGATTATAAAAAGACATAAAATGCAAGAGAAGAAAATGAAAGCACATAAATCATTTTCCATGTAATTAAAATTTTGTTCCAAATCCAAACGGACATAGCATATGGTTGGGACTGCATGCGTCAGCATATGGTATCTATCTCACTACCGTCAAAGTTTCCACATTAACCGCTGCGGCACCATGCAGAGACTTAATTCATCCTCGAATGGCACAATGCCACAATTAGAGAGAGAGAGGAGATTTGGTCCCAAGTCCAAGGGTTGATTGAGACACATGTTTTTGGTCATGGGATTTCTGCAGAATGCAGATTTTCCAAGTCCACGGATTGTGACATGTGTAGTTTAAGGCCACACCGACGTACATTGCATGGAGAGATTTTTCGGTATCATCGGCATACAGGATGGTTCATCACGTATCATTATACATATGATGTGATATGTGTACTAAAATGTTAATAACTTAAAAAATAAAATTCTCATTACTTCTATTAAAACACGTGGTGTACTACTTGTATTCTCGTCACAAATAAAAAATTCTTCATTGTTTGGGGGCATCCCCCTCTAGGGCTTATAGTGGCTCCGTCCATGCAAGCAATATTTAGGTCGACTTTCGAGTGCAAGATATGCCACAAGTGGTATAACAGCAGTAGTACAACAGATTGAGGGAGTACATTGCGCCCAATATTGTTGCCAAAGCGACTTCCCTTGTCCGGATCAAGAGGTACGCAATTCGCGCGATGCATAAGAGTACTCTATAGTCTCTATGCATCCCCTATGTTAGTCATGTATCATACTACACTTGTTAATTACGTCATTCGTACGTACGCAGTTTAAAATGGCTATGGACTACTTCCAATCCGTTACTTATCAAGGTGAAGGTGGTGGTCGTAGTGCTGTAGCCTGTAGTTGTGGATGTAAGCTGTGGGAGCGGTTTATTTTCCAGGAGAATTTCCAAATTCGGAGCATTTTCTGAAGTTGTCGCGCTCGAATGAAAATTAAGTCACTCATTACTTTTTCTTAGTTGATCCAGTTCAATTACAACAATCAACAGCTATTATCATAAAAATTTAACGTAAAAAACAGAGTGTCGGCTATCAAAACCTAACGCACTCTTTATCTTTTTTTATCCGTACTTAGAACCAGATAAACTTATTGACGAAATTTGATCCAATCCTATTACTATTAAGTAAAACTGGGGCAAAAAATCTTTTTTTTTTTTTGTCAATAAAATTCATTTTTATACTGCGAGCATGTGACCCGCACGTGTTTGAGAGCGATGTCGTACTGCCTCCGTGTCTCTCCATCCGCCAAATTTTTTTCTGTTACAACTCTGCCTATCCGCCATTTGAAAAAAAACAGAGCATCAGCAGCAGCAGCAGAGAATCAAAATCTCCAATGGCGACGACACCCTCCTCCGCTCTCCACCAAAAGTTTCTATCCCTAAACTATCCTCCCCTCCACCACAATTCTCAATTCCGCCCTCCCCGTCTCCGCCTCCCCTCCCACCATCACTCTCACCCCATTCGCGCCACCTCCATCGTCACTCTCCCGCCGGTACCGCCTCATCCTCTGCCCTCTCCCTTTCCGCTTCCATCTTTTTCCATTTATATTTCAAATTTCCGATATTGCAGGAGCGGCGGTCGAGGGCCGAGGAAATCCAAAGCTCCGGCGTTGACCTCGAGCTGCTTGCCTGCCCAGTATGCTACGAACCACTCATCCGAAAGGGGCCGCCGGGTCTCAATCTGTGAGTAAAAATACGACACAAAGCCTCAGTCTTTTGCTTGAAATTGGTGTCGTAAGTGTTTCGATTTCGTTTTGTGAATTCCAAATTTTGCAGGCGAGCAATTTACAGGTCGGGGTTCAAGTGCAGGAAATGCGACAAGTCGTATTCGAGCAAAGACATTTACTTGGACCTTACTGTTACTGCTGGGTTGAAGGAGTACGTTGAGGTACAACCGTCCGGGACCGAGTTGTTCCGGAGCCCTCTCGTTTCCTTCTTGTATGAAAGGGGTTGGCGCCAGAATTTTAACCGCAGCGGATTTCCGGGTCCCGATGAAGAGGTAAATCAGTAAATTTGGATTCTTGCTGGGAGCTTAATGAAAAGCTATAACGAAAAACCACATTTTTACACTAAAAAATCAATTTGCTGCTTAATTTTGAGTTTTGGATTGCTTAGCAAGTTTATGTTCTTATGTGGTTTGCAGTTTAAGATGGCTCAGGACTACTTTAAATCCGCCGAAGGCGGTGTTTTGGTGGATGTGAGCTGTGGGAGCGGCTTGTTTTCGAGGAAGTTTGCGAAATCCGGGACATATTCTGCAGTTGTTGCACTTGATTTTTCGGAGAACATGCTCCGGCAGAGTTATGAATTTTTTAAGAGAGATCCTACTCTTTTAGATACGTAAGTTTGTGTTTGTTCTTCTGAGTGATCAACGTTTATGTGGTCTTTGGTAGTGAAATGAGATGTTTATCATTGCTTACGGTTCACTGGAATAAGTGCAGTAATCTTGCTCTTGTGAGGGCGGATGTTGCTAGGCTTCCGTTCCCTTCGGGTTCAATTGATGCTGTCCATGCTGGCGCAGCATTGCATTGCTGGCCCTCTCCTTCCAATGCTGTAAGTTTCATTTCTTGTGTTTCCTATGTTTCTCTATGTTTCTCTTCTCCCAAAAGGAATTTGTTATGTGCGTTCAAACAAATGTGTTGGCTACCTTTACCTTTTATTGCAATCGGAGATGCTAGTAATATGCGAAGTCGGAGGATGAACTGCATAGTCTTACACCGTTAAACACATGAAAGTGTCGTGTTACATCCTCTGAGTGGATCTAAAATCATACGGGGGACTAAGTGTTGAACCATTTGATTCTGCTTCATTGTTAATTAGGAATATGAGATGAAATGTGAAATAGTGAGTAAACCTTAGAGGTGAGTAAACCCCAGGGCCTCTTACAAGTGACCAAAAGAAGTAGGCATCTTACGGTGCCATGGTGTGTGAGAAATAGATGGATGATATCTTTTGACCTGTCAAGTTTCTTTTTTTCTCTCTGGAAATCACTCATGTCAGACCTGAAGTTGTGTCTTAGTGGCTCTTAAACTTGGGTTTGGACACCAATTTGAATTCTAATGCCAAACCCTTAGAATTGCGTGGAGTGTTTTGGATGGGGGACTACATGTGCTAGGAGATTAGCTGAGTATTCTAACAGGCTAGCAGCAGTACATACCTTGTCAGCAAGGAAGAGAGAGAGCAGGTAGTGGTTAACGAACCTAACAATCTTATACTGTATGCGGGTCAATTGGAATCAGAAATCTAACCTTTAGGTAAAGGATTCCGGGTTTTGTGGAATTACAAGCTTTCTATTAATGCACAAGCCATAGTATGTGAGCCATTGGCACATTGCAGAGTTAGTTCATATGGAAAACACTTCAGTTTTCGACAGAATAAAGATGGTACACCACAGATTCTGGTCTGCTCGACTTTGGCTCCTATATTAGATAACATCTTTTCAGGTGTAATTAATGAAATTAGCTATCGGGTGGTTTGCTTGTAGCACCTGTTTCTTTGGTGGACCTCTATTTGTTGCATCGGAAAGTCATATACTGTCGAATCTCATAAAATTTTCATTGTTTTACTCCATGGAGATGCGTTTGGATGCAACAAGCCTTCTATTAATTTCCAACTCGTATCTCATTTAATTTTCAGATTGCTGAAATAACTCGTATATTACGAAGTGGTGGTGTCTTTGTTGGAACCACTTTTCTGCGGTATACTCCATCTACTCCCTGGATAACCCGGCAACTCAGAGAGGTAATACTTAATCAATGATTACCAAATGTGAGCAATGCTAGATTTGGTTCAGACCTCTCAATTTTCTATCTATATGTGCCAGTCATAGAATGTGTGTTCGAAACAAACAATTGCGTAATATCCACATTTCTCTTCTAGTTTTGTTTAAATCTGTTGCGATTGAAGTAAAAGCTAATCGTTACTGTGATTCAAATAGTTGAATTTTCGTCAGAGACGACTCATTAGTAGTAGCGAGCTAGGGTCTGTTTAAGGGTGGTTATAAACTTGAAACAAATATTGATTTTAAGGTGTTGGTGTCGCAGAGGGCTCTTCAGGGCTACAACTATTTAACGGAGGGGGAGATCGAGGACTTGTGTGCATCATGCGGTCTCACCAACTACACGAGCAACGTTCAACAAGCTTTCATCATGTTTTCTGCTCAGAAACCTTAAGAGTTTAAACTAGGTTTGAGCCGTTTGAACATCATTTTTCCATACATGTATTTATGATATATCTTGTTGAAACTGTTGTATGGTGTATTTATATGTAAGTAAGTATATATAAACTTTTGAAAAGAAGAATACAAAAACCTGAAAAGGTGGGTAATCTGGGGAAGATGTAAAGTATCATTGTTAATGAGAAGTATTTTATTAACTGTATAAAGAATGATAGCAGCAGTGCTTAACATTATCAATAACTCTATTAGTGGCTTCTGAATAGTAATGACAGATTAATGGCCAGTTTAATCTGAGGCTCGTTTGGAAGTACTTTTAAAATGGTTGAAATCGTTGTTGGTGAAAATATTTTTGGTATAAATCCTTTGCAAAAATGCAAGTGAATTTTTGAAAAACACTTGAAAGGCTTCCTGCAAGAAACATATAACTAATGCTTGTTGCATAAAGCACTTCAAGTGTTTTTGAAACCCAAAAAAATTATGTCTAAAAGCAGAAAGGTATTATAGTAACTAGAAGACTTGAACTCAATTTACTTGAGCTTTTGTGTTTATGACAAGATTGCAGCAATAAATTTGAATTTTTCTAAAAAAAAAATATGAAAATGCTATGTGTTTTGTCCAACCAACCTCACAAACTAATAAATTCCCTTTATTTTAGTTTCATCCGTCTCCACACTGATCTCGTTTCCATATGAGAGTTGTATTAAGCAGAAGCCCTACTCAGAATTTCTCCTCGAATATAACTAGTACTGCAGTACATCATGCTGTACTGTATCCTTGGACGCACAAGATCTCGACTCTCGACGCTTTAATCTTTGGGGAAAAAGGCTCTCCATGTGAGATATATACCTTAAATATAAGGCCTGAATATATAATAGGGCATGGTGAAGTGGCTGGACAAACAAATAAATAAAGAAAACCCTTTTCAAACAAAGCAAATGGAACTAACTCAGACCACACACAGGTCAGAGAGGGGCAGGAATATCCCCTCGTGCGGCTCATCCGCTGACCCTGCAACCCCTATTTGTTCTTCTAAATAGCCTGTTCACTTTGAATCTTTGACCTTTGACCACCATTAGAAGAGGTTTTACGGTGTACTCAGAACATAATCATCATGTGTTACTATTTTTTACTTAAATTATAAATGTGTTTTTTATAATACTTTAAAAATTAAACATATCAACTTAATCGATTACTTGTATTATAACACGTAAAATAGTACATCTCGTGACAATTAATTTTGAAACATTTCTCGTTTGGTTTTGAACGATAAAAGGAGGAATAATTGGTTGGTCAGTCTGAGTGACCAGTCCCAAGACACACTTATGGCGCGTTTACGTAACGGTAATGAAAATATGAGGAATTGAATTAAGGAGGAATTGAATTGAGGAAGAGTTGGAATGAGGAGAAGTCAGAATCGGATTCTTGTTGAAGCTGTTTACTTAAATGTTCTGGAATCGTAATAGAATTTCATAAAGATGTTTACTAATTCAGCAGAATCGGAATATAAACTAGTATGATTACTAAAATGTCTTTGTCCCAAATCAAATATTTTATACTTTAATTAGTTTATAAAGGATAGTCTTGAAAATAAAAAAAAGTGAGGGCATAAAGGGAACAAAAGTGTCATTCCGATTGCCCAAACAATCAGGAATTAGATTACCACCTATATCTAGGGAATCCAATTCCACCAATACAAGGAATTGAATTCCAAAATTTTTGTGGGCCCCACTGCTTTTTTGATTCCTCCATGTTTAGTAAACACCGGAGTACTTCGTAATCGAAATTTAATTACACATTCTCATTCCGATTACGGATACGTAAACGCGCCGTAAGCTTTTGGACACTGCAAGTTTAAATTTGTTTAGGGTTTAAAGTCAGGCGTTTCCTTTAGATCCCTTGCACGTGACTTCTTTGCTTACTATAATACCTTTCTGCTTTTCATGGCACGTGGGGTTGGCCATGGCCATCCTCTTCTCTCCTTTCTTTCTTTGGTTCTGCGACTGTGATGAGCTTTCTTACTTTCTTCTTTTTTGTTTTGGCTGTGACTGCTAGGGTTTTGCTAGTCGTGTCGTTTCATCAAGCATACACGTGGATGGTAATATTCAGTCATCGTAGACATCTAAGCTAAGCTGAGTAGTTGGCTATTTTCATAGGAAATTATTTTTAGAGCTCGTTGGATAATCATTTTTTTATTTAACTTTTAGTTTGATTTTTGTGCTTAATATATGAGGAAAACCTATGAGAAAAAATAGCGATGAAGCAGGGGGTGGAGCTTAAACACCAACATAGTTTTTGTTTTAGGTTAGACGTTGTGTCTTTCCTTTAAAATTTAATCTACTTCTCACATCTCTATCATCATTCCTGCACTCTTAAGTATCTCGTATTTCTCTCGTGTATTTACTTTGTATCACTAACACAAAAATAAATTTTAAAAGTTAAAATGAAATAGTTATTTAACGAACTTTCATATAATTTTTTGAGATTAATCGTTAGAAAGCTTTCTCATCACATTAAGTAGTGAATGGGAGCAGTAGATAATTAGCACTTCATTTTACCATTCAGGAAGCTACAGGCCTCCAACATACCTACAAATCCTTGCTTAAGAAGAGGGGAAAAGGAGAAAAGAAAGGACAAACCGCCTCAAAAGAATTATTTTTCTTGTTTTCTGGTTTGAGACTAGACTTCAAAATTTATAATTTAGGAAATATCTTGAGAACATGTTTATACCATTATAGTTTTGCTTATGTCCAGCTCAAGAGAAAAGCTCTCCACAGAAGATTAATTAGTGTTAAGCATTTACGTATGCGTAATTGATTGTCAACTATTAATTCATATGATAACATTATGCTGACATGGAATTTCGAAATGAGCAATGTGAAAGCGACATTCTCAAAAGTAGAACTCTCTATCACCTTATGTTTTTGGTACAATGTTCTATAATATTGGCACGAGAATGATGTTAAAATATGAGGTGCCAGAAAATTTAGGAAGAATCACACTTTTGAAAGAGTTTCTTTAACATTTCTCATTCAAAATTAAATGGCGGGCATGAAGGGTATAAAGGGAATAATGATACAAGATTAGTACAATCGGCATTGCAAACCCCAACGTAACTCGTGTTTGGAGCTGAGAGGGACAATAAGCAAGCTCTTCCTCAAAATTAGCACAGTGGGGAGCCTCTAATTAATTAGGTCATTAGCTTTCCTAACTAGTGCTTAATGAGTTGTGCTTGTCTGTCTGTCAAATGTTAAAAAACACGTTATTACTGAGGCAAGCTGCAGGCTAGGACTTGTGATTAGTGGAGTTGTTGATTGATTGCTGGCATGTTTCATTCCCGATAAACCGGGTTTTTTCTCTCGCATGTCTTGTATGGGACTCTGTTATTAGCAGATTAGGCATGCAGGCAGCCATACAATTGTATTGGCCAGATGCAAAGTATATGTTCTGGAAATGGTACCGACCTTCTCAGTTAGATTTTTTTTTATCTACCTTGTCTGCTTTCTTTTGTATATTGCAATTTTGCATTATGATCTTAATCGTTTACTTTTTAGTTTATCTTTTAAAAATTAATTTTGTAAAAAATCAATCAAATCAGGATAAAAAGAGAGCTAAGAAGGTTATTAACAATCCTATAGTTCCTTTACGATTTACCTTTCTCTGTTTAATTCCTCAGAGGCTACTGTACTAATACACTGATTACAACCTTTTTACCACCTGAGTCACACGAGTCATAGTTGAGGTATCAAAAGCCAATGAGTAGACAGCTGCAAGTATTTTGACATTGACATGCTAATATTTGCACGGAGTACGATTATCTTCTCTTCATCTATTTTTTCTATCTTTTTCCTATTTGAACATTATAATTCAATCGTGTTAACATTTTATGTTGACTTTTTTATAGAAATAAAGATAAAATATAAAATGTGAGAGGAGAAAAGGGAAGGTAATTAATTAGTAAAAAGGAATTTACTAGGGCCTTGGAAGATGAAAATTAAAAGCACCTTGACCTACACTATACACGTAGGCACTTACGAGAGAGGGATTATTGTCTGTTGGAAATATACTAGTCAACACAAATACAATAACTTTAAATCAAGAAGTTAAAACGATAATAATTTAGATATAATGTGTAATTAATTTGAAATACGAGCACAATAACATTCTTATGATGATAAGTCTCTCTCCACTACAAAGACTACGACATGGTATCTTAGATTAGTTACATGGATTGCAAATTAAATGAAACATTCAGATGATCAAGCTGAAATACAACTGTAAAAATATCTCAAGCTAATCATACATAATTTCATTCTTTTTGTAGGCCTGATTACTTAGCTTTTAAGTGATGTAAGTTACAGAAGTGACATGAAAAAGCATCAGGCAAGAAAAAGGGTTGCCTAATTTCTGCTCTCCTGCTCTCCTCTACTTGTTTTTTATTTTATAAAAAGAGAGCAGAAAAAATAACTTATTAGCCGACTTATTGACAGCAACAAAGTGGAACGCAACTAATGGACTGATGGAACTATATTATCAGGGATGGCTGGTAAATATCTGTAATTTTTGGTTTTGTTTTTACAACAAGTGGCTAGTTTCTACTGATTTCACCAATTCTAAGAGATGAGAATCAATGAAAAAACAGGTAAGAAAATGGCTGAGCAGCTCTTCCAAGAAGGTGGCTTGGTTAGTTTAGCACTAGAGCTCTTCAGCCAAGGAGATGAGCAGCATTTGTTTATAGGGTTTTTAAAGAATGGGAGACACGGAAACTGCGCCCACGTTCCCCTCATATCTTACTTCCTTTCTCGCTCTGTCCATTAGGAAATTCTATTTTAGAAAGCACTTATATTCAAAAATACTTCTAATAAAAACGTAATTGCTTTCTGAAAAATACTTGAAAGTGTTTCTCCTAAAAAATACTTCAAGTGCTTTCTTTTTTGTTGTACATTGTCAAGAGCATTTTTTGTGATCTAAAATGACTTTCAAACATCTCTCTCTCATGTTACGTGTCTCACTATTAACAAAATGTTGTGTACCTCCCCAAGGAATAAATATTACGCCCTTCCTCTCTTGTGAAGCTCAATAAATACACTTATCTCCATCCCTTGGTCTCTCTCTCTCTCCATCTCTTTTTCCTGTTTACACCACCGCCTTGGTAACAGCTCAAAGGGGGGCTCTCTCTTTCAAGTGTTTATGTGATCATGGTTTGTCTCTGTCCACCCTCTCTCTCTCTCTGTTGCATAGTTCTCATTGTCTTTTGAGTAACTGAGTTTAACTGTTTTGATAGGGAATTCAGAAGCCTTCATGGTTGGATGCCCTTTACACTGAGAAGTTCTTCGCCGGCTGCTCATTCCACGAAACTGCGAAAAAGAACGAAAAAAACATCTGCTGTTTGGATTGTTGCATCAGTATATGCCCCCATTGTCTTCCCTCCCATCGATTTCACAGGCTTCTTCAAATTCGCCGTTACGTATATCATGACGTTGTCCGATTGGAAGATCTTCAGAAGCTCATCGACTGCTCCAACGTTCAGGTTGGTGCCAAAAAAATGATCAATCTAGCTTATAATTGATTGACTTCTGCCATTGCAATTCAGTTGGTTTCACAATTGAAGTCTTTGTTTGTTGTTTTAGGCATATACCATCAATAGTGCCAAAGTAGTGTTCATCAAGAAAAGACCTCAAAATCGGCAATTCAAGGGTTCCGGAAACTACTGCACATCGTGTGACAGAAGTCTTCAAGAGCCATATATCCATTGTTCTCTCGGTTGCAAGGTAACGAAAACTACAAATATATTTGGAAATTGGTCAAAATGATCATTTTTTCGATCCATTTACAAAATAACCAGTTATGTCATCGATACCTAATTGCTATGTCATTGGTTTTTATTTTTGATTAGTTAACAATTGAGATTTGATTTTTTATCATTTTAGCCAATATCCCAGTATATTTTGCTTACTTTTTGGTGTTAATTTGTTCTATGCATGTCGATGAATCACTAAAATGTTTGCATCTATGTTTTATGTGACAACAAACCTTATATAGCTGAATTTTACCAGGTTTATGTAAATAACTTAAATATCTAGCTTAAAATTTATCTGATTAACGAAAACTGAAACGTTTTAATTAATTAACGAACATGTTGATTCGAATGATTAATCAGGTGGATTACGTGCTTAAATTCAAGAAAGACCTCTCTCCTTACTTGAAAACATGCAACTCCCTTCAACTGAGTCCTGACTTCTTAGTTCCACTTTCCGATATGGGAGACGAGGAGATGACCAGCGATCAGACCAACCCTAATTCCACAATTGTGGACCTCGATGACCCGATGAGCTCGTCATCATCAGAGTCGTGGGGGTCTGAGACCATGAGCATGAGCATGCACATGACATACATTCATCATGAGGTCGTCAGAAAGAAGAGAAGCGGGCTTAATTACGCGTCAATATGTGGAAGGTCAACTCATAAAGCTTCCGACGAGGACATGGCCACAAACATGATCAGTAGAAGAAAACGCATTCCTCATAGATCTCCATTGTGTTAGCATAATCAACAAAAAATTTAATAAACCTTAATATTACAATTTTTCGTTTAATTGACTGAATTGAACCCTTCAAATGCTTTGAATAATTAAATAATTGCATTAGCTCTCTCTTTCTTTCTCGAATATGAAGTTTAATTTTTGTTAATTAATCACTTGGTCGGGGTGTTTTGTCTTAAGGTGATCACGTGGTTCCCAGTTCCAAGTTATTGTTTTGTACATTTTTAGCACTCTTTTCCATGTCATATTTTATACCAAACCAAAAAACTGCCATTTTTTATACACTAATATCATATAGGTGCTTCCTTTGCCCTGAATTAATATATATATATATATATATATATATATTTATTTTTTTCAAATTCTTCCTTCTTCACTTAATAATGATAATCTTTTTATTTTTAAAACGTAAATTCATAATTATAGATCTGGGCATTGTGAAGTATACGGTTTAGCTCAAATTAGACTATTGCTCGCATGAAAAGAATAGTATAAGTATGCGCAATAATTTTATATGTAGTAAGGTTATCATTACTGCCTGTGGTTTAAGAGAGACTTTCAATACGTCTAGAATATAGGCACACGTCATATGTTATAATAAAAAACTTATCTCTACTTATATACCATATAATGTAATGTGTTCCGAGCACATTGAAAAAAAAATCCTCGTAATTCAAGTATAATCCAGTACATTTGCCGTGTTTTTGCACGACTCAATATGTAAGGAAATGGATCCTCTCCGAATCTCTTCCTCATAATTCACCAAATCAAGAGATCTGTGCCGTTAAAATTTAATCAAACGGCTACAAACAGGGACCCGCTTTAAAAGTTATAATAATTTCAACCGTTTAATCAATTTTCAAAGGTACGAATCTCTTAATTTGATGAATTAGGATGAAGGGATCTAGAAAGAGGCCCTTTTCCAATATGTAATATTTCACAATTTTAAGGCCTCAATGAGTACCGCCCAAATGGGCTTCCTTGGACTTTGACTATAATTATAAAACAATATTGTACGTGTGTGCATGATTTTGTGTGTGAGAGACAACAGAGACAGAAAATCTAGTTTAATTCATTTTGACCAGTCAAACCTTACGGGATTAGCTGTGATTACCCTAGGTGTTTCTAGCTGTAACAAGTATAATCAAAACTTAATTTGTACGATATCTTGTAGTACCTATTGTACTATATCAATGATTTGATCAGTCTTTCAATTACAAAGATACAAATACAATACTTAACACAAAATTAGTTATCCACCGAAGTTAGTTAAAGATTACTAATTAGTTGTACAACATCGCATGCCCTTATGCATTAAAGTTAGTCTTGCGAAATTCGTTATATTTATCGTGAAAGAAATTTTGTTGTTGATGATTTAGCTTGTTTGAGTTTATCATGCAGTTTGGGTCCAATCTTTTTTTAGCAAGCTCCTCCTTCTTGTTGTCGGTTGCTAGTTGCAGATAGATCTGGAGTCTCGTGGTCTAGTGATATTCTTATATAATCTTTCATTTTCTTTCGGGCTTATAAACTGTTGTCAAAAAAAAAAAAAAAAAAAAAAAAAAAAAAAAAAAAAAAAAAAAAAAAAAAAAAAAAAAGTTTACCAATTTGTATTAGGGTCTAGAGGTACTTCTATTCATTTATAAGTAAAAGATCTTCAGTTCGACTCACATAAAGAGTGAAGACGTATAATTTTTTGTTAAAATTGATACCTAATTATGATTAGCTAATTAACTAGTAGAATATATATCTCCTCCACATTTTATAATATCGTTGTATCAAAAAATGGTTACATTACTCTTCTTTCACAATATTTTATTTTATTTTATTTTATTTTTAATACAACGGGTGGTTGGGTAATGAGGGTTCCGCTGTAGGAGGATAAAAAAACCTATGAAAAGATGGAAATATATAAACCGAGTGAATGTGCCTGAAAAGTGAAAGCATCCTCGTAGTCTTCATCATTATTATAATCTTGTTTATGACTAGGAATTTTGATATCATTCCAAATTCTGAGTACAGTATGTGTTGGATAATTGTCAACAATCTGTGATAAATTATATATACTAATAAATAATAAATGCAAATAAAACTTAATACAGTATGAACAAGAATGGAAAAATAAATACAGACAACTTGAAGATCGAGGCTTGCGTACCGCAATGTCCTTGAAACATAAATTTCGCCCCTACTCAGTGCTTGTAGTTCTACAGACGTCTGCCTCACCAGGATTCAACGATCTAAGTTTAGAATTCCAGCACCGGAAAACTAGACTTATGGCGAATTTGTTTGTGGTACTCTCAGTATGCTTGGTATACAAGGATTGATGATTTTCAGTGAGTAAATGATATGCAGATGCATGTATTTATAGTAAATGGATGCCTGATCGCAACAGGTATGAGGAATGGATGCATCTGTTGGAGACACTTCTTCAGAGGGGTGCTTTTTGGTTCTGCGTTTTTACACTCTTCAGACTTCATCTGAAAAGATGAGTCTGTTGGCAATTAAAAATAATTAATTAATTAAATTCGAATTTAAAAAATAAATAATTAAATCCGAAAAATAATTAATTAAAGTATTTTAATTATTAGAGCCCGAGCCCAAGAGCCCCAAGGCTCAAGGCCCATCTTTTGATAATTAATTATTAGCACACCCCAAAGCCCAAACCCAAGGTTGAGCCCAATGTTGTTCTCCATGGTCCATCACTCCAATTACTTTCTAATAAGGACAAAGCCTTATAAAGTGTTGAAGCTTTTTGGAAATGATCAATGTGGGACAAATGAAATTTTAACTCAAACTTCAAAATTTCCAACAATACCTCACATTTGAGTTGAAATTTCATTCAAACTCCAACAATCACCCCACATTTGAATGCAAATGTAAATGCAAATGTATAACTAGGCTGCCTAAAACTGAGAGAGAATAGACATGATATGCATCGGGTGAAGCGTCTTTTGGACTTGAACTTACCCTAGTGAAAACATATCGGGTTTACTTGGTGACGCAGTGGATGTGGAAGATCTTGAACTGTTCACCGCAGTAGTAAACCGAGACAATATGCTACACACATATCATGTCTGCCACACGTCAATTCATACGGTTGTGTTCATTTTGGCCCTGAACAGAATCCGGATTTCGTAGGAGCTTTAGAGAATTTAGCCATTTCAATTCTCATAAATGCGGCCCCATTTACTCCTATATAGGTGACATTAATTAAGAATAGTCTACCATATTCCTCTTGATAACAAGATATTAATGTCATTAAATGTATAAAACATAACCCCTCAAACTCAACAGACAACACACATTTTATCATAAGAATGGGTAAGTTGTTCAACTTTTGAATCAAACTCAACCAGTTGGCCTATTGAACCTAGACCATGGGATCTCCAATCAGCTAGGTTAGGTTTCTGCCCAGTCCGATTCATTGAATTGGCTTGAGACCCATTCCTCTCGATGTAAATAGTATTTGCTCTCTTGGTAGGCCTTTTGTCAAAGGATCAGCTATATTTTCCTTTGACTTCACATAATCAATGGATATTACTCCATTGGAGAGCAACTTCTTAAGAGTATTATGCCGACGCCTGATGTGTCGCGATTTACCATTGTATACATGACTTTTGGCCCTTGATTGTGCGGCCATATTGTCACAATGTATACATATATCAGTTACAGGCTTTGGCCACATTGGAATATCCTCCAGAAAATGTTTGAGCCACTCAGCTTCTTCTCCAGCCAAGTCTAAAGCTATAAACTCCGACTCCATGGTGGAACGAGCTATACATTTCTGTTTAGAGGATTTCCAAGATATTGCTGCACCTCCCAAGGTAAAAACATATCCACTTGTCGACTTGGATTCTGTAGTGTCAGAAATCCAATTGACATCACTGAAGCCTTCTACAACAGGTGGATACCTTGTGTAGTGTAATCCGTAGTCAAGCGTATTTTTCAAATACCTTAACACTCTTACTAAAGCATCCCAATGCTCTTGTGCAGGATTACTTGTATATCTACTAAGCCTACTTACTGCATAAGCTAAGTCGGGCCTAGTTGAATTCATCAAGTACATTAGACTTCCAATTACTTGAGAATATTCAAGTTGAGATATGGCATGACCTTTATTTTTCTCCAACTTGCATGCAGCATCAAAAGGAGTTGCAGCAGGTTTGCAGTCAAATTGACCAAACCTTCGTAATATTTTTTCTGCATAATGGGATTGTGTAAGGACATACCCTTCACTATTTCTCTTAATTTGAATTCCTAAAATGACATCAGCTTGACCTAAGTCTTTCATGTCAAAACTTGAATTCAACATTTTCTTTGTTTTGTTTATTACATCTTTATCGCTTCCCATTATGAGCATATCATCCACATACAAGCAGACAATAACGCAAGTTTTATCATTACTCTTAATGTAGACACATTTATCGGATTCATTTATTATGAAGTATTGGAACATAATGAAAACATGGGGAACAAGCGCATAATGTATGTTCCTTTAAGTATACAACAAGTCCCTAATAATTTATTGTAAAAAATAAAATGCAAAATGAAAGTTATCTATTTTCTGTCTAAGTGAGTCGCAACCTAGACGGGTGCGTAGGTGGGTCTGTGCGGGTTAGGCGGGTGCCTAGCGGTCTAGGCAGGCGCCTCAATAGTTCTAGGCGCCCTTTCTTAATTTTTAAATGCTTAAGCATTAATCGGAGCAGTGACTAGCAACCTAGCGCCTAGGTGGCGCTAGAAGGTGATTTTTAGAACAGTGTTACAATCATCACATAAATATGAGACTCTAATATATCGAAAGCAACACAGTTAGGCTTTGACAATCTTTCCAACAAACTATGTAACTGACTAACTAATTCCTCAACTGCTCAATTGACATGTGTCTTAATCTAGACCATTGATATTCCTTAACAGTTACCTCTCTACCATTGGCTTAATTTCTTATTTCTGCTAGACATTTAAAACGGCGACTTCAAGCCAACAAGATCTTTTGTGGAAACATCTATCGCACATAGTTTTACCTTTGTTTTAAAAAGCGGTTGTTTCCACAACTCAAACTCGTGATCTTTCAATCACAAATGAATAACAATTTTATTTTGCTAAGGCTCATCTCATTTCTCATAAACAATTCGAGGTATCGTCTACCGCACACAACTTTACCTTTGTTTTAGAAAGAGGAGACTGTTTCCACAACTCAAACCTGTGAGGAACCTAGCCAAAACAAAACCATATATATCTGCATTCGTCCAGATATATAATTGGACAGCGATTGAGTATGCACTCGCTACTACTTAATTTGATTAGTATGTATACAATATATGCAAGTGCAACTACATCTCAAATTTAAAATGGTTGCATTTGTGAAATCTCATGCACATATACCTCGCTTTATTAGGAAACAGTGCACATTGAAAAATGTAGGAGGCTAGGAGCGATAACCAATTAACTACTATATTGCAGATGAAGAATAATCATGTGTCTACATATATTTGGTCTAAGAATTAAGATTATTAACCGCGTCCTTTATTCTTTTGCATTCAATCGAATAGAATAAAATCTTCGGTGTTGTCAGGTACTGATCAAGCGGGTTCGTTTGCTTCTCAAATTCAAGGAAATATATATAATTTAGCGTAAAGAGATTTTGTAATGTTAGTGTCACTTTCTTCCTACTGTTGGAATAATTAGTTGAATTACTTAGGGCTTGTTTAAAGTGATTTCAAAATCATTGAAAGCGTTTTTTATAAAAATATTTTTAGAACAAATTTTTAATAAAATTGCAAGTGATTCTGTAAAAACACTTGAATCAAATCAAGTGCTTTTGAAATCTCAAAACATTTCTAAACGAGGCTTAAGCATTTTTTGTTTTTTATTTTGTTTGGTTAAATTTGTATTTTGTATGCAAGTTATAAAACATGAATTAGATCCTCTTATGAGAATCCTGAGAATCCTCCAATCACATCCGTTCATTTTATATCGTACGATCAATTTTCGTTAAGTACTGTTTATATTTAATTTTACATTAAAAAAATTACAATACTTCTGACCGCACAATATACAATGAACGGATGTAACTGTAGGATCTTCACAAAGAGGATCCGGAGAGAATCCTCATTCATAAAACAACTCATTCTCATAAGACTTTGATTAGGAAAAGTAATGCAGATAATGTGATGCCCGTGTCTGACAAGTTGACAACTAGCTTCGTTTCCTACTTGTTCAAACTTTTAGTTTTTAATTACATCACTAATCACTCATCATCCAATGTGTTTAGTGCATGTGCATATTTCCTGATAATGCTATTCTTACTGTCTAAACATATCATAAAATTTTATTCTTTCTATTCTTAATAAAAATTTAAGTAATTAATCTGACTCTACTGTTTAGGTGTTCTAGCCTCCCACATCATCTCCTCCTCCCTCCTATCTATGATCTAACCATCGTCATCTTACTTCTCTGGTCGCTGAAGGTGCTCCAATCCCCCCCTTCACCCGTAACTGGACAACATCTATTAATGGTGCTCCACTGTCCACTCTCTCTCCTTCGGAAATCAAGTCCAAGTTTTACAATTTCAATGAGATTTATCCCTTCAAGCCATCTTTGGATTTCATAGGTTTTTAATCCCACCGACATCAAATATAAAAATGGAAAAGATTGGACATAATCTTTGGCTCTTCTCTTTTACTTTGGGGCTTTTCAAAAAAATAAAAAAAAAAAAGAAAAAAAAAGGAAGATTGGACACAATTATATCAGCCATTATTTTACCTCCGTTCGTCTCAGATTGGTTGCTATATTGACAACCTCTTTTCCAATTTCTTTTATTTATTTATTTATTTTATTTTTTGTGTGTTTGCAACTGCAGAATCTGTTTTGAGAGTCCGATATATTGTGAAACTTTTGCTTGTAACTTCATCTGACTTGTATGCTTTGATCTCCAAAACCAGATCAGGTGGAGGGATGGGGGCTAGAAACGGGGAAGGTGAAAGGAGTAATATTCTTGCGTTTAAGCAGAAAAAAAAAAGGAATAAAAGAGTGAAATTACACCTAGACTTGACAACTAGGCTACCACATAAATGTGGTCTATTCTTTTTTTAGAACAAAATGTGATATATTTAGAGCGCGGCACCACTTCTAATTTAATACCTAATTTATAAATTCTTACATTGTTAGTGTAATTCTGCTTTCAACCTAAATAAAAAAGTTTAATTAATTTAATTGTCTTACTGAAAATCTTAACTCCATCTAATTTTCAATAAATTCGCTTTGCTTTAGGTTGTAATTCCCTTTAATTTTCAATAAATTCGCGACAGTTTCATATATGTTATATATATATATATATATTTTTTTTTTTCTTCTAAGAAACAATACTTCAGCTCAAAAATAATAGTACATTAATCTCTGGCACAGTCTATATATTGTGTGTTTCTCATCCCATAAAATTTGTGTGGGTGCAGTTAGTTATGTGTGTAAACCGCGTCATATAAATAGCTCCATCTACACAAAATGCACGCGGATCCTCGTCTCTCCCCCACCCCCGAGCTCTACCTCAAAAACCACAGGAGGTCGAGGAAATCATCATCCAACGTCGTTCGGGGGATCACATTAACAACAACAACAACAACAACAAAATCATACAAAAACCCAAAAACCGGAAACAT
Organism: Cotoneaster glaucophyllus; assembly: GCA_036320875.1. Lineage (NCBI taxonomy): Eukaryota > Viridiplantae > Streptophyta > Magnoliopsida > Rosales > Rosaceae > Cotoneaster > Cotoneaster glaucophyllus. Next base: position 1,095,713 of record CM070063.1, read on the forward strand.
AATGTCATGCCTCAGATCAAACACATGGACAATATCCGTTCTTTTTCTTTCCATTTTCCTCTTCGTTCCTTTAATTTCCGGTACTCCTGACCTTTTCAACATCATACGAACAACAGGTACTCATGCATGACATTTGACATTCATTCCCACATTTTTTTTTGTCGAAAATGGTTGTGATTTCTTGTAAAAAATGGTAGTGATTTCGTATTCTTTAATGTTTATTATGCTTTTGGGTTTAATTTGGTTTGGTTTGGTTTGCAGCGGAAGAGGTAGGCCGCGAGAGAGGGCACGTAGGGTTTCATGGGGTGGTGGGATGGGACACAGCAGCAAGGAGGTTTCTTGAAGAAAAAGGTGGACAAAACAGGACTGTCATGTTACTGGCTGAGCAGAGGACGCGGCGGAGAGACCCTCTCGACAAGTTTAAAAAATACAGTGGTGGCTGGGATCTAAAAAATAAGCATTATTGGGCTGTGAGTTCTTGCTTTTGAAACAACACCCCCCACCCCCCCCCCCCCTCCACCTCCTCCCTTTTATCTTTTTGTTATTTGGGTTAATTTCTATCAATTTATGAACAAAAATCATGTTATAAGGGTTGTTTTTCTATTTTAATGAATTTCTGGAATTGTTTTGCTCTCTTGCTTATCTCTGTTGCGGTTGTTTCAAAATTATTTTATTTGTCTTTCAATAAATTTTGATATTTAAAACTTGTTGAGGTTGCTTTTGAAAATGTTAAAAGTGTTTGACGACAATCAAAAACCGTTTCTGATTGTTTAACAAAAAAAATATAAAATGATAAAAAAATGCTTCCATGCCTTTTTAGGAATCACTTCAGTTTTTAATAAAATGTGCAACATGTTTCTAATAAAAAAACTTCTAACAGAAAAGCTTATGAGCAAACATACTTCTTAGATAAGTAATCCTAAACTAACTCTAAATGTGGGTTGGGATAAGTATGCAATTTTTTTTTATTTGGTTAATGATACTATGTATATATATATATGTATGTATGTATGTATGTATAGCGAGACAGCTCTGTCAAGAATGTTCATAATTGATAACTTCTGTCAATTTTTGCATGATATAATGTGGTTTCCTATTCTTTATTTTTCAACTCCTAGCCTTCATGCTTTTCATATTTTTGTTTAATTTTAAACGTATGGCTCAATGAATACATTTTGACATTGGCTATTGTTTGTTTTATGACGCAGTCTGTTGGTTTCACAGCGGCACCCTTCTTCGTCACTGCCGTTGTGTGGTTCGTGGTGTTCGGGATAAGCCTGTTGCTCATCTGCTTCTGCTACTGCTGCTGTCGGAAAGAGAAGTACGGCTATTCTAGAGTAGCATATGCTCTCTCGCTCACCGTCCTCATTTTCTTTACACTCATAGCAATTATTGGATGCGTTTTGCTGTACACTGGCCAGGACAGGTTCCACAGCAGCACGTGCAACACGCTTGGATACGTCGTAGCACAGGCAGATAGGACTGCCGAAAACCTCAGGAATGTGTCAGAATATCTCAGTACTGCTAAGACGATTGGTATCAATGCCATTGTTCTTCCGGCAGACATTCAGCAGAGTATTGATGGTGTTATGGGATCCATAAAAAATGCTGCGACTATACTCTCTGATACAACTGAAAAGAGTTCAAAACGTATACAAGATGGCTTGGATATCATGTAACTATATAGCTATACTGCAACTTATTCCAAGTTTTGCTCACAATGCTTAATAATTTGGATAACATTAATTTTTCTGTTGCTATGTTTTGCAGGAGACTGGCTCTCATTGTTCTTGCTGCTGTTATGCTTTGTTTGGTCTTTGTTGGATTTTGTAAGTCCTTTTTTTGTTTCTTTCGTTTTGAGGTAGAAATTTCAAAATTTGACTTTTAAAATTATCCCTTATTAATCTCTCTGTTCCTCTTTTGGACTAAAATTGTTGCAGTGGTTTCCATTTTTGGGATGGAATGTCTTGTATACTTGTAAGTGACGTATATACCTAGAACTGTTTCATGTTCATTTTTAAGATCTCCAAATCTTGGAAGAATTTATATGTCTTTGTCCTCTAACAAACACTTGCGCCTTTGATGCAGTTTGGTGATTCTTGGGTGGATTCTCGTCACGGGAACATTCATTTTGTGTGGTGTATTTCTCCTCGTCCATAAGTAAGTGTTGTTTAATCGTCACAAGAAAACATTGTCAATAGTCACTGGCATTAGTGGCACCGAATAAGGTGGCTTAAAGCAGTACCAGTGCCTAAAATCAACAGACGATTATCAGGCTACAATCTTGCTAAAATGAATTTTGTTCTTCTGGTTTTTTGACTTGATTTCCTATGTGCATATTTGTTAGTGTGTTTGCAGATGCATGTGTTTCAATGGATGAGTGGGTGCAGAAGCAACCCACAGCTCATACCGCCTTAGATGAAATACTTCCATGTGTGAACAAAGACACAGCCAAAATGGCCTTAGCGAGGACTAGGGATGCAACCTACTATTCTGTTGTTGTGCTCAACCGTCTCGTCACCGATGTTGCAAATTCTAATACCCAGGCTAATGGTCCCTTTTACTTCAACCAGACCGGCCCACCATTGCCGCTTCTTTGCAACCCCTTTGATGAAAATCGCGACGAGCGAAAGTGTGTCGATGGTGAAATTCAAATGCAAGATGTTCAAGAGGTACAAATAAAAAATAAATGGAAGAAACCTAATAGCATCCATATCTAAGCTAAAGCGTGTATAGATTTCTTTGCTTGCGTCACAAGTTATTCAAAAGTTTCGAATGCAAGACCTGCTAGCTGCAAAGAGAGTTCTAATACCATGATATACAATCGCTAGACACAATAAGTATAAGCTTTAATAGCTTTTCCGAGTGTCTAAATCTGACCTACCTTGTATTTTTGCCTCAAACAGGTGTGGAAGAAGTATGTGTGTCAATCATCGCCAGCAAATATTTGTATAACTCCTGGCCGGTTAACTCCAAACTATTACAACCAATTGTCCGCCTTCGCCAATGTGATCTACGCTCTCTATCGTTACAGTCCCTTCTTCGTTGAGCTTATAGACTGCACATTTGTTAGGGATGCATTCTCGGACATAAGTAGAGATCATTGCCCCGCTTTGCGGATACATAGTGCCTGGATGTACATTGGCTTGTTTTTGGTATCTGCAGCTGTAATGTTTTCCTTGATCTTCTGGGTAATCTATGCCCGGGAACGAAGACACCGTGTCTATACCAAAAAGGTTTTGTCTTCTAGGGTTTGGCTAGAACAACCTGCAGGGTTGGCGCTGTCTCAGACTCATTCCAGATCCTCGTCCAGGAGAACTCCCATGCATTCCGGACGCCAGGACAGGGCTGCGTAACATTTGCATATACAAGCAAACAAGCAAGCTTCTGATAACAGTACAGAATCAATGGTTGTATTGAGTGCCATGTGGGATTAGATAGACTTAGTTATGATAAGGTTGTTGAGAAGTTTGCTTAGTCACTAAGCAATTGGATAAGAAGATATATATATATATCTGATGTAATCAACACATTGTACGATTCCATTCATTGAATATACAGATCTCTTTCTTGTTCTTCAAGCGCTCTCTCTCTCTCTCTCTCTCTCTCTCAAGCTACAAACTGCAACAATCCTTGTTGCAACAATTTCTGCTTCTACATTTGTTTTTCCTTTTCTACTTCCTTGGATGTACATTCGAGTGATTTATCATATTGCTAGCGGGCAAACCTTGGCGCAACTTAAAGCTGCTCCTTTGTGACTAAACGGTCACGGGTTCGAGTAACCTCTTTGCAAAGCATGCCTTCCTATTGCTAAAATCTCCATCAGTCAAATATTACAAATAAAAAACAAAAAGAGAAATATGCATAAATTAAACCGGTTACAAAATTAATATAAAATAGAACGGGATAGACGATAAACAATAAATGGAGATAAATTTTGATTTTTATACAACTTATTGTCAGTTTTGTGTTCCCAGTTCTGTTTTTGTAAGAAGTTGTAATCAATTTTATTTATGCGTACTTCCATGAACAAAAAATATTCAATGCGGGATTGGCCAAGCTTAATCATCCAATCAATTACTTATACCTTATATATTATCTAACATTTGCCGTTTAGGTTGAATATATGAACGACTTCTAGTGCAACGGTTGAGTATGGTCAAAGAAAAAAGTTACAGATAATGCTGCTAGCTAGGTTTTATTGTCAATCAACATCATTGAAGTTGTTTGAGTGAAAAGATAAGAAATGGAGTTCATTGGCCACAAGCCACAACTTGTTACAAGATGATTTTTTTATTATTGCTGCCTATATCTTAATAATGTGAGCTCAAAAAAATAAACTTAGAGAGCGTATCTTTTAATCAAAGTGAACATAAGAATGTTAAGAGATACATCATGTCCGTACTATTTGTGTATATATCTGGTAAGAGAATATTATTTATTGGTTCGAAATCCAGCACGATTTTTCCCACTAACCAATAATGTTACTGCCATTGAACAAACTAATTATATATTCCTCATGTACATGGCGACGAATCCAGCAAAGCATTGAGCTAATAACCAGAAGTATTCTTCAAAAAACAGTTTTCAGTTCAAAATTCTGGGAACAACCGCGAAACGATTCTGATTAGGAATACCATAAGGAAACCAATTAGCTTACCCCTAACAGATTTCTTGACTTGTAAACAACAAATTAACTAATTAGGTTAACATGCATGCGCGTTTAGGAAGCTCCATAAAACACCCTAAATCTAAAACCTGTCCTTAGGTTTGATAATTTTTCTGAATCACAAAAAAAAGATAGTCAGACGTGGTTGAACTATTCCGTCATGGCCTCAAAAAAAGCAACCTCCAATACAAAATCACACACCTCAATCCGTACATGTTCATGTTCACCGAGCACACATCCGGGATCTTTCCGGTGCAGTTTGCACAAAAATTCTCATAAACGGGTCATAATTAGTGATGATCCTGCAATTGTCGAAAAACCAAATGCCATAAAAGGATGCCTCCTCCGTCAAATGAAGCCCTCAGAACATGATCCTCGGAGAAGGAGACAGTTCCAGGCGAGGCCAAGCAGGTTCTGCCTAGCTAATGAACAACAACAGAAATGAGTTTGCAGTTTCTTGATGATCTCCGGTCGTAGTTTCTGAATTTTTTTTTCGGTTCTTATTCTGGGGCCCTTTACGTAGGTTGGATTTGATAGAAATTTGAAACTTGCATCTTCTTCTGTTCTTCTTTTCATATTTTTTGTAATTGTTTCTTTCATACGCTTTCTTTCAAAGGGCAACCCCAAGGTTCCCGGTTTTGCAGGGTTAGAGGATAAATGTTTATCGTACGCAGTCTTATTTTATTTTGCAAATAGGCTGTTTCCACAATTTGAAACATGATGCTAGATCTCCCTCGAAGAACGAGTATGAAAATAAGGTCACACGCATCAATATGTCTTCTCGGATTTAACGAGAAACTTAAAAGAACACTCAAGAATTTAAGGGTCAAAACAAATCTATCAAATCTAAAGTACAAGATAACTGGAATGAATGTATAGCTCTGAAGCAAGAATATGTGTAAGACACAAAATCAACATTAGATAAATACTATAAAATTAAGGCATGATCACAAACCGACCTTAGCTCAGTTGGTAGAGCGGAGGACTGTAGTTGGAAATATCCATCAGATATCCTTAGGTCACTGGTTCGAATCCGGTAGGTCGGATATGGTTTTTAATTTTTGTTAGTTCTTACATTAATGTTTTACTTTCCATTTAACGCCCAAATCAGCCGTTTACGCCAGTTAATCGGAACATTTTCGTCCTATTAACACCCGAATTCGATCAATTTTTTTATGTAAATTAGTGTAACTCATAGTATCTTAATTGCGTCAAAAGAACGTTTACGTCAAAATTAGATGTTATTATTCAACTTGATGGTTCCAGGAGTTTAAGGGCAGGAACCTTCTGCCCCTTCAACAAAGGCACCTCCTTAGGCCTATGGGCCATGGCCATGCACACAAGAAAAGTTGCAGAGACTGGTTCTCCTCTTCCTCAAGACATTAATTACAAATGTAGAGGGTCAAGAAAGACATATAAAGAAAACTCAGACAATTCAAATGCAAGGTACCGCAGAGACTACGCAGACTTTCAAACACACAACTTGCTTTGTGCTCGAGACATGCAGTTGACAGTTTGACCCTTGACCAAGGAAGAAGCATCCTCTTGCAGTTCACATACTAAAAGAGAAAGAGTGGGGTTCCAGAACTTGTTGCGACCCCCACCATGTTGGAGGACTTTTCGGTTCATCCAATCATATAGGGTAACATTTTTTCAAATTCTTGCTGAGATTATAATTAATTACAAAGAAAAATAGCACTTGTTAAAGTTTAGATACTGGTCGCGGTCCGCCACGAATAACCTTGATATTGTCACCAGTTAATCACCTGCATGTGCAGTCTATAGGTGTCGAGTTTTTATGCAAAAGGTCTCAATTAGAAGTGGAATCCTTTGATATAAGTTGTGATTTTCTTGTCAGATGGCCGATGTGAGACTTTTTACTTTATTCAACATGTCCCCTCACGTCGGACCACTTTGGAGTGGGATAGACGTGGAGCTACATATATTGGCCATGTTTGTCAGTGAACCCAGTAATTTAGGCCAAGGTCTGAAAATCCACTCTAATATCATGTTAAAGTTTCAGAGAGACGTGTCGTCGTCCACCAGTAGTAGCATCAACATTGTCACCACTTAATTACCCATGCAATCAATAGGTATGAAGTTTTTATGTGAAAGGCCTCTATGCAATTAGAACTGGAACCATTTGATATAAGTTGTTCTTTAATTTGTGAGATAACCAATGTGAGGCATTTTACTTTATTCAACAGCACTATCCTAATGAACCGGCTTACCTCATATATGTGATGGAGTATCTTTCTAACACATACGTATGATAGTATAAGGATCAAGAACCAAACCCAATTAATTCAATTACTTATTTTGTATATAAGAAACAAAAGAGGAGTCACAGGGAAAAGTTTAAAATAAAAGTAACTAAATGTTAATCTTTAGGGTTATTCTTTCGCAGTGACTTCCACGAAACTATATACCATTGATTGTAACTGGATTACCAAAAACTATTACTATTGGCCGCTTTCACATCTGTACTTGTAACTTGTGGATAATCACAATAAAGATAAATCAAGTTGTTCCATGATGAATAATTCTTAACGTAAATGTATGTTAGCTCAGTCAGTTAAAACATTATGCCGTTCTCTTGCATCCAAGGTTTAATCTCTTTTTGTCTTCAAGGAAGGGAGTCATCCAAGATTTCAATCTCTCTTTTCATATGTTAAAACATAGTTTCAGGATGTTTTTATAGAACCGTACTCGTCTATTTTCTTAGTTACAAATGAATATTTTAATAATTTTGAATTTGTCTAATTTCTATGAGTGACTAAAAGGTAGACGATTCGAACCATTGAAATATATTATGAAGTGAGATCCATAAAAATTTGTGTGAAAAATTGTATAAACAAATGGTGCCACGAATGCATTCCCCTTCTCATATGTCCTATTTCTCACAAGGTTTGAACTTTGATCTACTACCAGAAATTGAATGGTTATTCCTGAATAATCTTATTTTTCAATTATTCAACCATTTCATTAATGATCGTGTTAGGGTTAGAAAAATATTTTATACGCGTTTGGCCGGCGATTTCTAGAGTGTACAGCTAGCTAGAATATAAAATTTGTCAATGAGATTGACTTGAGAGGCAAGGGAATTAATTACATTAAAGAAGGAGATATATAAGACTTGTAGAGCTTGAAATGGTTGACCCAAAGTCTTGGACCTTTTCTTCTCGATCAGTGGTCCTCTTGCTCGTCTTGTGAAGGAATTAATTAGGGAAGGAATTAACAAAAATTAAGAAAGTTTATTCACCAGAAAAAGAAAAAAAAAAAAAAAAAAAAAAAGAAGAAGAAGAAGAAGAAGAGAAAGTTAGTCGTGGAAGGTTATTGTTAGCTCAATTAATATCCCAAGGTTTATTGAACATTCTTCGTGATTTAAGAGAGATTTTTTTTAATGTGCTAGAAACACAGCTTGACCGTTAAGTGTGGTTGGATACTTGAAAAAAGAAATTTTCAATCACTTGTCTTATAACCTTTGATGTGCCATACCATTTTCCCGGTGTGCTAAATTTTTTTCGTTATTTTTAGGTTTTTAAGAGGTGTTTGGTTTGCATGAAAATGGACTTTGGAATGGAAATCATTTACTTTCCACCATCATGGGTAGACACAGCCGCCACTGCCCGCTACCACCATCATCACCACAGATGTTGCTACCACCACTACCCATTGTCATCACCGCACCACTACCGCCCACCATCATGACCATCGTCTCCACCGCACCACTACTATTTCTAACATGTATCTCTCATTTATATATTATGACTCTATACACATTAAATTCTATATTTAAATTTCATTGTTAGGTTAACCAAACAAGAAAATTCACGAATTCTAGAAAATAAAATTTTGTCATCTTAATTTTGGTTATTTTAAAACTCCTTAATAATCTTTACTTCATCCAAACACAATGTTAGTGTATTAAGAATATCAACACATGATACTTTTTTAGTATAACGATATATTTTACACTAAAGGACAGGGAAGTTCGGCTAAGCCACACAATGGGTAACCTAATTTGGTATCGAATTCGTCATTCACGAGATACAAACCTAAGACCTCTCACTTACAAGTGAAGAGGAACACCACTATACACTTGATATATTACTATTCTACTCAAAATACAAGGTTGGTGTATATAATTTTTATTAATATACCTATAAGTTCACATGTCTCCAATCAATATTATAAACGTTTTTCCGCAATTTGTATTGTAATGAGTTTGCATCTTCTAGAGGATCACCAAAAACAAAACTTAATCTAGTAAAATATATATAGGTAATCCAACTTTAGAACATTTAGACACTCGGAATCTGGCAACTACATAGTAGCCCCTCAAGTTTAAGGTCTATTGCAACCTCATACAACATCTTTAAAACATTTCACTTTCATACATTTACTTATCATTTTATTTCAATTTCATACAACCGTTACATTTTCCATCCATTGATTCGTTAAGTGCTAACATGGCTGCCACATTTGTGCCACGTGGCAAAATAATAAATTAAAATTTTTTTTTAAAACCTAAATCTTCTAAATATATATATTAAAAAATAAAAAAATAATAAAAAAAAGAAAGCTGAAATCCTCTCTTCTCCCCGCAACCCCCAAACCCTAAAACCCACCCCCGTGAACCCCAAATCAGAAATCCATGAAGAAGACCTCCCCCACTGCGACCCCCTGCAAACCCACGAAGGAAGAAGGGAAAAAAAAAGTGAATGAAAGTGAACCCCCAAATCGAAAACCAGGAACAAGGAACACCCCCCCCCCCCCCCGGGGGGCGACGACGCGCTTCCCCCCTCCCCCCGGCGACGCTTCCCCCTTCCCGGCGCACGACCCTCCTCAGCTGACCCACCCCAGAAACCCACATCCATCCGCACCCACCCTCTCACACACCCCCCACTCTTCACACACGCATTCCTCCCACGGCGTAGAGGGGATGTGGGTTTTTTTTTTCTTCTTTTTTTCCTTTTTTTCTGGGGTTGCAGGTGGAAGAATATGAAGATGGAGAAGAAGACAGGAGGAGGAGGAGGAGGGGTGGGGAAGACGAACTGAAGGGCTTTTTTTTTCTTTTTCTTTTTTTTTCCTTTGTTGCAGGGGAAAAAGATGAAGATGGAGGAGAAGAGAGGGGGGGGATAAGAGAGGAAGGGTTTGGGGGTTGCGGGGAGAATAGAGGATTTAAGCTTTTTTTTTTTTTTAAATATATATATTTAGAATACTTAGATTTTTTTAAAAAAAATTAAAAAAACGTGGCACACATTTGGTAGCCACATGGCACAAATGTGGCAGCCACGTCAGCACTTAACAGATCAATGGATGGAAAATGTAACGGTTGTATGAAATTGAAATAAAATGATAAGTAAATATATGAAAGTGAAATGTTTTAAAGATGTTGTATGGGGTTGTAATAGACCTTAAACTTGAGGGGTTACTATGTAATTTACCATTTTTTTATTATTTATAAATATTTACATTATATAACATCACACTAAACAAACAATCTGTAGCAAAAAAGATTTGACTGCACCAAAAAAGAACAGAAGTTGATGGCAAACTAGGTACGTAGTTCACACTCTGGAGCTTACGAACTTAAAAATTTGGATAGTTCAAAAGAGAAATATAAGGGTGTTGGAGGGAGAGGTTGTGTGTGAGGTGAGTCAACGATGGGGCTAAGGCGGCCTCATGATTTAGCTTGAGTGGTCCAGATTGTTGAGTTCATGGATTCCGGATTGTGAGATTCGAAGAGGATCTCATTCTCACCAGCGGAGCCAAGTACAAGGCTCCCCCAGGCTATAGTGTAGGGAGTGTTTTGAATCTTTAAGCTTCAAAATATTAATCTTTTGGGCTATTTTATGATTTTAATTGTCATATTCCACTTAGCTAATGAAAATTTTGAATCTTAGGGCTACTTTTAAGGAAAATAAGAGCTAATAAATGTTAAATAAACTCACCACTTTAACCAATATTATAATTTAATAGTAATAAATTAAAACTTCCATCCGCAATGAGCTAGCAATACTGTGGTTCAAATTCGTCTTAGGCTAAAATCGAACCTAAGACATGTCGCTTACAAGTGAAGAGGAATACCATTAGACTGTAGTACTAAGTGGCAGTATAAATTTCTTACTTCAAATTATTACTTTCAAGCTATATAACTTCATAGACGCAACAAAAGATTAAAAAATTAATTTCGAAGTAATAATTTTAACTTAAGCCCACCCACCGAACAATTCATGGCTATGCCATTGCTCAATGATGTTCTTGATCAAAAAAGTGAAAAGAAAACGAAAACAAATATTTTGACAAATATTATAGATCGAAGCCTGCTACCAGAAATTTGTGGGGATCAAATCGAGCAAGTGGCAGATGTTATGACAATAAAATAGTTGGGTTTCCTGGGAAATTAAGAGCAGCTCCACCCGTTGCATTTGCTCGGGGGAGAGGCTCCTCAAAAGGCCCGAGGCCCGGTGGAACACATCCCAGCCGTGTGGGAGCCCAAGCAGAAGTGAAGCCCGAGCAGGGAGGGAGTCAGTAGCCCACGGGCCTGTTGCCCGAGCCCTTTGAATTTTATATTTTTTTTGTGTCAGGCGCGTGCCCCTCACTCGCTAGTGGGGGCGCGTCGCTGACACAAAAGTCAGAAAAAAAAAATATTTGCAGAGCTGTCAGTTACCGTTGGGAAGCCACGTGGCTTCCCACGGTCCGTTCGATCAAAACCCCTTTAAATCAAAGCCGTCCGATCCAAAAAAAAAATTTGATTTGAAATTAAAAAAAAAAAAAGAAAAAACAGTTTAATAATTAAGAAAAGTTACCGTTGTGACACGTGGCACAATCTGGAGTGTTGGAATTCAAATTTTTTTAAATCCAACGGCAGAGATTAATTATTTGAATAAAATTAAAAAAAAAATGTAAAAAATCTGAAAAAAATTGTAAAAATTCTACAAAAAATTCTGAAATAATTTGTAAAAAATTCTTTTTACTTTTCTATAAATACCACTTCTTCTCCATCTACCTTACACCACAATTTCATATTTTCTCAACTACTTTCAATCAAATTCATATCTTTCTCTCAAAGTTTCAATCCAATTTTTTTCCACAAAATGCCTACTGATGCAGGTGGTCATTGGTCACTTGTTGAAGATGTTGCGTTGTGCACTAGCTGGTATGAAGTTACTCATAATTCCATTACGGGTAATGAGATGCATTTGCGAGAAATGTGGAGTTTCATACATACCAAATTTCTTGAGCAAATAGGTGGGACAAGAACCAAAGAATCGGTGGCCAGTCGTTGGAAATTACTTAGCCATTCATTTAGTACGTGGAGAGACGCCTTGGCACAAGCTAGTAGTAATCTTCGAAGTGGGGAAAATTATGCGGATCAGGTAAGAATATATTATAATCATTTGTTTGTATTATTATTTGTGACCTAATAATTTCATTATTATTATTTGTTTGTATTATTTATTTGTTACCTAATAATTTCATTATTATTATTCGTTTGTAGCAACTTCAAGCACAAGCATGGTATGCTTCCAAAATCAAAGCAAAACAAAAATCATTCAACCGGTGGGAATGTTGGAATATTGTTAAAGATGCTCCTAAATTCAAAGTTGTGCCTATTGGTCCAGAAGTATACATGAACAGCACCCCTCTACATAGCACCCCTATACACAGCACCCATCCACACTCTACACCCGATCATGGCTCCCATGTTGATGAAGAAGATGGAGAAGAAGTTCCTGAAACGCCGATTCCTGAACAAGCGTCGGGGTCAACCCGTTATCCAATTAGGCCTCAAGGTAAGAAGGCTTCAAAGAGGAAAGGGAGTGCTTCCAAGAATGATTATGGAAAGTACATCATGTCTGGCTCTGGCTCATATTCATCAATCGTGGGCACAATATATCCGTGTTCTTGAATTGTTCATCGTGTCTGGCTCTGGCTCATATTCATCAACCGCATCATAATCGTACTCATCTTCCACAATCATGTTGTGAAGAATGATGCACGTCATCATGATGGATCGAAGTGACTCTACATCGAACATTCTGGCAGCACCCCTGACGATCACCCAACGAGCTTGAAGGATACCAAAACAACGCTCCACATCCTTCCTGCACCCCTCTTGACAGCTTGCAAAGTGTTTTTCCTTTGCACTTCGCGGACGTGGCACTGTTTTGACAAATGTTTCCCACCGTGGGTAAATGCCGTCAGCTAGGTAGTATGCCCTGTCGTACCTACGTCCGTTGACGACGTACGTGACTTTTGGTGCCTTTCCTTGCAGGACGTCGTTGAACACTGGGGATTGAGCAAGGACGTTGAGATCATTTTGAGCCCCCGGAACCCCGAAAAAGGCGTGCCATATCCATGTATCAAAAGATGCCACTGCCTCCAAAATGATAGATTTTGCTCCTTTTCTGTCCCCATATGCGCCCTGCCATGCACTTGGACAGTTTTTCCACGTCCAGTGCATACAATCGATCTCCAATAATTATCTTTTCGGATAAATGACACGTGGCGCAATTTCGAACGAGTTAAAATCTGATCGAAATCTATCGTCAAAGATTCTGAAAAGATAACGACACGTGGCACGATCGTATTGGATAAAAATCTTATCGAAATCCTTCGCTAAATAATTGTTTTTTTTTATAAAATGACACGTGGCGCAACGAGAACGATTTAAAAATTCTTATCCGAATTGACAAATAATTTTATTTTGTATTATTTAAACAAACAAAAAAAACTAATATTTTAATTGCTTATTGCCTGGGGGAAGGGCTCCATGGGTGGAGATGCAAATGGCAATTACTGTTCATTTATGGCAGTTACTATTCATTTAAGGCAGTTACTGTTCATTAGGGTAGATTGCATAGTGAGTTGCCTGGGGGGAAGGCTCCATGGGTGGAGTTGCTCTAATAGAGGAGGTAGATGACCATATTAGTGCAACATACTAGAGAACGTAAGTTAGATGACCATTAGTGCAACATACTAGAGAACGTAAGTTCGATGATTGACTCACTACCAACCGAACATGCATGATGTAAAAGCTTTTACACAATTTGTCCTTCTTTCTAGTTTGTCCACAGTATCTTCATTTGTTATTTTCATTAGAGAGACTCGATAAGTTGGATTTTTCACCTCACTCACTCTTAATTACAAGAGATTTTTTAGGGTGTTTGGAATACGGGGCGATAGGCTACATATTATTATACAATCGGAAGGATACACGAAAAAAAAACTTCCCTCCAATTGTATGATCATATGGCATACTGTCTCGTGTTCTGGACACCCTGAAAAGTTTCTTGTTAATTACTAGCTAATTCCTAAATAATTAAGACACTATTATATGTGTGACAACTAACAAGTTGCGGAAGAGTGCATGTAAAGTTTATAACCTAAACCCTTACGTAAAACCAACAAACCAAAGTAATTATATTACTAATTTTGTTGCTAGATATAGGTGTATCTAATAAACTACTTTTGTGTCAGCTTGAGTTCATTCTTTTACTGCCTCTCAGTATACTATGACCAAGTAACAAGCACACGAGGACTACATAGTATCAACAAATGTATAGTTAAATTAACAAAATAAAATATAATACAAGTTTTTATTACAAATGATCTTTGAAATTGACATATCACATCAACATGGTATCTGAAAATAAAAATCGATAAATGTAATCCCTGAATATGAATGCCTCAAATCAATGACATCTGTCTGTCTATTTTTCGTTAAATATTATGTTAATTTCCTGGCACGACACATTTGTTGCTCCACATGCCTAATTAAATAGCACCACATGGGTTAAGAAATAATAATGGAATAATTTCATAAACTAATTAAAATTCTGAAAATTCCAACCAATAAAAAAATAACATTTAAAAAGTAATTTGTGTAAAAAATCATGAATTGGGTATAGAAGACCTTATCAAAGGAACTTTTTTTCGATGATATCCAAGAAAAAGCTTGAGATCTCATAGCTTTTTGAAAAATTTCCTCTGGTTCTTCGTTGGAGAAGGTTATCGTGGGTTGAGTTTGGACGAGAGAAGCTGTCGCATGCATGGCGTTTGGAGAAAGCGAGGTGCTCGAGTAGGGTTGCACATTTGGAGGAGTTGCGTGGGTCATCCTTTCTTGAATCTACAGGGGAGCTCTAAGAATATACAAGTTCGTCACAGATCGATTAGACGTGAGTTTTATCTTCGTACGAAAGAAGTGGAGGACGCCGGAGCACGCCACTACTTGAGCTACAAACTTTTTTAAATTTTTTTATCAATACATAGAGACTGGTGGTTCTCAGTCAAGGTTTGGCCATCCTTTTTACCTTCCTTCTATCCTCTAAAATCCACATATTGAGATGATAATATTGAATAATAAATAAAGAAAAAGAAAAAAGGATGGCCAATGAAATATGAACAGGGCCTTTGGGACCAAGAAAGCAACTTATATTTGATTAGATGGAAATGCTAAAGAACACGTATTATATAATTTATATTTAGATAGTATTTATAAATTTTGTTTAGTAAGTTATTTGTGATGTCGACAAGCAAATTAAATAACCAAAAAGAAAGAAAAGAATATTTTCTAAAAGACAATAAAGAAAAAGAAGTAATTGTAAAAAGTTAAAAGGCATGCATGCGATGCGATGCGTTCCAGAAGTCATTCGGGATATATGTTGTAAATAGACGGTTCGATTATGTCGACATATTTGCGGGACTTTGTCAAACAACCCATTTGGTTTCTTGGGCATAAGATCATCTCTAATGGTTTGGTTAAAAGTCAAACATTTTAGCCCGAAAAATTTAGCTTTTAGCCTAGAAACAATTTTTCTGCTCCAACTGTTCTAGCCTAAAAATTTAGCTCATGATTATCAAAGAATAAACTTAGGCTATTTTTTTCTTAAATTAAATTTAAAAAAAAATATGTTGACTATCGTAAATTAATTTTATGAACATTTTAATCTAAAAAAAATTAAATTCCGATAAATATTTCCACTCGGTTTGGTGGAGTCCACACCAATTTTTGGGCTAAATTCTGGGGGGAATTTGGCCTTGGTTTAACATTTAGCATTTAGCCCAAATTTTCCCCTTGCGTTAGATTGAGTTTGGGGAAAATTTTTGGGGAGTAATTTAGTTTTTAGCCCACCATTGGAGATGGTCTAAGAGTAACATTTATCGAGTGTTGTTGATATATGTCTAGCAAAGATTTTCAACAAACACTAGTGGGCACAAATGGCATACATACCATACACTTGGAGGTCCCCTGAAAACTTTCACATAATTATTTCCCAACCTCTTTGTAGTCATAGGACCACCTTCTCCCAATATGCATCTGTGTTCAAATCTTCTGTACTCATTTTGATTGTATTATCTATGTTGTCTCTGTCATTTGTTGTTACTAAACTTAACATTCCTGAGCTTTGTTGTCATAAACTTAATATTTTTAATCAATAATAGATATCATAGAATGAGTGCAAAGTTCATACAGCCACATATTTTTATTGTTTCACTCAAATTATAATTTCACCTATTTTATATTAATAGGTTTTAAAAGTAAGATATATTAACTCGACCGTCGACTTTTATTATAAAACATAATAGTACATAAATTCGTGTTTCTAGTACTTTACTAAACCAATTAAATAATAGGGATTTAATATAAATTTTTGACCAATTGTGAGGACAAGGAGCACCGTATGCAACTGCAAGAATGGCGAGAGCTCCATATGTTCCCCCACCACAATGCCTTTTCTCCCATTTGCAGCCTCCCCAGAACCAGATCGATTCCATATCTCGGGAATAATCAAAAGACATCACATGATCTTCTCTAAACACTTTTTTTTTTTTTTTTGTAGATCTCAACCAAATTAAAAAATAAAAAAAAAAAAATTTTCCTTTTGAATTATGCAAAATTCGAATCCATTTATAAAAATAATATGCTGTAATATTAGTAAAATAATATAGAAAATAAATAATAAGCTATATTAAGTTGGATAATCACTTAGTATTATAGTGTAGTATTCCTCTTCACTTGTAAGTGAGAGGTCTTAGGTTTAAGTAGAACCAGACAAGGACTCGGGGCGGGAGGAAGACTTATTTCCCTGGATTCTCCGCCTGAATGGACATTCGAATTTTTCTTGCAAATGACAGAGTTGAATCACATTATTATGACAAATTCATTGTAAGACTTATTCACCACCGTCTTAGTGTAAATACAATCGTTTGGTTAAAAATATAAAAGTTGGATTGAATAGTTATTGAATCATATAAGTTTTAATTCATTTTCAAATCTCTATAATCATTTTCGAACTTTTATATTCGGTAGCTTATACACTAGCTCGTTTTGCTCTCTATTGTGGAGACAATTGTACTTGGTTTGATGAACATACTACTCTAATCGGTGATCTTTTTGTGTGGGGGATATTTCATTTCTTTGTACTAATTAGCTTTTTCGTAGCTTGAATGAAATAGATGATACTAAAAAGATCATATTTCTAAATTAAATTTGCAAAATACGTGGATTTTCTCCACTAAAATTATCATTTATCAAAAAAAATAGAATCCAATGCACTTAGACATACCGTGTGCAGAATAATGCGTTATAAAATTCCCAAAGAAATTGGTTACGGAAGAATTAACAAATTACCCGCTAATCTCTTAAACAAACTAATTAATTTGTTAATCTTCGCAGAGAATATCTCTGCAACGTTTTTAATTATTTAAAAATAAAAAATAAATTCTTAGCAAAACGGGGGGCTGATAGTAAATTGGAAAAAGTATTACAGCGTACGTGGAACGTGCTAGCGCGCCCGCGTGTCAAGACGGAACTACGTGGCAGACTGAGACAGATTCACTGGTCTGACAAGTTGTCAGATAAAACGGTCCCCTTTTTCGCCGTTTCATATTTTATTGGTTGGCGCGTGACTGCGTCTCTGCGGGCTCCTCGGCCCATAGCTTGGCGCCGAAACCGTTGGTAACTCAAACCGTCGAACGGAAATCTCTTAACCTGCGCACCCACAGTTTATTCTAACCAAACCCGAGCTGTTTACTCTGGTTAGGTTAAACCTTTTTGCTGAATGGTCCCCAAACTTTTTGGTATTTGACCTTTTATTGCAAATGTATCCTTCGTCTTTAAGGAATCTTTTGTTTATGTGGCTAATTAAAATTAGGGAGATACTTTGTACTTGATCAAAAGCTTTAAAGGAATAAATTCGAATTCGTTTGTCTAGAAAAAATCACATGCGTGAATGAATAATCTTTTAATTTCTTTTGCTTGCGCTTTATGCTAATAAAAAACTATCAGTAATTAACGACTCGTTTGAAAGTGCTTTCAAAATGATTAAAAGTGTTTTTGATAAAAATGTTAATAGAACAAATCTTCGGTCAAAACACAAGTGAAATTTGAAAAAACACTTCAAATGCTTTTGAACCTAAAAATATTCCTCTAAAAGTTTTTTCAGTCGTTTTAAAAGCATTTATAAACCAATCCTAATTAATTGCATTAGAGAATTATACAAGTTAAATTATTTCCATCTATGCAAGGGCAATGTAAATGTCGCCCTCTCTAAATCGCATACTATCTATATGAGAACGTTAGAACGAATAAACGTAAGTAGTAAGCTTGAAATTTCATATAATACTGTGAAAATCGTGCATTTTGATTATATGAAAAATTGTGTTGTATACAATCGTTATGGACAAAAAATTGTTACTCTCTTTTTAATTAGTCAATAGTTAACAGATATATTGTTGAACTTAACTGCGTAAGTCTGAACCGCTTAAAAATTGTGTGGCATGCATTGATGTGAAAACTCATTTAGAAATCCATAGCATTATATGGAAACGAAAAATTACAAATTAATTACAATAACTAACACGCGTGGCAGTCGTAGTGCCCACAACACAAATAACCGAAAAAATAGGGGTACAAGTGCGAATATAATAAAAACTATCGAAATATTAAAAGGAAAATATCGCGGGAGATGAAGCATTTTCTCCTCCCCGTTCACCTATAAATACATAGCTCGAGTAAAGCTAGGTTTGAACAATTGGGCAGCGAAACGCAGCTTACAAGAAAAAAAAAACCTCTCTCTCTTTCTCTCTCCTCGGCTCTTTTTACTTTCTCTCTCTAAAACCTCACTGGTCAACAAACATGGCAGCTATTTCTAGAAGATCCTCAAGCGGCTGCGGGCCAGTCATCCGCTCCGCTCCACCCGCCGGAAGGGTTCAAAGCACTCAGTTCTCGTCTGCTTCCGCCTTCGCCTCCTCCACTTCCAGCTTCTCCTCCCGCTCCTCCACCTTCTTCAACCGCGCCGCATCCCCCCCGCGCCTCAGCGTCGCCACCGCGGCCCCCTCCTCCCAGTCCGTACGATTATCCTTCGACCGCCCGACCTCCCCCAGCCGATCCATCTCCGTCTCGCCGCGCGGCACCGGCGGCGGCCACCACCACCACCACCACCACACCGCCGTCAAGAGCGGCCGGAATATCAGTCAGCCGAAGCGCACCTGTATGTGTTCCCCAACCACGCACCCCGGCTCCTTCCGGTGCAGCCTCCACAAGAACAACTCCCACGTCACCTCCTCCGCGCCCTACTCGCAGAACCGGCTCAACGCGCGCAGATCCGCGATGACGAACTCGCTCGTGAGAATCGGCGGCGTCGAAGGCGATCTCGTTAGGCGCGCCTTGTCCGCTCTGATCCGCCCCTCCTCCCACAGCCAGAGGCGAAGAGCCGATTTCCGTCCCCGCCCCAGCCGGCTCTCCACCATGTCAAAGTCCAACGAATAATCGGAAAACAATTTTGAAATTTAAAAAACAATCGAGTCGGATTTGTTGCTTTTTATCTTTCCTCTGTAAATTGTTCAGTTTTCCGGCCGTCGAGGTGAGGCGGCGCTCGGCGGTGATGACTGGTCTGGATCCGGCGAAGCCTGTGTGATCTGACCGACTGGTTGACCGAAGTGCTCCAACAGCTAGGGGGATTTACATATGAAACCTTTAGCTGCTATCACTCTCTCTGTATATATAAATACACAAATATTTATCGATTGCCGCGCCATTTTTGTTGGCGACTCCGAGCTTCCTTATGAGCATCAAATTTCTTTAGCACCCCAAATTAAATTTGAAATTAACAGATCGCATTCGTTAAAATTTGGATTCGCATTCCGGTCCATGTCTTCACCGTCTCCGTTTCACTGTTATCCGTTCTGTCATCAGCTGCGTGTCTACTCCGTTAGTTTTGACGCCTTCCGTTTATCCGTCGCCGTACGTTCGTCCCGTTTCACTCCGTTTATCCAGGTTAGTTGTTTCGTTGTTGATTAATTGTTTCGATTGTTCATACTATTTATTAATTATTATTTCTTAATTATGCAGGTGTATATATTTTTCTCCGGGATTTACACCAAATATCGAGAAATTGAATTTTGGAGGGATTGAGAAGTTTGAAGCTAGAAATGCTGAGAAAGAAACCCTAATTTGGAAAGATTGGAGTAAAGGAATTTTATAAATTTGATTAATTGATGCAAAATTTGCTAAAATATATGAATAAAACAATTACTTGATGGACCAAAATTTGCTATAAATGGGCCAATCCTCTTAATCAGGAGAAATTTTTAATTGTGACGGAAACAAAATAATTGGTGGGAAATTTTATTTTTTAAGTTTTTAATACACATATCATTTATATAGCGACACGTGATGTATCACTCTGTGTAACGATCACGTTGAGAAATCTCTTCTTAATCAATCCATGACTATGAAAGATGATTATGGGAGGTAAATGTTCTTAATCAATTGAATTACGGGAGGAATAATATTCTTCGAAACACGGACGGTTGCCTTGGTCTCCGATTGAGCTACAAGTTCCTTGTAATTTAGCTGGTGACTTTAGTTCTTAATCGTCATCTGGTGCGGGGCACCTGAGGGTAGCATGTGAAACAACTCGACAAAACATTAAGAATTGCTAATTAATATTAGTCACCTTAATCATGGATTGTGACCCGCACGTCCTTTCTAATAAGAGATACCGAAATGATTATTGCTTAAAACTCGTATTGTTTTCATAGCTGTATATGATTTTTAAAATTAATTGGAATCAAGTCGGTTCTACTACTTTAAAATTTTGCTTCCTCTTCTTTTAATTTTGGAATATTAGGAAGAAAAAAAAAGGGGTCATCGATGATGAAATTAATTATTGAGGGAGTCCATTGCTGAGTCGAGATTTTCTTCGGATCTTTGTATTTGATGTCTAAAGATTTGGAGATTTTGGCCGTCAACGAGAAAAACAAAAATCCAGACCTTTGGCTTATGTGAAGTGGATCAATGAAATAAGATTAATGAGGACTGTAAGATTTAAAATGAATGTTTTAAAATTTTAGGTCTGTCAACTCCTTACACATTTGAGATGACTAGACCCAACAAACAAGTTGCTTTGGAACAACATTTGAAATTTTAAGACTTAATGAGGACTGTCCGAGATGACTAGACCCAACAAACAAGTTGCTTTGGAACAACATTTGAAAGACAGAATAAGGGCCGTGGTCCCATGGAGAAAAACTTTTATGAAACGGTTCTCCGTCGTTTGGCTTTTAACATTGTAACCGTGTCGTGTAAGTAATTCTTGTAAGAAATGAAATTCCCTATCCTGCCAAACCGAGGAGGCCCCATAGCCCATTGGCACGGCTGTTTTGAATTTTCCACTGCTGTACAGCATTTATCAATAAAGCTAGAAACCAAGAAAGCAACTTAAGTTTGGTCCCTCATGGGAGGATAACGTTCCGAAAAGGAAAGTTTATAGGTTTTTGTTCGCCCACTGGCTTTTAATACCGGAACAAACCCTACCTGGTTTTTCGTTTCAGCACTAAATCGAACGAATTTCTCAATTTTTACATATAAAATTAACCTTTAAATTTCTCAATACAAACGAACAACGAGCACAATATTATATTATCTTCCATGCCAATAAAATTTGCACGTGTTATATTATATCAGCACGGAACGTTACTGTAAATTTATAACGATTTGCTCGTACTATATAAGCCTTTCTTCTATTAAAAAGCGACAAAAATCTGGGAGGATACATAGTACTTTGTTTCATGGATGGAGTTGGTGGTAAGTCTCTAGCATGCGATGAGAGCCTTTAGTGAAGATGATGTTACCCAAAGACGGAAAGGGATCCTTTCCGGATTCCTTCTACCAAATTCATCTAATCCTCAAATCTGAACTCTTAAAATTTGATCCAATGGCTACAAACAATGAGCTTCTTTAAAAATTATAATAACTTTAACCGTTGAATCAAATTTCAAGAGCCCGAATTTTATGATTGAATGAAATTGGTGAAAGTGATTTAGAGATGATCCCTTTCCTCAAAGACCGACTTATCTTGTTAGATAAATACTTATATTATTCAGTCAATTATGCATCTTGACCTAGGAATGAGACAGTAAAGTAAATAGTCAACTTAGATGAATTATTTAAAGGGAGTTTCATGGCCTCACGGTATTAGAGTATGATTTTCTCTTCAATTTTTTTTACCTTCTTTTTCATTCTCTTATATTTGAAAGGTCACAGTTAAACCACGTCAACATTTTATATTAACTTTTTTATAAAAAAAGAAAAATAAATGGAGAATGTGAGACGAGATAATAAAAAGAGAATGAGATAGAGTAGTCCCACGATATTTGTTCGACACTCTGATGGGAGAGCATTCATGCCAGTTCCTATCATATGGCACCATAATCATTATGAAAATGTTATGATTCTTGACTTTTGAATTCTCCATTGATCCGATTCCGCTTATTTCTTTCTCCTACTTTCACCACTTTGATTCACGAATTCTTTCATTTTAAGTAAGTGAATAAAAAATTTGGTGTTATTGTTAACTTGTTTGAATAATTTTTATAAAAGATAACGTTAATGAATCAAACTGTTAGCTATTACAGAGAAAGATAACACCAATATATATATATATATATATATATATATGAATTGCTTAAGGAGAGGGATCCTCATTTTTTTTTAAAAATGGGGATTAGGTGTGGGGCCCACTCCACATCGAATTTCAACGATCCAAACCGTCTATTTTTCAAGTTACACCTCATAGATCATCCTTGCAAAATATTAGCCAAATCTGAAATATTTAAGACATCTAATTGGGTTCAAAAATATTAACGAATACTTTGTTATATAAGAAACAATGAAATTTTATTTTGATAATTAAATAGGCAAATGGTTTCAGATTGAATTGAATTTTTGCAAGGATGATCTATGAGGTGTAACTTGAAAACTAGACGGTTCGGATCCTTGAAATTCGATGTGGAGTGGGACCCACACCTAATCCCAATTTTTGAAAAAAAATGAGGATCCCTCTCATTAAACAACCTGTATATATATGATTATTTTTTGTCGCTGCAGAAAGCATCGGGATATATTTTTTGCATTTTAGTATGTGTTAGGTGCACACACACTGGACATTACGCGTCAGATTCCAACCCAAACTTTTAAACAAAACCAACATCGATTAAAATAGTGAAAAATAAGTGGAGAGATCTAGAACAATTCTATGCCACGTTCTAATTTCCCATAAAAGATCGACAACGGAAGAGAGTTTGAAGTTCCGAAATCTGGAAATTCAGATTTGCTGAATGCGTGCTGACTCGGCGAAACTGGCGTTTAAGGGTTAAGCAACAGACAATGGAGTTATTGAGTCTCCAATAATTGGAAAATTGCAGATTCAAATCCCATTAAAGTTTTAACAAATTTGACTTGTATTATGTAATGTGTGAGTCTGATAATTTTTCACATAACTTGTTAATTCGATATCGAACAATGCGAAGATAATAGGTGCGGGATAACTCATTAACGCGTCAAATTTCCTTCGAAATATCCATCAATAATTCATTAACAAGTTAGGTCGTTATCGAGTTACATGTTAAAAACTCGATAAATATCGCTTGCATCTAGAGATTAGGCATAATAATTTTTTGCATGAAATGTATACCCACAAATATAATTTAAGACAACAAATTATATGACACAACTCATTAAAATAACGAATATGACATAAAAACGACACGATCACGAACACGGCCTAATTAGGTGCATGCAGCTGGCAGCCGGTCATGTGGACCCAGATGGTGATACAAAGTGCAGTGGGGCCCAAGGGTGTGGTTAGGGTTTGGGTGGTGACAAAGTCCATCATTCATTGTGCATGCATGTACCATCCAGTCATCCACGTGGGGTGTTGGAGGGTGACGATCGATGGTGTTCCTGGCTTGTTACATTTGTTTGTTTTGTTGTTTGGCCTCTAGAATTCAAAGTGGGAGATGGGGGTGGATAAGGATAAAGTCTTAAAGATAAGTTCTTGTAGAATTTTCCGGATAGCGATTTTGACACTCCATTTTTAGTCACGGGAATTCGAAATTGAATATCAGTTCAATGATGTAAAGTAGCAAAAGTTGCCAAATTAAATCATTAAATATCAACTTTATTATCAGCTCATGTCACGATACGTAAATAGATACTATCAAGCGATGTTGTTATTGTGACACTCCAGAACTTGTCCATGGTCTTACTGTGCGTTTAGTAAATGCATGAGCAAGTTCTCTTGTTGTGAGACTGAAACTTGAACATAAATAATAACGCCACATTACAATATTAGTATGAAAGACAAAATCTTATCCGACATCATATATGACGAGTGATTTATTTAGCCATAAGACTAGAATATTGTCATAGTGTCACGTGACGATGCAACTGTTGGACTCTAATACTTATCCATTACCATGCACATAGTGTCATTTGTGTTTTGTCTCTTTTCATATAAGCCGATTTAAGGTTTTCGGTTTCATCTTTTGGTTGTTTGCGTTGTGTTATTGTGAGAGGAAAGAATGTAACTTTGTATGTGGTGGGAAACAACAAATCGCTTGCCGGCTCGTGCAAGAGGATTTGTTTGTAAATTGCAATATGCAATATGCAATATGCAATATGCATGCACAGCTGGTGATGCTACATTATTTATAGTTTATATTTTAAGTCGGCTTCTTCACACATTTCTTTGCCTTTGGCGATACCATGTTTGGCTGGCCTATATGTATCTGCTAATGGACATTGTTGTATCAGAGTCTCACAAGGATTCACTGTTTGGGTTTCACTACTTAGTCAATGAAGTATGTAAAAGAGGAGGAAAACCCTTATCGTACAATTTGATCTCTCACCCTCACTTTAAGGAGTCCCAGTTCTAAACCCTAGTCATTGTACTTTATCAAAGACAAACACGAATCTATGTACATTGTAACCTACATTTACATACTAGAACTGAATCTACACTAACATGAACGTAGTCTTAACTTGGAGTGAACCACGATACATCATTGGGTTCTGTGTGCTTTGTGTGCTTTACAGACAAATCTAAGTTGGTCCAAAATCTATCTGATTTTTTGCATCAACATATATCTTTTACTAATTAGGATTTAGTAAATATTGTATATGTGATGGACAATTTTAGAAATGACACGACCTAATGCGATGGACAATATTTATCGGATTAGTGATTCAAAAGTTTTAGTTATCATTGTTCAATATTGGAACATCGATTTTTATATGGCACCATTACACATCGTTAATTGAGTATGATTCAATTTTTTTTCTAGATAAATAGATAATCTAAACTACTGTATAGTTTACGGAAAGAAGGATTCGAACTTGGATGCAAGATGGTGCATTGTCACGATCTACTATCCTACCCTTACTCACATTGGCTTGCTTGTTCCTTTGAGACAAGTACTCTCATATATAGAGGTACAACGAGGATAACAAGCTTATGACTCCCCAAAGCTCTGATCGACGGAGTTTTTTGGCATCTCGATATCGACTCATCGCATCCTGGAGTTGAAGACAGTCCTAAGGGTTTAGTTACTTGCCGATTGAAGTGGCACGCCAGTTCCAAATGACGTTTTACTGCAGTGGTGGAAAACAATAATGCCTATGTACTATGGTAGAGTTTGATCTCTAACGATTTTCTTCTCCCTAACATTTTACAATTTAACTCACTAACACTATCGTTTATCAAAAGAGAAAAGTGACATGACAGTTTGATTCAGAATGTTGTGAGACAGCTCGTTTCTATATACCGTTGTTGTGAATGGGAGAAACTTGGAGCCAACGTTTAGTACGAGAGGTTAATGGGAGGAGAGGCCCAATCACCTTAGGGTAGCTAATGTGGGCTTTATTAACGGATTCAAAGTCCATTCCACCATTACCCAAAGAAAAAGAAAGGAAAAGAGCACAACTATGCTTTCATTATCTTTTCGATAAGGGAGGTGCTAACCACACACTCTTCTTAATTTCCAGCCGTTAGATAGAAAAAAGTAAAAAAGATCAAACAACATAAATTAACAAGAGGTGTATGAACAACATCACCCTTGGAGAAATGATACACACTTACTATTTTTCTCGTCTTGTACACCTCTTTCATTTTCTGTTATCGAATTGAATAAGTCATATGAAATAACAGACAAAATCTAACAAAAATGCGGTACAGAAAAACGATGTGGGGTTATCATATCTCTTGTTTTGCTGACCCCTCTTGTCAACTTCTTTGGAGAAAACAATGGATCTGGTAGATATTATAGAATCATGCAAAGGCAGCTTGAGCTAAAAGCATGTTTGCATTCTTTTTACAATGATGCTCCATTGGGCCACCCATTACATGTGGCCAGGCCCAGGCCTTTTTTGTTTTCCATTTTTTTCTCTTACACAAAGTATTATTTAACTCTTTAACTAATCTAAATTACATGAAAAAAATTTGATACTCAAATGTACAGTGCTAAGAGTTCATCTGCTCTAAAAAACAAAGGAAGATTGAGAAATAGGGCTCGTTTGATAATACTTTTAAAATGATTGAAAGCATTTTAGATGAAAATGTTTTTGGAACCAATCATTAGTGCAAAACTGCAAGTGAATTATGAAAAAACACTTGAAATGCTTCCTGAAAAAAAAACACATAAATGGTGCTTCTTGCAAAAAGAATTTCAAGTTCTGTTAGAACCCAAACAATTTCAACAAAAACGTTTTGTTTATTTTATAAGTATTTCCCAACTAGTCCTTAATTTGTCCAGATTACTATTAATAGCTATGAGAAGACTATACAAATTATGTTGTTCAATGAAACAACGAGTATATAGAGATGCT
The DNA here is from genome assembly GCA_036320875.1 of Cotoneaster glaucophyllus. Classification (NCBI taxonomy): domain Eukaryota; kingdom Viridiplantae; phylum Streptophyta; class Magnoliopsida; order Rosales; family Rosaceae; genus Cotoneaster; species Cotoneaster glaucophyllus. The sequence continues at coordinate 1,122,562 of CM070063.1, forward strand.
AAAACGACGTGCAAATAAAATTTATAAAATATGTGATTATTTAGCAAAGAAAATTGGAATTAGACATGCGATTTGAAGGGCTTGAAACTAGAAAATATATATAAAACTAATAATTTCCTAACATCAATTGATGAAGTAAATAATTTCGATATTTGATTATAATGTCATCAATATTTAATAGTTATGATATTTTTATTAATACGTGTTTTATATTTGATTATGATCGGTTTAGCAGTTAAATTCGATTTTAGATCATTTTATTTAATGCAAGAATGCACATTATCTAGTTGTTAAATATAATCAGACATAATATAAATATATTAAGTAAGGGACCAATCCGGGGTACCACTTGTGGATCCCATCCTATAATATATTTCAACGAGTTGAATTATTTATTTTTTAGAATATCATTCATAGATTATTTTTTTTTAAATCATTAAGATATTTATTTGTAGTAAAGAAAATGGATCTATACACCTTTATAAAAAAAACCCACCTAAACTCTTCATCGTTGGATCATATAGTTTCAAATTTACATGATTTTTGCTAGACATGATATTTAAGAAAGACCTAAAAAACTAACGGTTCATATTTTTAAAATACATTACAAGTTGAACATCACAAAAATATGTATAAAAACTGTAAAAAAAACAAGGACAATACTTGGGTCCTCACCGGGGAGGACCCAATGTACACATGACATGATTTGATTGGTGGGAAGGACAATACTTTTTCTATTTCAGATTTTTTTATTCTACTTTAGAAAAAAGTATTGTCTTTCCCACCAATCAAATCATGCCATGTGTACATTGGGTCCTCCCGGTGAGGACCCAAGTATTGTCCAAAAAACAATGCCACGAACCGACAATTAAGAATATTCAAAGTCATCGGCTCCCAATACGTGGCCTCCTAGGAGTTTCCGAGCAGGGGCCCACCTGTTCTTTCTGCTTTTGGATTTTGGTTTTGGACCACACGATCTGATGTGATGTGACTCACAATTCACAAAGAGGGCCCACCAATCAAGTGAGGTGGCTCCAAGGAATCAGTAGAATTCTCTTCCCTCATATTCTCATATCTTTCTCTCATATATATATATATATATATATATGTTTTTTTTTTTTATTGTCTTTATAAAAAAATCAATATAAGATGTTGACGTAATTAAACCGTAACCGTTCAAATAGAAGGAGGGGAAATGACGAAGAGAATAGGAGGCCTCCTTTCCAAAGGGCATCCTCCTTGCCACGTGCGGAGGCGTGCGAAAGGCTGCAGAGACTTTGCCTGCTTGCAAATGGCAATTATCAATGACGCTTGATTCTCAGCCACATTTCGCCACCTAACTCTTGCGTAATTATTTTTCAATTATCTAATAACTGAGAAAAATAAATTTTAAAAGGAAAAAAAAGAATTTTGCTAAAATACCACCCCACTATTGCAAATATCGGAAAATACCACATAAATAATTTCTTAATGAGAATACACAACTTAGACTCTTCATTCAGTATTGAATTTAAATTCTATTAAGTATTTGCGAAAATTTGACAAAAAAGATTTTGTTGTAAATATGGTGGATGGCCCACTGAAGAATTTGAGGCTGATAATTGAAGTATTAATGTTCACATGAAGACTTTGAAGCATAATAATTGAAGTCTTTACTTTTTACATGAATCGATTTTATTACAGGATAGTTCATGATGTTCTTATCGATCTATTATATGCTTTTGCATCTAGCATTGGGTAGACCTCATGCAATAACTATCCTAATGTTACCGTAACTTTTGTTTCGTTAACTTTGTAAATAATGTTAGAACTGCTGAAGAATTAGCAGGAACTCCTACTAAATAGCCAATGTGGCTGCTCATGGTATTTTCAATGTTGCATATTTTTAAAAAAGAAAAAAAGAAGTGAATATTTGTCAAACTGCTGAGCAGCTAAAATTGTCACATCCTGGCCCGGGGTCCACCATATCCCGGGCCCGCTCCACCACCGTAGCACGATATTGTCCGCTTTGGACCCCTACTACGCCCTCACGGTTTTGTTTCTGGGAACTCACACGAGAACTTCCCAGTGGGTCACCCATCATGAGAGTGCTCTCGCGCGCTACTCGCTTAACTTCGGAGTTCCTATGGGAAGCCAATGAGCTCCCAAAAGGCCTCGAGCTAGGTAGGGATGAGAATATACATATAAGGATCACTCCCCTGGGCGATGTGGGATCTCACAATCCACCCCCCTTAGGGGCCCGACGTCCTCGTCGGCACACTTCAGGCCACGGATTGGCTCTGATACCAAATTGTCACATCCTGGCCCGGGGTCCACCATATCCCGGGCCCGCTCCACCACCGTAGCACGATATTGTCCGCTTTGGGCCCCGACTACGCCATCACGGTTTTGTTTCTGGAAACTCACACGAGAACTTCTCAGTGGGTCACCCATCATGGGAGTGCTCTCGCGCGCTACTCGCTTAACTTTGGAGTTCCCATGGAACCCGAAGCCAGTGAGCTCCCAAAAGGCCTCGCGCTAGGTAGGGATGAGAATATACATATAAGGATCACTTCCCTGGGCGATGTGGGATCTCACAAAAATGGCTATTTAGCAGGAGTTCCTGCTAATTGTTCAGCAGCCAAGCAAAGTGGATAAGGTTAGTTTCATTTTTGTAAATTGCTGGATGAAAATCTAAGTGAGAATTCTGGATCTCTCTCAATTCGAAAATCCCTACATTTGTCTAAAGGATGTAAGCATGCTTGTTGAATCTCGTAAATATTGTGCATTGTTTACCTTATATTCTACTGCGCACATATCGTATATTTCACAACAAATTTAGCATTCAAAATTGAGCCGTAACATATGACAAATAAGTTTATATACGATATTAGTCAACATCTTAACAATTCAAGGGGCATTTGGGCAATTTACCCAAAAAAGAAAAAGAAAATATCATACAATCCCCAAAAAATGGCAAAAGCCAAGTCATAGCTTCCTACACCAACAGATTTCATTCGGACAAACTTATCACCGCCTTCTTCTTCTGCTACTTGTACCCCTTCTTCTTCCCTCTGAGCTGAAGCTTTTTGCTACTTCTACCCACCGCCAATGCCGACACTCAAAGCAGGCACCCGACCGCCGTGGGTCGGCCTAGGAGCGGCAGTGTGGGTGCAAATTGCAGCCGGCAATGCCTACACTTTCCCTCTCTACTCCCACTCCCTGAAGTCGGTTCTGGGTTTGAACCAGCAGCAGCTCACCATGCTGGGTGTGGCCAACGATATCGGCGAGAACGTCGGCCTTATCCCCGGCATCGCTTCCAACAGGCTCCCTCCGTGGCTAATTCTTTTAATCGGCGCTCTCGCCTGCTTCGCGGGCTACGGCGTCATCTGGCTCACCGTCAGCCGCACCATTCAGCCCCTGCCATACTGGTTGGTACGTTTTTTTTTCCTCCGGTTTTTATAAATTTTGTACCTTTTATTGAAAATGTGAGCATATTTTGATCCGAATTCTGTTTGCTTGCAAATTTGACTTAGTGGGGTTTCTACAGAAGCACATCTGCTTATAAGCGCTTATGGTAGAAGTGTTTTTGTAATAAGCATGTAGAAATTTTGAAGCTTTTTTGACAATTTGAGCATATCATGTTGCTGATCCGATTGTTTGCACATTTGATTTGGTGGGTTTGTTTTAAGACATACTTTAGGACAAATCTGAAGTTAATCGACGGTGAAATGTTTTTCTATTACAATTGAAGAGTAATCTGCTGGTGATTTGGAAGTTTATTCAACTTTGACGGTGCTATTACTCACATGCTGCTACTTTTTTGTAAGCTTTTGAATAAATTGATAGATTAAAATTGGTGTGCTTTAATTTGATGTTGCCTTGCTTATTGCTTGGTTCCATTTAAGAAACTCAGATTTAAGCAGCAATTTCTCCGTTTAATTATCTTGTGGAGGTTTGCTTATCCAATTAAATGATTGCGGGCCGATATAGGTTATCTGCAAATGCCATATATATAGAAATTTTCTAACAATTAAGATCTTAAAGAATTAATGATTTTTTCTCTCGTATTGCAGTTATGGTTTTCCCTTTGTGTTGCCACTAATAGTAATGCTTGGTTTTCCACGGCCGTGCTTGTAACCAACATGAGAAACTTCCCTCTAACGCGTGGCACAGTTGCTGGTATTCTGAAAGGTTACGGGGGTCTCAGCGCAGCTGTATTTACAGAAATTTATAGTGTTCTGCTTCGTAATTCCTCTTCCAGGCTTCTGCTCTTCCTTACACTTGGGATTCCCGTTCTGTGTTTCGCTATGATGTATTTTGTGCGGCCTTGTACACCGGCTTCAAGTGAAGAACCTTCAGAGCGTGGCCACTTTCTTTTCATCCAAGTTGCAAGCGTTGTGCTTGGATTATACGTTCTCTCAACTACAATATTGGATGATACCATTTCCTTAAGTGCTCCAATTACCAACACTTTTGTCGTAGTAATGGTTCTACTTCTCATGGCCCCACTTGCAATCCCTGTAAAAATGACATTGTATCCCACAAGAACCAGCAAATCGGGGATGCTTGGTCAAGCGGTTGGGTCTTCAGGTAGTTTGAACAATGAAGAAGGCACTGCAGACAAAACTGAACTACTACTGAAGCCATCTACATCGACAGCGAGCCTGGGAAATTTAAATGAAGGTTATGATTCATCTTCTGACGTGGCTTTGCTTCTTGCTGAGGGCGAGGGGGCAGTGAAAAGAAAGAGACGGCCCAGAAGAGGGGAAGACTTCAAATTTAGTGAAGCTGTGGTGAAGGCTGACTTCTGGCTTCTATTCTTTGTTTACTTTTTCGGGGTTGGTTCAGGGGTAACTGTTCTCAATAATCTAGCCCAAATCGGGATTGCACAAGGATTTCATGATACAACGGTCTTGCTGTCTCTCTTCAGTTTTGGAAATTTTGTTGGTCGTCTTGGGGGAGGAGTTGTTTCCGAGCATTTTGTCAGGTCAGGTAACATTACCTTGTGCCTAATCTACAACATAAATCCAAATGGATGTCCTTTTGATTTAGAGAAACTTCTTCTCTTTGCAGGTCGAAAACAATCCCTCGGACAGTTTGGATGACGTGCACTCAAATTATAATGATCGCCACATATCTGCTGTTTGCTTCTGCCATCAGCGCAACCTTTTATCCCTGCAACGGCATTACTTGGAATCTGCTACGGTGTCCAATTTTCTGTCATGATCCCAACTGTCTCGGAACTCTTTGGCTTGAGGGATTTTGGCATATTTTACAATTTCATGTCACTAGGGAATCCCCTAGGTGCACTGCTTTTTTCAGGCCTCCTAGCCGGGTATGTATATGATAACGAGGCAGCGAAGCAGCATGGTGTTCATCTCTACGGGACAAATGTCTCCTGCGTGGGTCCGAATTGCTTTAGGCTCACCTTCCTGGTTCTCGCTGCTGTCTCTGGCATCGGTACCATCTTAAGCATCGTTCTGTCTCTAAGGATAAGGCCTGTTTACCAAATGCTTTACTCCGGTGGCTCCTTCAGGGTACTTCCAAATACAAACCATTAAGATCAAGGAGTGGCGGGGGGAGCTCAACTGTCTAGAGAGCCATCATACTCAACTCAAGCATATCTCAATACAACTACAACAATCCGAGACGCAAGTCAAACGTTTCGTTTTTAGTTTCTCAAATCCATCTCAGAACCAAAGAATCAACACATGTGGAGGCTCCAGGTTGTTTGTACAATTCTGAAACGCAGTCTTTAGCTCTCCAGTGTATCCTATGAACTATACTCCGCCCTCCGGCATCAATGACGAGTACGAAACCTGTAACGGGTTCCTTCGTTCGGCCTCACGAGGACGTGCCTCATAGGGACATATTAAAAAAATTTGGTTACAGCTTTCAATCCTAAGAAAGACTTGGTTTTTGAGTAATTGTGTAATTGAATGGATGTAGCTGCCGATTAAAGCTGTAGTAGTAGTGTTTAATATTTTGTTGGGTGGAAATTATTGTTGATGTGCTGTTGAAGCAGAATCCTGGAAGTTTGTTGTGGAAATTACTTTTATTTATCTGTCCTTTGATTCTCCGTTCTTTTACCCCATTGAAAACATATATGTTTCAAGAAATTACAATTAACTGATGGGCAAATCAAATCAACCAGTAAATATATTTAGGGCTTTCCATTCCCGTCTAAAAACACGAGGATGCAGAAGAAAGTAATACAGTGAGAAAAAACATCAAACCTGTAGGAACACACACAAAAAAAGAGGGAGTTTTAACGAAACACTCTTGGTACTGTTCATTTTTAACGAAAAACCATATTTTTACCTTTACCTGATACTATTCATTATACTTTTAGAAATGACTTGTAGTTAAAAGAGAAGATTTTTTGGGACTTTTCATTAGTTTCCTAAAAAAATGAACATATATATCATTGCGTCGTCGAGGTACATCCATTTGTGTCTACAATACCCATAGTGTAACTGAAACAGATAGATCTATCTCCGGTTGAAGGCATATTCTCTCGTGTTAGGGCAAAACCAACCAAACCACAAACTTCAAGTTGGTTTCAGATCCTGAAACAGTTGTGTCCAGAGTGAATGATCATCATAATCAACGTCCTCCCTTTCCTTCTCATATGGAGTGCAAAACTTAGGGTCACAACTCTCCCATTCAACTGCCCAGAAAGTCTTGGACTTTTATTTGTGGCCATGATCTTCTCATGCGTTTTTTCATCCAACGGTCCAGATAACTTGGGACTCAAACTTGGAACCAAAGGACCGGTCAGCCTTGGGCTCCTATTTGTGTACATTAACCTCTCATGAACCTTCCCATCCAACGGTCCAGATAGCTGCAAGCTTGGATTATTACGAGCCATCAATCTCTCCTGTACTCTCCCATCCAACGGCCCAGCAAGCGCAATGCTCCTAGTCTTAACAACCATAGACTTCTCATCCTTGGGACCTTGACCTCCTCACTACAACTCTTGTGCTTCCTCAACAAGGCTCCTTTCCAATGCTCTTGATATCGAGTTGGCTCAGCCCGAGTTGCACCCCTACCGTCGAAAGATTCCTCTTTAAAAACCAACTTGTTAAAGTACTTGGATGAGCACTTTTGGTTCGAATGAGCGCCCAACTTAGCCGGGAAAGCGACTTCTGGTGCCCCAATCTGGTTTCTTTCTTGGCAAGTTTGAGTACTTCTAGCCTATGCTTGGCTACAGATATTCCCATGCTGATCTGCAAGAACTCATGGTCGAAGTAGCTCACATCGCCGAGCTGCAGCTGGTTGCGAGACGAGGCCATATTCGTAGATGAGGAGGGTTAAGGCCGGCTTTTGACAGCCATGAGAACCAGTCCATACTGAGCTTAAGCTAAAATGTGCCCGAGGCCTGAGGGGTTATGTTGTTTTGTGGTGATACATTTTGTGAAGGCCAATAATTAGTAATAGGTGGTTTAGTTGAGATATTAGCGGTGATATTGGTGGATAGACCTGCATGAACCTATAAAGATTATCATGATAACATAGCACGCTATTTTGACACATCTTGGCCTGATTTACTAGCCTTGAATTTGTCTTCTTAAGTTGGCATTTTAAAAAAATTTCACCAAATCCAGCTTAAAGATACTGAATGATGGGACATCAAAAAGTTACACTGGCTTTAGTATAACGACTTGATAAGAGCAAGTCCACCCGTAGCAATTGCTCGGGGGACAGTGGAGTTCATTAGGCCTGAGGGCCGGTTGGCATTGCTCCAGCCGTTGGGAGCCCGAGCCCAGGTGGGAGCCCGAGCAAGGGGGCAGTCAGCAATTGACGGGCCTGTGGCCCGAGGCCCTTCTATTTTTTTATTTTTTTTCTGTCAGGCGCGTGCCCCTCACTCGCGAGTGGGGGCGCGTCGCTGACCGAAAAGTCAGAAAAAAAAAAAGGTTTTGCAGGGATGTCAGTTACCGTTGGGAAGCCATGTGGCTTCCCACGGTCCGTTCGATCAAACCCCCTTTAAATAAAAGCCGTCCGATCCAAAAAAAAAAACTGATTTGAAATAAAAAAAAAAAAAGAAAAAACAGTTTAATAATTAAGAAAAGTTACCGTTGTGACACGTGGCACAATCTGGAGTGTTGGAATTCAAATTTTTTTAAATCCAACGGCAGAGATTAATTATTTGATTAAAATTATAAAAAAAAAATGCGAAAAATCCGAAAAAAATTGTAAAAATTATGCAAAAAATTCTGAAATAATTTGTAAAAAATTCTTTTTACTTTTCTATAAATAATTTATAAAATGACACGTGGCGCAACGAGAACGATTTAAAAATTCTTATCCGAATTTACAAATAATTTTATTTTGTATTATTTAAACAAACAAAAAAAACTAATATTTTAATTGCTTATTGCCTGGGGGAAGGGCTCCATGGGTGGAGATGCAAATGGCAATTACTGTTCATTTATGGCAGTTACTATTCATTTAAGGCAGTTACTGTTCATTAGGGTGGATTGCATAGTGAGTTGCCTGGGGGGAAGGCTCCATGGGTGGAGTTGCTCTAAGCTCTCTGTGACAATCTGTTCCCCTTGTGATCCTGTGTGAGGTCAATTGGGAGAGGACTTGTTGGAGAATAGAATCCGGCATTAGTCAGATGAGAAAATAATGTACAATTTATATTTGAGAGTTTATGTACCTAATAAAACCAACACTAAGTAATAGGTGGTTAAGTTGTTACAATATCGGTAATATTGGTGGTAGACTTGCATGAGCCTATAAAGTTTATTAGCTGCAGCCCAAAGGGCACACTTGCCTAACCTCGTAAATATTATACTTGTTTATTTTGTATTCTACTGCACACATCGTCTATCTCACAACAGATTTAACATTCACTATTGATACATTCACACTATACTAACTATGAGCCGTATATTATGAAAAATTAATTATACACGATATTTGTCAACATTTTAAAAATTCTAGGGGTATTTTTGCAATTTTCCTAAAAGGAGAAAAGGAAAAAGCAAATGTCAAATGGAAGAAAGTCAAGAGACGAAAACCGTTATATAAAAATCCCAAATGGAAAATGCCAAGTCATAACTTCCTACACCAACAGATTTCATTCAGACAAACTTCTCACCGCCACCTTCTTCTGCTACTTGTACCCCTTCTTGCTGCTGCTGAGCTGAAGCTTTTTGCTACTTGTACCCACCACCAGTGGCGACACTCGAAGCAGGCACCCGACCGTCGTGTGTCGGCCTAGGAGCGGCAGTGTGGGTGCAAATGGCTGCCGGCAATGCCTACACTTTCCCGTTCTACTCCCACTCGCTGAAGTCGGTTCTGGGTTTCAACCAGCAGCAGCTCACCATAGGCTTAGCCATGGACTTGGACACCTGCAAATGGTTAGTATGTACACTTGGCTCTCCAACCCGAGAGTCATTAGCCACATGTTTCATGTCGAAAGGAGCACAACAATGCATGTATATCTATCCATTACTTGGTGAATAAGTAGATGTGTTGAGCCGCACAGTTTATCCAATCAAAGCATGGTTGTAACCTCTTCATTTTAGTGTTTCCTATAAATAGCAAGCCATTCTATACAATCCCATTCATATTATATCTCCACCCCTCTCTTTAGTCACGTTGCATGCATGCAGTAGTCTTGCATGTATAATATATAGAGAGAAAGAAAAGAGAGTGGAAGAAATGCATGGCGTTAGGAGTGACCAACGAGCTTGTTCAAGTACGTTGAACTTAGCTATAGCGGTGGTAACATGGATCTTCGTTTTAGCTTTGGAATCGAGGTAGGAGATTTTTTGGGGAACTTATCACTATTGGGTATTTGTCTTGTTTAAGCTTTATGAAATATATGTTATACTTAATGTGTTTATAACTGATATATTATTGTTATTTTCGATAATGTGGATGTTGTGATAATGTTGATTATATGCATATATCATTTCATATCGGAGTAGATGGATTTTTTTGGTATATTCAGAGATTGAGTTATGGAAATGGAACTATATTTTGTGTGGTTGAGTTCAACTCTCATAGGGACCAGCAAGGGTTGTAAAAGTGAAGTTATAGGAATACTATGAAGTAGTGGGGACTCTGCGATCGAGAGAAGAACAAGATGACCAACAAAATATAAAATTTGGGATGACAGAGTTGCGGGTGTGAGTTTATAAAATAAACCTTTCGGACCACCGATGCAGTGGTAGAATGCATCAGATTGGATGTGCAGGTTCGCTTTATTTATTATATAAATTAACGGGTTGGGTAATTGAAGTTAAGCTGCATTCATGGAATATAATTTATGTTTGACACCATGATATAATTGATTTGTGTGAGCATGACACTTGGTTTAGCTTGACAATTATCCTTGATAAGACTTATGTCCTTATTGAGTTGTGGGTTCGCTCACCATATACATTTTAGATCTTGCAGGTTCGCTACAAGACTAATGAAGGGTGGACAAGATGATATTGGATTAGATGTGAGGCTAGCATTTCTATTTATTTATTTTAACCCCTGTAAAAGATTAATGAGTTGTTTTAAATAAGATGAATTTATTTTTCACCCCGTTTCAGTTTCTTTTTATCTATCTAATGTTTAGCTCGCATTCCATATTTGGGTTCAATTTTTCTTTCGATCCCGAATCAGGGCGTGACAATTGAAGTATTTACTGTTCACGTGAAGACTTTGTAAATAAGGTAAGCAAAAGAAAGAAGTAATTATAGGAGTTATCTTTGTATTCCTAATATAATGAAAGAAACTATTGCTGCAGTTGGAGAATAGGGTCCTGCATTACTAGTATGACAAAATAATCTCAATTAATTATAGGAGTTTCTATCCCTAATTAATATTACTTGGATCTTTGTGATAAAAGCCAATAATTAGTAATAGGTGGTTAAGTTAGGATATTATCGGTGATATTGGTGGATAGATCTGCACGGACCATGTCTTGGGCCTGGTTTACTAGCCTCGAAATTGCCTCCTTAAGTTGGGCTTTTAAAAGTTTCGGTAGCTCCAGCTTATTAAGGATATTCAATGAATGGGTCCTCGAAAAGTACGTTGGCTCTAGTCTCTAAATGATGACCGGGCTCTTGAAAAGTTGCGTTAGCTTCAATATAACAACTTAATAAGCTCTCGATGTGGGAATTGTTTCCCTTGTGATCCCGTGTGAGGCCACTCATAAGAGCGCTTGTTGGAAAAAAGGATCCTGCATTGGTCATATAACCAAATAATATACGATTTATATATGAGAGTTGTCACCCCTGATATTATTGTAGCCTTGTGTGATAAAACGCAATACTTAGTAATAGGTGGTTACGTTGGAACCATATCGGTAATATTGGTGGTGAACCTGCAGGAGCCTATAAAATTTATCAGATGTTGTCCCAAAAGCACACTTGTCCAACCTTGTAAATATTATACTTATTTATTTTATATTTCACTGCACACATCGTTTATTTCACAACGAATTTAACATTCACTATTGATACATTCGCACTATATACTAAGTATGAGTAGTAAATTAAGAAAGAAATAAAATTCATAATACGATATTTGTCCACATTTTAACAATTCAAGGGGCATATGTGCAATTTACCCAAAAAAAAAAGGAAAAAGAAAAAGCAAATATCACGGACGAAAGTCAAGACGAAAACGGTTATATAAACCGAAATGGCAAATGCCAATTCATAACTTCCTACACCAACAGAATTTTCATTCAGACAAACTAATAACCGCCTTCTTCTTCTGCTACTTGTACCCCTTCTTCTTGCCTCTAAGCTGAAGCTTTTTGCTACTTCTACCCACCACCAATGGCGGCACTCGCAGCAGGCACCCGACCGCCGTGGGTCGGCCTAGGAGCGGCAATGTTGGTGCAAGTGGCAGCCGGCAATGCCTTCACTTTCCCGCTCTACTCCCACTCCCTGAAGTCGGTTCTGGGTTTGAACCAGCAGCAGCTCACCATGCTGGGTGTGGCCAACGACATCGGTGAGAACGTCGGCCTTTTCCCCGGATACCTTTCCAAGAAGCACCCGCCGTGGCTGATTCTTTTGATCGGCGCTCTGGCCTGCTTCTTCGGCTACGGCCTCATCTGGCTCACCGTCAGCAGCACCATTCTACCCCTGCCTTACTGGTTGGTATGTTTTCTTTCCTTCCGATTTTTATAAATTTTGTAGCTTTTCTTGACAATGTTTAGCTTTTCTTGTTCGTTCTTGACAATGTGTAGGTTTTCTTGTTCTTGAAGATTTGTAGCTTTTCTTGTTCGTTCTTGAAAATGTGAAGCTTTTCTTGATCCAAATCTGTTTTCTTGCAAATTTGACTTAGTGGGATTTTTACAGAAGCACTTCTGCTTGTTTATAAGCGCTTACGCTAAAGTGTTTTTGCTATAAACATGTAGAAATTTTTATGCTTTTTCGACAATTTGAGCATATCATGTTGCTGATCTGATTGTTTGCAAATATGATTTGGTGGGTTTGTTTTAAAGAAAGGTTTTGTAGGATTGGTGATGTTTGAGTTTGACACCACTAGGAGTTACTTTATTCTGTTCTGGAAAATGAACAACATAGATATTGTTGACGAATGTAAGAAGTAGCGTATCGGAAATTGACAACATAAAATACAATGGTTCTACTGGTATCGAGGCATTTTGTGAGAAAACTCACGCGTTCCGTGTTGTGCAGGTGATTATATGTAAGTTGAGGACAATATCGATGTTGATTAGTAAACTATGACAAATCTGAAGTTAATCGACGGTGAAATGTTTTTCTATTACAATTGAAGAGTAATCTGCTGGTGACTCACATGCTGCTACTTCTTCGTAAGCTTTTGAATAAATTGATAGATTAGAATTGGTGTGCTTTAATTTGATGTTGCATTGGTTATTGCTTGGTTCCATCTAAGCAACTCAGATTTAAGCAGCAGTTTCTCCATTTAATTATCTTTTGGAGGTTTGCTTATCCAATTAAATGATTGCGGGCCGATATAGTTTATCTGCAAATGCCATATATATGGAAATTTTCTAACAATTAAGATCTTAAATCATTAATGATTTTGTTCTGGTATTGCAGTTATGGATTGCCCTTTGTGCTGCCGCTAATAGTAGTGCTTGGTTTAACACGGCTGTGCTTGTAACCAACATAAAAAACTTCCCTCTACAGCGTGGCATAGTTGCCGGTATTCTGAAAGCTTACGCGGGTCTCGGCGCAGCTGTATTTACAGAAATTTATCGTGTTCTGCTTGGTAATTCCTCTTCCAGGCTTCTGCTGTTCCTTACACTTGGAATTCCCGTTCTGTGTTTTGGTAGCATGTTTTTTGTCCGGCCTTGTACTCCGGCTCCAAATGAAGACCCTGCAGAGCGGGGCCGCTTGGATTTCATCCAAGTTTCAAGCTTTGTGCTTGGAATCTATGTTCTCACAACTGCAATATTGGATGATAACATTTCCTTAAGTGCTCCAATTACCAACATTCTTTTCGTCATAATGGTTCTACTTCTCATGGCCCCACTCGGAATCCCCGTTAAAATGACGTTGTATCCCACACCAGCCGGCGAACTGGGAATGCTTGGTCAAGCGGTTGGATCTCCAGGTAGTTTGAACAATGAAGGCGGCACTGCAGACATATCTGAACCGCTACTGGAGCCATCTGGTGCGGTTGGATCTCCAGGTAGTTTGAACGATGAAGGCGGCACTGCAGACATAATTGAACAGCTACCGGACCCATCTGGCGTGGTTGGATCATCAGGTAGGTTAAATGAAGGTCATGATTCATCTTACGTGCCTTTGCCTCTTGCCGAGGGCGAGGGGGCAGTGAAAGAAGAAAGAAAGCTAGGGGAAGATTTCAAACTCCGTGAAGCTGTGGTGAAGGCTGAGTTCTGGCTTCTATTCTTTGTTTTCTTTTTCGGGGTTGGCTCGGGGGTAACTGTTCTCAATAATCTAGCCCAAATCGGGATTGCACAAGGATTTGATGATACAACATTCTTGCTGTCTCTCTTCGGTGTTGGAAATTTTGCTGGTCGTCTTGGGGGAGGACTTGTTTCGGAACGCTTTGTCAAGTCGGTAACATTATTCCTGTGGCTAATCTTCGATATATATCCAAATGGATGTGCTTTTGATTCAGAGAAACTTCTTCTCTTTGCAGGTCGAAAACACTCCCTCGGACAGTTTGGATGACGTGCACTCAATTCATAATGATCGCCACATATCTGCTGTTTGCTTTTGCCGGCAACGCAACCTTTTATCTTACAACGCCATTACTTGGATTCTGCTACGGTGTCCAATTTTCTGTCATGACCTCAACTGTCTCGGAACTCTTTGGCTTGAAGGATTTTGGCACATTTTACAATTTCATGGCACTAGGGAATCCTCTGGGTGCGCTACTCTTTTCAGGCCTCCTAGCCGGGTACGTATATGATAACGAGGCAGCGAAGCAGCAGGGGATTCATCTCTACGGGACAAATGTCTCCTGCGTGGGTCCGAATTGCTTTAGGCTCACCTTCCTGGTTCTCGCTGCTGTCTGTGTTGTCGGTACCATCTTAAGCATCGTTCTGTCTTTAAGGATAAAGCCCTTTTACCAAAATCTTTACGCTGGGGGCGCCGTCGGGGTACTTCCAAATACAAACCAACAAGATCAAGGAGCGGCGAGTGCGAGTTGAACTGTCTAGAGAGCCATCATACTCAAGCGTATCTCGATACATCTACATCAACTATCTGAGACGTATGTAAAAAGTTTTAGTTCCTCAAATCCATCTTCAGGACCAAAGAATCAACACATGTGGAGACTCTAAGTTTTGCCATTTGCCTCAACACTCCGCCCTCCGGCATAAATGAGACTACTACGAGACCTACAACGGATTCCTTCGTTCGGTCTCGCGAGGACATGTCGTATAGGGACAGATTACAAAATTTTCGTTACAGCTTTCAATCATCAGAAAGAGTAGGTTTTTGAGTAATTGTGTATCTCAGTGTTGATGTGTTGCTGAAGCAGAATCGTGAAAGCTCTCTGTAAAGCTAGTACTTTATTCTAGGAAACGATTTACTTACACTTATTTTCTCTAACTGCACACTTTTACTTATTTGTCCTTTGATTTCCCGAGAAAAAAGGAAGGTGCGGAAATCACTTCCCTTCTTTTCCCCGTTGAAAACATATAATGTTTCAAGATATTACAACTAACTGATGGGCAAATCAAATCAACCAGTAAATATATTCAGGGCTTTCCTTTCCCATCTAAAAACACAAGAGGAAGCAAAAGAAAGTAATACACTGTAGAAAAACCATCAAACTTGTAGGAACACACAAAACAATGAACATATATCTTCTCATGTTGTCGCGGTACATCCTTTTGTGTAACAGAAGCAAATAGACATGTCTCTGGTCGTACGACATATTCTCTCTTGTTAGGACAAAACCAACCAAACCACAATCTTCAAGTTGGTTTCAGATCCTGAAACAGTGCAGTCCAGAGTGAATGATCATCATAATCAACATCCTCCATTTCCTTCTCATAAGGAGAGCAAAACTTTGGGCTCACAACTCTCCCTTCCGACTGCCCAGAAAGTCTTGGGCTTTTGTTTGCGGCCATGATCCTCTCATGCGTTCTTCCATCCAACGGCCCAGATAACTTGGGACTCAAACTTGCGAACGAAGGACGGGTCAGCCTTGGGCTCCTAGTTGTGTACATTAACCTCTCATGAACATTCCCATCCAACGGTCCAGATAGCTTCAAGCTTGGATTATTATGAGCCGTCAATCTCTCCTGTACTCTCCCATCCAACGGCCCAGAAAGCGCAATACTCCTACTCTTAACAACCATGGGCTTCCCATCCTTGACCTCCTCACCGCAACTCTTGTGCTTCCTCAACAAAGCTCCTCTCCAATGCTCTTGATATCGAGTTGGTGTTGCCGGAGTTGCACCCCTACCGTCGAAAGACTCCTCCTGAAAAACCAACTTGTTAAAGTACTTGGAGAAGCACTTCTTGGTCCGAATGAGCGCCCAACTTAGCCGGGAAAGCGACTTCGGGTGCCCTAATCTGGTTTCCTTCTTGGCAAGCTTGAGTACCTCTAGCCTATGCTTGGCTACAGATATTCCCATGCTCTGCAAGAACTCGTGGTCGAAGTAGCTCACGTCGTCGAGCTGCAGCTGGTTGCGCGTAAAGACGACGCCGTATTCGTAGATGAGGGAGGGCTCAAGGCCGGTTTTTGACAGCCATGAGAACCAGTCCATAGCTTAGCTTAAGCTAAATGTTGTTATGTGGTGATACATTTATACGAGAAGGAGATGATGAGATAAAATGAAAAAGTGGGAAGGAAAATAAATAAAATTAAATGTGGTGGATAAATAATGGGGCCTTAGAAAATTTGGATGGTTGTTGGGACTGGATGTGACATTAGCAATATCCTGGAAGTTGAGGATGAGCAGCTCTTAACGACCTCGTGATCTAGATTCCAAAATTTTCTGTCTAGGGCAATTTAAATTCTGTTTAGATTAGACGTTAGATGGCTGGTCACCTTATCGATTAATTCTGCGGTGATTTTATTTTTATTCCTTACTCTTCCCAATCTCATGTTCATGATTCAACCCGTCTCTGCCATATGCAAATACTTCGTTATTCTATATGTTGTAGTATACAGAACCTAAATCATTAAAACTGAATAGTTCTAGACTTCTAGTAATCAATTGTTCAATGATATAGAGCACAAGTCCAAATTACAATGCGAGATTGGGCAGGTAAATACTAAATACGATTGATGAAAACTCAAAGCTACGGCATAAGGTTATAGGGCCCAAAATTAAGGGGAGTAGTTAGGATATTGAATTGGATAACCTACTACCACTTGATGAAAATCTTTTAAGGCAAAGTTTACCACGCCAGCAGATTTTAGAGAGATTTTTTATTCTGTCCGGAATACAGAGCAGTATGAAATACATTATTATACAAGTAGAAACAAAAAAAAATTCAAATGTTTTTCAAACACACTGAAAAATCTCTTCAGGTTTTAAGGGTCCAATAACTTTATTTTAGTCCCACTCTTACTGTTTTACCGGCTAGATTGTGATAATGTTTCTTCCCAAAAAAGTGATATGACTTGGTTCTCAAAAAAAAGTGATATGACTTAACAACCTACTACAAATCTGCAACATTCTTTAAATCACATTTAATCTTGTCAACCTACCGTTACCTCTTATCCCCGTAGAACAAATAAAGTCAAAGAGTAATGTAGTTTTGGAGAAATTTTTCGAGAACATAATTCAGTACACCTATTGTCATAATGCAATTAGTTGAATTTTTTTTGCAAGTTTTCAACTGATATATATGTTTGTGTGTGTGTATTTTTAACAAATGATATTATTTACACTAAGATGGTGGATGAGTGAGCTAAGTCTCACAATAGGCTAGCAATAATGTGATTCAAATTCGCATTTGGCAATAATCGAACCTGAGACCTGTCACTTACTAAGTAAAGAGGAATACTACTAAACTGTAGTACTAAATAACTACTGATTATATTATTACATTTTGTGTCGTGTGCTCGGTACAATGAAAAATCCCTCGTAGTTTTGGGCAATGGAAGTCATTTACTGCAGTCTACGGCTCATACAAGAATTATATGCTTATAGTTGTTGAACGACAGTTAGAGTTCATCAATAAACAATTTACTCTTCCAAACTTTGCAATTAGTATTTTGATCAATTTACCAAGTTTTTGCACATTAATATAACGTAGGTAAAAAATAAGAGATGACCCAAGTGGATAAATTAATTTATCTAAAGTGGTTCGAAATTGGCAATAAATCACCCAAGAGAGAAACATCAAACTTAAGCATTAAGTATGACGTTATAAAGGGAAGCAAGGCCGATATTTGAGATTTTTCGGATAGCATGAGTACGACACAAACGTGACAATATTCGGCAAGGTGTATAAGAATATTTTCTTTCCTGTTACGTTTTGGGAATATTACAGAACATTTAGGGCTACTTAGAATCTGTAATTTTCTATTTAAGTCAATGTATGAAGTTGTATTCGTTAAATCTTTTATATTTTCGATTTATGTTCTTTCATCCTCATGTTTTCGATAAATTCTAACTCGATGAATTTGTAACCCATCTGATCAATCTATGTGTGGAAAATCGACTGAGAAGACGCAAATAGACCCAAGCCACTAACTAACTTTTGAAAAAACCGTTACAATCAGGTTCAGTCAAAACCCTAGAAGTGCCAACCACTTTTCCCGCTCCAAAGGCGTACCCGATTCCGTACCATCCTCTCTCCCTCTCACCCTCTCACCCTCTCCGAGTTATAATCTCCACTGCTTCCAAATTTGACAAGAAAAATCTCTATCACCCCTTTAATTTAATTCTCTGTATTTTTTTCGCCTCTAAACTTCAACTAGCTCGCCATATACGTCAGAAACCCTAACCCTAAAGACAGTAGACTCAGAGTATGTTTTCACGGGCATCTTCGAGGGGATCCTCAGGGTCCATCCACCGGCTTCTTTCGGATGTTAAAAGCCTCAGCTCTCGTCCTCCATTCAACAAATCGCAACCCTCCTCCTCCGTCGCTTCGTCACCATCTTCTTCTTCTTCTTCTTCACTCAGCTCATCGGTTGACAGATTTGGCTATGGTGGCAGTCATAACGGTAGATCAGGCTCCGATAAAACTTTTGATTTGTTGCTGAGATCCGTTTCTTCGGGGGTTCTGATTCTCGGGACTAGTCTAGGGTTTTCGTATTGGTCTTCTTCTCTGGATCCAAATTCCTACGTTTCTTACGCTGATAATTATCCGAAGGAGGCGGCATTTGCAATCGGCGAAGATACAAACAAAACTCAGTTTTCCCTCTTTGATGGTACCTTGTTTGTTTCCTTGTTTTCTTCAAGTTATCTGTGTATCGTGTTTTCCGAGGTTTCTGTTATGTTTTACCCTGATGGATTTCGTCTCAGTTTCATATAGGAGAAGAAAATTCTTTACGTATGAAAAGCGGCTCCGAGATCAAAGTCTTCCGGAGAAGGTAAGGATCATGCACTCCTCAGAAAATTGATTTTTTATAAGTTGTAATTTCGTTTGTTTGATGATTTTCGTGGTTGCAAACACTACATGCTTGTGTTTTGTGTCGTGTGCTTGTGGTTTTCAGCTATTCGACTACTTTGCATCGGTTAAAAACCCCAACGGAGAGGCGTTTATGACGCCGGCAGACTTGATGAGAGCGGTGGTTCCTGTATTTCCTCCCTCAGAATCAACCCACGTTAGAGTGGGGTCTCTGAGAGGGGAGAAGGTTCCCGGCGAGCAGCAGTGCGCTCCTTCCAAATTCTTTATGCTTTTCGACACTGACGGCGATGGCCTGATTTCCTTTCCGGAGTGAGTACAATTATCTTGATACTACAATGATTCTAGCCTAATTGAAATTCGTTAAGATCTAAAACAACATATACATGTTCATTCTTGATATGATCAGGTTCATCTTCTTCATCAACCTCCTCAGAATCCCTGAATCGAGCTTTACGATTGCGTTTAAAATGTTTGATCTCGACAACAGCGGGTGGGTTAAAATCGCTATCGCCTTCTCGGTCGTAAAAATATTTCATTTTAATGTACTGCTAGTAGAAAACTTAATTAACTTGTTACACTTGTGATTCACAGAGACATTGATAAGCTGGAGTTTAATAAAGTCATGTCCTTGATGCGATCTCAAAGCAAACAAAACACGGATAGCCACAGGCTCAAGGTTTCTGTCGAAGACGGAGGCATACTCGAGTACTTCTTCGGCAAAGACGGCAAAAAAAGCCTAAAACTTGAAAGATTTGTTCAGTTTTTCCGGGATTTACACGAAGAAGTATGCGATCTTTTCTTAGGGTTGTGATTTTGTCATACTATTTTTTCTGTCAGCTGATCCTTTTCCTGTTTCTTTTTCTTCCTCCGTTTTCGAATTTGAAAGATTTTGCGATTGGAGTTTGCTCACTACGACTTCAGAGCACAAGGAACCATATTGGCTAAAGACTTCGCGTTCTCCTTGGTTGCATCTGCTGATAGCAGTGACATAAACAAGTTGCTTGATCGGGTGGACGAAATTGATAACGACACACGACTTAAGAACATAAGAATCACATACAAGGAATTCAAAGATTTCGCGGAGCTGCGTAAGAACTTGCAGTCCTTCTCTCTGGCCCTTTTCAGCTACGGAGAAGTTAACGGGGTGTTGACGAAAAGTGATCTCCAGAGAGCTGCTTCCCGAGTACTCATCTGATCTGTCATTGTCATTTCTAGGTAGCTTCGTTGATCATTAACTAGTAGCTTATTGTGCTAATGCTTTGATCACTTTCTATTTATACAGGTATGTGGCATCTCTGTTTCTACCAATGTGCTTGACATAATATTCCATGTATTCGATGCAAATGGTGATGGAGATTTAAGCGCAAATGAGTTCGTAAGAGTTTTACAAAGACGGGGAGGCGACGCCCAAGAGACAGGCATAAGGGGACTCCTATCTTGCTGGTTTAACTGTGCCGGTAAAGCTTTTGGTCAGAACAACTGCAGCTCTGGTTTCTAAGATCATACATGGATTACCTTCAACTCACGTAACCAAATGTTGTTTACGGCTCTAATCTAGGGTTGGAGGCCGAAAAGATGTAATTAGCGAATCTGGCTGGGTTTGTGATTGAAGGATTATATATCACAGCAGGCTGATCTTTCCAAATTTTTGTAACCCTACATAACCATTACCACTTCAAACTAATACATAAGTGCAGATATCTTTGTGAATTTGGGTACCAATATTTTCTGCTAACCGATTTTGCGCAACTGATACGCATATCATCACAGATACTTAGCATCAAAGACAAGATAAGAAATGCAAAATCTAATCCGAAGATCATAACGTATAGTAGCATAAGAAACCAGTATACGGAAAGAAATTTGATTGAGGAAACACATTCAATGTCTTGACATTGATGGTCTTCATTGGCTATTTACACACAAAAAGACATGCATAAATGCAGTGAAAGTAGACCATATCAAGACTCCAACTGATCCGAAAAAATTCTCTGCGAAAACCTAATGCACCGCTAATCGATCATAGCAACTAAGAGCAACTACGAACAACTACAAGGCAACAAAAGAATTCATCTTCTGAGGCTTACCCGGCTCAAGTGCATGGCGAGGACATCCCTCATCCGCTCGCCACTCTCGTTCACTTGTCCATCGAAAACAGGAAGCTCCTCCTCCTTTAAGCCCCTCACATTGTCATCTGGCATCGGCTCGCTACACTTGATCAGAAAGTTATGCAGCAGACACCCTGTAACCACCACAAACGGCAGAAACTCCGCACACTCTTCCTTCCACTGCCTAGCCAAAAGCTGCCACCGCGCCCGAACCCTCCCAAAAGCTGTCCCAACCAACCCCATTGCCCGATGATGCACCGCATTAAACGCCTTCTCCATTGAACCGAAACTATCCGCCTCATCCGACCTTGCATAAGGTGTTAGAAGCCATGGCAATAGAGGGAAGCAAGAGTCCCCCAGAATGTACTGAGGAATGGAATTCCCATTCCCAAGCTCAAAAGCAGGACCACTAAGCAATTCCCTGGACTCCTCCACACCCAAATAAAGCTTACTCTGCCGGAAAATCGATTCTGGTTTCATGGTGGAGGGCCACCCGGCGGAGACGTCGAGAAACCTTCCCTCAGAATCCACCACTGCCTGAACCAGCAATGACCCATTTGCCCCCAGCAATTCACCACCAACCCCGAATCTCGAAAACCCTAAAACCCCACAGCAATTCGGCAGCGAAATCCACCCGAACGCCGCCGACACCCGTGATATATCTGACCGGAATTCGAACAAGTTCCCCAATTGATCGTTCACCGCCTTACATACGGCGTAAAATGCGCGGCAGGCATCTACGGAGTCGAGCCCGAAGCGCCTTCCGACAGCCTTGTAGCTCGCGCCGTGGGCCAGGCGGTAAATTGAGGCGGCGAGGACGAAATTGGGCGGGATTGAAGGGATTGTGGAGTTGAGAAATGGGGAGAGGAGGGAGAGGAGGACGGAGAAGGAGTGTTCGGACATGCGGAAGGTTTGGGACCAGCGGAAGTCGAAGTCTCCGTCTCCGTCTGCGGCGGTGGCGGAGAGGAAGCGGCTGAACCAACATTCTAAAGGCGGCGTCGGTGGGCGTAATGGCGATTGCGGTGGTGGGTTGGGGAAGCAGAGGAGGGTGGACAGGGAGGTGGAGGCGGAGGAGAGGAGGGATTCAAGGGTTAGGGTTTGGGCGGGAAGGAGGAGGAGGTCGTTTTGGAAGAGGAAGGAGTGAGCCAGTGAAGTGGCGGCGGTTACGAGGCTGACGAGGTGGTGTTGATTGAGGGGCTTCTTGTTGTTGCTGTGGGTTTGGCTTTGTTTCTTGTTTCTGGCATTGCCTTTGGTGGTGCTCGTGGCCGTACCGCCCACTCCGCCGCCGGCAGCCATTGGTGGTCGGACTTTGGGAGTTTGATTAGTAACGAGTCAGATGTTGGCACGCAGTGTGAAAGTGACTACTTTGCGCGAAGTATTATAATTACTGCTGATTACTATGGCGTTTAAACTTTTCTTGCTTTTTGGTCCTTCCTAAAGGAAATAGATCATTTGCAGATCTCTTCCACCAAATTCATCTAATCAATAAATTCGAACTCTGATCTAATTGCTAAAGTTATTATAATTTTTAAAGGGATCCCTTATTTTTAGCCGTTTGATGATCCATTATTTTTAGTCATTTGATCAAATTTCAAAGATCTGGATTGATTGATTGACATGAATCCTAAAACTACATTTTCTAAAGTGGACTTTTTCCGTTTGCTACTTGGTTTTGCTATATTTAGAATATGGAAAAAATCCCCCATAGGTTAAAGGTACTTTGCTAGATTCTTTCATGTAACCTGTTCATCGTGTGACGATTATTTATTAAGATTATTAGTTGATAACACTATTGAAATTAAAACTTAATTGCATGAGAAAATCTTTCATTACTTCTACAAAAAGAAAAACTCTTACTCTTGAGAAAAAAAAAAAGAGAATCGTGACATATTGCTTCAAATTCAGATTAAAAATTTGAGTAACGAATAATTTCTCTTGTGTATTCATGATTCAAATTTTCTCTTTTTTCTAGTGTAGTTTAGAGTAATAGTATTACTTGTAATAAAGAAAGAACTTCAAATAAAGTATGAATATTGCCAAATTATACCTACAAAACAATAAACACATTCAATTTAGGCCACAAAGCCATTACAAAACAATAAACACCTTCAATCTAGGCCAAAACCACACGCGTGCCCATGAGGGGGAGGTTGGCCATTACAAAACAATAAACACCTTCATTGATTGATTGTGAGGAGAATTCTTTACTTCTTTGAGTTGATCTTCAACCAGGAATGTATTAAAGATAGAATTTGGTTCTATCTTTAATGCATTTGACTTTTCCATATCACAGGCTTGGGAGCTTGTGTAGTTGTAGCCAGCTGCTCAAGCCTCCATGGATGTTGAAATACACGTGAGAATATTTGTGTGCCCTGCTCATTTATCGAGGGAAATTTTATCTTTTAGATATTTGGTATTATTTTTGGCTCCACACTCACAACAATAGGAAATGTATTAAGAATGTCAATGAACCTGTTACTGCTATTCACAAAGATTAAGTGAATCAATACACATGTTACTCATCCGAAACCTCATTAGCGGCATCTTCACTATCTGCGTCTGCAACCTGATTCGATTCTTCCTCTGCTTTGGTTTCCTTGTAATCCTTCGGAAGCACGTTACAATCAATGGTCTGCCATACTGGTCTCTCTGATTGGAATGCTCTGTTGGGGAAAAACGCATAGTCATTAGAGCTGGTAGTAACATACATCGCGAAAGAACACACGCCACGAAACATAATGGAGCGGGGGAGGGAGGGAGAGAAGGACACTCACGGGTGCTTGCAAAGTGCGGGGCATTGGATTGTAACTGCATACTTGCATGTGGATACCTCTGTGATTGAATTAATCATAGCTCTGCCCTCTGAGCACACAAATCTCACCTGCAAAATGCCATATGAAGTAAGGACCGGATGGAGAAATGCGAAGGGAGATGAAAAACTACAGAACTATAGTGACGTCATACCTCAGTCTCTCGTTGCAGGTCTGTAAGATCACAAGTAGTCCCGTTTGTATATTGATGAGCATGGTACCTACATGAGCCATACAATCTCATAAATTGTATTCAATCTCTCCTTTCTTATCCGCGAAATATTTCCCTCAAACTTGCCCGACACATTTTTATAAAGGCCAAATTCCATACCTTTGGTATGCGTCTTTTGAGCGTGGATCTTTGAGTGTGGATATGTCAGAGAGGTTCCGGTTGACACCAGCAGTGGCCTCTGCATCATATACACCCAAAACAAACTCCTGAACCACCTGTAATAAGAGAAGAAAGTACCCAATCCACGAGTATTATTATGAGGTTTTAAATTTTCCGAAAGCGTTCCAACAAGAAATGAGAATATCTAAAAAGATGATAATAAGTTAATAACACTAATGAATTGGAAAAGAAAAGGTCAAGAACGTAAAAAATGGAACAATGACACCGCTCCTGTAGCACAACTACTACATATACCACTGTAACCACTACAAGAATGGGGGACTTGTGGGAATGCATCTAATACTGTGTGCCAACCCTACATCAAAGGCCAGGATGACTAGATAAATGTGGAACTTATTTACACTTCCGTGTATATTATCCCACTTCCTCTCGTTGTATGCAGTTATAACATATTACAAAGCATCCAAAAGAAATAAGAACTAACAATAGAAGAATAGAACATTTAAATGTGAGCACTTGAGAGGCACATAAGACAATACCTTATCATCTTCCACATGAATTTGTCGTAATCTCTTGTGATAGCAAAATTCATATGACCACCAACCCTCTTGCTGCATAAAGGAGTTTGTTATGTTAGCGTAGTTCGCAGTAAATGCATCATCAAAAAATTGGGTCACGGTAAACATGTATTATTGTAGTTTTATAAGTTATATAACTATGATAGCAAGAGTATTAATGTCACGGATCTTACTCTGATAAAGCATTGGTCCTCGAGTACTTCAAGCAGTTCATCCGGTGTCTTCATTTTAATTCGTTTCTCAGTTTCCATAATCATGCTGCTAATATTCTGCTGAAGAACTTGCTTCCCACTCTTGGCCTCCTCCACCTTAGGCAAGTAGCATATAAAATTTTGTCCATTGTTATTGGGCATAACCAGAGACTCCTGGCCATCATCCTGCAATATTTTTACCCAATCATTAGATCAAGCATACTACGTATTTGTGACAAGTGAAAAATTCACAGACAAATCAGCGAGGTACACAGATCTTATCCATAATGTGGAACAAATAAGTGACAAAATCATTTGTCTGAGTCCATTATATGATACGATACGAGGCATGGCTTGGCAAGGAGCAAATGTCTAATGCATCGCTTATTCTAAAGTACATGAAGTGTGCAATTTTGGGATGGAAACTGTAAACGAATTGATAAACAATAACTATTTCGAAGCATGAATAAATCGAGCATTTTCACAATCAATTGGAGATTATAAACTTATAAAACAAAGTATAAGTCAAGAAATATTCTTATTAAAAAAACTGGCATCAAATCTTATATATGTGAAAGTTAAACAACAAATACAAATAAAAACAATGGATATATTAAAAATAGAAGTATTAGCTTACAGGATGAAAAGGTGAGTCTTCAGGATGGAATTCAATCCTGTATTTTGGCTCGCGAGAGCTGCGACGAAATGTGCCACCTGCTCATCAAACGACAAAGAATCAAAATGAACTTAAATTTGCAGGACAATATATCAAATTAAACGAACAAACTTTCATCCATCGAGTTGAAATGGTAACAATTGCTATCCAGCCAATTGATCATCAAAGTAGCCTACATCAAATTTGGCCCTTCAAACTAAAGCTAAACATGTATGAAATCTCAGGTACTTTTAAACTAGTTAAGCTAGAAGCTGTAAGCTTTTAACTACTTGCCAACTAACTGAAGATTTCGCCAATGCTTTCGAGCTCGGAAGCTGATTGACAATGATTGGTAGAACACTAAAAACCCAAATCCACACACACACACAAACACACACACACACACACATATATATATATATATATATATATATATGAGAAATTTGCAAAATTTGGTAAGCAAGACAAGATTTTGTAATCAAATAGAGAAAAATGGCAATGAAAAAAAGGATGGGTTTTACAAATTTCAGCCGAAACAATGAAACTATGCAGATTAAGAGGGAAATAGATGGATTTGGGAAGTGGGTAATTAACCTAGGTGAGCTGGGAAGATCTGATCGGCGGAGACGAGGCAGCTCAGAACGTACAAAACTTGAACAAAAAACACCAACACCTTCATTTTTTCAACCTCTTCAGAGAAAAAGAAGAGTTGCAGAAACCAGAGAGAAGCAGAGAGAGAGAGGGAGGAGGAGGAGGAGGAGGTATTGAAACCTTCTGCCGTTGCTACGTCTCGAGGAAGAACCGGAGGGACGCAGCGGGGAAGTGGTATCGAAACCTTCTGCTGTTGGCCAATAAGAAGATGCCGCGTGTAAGTGGTATTGCTTACTAGACTAACTGAGTCGAGAATTTTTTTATTACGACGGAAACACTAGTGGTACACCACGCGTTTTTATGTAAGTGATGAAAAATTTATTTTTTAAGTTATTAACTTTTTAATACACATATCCTACCATTTGTATAGTAACACGTAATGTACCATCTCATGTGCCGATCACACTGAAAAAACTCACTTTTTGTGAAATTGTTGTTGGGCTGCTAAGCCCAAAATCTTAATTTGGAAGATTGGATTGGGTTGGGCTTGAATTTGAAACTCCAAATTGGTGGACTTGAGCTTGACTTTCTCAACTACAAGTTGGAATTGTTCGTACGTACCATTGAAGGCAGGCTCATCGGCAAAACAGCTTCTCTAACGAACAAGTTTTGGGATTTGGTTTTGGATTTCATTCGGATCCAAATTGCGGGGATCTAAAGATCTTTACATTTTAACCATTCATCGTACATTGACTGTCAAAAATTATTTTGAATTTTAAATATAAAATTAAACTCAAATAGTACCTAACAAAAACTAACTGTACGATGTACAAGAGACGGCTAGGAAGTGAGAATCTTGAATCCGGATAGTACCTAATAAAAACTAGATGTCTTCTGCTTGCAGCTTGCCCTCTTCTTTCATTGCTTGGTCGGATCTATTGACTTGGCTTGACAGCAAAACTTACACAAGACACAACAAGGCAAAAAGGCCTCGATCACAAATATTGTAAACAAAAAAAACAAACATTCAAAAGGGCGGAGGGCGGTGGGCCGTGGGCCGTGGCTTCCAGCTTTGCAACACGCTTGTCTTTAACTGCTAACCCTTGTTCAAGATATCTCACTATATTTTCATGTGTTTTAGCTTACTAGTGAGTGATGAATTTGTGATACTGTTACGACAAATTATCAAGGAAAGTTCTTCTCCAAATAAACGTTCAAGAGGGCGGTGGGCGGTGGCTTCTTCTCTTGCAACATGCTTGTCTTAAGATATCTCACTAGACTATCATGTATTTTAACTTAACAGTGCGTGATTAACTTGTGATACTGTTACGACAAATTGTCAAAGAAAGTTCTTCTCCAAAGAAACGTTCAAGAGGGCGGTGGGCGGTGACTTTTAGCTTTGCAACATGCTTGTCTTAACCGCTGACCTTTGTTCGAGATATCTCACTTATGTTTTAACTTAACAGTACATGATTAACTTGTAATAACGTTTAGTCAAAGAAAAGTACTTATCCACACGTGTTATCACATCCTATAAATGTTTTAGAATTATACTTTAGTTTTTAGAGGGTCCCCCAACGGGCTGTCTTTACTCCTAAAGGGCCACTACTTCTTGTCTTCTAATTGTCTGTGATTTTGGCAGTTGAACTTGTCCCGCCATATTTGATTGTTCGTTACTTTCCTTCACATGCCCACTCAGCCACGTGGGCAATACTCTGGCAAAAAGTTGAGGTTGCCCACTATTTCCAGTTTGCATGCTTTTTCTCTTCTTTTTGTTTTATATTTTTTTAGCCAAAATATAGGTGGTGTATTCAATTAAGATTTTAAGGGGATTTTAATTATTTTAATGAATCTAAGGATATTTAGGGTTTAGGGTTTTAATTCAATCGAATTTTAAGTAATTTTCTAAAATTCAAAGTGTATTTAATTAGAATTTTAAGATAATTTATTAAAATTGACACTTATTGTACTGAGCCGAACGGCATACTGAAAAATCTATCTAATAGAAAACTTGGAAATCACGAAAACAAGGGACCCACCATGTTAAATTTTTTTAATTCCCTTATTTATTATTTTGTAATTTCAATATTATATTTTGATAAAATACAAAGAAGATGAAATTGCAAGTTATCAGATTCTTCGTCTCTCTGCTTTTGTGGCGTACACGTTAAGCGGTGAACAAAGGCAAAAATCGTGTCTTCCCACATAACAAAAGGAGCCAACGGACATTGGTCGGTTTTCTTTTCCCCTTCCATTTCTGGCAGCATCCCGTTCGCCCAGAGAATTTTCTCTCGTTTTCTCGGCTGAGATTTTCCTGGAAACGTCGGAGCTTTCATTTCCCAGATAAGTTTCTCTCTCCCCAGAAGCTTGGTTTTTCTCAAAGCTTGTTTTTTGAGCTGAATTGGGGGTCGGCTGCTTCTCTCTCGGTTGGGATTTGTTTTTAATTTGGTGGGCAGTGACGAATCCTGATTTGGAGGGAAAAAGTTGATGAATTTGTTATTTTTATGGTTGGGGAAAGAAATCCCAGTTGAGCTTTCAAGGTAGTAGCTTCAGATTTTCCAGGAGGAGGTTTTTTGGGCGCATTTGGCTTCTGGGAAAAGTGCTTTTCTTTTGCTTCTGGTATTCTGCTCTGTGTGTTTCTGATTTGTTTTGTTGTTGCATTAGTGAATTGTGAGAATCTGTTTTGTGTTGAATTGAGTTTTTTGGGTGCATTTGGCTTCTGGGAAAAGTGCTTTTCTTTTCCTTGTTTACTTAATTGGATCAGGTACCGAGTTTTGAGCATTGAGGTCTGTAGTGAGATTACGTTTGAGTTTTCGGTGTGGCTCAAACGTATTGTATGAGTTGTTGAGTTTATGATGGGGAAGCAAAGTGGAAAAAAGAAGAAAAATGCAGGAGAAAATTCAGGTGATAGTTCGAATCAAAGCGAAGTCGGGGATACTAGCCCGGAAGCCAATGATAAGGACACAGAAGCTGTCATTTCGATGTCTCAAGAACTGAAGGCCGAGGGGAACAAGTTGTTTCAGAAGAGGGATGTTGAAGGAGCTTTGTTGAAATATGAGAAAGCCCTCAAATTGCTTCCGAGAAACCATATCGATGTATCCTATCTTAGGAGTAACATGGCAGCGTGCTATATGCAGATGGGGTTGAGTGAGTACCCGAGGGCTATCA
This sequence comes from Cotoneaster glaucophyllus, assembly GCA_036320875.1. Classification (NCBI taxonomy): domain Eukaryota; kingdom Viridiplantae; phylum Streptophyta; class Magnoliopsida; order Rosales; family Rosaceae; genus Cotoneaster; species Cotoneaster glaucophyllus. The sequence goes on from CM070063.1 coordinate 1,152,016, forward strand.
ATGAGTGTAATTTGGTGCTTGAAGTCACGCCTAAGTACAGTAAGGCGCTGTTGAAGAGGGCAAAGTGTTACGAGGCTTTGAATAGGTTGGATTTGGCTCTGAGAGATGTTGGCACTGTCTTGAACCTGGAGCCAAAAAATGTCATGGCAATGGAGATTGCGGAACGAGTGAAAAACGTACTTGAGGAGAAGGGGTTGAGGGTGAATGACACAGTAATTGAGTTGCCTCTGGATTATGTTGAACCAAGTCATGCTTTGCAGCCAGGGAAAGTAATGAAGTTGAAGAGTCGGAAGAAGAAGAAGGGAAAAAAAGATGATGAGGTGAAGTCCGAGGAGAGTTGTGAGGAGAAGGCTGAGGACAAGATTGAGGAAAAGAAGGCTGTGGACGTAGCTGAGGAAGAGAAGTCTGTGGAAATAGCTGAAGACAAGAAGGATGTGGAAATAACCGAGGAAAAGAAGGTAGAGGTCAAGGTAGTTGTGGAGGAGACAATCAGCAGCATAAAGGAAGAAGGGCCTAAAAGAAGTGTGAAATTGGTATTTGGAGAGGATATAAGATTGGCTCAGTTGCCTGTATATTGCACCCTCCTGCAACTAAGAGAGGTTGTTTGTGATCGGTTTCCAAGCTCCAAAGCAGTTCTTATCAAGTATAGAGACCAAGAAGGTGATTTGGTCACAATAACTAGTAACGAAGAGCTGAGATGGGCTGAAGGATCAACAGAATCGGAAGGGTCTGTCAGGCTTTACGTAGTGGAAGTTAACCCCGAGCAGGATCCCTTCTTCGAGAACTTGGAAATCAAGGAAAACAAGCAACATAGTGTAGCTGAGAATGGCGTGGTAAAACACAAGGATACAAAGAGGCCACCTTGCATTGAGGATTGGATAATCAATTTTTCTCAGCTGTTCAAGAACTATGCCGGGATTGAATCTGATGCGTACTTGGATCTTCATGAACTTGGCATGAAGCTTTATTCGGAGGCAATGGAGGAGACAATCACGAGTGAAGAAGCGCAGGACCTGTTTGACATAGCAGGAGAGAAGTTCCAAGAAATGGGAGCTTTAGCTCTGTTCAACTGGGGAAATGTTCACATGGCCAGGGCGAGGAAGAAGGTGTATTTCACCGAAGATCCTTCGAAAGAATCTATCATTTCAAATATCAAAAGTGCATATGATTGGGCACAGAAAGAATACATACAAGCAGGAACGAGATACGAAGAAGCGCTGCAGATCAAACCAGACTTTTATGAAGGCTATCTGGCCCTCGGGCAGCAGCAGTTTGAACAGGCAAAACTTTCTTGGTATTATGCGATTAGCAGCAATGTTGATCTGGAGACGTGGCCTTCCACAGAGGTTCTGCGACTTTATAACTACGCCGAAGACAATATGGAAAAAGGCATGCAGCTGTTCGAGGAATTGGAAGAGCAACGCCTGTCTGAACTCTCCTGTCCAAGTAGTGTCAAAACACAGGCGCAGAAAATGGGTTTGAATGGAATTTTCAAAGACGTATCATCAAATGAAGCTGCAGACCAGGCCACAAGCATGAGATGTCAGATCAATCTCCTATGGGGCACTATGCTCTACGAGCGATCTATTGTGGAATTCAAGTTAGGACTACCTGTATGGAACGAATGTTTGGAAGTCGCAGTTGAAAAATTTGGGCTCGCCGGGGCTTCACCTACAGATATAGCAGTCATGCTCAAAAACCACTCTTCAAATGATAATGCATTAGAAGGTGAAACGACTCAAAGTTTTGCACTCCGAAACTAATCATTTGCTGCCATTTCTTTTAATTACCTTAGACATTTAAGTAGCTCGTTTTTCTGTTGTTACAGGTCTGGGGTTCAAAATTGACGAGATAGTTCAAGCTTGGAACGAGATGCACGAAGCGAAAAAGTGGCAGACTGGAATTCCATCATTCCGGTTAGAACCATTACTGCGAAGGCGAGTTTCCAGAATTTATTCTGCCTTGGAGCATGCTTGAGCTTCACGGTATCAAGTTTGGGTGCTTGAAAATGTAGCATTGGACTAGACACACTTTCACAACCATATTCCCACGGATTGGGGTAGGCATGATCTGATTTCTTTACATCTTGAATTCGTGCACAAATTCATCGTCGAGTAATTCACAAGTGGCTCGCCGCTCGTCTCTTTTGCAGGTTTTCTTGCTACTGCCCTGTGAACTACATTCAGGCTTTTAGATATGATCTATTAGGTTTATACACAGTGGATCGTTTGTGGATTCAAATTCTGATGTGAGTAGATTGTTCAGAAAACAAGTTCTTTTCATTCTCTTTCGATCGTAAGGAGGGTCGGAGGTGAAGTTGCAGATCTTCATTTTAGTCAGCTTCTGCGTTCATCTGCTTCGCTTTACAGTTTCTGTCCGAATATTTGTTCTTGTAACTGAAGCGTCGATGTCGACGTCGACGATGGCATGTTCTTGATTGTATTTTTTGTGAAATCCATGTTATTTTGGGGTGTAATTTAACATTAATTTGATAAATGTAGTGTGTTTTAGGGGGAAAATTTGTACTGGAATATGAGGTTCATGTTACAAACATCACTTCCTTATTTGTTCTTCCTCTATTTGTTACGTCTGGAATTATTTATTTAATTATTTATTACGCAGGTAAAAGATCTTACGAAAACTCAATAATTTTATTTTTCAAAGAAATTGTTTCTACAAAATGCACTTCAAGATCAAAGATCAACTCAGCCATTTGTTTGGCATTCACATTGCTCCAAATATTTTTCCATCCCCAATTTCGGCACCTTTTAGAGTGACGGACAAAATACATAAAATCTTAGACCTTACAAAAAACGTGACGCAAAACCGAGCTAGTTTTAGGACTCATACAGCCGACCCCACTTAACGGGATCAGGCTTTGTTGTTATTCATCTTAATCCATTTGGGGTTATTAACCTGTACACACAGCTATCCAAGAGCAGATAGCAGGCAATTTACAAAGTATCTTACACAGCTTCGGTCCTCGGATCTATTCCGGCCGAAAGCTGACGAGATTAGGCAGGGCATCAGACTGAAGCTTCCTGATCTCGGATGCAGTCACCTTGCACGATTCCAAGTTTAGCGCACGTAAATTCTTCAAAGGCTTCAAGTGCTGCAATCCGTCGTTGGTAATGCGAGAATTTGAAACGTTCAGTGTCACCAATGCAGTCAATCCTGCATTTTTTCAGACGAGAAAGAAGCATGAGAAGAGGTACAGATGAAATTAAAATGCTACGTTCGGTCGCTGAAATCTGGTTAGAGTTGCAACAACAGATCACTGAAGCAATGCAGCAACTGCTCTAGGAGAAGAAAATAAGAGAATAGAAGCGTAAAATACCGGAAATCAACTCCAAAGAGTTATCGGTCAGGTTGCAGTTCTGTGATAAATTTAGCCATGTAAGACGGGTGAGATCTTTGATATTCATCACACCGGCATCAGTCAATCCTCCACCGCATATTTCAAGAGATTGAAGGTTCTTGAAGTCTGATTTCACCAACAAAAATAAAAGCATACAGAAGTGTGACTTTAAAACGAGAAGATTACTGCTAAGTTGCGGGAAGTTAAAATGTAAAATCAAATCCCCCCGTTCTATTCTGCAAATGTTATAACATACATTTTAAACAGCTTGCTCCAGAATCTGAAATGTGAGCGCCGAAAAGGTCCAGATGTGTCAATCCCGTAAGACCTGCATCAGCAAGGCATAAATTCTTTAACTAGGACAGAAGGCTTCAAGCTTCCACCAAACACACAGTAAGTGAATGAAGCTAAAACATTTGATTAATTTGAGTGGAATTCGATGCTTCTATCACAAGATTTTCTCAACAAACAGCCGAGCTATTCCCTCTACGGCTTCAAAAAACACAAAAATCCTTACTTGTAATAACTGCAAGTCCATCATCAGTAATATGGCGAGAATCCAGATTAAGCGATTTGAGAGATGTCAATCCAGATATTCTTTTCAAGCCACTGTCAGTTACTGGAGTGAACGACAAGTTCAAATTTTCGAGATTTTTCAAACCTGGAAGTGATAACAAACAGCATAATAAGATGAACATGCACCAAATATTACAAGCTGATTAGCAGAACAATTATGCGGTGCAGTTTAACTTTGTACATTAATGGCACCTTCAAAGAATTTGAGCCACAAACTAACAAGGTAGCTTAAATTAATAGCTTCAGCATACTCTATAGCTTACGCTGAACTCAGAAAACATTCAGATCATAACCATGCAACTGTGTGATGCAATGCAATCATCACCTGAGAGATGACGAAGCCCGTTGCTTCCAACTTCAGTATCAGATAGCTCCAAGTTCTTCAAGATTGACAGCCCTTAAGACAGAAACAATACCACAAAATCAAATAGGAGGCCACGTCTTTCGATCTCAAGCATTTCTAGCAAACATTTCATGCTAGTTACGAATGAAACACCATGTCCCACTTCCAAACCAATTTAAACAATTGAAAAAAAACCAGACCATGCAGACTATAACACTGTTATCCAAGTGAAGGATGGTAGAACCAGAATAGAACCTTCCAAATTAGCAAGCCCCTCGTCACCTATCTTACAGGAATCCAGGTTCAAGCTCTCCAATTTTGTTAGACCTGATACAAGCGATAACGAATATAAACATTTGAACAAAAGCAAAAACTTAATATAATATACAGAATAGTTGTGTGCGTGTGTAAGAGTGAGAGAGAGAGAGAGAGAGAGACCTCTTAGATGCATCAAACATGCATCTGTAATATTGTTGAATCCCAAGCTCAAAACCCTCAAGTTTTTAAGTCCTGTAGAAACAGTGTGTAAAAGTCAAGATTACCAACAATTCAGCCACATAAAAACTAAAAAAATCGGGTGAATCGGCAAAAGGATATGGTTACTGCAGCAAACTCAAGATTACCAGCTACTTAGCCAGTTGAAAATATAGAAATTGAGCAAACCCGTTAAACAAATAGCCAGAACCATGTGGCAACAAAAATTGTCACTCACCCGAAAACTTATAGCATCCTTCATCAGATAGATGGCATCTGTTGAGATTTAAGTATGCCAGGGCAACAAGAGCTGCAATAGAAACAATTAGTCTTAACAAAGCATCGGATGCCATATACTTTACCACCTAAAATAACGGAACAAAACTTGTGCAATAGAGACCTTTCAGAAGTTTGTCTTTTAGAAATACTAAAGTGAACATTTTCGTTGAAAAGTTGTAGCGGACTTGAGAATTATTATCAGTGTTATAAACTGAATCATTAGAAAGCACTAAACAGCAAAGATAAAGCAAACCTGAAATTGACTGCAGACATGAGGCTGTAACATTGCATCCCTCTAAATTCAGCATTCTAAGCTTGTGCAAGCCTGCCATGCACAAATGTACCAAAAAACTATGCGTTAAAAAGTACTGATAAACAAGCAATATGAGGTGTATTTGTCGGATGTGTGAGCGTGTGCATCCTACTACACAGACAATTAAGGAGAGGGGACAGCAGAATTTTTTGGTGCACCATGGAAACTAGGGAAACAATATTATACCTTTCAAATAAGAAATGCCGAAATCAGTAATGTTACAGTTGGATAGCTGCAACTCATTCAGGTCAGTAAGCCCTGGGAAGTACAAAAACAAGAGCAACATGAGTTGATCCAAACTGTGATTGTGCAATGAAGAAAGACAGAAAAATTTAATGACAACGCTACACAAATTCATCTAACATTTCAAAAAATACCTGAGATGGCCTTCAAATCTGAATCTGTGATGCTTCTACAACATCTTACATTAAGAGACCTTAGCTTCTTCAAACCTGCAATTATACAGTTACAATTTGTTAACCCCCGATGAATCGCTAATTTCATATACTAAGATCTTTCACTAACCACTCAAACTGTAAACTCGTGACAGTGCAACAGAGCTCATGGCCTCAGTTAGTTATCTCTACTCCTAATTCTCATTGCCTCAAGAAGTTCCATTTAGTTAAATGATCATAATTCATTTTTTAGCAGGACAAACCTTTAAGATGAACAAATCCACCATGAATATCTGAACACCTCTCCAGGTCCAACTTTTCCAAGTTAAGTAAGCCAGAGAAAGCACTCATCCCTTCAGCACCTATTGCATCGCTCCTTTTAAAACTTAAGGATGTCAAGTTTGAAAGACCTACAAAACAAGGTCAGAATAAGCATTCACAATCACATGAAAAGTTTAACTGATATAAAAGACTAAGTGGAATTAGTAAGGAAAGGATCAAATTAAATTAACTTTATCATCTCTAGCAATAAACCGTATCTTTAAGCGAAAAGTTAGCACAATATAAACAAGATAACTGAACAATGCTTAAATTGGAAAAATAGAAAAGATACAACAAATAAAAGACAGAGATATTACCACTTATGAGTTTAAGTCCCTGTTCAGAAACATGGTCACAGTAATTATAAGTTAATGCTTGGAGGTTCGAGCAGCCTTTCAGAAGAGCCAACCCAGAATCTGTTACCTCTGAACCGGAAAGATCAACGGAAAGTAAATATGAACCTTGTGAAGAGATGACACTCATCCAACTATCTTTCACATCAGGGTATTCCCCCAAACCAATATCCTGCAATCACAAAAGAAAAAAGTCTATATATATGACAAAGCCTTTCCAAATTTCCGAATTTCAAGCACCTACTAGCACATTACCTCGAGGGCGCAATCTCTAAAAGCTTCAAGAGAAACATCAGTAAGAGAATTGGAACAGACCAATTCATTGAATATCTGTTGACTAAGATCCCTTGGCAGCATCGAAAACGAGCTATTTTTGTCAATGTCCTGCAACCGATATGCAAATACAAATCACAACCTGAAAATTACTACACAAACAATCTCCTCTCACAACACAGATAACTTCAAGCTTAAATTCCACAGAATGCAAGTACCTGGCATATTTTACGAATGCACAATTCCAAGAGAGATGGGCAAGTCCCTGCTCCTCCTGGAGGCAGCTCTACAGCGGGTCGAAAAGATGAATTCCTCAGCCATTTTGAACTGCTACTCTTACCATTTCTTCCAACCACGACACTGCAAACTTCATCTTCAATGACCGGTTGGTCTCGCTTTCTTGAACAAAGTCCCCCCATCATCAAACTGCGGATTGAACTATCACTAAACCTCACGAAATTCGCAGCAAAAGAACTAAAATTTCCGGCCTATTCCATGAAAGAGTGGGATTGAAATCTTGTTCACCCTGGAAGGTAAAGAACAAAAAGTATCATTGTATTTACATCACAAAAGTTACTACTAAAACGAAAAAAAGGAAAATTACCCGCATCAAAGGCCAACTTTTGCACACAAAAATCTTCACTTTATACGAATAAAACGATCAAACAGGTGCGAAAGTTACTAAAATCGAAAACGGAAAATTACCCACATCAAGAAATCAACGTTTACACAGAAAAATCATCACTTTCTACGAACAACTGATCAAATAAGTACGAAAGTTTAAAACTTTACTCTTGGGTTCTTTCAGTTTTGGTGACACAGTCATATTTTCTCGGATACCAAACAGAAACTGAGTGTAATAGTATCAGAACAGAAATCCCACCGATCAACTAGCAGAGCGAGCTGAGAGAGAGAGAGAGAGATTGGAACTGAAACATTTAACAGAGTGGGGGTTGGAGTTGCGACTTGGCAGGAGGAGAGAGACAGAGGTGAGGTGAGAGACGGACCTCACCCCCATCTGATCTTCGCCACGTGGCATTTGGCGGGGATTAGTCATTCTTTGTCTGCTATACTCGCGACTAGCTCAATTGGGATAAAGAGGTTCGAGGCGTAACAAGAGAGAGACACGCCACTGCGGTCATGGCTTCCCTTCACCGTCGGTCCGGCCCCACTGCGAGCGTCGTTTTCTTCTCTTTTCCGCCGTCGGGAAAAACAAGGCGCTGCCGCGTGGTATAGTACTAGTAATTAGCAAAAGGATCAAACAATGGGCCTACTTAACCGAACAAAGCATAAGAAATTAGGAAGACAAAACGAAGGCTAAATTCACCGGTGGTTTCGTCGCGCTGGAAAGACTCGCAGAGATATTTTAATTTTTTATTATCACAATTATGTAATTTATAAGTGTTAAGAATCGAACTTAGAACGTGCCGTATAGAATATAAGTCTAGAGTTCATCCACTGAATCACCTTGTAAAACGGATATTATATTGTAATGTTTATTGACAATTTGAATCTGTTTCAATGTAGTACATTTACACTTTTTATAGAACGTGTATTACACCGTCATATATTATTATTAGTATATGTGTATAGATGAACACTTTGCTTTTCTCTACTGGACGGATTACTTCTATTTCAGCTCCGCGAGGTTGTTGCCCTCTTACTCATGTGTTATATGCTGATGATCTTTTCATTTTTTGTCGTGGGAATGTTCGATGTCTTTGTTCTCTTTGAAATTTCTTGGATAAGTATGGTTGTGCATTGGGGCAACTTGTTAATGCATCTAAGAGTACTTTTTATCTCGGCTCTTCCTCGGTCCATCGTAAAGCTCATGTCTCCAAGCATCTTAGCTTTCGTTTGGGTGTTGTTCCTTTCACTTATTTTGGGTACCCATTTTTCGTGGTAAGCCAAGAATAATTCACTTTCAAGCTTTGGTATAAACCTGGTATTTTGGACCCGACCCGTTAATATTAGTATTTGGGTGGGTGCTTAACAGGTCGGGTCGCTAACGGGTGGACCCGTTAACAACCTGTTAAATAACGGGTGACTTTGGGTGAACCCGTTAGCACCTGTTAGTGGAGGATGTTTTAGTAATTTCAATAAAATCTTAACAACAAAAAATAGACTTTATGCAAAAAAAAAAAAATAATAATAATAGTTGTTAACGGGTCTTAGCGGGTGAAACGGGTGACCTGTTATCTTAACGGGTCCGGTTCAGGTGACCCGTTAGCTTAACGGGTCGAGTTCGGATGACCCGTTAACTTAACGGGTCGGATTGAACCCGACCCGTTTACAGGTCTACTTTGGTAGACAAGGCTAAAGCTTGCCTCTCGGGTTGGAAAGGTAAACTTCTCTCAATGGCTGGACGATTTCAATTGGTGCAGTATGTTTATCAAAGCTTATTTCTTCATAGCTTTTCAGTTTATCAATTGCCATCTTGCGTTTTAAAAGCATTTTTCTGCTTGCGCAAGGAATTTTATTTGGTCAGGAGATTTATCTTCCCGGGAATTGGTAACAATTGATTGGAGTATGGTGTGTGGACCTAAAAAAGAAGGTGGACTTGGTCTTCGTGATTTAGCTTCTTTGAATTTGACGGCTTTGCTTAGTTTTGGATTAGATGCTTTACAATCCTATTCTCTGTGGGGTTCTTTTGCTCGTCAGCGTTTTCCTCTTTCGCCTTACAGAAATCAAAATATCTATTTACGATCTTCTGTGTGACATGGTTTGAAGCGTGCTTTGCCTATTTTGAATAATAATAGTCATTGGATTATTGGTGATGGAAGGTCAGTTTCCTTTTGGTTTGACAAATGGTTGGATGAGCCTATTATTTGCCCTTCTTTATTTTCGGTCATTTCACCTAAGGTTCTTCCTCGGGTTTCAGATGTTATTGAAGCACAAAATTGGTCTTTGCCAGATTATATTACAAATTTATTCCCTTCAATTGTGCAACAGATTTTACGTCTGCCTTTACCTTTAAATGTTGAGGATGACAAATTGATTTGGGAGACGTCACCTACTGGGAAGTTTTCTTTTTCTTTTGGTTATCACCTTATTCAAAGGAGACATAGTGATTGTGCTTGGGCTAAGGTTATCTGGCAAAATTTTATTCCGCCACAACTATCTATTTTGGCTTGGAGGCTTTTTCATGATAAACTTCCTATAGAGGGTGCGTTACAACGACGTGGTATTTCTTTAGCATCCATTTGTTGTTTATATCGTAATTCTGAAGAATCTACTGCTCATCTTTTCTTTGGATGTCAGATATCTAGGCAGTTTTGGAGGTGGTTAGCATGTCAATTTGGTACATCTTTGCCTCTTTCAGATTCTTTGGTTGTTTTTTGGGATGTCTATGTCCATAAGCCCTTTTCCAAACAGTTGCACAATCTATGAATTTTTGCGAGTCTTTCTACTATTTCATCTATTTGGAAGGCTCAAAATAAATTTATTTTTTAGGGTCGTCCAATCTATTTTCATCGTCTTTGCATGTCTATCAATTCGGCGATTGTTCATGGTGGGAAGTTTATTCCTGGTTATTCTTAGGGTTTTGACACTCGGATCATTTCTTCTTTGGGGATCCAACCTATCTCTCGCAAGGCACCTATTATTCTTCCTGTCCTTTGATCTCCTTCTTGGTTTCCCTAGGTTAAACTTAATACAGATGGTTTGTCTAAAGGAAATTCCGGTCTTGCTGCATGTGGAGGAGTTTTCAGGAATTGTCTTGGAGGTTTCTGTCAATGGATTGGTCATCACAACTCTTTTTTTGCAGAGTTATCAGCAATTATTATTGGTATTGAGTTTGCATTTCAGCGGGGTTGTCATTGTCTTTGGTTGGAAAGTGATAGTTCTAGTGTTATTTATGCTCTTCAATCGTTTGATTTTGATCCTCCTTGGCCTCTTCATACGCAATGGTCTATTTGTTTGGATCTCATTCGGGAAATGACTTTCTACGTATCTCACATATATCGCGAAGGAAATCTTGTTGCAGACAATTTTGCTAACATCGGCTTGTCTTCTCCATCTTTAACATGGCATGATTTTCCTCCGATGGATGTTCGTGCTGCTCTGTTTTCAGACTATGTTGGCTTGCCTAGTTACCGGTTCTCAAATTAATGTGCATGTCGGCATCCAGGTTTGTCTCACTTTTTTTTTTTTTCTCCTAACTTTATGGTGTTGTTGACTTGTTTTGCAGGTTTAGACCTTTAGGTTTGGTTCTAGAGGGGTTAGGTTTCATGTCCCCCATCCCCTCTTTTCTTTGTATTATTCTCGTTTTTTGTTTCTAGAAGGGTAAGGTTTATGTCCCCCCTTCTTTTTCGTGTATTCCTTTCTATTGTCTCTGCTTTTCGAGGGGAAAGATTTATGTCCCCCTTCTGACTAGGTGTAACTTATTTTTTCGTTATCAATAAAATTACCCTCGTAAAAATAAAAAATAAAAAATAAAAAAAAACAATAGTGTAACTCTCACACTTAAAAGTTAGTCGCATGATGCAGATTGAGTTGTGGTCGAATTTACTTGGCGTGGAAGGAGAGTAGTCTCAAACATAAATGATGAACTGGTGAGGTGAAGAAGAAAAGAAGAATTATCCTACAAGAAATGCTTAGAATCATACAAATAATAATCGTGGTTGGCAATGATGTTAACACTAGTAAATAAATATTCACAAGAAACAAGTGGCAGAATCATATGATTTGACATGAATTTCATTTAGATTTCAATTTTATTGTAGGTGGGTTAGTGGAAGCCCCCTGTTTTCATATCAGTGACTCAACCAAGCGTCGGTGCAAGCGGAATGAGAATCAGACATAAAACGAAATTTGTGCAAAACTTTAAATTTATAGGCATTTTGGTTATTTTAGATTAACAAGGGACAAAATTATTGAGAAAATTAGGGACGAATTGTGAAGTTGATAAAACTTTATTAAAATAATAATAATAAATGATAAAACTTTTGTCATCTTGTCAATGTCTTGACCTTATCTAGATTTAGCTAGCAGAAAGACTTAAAAGTGCTTATGAGGCATAGTCTCGTTGAAGCTAATAAAAGTGCTTAAAGGACTTTGGGTTTCATTAAAAGCACTTACGAGCAAAGGAGCTTCCTAAACGAACTCTAAATACAGAACCAACTTGTTGGTAAACTAAATCGAACTTACATGAAATTTGAAACCAAATCACGATGGATCATGCGTTATGATGTGGTGCTCACCAACCAAGATCTCAGGAAGTATCATAACTCAGGGAAAAAGGATTCAATCTAAACGAACTTCGTGGAACTGCTTTTTTAAGGAGTGACAATCACTTGCCAAAAAAGCTGAATAACTCAGGGAAGAAGGATCAATTTAAACAAATTTCGGGGAACTGCTTTTATAAGGAGTGACAATCACTTACAAAAAAAGCTGAAGTACAAATATGACTATAATACACAACAGATCTTCAGCTACACTCGGGGCCATCAAAATTACTATCATGAAGCTACAACAGACCGGGCATTGTTCCGTCCCAGGCCAGGACCCAATCCTACTGGAATGTTTTCAGTTTTCGATTTCCCGTGGTTGTTACTATGGCTGCAATGGGCAGAATGAACGTGACCGTGATGTGGTGTCGAATTAGAATTTACATCGATTGCAACGTGACTGTTGCCGTTTCTGCGGTGAGAATAGGCGTCCTCTTTCTGCAAGTTTGAAGAATTTATATCCCTCATTCCAATTCCCTCCTCATCATGAGCTGGTTCTTCAATGTGTTCCACATCTTCGTTGTAACCCTTGATCAAGAAATCCGAACAATTCTTCCTTATCCCATGATCGAATGGATTTCTGAACCTACCACCTGGGCCTCTAAGGTAGTTATAGCGCATCATGTTTGCCATTTCGTTAGTTGTAATATTCCGTGATATCTGTAACAAGAGAGAGATTATTGACTAACAAACCACTAAGACACTCTTTACATAGAGCTGCTGTTGTGGGGAGAAAAACATCTGGAAATATTTATACTTTTCAGATCAGAACAGAACAGTCTTCGATATTAGTTTTATTCGTTTTCATATTGAGCAACTCAATTTTAAAAAGAAAATTTACCTGAGAAGCTTGGACAACAGTCAAAACCGCCACGCCAAAGAAGAGGAAGAAATCCATTATAAAAAATGAAAGAGCACCCACATGTCTAGTAGCAACAAAATTGATCCATGCTCCAAAAGAAGATGGACACAATGGATCGCTCGAAACTCCTGAAAGAAGAAAATTAATCTCCTTTAGCGGGTTGAAGCACATATGGGCATGCAAACGATTCTATGCCTAGAGAAACTTCAGAAAATAGAGTTGGAAAAAAAACTGGAACATACTCATAAGAGTAACCCCTCCAGTAAACACCATCGCCAAAACTTCCAGAACAAGGAAAGCAAAGAAATCCCACTTGTTTTTCTGTATAGCATGAAAAAAAGAGAAAATAGACTAAACTAATATAACATGAAAAAGTTGGAAAAACAATCCACAACACTAATACTTATGTCAGTGCACCTTGCCAATGCAATTGGATACCCAGGGGCAATGGTGGTCAAATTGTTCAACACAACGATCACAAGTTGGACAGTGCTTTGCACGAAGAGGCCTGACAATCTGATGACAACGCCAGCAAGTATGTTAGGTGATATGTTCTAAGAACATAAAAGGGTCATATATAAGTACCACAGCAGGCAACCAATAGTACCTTGCACGTTGCACAGAGCTGAGACCAATTACCAGCTAGCAAGGCAGGATTATTTATCTCAATCTTCAAAAGAGGGGCCTGTTAAAAAAATGAGAAACCAATGTGTTAACATATGGCAAGTCAAGAGCACATTATGATTCTTATCTATGATATGACAGTCATAATAATAAGCTTAACTGTAAGAAATCTTAAGTGGAACGGCCAGAGATGGATTAAAATATTATGTAGAAAGAAGGCGGAAATAAGATAAGATGAAGAAAGGTACGGTACAAACATCATCTTTCATATTTTGTGAATCATGGACATTCATTCGGATGTAACCTGGATCCTTGCTGCAATAAGAGCAATTAAAAAAAAAAATCAACCAAACATTTAATTAAGTGACATTGCTCTAGATGGCACCATAATATCTATGCGTACATCCCCAAAACGATGTGCATGTGTGCACAAGACAAAACATGAATTATTTCCATCATTGCAGTCAGTCTACAGCCAGCTAAAGTATCAACAAAACTCCACAAGTCTGATAATCAGAGAGTGAATGCTTAACATGTAGGCAATTAGCATCATAGAACTCAGAAATTCTCTATGTCGTACCTGCTGCATCTATAGAACATAACAAGCCCGGATGTTGCTAGGAAAACTCCTAGCCATGCAACTAAAACTGGTCCAGCTGTTAATTTTGGCAGACTTGGTGCTGCAACAAAGTTGGACAGGGGGAGAGGAGTCGGTGTAAGTATTGTATAATCCTCACATTAAGGGCACATACTCAAGTTTCATATAAAGTTCAGGGAAGATACCCGTAATGACAGAATGAGTATAGGTCACCAGGAGCACAAAGATTATAAACCAAAGTAGTGGCGCAAGTCCTAGTTTTGAAATTCTTCCAAGACGACTGTTCCCATCACAGCGTTTGTCAAGCAGTCTTCTAGCATTCCCCTACAGAATCAAATTTATCAGAGCACGATCAGTTCTTTCCATTCTTTCATTTACGAATCCAACTGTATACACATTATATGGAAGGCTCAAACCGGAAAGAAGCACCAAACTAAAAAAAGAAAAACATCTAGGAACTTCCTGTTAAGTCTATAAATAAAACTATAGTAAGAACAGAAGCAAACAACAAAACCAATATTCTCCACTTGTTAGATATTCGGAGGTATTCTTTCTAAACATAAAAGTCCCAGAAAAGAACCGATCAAAAGTTTAAAGGATTCATCAGATCATTGCACAGCTTGAAAACTGAAGTCCTCAAATTCATTGAACAAATAAGAACATTACTAACCAATGTTAAAAGTGTTTGGTTATGGAAAACCTACAAGGAAAAAGGCAACTTGTCTGTGATTCTTATCAGCTGCAAGTTGTGCTGGTGTAAGGCCAGTGTTGTCTGTAACCACTAAGTCGTCCTTCTTTCCAGCCTGTACCAACACTGTACATGCCTCCAAGTTACCCCTGATAGCAGCCCAATGCAAAGGAGTGCAACCTGAAGTCACAAAAAAAGGCAATGAATTAATAATTTTGCATAATAGGTGAAACAAAAGCACATTTCAGCATCCATAACCTAGTCATATAATAATGGAACGGAGATGATACTAACCCTCTTTATCTTGGCGTCCTTTATATGCATCCAGAAATAAAAGAAGACGTATACAATCAGCAAAACCTTTATAAGCAGCCCTAAACACAAAAGGAAAAGAGTGAACAAATTTACATGATAAAAGCAGAAACATAGTGCACATCATGTAGAAAATATAACATATCACTGGAAAGGGGTTGGGAAGTACTTACTATTCACAAGAAATCAAAATATAATATTGTCACGTACCAGTGTAAAGGGCTTCTCCCATCATTATCAGGCACATCAGGGTCAGCATTCCATTTTGAAACAATATGGTACAGGAAAGCTGTCTGACCATATTGAGCTGCAACATGTGTTGTCTGTGATCATATCAAATTTGATCAGTTATGTTTCAGGCTCTTTCAGCCAACTTATAGGTCAAAATGGGGCCTCAAAGCTTTTAGCAAAACCGTACACAAAACAAGCGTGTGAAACAACAAAAATTTGAGTTATCCACTTTCAGTTTAATATTGTTACATTGTATCACTAGATGTCAAGTCTTTCAGTAGCCACAACTGAAGAAAATGATTAGCTGCTGGTTGCTAATATTGGATTTGACTAAAATTGATCAAAATTACTAGCAACACACATGACCTAAAAATCTTTAGTTTATGGAATAAAAATTCCATTTAACAATGCGAATATCGTACATAGACTTGCTGATACTAAGATACAGATATGAATACAGATGCTGGTGACAAGTTTTACATACAAATTTTCTCTCCCAAGATCCATAATCAACAAACCATACTATTTTCTTAAGCAGGGTTAGTTAGGATTGTGAATTGGAGCATGAAGTAAAACTGACCTGATAGCCATACATATCGACAGCATTCACCCGAGCACCATCTTGGAGTAATAGCTCTGCAACCTGGATTGCACCCCGCACTGCACTCCAGTGTAATGCTGTCTGCCCCGTATGATCTGTGGCATTCACATCTCCTCCATGCTGGCATTTAACAAAACCAAGTAACATACTTGATATACAAACTTATCCTGGATAAGATTTTGTCTTCAATAAAAAAAACAGCAACAATCATAAATAACATCAAGAAAAACCAACAGCAACCTGCCCAATGCTAAATTTCACTTTTTTCTCTTACGAAATGGTCATTCTAAAGCAAAAATCTATAGAACGAAAAATTTCCTTTCTCGGATTTTTAGTTAACCAAGTAGCACAGAATTTATCTACAACTCCTCAAATCAATACGAAATCTTGAATTTGCATAACCAACTTAAGCACATTTCATAAACCCATCGAAACAAAGAAAACCCAATTCACCTAACTCCATGGAAATGCAAAAACAAATAAAAATTGGGAGCAGAGAGTGCATGAAGAACCCTCACCTCAATAATATACTGGGCGGCGGCAGTGCGGTTGTTGAGAGCGGCCCACTGGAGGGCATAGTAGCCGAGACCATCGGTCTCGGAAACAGAGCAACCCTCACACTCCACCAATCTCTGAAGCTTCTCCAAATCCCCATACGCAGCCGCCGTATACACGTCGTTTCGCAGACTCTCTTCCCCAATCCGATTGGCGTCGCCATTGTTGTTCGTTGAATTGGCTGAGACGGATCCAGGATCACCGGTTTGGACCTCATCCTCGACAACCTCGATCTCCGACGACATTTTTACGGGCAAAAACCAAAAATTGAGCAGCACGACCGGCGGAGGTGGCGTTTATTTGGTTTCGTTGACCTTCAATTTGCGATTAAATAAGTCAATCGAATTGGGGGTTGGGAATTTAGGGTTTTTCTGCGAAGCCAGCCGTGTTGACTGGGGTGGTGGAGGGAGAGACGGGAGAGAAGAAGCCAAAGGATTTGCCTATGGATTATCATTGGCCAAATTCCAGTATTTCATTTTTGGAATAATTGGATTTTTAGTATCGTTGTGATAATTTTCTGTTAATTGTTAGCAGGTGAGACTAAAAAGACAAGGTTAATTTCATATGAAGGCTCAGGTGCTGATAATTAACGAAGAGTTACATAAAATTTATAAATTTGGAGCTAAATCCTACTTCACTCTAAAAGTTTAATCCTAATTTTTGTATCACATGGGTTATTTTTTTTACTACCTAAAAACATTAGACTCGCTTGGAAACGCTTTTAAGGAGAATGTTTTTGGATTTCAAAAACACTTGAAGTTATTCCTGCATAAAACATCAGTTATGTGCTTATTGTAGCGAGTACTTCAAGTGTTTTTCTATAATTCATTTGCATTTTTACCAAGAATTAGTAACAAAATTATTTTCGTTTTCAGCCATTTTTGAACATTTTTTCTAAATTTTCGTTCGGCATTTCCCTTTCTTTCCACTTTTTATTTATTTTACAAGTGATATTTTAGCCTAATTGCCAAATATCAAGTAAATCATTATTCGAAGTTTGAAAATATATCATGTGGCAAAAGTGAAATATTAAATATTTTGTTCACTTGTATAACACATGAAGATATATCACGTAGCAAAAGTGTGACATGTTAACTTGCACTTGAAAGTATAAGGTCTTAGTTTGATTATTGTGAATGGTAAGGTAGTAACAATATTATTATAGTTAGTTCATTGTGCAATCTAATCCAACTAGGGGTGGATTCAAAAAATTGAAAACCGAAAAAAACTGAACCGAACACCCGAACTGAGATCGAAAAAATCGAACCAAACCGAATTCTTTTGGTTTGTTTCGATTTCAATGGTCTAGAAATCGAACCGAACCGAATTAATTAAATTAATATTTTATTTTATTTTATTTATTTAATTATATGTTTTGGGTATTATTTTATAAACCCAATTTGTAAGCCCAATGTGTTGCCAAACTTTAAACCCAAAATATTAAAAAAAAAACTTTAGAAACTCTAAACCCTAACCTATTATTTCTCCCCCTTCTTTTCTTTCACCCTAGCCGCACCTTACCATATCTCCATCTTCTTTCTTTCTTTTTCTTTTCTGTCTCTATCTTTCATTTCTTTCTCCTAGACTCCAGCCGCACCTTCATTATTCTCTCCCCTTTTTTTCTCCACAGCCGGACCTTCATTCTGTTTTGCTCTTTAATCACCCTCTTCTTTTTTTCTCCCTCTTCGTATTTTGTTGCATCAATAGCAGCCCACAAATCCTGCAAACCCTAAACTTTGCCCACACTTGTCGAGTGAAACCCCAAAGAAAAAGAATACGCTAGTTTGCAGATTTTATTCTATTTTTGTATTGTGGGGTTGTTAGTTATTTAAACTTTGATGTTTATTTTAAGTTTGGACTTTGGAAGACTTGATTGATGAGTCTAGTTAAACTTTAAATGTTTATTTTGATTGTGTTTGATTCTAGTTGAAATGCTTATGTATGATCGTGTTGGAGATATTAAAATTTTAGATTTAAATTTTTTTCATTTTTTGAAAAAAAAAAAAAAAACCAAAACTGAACCGGAAAAAAAGCGAACCAAAAAAATTAAACGAAACCGAATCGAACCTAAATTTTGATTTTGATTTTGGCAAAAAACCGAACCGATTTGAACCGAACCCAGCCGTCCAACCCAAAAGCAATGTTGAATTGAACTATCTCGAATCATTTAGGCCTCGTTTGGCAGCTCGAACTGTACTGACTATTTCAATCGGATATGATAAATAGTCATCGGATAGTACTGACTAAATTAGTCGGACGTTTGGTGTAATATCAAACTAATAACCGTATTATTTATATCGTATTTGGTTGGATACTCTTATTGGATAAGAAAGACTTAAAAAAAAATATTATATTAATGAATGATGAATTTTGAACAATACTGAAATTACATAAAACCCAGATCTTGCTGCAGCCAAACCAGCACAAGCATTGATATTATGAATTCATCAAGCTTTATTCCAGATTCTAGGAGTATATAAAATCGCTCAACCCATTTCTTCAACTGGGTTCGAATTTTCGACATACCCAATTTAGGATCTTTGCAATTTTCAACATACAGATCAACTTTTTTTTTTTTTGGATCTGGAAGAAGAAAAGTAAGAGGATGATGGCAGAACAGAGAGAGAAGAAGAAAAATAGGAGGAGAAGGGCGGAACAGAGAGAAGAAAAAGGACCTGGGATTCAGATGAGAGAGAAGAAGGATGAAAAAGACGAAGAAGGACAACATGGGATTCAGATGAGAGAAGAAGGAGGAGAAGACGAAGAAGGAGAACCTGAGATTCATATGAGAGAAGAAGAATGAGGATAACCTAGGATTCGAAGGAGAACCTGGGGAGTTCGAGAGAGCGAGAGAGCCATGTTTTCAACCCGACTAAATAATACCATGGTTATGGAAAGGATAGTTAACAGGTGTCAGCCGTATAGAATAGGTTGGGCCGGAGTATTTAGTCGGCTGACTATTTAATACATGGGGACACCAAACACCTGATACCATATAATTAATCCTATCCAGTGTGTTATACGGTGTACCAAACAAGGTGAGGTGTATCAAAACTTTTAATTTGTGTGAGATGGGTCAACAAAGTGAATTAATGAAAACCATCAAATTTTATTTAAGTGGTTCAAATTGCATATTTGGGCCTGAGATAATGAGATTGGAGAAGATCTCTATCCTTCCACGACCTTAGCAGTACCCAATAAGTCAACGCAAAATTTACCTTAAGTGACCGATAAAATTACCTAATCAGCAATTAGTCAGCAGATATAAATCTACCGGGGTGACAGTAGAAATTTCAGAGACAAAAAAACCCTAACCGGACAAAGCCTCAGTGGGTTTACCTTCTCCCAGTTGACCAGACATTTTAGCCCGAACCCAGAAAACCCTTCAAAATTCACTGTCCCTCTCTCTCTCCTCACACACACACTTTCTCTCTCTGTATATCTCTCTATCTCTGTCTGTGCAATTTTTGCTCTGATTTTTTGTCTATTTTTGAGGTTTTTTTTTTTGCAGCGAAGAAGATGGGTTTGTGCGCCTCTGAGAAAAAGGGCATCTGGGTTGGCTCTCTTTTGGAAGCTATGGTGGTTGACACTGTCGTTGCTGCTCACAACTCCCTTGCTTTGCTGCTCCTTGCGGTATACCTCTCTCTCTCTTAAATTGCTCTTATTTGTTCATAATTTTGTGCGTGTAAAATTGTGACATGGATTGAAGTGTTAAAGTTTCATGCTTTTGTTGTGTTTTTTACTTTTTACTGCTCGAGATCTAAAAAATCTGCAGCCTTTTTTACTGAACTATTATTTCAGAATTTGGGGGTTTTTTTTTTATTGCTTTTACCAATGGTTTTGAAATTTGAATTCTTTTTTTTTTGTTGATAAATTCAAGGGATGAAATTTGGTAGTTTTATGTATTAGGTTGTTTGTGGGAGAAAAGCCCTTTTTCTGCTTATCTTTCTTTTTTTAGAAAAGCACTTTGTATTATTGATTGTATGTTGTCTTAAAACTTGTATTTATTTTAATCAGGTTCTGGAGAATGTGGGTTTTTCTTGTTAATCGTTCGCTTTCATTCCTTTTTTTTTTTTTTTTTTTTTTTTTTAATGTAGCATTGTGTTAAAGTTGCTTTCTTTTGTATTGTTTGTCGAAATTTTGCGTAGAAACTAAATTGCTTCGATGTAATGTTACAAACTTCTTGACGCTCTTTTCCTAATGTTCTTGGTTTCTTGTTGGTTTTTCTTGTGAATCGTTCGATTTCATTGTTTTCCTATGCTCTTGGTTTCTAGTTGGTTTTAGCTCACACAAATTTTTAATCTTTTTCCTATGCCGTTATTTCTTTTTTAAGTTCATGATTATTCTCCATTTTGTGATTGCATGAATACAATGAGCAGTCATAATTCCTTTTCATACTTATAAACTTGGAACAATAGATTGACTAAAACGACATAATTTAGACCCCGTCATGAGAACAGAGTATTGCTGCAAAGAAATTTGCGCAAACATTGCATATATGGTGTTAAATTTCTGCGTTTAAGATAACAAATCTGCACTATCCAACTTTCCTAACACTGCATAAATGTAACTATTGTTGGGCTGTAGCACCGGATTTTACATTGACATATTTCGGTAGTTTTAGTTCCGAACATCTGGCTAAAGTTTGTTTAGTTTATCATATTATGGACTGATGTAGGCCTTGTATTGGGATTTCTATTTTGTTGTCGACCAGATTTGGTATTGTACCATTGTTGATAAGCTATGAAGTATGTTTTGCGAACTTGTTTTGCGTTGCTGGGGGTCGCCTGCTACATTATGAACACATGCCTAAATGCCGTTTTAGAATCGTATGAACTGGGATATCCATGTTTACGGAAAACGAAAGCCTTGTGTTATTTGTTACTTTCTCTTTTTAAAAGCTGTTCACCAACACCAGTTATCGCTGTTTCAGACTGGGGCACTGATGAATGGTATCAATATGTCACCGGAATTGACTGCAATCACAGGAAGGTAATGAAATTGTTATTCTATTCATCCAATACCAGCATTAATGGTTTTTGAGGGTATAATCGAATCTAAGTTGGTGACTGTTGCTTCCTTCTTCAGGTTTCCTTTTGAAGAACTTCTCAAAGTGGAAAAACCTGGTGCGGAAAACAAAGATGCTAGTGATACAGAGGATGACAACGAGGATGAAGATGACGAGGAGGTGGATGACCCGGAGGATGATGATGCAGGAGATGAGGACTTCTCAGGCGACGAAGGGGCAGATAAAGAAGGGGATCCAGAGGAGGATCCTGAAGCCAATGGCGACGGAGGCAGCGATGAGGATGATGATGAAGAAGACGACGATGATGACGATGGTGATGATGACGATGATGAAGATGAGGATGGAGAAGAAGAGGAAGAAGAGGAGGAAGAGATTCCACAGCCACCTGCTAAGAAGAGGAAGTGAGGAGAGGAGCCAGTCGTCCCTTGCCATTGTGTTGTTTCCGTTTCGGTAAGGAGTTATGAAGTAGTGAGACAGAATTTAGCTTGTCAGTTTGGTCAGAGTAGAATTTACATTTCCTTGTCCTTAATGAACTGCAAATGTTATTTGTTATCGTCTGAGATACATTGTTCTCGTATGAAAATCAGTAGACGTCTTTGATGTCGCGTTGAGAATCTTCGTATGTTATGTTAAACCTCTTCGATCGATTTATATAAGTTTGGGATTCATAAAATTGAAAGAAACCAACTGGTTCTTGAGCTGTCCAGGAGATCGTCGTCTTGAAAGGAACCATCTGTTTCTTCCAACACTTTTTTCCCTCGGGAGCGGGTCTAACATTACTCGCACTTGATGTTGGCGAAACGAAAGATGTGCAGATGAGGGAGATACACACATTGTGATCACCTATAGCAGCCATTCATTCCACCAACAGTTGCTAATAGGGGTGCAACTTGGGTTGGGCCAATTCGAATCCGTTCATGTCCAGCTCGACTTTAAACCCGAACAAGTGGGTTTTTTTTTAGTTATAACCCGTCCGAACTGAACCCAATTTTAACGTGTTCATTGATTGGGTTGAGTTGGGTTAATCATTTGCCCGTCCATCCCAACCCAACCTAACCCGACTAACCAAATCTAATCTAACCAGATTGTAACTCATATCAATGAATACTCATATCAATTTTAACGTGCTTTCTATATTTTTTTTTAATAAATTACCCTTCATAATTACTTAAGCTTTTAGAGAATAAGAGGTTTTGATTAGTCAGCCCATATTTGTAGTCTCTAAATCCTAAAGCTTTATAGTAGATGGATTTATGAAATTAAAGTTAGCTAGTTTTGATGCTACTTGGCTTAATTTTTTTAGGAATTCTTGAAAACTTAGTTGTTACAAGATCAAACTTGAAAAAGTTGAATAACCCGAATCCAACTCAAGTAAACTCTAACCCAAATAAACCCGAATTCAAATAGGAAAACTAATAAAAAGTCCAAAAAACTTTCCTTTTAACGAAAAGTTCTTTTTAAAGGTATAGTGAATAGTATCAGGTAAACGTAAAAATGTGATTTTTCGTTAAAAGTAAACAGTACCGGAAGTGTTTCATTAAAACTCTCAATCCGAATAAAACCCAACCCGAACCCGAGCCCGAATTGCAAAAGTTGGGTTAAGATTGGGTTGACCGTCCAACCCGCCGAGTTGCATCCCTAGTTGCTAATAAGCCTACGTTTGATCTAGGCTGGGATTAGTGCTAAATAGTCCTAGTCCTAGTCCATTCAATCAAACGCGCTCTCAGAGCTTTAGCATATATCATGTTACCGATGAACAATTTACGCTGCAAAAACATATAGTGTGACATTAGTGCAATTTATTACAAACAATGGAATTTGCCAACGTCCTTGCGTTAAGAAAGTATCGGTGACAACAGAACGAGACGATGAAGTTCGGAACAGAAGCAGAGTACAGTGATCTCGAGGATTTGGAGACGTCCTCATCCTTTCCAGTTGCGCTCCGCTGAATAACCTACAAAGTAATGGGTATGTAACAACAAACGTTAATAAAAGGCATCCAGCATTTGCAGAGTTCCATGGGAAAGATGCATATATAGACCACATTCTGCAAGGCCGTCAACGGTCTTTAAAACTGAAAGGAAATGCTCAGCCACAACTTTTGAAAACATGAATTCGCATTCAACCATCAAATCTTGCTTAAGTTTAAAAGAGAAGGAACATGGTTGGCTACAATACCATCAACGAGTATCGC
Organism: Cotoneaster glaucophyllus; assembly: GCA_036320875.1. Taxonomy (NCBI): domain Eukaryota; kingdom Viridiplantae; phylum Streptophyta; class Magnoliopsida; order Rosales; family Rosaceae; genus Cotoneaster; species Cotoneaster glaucophyllus. The sequence continues at coordinate 1,175,623 of CM070063.1, forward strand.
ATAGTCAGACTAGCATCGCTGAGGACGAGGAAGAAGAACTTTGCATATATAGAATCGAAGGTTGATAATTTAGGTTAAGCAAGATATTATGACATTTGCGATTAACAGAAATATTTGAATCTACTAAAACTACAAAGATCAAAGGTGGTGATAATATTGAAAATTGGAAAGAACAACTGGGTTCAAGGGTACCGAGGTTAAAGTTTTAATCTAGGCATGGCGGACCAGGAAAATAGAAAGGGTTAAATTATTGAACTCGTTGTTGCCTTTTTCAGCTCCTTCTAGTTTGAAAGCAAACAACGATTTTCCGCTCGTTGAAAGAAATCTTAAAAACTCAACAATGAAATGATCATACTTTGAATTAAAACTGAGAAGCTAATCCTGCACTAACTTGATCTTTACTCAATTGATCAGACAACAATGCGATATCAGCATTTTAAAGAGGTTCATTTCGTATAATCGACACAAAATCGAAGGGAAATCCATATTCCGCCATAGCCATGAAAGCTTCAATCACTTAAACAACTATGCCATCTCAATAATAAACATCGACACACATGATTCTACCACAAAGTCACCAAATTCAAATTTGTTGCAATCAAAATTCCACACAACCCCACATTGTAAGATCACATCAGAAGTATTCAATCAAGAAAGAACAGAAATTTCCAAACACAATTCAATCACAAAACTTACCACATTCACTCAGTAACGGGCAGCTTCCCAGCTCGAAAAGTCGCAAACTTTGACACTTCGGAGTAGGAATACCGAACCCCATTTTCCTTCAAGAAGTCCTCAAGCACCACCTTCACTCCTTCAGGGTCAGAACTCTCACACTCAATCTCATAACAAGTACCAAAATCATACTTAGTCTCATCCACCTCCAATTTCAAGCCTTTCCAATCATACACATCCCTCACATTCCTAAATCCTCCCAAACCCACAAACCCTAAAACCCCAAATTCCTCTCTCACCCTCCTCAAAACCCTAGACTCCGCGGCCATCAGCTTATCCGGCTCGGCGACGCAGGCCCGCCCGATCGAGTGATCAAGCTCCTCCTCGTCCTCCTCCACTCGGCTGATACCATCGACAAGCACCGCCCGCGCCTTGAGCGTCACGGCGCAGAGAGGACTCCTGTCGGAGAATCGTAGCCGGAGAACGGCTCGGCGGGCCGAGAGCTCGGCTTTGGAGCCGTCGAAAAAGAAATTCTCTTGGCTGTGCGTGGCGACGAGGAATGGCGCCAAGAGGGTGGTGACTTGGCGGTGAGCGGCGGCGTCCGGGAGCCTGAGCTTGACCTCGACTTCCATCAGAGCTTTGGGGATTTGAGACATGAAGGTTTTTTGAGGGCGTTAGAGTTCCGATTACTGAGGGAGGCCGATGCGGTGCGTTTTGGAGGAGGCGTCTTTGGCACGGTCGAGGTGGTGGAGGAGAGTAGTGGCGGCGGTGGTTGTGGTTGTGGTGGAGGAGGCGGCGGCGCTTAGCTTACGAGCTTCTTCGAGTTCGTCTTTGTCTTCGATTTTGAGTTCGATCTTGGTCGGCTTTCTTCTCAGCATTTCTACTCTCTCAAATTTCCATCACTTTTGATGTCCACTGCGTATTTTATACGTTTTGGATTGGGCCTGCTAAGTAGTATTGGGCTTTGCTTCACTGAGGCCCGCTTGGTATCCTTTTTATAAGAAGCACTCATATCATAAGCATTTTTGTATATAGAACTGTTTTTCGAAATTTTAATTGCTTCTTGAAATAAATCTTAGAAGTGCTTTTTGAAGAAGCACATGAGTGATACTTCTGAAAAAAAAAAACGCTTATATAATCAAAATTGATATGTAGTTATTACACATTGCATAATAATTTTGTAAATCCCCTTGTTTTGAATAAAAAAAATGGACTAGGCTGGTTAGCTGGTGGTCAAGTTACAAGAGTTTAGCTTTTAGTCTTTTCATAACCCGAAAAAGCTCACAGAGGTATTTCAACATCCGTCCGTCCACTATCATATGTTGTAAATCCCTTTGTTCGGAAACTTCTTTCAAGTTTTTCTATTTCATTAAAGAATAAAAACTGATTAATTTTAAGAGAACTTTAATGAAAAGGGCTTGAACCAACAAATATTTAACAAAAAACCATCCTAAAATGTTATTTAACCAAAATGACTCAAAGTTTAATAAAAAAAACCATCCAAAACTATTGTTCAAGGGCCAAACTTACAAATATAAAGGGTATTTCCATGAATCTACCATTATTGTCCCTTGAATTTTCAAGTGGTTGGCATTTCAACTTCAAAGTCCACCACTTTTTATGTTCCAAGTCTTCGTACTTGAATAATTTACATGGTCTCTCAGATAGAACTCCATAGCCTAAACACTTGCAACATTCAGCAACTCCATCAAATTTCCATGCAAAATCTTCCTATCCGTAAAATCCCTCTCCCTCTATTTTCCGTGCTTGTTTTTCTCCTCCATTTCTCATCCCTTCACTTTCCCTCGTTGGCTTATAAGCTCCCTGATAAGTACTTCATCAACTGTGGGTCAAAAGCTAATGCCATCTTCAATAACCAAGTCTTCACTGCAGATCGTGATCGTTTCTTCCCCTCGAAGGCGAGCAGCCGTATCAATGGCGGCAACCAGTCGAAACTTCACCTTACAGCAAGAATTTTCGGGCAAGAATCGTACTATAAGTTCGACATCGCTGAAAACGGTACTTATTATGTACGTCTGCATTTCTTGGCTTTCGCCTCTCCCTCAAGTAATCTCTCCGCTGCTCTTTTTGATGTTTCGGCTTTTCCTAATATTTCGAATTCTGGATTCATGCTGTTGAAGAATTTCACTGCTAAGAGTAGTTGTGGCAATTCTACGATAAAGGAGTTCTTTCTTGGCATTGATCCTGGCTCATTTAGGATATACTTTACGCCTCGTGGATCGTCTTTTGCATTTGTAAATGCCATTGAAGTCTTCCTTGCCCCTGCAAATTTCAGCCCTAAGAATTACAAAAGTAGTTCCCCATTAGTTCTATTTACAATTTACAGGGTGAATGTTGGAGGTCAAGAACTTAAGGACGAACTACGGCGAAGCTGGAATCGTGATGATCGTTATCTGTTGAATTCAGACCCTGGAGGGGAAGTTGGACCCTCACAGCCGCTTAAGTACTGGGAGTATGAAAATGATGGTTTTGTTGCCGCTGCTAATTATTTTATTGCCCCATATTTTGTTTACGAGACTGCCAAAGTAATGCACAATGGTAGTAGCAACCCATCCACTTTGTTCAACATAACCTGGTCGTTTAATGTGCGCAGGAACGCTAAACATCTCGTCCGGGCACACTTTTGTGACCTTGTTGGCCAAACTGCCGACATTGTTTTTAACTTGTATTCAAATGGAAACTTCACTAAGAATGTCAGTAATTTCGTGTTTGGCAACCTGATACCTTACTACTATGATTTTGTGGTGGAGTCTAAGGAGTCTGAACTCATTAGCATCAGCATAGGTCCTAACGCAGAAAAAACTTCCACCAACAATTCCTTTCTAAATGGACTGGAAATGTTGGAAATAATGGAGGAGCCGGCACCAATTCCAAATATGAAAGAGCCCAGGAGCGTAAATGTCACTGTTGTGGTTGGTTCGGTTCTTGGAGGTCTGTCTCTTATCTGCATTTTGGTTGTCGGGTTCTTGTTCGGTTTGAAATACAGAAAGGCAAAGCATGTTGAAACTTCGGAATGGTCACCAATGCTTGCATTTGGAGGAGGGAGTAACCACAGCAGGTTCACTGAGGGAACGATTACTGGCTCCCCTATGACTTATCTAAATCTTGGGTTGAAGATATCTTTTGCTCAACTTCAGCAAGCAACGAACAACTTCGACACAAAATTTCTGATAGGCGAGGGTGGCTTTGGGAACGTCTATAGAGGAACTCTATCAGATGGCAGAACTGTAGCCGTCAAGCGAGGTAAGCGACCTGAACATAGTTCAGGTCAAGGGCTTCCGGAGTTTGAAACAGAGATAATGGTTTTGTCCAGGATTCGTCATCGCCATCTTGTCTCCTTAATTGGGTACTGTGATGAAGGGTCTGAGATGATATTGGTCTACGAGTTCATGGAAAAAGGGACCTTGAGAGAACATTTATATGAATCAAATGTGCCTCGCTTGTCATGGAAGCAAAGACTTGAAATATGCATTGGTGCAGCAAGGGGTCTTCATTACCTCCACAAAGGTGCAGCCGGAGGCATCATTCACCGCGATGTTAAGTCCACCAACATCTTGTTGGATGCAAAATGTGTTGCCAAAGTTGCCGATTTCGGCCTTTCAAGATCTGGTCCACTTGATGAAACCCATGTCAGCACAAATGTCAAAGGCACTTTTGGTTACCTAGATCCTGAGTACATAATGACTCAACAGTTGACAGAAAAATCGGATGTTTACTCCTTCAGCGTTGTTCTCCTTGAGGTGTTATGTGCAAGACCTGCTCTGGCTAGGGATCTACCAAGAGAGCAAATAAATTTAGGGGAATGGGGAATGAATTGCAAGAAGAACGGATTGCTTGAACAGATTGTTGATTCTTCACTCGAGGGTCAGATTGATCCTAGCTCGCTAAGAAACTTTAGCAAGACGGCGGAGAAATGCTTGCAAGAAGATGCTAATGATAGGCCTACAATGGATGATGTACTGTGGGACTTGGACTATGCGTTACAGCTCCAGCAAACCGCAAAGCATAGAGAGCCCCACGAGGACAGCACAATCAACGCTTCATCCGAATTCGTACTGCCAAATGTTCAGCGTTTTCCTTCCCATAGCTCTACAGTTAACCTAGATGATATGACCTTTTCCGGGGTGGATGAATCGGACACGGCAGCAAAAGAAGTATTCTCATAACCGAAGATTGGTGATGATGCCAGATAAATCTGTGCAGTTTGTGAGTTATGCAGGTTAACCTTGTTCAAGTATCTATAGATTGAATAGCTATAAGCCTATAAGTTCAGGTGTGCCTTGTTAATTTTAGTCTTACTAGCCTTCATGCACGAGCGCACGTGCATAAGACATTTTTCAAATCACGGCGTGCTATTCGTGCAATTTACACGTTTTAAATATATTTATATGCGTAAATTCACAAAATGAAAGTTAAATATTTGAAGTAAACGAATAATTTTAGATCATGCTAGAAGAAACTCCTTATAAACCAATTAAAGCAACTGAATTCACATAATAAAATTGGTCTCTATAAAATTTACATTAAGAATAGAGAAAATAATATTTAATAGGATCAAACTCTGTTTACTACCCTCAAGTTTCGTGGTTTTCAACATTTAGTACATGAGTTTTTTTCGTCCCAGAATCATACCTAAAGTGTTAATTTTGGGACAGTCTCATACATCCGTTAGTCAAACTGTTAAGTCTGCCGTTAAGTGATGACGTGGCGCCCATGTGGACAATGACTGGACGCCACATGTCATAAAAATATTAAAATATTTATATAAAAATAAAAAAAAATAAAAAAAACCAGTTTTTTTTTTTTTTTTTTTTCTTCTTCTTCTTCTTCCCGCACCCTCCAGATTTTTTTTTTTTTTTCCTTCTTCTTCCTCCTCTCTTCTTCTTCTTCTTCTTCTTCTTCTTCTTCCCGCACCCTCCAGATTTTTTTTTTTTTTTTCTTCTTCTTCCTCCTATAAACATCTAAATTCAAGCAACTCCAAACCACACGCAACAACTAAACAAAAACCCATATGGAATGGAAGAAAATTACCCAAAAACACAGACCCTTTTCGGAAACTATTCAAGTGAGAGAGACAGAGAAAGAACCCACAAAATTAAATGCACAGAGAGAGAGAGAGGTAGTTACTAGTTAGGTTAGGGTTACCGAGCTCAGAGATGGAGAGGACGAGCGAACTGGGAGTGAGAAGCCGCTGAGGAAGAATTAGGAGTTGGGCGGAAGAGACAGAGGAGAGCGCCATATTTTTTTTTTTTTTTTTCTTCTTCTTCCTTTACCTGCAACCCGCACCCTCCAGCTTTTTTTTTTTTTTTTTTTTTTTTTAAATATTTTTATAATATTTTAATACTTTTTAAATATTTTAATATTTTTATGACACATGGCGCCCAGTCATTGTCCACATAGGCGCCACGTCATCACTTAACGGAAGACTTAACAGTTTGACTAACGGATGTATGAAATTGTCCCAAAATTAAGACTTTAGGTATGACTTTGGGACGAAAAAAACTTGATGTACTAAATGTTGAAAACCACGAAACATGAGGGTAGTAAACTGTCTTTTGCCCTATTTAATAAACAATTGATTGAATCATATTATTGCTAGCCAATTGAGAGGCTAAGCTCACCCCTTCCCCTTAGCGTAGATAATATCGTTTATTTTTAAAAAAAAATTATTTGACAATTAATTTATCACATTATTATCTGTGTGCGAAAGACCTTTTTTATTTTTTTGAATCACAGCGTACTACTCGCGACTTACATGTTTTAAATGTATTTATATGCGTAAATTGACAAAAGGAAAATCAAATATTTGAAGTAAATGAATAATTTTAGATCATGCTAGTAGAAATCCCTCATAAACCAATTAAAGTAGTTGAATTCATATAATAAAATCGGTCTCTATAGAATTTACAATAAGAATAAAAAAAATAATATTTAATAAACAATTGATTGAATCATATTATTGCTAGTTTATTGTAAGGCTAAGCCCACCTCCTTCTTCTTTAGTGTAGATAACATCGTTCATTTAAAAAAAAAAAACAATCATTTGACAATTAATTTAATCACATTATTATCCGTGTGCGAAAAACTTTTTTTATAATCGGTATTACACGCTTCTTAAGATGTTTTGAACGTGTTTAAAAATAGAGTAAATAATATTTAATAAATAACTGATTGAATTACATTATTGCTAGCCTATCCCATCGTTTGTTAAAAAAAGAAAAATCAATCATTTCACAACTTATTTAATCACTGAGAAGCTAATCCTGCACTAACTTGATCTTTACTCAATTGATAGAAGAACAAAGCGATATCAGCATTTTAAAGAGTTCATTTCGCAGAATCGACACAAAATCAAGGAGAAACCATATTCCGCCATACCCACGAAAGCTTCAATCACTTAAACAACAATGCCATCTCAATAATAAACATCCACACACATGATTCTACCACAAAGTCACCAAATTCAAATGGGTTGCAATCAAAATTCCTCACAACCCCACATTGTAAGATCACATCAGAAGCATTCAATCAAGAAAGAACAGAAATTTCCAAACACAATTCAATCACAAAACTTACCACATTCACTCAGTAACGGGTAGCTTCCCAGCTCGAAAAGTCTCAAACTTTGACACTTCGGAGTAGGAATACCGAACCCCATTTTCCTTCAAGAAGTCCTCAAGCACCACCTTCACTCCTTCAGGGTCAGAACTCTCACACTCAAATCTCATAACAAGTACCAAAACCATACTTAGTCTCATCCACCTCCAATTTCAAGCCTTTCCAATCATACACATCCCTCACATTCCTAAATCCTCCCAATCCCACAAACCCTAAAACCCCAAATTCCTCCCTCACCCTCCTCAAAACCCTAGACTCCGCGGCCATCAGCTTATCCGGCTCGGAGACGCAGGCCCGCCCGATCGAGTGATCAAGCTCCTCCTCGTCCTCCTCCACTCGGCTGATACCGTCTACAAGCACCGCCCGCGCCTTGAGCGTCACGGCGCAGAGAGGACTCCTGTCGGAGAATCGTAGCCGGAGAACGGCTCGGCGGGCCGAGAGCTCGGCTTTGGAGCCGTCGAAAAATAAATTCTCTTGGCTGTGCTTGGCGACGAGGAATGGCGCCAAGAGGGTGGTGACTTGGAGGTGGGCGGCGGCGTCGGGGAGCCTGAGCTTGACCTCGACTTCCATCAGAGCTTTGGGGATTTGAGACATGAAGGTTTTTTGAGGGCGTTAGAGTTCCGATTACTGAGGGAGGCCGATGCGGTGCGTTTTGGAGGAGGCGTCTTTGGCACGGTCGAGGTGGTGGAGGAGAGTAGTGGCGGCGGTGGTTGTGGTTGTGGTGGAGGAGGCGGCGGCGCTTAGCTTACGAGCTTCTTCGAGTTCGTCTTTGTCTTCGATTTTGAGTTCGATCTTGGTCGGCTTTCTTCTCAGCATTTCTACTCTCTCAAATTTCCATCACTTTTGATGTCCACTGCGTATTTTATACGTTTTGGATTGGGCCTGCTAAGTAGTATTGGGCTTTGCTTCACTGAGGCCCGCTTGGTATCCTTTTTATAAGAAGCACTCATATCATAAGCATTTTTGTATATAGAACTGTTTTTCGAAATTTTAATTGCTTCTTGAAATAAATCTTAGAAGTGCTTTTTGAAGAAGCACATGAGTGATACTTCTGAAAAAAAAAACGCTTATATAATCAAAATTGATATGTAGTTATTACACGTTGCATAATAATTTTGTAAATCCCCTTGTTTTGAATAAAAAAAATGGACTAGGCTGGTTAGCTGGTGGTCAAGTTACAAGAGTTTAGCTTTTAGTCTTTTCATAACCCGAAAAAGCTCACAGAGGTATTTCAACATCCGTCCGTCCACTATCATATGTTGTAAATCCCTTTGTTCGGAAACTTCTTTCAAGTTTTTCTATTTCATTAAAGAATAAAAACTGATTAATTTTAAGAGAACTTTAATGAAAAGGGCTTGAACCAACAAATATTTAACAAAAAACCATCCTAAAATGTTATTTAACCAAAATGACTCAAAGTTTAATAAAAAAACCATCCAAAACTATTGTTCAAGGGCCAAACTTACAAATATAAAGGGTATTTCCATGAATCTACCATTATTGTCCCTTGAATTTTCAAGTGGTTGGCATTTCAACTTCAAAGTCCACCACTTTTTATGTTCCAAGTCTTCGTACTTGAATAATTTACATGGTCTCTCAGATAGAACTCCATAGCCTAAACACTTGCAACATTCAGCAACTCCATCAAATTTCCATGCAAAATCTTCCTATCCGTAAAATCCCTCTCCCTCTATTTTCCGTGCTTGTTTTTCTCCTCCATTTCTCATCCCTTCACTTTCCCTCGTTGGCTTATAAGCTCCCTGATAAGTACTTCATCAACTGTGGGTCAAAAGCTAATGCCATCTTCAATAACCAAGTCTTCACTGCAGATCGTGATCGTTTCTTCCCCTCGAAGGCGAGCAGCCGTATCAATGGCGGCAACCAGTCGAAACTTCACCTTACAGCAAGAATTTTCGGGCAAGAATCGTACTATAAGTTCGACATCGCTGAAAACGGTACTTATTATGTACGTCTGCATTTCTTGGCTTTCGCCTCTCCCTCAAGTAATCTCTCCGCTGCTCTTTTTGATGTTTCGGCTTTTCCTAATATTTCGAATTCTGGATTCATGCTGTTGAAGAATTTCACTGCTAAGAGTAGTTGTGGCAATTCTACGATAAAGGAGTTCTTTCTTGGCATTGATCCTGGCTCATTTAGGATATACTTTACGCCTCGTGGATCGTCTTTTGCATTTGTAAATGCCATTGAAGTCTTCCTTGCCCCTGCAAATTTCAGCCCTAAGAATTACAAAAGTAGTTCCCCATTAGTTCTATTTACAATTTACAGGGTGAATGTTGGAGGTCAAGAACTTAAGGACGAACTACGGCGAAGCTGGAATCGTGATGATCGTTATCTGTTGAATTCAGACCCTGGAGGGGAAGTTGGACCCTCACAGCCGCTTAAGTACTGGGAGTATGAAAATGATGGTTTTGTTGCCGCTGCTAATTATTTTATTGCCCCATATTTTGTTTACGAGACTGCCAAAGTAATGCACAATGGTAGTAGCAACCCATCCACTTTGTTCAACATAACCTGGTCGTTTAATGTGCGCAGGAACGCTAAACATCTCGTCCGGGCACACTTTTGTGACCTTGTTGGCCAAACTGCCGACATTGTTTTTAACTTGTATTCAAATGGAAACTTCACTAAGAATGTCAGTAATTTCGTGTTTGGCAACCTGATACCTTACTACTATGATTTTGTGGTGGAGTCTAAGGAGTCTGAACTCATTAGCATCAGCATAGGTCCTAACGCAGAAAAAACTTCCACCAACAATTCCTTTCTAAATGGACTGGAAATGTTGGAAATAATGGAGGAGCCGGCACCAATTCCAAATATGAAAGAGCCCAGGAGCGTAAATGTCACTGTTGTGGTTGGTTCGGTTCTTGGAGGTCTGTCTCTTATCTGCATTTTGGTTGTCGGGTTCTTGTTCGGTTTGAAATACAGAAAGGCAAAGCATGTTGAAACTTCGGAATGGTCACCAATGCTTGCATTTGGAGGAGGGAGTAACCACAGCAGGTTCACTGAGGGAACGATTACTGGCTCCCCTATGACTTATCTAAATCTTGGGTTGAAGATATCTTTTGCTCAACTTCAGCAAGCAACGAACAATTACTGGCTCCCCTATGACTTATCTAAGATCACATCAGAAGTATTCAATCAAGAAAGAACAGAAATTTCCAAACACAATTCAATCACAAAACTTACCACATTCACTCAGTAACGGGCAGCTTCCCAGCTCGAAAAGTCGCAAACTTTGACACTTCGGAGTAGGAATACCGAACCCCATTTTCCTTCAAGAAGTCCTCAAGCACCACCCTCACTCCTTCAGGGTCAGAACTCTCACACTCAATCTCATAACAAGTACCAAAACCATACTTAGTCTCATCCACCTCCAATTTCAAGCCTTTCCAATCATACACATCCCTCACATTCCTAAATCCTCCCAATCCCACAAACCCTAAAACCCCAAATTCCTCCCTCACCCTCCTCAAAACCCTAGACTCCGCGGCCATCAGCTTATCCGGCTCGGCGACCCAGGCCCGCCCGATCGAGTGATCAAGCTTCTCATCGTCCCCCTCCACTCGGTTGACGCCGTCGACAAGCACCGCCCGCGCCTTGAGCGTCATGGCGCAGAGAGGACTCCTGTCGGAGAATCGTAGCCGGAGAACGGCTCGGCGGGCCGAGAGCTCGGCTTTGGAGCCGTCGAAAAATAAATTCTCTTGGCTGTGCTTGGCGACGAGGAATGGCGCCAAGAGGGTGGTGACTTGGAGGTGGGCGGCGGCGTCGGGGAGCCTGAGCTTGACCTCGACTTCCATCAGAGCTTTGGGGATTTGAGACATGAAGGTTTTTTGAGGGCGTTCGAGTTTCGATTACTGAGGGAGGCCGATGCGGTGCGTTTTGGAGGAGGCGTCTTTGGCACGGTCGAGGTGGTGGAGGAGAGTAGTAGCGGCGGTGGTTGTGGTTGTGGCGGAGGAGGAGGCGGCGGCGCGTAGCTTGCGAGCTTCTTCGAGTTCGTCTTTGTCTTCGATTTTGAGTTCGATCTTTGTTGGCTTTCGTCTCAGCATTTCTGCTCTCTCAAATTTCATCACTTTCGACGTCCACTGCGTGTTTTATACTTTTTGGATTGGGCCTGCTAAGTAGTATTGGGCTTTGATTCACTGAGGCCCGCTTGGTATCGTTTTTACAAGAAGCACTTATATCATAAGCATTTTTCGTAACCTGTGCTTTTATTTGAAAGAAATAGAATTGTTTTTCGAAATTTTAAATGCTTCTTGAAATAAATCTTAAAAGTGCTTTTTGAAGAAGCACATGAGTGATACTTCTCCAAAAAACGCCTATAATCAAAATTGATATGTAGTTATTACACGTTGCCTAATAATTTTGCAAATCCCCTTGTTTTGAATAAAAAAATGGACTAGGCTGGTCAGCTGGTGGTCAAGTCACAACAATTTAGCTTTTCACACTGTTCTAAAAATCTTTGCCTAGCGCCGCCTAGGCGCTAGACGACTAGCCACCGTCCCGATTAATATCTAGACGTTTGAAAATTAAGAAAAAGCGCCTAGACTTGCTGAGTCACCCGTCTAGACCGCCTAGGCCTAGCCCGTCTAGACCCATCTACACACAAGCCTAGATTGCAACTCACCTAGATAGAAAATATATAACTTTCCTTTTGCATTTTATTGTTTCCAATAAATTATAAAAGACTTATTGAACACTTAAATAGACACACATTATATGTTTGCCCCCCGTGTTTTTAATCTGTTCCAATACTTCATAATACATATGTCATTATATTTTCTAGTTTATGATGAAATTATATATATTTTAAGTATAAACAAACACTTATTTACACGAAATACAATAGATTTACTTAAATCCGTCTAGGCTCCGCCTACGCGCTAGACCCCAGCCCGTTACCCGACTAACGCCTAACGTCTTTTAGAACCTTGATTTTTCAGAGTCCAAAAAAGCTTACAGCGGTATTTCAACCTCCGTCCGTCCACTATCATATGTTGTAAATCCCTTTGTTCTGAAACTTCTTTTGAAGTTTTTCTATTTTATTAAAGGATAAAAACTGATTAATTTTAAATGCAGTGATAAGATCATCACTATAACCGAAGAGATTCTTTAAGCAAATTACAGTGTCATCAATTCACATTAAACGTTTCAAATATTCATATAAAAAATAATAAACTACTAAACTCTCCCATTCTTCAACCTTGATCCTCAAGCTCCCCAGCACCATGGCTGCAAAATCCCCAGCAAAATTCTCGATACTGTTATTGCTTGTGGCTTGTGCGGCAAACGTGGGCGTAGCACTGTCGGCTTCACCACCGGCAGCATCACCACTACCCATCTTGCCGCACGGCCCCTGGGAGTCGGGACTTCCAAGGACAAGGGCATTTCCATATCGGCCCGGCTGGGAACAGCTCCGACGATGCGGGGCTCCTCTCCAAAATGTAACAGGCTGCGTCGACCAGATTTACAATGCGCTCTCCAACGCCCGATTCGACTTGGTCGGGCCGGCTTGTTGTAAGGCCGTCGCTGAAACGTTTGACGATTGTTGGGCCAAGCTGTTTCCCTTCAACCCATCTTTCCCTCCATCTCTTAAGAGCTTTTGCGCTGCTCATCCACCTTCACCCAAGTCAACTTGAGTCAGGTTTATCGTGTCACATTGTTACGTTGTACTCCTAATTGACTAATGTTATAACCCGTAGATCAAAATATTAATCTTATATCCTAGGTCATGCTATATTAACTATAACGACAATAATACGTGACGGTGTGAATGTCACAATGAAAATCGAAAATTTTGCCTTTGAGAGAATCTCACCCTAGCCGGCTAGGTTGCTTTTGCATCGTCCAGAGCATACGATGCTCTCTTCTCTTTTGTTTAGGTTGTTTTATGTAGTAAAACTTTTTATTTTAGTTATGATTCCTTTGAGAAATTTGGTAAAATGCTCATTTTGCAGGCCGAAAAAGATTTTTGCTCCTATTTTTTAAAATTTTATAGGATTCGTTTAAAATAAGTTTTAAAATAACTAAAAACATTTTTGGTGAAATTGATTTTAGGTTCCAAAAGCAGTTTAAGTGCTTTTTGGAAGAAGTATCATATATGAGCTTCTTACCGGTACAACTTAAAAGTGATTTTCCAAGATTAAAAAAGATTGGTTTGAAAAACATTTTCACTAAAAGTGCTTTCAGTCATTTTAAGCTAGATTTAATTATTTTTAGACTTTTTAAAATTGTTTAGATACAAGAGTGTATGAACTTGTTTCAACTAAAATGTTCTCTTATGAGCGATGAAGAATACACATATCTAACTTATCTAACTTTATTTGTTAGCTAAAACTAAAGAGAAATCCAAATATGTATGAAATCGTAACCAGGGTATTAATTCTTGTCTCTTTTTCTAATCTACTTTTAATTTGTTCTTTTATTTATTCAGACGATGGAACCAGCTTCGAATTAGGTCGCTGCATACACTTTATATACGCATACTAGCTGTTTGCGTGCATTTGTAATTACTTGATAACATTGATAAGGTATATTGGTATATAATATATATTCCATTTCAAAAAAAAAACAAAACATGCATCAACGACAAACTCTAGGACTGATCATGTATATATATAGAACTAGAAAGTGGGTGTTGATTATGATTAGCCTAATCCCATGTTAAAACGATCCATGTATATACAAGGTGGATCTGTGACGTCATTTTTTTACACAACTTTTGGCACACGTTTTTATGAAATCCATTCCGTAATGTATTTTAACGGTTTGAACCATCTATCTTTTAGGTCTTCCTTAAAAAATTATACATATAGAGAAACTTCTTAGCATACTGTAACAAAATCCGAGAAAATGTATAAAGAGTATCGTAAGAAACATGTATTTACCATATAAGGCTTATGTGTATGTCCTTTTCTTTTGTTTTCCTTTCTTTACAGCTATGTAACTTTTTGGATAATTTCTCCGACTGAGCCGACCCATTTTGTTTTAAGTAATGGTTTTGCGTGGGACTGCAGCTAGCCTGAAGTGATGAGGACCTTTCATGAGTCATACTTTCGATGTTCTTTTTCTTAGTATAATGGATTTCAAGGAAAGAAAATTAAACTTTAAAAAGTATTGCAGCTGTGAAAGGGACTTTAGAATTTAGATATAAATTAAATTTATGATTCGGTGTTAATCTAGGGTTTGCTTAAATAGCTAAAGTTTGGAAAAATATATATTACCATCTGCTGTTGCTTAATCCAGAAATAATCCAATGCGACAGTGATGGGTGTAGTGGGTGTGAGCAGATCATAGATTCAGTTATTCCAAATAATTTAAAGTTAAGGCTTTGGCTTTTGATTAATAATAATAATATTAGCAATTTCTTATCTAACATCCAATGGATTAGGTTTTGGTGGTTCTGTTGTAGGTGAAAATTCACCTGATCCCATTGACAAATCAAGGCAATTAAGGAAGAACATATACACACACTTACTACCATTTACTTTTAATACGTACAATATAATCTTATACTAAGGGGTGGAGGAGTGGGTTAAGCCTCACAATGAGCTGGCCATAATAATTTCGTTCAAATTTACTTTTGCGAGAATCAAACTTAAGACCTATCATTTATAAGTGAAAAGAAATATCACTAAAATGTAGTACAAAGGGGACACACTTAATAAAATATTAAACTATAATACATAAAAATATCAGTTGACCTAAATTTTGAAGGAGCTACCATATCCATAATCCATAATTCCATAAGGTTGTTGGAGAAAAAGATAGTGTGGGATCTAGCTAGCTAGATTATAACTTCTTTTATACTCAATGCACGAACAAACATATATACGTGGTTGGAGTCCGACCATGCCATGCACATGAACATTGACGTTTCATTGACTCCGACAAACTCTTGGTACTTGGTAGGCTATATATAACATCTTGGATTTTGATGTTGTGCTTGCTTAGAGAATATAAAGCACGAAATTGACAATCAAAAGAGAGGGATGAAACTTTAGAAATTTTGTGGGAACTCATGATTGAGATGATTATATCATAAGAGTGAGTGATTTTTTATGTCTTATGTTTTTACATGGAAAGCTAAACTAAACTTGTTCATAGGCTTATTATAAAAAATTACCACATTAGAGTTTAGAACAAAATTTTATGTTCATGGCTCAAAATTGCAAAAACGTTGTCTTGCACTTATATACTACAAAAACAGAAAAATGTCATCGAACAATTGTAGGATAACCAAGCCTAGTGTATAGTTTGGCTCGCCAAATCCATCGTCTCAAAGCTAATTATGGTTGTGTTTCATTGTTAAATCAAGTATTCTCGAAATATAACATTTTGGATACATTTATTACTTTGTATTCTCGTAATTCAATGCTTCGATTCCACCATTGGATCCTTCAAATAAGAGTAAACAAATCATGTGTGCATCACCAATAAAAAATAAGCACGGTAATCACCACTTTAACATTAATCCAATCACCAACAATCACGTCATATGGTTTACAAAATATGATTTAAATATATGGTCTCCCTAGCATTACATTTTAAATAAACTATCACATTATCAAAATCAGGTATTCGATTGGGAAACATAAGGAGAGCAAGATAAATTTTTTAGTGTGCCGAACACACGATCCGGTACACCATGTGTCATAATACAATTGGTTGAATTTTTTTTTCAAGTTTTCAATCAATTGTAGGATGACACATAGTTTATTGTGCCGTGTCCTGAAACACTGAAAAATCTCTCAAGAAGGAGAGAGAGTCTCCGATGAAAGTTTAGATTGCGAGAAATAAGAAATTAAATAATCACAAATGGTATTTTATTACATATTTGCATGCTTATCGTTGGGGTTAGTTAATTCTATTTCTCTAATTTTTTGCGAATCTTTTCATAATAAAAGTGCTCATGTCGACCTCTTTTTTCCTATTTTTGGTAAAGAAAAACCCCAATTGTTTTCTTTTTTTTTTTTTTTTTTTTTTTAACACCAATTAATTTCTATACCAAATTGTTATTGAATTAAATGCATCAACATTCATACATGCATGCGATATATACGTCAACTGGGGTTTTCACGACAGTTGATAAAGCGTGCATGTTTCGATTTTTATTCAAAAACCCTAATCAGTTTTCCATAAAATAAAAACCCTAATAGCTTTTACACTAATTACTATTAGTTTTGCCAAATGAAATAAAAATATAAAATAATGACCTTTTTTCAAACCCCGAGCGAAGTGCACGTTAAGAATCCAAAAATCAAGACCAAGTGGGTTGCTGGGCGCCGCTGTCAAACAAAAACCAAGCATATTTCTACGATTTCATGATTTTCTTTTGGTAAAGGCCAATCTTTACCAATCTTTGTACCTTCCGAGAGATTTTTAATTTGCCGAAAACATAATCCGGTACATCAAGTGTCATAACTAATCATTTAATTAATTACTTATGTTATAACATTTGATGTATTAAATCGTGTTGTCAACACACAAGAAGACTTATGGTACCTTGCCTTCCAATTTGGAAAGCAAACTCATAGACCCACTTAGCAACTTGCAAGCAACTTCCAACCCCACCTCTAACATTAGCAACTTTATTCCATACTATATGGTCAATTCCCATGCTTTATGCTCATGTAAAACGAAAGCCATATATAATTAAAAACAATCAACATTCTGCAGCTCTTTATGTGTAATGAGTCAAATTTTACGTCGTCAAATTATTGATTTTACATAAATGAAAGTTTATGTACGTAACTGTGGTTCTCTTACTTTACATATAAGAAGTAAAGTATTTTGTAAATATATTAGTAATCTTGAGCACTTGACTATTGCGCCTTTATAGGTATATTTGCATGCAAATCATATATTGACAGGGACATAAAAATACATACTAGAATCATACAAAAAATGCATTGACCAAAAAAAAAATCATAAAAAAAAAATCTGTTATGTAATTTGTCGGTAAGAAAGAACAACTCGGAAATAATGAATAATAAAAATAGGGTCATATAGTCAGAGAGGAAGGAGACCAATGTCGTGAGCAGATTTCTCTCGACGTGGTTTCCCAATAGTTTTTTGTATGTATTATATGCCTTTTTTTCTATCTTTGTAACACAATTATAGCAAATTGCAGATATCTCTCTTTAAACTGTTAATTCATCTCTCTCTCTCTCTCTCTCTCTCTCTCTCTCTCTCTCCTGTTACAAAACACCTTCACTTTTGGCAAATTTTCGGTAATCTCAGCTCTTCACTTTTTCTTTCATGGGTTCCTCCCCCTCCTCCTCCTCCTCCTCCTCCATTTATATATAAACACAAGAGCTAGAGAAAGAAAAACTTAGAGAGAGAGAGAGAGAGATCTTGTTGCAGATGGGTTCTGATATCTTGCAAATGGGATTCATTTTCTGGGTTTCTTTTAGTTTCTTGGTTTGTACTGTAAATTCAAAGGTGGGGTTTGGAGGAGGAAGTGTGGAAGGTACAGTCCGTATCAATGGCAGAGAAGCCATTGCCAAAATCGACGACGATTTTATTTGTGCAACTCTTGATTGGTGGCCACCTGAGAAATGCGACTATGGTACATGCAGCTGGGGTCGTGCTTCTCTCCTCAATCTGGTAATATATATATGCACACACACACATTACATATACATAACGTTTCTCTCTCTAGAACACCTACACCTTCATATGTTTTTCTTTAGATTTGTAAATAATCACAAATCATAAATCTTTTTATGCCTTCGGTTTTTTAAAAGTTAATATCCTTTGATTCCATTTTCTGTGTTCTTAGTTAAAAAACACACGAAAATAAATAAATAAACTGTTCTATTGAAACAGGTTGTTTTCTGGGGTTTTCACAATTAAACTGATCCTAAACTGATCCACAAGTCTTCAAATCTACTTTTTCTTATGAATTTCTATGAGTTTTTGCCAATGTATGATTCAAAATATCCGAAATCTATCTTTGTTTTGTGTTTTTGTTCATATTTTTAGCATTTATAATGCTTTCTGATATTTATGTGATAATTCTTGTGCAGGATCTAAACAACACTATCTTGTTAAATGCTATAAAGGGTAGGAATTTCTTGATTCCATTAGAACAACTCCGGTTTTCGATCCGGTGTTTATAATTAAGAGTCGAAAAACTTGCTTAATTCTCTGCTAATTGTGCAGCTTTCTCACCATTGAAACTTAGATTGGGTGGCACATTGCAAGATAAGGTGATATATGCTACACCAGATAACAAGCAAAGCTGCGATGCTTTTCAAAAAAGCACTTCTGAGATGTTTGGTTTCACTCATGGCTGCTTGCCTATGAATAGATGGGATGAATTAAGCTCCTTTTTTCAGAAAGCAGGGTAAAAGAATATAATCTCTCTTCCTTCTGCTGCTTCATTAAAGTTTAGATTTTTGAAAACAAGAGCATGTAACGTTATCCGATTGACGATCTCTTCAGGGCTAAGATTATCTTCGGATTAAATGCTCTCACCGGACGAACGATTAATTCGAAAGGGACTGCAACTGGAGATTGGGACTACACCAATTCGGAGTCTTTCATCCGTTACAGCGTCAAAAACAACTACACCGTCCATGGTTGGGAGCTCGGTAAGAACGCTTTTCGCACCAAGGTGTCGTTGAACAACATCACAAAAGTTATAACGTACTTGTCTAGAAAAAAACTGAGTGTGTTTCAATTCTTGGCCAGGAAATGAATTGTGTGGACATGGAATCGGAACAACAGTCTCGGCGAGTCAGTATGTATCCGATACAACTGCTCTGCAGAAGATAGTACAAGACATTTACAAGGGCGTCGAACCAAAGCCGCTGATCCTATCACCGGGAGGATTTTTCGACGCGAAGTGGTTCAAAGACTACACAGATAAAACCACCACATCCTTAGACGTTGTCACTCACCATATATATAATCTAGGCCCAGGTATAACTGATTGAACAAACACATTGCAAAACGTCCATTTTTTCGGTTTAATTCCCAGCTTCCTAACTGATATAAGAAATCTTTGCCTTTGTATTCTCAGGGGTTGATGAACACCTTATTGAAAAGATTCTCGATCCATCTGTTCTTGACGGTATTTCTAGCACATTCAGCAACCTCCACGGCATCCTAAAGCGTTCTGCAACTTCAGCAGCTGCGTGGGTTGGGGAAGCTGGAGGTGCTTACAACAGCGGTCGCCATCTTGTCTCCAATACATTTGTATATAGTTTCTGGTAACTTGGCCATAACATCTAAAGCATCTTCTTTCGTTCTCTTGTTTGAATTCTAGCACGAGTCATATTTTCGATGTTTCAAACAGGTATTTGGATCAGCTCGGTATGTCAGCATCTTACGATACAAAAACCTACTGCAGACAGACATTGATTGGAGGAAACTACGGTTTACTCAACACTACAACCTTCGAGCCTAATCCCGACTATTACAGGTAACTACATACCGATCTTAACTACCTTAGAAGCCGATTTTAGACAACATTTAAACACACATGATGCTTTATCCTGGCTTTCTCCGTGCCAGCGCTCTGCTTTGGCATCGGTTGATGGGAAGAAATGTCCTCGCAACGAGCTTTTCTGGACCAAAAAAGATACGTGCTTACGCACACTGCGCAAAACAATCTGTAAGTCTAAACCGCAGCTTCAATATAACGAAAGAAAACAATCAGCACTCTTTGTTTTCCTGAGCTAATTACGATTTCATGTTAACAGAAAGGGATTACGGTGCTACTGATCAACCTGCACAATACCACCACGGCCGAGGCCAGAGTTGCCTTCAACACTACCTGGACGCTGCGACATAAACACAAATCACACAAGCCTCATAGATCACATGTGGCCAAGCTCCACCAGGGTCCCAGAAGTTCAACAGAAAGAGAAGAATACCATCTAACACCGAAGGACGGAAATATACAAAGCCAAACCATGCTGCTCAATGGAAACGCTTTGCTCGTAGATTCATCCGGGATCATTCCTAGCTTAAACCCTGTGTACGTAAATGCATCGGAACCAATTTTGGTCGGTCCGTCCTCAATTGTATTTGCTCACCTACCATACGTAGTTCCCCCTGCTTGCAGGTAGCCAATGCTTGAAGTGTAATTTTGAACATTGGTTCAATAAGAGAGAATACAATTCAATTTTATCCTTCATCCATCTTTATACCGTTCTATTCTACTTTTGCACCTGAAGTTCTGTGTTTGAATCTCCGCTCACCAAATATCGGAACCAATTCAAATGTTGACAAAAACTTCTGACCTTTCGGAACATATATATACAATGTGAAGTTGTGAACTGTTAAAACAGCTGTACAATATCAGATTCCACCCTTCGTTGTTTGGGGGCTAACCAAGAACACTTATTCGAGATTACAACAACAAAAATGTGTATGTCATGGAAGATTACATATACATGTGCAGTAGCTTGCCTTCTAGATGTACAGAAAGAACCAAATGGTGAATACTAAGCTAATTTCCGAACACAGGTGACACTAGTTATACGTTGAATGACGAATCCTGCTATTTGGAAGCTTCATTCAAGAGAAAAAGACTGAACTACAAAAAAGGTCAGTCTCTCTTCGAAAAGGTTTGAGGCTCACTGCTGGCGAACACCAACCAAACAACTGTACCAGTCAGGTAGAAAAATATTGATGGTATGAACAATGATATCTGCATAACACGTAAGTGAATCAGTTAAGACGAAGTAATGAAGGGATGTAAGCTATTGAAGGTGGTAAAAAGTTGACAAGCACTAACAGAGGCTACTTACACTCCATGAATGAGTTGAATCAAGAAGAAAGCCGGTGAGGGCAACGCCTATTATTCCAGGTACCGCCCCAACAGTGTTGGTAATACCCTGAGTGGCAAATTTGAATCCGTCAAATCAACTGAATTTATATCTGGGTCTGTTTGATTTTAAGAAAATGCATTGACGTATATTTCATTGATACTCAATATATATCAAGTCCAAAAGGAGATGCACTGCATACAGCTCTTAGTATCACGATCCACGAGTAAATTACGTCAAGAAATGGGCAAGACAAGAACTACTAAGATAAGTCAGACCAGTGAATTCGATAGATAAAACGACACAACACAAACTTCCACAACCCACCCTTCACACCAGAATGAAGGTGCATATCACTAAAAATCCTAACAAAGATGCATATGATATGGATTTGAATTTAAGTTGATTAATAATCAAGCAAAGGGAAGAGATAGGATATAAACAACAATAGGACGCTCCATAGCATCTTCCAGGCTTCCAGCACAGTAAAAAAAATTCGTGTGTACGTTTACATACCAAAAGTATGCTCGCATATTCAGATGACATGTCTTGATGGGTACAGTACAATCCTGCAAGTTTGAATATATTATGACTTTGCAGCGTAGGAGAAGAACAATTCTACTCACCATCCTCCAAAATCAAGCTTCAATTTCGATTGATTTGTACCTGACAAGGCAAAGCTAGAGAGGGCTAAACCACCAGTGAGAATCCCAACAACTTCCCAATGCGGCAATCCTAGATCAAGAGATGAAAGAGTCATGCAAGCTGCAGGAGATAAAAAGGCAATTGTTTGGCAAACTTTTCGGACCTACATGTACAAAACAAGGACATCAGAAACATTAAGAGTGTCTAAGTGCAAAAATTACCTTAAGCAAGTTAAGGAATGATGCAAAACTCATATTATGAACGTCACAAGTTTGTTATGTATTTCACAGGTAAAAGTAGCAATTAAATAAACAAGCCAACAGAAACATATCCATAAACTTGAGAAAACTGTTGAGGGTGTTTTTCATCTTTTGGAAAAACCTAGGGTTTCTTCTAGATGGAGTTTTCTGATTCCGTCATACACAACAGAGTAGCTCGATCTAAAATCTTCTTACCGTCGTGGTTTGAACTCCACTAGAAATTAAGCTATCAGCAAATTGTGATGCAATGCCGGTCACAAGGATCGAACCCAATGGAGGAAGGATAGAGACCTGAAACAAATAAAAACCCCTTGATATCATACAACTGAATAACTTTATAAATTGATAAAACCGTATGCAGAAATATGATGCTTTGACGGGCATATTCGTAGAAATAAGTCTAGACTTACCCATGCAGCTTCTGTCAAATTCAGGTTCAGCTCCTCACTGCATAGAAAATTACATACTTTCCTCAGATACCAAGTCCTCACAAACATACTTTTCAAAAAAAGATTAGATAACTTATAAATGACCTTAAGTTAATCTAGTACTTTTCGTTTTCCTTCTATTTCCTAGACTAAGTTACGGTCACCACTGTTGGCAAGTGTCCCCACAACTTACATTCGTTAAATAGACAAACAAAGGAAAAGCATACCTCCCTATCATCATACAAAGTAAAAAGTCTGCATGAATTACCTAAAATAGGTGGGAAGCCACGCTAGGCAAGTATAATGACCCCAGCTTCCACAAAAATGAGCATAGATCATTGCCCATACAGCCGGACTTTGGAAAAATGCTTTCCATGGTACATCCTATTAAATAAAAGCAAGTAAGAAACCAAATTACTACACAGTAATCGCTATGTAAACTATGATAAAACTCAAAAGCAATGATATAAATCAAAAGGTTTCAGTTATTTTCTGAATTAATCTAACGACAACAATAAAGTTTAACATTCGTCACTTAATTGTGAACATTTTCCTCGTTAACACCAGCATTGCCCCAAGTCACACTATACAACAGAAAAAAGAATCACACCTTCAACGAGTCACCCAATTCTTCGGTACTCCATGTTTTCTTCACATCTGTTGATTGGGACCCTATCAAGTATTTCCAAGAGAATAAAAGGAATCATCACTATGCAAGAAATTTGGTACGTGAAAAATAAGGCACAAACATATGCTTGAATATTGATGATCTTGCCAACAGCATCTGGTATGGTTACCACACTATCCATGACTTGAAGTATTGACAAATCATTATCAAGATCAAGTACAATTTTTCTTGTGAAGTATGCTTTGTACAAATAAATACATAGTCTTTGGCAGAGTCAACTTTATTGGCATGCAATGTGACAAATTTTTTTGTCATGCATGAACGAGGAATATACAGTGATAGAATGGTGTATATGTCTTTGGAAATGGTAGTGATTAGTGTAACTGTGGCGACAATTGTGATTGCTCAGACATTAGCAAAATGGTACTAGTTGCAACAGAAAGAGAGACAATGTAGTGAAGAACAATGCAAGAGAAATGATAGGCACAAACAATAGTGGTGCCTTGTCAAGCATTAATATTCATGAATTAAAAGAATTGAGTATTATGAAGCTATATCATGATTCCGAAACCAAACAGTTTTTCCTTAACTTAAAAGATAATGACCGGAAGGCATTCGCTACTCAATGAAACAGGCCCTTAATACTAAATTCACCTCTGATTTACAAGTCAACTTTATCTTCGGATAAGTAATCAACTGTGCATTTTTACATGAAAATAAGTAAGCTTTCTCCAAATAAACAAGGATAATGAATAAGGGATTAAATGCTCACGTGGAATTGATTCACCAACCCATGAGGCTTGTCCTTCGAGAAACTGAAACCCCAGATACCTTCAAGACATATATATTGGGAAACAACATAAGCATATTGCCAGATTTCAGTATTTCTAACATTTCATGTTTTTCTAAAAGAAAAGAGGAAAAAAGAGAGCTATTAACGATAAATTGGCCAAGTAAGTTCTTTATAATTAATCATGACAGAAGGTTGGTACTTGGCAGAAAATTGAAAAAAAGGAAAAAGAACATTGTTTTCGTTCCTGGCATATCGATATAAACAAATAAATAAGTTTTTACATTGGACCAGAAGAAGTTAAGGGGATTAATTCTTTAGCAAAAAGAAAAGGAGACCACTAATTCTGAGTGTTTGAAACCGCTACTTACCAAGCAATCCCGAAAGAGGAAAATATGTAAAATACAGATTCCCACCCCAGATTTTGGATAAGGGGAGGAGCCAGAAGAAACCTGCAAGAAGTCCAAAGTTACAAATGGGTATCAATGAACGCGGAGTACACAACGAATATAGACATAAGAAAACTAAATCTTCTTTAAATCTTATACATGCAACATACCCTGCAACACTTCCTACACTCAGACCACCAAAGACAAATGCTACAGCCCGTGAACGCTCTTCCAAAGGTATTGTCCTGCATCCGGTAAACGATTATTAGGGTTCTCAAACACAAAGAAATTGGAACCACTAGACAACCTGAATTTGAACAAAATAATGCTTCATGAACACCACCTATGAATCTATGATGGACCAAACTAAATATAAGAATGTCATACATGCCTGGCAATAAGGTCAGTTGCGGCAGATGGGGAAACGCCTTCTCCAATTCCTACCTGTACTTCAAAGAAAAGAGCTCTCAGTAAGTAACAGGTAGGTTTGATACTCAAACCATAAGTTGGAAATCAAGCACGAAAACAAAAGGCTAAACAAAGTTGAACTGCTTTACAAGAATCTGTAGAAAATAGAATATATCGTAGATGAGCGTACCAAAATTCTTGACAAAACTAAACCCGGTGTAAATCCAGCAACAAGAGGGACAAGTCCCGTAGCCAAAGACCAAGTTAACACTCCAAACTCAAGAACTTTTCTGCATTAGAAGAAAATGATAGATGAACATGGCTTATCTGTCCCGGCCAAAAGATCAACAAACAAGCATTTTGGGGATTAAAGATCAATAAACAAGCATTTGGGGATTGAACCAATCCCGCCACGGATGAACTGCATGGGTCTACGTGTAAATAAATAAGTAACATAATAAAAACTTGAAATGAGCTTTTGAAAAACAAACCTCCCACTAAATATCTTGGCAAGCCAACCTCCGGGCAACTGACTCAATGCATACCCCCAAAAGAACGACGATTGAACCAATCCCGCCTCGGATGAACTCCATCCAAACTGGTGAGACATTGGAATTATAGCAATACTCAAGTTCACCTGTCAATCAAACGCCCAAAATCAAACTTAATCAATCCCACATGCAAAAGGAACAAACTTAATTCGTTTAAAACCAAAATGCGGTAAACCCAAAACCCAAAATCTACGTCCAATTGCATTTTTGCATCAAAGTTCTTTCCTTTTCACCACAAAAGCATCAAAGTTTAAGCTGAAAATTTCAAGCCCAGAACTTGTTCGATGAATGCCTAAGTGAGAAATAAGAACAGAGCCAGCAGAGCCACAGAGCTACCTTATCCATGTTGCAGATGACAAAGGCAAGCGAAGTAGTCCCAATGAGCTTGTACCTCTGAGGTACGTTCTTCCACGGCGGCCAATCCCAATCAAAACCCACCTCCCCAGAGCCGCTCTCCTGACTCAATTCCCCCTCAGAATCGGACCCAGAACCCGAACCCGCCCGTTGGACCTTATCCACCGGTAGCCCAGTGACCCTCTTGGTTTCCCTGACGCTTTCCCTCTCCTGAATGCTACAAATCACTCTCAACTCCAAGTTGTTCTTCGGAGGAAACCGAAGCAAACGACGTCGTCTGGGTGAGGAGAGGGGGGATTGTGAGCTTGTGCTGTGTGAAAATAAGCAGGAGGAGCACTCGGCTCTGAGCGTGAGCTTCGCCATTTCCGTGCGTATCTATCCGCGACTAAAAGGTGGAAAATTTCAATTTGGTTTCTGCAAAATTTGGAGGAGGAGGAGGAGAAGAGGAGCGAGGAAGCGAGCTACTGGTTGCAGCTGGTGGTGCTGAAGCGTTGGAGGAATTTTTGGGCCACGGAACGGATTGGTTTGTGGCTCAGGATTTGTTTTGAATTTGGTGGGGCCCGCGGAATTGGGTCCCAACTCAAACTCCCGCGAATTTGGGACTCTGAAATTTGTTTGGGTCGTATTAGGAGTCTGAAAGGTCCAACGATGTTAATTGTCAAAAAACCCAACCCTTCTTCAATTCGATTCACCTGAGCCCAACTGTGGTAGAGGATCATGAGACTATCTCCAATGGTGGGTTAAATGCTAAATTTTTTTCCAAATTCTCCTCCCCCTCCCCAAACACTCTCTAATCCATGCTAAAACTTTGGGCTAAATGCCAAATGCCAAAGCTGGGCCAAATCCCCCCCCATGCGAGTGGACTCGCTGGTTGTTGGGTCACTCTTGGCCCGCCCACTCTCCAACGCGCCCCACGCGGTGGGCTTGCAAAGCATTCCCGACAAGGTGGGCCCCACTATCAGGCGGGTGTCGGCCACCCAAACAATCTCAACGGCTATAATGTTGATCCAATGGCTAGGCTTTAAGTATCGTTGGTTGATCCAACGGTCCTGATTTAAATTTAATTTTTTTAGAATATGTCAGTCTCCGACAAACAATTTCTCGACTGTTCCTACCGTCTCATCCTCAAGGTCTTTCCACAAGATCAAAGGAAGCTTCATCTTTGGCCACAAATTCCAAATGATTTTGGGTCCGTACCTACTTTTTGGGTAGCTTAATCCTCTTTTCCGAACTTTAATGTCTAGTCTTTCGTCTTGATGCTAATTCCAGTCAGCCGGCTACCTTGATCGGGAGTCTATTTTCTTCACCATCATTGAAACTGTCATTGATTGATGAGAATAGCTTCCAGTTAAATGATTTTCTTTTCTTTTTAGGCATATTTGTCGATTCTCCCCCTATCTGAACTTGTATGGAGTTGTCAATTTTCCTCATGAACTTTAATTTTAGCTGATTACCCTCTTCAATTTTTATAATTACCCAGTTTCCCTCTTGAACTTTAATTTTAGCCGATTACCCCCTTGAACTTTTATAAATAGCCAATTTCCCTCGTGGTGTTAGTTTTTTAAAAAATTTCATCAAAATTTCATCCATCTTGATCACGGAAACAACACTCGCCAACTATATGAAGGCAAATTAAAGGATGGAAATTTGGATGGATGAAAAGTTGAATGAAATTTTTTAAAATCGAAAGCCAAGGAGATGATTGGCTATATATAAAAGTTATGAGGGGTAATCGCCTAAAAGTAAAGTTCAATAGGAAAATTGGCAGTTTTATATAAGTTTAGGAGGCAAATCAACAAATACCTCTTCTTTTTATGATAAAAATCATACCATTGAAGATATATAAATATAAATTAATACATTTTAATAGAATTGATAATAATATCATCGTACCAATCAACTATGTTTACATAGTCAAATGTACCAAAATTAAAAATAAACGTGCCAAAATTGAAAACCAAAAAATTGGAAATAAATGTACCGATCAAATAAACGTATCGAAATTGGAAATTGACAATAGTCTATACATACTATGTTGCTACCAATATTGGAAATAAACGTACAGATCAAATAGACGTACCAAAATCGGAAATTAACAATGGTCTATACATAATATGTTATACCTAATAATAATGGTAGTGGGTCGTTCTTTTTTGGAGAAAAAAGGGGTGGCGGTGGACAATACGTGTGTTTTTTGTAGTTCCTCTCCGGAGTCGGCACTACATATGTTATGTTCTTGTCCATTTGCACGTGCTGTTTATTCCTTTTCCAACATGAATCTCGGCTCTAGACCGGCAGCACATACCGCCTTTTGTGACTGGTTTTCCTGGTGTGCAGCTTCCCTCATCCCAGGTCAGTTTAACCTCTATATGATGCTTGTTCACTCTATTTGGAGGGTGAGAAACTCTCTTTTATGGGAAAGCAAACATAAGAACCCTGCCGTGGTGAGTTTTATGACTAGCCATCATCTGAACGAATTCCAGAAAGCCAAACCTGCTTCTCAACCTAAACCTCTACATTATCCGGCTCGATGGTCCCCTCCTCCCCCGAGATGGATCAAAATCAATGTTGATGGTTCTTTCTGTGCTGCCACGGATACTGGGGGTGTCGGTGTGGTTTTTCGCGACGAAGCCGGTAGCTATGCTGGAGGTTTCGCTCGTAAATATTACACGTGACAAACCCCAAGATGATTGAGCTTTTAGCTGCTCGGGATGGTGTTTGCTGGGCATTAAATCGGCATTGGCAGCAGATATTATTGGAGAGTGATGCTTTAAAAATAGTTCAAGCAATTGGAAGTCTGAAGGAGGAGATCCTCGGCCTCTGATTTGTTGATTGAGGACATTAAAGTAAGTATGAGGGGCTTTGTTTCCTCTCGAGTATATCATATCCATAGATCCGTCAATGTCACGGCACATCGTATGGTCAAGTTGGTTTAATTTTCAATTTCAATTTTTGTTGGTTTGAGGAACCTCCGAATTTATTGTCGGATGTTCTTCTTGAAGATTGTATGCCTTCTTCCTAATTATAAATAAAACCACAATAGTTTTTTTTCCAAAAAAAATAATAATAATAATAATGGCAACGGGTCAACAAGAAAATGTACCCAAAGTAAAAGAAGAGAAAATGTTAAAGTATCATTTAAAAATCGTGGTGTAAATTAAAAAAATAATATTTACTTTTGGAGGAATAAGGAAACAAACAGAGATCATTTTGAATTAAAAAGGAGATAATGTTGTTGACTAAATTAATTACCAAATAATTCATAACTAATATCCCGGCAAAGGAAACAAAAATAAAACCTATAACTAAAAGGACAAATTTGAAAATAAAATATAGCATTTTGGTTTCAAAAAACAAAAGTTCCATATAAATAAAATAAAAACAAATATGTTGACATGGCCTTTAGTTAAAGTTTGAAAAGGAACAAATGTTTAATAAAAAGAAGGTAAAAGATGATCGAGGGATTTTACTTATCTGTTACCCACCAAGAAGTAGTTTACAAATAACGAGTTCGATAATAAATTTCACTTTTTGTCTTTTAATTTTTAAGTGTGGCGAATTTGGTTTGTATAGTAGGTAAACTAGTTTTTGGTGGGTAATACGGGTTAACTCAAAATTTTAAATACTATATGAATTTTCTAGGTTTACATACATGATACAACTACATTGATATTAGTAAAAGATGTTTTAGATGCACGTGGTTCCAAGTTGGAATAAGTTCGGCAGCGGATCACGAAATCTTGATGATCTTATCTATCTAATGAATAGAGAGTTTGCTTTGAAATCGTCCGCCCTGCACCGCCCCCCAATATATATGCATACTTTATATTGCCTTACAACCCATAATCGGATTATTTTTTTTATTTTTTTATTTTTTATTTTTTTTTATGCAAAAAAGATTTCAGTTAATACAATGATATGAATTATATATCATATCTCGATTGGCATTCCTGTGCTTAACAAAGAGGTAATAACATTTGGGGGTGACAATAATGAAATTTTCCGGATAGGCCGTCACAGCTCTTGCTTACTGTCGGCATGTGATAGGGTCTGATCAACTGCCCGGCCACCTCTTTAGCTCATCTCTTGTCAACATACTTGAATTTGGAAGAAGCCATATATAAATATGGAGGCATATCTGCTGTTTTCTGCGAATATGCATAGATATTGATTGTTTATATTATCATGAGCTTTCCGGTGGAAAATGTGATAAATAAAATATGCTAATGAAATGGCCTAGTTAAGGCATTGGTAAAGTTCTCTCCTTCTGTGACTGTGAGAGTTTTCTCTCCTCCTGTGAGAGTTTTCTTTCCCTCCCGTGTTGGTGAGGGTTTCCTTGTACCCATCTTCTCCGACGCCGACTCTGGCTTCGGCTGGAGTCGGTCGTCCTTTTCCCCTTCCTCCTGATTTTCTCTTGCTTTTACCTTCTTTCTTTTTTGCTTTCGCCTGTGTGTTTCCGATCACCTCCGTTTCCCTTCCTGCTCTGGCCATGACCTCCTTCCCCCAGCGGCGATCATCCTCCTTCATCTCTGATCTGGCATGCAGCTGCTTCCAAACAGCGTTCTGCTGCGGTATTTCGAGAGGGTGCGTCGAGATCTGGTTCTCTTACCGGCTCGGGTGCTTCGCACCACCACCCTTTCACTGTCTCTGCCTTCTGTGGCAGCGTTGTTCGCGGGTCGCCGCGAACTTCCTCCTCTTCTTCAGCTGGGTGCGGATCGATCTTCAAGATGAGATGCTGTACATCTTCTGGCGCTGCTTGGCCGTGGACGGGGTTTGGTCGGACAGCGTTCGGAGGCGGCAGATGTTCCCGTTTCTGGTGTTTGTCCGTGTCTGTGTTTTGGGCTTCACCTTTTGGTTGGCCCGGTGTACTGTGTTGTTTGGGCCTATGTTTAGCTGTTTTTTGTGTTTTGTTTGAGTCTTAAGTGTGCCTATGTGTATGTTTCCTTTGTGCTAATGCAGTAGCCTTTGACCAATAAAATAAAAAATGAAATGGCCTAGTTGCTGGAATCCTTCGTCTTTCTCGCGCAAGTTTCCTTTAAAATAACGATGTAAAAGTTGATTTGCACGTGCTTTGTTATGAGTAGATGGGACCAAACCATATAAATTTGGGCAGATAATTATTTAAGCTTATAGGTGCGTTTAATTTATGACCAAGCATGATTATCGTGGAAAATAAATTTTGAGTAAGTTAGAGCTTGTGTGTATGTGTACACACACACACACACAAACACGCGCTCGCGCGCATATATATATTTCCCCAGCAGTGGATTAATATCGGTCACAGATTGACAGAGAGAAAATGGCCATGACCAATGTCCAAGAAATGTCTATGAATGGTGAGCAGCCACCTGCTGAATATATTGTTAAAGAAAGTAGGTTTGGATCCATAGATTCTTCTCCACCGTTGGCCGATGAAATCCCCATCATTGATATCACTCTCTTCTCCCCATCATCTCCTCAATATTCTGAACAAGCAGAAAATCATGAGCTACAGAAACTCAGATCAGCACTCAGCTCGGCAGGATGCTTCCAGGTTTCCATTTTCCTTTTCTTGGTACTATTATACTATATGTTAAAAGTATATTTTGTTGTCTTTGTATTCTCCGCCATGTTAGACTTGTAAACGAATCGGACTAGAATACATCTTATCCAATCCAAAGAAGAACATAATTTGATCCGATCTGTTAATCTGATGTTTTTTCGTTGATGAAATTCGACGGATTATGGATAAACAAGTTCATATCTGATTAACTGAACTAATGGAATTAAATATTTATATTCATGATGGATTAATGAATTCAGGCAATAGGCCATGGGATTTCGGATTCACTTCTTGACAAGGTACGTGAAGCAGCAAAACAATTCTTTGCACTTCCAGTAGAAGAGAAGGAAAAATACTCCCGCGCAGTTCATGGCGGAGCCGAAGGATATGGGAACGATGTCGTAGTATCGGAAAAGCAAGTTCTTGACTGGTCCTATCGTCTCACTCTCAGGGTCTTCCCAGAAAACCAAAGAAGGCTTCATCTTTGGCCTCAAAATCCAAATGATTTTGGGTACGTCCGTACACAATTTTGGGTTTGCATTACTATTTCCTGCCTTGAGGATTATATAGCTAGTCTACTATGGACACATCTTGCAGAGATTTTTTAGTGTGTTAAAAATAAAGCTCGGTACATTAAGTGTAATTATACAATTAGTTGGAAATTTGAACAAAATATTTATACCAATAGATTATTACACTTTGTGTAGCGGGCTATTTTCCCGACCCCCTAAAAAATTTCTCCACATCTTTATAATTGACGGAAAATCAGTAAATTAACGTTCAAATAAAAGAATATTATAATTTGTAGAAAGATGCTAAAGGGATATGGTATTCGTTGAAGCAAGTTGCGACTGTCACTTTGATATAATTGGACAAAATCCATAGATTAATATATAACATATCTATGAATGTGTGTATAATTTGCAGAGAGATGTTACATGAATATGCAACGAAGGTAAAGTTGATGATGGGTATTGTGGTCAAGGCAATGGCAAAGTCGTTGAATTTGGAAGATAACAGCTTTGCAAAGCAGCTGTTTGGAGACCAATCCCTGATGCAAGCAAGGTTCAACTTTTATCCGCCGTGCTCGAGATCTGACCTCGTCCTCGGCGTCAAGCCTCACACGGATAGGTCCGGCGTGACATGTCTCTTGCAAGACAAGGATGTGGAAGGCCTTCAAGTTTTGATAGATGGAAAATGGGTTAGAGTCCCCATTGTTCCTCATGCTATTGTTGTTAATCTTGGTGATCAGATGCAGATCATGAGTAATGGGATTTACAAGAGCCCCATGCACAGGGTGGTGACAAATGGAGAGAGCATGAGGCTATCAGTTGCTTTGTTCAATGAGCCGGATCCCGAAACGGAAATTGGTCCGGTCGAGGACTTGATCGACGAGACAAGGCCAAGGTTGTACAAAAATGTCAAGAACTATGGTCGTATCAACTACGAATGCTATCAGAGAGGGGAAATCGCACTCGAAACCGTCAGATTCTAATTATGTGCTTACTCTTCGAAACAACAATTCTTCTATGAACGTGACATCAGATATCAATAACATTGATAGTGATTTTAATGATAGTAAAATGTAGCAACATGTTATCAATATATTATCAAGATGAAGGATGTTTTATGCTTGTATTATTAATTTATTATTGTTATCATCATCAATGTAGTTTCTTCTTCAATTAAGGTTAACAATAATAATGATGATAATTACGGATTTGTTAGGGGTTGATCTGCCTCATCACTTTTTGTTTGATATATTACAATGAAAGAAATCGAGATCCTATCCGGATCTCTGAGTCTAAAGCGTAAGCATTTAGAGATCCAAACCATTGAAGAGAGAATAGAGATCTCGGCCCTTGGTTTATTTGAAATGAATCATTGAAATAGACTAATAAATATCGCATAATTTAAAATAAGTGGTTCAGATGTCCAAGTTTTTAAACTTCGGATACAAAGATCCGAAGAGGACCCCAATTCCAATTAAAGGGATGACATCAACTTTATTTTTTTTAGCAGTTGGAGTGTTGCTGTGAACGAGTCTTAAGACGGCAAAAATCCAATTTCAGTGTCTGTGTGGGCTCACAAATTGGTTCCACCTAACTTAACAAAATTACAATTGATCATCACTGATGATCTCAACATTTTGGACTCGTATTAAAAAGACATTATTGAGTTGTGTTTATTTATATTATTTTGAATAAGCATCAGTATAGGTGTACAAAAATGGAAAGGGATCATCTCCGGATCCCTTCCACCAAGTCCTCCCCATCAAACAATTCAGGTCCTTGAAATTTGATCAAACTGTTAAAGTTATTATAACTTTTAAAGTGAGCTCAATTTTGTAGCCATTGGATCAAATTTCAAGGGTCCAGATTAGTTGATGAGGAGGACTTGGTGGAAGGGATCCGGAGAGGATCCCTTTCCTACAAAAATAATTTTCCAAGTCAAGATTTCCATTGTTTTAAAGGAAAACTTATGAAAATGGCTTGAAAATTTTTAGTTTTAACCAAAAATCATCTTATATGGTTTGTTTAATGGTTAGTACAAGACCCATACTAAAGTAGTCTAACTAAAAGTGGCCCAACTATAATAAATTATGATTTGTCAATTTTGCCCCAAACTTTTTAGGCTGAGTTGTTTTAAATTTGTTAAGTTCAGTTTTCTTGTTCAGCTCTTTCTCTGAGAACCAGCCTTTCGAATTCTTATCAATTTGAACGTGATCGTCGTTTCAATTTTTGAATTGCTCATCAATTTGAATGTGATCGTTACTTTTCAGGTCATCTGTCATCATTCGTACTGTATTCGAGGTATTTTTTTCTAGATTTTCGTCCTTAATGGAGTTCATAGTTGTTCATCGTTGTTTTGCAAACCTTCTTTTTCTTTGAAACAAAAATATAGATCCTCATACTATTTAATTTATGATTTGTATTATTTCGTTGAAACGTGATCGTCGTCATTATTGATAGTGTATTCGAGGTACTATTTTTCAATTTTTCTTCGTCAGTGGAGTTCATTGTTTGTTTATCCAGAAAATAAATTTGAGATTTGTTAGCTTTTTGTTCAGTTTTTCCAGGTACAGTGTTATTATTTTTTTCCATATACAGTTTTGCCAACATTTTTTTCCAGAAACAATGTTATTTTTTTGTTTACCAGAAACAGTGTTATATTTTGTTTTTTTTTTCCAGATACAGTGTTTGTTTGTACACAAAAAAAAAACAACCACTGCATCAGATTATTTTTCCAAAGACAGTGTTATGTTTTGGTTTTTCCAGAAATAGTTTTATGTTTTGGTTTTTTTTCCAGAAATAGTGTTAGTTTTTTTTCCAGGAACAATGTTATTTTTTTGTTTTTCTGAAACAGTGTTATATATATATTTTTTTTTCAAATACAGTGTTTGTTTGTACACAAACAAAACAAACACTGTATATTATTTTTCCAGAAACAGTGTTATGTTTTGGTTTTTCCAGAAACAGTTTTTTTTTTTTTTTTTTTTTTTTTTCAGAGACAGTGTTAGTTTTTTTTCGTCGGTTTATTCTGACAGTGGTTCTGGTGCATTTTGCACCACTTTTTCGCAGGAGTTTCTGTCATTGAACTTGTTTCGGCGGTTTTGTTCCGATGAATGCTTCATTTTTCAACTTTGATTTGGTGGTTTTTGAAATGGGGGAATTCGATTTGATAGGAAGGCAGAAAGTTATTATGGCGGTTTCGTGCTGGTTTGAGGTTAGTAAAGAGTCAGGACAATATGAAATCATTTAAGGATATTTACGGAAGTGTAGATTTGTAATGGGTTGGGCACAAAGTTTGGCTCGTGGACAATAGTTTTGAATGGTTTTTTTTTTTTTTTTTTTTAACTTTGAGCTCTTTTGGTTAAATAACATTTTAGGATGGTTTTTGGTTAAATATTTGTTGGTCCAAGCTCTTTTCATTAAAGCTCCATTGTTTTAAATATTGAGACGCCACCAAGACGGTCAAACATATCACCTATATTTCTAAACCTGCATAATTTTATATGCAAAGAGTTGAATAGATCATTCTAATACATTTATTTTCTGTCTATTAACTCCTTTTTTTTTTCCGGATTAAATAAGCATAAGTATAGGTGTACAAAAATTATTCCCCAAGTCGAGATTTCCATTGTTTTGAATATTTAGTCAAATATATCACCTACATTTCTAAATCAGCATAATTTTATATGCAAAGAGTTGAATACGTCGACCATTATCTAGAGATGATAAATACTTAAACAGGATAAAGCTCTTTCTTTTGTTTTCTTCCAAGTTGATGTGCTTTCAAAGAAGTGAAAGCCATGAACACAGATCTTTAAGTTGCAGCTCAAATTACAAAACCTTGCTAAGATGGAGTTACTAGGATCTAAAACTGTCCAAGAGGTACTCATCCAAGGGGAACAGGTGCCAGATAAATATATCCGTAATGTTAAAGATGTTGGAGTCCCAGTCCCAGTCCCAGTCCCAGATGCTTCTGCTGCCCAGTTGATGGATGTTCCAGTTATTGATCTTGCTCTTCTTGCAGCTTCTTCAATCACTGCAGATGAACTTGAGAAATTCAGATCAGCTCTTGCCACATGGGGTTGCTTCCAGGTCCCAACTATTCAAACAACTTGTACTTTGAAAAAAATTTAGGACTCGTTTGACTATGATTATTGCAAATCATGTTGGTGTGTCGGTCCACTCTCGTTCGAGTTTGAGAGGAGTATTTTGTGCCTATGACGAGCACTAAAGAGCTAATCTCGCATAATCCTTATTTGAGAAAAAAAAAATCATGTTATGTTTGGAGGTTGCTTTATTAATTTGGTGTTCCAGGTAATAAACCACAGTATGTCACCGGAATTCCTAGACGAGGTCCGAGAGATTGCAAAACAGTTTTTTGCACTTCCAGTTGCAGATAAGAAGAAATACTTGAGACAAGTCAACGACGTTCAAGGATATGGAAACGACTTGGTTTTTTCAGAGCAACAAACACTGGATTGGTCTGATAGACTATACCTTTCTGTGTATCCACAAGACAACCGTAAGCTCAAATTTTGGCCCAAAAATCCGGACTCTTTTAGATAATTAACTTGTCTTTGTTGTACAGACGTGTGTTTTGCGAGTTGGTTAGGGCAGTGTGTTCACTGCCTAAGACTCAAGTTCAATTTCCTCTCCCGTAGATTGAAGTAGTTTAAAATATTGTCTTTGGCACAAATCATGTTAATGTCAGTGAACATTATTGCAGCCGGACTTTAGACCAATACGCCATGGAGTTACAAGTGGTAACAAAAATTATCCTCATGGCCATGACAAGGTCATTGGATTTGGAGGACAACTGCTTTTCAGACTTATATGGTGAACAAGGGAAAATGGATATCAGATTTAACTTTTATCCTCCATGTCCAAGGCCTGATCTTGTCCTTGGTCTCGAACCACACGCAGACGGAACACTAATCACCCTTGTCTTGCAAGACAAGGAAGTTGAAGGTCTTCAATTTCCTAAAGGCGATCACTGGTTTCAAGCTCCCATTGTTCCTGACGCGCTTCTCATTAACATCGGTGATCAAGTAGAGGTACATCATAAATTGTTATCAACACTGCATTATGTGGCAAGAAATTTTGGGAGTAACAGTCACCAGAAGACGTGGTGTTACTATTGTACGTGTGGTTACGTAAGTTGTTGTTTGTGATGCCACAGATATTGAGCAATGGAATATTCAAGAGTCCTGTACACAAGGTGGTGACAAATCCAGACAAGGAGAGGATATCTTTGGCGGCCTTCTGCATGCCAGACTCGCATAAAGAGATTGAACCATTTGAAAGGTTGGTCGATGAGTCAAGACCAAGATTGTACAAAAAGGTGACCAATTATGATGGCATCTATTTCGAATACTATCAGCAAGGGAGGAGACCAATTGAAGCAGCGAGAATATAATGTGTAACATCACTCCCTCGAATAAAACTTATAGTTGTCAAGATGTTTCATCTAGTTTACTAAGAAAACGAAAGTATGGCTCAAACCAACCAAAAACTCATAAAATCTTGTAAATTCGAGTAGTTGAAAGTTGAAGTTGAAGCTTACCTAGTTTCTCTGCCATTAGGCCTTCATAATGTACTGCACTTTGGAAGTTAAGATCAACCAAGAAAATTCAATGTTTGAAATGCGAGTGAATAGTGAACTTCTGGTGATATATTGATATGTATAGCTCCTTAATGAAGTTTTATTTCAACGTTTCTACCATTTTATACCTTTTTTATTTTTATTTTCAAAGAAAGGCTTTTCGCAATTTCATTTTCTAGCCATGCACTCCTCTCATACCATGTGGATCGATTGAATAAATAAAACGAGAACTTATTTACAGAACTGAAAGGAGGAGTGCATAAGGAGAAAATGAGAGGGAAAATCACTACCTCTATCCAACCGTATTTTGTCAAATTGGATTACACAAGTTTTTAATGCATGTTTTCACTCTCTCTAAAACCTTTCCTCCCCTTTGCCTTCAAGAAAAAAGAAACCTTCCTACCCACAGCTCCTTGCTCCAGCTTGGGATCAGCGGCAGCCCATCTCACACCTCTTTCTAGCCATCATTCCTTCTTTATCTTCCTTCTCCACCCTCTGCATCTACCCTCTTCCCTCCTTCCCTCTTTGCCATCCATCTCCACCCTCTGCTTCTTCCCTCTTCCCCCTTCTTTCCCTCATCTTTCCCCTATCATTTCCACTCAAAAAGTTTTTTAATTTCTGAACTTTTTTCTCTTTGGGTCCTTTTTTAGGCTTCCGTTGAGCTTTGTTCTTTGAACTTTGTCTCAATTCACATGAGATGATCTCAAATCTGGACCTTCATGGCCCTCTCCTGTTCTGATGCTACTTTACTTTGCGTGTCCTCAGTCACCAGCCTCTGCTACTCGGCCGTGTGCTTCTCCTCAGATGTTGGGTGGCTGTTAAAGTGCTTTTAGTACTATTTGGTACGATTATGGGAGTGGTCTGTCCCATTCATCGAAAGAAGTTTTTACGGGATCACTCACAATGCAGGTTGCTAGCTCACCCCCATTTTCCGTTGATCCAGTTGTTCCATTGGTTCGTTCTCTTGGTGGTGGTGGCGGCCTTGCAATGGAGGCGCATCTAGTTTATGCTGGTTTCCATTCCAGTTTCAAGTTTTTAGTTGTTGTTCAGTTGGCCACTTTTGCATTTATCTACTGTATTTTCTTATCTGCTGTTGGACATGTATTTAGGTTGTGAACTGCTTTTTGGGCTTTTTTTTTTCTTATACTTATCTTTTTATTTAATAGAAAGTAAGTTAGTTTGACAAAAAAAAATGATTACACAAGTTATGACAGCAACTTTACTTTTTAGTAGTTCGAGTGTTGCTGTGGACGAGTCTTTAGACGGCAAAAATCCAATTTCAGTGTCTTTGTGGGGTGACAAATGGGTTCCACGTAACTCAACAAAATTCCAAATTGATCATCATTGATGATCTCATCAATTTTGGAATCGTATTAAAAAGACAATGAGTTTGTGTGACCTTTTCTCATCTTGTTTAATCTGTTTTAGTGAAAGTTGATCACCATAAAATGCCACTTTAGCTTGTATGTTTTGAAAGGGATCACCACTGGGAGAGAATTACCTATAACTATAACCCTCATAACTCCATCATGTTATTGACACGAGATATTATAGTAACGCTGAAAAGTGTAGATAAGTCTTCCGCATCCTCATTTCTGGCTGATACCTGTATTTACAAATGCAATTGATTTTTATACACCTATTTTCTGTCTCTATTAACTTCGATTTATTTAGGTTCTTCCGATTGAATGAGCACATGCAGAGGTGCATAAAATCATCTCCCTATACAAAACTCGAGATTTCCATTGTTTTGAATATTTAGACGCCACCAAACAGTCAAATATAATCACCCACATTTATGGAAAGGGATCCTCATGATCCCTTCCATCAAATCCACCAAAGCAATAAATTTAGACCTTTAAAATTTGATTCAACGGTTAAAATTATTATAACTTTTAAAATAGACCCATATTTATAGCCGTTGGATCAAATTTCAAAAACCTAACTTTGTGACCTTGACGGATTTGATGGAAAAGATCCGGATAGGATCCCTTTCCTTCATTTCTAAACTTGGATAATTTTATATGCAAAGAGTTGATACATTGACCATTGCATAGGGATGATAAATATTTAAACTGAAAATTTGAGTACACCCCTTGAAATTCAATTTTCTTTAATTAAAACACATCATGATAAATTTCTCTAACAAAAACCCAATTACTAGGCTCCAACTAAGCAATATCCATAATTAAGTTTGACTTGGCAAAATTTGTATTTTTGGATGTCTAAATTACCCCTAATAACTCTTACTTTGGGTCTCTCACTTATTAGCTACATCTATTTTACATTATTTCATTCAATTAAATGTTCAAATACCTTATGGGGATTTGGAAAAAAATTTAAATGTCATGATTAATATGCATTTAATACCAAAAATTTACATGATACCAATGTTCCTTATATAGTTGTTTTCACATGATGTTAACAGATAAATTAGTATATCCTACAATATAAAAAAGTTATTTTATTCAAAATTATCAATATTTTAAATGTAACATAGGTAAATTATTTTGCACAACATATATAAAAATATAAGTTCCTAGTAAATTATGTAATGATATATGCAAAATAATTTACCTACAAAATAAATAAATATTTTTATTCAAAATTAATTAAATACGAATATTTTGCAAAAAAAAAATATATATATAAAACAATTTACCTACATCAAAATAATTTACCTACAAAAAAAATAAATGTTTTTAGCCAATTGATTCAAATTAATTAATTACATATTATTTTACATAAAAATATAGATAAATTATTTGTACGCATATATATATATATATATATAATTTTAACAAAATGTGTCTAATACATACATGCAAAATAAGTTACCTACAATGATTGTCAAACAAATAAAAGAAATGAAACATATGCTGGTAAGAGAAGCATAAAATAGATAATTTTATAATAATAAGGTACTTATTTCCCACAATTATGGTGGATAATTAAATTCATTAACATATTTAGAGTGTTGTGGCACAATTGCAAATAGTTTGAAAATAATAGGTATTTATTTGTTTACATGGCAGTCTACTTCAAATTTGGGTTTTATTTTGATGTTTAAAATGAGATGGGTTTTTGTTAAGAAAATAAGTGTTGCATGTGCTTATATCTAAAGAACCCGTTGATCTACCTCATCACTTTTTGTTTGATATATTACAATGAAAGAAGTCGAGATCCTATCCGGATCTTTGAGCCTAAAGCTTAAGGATTTAGAGATCCGGGCCATTGAAGAGAGAATAGAGCTATGGGCCCTTAGTTTATTTGAGATGGATAATTGGAACAAACTAAGAAAGAGACTAAAAAAGATAGCATAATTTAAAATAAGTGGTTCAAATGTCCAAGTCTTTAAACTTCAAACACAAAGATCCAAAGAGAATTAAAGGGATGACAGCAACTTTATTTTTTAGCAGTTGGAATGTTGTTGTGAACGAGTCTTAAGACGGCAAAAATCCAATTTCCGTGTCTCTGTGGGCTCACAA
Source organism: Cotoneaster glaucophyllus (assembly GCA_036320875.1). Classification (NCBI taxonomy): domain Eukaryota; kingdom Viridiplantae; phylum Streptophyta; class Magnoliopsida; order Rosales; family Rosaceae; genus Cotoneaster; species Cotoneaster glaucophyllus. Next base: position 1,216,330 of record CM070063.1, read on the forward strand.
ATGGGTTCCACGTAACTTAACAAAATTCCAATTGATCATCACCGATGATCTCAACATTTTGGAATCGTATTAAAAAGACAATATTGAGTTGTGTTTATTTATATTCTTTGGATTGAATAAGCATCAGTATAGGTGTACAAAAATGAAAAGGAATCATTTTCGGATCATTTCCACTAAGTCATCTTCATAAAACAATACGGACCTTTGAAATTTGATCCAACAGCTAAAGTAATTATAACTCTTAAAGTAGGCCCATGTTTGTAGCCGTTAGATCAAATTTCAAGGACCTTGGATTAGTTGATGAGGAGGACTTGATGGAAATGATCTAGAGAGAATCCCTTTCCTACAAAATTAATTTACCAAGTCGAGATTTCCATTGTTTTAAATATTGAGACGCCACCAAGACAGTCAAATATATCACCTACATTTCTAAACCTGCATAATTTTATATGCAAAGAGTTGAATACATCTTTTTAATACATTTATTTTCTGTGTCTATTAACTCCTTTTTTTTTTCTTCCGGATTAAATAAGCATAAGTATAGGTGTACAAAAATTATTCCCCAAGTCGAGATTTCCATTTATTTGAATATTTAGTCAAATATATCACCTACATTTCTAAACCAGCATAATTTTATATGCAAAGAGTTGAATACGTCGACCATTATCTAGAGATGATAAATACTTAAACAGGATAAAGCTCTTTCTTTTGTTTTCTTCCAAGTTGATGTGCTTTCAAAGAAGTGAAAGCCATGAACACAGATCTTTAAGTTGCAGCTCAAATTACAAAACCTTGCTATGATGGAGTTACTAGGATCTAAAACTGTCCAAGAAGTACTCTTCCAAGGGGAACAGGTGCCAGATAAATATATCCGTAAAGTTGAAGTTGGTGGAGTCCCAGTCCCAGTCCCAGATGCTTCTGCTGCCCAGTTGATGGATGTTCCAGTTATTGATCTTGCTCTTCTCGCAGCTTCTTCAATCACTGCAGATGAACTTGAGAAATTCAGATCAGCTCTTGCCACATGGGGTTGCTTCCAGGTCTCAACTGTTCAAACAACTTGTACTTTGAAAAAAATTTAGGACTCGTTTGACCATTTCATTTATATGATTATTGCAAATCATGTTGGGGTGTCGGTCCACTCTTGTTCGAGTTTGAGAGGAGTAGTTTGTGCCTATGACGGGCACTAAAGAGCTAATCTCGCATAATCCTTATTTGAGAAAAAAAAAATTCATGTTATGTTTGGAGGTTGCTTTATTAATTTGGTGTTCCAGGTAATAAACCACAGTATGTCATCGGAATTCCTAGACGAGGTGCGAGAGATTGCAAAACAGTTTTTTGCACTTCCAGTTGCAGATAAGAAGAAATACTTGAGACAAGTCAACGACGTTCAAGGATATGGAAACGACATGGTTTTTTCAGAGCAACAAACACTGGATTGGTCTGATAGACTATACCTTTCTGTGTATCCACAAGACAACCGTAAGCTCAAATTTTGGCCCAAAAATCCGGAGTCTTTTAGGTAATTAACTTGTCTTTGTTGTACAGATGTGTGTTTTACCAGTTGGTTAGGGGAGTGCGTTCACTGCCTAAGACTCAAGTTCAAATTCCTCTCCCCGTAGATTAAAGTAATTTAAAATATCGTCTTTGGCACAAATCATGTTAGTGTTAGTGAACATTATTGCAGCCGGACTTTAGACCAATATGCCATGGAGTTACAAGTGGTAACAAAAACTATCCTCAAGGCCATGACAAGGTCATTGGATTTGGAGGGCAACTGCTTTTACGACCTATATGGTGAACAAGGGAAAATGGATATCAGATTTAACTTTTATCCTCCATGTCCAAGGCCTGATCTCGTCCTTGGTCTCAAACCACACGCAGACGGAACACTAATCACCCTTGTCTTGCAAGACAAGGAAGTTGAAGGTCTTCAATTTCTTAAAGGCGATCACTGGTTTCGAGCTCCCATTGTTCCTGAAGCGCTTCTCGTTAACATCGGTGATCAAGTAGAGGTAAATCATAAATTGTTATCAACATTGTATTTTGTGTCGAGAAATTTTGGGCGTAACAGTCACCAGAAGATGTGGTGTTACTATTCTACGTGTGGTTACATAAGTTGTTGTTTGTGATGCCACAGATATTGAGCAATGGAATATTCAAGAGTCCTGTACACAAGGCGGTGACAAATCCAGATAAGGAGAGGATATCTTTGGCGGCCTTCTGCATGCCAGAGTCGCATAAAGAGATTGAACCTTTTGAAAGGTTGGTCGATGAGTCAAGACCAAGATTGTACAAAAAGGTGACCAATTATGATGGCTTCTATTTCGAATACTATCAGCAAGGGAGGAGACCAATTGAAGCAGCGAGAATATAATGTGTAACATTACTCCCTCGAATAAAACTTATAGTTGTCAAGGTGTTTCATCTAGTTTACTAAGAAAACGAAAGTATGGCCCAAACCCTCTAGAACCAAAAACTCATAACATCTTGTAAATTCGAGTGGTTGAAAGTTGAAGCTTACCTAGTTTCTCTGCCATTAGGCCTTCATAATGTACTGCACTTTGGAAGTTAAGATCAACCAAGAAAATTCAATGTTTGAAATGCGAGTGAATAAAAGTGAACTTCTGGTGATATATTGATATGCATAGCTCCTTAATGAAGTTTTATTTCAACGTTTCTACAATTTTATACCTTTTTTATTTTTATTTTCAAAGAAAGGCTTTTCGCAATTTCATTTTCTGGCCATGCAGTCCTCTCATAGCATGTGGATCGATTGAATAAATAAAACGAGAATTCAATTACAGAACTGAAAGGAGGAGTGCATAAGGAGAAAATGAGAGGGAAAATCACTACCTCTATCCTACCGTATTTTGTCTAATTGGATTACACAAGTTATGTTACACAAGTTTTTAATACATGTTTTCACTCTCTCTAAAACCTTTCCTCCCCTCTGCCTTCAAGAAAAAAGAAGCCCTCCTACCCACCGCTCCTTGCTCCGGCTTGGGATCGGCAGCAGCCCATCTCACACCTCTTTCTAGCCATCCTTCATTCTTTATCTTCCTTCTCCACCCTCTGCATCTTCTCTCTTCCCCCATCTTTCTCCCATCCTTCCCACCTTTTTTCTAGCCCTCCTTCCCTCTTCCCCATCCATCTCCACCCTCTGCTTTTTCCTCTTCCCCCTTCTTTCCCTCATCTTTCCCCTATCATTTCCACTCAAAAAGTTTTTTAATTTCTGAACTTTTTTTTCTCTTTGGGTCCTTTTTTTTGGCTTCCGCTGAGCTTCGTTCTTTGAACTTTGTCTCAATTCCCATGTGATGATCTCAGATTCATAGCCCTCTCTTGTTCCGATGCCACTTTACGTCGCATGTCCTCAATTACCGGCCTTTGCTACTCGGCCATGTGCTTCTCCTCAAGTGTTGGGTCGCTGTTAAAGTGCTTTTAGCACTATTTGGTAGAATTATGGGAGTGGTCTGTCCCATTCCTCGAAAGAAGTTTTTACGGGATCGCTCACTGCACGGGTTGCTCGCTCACCCCCATTTTCCGTTGATCCAGTTGTTCCATTGGTACGTTCTCTTGGTGGTGGTGGTGGCAGCCTTGCAATGGAGGCGCATCTGGTTGCTGCTAGTTTCCATTCCAGTTTGAAGTTTTTAAGTTGTTATTCAGTTGGCCACTTTTGCATTTATCTACTATATTTTCTTATCTGCTGTTGGGCATGTATTTAGATTGTGGGATCAGGATCCTCTGCTGATCATAAAAGTATGATCCTGCTGAGCAGGTAATCGTGACCGTTGAAATTTAATCCAACGGTTACAATTATTATAACTTTTAGAGGACCCTCCTGTTTGTAACCGTTGAATTAAATTTCAACGGTCACGATTACCTGCTTACCAAACTCAGATTTTTAAGGTAGGAGAGAATCCTGATCCTAGATTGTGAACTGCTTTTTGGGCATTTTTTTTCTTATACTTGTCTTTTTATTTAATAGAAATTAAGTAAGTTTGACAAAAATAAATGATTACACAAGTTATGACAGCAACTTTACTTTTGAGTAGTTCGAGTGTTGCTGTGGACGAGTCCATAGACGGCAAAAATCCAATTTCAGTGTTTGTGGGGTGACAAATGGGTTCCACGTAACTCAACAAAATTCCAAATTGATCATCATTGATGATCTCATCAATTTTGGAATCGTATTAAAAGGACAATGAGTTGTGCAACCTTTTCTCATCTTGTTTAAACTGTTTTAGTGAAAGTTAATCACCATAAAATGACACTTCAGCTTGTATTGTTTTGAAAGGGATCACCACTGGGAGAGAATTACCTATAACTATAACCCTCATAACTCCATCGTATTATTGACACGAGATATTATAGTACAGAGCTGAAAAATGTAGATAAGTCTTCCGCATCCCCATTTTCGGCTGATACCTGTATTTACAAATGCAATTGATTTTTATACACCTATTTTCTGTCTCCATTAACTTCGATTTATTTATATTCTTCCGATTGAATGAGCACAAGCAGAGGTGTATATACAAAACTCGAGATTTCCATTGTTTTGAATATTTAGACGCCACCAAACAGTCAAATATATCACCTACATTTCTGGAAAGGGATCCTCATGATCTCTTTCACCAAATCCACCAAGGTAATAAATTAGGACCTTTGAAATTTGATCCAAAAATTAAAATTATTATAACTTTTAAAATAGACCCATGTTTGTAACCATTGAATCAAATTTCAAAAGCCTAACTTTGTGTCCTGGACGGATTTGGTGGAAAATATCCGGGTAGGATCCCTTTCCTACATTTCTAAACTTGCATAATTTTATATGCAAAGAGTTGATTCATTGACCATTGCATAGAGATGATAAATATTTAAATGGGATAAGACTCTTTTAGCATCTTTCTTTTGTTTTCTTCCAAGTTCATGTGCTTTCAAAGAAGTGAAAGCACCGAAGGCAGATCTTTAATTTGCAGCTCAAATTACAAAAGCTTGCGAAGATGGAGTTATTAGGATCGAAAACTGTCCAGGAGGTGCTCATCCAAGGGGAACAGGTGCCAGAGAAATATATCCATAAAGTTGAAGATGGTGGAGTCCCAGTCCCAGATGCTTCTGCTGCCCAGTTGATGGATGTTCCAGTTATTGATCTTGCTCTCCTCGCAGCTTCTTCAATCTCTGCCGATGAACTTGAGAAGCTCAGATCAGCTCTTGCCACATGGGGTTGCTTCCAGGTCTCAACTATTCAAACAACTTGTGCTTTGAAACAATTTAAATCTCGTTTGATACCATTTCGTTTATACGATTATTGCAAATCATTTTGGTGTTTGTACCATGTGTCGTTCCTCTCTCGTTCGAGTTTGAGAGGGGCACTTTCTGCCTTGCGACCACTGAAGAGTTAATCTCACATAATCCTCGATTTGATAAAAAGAAAAATCATGTTATGTTTAGAGATTGCTTTAATTAGTTTGGTGTTTCAAACAAATTCTGCATTAAAAATCATTTAAAGAGTATGTTTATTGTAAATCATGCTAATTAATTTGGTGTTCCAGGTAATAAACCACGGTATGTCGCCGGAATTCCTAGACGAGTTCCGAGAGATTACAAAGCAGTTTTTTGCACTTCCAGTGGAAGATAAGAAGAAATACTTGAGGCAAGTCAACGACATTCAAGGATATGGAAACGACATGGTCTTTTCAGAGCAACAAACACTGGATTGGAGTGATAGACTATACCTTTCTGTGTATCCACAAGACAACCGTAAGCTCAACTTGTGGCCTGAAAACCCCAAATCTTTTAGGTAATCAACTTGTCTCTGTTGTGCAGACGTGTGTTATGCAGTTGGCCAGGGCAGTGCGTCCACCACCTAAGACTCGAGTTCAAATTCCTCTCTCCGTAGATTAAAGTCGTTTAAAATATCGTCTTTGGCACAAATCATGTTAATGTTATTGAACATTATTGCAGGCGGACTTTAGACCAATATACCATGGACTTGCAAGTGGTAACAAAAACAGTCCTCAAGGCCATGGCAAGGTCATTGGATTTGGAGGACAATTGCTTTTCCGACCTGTATGGGGGAGAACAAGGGAAAATGGACATCAGATTTAACTTTTATCCTCCATGTCCAAGGCCTGATCTCGTCCTTGGTGTCAAACCACACGCAGACGGCACCCTAATCACCCTTCTCTTGCAAGACAAGGAAGTTGAAGGTCTTCAATTTCTCAAAGGCGATGAGTGGTTTCGAGCTCCCATTGTTCCTGATGCGCTTCTCATCAACGTTGGTGATCAAGTAGAGGTAAATCAAAGTGTTCTCAACATTATGTATTTTGTGGCAAGAAATTTTGGGCGTAACAGTCACCATAAGACGTGGTGTTACTATTCTACGTGTGGTTACATAAGTTGTTGTTTGTGATGCCACAGATACTGAGCAATGGAATATTCAAGAGCCCAGTACACAAGGTGGTGACAAATTCCGACAAGGAGAGGATATCGGTGGCGGCCTTCTGCATACCAGAGTCGGATAAAGAGATTGAACCTTTTGAAAGGTTGGTCGACAAGTCAAGTCCAAGATTGTACAAGAAGGTGAAAAATTATGTTGGCATCTATTTCGAATATTATCAGCAAGGGAGGAGACCAATGGAAGCAGCAAAAATATAATGTGTAACGTTACCCCCACGAATAAAACTTATAGTTGTCGACATGTTTTGTCGTGTGCTTTTCGCAATCTAATTTTCTGGCCAGACACTCCTCTCATAGCATGTGAAACGATTGAATAAATGAAGAGAAGAGTCAATGGCAGACATAGGCAGAGCCACTAAGGGATCAGAGTGGTTCTGAGCCCATTTTGATCATTGTTGAAGAAATTTTCAGCGGCCTCAAGTTTGCAGCTATAGAACCGTGAGAAATGAGGAAGAAGATGAATTCTTCTTTTGAAGAAATTGAGTCGAACGATGTCATGTCTTATATTTTTTTTAACAGTTTTGTTTGTTTTGTCTTTATGATTTAGTGAAACTCAAGGATGGATTTTAAAATCGACTTTAATGTTATTTCTAAAGCAACCTAATCAACTATCATTTGCAGTCCTCCTCTTTTCCCCCACTTAGTTGTATTATACACTTCTTTTGATTTTTTTTCTCTTAAATTTAATGGGTATTTCAGTTTTGTGAAGATTACTTCAATTACTCTTGTTATGAGTTCAAAAAAAATTTCTCAATACATATATGAAAGACCTTCTCTTACAAAGAATTCTAGCTTCACCACTAATGGCAGAACTAAAAGGAAAAGTGCATAAGGAGAAAACGAGAGGGAAAATCACTACATCTATCCAATCGCATTTTGTCGTGTGGGATTACACAAGTTATGTGCTTACCTTTCAAAACAACTATTCTTCTATGAACATGACATGACATATCAATAATAATGATAGTGAACATGATACTAGTAAAATGTAGCAACGTGTTATTAATACATTATCAAGATGAAGGCAGTTTTATGCTTGTATTATTAATATATGACTGTTAACATCATCAATGTATTTTCTTCTTAAACTAAGGTTAATAATAATAATAATTAAGGATTTCGTAGGAGTTGATCTAGTTCATCATTTTTAATTCTTGTTTGTTTGCTTTGTTTGTTTCTTTTTCTTTTTTTTTGGGAAAAATTCATCATTTTTTGTTTGACATATACAATGAAATTGAAAGGGATGACAGAAACTTTACTTCTGAGTAGTTGGAGAGTTGCTGCCCGTTCAAATTGGTCAGGTAATAACAGCCAGAAGATGGAAAAAATCTCCAGCCCGTGACTCAAAGTAGGGCAACTGAGTGGGCAATAATTCCAATTGATCATCATTCATGATCTCATCAATTTTGGAAGAGAAATGTTGAGGGATTATCAGGAAGTGGAAATTTTAGTACTCTTTTTTCCTTATTACAATATTTTATAATATTGGCACAACAATTAAAGTAAAATTGTGAGGTGTCTGAAAGTTCATGGAGAGTCTCACTCACAGTTTAAAGTTAACTTTCGTCTACATATTATAAAACATTGTACTAAAAGCATAAGGTGGACAAAGATTCAATAAAAAAACTCAGTTTGAGCATTTCCAGCAGCACTCTACCTTATATAAGGCCTGATGCCTTTTGTTTCAAAGACGAGAGAGCAACCGATTAGGAAAAGAATCGAGAGAGATAAGGAAGCAGCAGCCCTGATCTTTTGATCCTTCTGGGCAAATACGACATTAGTGTTACTTTTGTGGTTTTTGAAAGAGGAGTTTTGGTATGTAACTTCATCTTCTTCATTTGATTTTTGTTTGAGTGAGAGTTATGAGTGTATGTAAGTTTTGGGTTTGAAAGCTAAGCTCTATTTACAATCTTTATTATTTTAGTAGTAGAATTTTCTGACCTCTTTAAATATAAGCTTACACCGAACCAGTATAAATCGTTCTATGTTTATAGATTGTTTGCTTTGTCATGCTTTTTTATATTGGATTATTAATCCTTTCATATTTAGCGATATCGCACAACATTCATACCATTCAAAACATACTACAGACGATAAATATTTAAATAGGATGACTCCTTCAGCCTCTTTCTTTTGTTTTCCTTCCAAGTTAATGTGTGAAAGCAATGAACGCAGATCTTTAATTTGCAGCTCAAATTACAGAAGCTTGCCAAGATGGAGTTGTTCGGATGCAAAACTGTCCAGGAGGTGCTCATCCAAGAGGAACAGGTGCCAGCGAAATATATCCATAAAGTTGAAGATGGTGGAGTCCCAGTCCCAGTGCCAGATGCTTCTCCTCCCCAGTTACTGGATGTTCCAGTTATTGATCTTGCTCTCCTCGCAGCTTCTTCAATTACTGCAGATGAATTTGACAAACTCAGATCAGCTCTTGACACATTGGGTTGCTTCCAGGTCTCAACCATTCAAACTTCTTGTACTTCGAAACAATTTAGGTCTCGATTGATGACCGTTTTGTTGATATGATTATTGCAAATCATGCTGGTGTTTGTAAACCATGTATCAGTATCGGTTATCTCTCGTTCGAGTTTGAGAGCGACCGCTACTGAAGAGCTAATCTCACCTAATCATCTACTTGATAAAAAGAAAAGTCATGTTCTGTTTGGAGGTTGCTTTAATTAATTTGGTGTTCCTGGCAAATCATGTTGGTGTTTGTAAACCATGTGTCAGTATCGATCTTCTCTCGTTCGAGTTTGAGAGCAACCGCTACTGAAGAGCTAATCTCACCTAATCCTCTACTTGATAAAAAGAGAAGTCATGTTGTGTTTGGAGGTTGCTTTAATTAATTTGGTGTTCCAGGTAATAAACCACGGCATGTCGCCGGAATTCTTAGACGAGGTCCGAGAGACTACGAAACAGTTTTTTGCACTACCAGTTGAAGATAAGAAGAAGTACTTGAGAGAAGGCAACGACGTTCAAGGATATGGAAACGACGTGGTTTATACAGAGCAACAAAAACTGGATTGGACTGATAGACTATACCTTACTGTGTTTCCACAAGACAACCGCAAGCTCAAAGTTTGGCCTGAAAATCCCGAATCTTTTAGGTAATCAACTTGTCGTTGTTCTGCAGACGTGTGTTATGCCAGTCGGCTGGTAGATTAAAGTAGTTTAAAATATCGTCTTTGACACAAATCATGCTGCAGGCAGACTTTAGACCAATTTGCCATGGAGTTGAATGTGGTAACAAAAACTGTCCTCAAGGCCATGACAAGGTCATTGGGTTTGGAGGACAACTGCTTTTCCGACCCTGTATGGGAACATGGATATCAGATTCAACGTTTATCCTCCATGTCCGAGGCCTGATCTAGTCCTCGGTTTCAGACCACACTCAGACTCATCCCTAATCACCCATGTCTTGCAAGACAAGGAAGTCGAAGGTCTTCAATTTCTCAAAGGTGATGAGTGGTTTCGAGCTCCCATTGTTCCTGACGCGCTTCTCGTCATAGTTGGCGACCAAGTAGAGGTAAATCAAAAACGTTATCGACACTATGTGTCGATGTGGTGTTACTAAACTACGCGTGGTTTACGTAAGTTGTTGTTTGTGACACCGCAGATATTGAGCAACGGAGTATTCAAGGGCGCTGTACACAAGGTGGTGATACATCCAGACAAGGAGAGGATATCGGTGGCAGCATTCTGCTATGCGGAGTCGTATAAAGTGGAACCTTTTGAAAGGTTGGTGGATGAGTCGAGGCCAAGATTGTACAGAAAGATGGAAAATTATGGGGACATCTTTATGGAAAACTATCAGAAAGGGAAGAGAACAATTGAAGAAGCAAAAATATATGTGTAACGTTATATATGTGACGTCACACGCTCCTCTGCGCATAAAACTTATGGTTGTCGAGGTGTTTCTTCTAGCGTAATAAAACCCGCAAGTTTGGCTCGAACTCTCACGAACCAAAAACTCATAAGATGTTGTAAATTAGAGTGGCTGAAGCTTGAAGTTGAAACTTAATTACCTATTTTCTCTGCAACTTATGTTGCAAAGAAATTGTACGTAAATTATGACGATATATTGATATGTATAGCTCCTTAACTAAGTTTTATTTCAACGTTTCTACAATTTTACCTTTTTTTATTTTTATTAAAGGCTAAAATTCATTGGCTTTTTAATCAAAATAGTCTATGAAATTGACATGATTCCAGAGGATATACCAGGAACATTCCAAAGAATATTCCTGGAATACTCCAACCGAATCTGGGCTGGGTTGGTGAGTTTGGGCCGAAAGGTCCTAGGCCCAAAGGCCTAAATTCAAAGGGTTTAGTGTTTGAAGTGCACGGGCCTAAGGCTCTAAAGGGAAATGGCCCAAAGGCCTTTAAATTAACAAAATAACTAAAAATAAAAAGAAATAAAAAGGTTGGGTTGGGCTGCCCAGGGTTTTGGGCTTGGTAGGAACGGCCCGAAGGCCTGGGAGGTTTCTTGGGCTGGGTTTCACGCATGAGAAGAAGGCCAGAATTTAGACAAACTTTGAACGTTCATAACTTTGTCAATACTCAACGAAATCGAGTGATTCAAAAATGAAAATCGTAGTTCTCGAAGAGACAAAGAGAATGGTACTCGTACAACGTCTAACTCGCAGTGGTTTAGCTGAAAAATGCCTCGAAAGCCACGTAGGTCGCCGAAAACTGGGTAAGATTCAAATGGATATAATTTCTTCAATACTCAACGAAATTGGGTGAAACAAAAAGGAAAGTTGTAGTACTCAGTGAGACGAAGAGATTCATACCTTGCACGCCAGCGAACTCACCGTGATTTGGCCGAAAATTGGCTCGAAAGCTTGTCGGACTCGCAGGTAAAACTGGGAAAACACCTTCGAGTTGTTTCTCATTACAAACCTTCACCAAAGCACCTAAAATGAGTCCTTACTAGGGTTTGATCGATCTAAGAGAAAGATTAGAGAGAGTTCCGAAGCTTACCAAGGTCGAGGGACAAGAAATCTCGCCAGAGTCAAACTCCAAACGATGGGGGTACCACTGTGTGGAGAGAGAATACGAGAGAGTGAGAGAGAGAGAGAGAGAAAGAGAGAGAGAGAGAGTGGCACGGTGGTGTGTCGTCGTCTAAGTCTCCTTGGGTGTGGGGTGACTGGGTGTGTGTGTGTGTGTGAGTTCGAGGAAAAGGGAAAGAGAGAGTTGTAGAAAGTCGAGAGCGAGAGATAAGGGAGAGTTATAAAAATCAGAAAAAGAAGGGAAAAAGGGGGAGGGAACCGGGGGAACAAATCAAGGGGTGGGCCCCTTGGGCACGCCTATTATGGCCCTAAAAACATTTTTTAAATAAAAACCCAAAACTACCTTTAAAATCGGGGGTGGGGTGTAACAAGCAAAGACAGTCAACCAATCAAATAAACAAACATACAAACTCTGCTCTCAAGCCAGATTTGCACCCAAAAGCTATAACCAGCCCAGATCTCAATCCTTTTCAGGACTTTTCCCTACAAAAGCCATCTTTTGTCTTGTTTAGAAGCTCTGCTATCACCCCTAGTGGCGTAGTATTGATTCCCTTGAGTAAATTTGTTTACCATCCATCTTTCTCTTAGCATATAAACCTCTGTAACCTCAAGGAGAAGCGATCGCAAGACGTTCAACCTTGCCCGACAAGGTGAAATCTTGCTCGAAGCTCTTTGTCTGTTTTCTAAAGTTAATAGATCTATAGCTTAATGTGTTCTTCAGCATGTATTCAAGTCATATCCACCTATTTTCTTACTTTAAAAGTCTTATTTACATCTAGATCTGTTTTCATATAAAATCAATCTTGAACCAAGTAAATGACTTAAGGGGATCTGGACTCCCTTCATTCGAACCATACAAGACTATGAACTAAAAGTCCTTGATCACAAGGCAAAAAAAAGAACTTTTAATGTGGACTTAACTCATCTACGACTATCCTTTGATAACAAGAAGTTCGAGTAACTTGGGGTGCAAGTAATCGACTAAACACACTTGTTCTACATCTGCTATACTGAGATAGCAGTGGCACGCCTAGCACTCAGTTAGTTTTGATTGCGAGCCTCAAGGCCTACACCTAAGGTCCCACAAATGCACCTTTCAAAACTAACTTTGTACTCTTCTTGTAGCATATCAGTAAGCAAGAGCCCGACTACACATCCAAAGTGTCAATCCCTTGGAAAGCTATGCTGAGGACCGAGGACCCCTCTCCAGAGAAATCTTCGCCCGAACAATAATAATTAAGGATTTCGTAGGAGTTGATCTAGTTCATAATTTTTTGTTTGACATATACAATGAAATTGAAAGGGATGACATAAACTTTACTTTTGAGTAGTTGGAGAGTTGCTGCCCGTTCAAATTGGTCAGGCAATAACTGCCAGAAGATGGAAAAAATCTCCAGCCCGTGACTCAAAGTAGGGCAACTGAGTGGGCAATAATTCCAATTGATCATCATTCATGATCCCATCAATTTTGGGAGAGAAATGCCAAGGGATTCTCTGGAGGTGAAATTTTTAATAGACTCTTTCTCTTTATATTTTTGATACAATATTTTCTAATGTTGGAACGGTAATTGACGTGAAATTATGAGGTGTTCGAAAGTTCATAGTGAGTCTCACTCACAATTTAAGGTTAACTTTCATGTTAATATTATAAAATATTGTATTAAAAATAAGAAAAACTAATGAAAAGGGTTTGAAAACTTTGAGTTTTAACGATAAGAACAAAATAAAGGGTAAAGTGAATAGTACCAGGTTTGACTTTTTAGTGTAAAAATGTGGTTTTTCGTTAAAGTAAACAGTGCTGCGGGCTTTTTGTTAAAACTCCCTTAAAAATATAAGTAACAGAGATTCCATAAAAAAATCTCAGTTTGAGCATTTCCAGCCGCACTCTACTTTATATAAGGCATGATGCCTTTTGTTTCAAAGACGAGAGAGCAACCGATTAGGAAAAGAATCGAGAGAGAGAAGGAAGCAGCTGCCCTGATCTTTTGATCCTTCTGAGCAAATACGATATTAGTGTTACTTTTGTGGTTTTTGAAAGAGGAGATTTGGTATGTAATTTCATCTTCTTCATTCTTTGTTTGTTTGAGGGAGAGTTATTGAGTGTATGTAAGTTTTGGGTTTGAAAGCTAAACTCTATGCAATCTTCATTATTTTATTAGTAGAATTTTGTAGAATTTTCTCGCCATCTTTAAATAAAGTCGTTGTATGTTTTTAAATTGTTTGTTATGTCATGCTTTTTTATATTAGCTTATAATCCCCTCATATTTCTCGCTTTCGCACAACATTCATACCATTCAAAACATACTAGAGACAATAAATATTTAAAGAGTAATGCTATTCATATCATGTTTTTATACCATATTTCCATACCATCTTAGGTGTCATCTGATGTGGACAACCACATCATTTGACTCCTCGTATACCACAATCATCATTTAATTAACTAGTTTTTCTTAATTATTAGTTTATTAAATAATGAACTAAATTTAAAAATATGATTAATTCAAATGATGTGGTTGTTCACATCAAATATCACCTACGGTGGTATGAAAATGTAGTACAAAAAACATAGTAGGAATAGCATTATTCGTATTTAAATAGAATGACTCCTTTAGCCTCTTTCTTTTGTTTTCCTTCCTAGTTGATGTGCTTTCAAAGAAGTGAAAGCAATGAACGCAGATCTTTAATTTGCAGCTCAAATTACAGAAGCTTGCCAAGATGGAGTTGTTCGGATGCAGAACTGTCGAGGAGGTGCTCATCCAAGAGGAACAGGTGCCAGAGAAATATATCCATAAAGTTGAAGATGGTGGGGTCCCAGTCCCAGATGCTTCTCCTCCCCAGTTACTGGATGTTCCAGTTATTGATCTTGCTCTCCTCGAAGCTTCTTCAAATACTGCAGATGAATTTGAGAAACTCAGATCAGCTCTTGACACATTGGGTTGCTTCCAGGTCTCAACTGTTCAAACTTCTTGTACTTCGAAACAATTTAGGTCTCGTTTGATGACTGTTTTGTTTATATGATTATTGCAAATCATGCTGGTGTTTGTAAATCATGTATCGGTCATCTCTCGTTCGAGTTTGAGAGTGACCGCTACTGAAGAGCTAATCTCACCTAATCCACTACTTGATAAAAAGAAAAGTCATGTTGCGTTTGGAGGTTGCTTTCATTAATTTGGTGTTCCAGGTAATAAACCACGGCATGTCGCCGGAATTCTTAGACGAGGTCCGAGAGATTACGAAACAGTTTTTTGCACTACCAGCTGAAGATAAGAAGAAGTACTTGAGACAAGGCAACGACACTGAAGGATATGGAAACGACGTGGTTTATACAGAGCAACAAAAACTGGATTGGACTGATAGACTATACCTTACTGTGTTTCCACAAGACAGCCGTAAGCTCAAATTTTGGCCTGAAAATCCCGAATCTTTTAGGTAATCAACTTGTCGTTGTTCAACAAGTCGACTGTAGATTAAAGTAGTTTAAAATATATCGTCTTTGACACAAATCATGCTGCAGGCGGACTTTAGACCACTTTTCCATGGAGTTACATGTGGTAACAAAAACTGTCCTCAAGGCCATGACAAGGTCATTGGGTTTGGAGGACAACTGCTTTTCCGACCTGTATGGTGAAGAAGGGAACATGAATATCAGATTCAATCTTTATCCTCCTTGTCCGAGGCCTGATCTCGTCCTCGGTGTCCGATCACACTCAGATTCATCCCTAATCACCCATGTCTTGCAAGACAAGGAAGTTGAAGGTCTTCAATTTCTCAAAAGCGATGAGTGGTTTCGAGCTCCCATTGTTCCTGACGCGCTTCTCATCAACGTTGGCGACCAAGTAGAGGTAAATCAAAAACGTTCTCGACACTATGTGTTGACGTGGTGTTACCAAACTACGCGTGGTTTACATAAGTTGTTGTTTGTGACACCGCAGATATTGAGCAACGGAGTATTCAAGAGCGCTGTACACAAGGTGGTGATACATCCAGACAAGGAGAGGATATCGGTGGCGGCATTCTGCAATCCGGAGTCGTATAAACATATTGAACCTTTTGAAAGGTTGGTGGATGAGTCGAGGCCAAGATTGTACAGAAAGATGAAAAATTATGGGGACATCTATTGGGAAAACTATCACAAAGGAAGGAGAGCAATTGAAGAAGCAAAAATATATGTGTAACGTTATGTGACGTCACACACGCTCTCCTGCGTATAAAACTTATAGTTGTCGAGGTGTTTCTTCTAGCGTAATAAAACCCTCAAGTTTGGCTCGAACTCTCACGAACCAAAAACTCATAAGATGTTGTAAATTAGAGTGGCTGCAGCTTGAAGTTGAAACTTAATTACCTAATTTCTATGTTGCAAAGAAATTGTATGTAAATTATGACAATATATTGATATGTATGGCTCCTTTACTAAGTTTTATTTCAACGTTTCTACAATTTTACCTTTTTTTTTTATTTTCAAAGGCTAAAGTTCATTGGCTTTTTAATCAAATTAGTCTCTGAAATTGACATGATTCCTCACTTTAGTCTTGAAGATTTAAAATCGATAAAAGTGGTTCATGAGATTGTTCACAGTCAATCAAAATATTTTAGTACTTCTATGAAAAATCTTCGTTAAATTGAAGAAACTATCAGTTTTAATGTTGATTTATCGCAGAATGACAAAAATGATTGAAAGTGAACAATCTCAAAATATCACTTCTATGACTTTTAAATCTCGGTCCGATTTTCTGGCCATGCACTCCTTGATAGCCTATGAATTAATTGAATAAATGAAACGAAAATCCAATAGCATAACTAAAAGGAAGAGTGCATAACGAGAAAACGAGAGGCTGAATGTTGCTGCCAAAGATTAGGGTAAAGGAAAATCCACAATTAAATTCCAAATAAATATCATTAGATATATCTATAAAGATGAGATTCGCTGATTTGGACATCGATATTAGTCACCAGTTAACATCTGTGACAGAAGATCCACGAGAAAATAATCAACCATCACCAATATCAACCTTATGAATTAAACACTTTTCCCAAATGCAGGACTGCCCCAAAAACTCGGGCTCGCTACGCTCCATCTGAGAGTTCGTCCCCGTCCTCGTCCTCGGTGAGCTCCGAGCACGTAGAGAGCTGCCTGGTTTCTTTAACCGATGGCCGAAGCAGCTCCATAACATTTGTTCTCCGGCAAACAATCCGCACCGTGATTTTCCATACTTTTCCCTCTTTGTTTTTCCATCTTTCATCTCACGCAACAAAATTTCATCAATTACGCAGGACCCGGTTTCTCACTTGCCTTGTAAAATAGCATTTTCTGCACATAAAACATCATGTAGCCCTGTGCTGCCCTCACAATGTTCTCATTAACCAGTGTTATCCAAGCATCGTCGCACTTGTACCATTGATTACTCAATCGCAAGTAAGTCACGTAATGGCCTGCATCGAGCTTGCCAGTGTGAGTGACGACAGCAAACAACTCAAAATCTGAACATATGTCATTTGATGCATCTGGCTCGTCCCCATCAAAAGGCAAAATCCTATTTCCAAATCGGCTCCTCAAGATGGAAGACGAGAGATAAGGAGCCATGTCGAGTGAAAAAGGGAACTGTAAATAACGGTCAACCTTCCTTGACATTTTCCTCACCGAAGAATGTTCAAATCGCTTGATATGGAAGCACGAAACCAAAGGAAGCTTTCTTATGGACATTTGCTTGAGAGACTCCTGCCTCACCTGACACTGCTGGCAAAAAAATTTCTGGTCAGAGCCCAATCTCTCAGGTCTCGTGAAACGGTCCAAGCATCCCATGAGGGTAGATACTCCACAGTTGTGGCTGGAATTCATGCAATCTGCCTCGCCATTGCAAGAATGACTTGACTTCGTGGACCTAGTCTTTGCAGAACCTCCTTGGTTAGGTTCCAAATCCAGTGAGATGTCCACACATGGGTCATATGTTGTAGACGTAAAACCACAGGCCATACACATGACATCAGATCGCAAGATACCAGAAAAAACTCTATGAGCAACACAACAATCTCCATTGCCTGCACTACAAAAGAAATGAAAACTTATCAGAATGACATTTTTTCCCTTTCAATAAGTACATGCAAAATACTGGTGAAGATCCACGTCAAGACACATATCAAAAAAAATTCAACGTCTGGATACACTAGAAAGAATGCCTTGGAATCCATCTCTATCTGACAAACATTAACATAACAATTACACCGAAAGCTTTACTGATAATGCGTACAGCCTCTACATCCTATATGTCCCAGATCAGTCAGCTATCCTATACGTCCCAGATTAGTCAACAAAATTTGGAAAATGCACCCCCTCGGAACCCCTTACTTCCTAAGCAGTGATAATGAAAAACTATATTAACAAGCAACATGAGGTCATAACAAGCAATTAGCAGCAACAGACAAGAGGGAAGTTGGACGGCAAGAGAAAATGCCATGTATCCAAGACGATAAAAAAACGTAGTTAAGTCGGACAATAACCTATGCCAAGAAGTAGGTAGAAATCAACAAGATGGCTGATGATGCAAGAAAAGATTGAATTCGAGCTCCCACAAGGACTGATGAGAAAACTTTTTCTGGCTGCCAACCTAAAAGAATCTGCCGATTTTCTGGGTTTGGGATCCTTGTTATAACTAGACCCTAAACATGTCAAAAAGGTTGAGTTAATTGAGGATTATGAAATACGAGAACTCCCAAGCTAGATAAACCCAAGACAGCTAAATGAAAGTTGACTTACTGGGTGAAGCGGATAACGCCTTCAAGCCAGCAGGTAGAGGTTGAAAATTAGCCCTAAACCTTTGAGCACTTGTCAACTCCTAGGGCAACAAGCAAGATACCTAAACCCACACCCTGCATTTACATGTTAAAGTCACCTTAGTTTAAAGAAAACTATAATAAATACAGATGTTGGGGAAGTCAACTGCTCCTTAGGAACTCTTATGTTATTTGTTTTGCAATATTACCATAGCACCTAATTTTTCACTCCATCTTGTAAAAGTTCATGATCAGCTCATTTTCTGATACAAGAGAAAAGTATTGCGGGAAGCTATCAAGCCATCAACAGGTTCACACCACTAGCTTACCACTACGCGGCCACTTATAAATTAAAGACGCAAATTAATATTAAATTCTAAGCTGGCTAACGAAAAGCGATTACGATTTATGAAATGTACTAACCCAAAGCGAACAACTCCCTAGCTAGTAAAACTAGATAATTCAATAAAATCTTTATTTTTTCAAGTCAGCAATTTATATTACTCTATGCTCTATGACTGAGACTGGATTCTATCTACAAATTTCAATATTAGATGAACTTCAAAAGCTCTAAGAAAAAAATCAACTTGTACAAAATCGAATGCGGTTTCAACTATAGGAGCTTCCAGAAAGATATTAAAGACACAGGGGCCTACTGATTCAAATTCCATACATGCATTCAGAAACAATACACATTCAAATTTGGTTCTTTAGTAATTGTATGTTATGATATCCCCATGAATTTCAAGTAACATGCACATAAAACACAACATGAAAATTAACAGATACAAGTTTCGGATTAAGAAAGAATTAACCTTGGCTCTCGGGTTTCCGCTGATCCTTATCCACCTTCTCATGAATCCCATCAAGCATAGAAATGAAGAACTCATGCGCGTCCTGCTGCTCATAACTCGCCAAATTCGCTGCGTACTGCCACCAACTACGGCATTACCACAACAACAAATCAGCAAAAACCCGAAAAATCAAACAATATTTTCGCCATCGCTGCATCCCTGACCTCCTACATTGTGATTAAAATGCGATTTGTACAGAGTACAAACCTGTACAAGAACTTTGCGGGGCTATAAGGCATCCGATCCCCCGAAAAAACTGCCGAAAATGTGGCATCCATGTCGCAGGCCAAGCAGACGCGCGCAGCGCCCTTGTTCCCGCCACCTTCAATATTATTGGCGGTGGCCCTCTTCCCCGCGTTCTCGGCATTGCTCTTCTTCTGGCAGAAGTAGCGGTTGTGCCGATCGCTGAGGAAGTAGTTCCGCAGCGGCGGCGTGTGGAGCAATGCCTGCAGAACCGAGTTCATAAAGCACGTGCTTCCCAGATTGTTGAGCCCGCGCAATCCCCAAGGCAAATCTGAAACGTCGCCGTTTAGAGAACTGGAATTCCTTCCCACCAAGTATTGCTCTCTCAGATCAGGCATCCACGGCTTGTAATCGATACGTCGTCGCTTCCGGAGATTCTCCGGCGCGTACTGCTGAACGGAGGATGCTAGCGTCGAAGCGGCGGTCTGAGCCAAGACCACTGCGGCGTCGAAGTCGCGATCGTAGACTTGGTCCCTACAAGCGCAGCAGAAGAGCTCGGCTCGGTCCACGTCGACGGCGATCTCGTGACCGGGACGCATCGAGAGGGCGTGAGCCGCCGCATGGGATGGTCCGGATGGCACGTGACAGTGGACGGCAGCGCATGTGATGCACGCATAGAGCCTGGGACGCGCGGACTCCCCGCACGCGCCACAGCGCGGGACTTCCTTGGGATCGCGGCGGATGGAGGCGCGGCCACCGGGCGGTTTGACCCGGAGACAGTCCTGTAAGGCGCGGAAGGGCTTGGAGCCGTTGTTGGAGAGGAACTCGATTAGGTGGGGACAGGGATGGGGAAAAATCTGGCCGTTGATCTGTTGGCGGGGATGAGTGACCTTGGTCATCGACGACATGGACGGCGATGATGGTGGCGGTGGCGGGGATTGGGGTGAAAATGGTGGAAACCCTAGGCTTAAAGGACCCAAGGTTCATGGATGGGGGAAGAGATCAACGGCTGAGATTAAAGGGAATAGGAGTGAGAGACCATGGAGTGTGATGATTACCGCGGTGACTGTTCAGCTTCCTTAAGAGTTAAGAATTGGTTTTAAAAAATCAATAACTTTTAAACTGGAGGTCTTAACTTCGAATCATCGAATGATTTTCATTATTTTATATGATAATGAATATCACGTTACATAATGTATTTTCGATAATCATCTTAAATTGTTGGTTTATACTCACCGTCACATCGATATTGCTTTTGAGAAAGAAAAAATATCAACATTATTCTAAAAGTTCTCGTCTAGGGTCTCCTAAGCCTCGTTTATGCGCTGGACGGCTAACCATCATCCTGATTAGTCTCAAAACATTTGGAAAATAAGAAAAGCGTCTAAACTTGCGTTAGGCAGCTGGCTACCGTCCCAATCATTTTGTTGGCTCATACTCATGGGATTGGACTGTAAACCTATGGATTGCTTGGGACTACGATTTCGCCCATTAGATCATGTTTCCATTTGCCTATACAAATTTAATCCCAAATCATTACTACAAATCATGTTGTTTTCATTGTCTAGCAAAGAATTGAATCCATCCCTAGAAAGTAATATAAACCTTGAGAAGAATCCTTGTGTCAATACGGAGGACCACGTCATCCCTACTCCGTCTATGAAAGTACGAATGACATGGTCCTCCGGTCACCGTATCATTTCCTGCAGGCGAAGCGGGTCGGTGACAGGGATGCTAGAGAGAACATATTTTGGTCAAAATACAAACAAATGACGAGCATGAACGTCCTTCACATGGGCGTATTCTGTGGTGCATTTTTCGTAACTTGGTTTGAAAGATAGATAGAGTAGTAGTCAGATAACTCATCGTAGATAGAATAGTCGGTTTTTTTATTCGAATACAGGACTCTGTAGGAAAAGAAAGAAAAACCGTTTAGAATCGACAACAGCAGCTATTCGATTCAGGCTGATGGAACAATGATGTTCATAAATTTCCTTTTAGCAAACGCCAACCACCACTTATTGGGAGTCCCGTTCGGTCTATAAGCAACGCTCAATAATCTACCGCTTGCTTCCTCCCGTATCTGCTTCAAATAATTCCTCAGCAATTCTGCAGTCATTCAATACTTCGAAAAATAAGAGTGTATATGTATAAGAGTGAAACTGAAGATCAAAAGACGAAAAACATACGTTAGTTACTAACAATTCAAGTTCAGTTTGTAGCGAAACATTTGAAATTCTAACGAAAACATTCCCTGTGGAGGGTCTGTTTCTTGATTTACATGGAATTGATAGTCTAGCAACAAGTCTGACGATTCAAGACCATCAATGAAAGAAATAAAGGCATACTCCGTAACCTCGGAAGCATGCCGAGAAATATAAAGGCATGTCAAGGTCATATACTCAGAAAGTCAAAAATCAACCATAACTGAAAACAAACAAGGCAAGTCAAGCATGCAAACAAAGGTAGGGCTCCTTGTGTTGTGAGAGTTCACGAGAACTAGAGTGATAGCGTTTGTTCGAAATGTTAACTGCTGGAATAGTTCAAATCAGCTCGACTTTTATGTTCATCAATATCCATTAAGTTGGTAGTTACAGAGAAGACATCAAGAGTACCTTAATCAAAAACCAAACCGTAGTTCAATTAACATCAAATAAGCCGAAGTTCAATTAACATATAAGAGTAGCTTATAATTTTAATCGGCTTTTTGAATAAACGTCTACTTTGGTAACAAAACCCTTAGATAATTAAGCCGAAGTTCAATTAACATATAAGAGTAAATAATATGAATCAGCTTTGCTGGCAACTAAATGTAAGAACAGATGAGAAAGAGCTTCACCTGCTTCCTGCTGGGACTGAGGAAGAGGGAAAAGTCCCGGGAAAGGGAAACTCGGCTCTCCAGGAACAGGAACTTTTTCGAGTCCCAAATTAATAATGGCCTTGGTTCCTTCAGCCAAAGTTCTGCAACCCTCAAGCCGCTTCAAAGCCACATTGATATAAAATGTCAAATAAATGAGGAGCTTATCGGCCGAGCTCTTAACATCAAAGTTCCTAAAGAAAACATTAGCGCGAAAGAATGAAATCGCTTCATCAACAATATCAGTTCTATCTGCGCACAAGAAGATTCCTCGTATCAACAACAAAAAATACAACCAAATCAAACAATTTCATCAGCTAATAATATGAGTGTGTTTGTACACATATCAGACCTTGCTCTGAAACCGGGGCAGGTCCCTTTATGTGGCTTTTCAACGGCAACAGAGGGCACCCACAAGCTTTAGTAATACCTTCATCGTTGACGAAACTAGAGTGATAAACCTGTCACCATAGTTGTTGTCAAGTGTTGTTTTAACCAAATCTTTCACTAACAATTATTTCTCTCCTCAGTGTATCAAAGAAACATGTATCAAAACCGAAAAATTGACGATCAACAGACAATGTGCCTCCGATAAACCGAAAATTTGACGATTACCAGCTAATGTTCCTCAACAATCTATCAAAATGATGAGCATAAAATTGAAAATTAGGAAAAAAAGATTGAGTCTTTACCATCTTTCCGAGCCAAACGACGACGTATCACCACGGCCTTGATTCCAAACAACCAATTGGGTCCCTGAAAATGTTCAGCGATGAAGACATTACACAATAATTCAGGTGAAAAAAATGATGAAAATTAAAAATTAAAAAACAGAAAAATAACCTAAATAAGAAGCTTATGACCGCAATTGATAGAGAACATAAATTGTAATTATTATTACTCAATCATTGAAAAGAGAATTCAGTTTTGTTATCTAGATTTTCTCAGCTACCAAACACCATTCTCTCTCTAGATTCTATCAATTAGCAGGAAAACAGAAAGAAAAATTAATATTAAAGGAGTGAATATTGGGCAGTAAATTCAGTACCTGATCGAATAATATCTCCAATGGGGGTTTGGAAATGTTGAAGCTTTCAGCTTTCAGAGATCGGAGGAGGGAGAGTTCTCAGAGACTTGGCATTTGGTGGGAGGAAGAAGGGTGTCGGATCCTGTAAGGTGATACTTCGCTTTCGAGAGTACGCTTCAACTCGCCATCTTAACCGTCAATCACATCTACGCGCCACCCGGGTTTTTTTCTTTGTCCAATCACAAACATGAGGCCCATTTGTTCACTTCCAACGTATATTGGGTCGAACAACTAAAAAGGCCCAAATGTGTGGATTGTGGTTGGGGCATAGAAGTGTTTCCTTGGAGAATCCTAGTAATTTTGCACGACCAGTTAATTCTTTATACGACACGAAAATAATAGGTTTTAAATTAATTTGTTAAGAATTGGGTTGTTATCAGGTTACTTGTAAAATTTTTTTTTTTAACGGATTGGATGTTATTGGGTCATCCGTTAAGAGCTCGATGAGATATCGTTTACTAGATCCATGCATTAGAATGACAATTTCTCGTATAACTGTTAACTCGACACAAAATAACACGACTCATTAATGAATCGAATCACATGTTAAGAACACATTAAAATAACAAATTTAACACGACACGACTCATTAAATAATAAATACAAAACAAAAACGATGCAAACACCAAAATACTTCTTACAAAATTAGTTAAGAAAGATGTCATATTGAATATGTGATATCTTTATCTGTTTTTTGTGTCCTTGTTTGCCTCAAATATTTCTATGTTGCCCTTGTTTTAAGTTTTTTTTTTTTATAATAAATATTTTTTTTTATGGATTGGTCCCTTATTTTAATGTTGTGATGCCCTTTGAAGACTTTTTGTCCTCCAAAATTATGTACAATAAAATTAAAATTAAAATGGTGATTAGGTGTCCACTACCAATCTTAGTCAAAACTATGCTTAAAAAAAAAATATTAATCCAACATTTGTCTCCTTTTTCGGTGAATGACATTTTCCCCCCAACTGTCAACAACCAAACCTGTCAAAAAGAGACAAGATAGCTGAGCTGGAAGATCAAGTGTTCGAGTTGGAGGAGGACCAAAGCCAGCCTAGACTTTTTTTGGGTCATTTTTTATTACTCCTAAATTATTCAGTGTGTAAACACGATTAAAGATATTAAGTGTCATGATACAAGTGGTTGGAGATTTAGAAAAAAAAAAAATTCAACCTCTTGTGTTATGACACTTGGTGTACTGAATCATGTTTTCCGGCATACTAACAAATTTCTCCTAAAGTGGAAGGGAGCTCATCACCTCATTGGTTACCAACCATTAGATTAGTTTAGTTTAATTGATCTAAAACACAAGAGATTTTTCAATGTGTTTGAAACAGGAGTACAAACTTCATATGTCATTATACAAGGGACACCTTCCTTTATGATGTATCGGCCTGTGTTCATGATATTGAAAGATCTATCATAAAAATACAAATTTCAAAAATTTAGATTAATTTAACGATAAACAATACGATATGAGCATCTTCCTATTTTAGAAGAAATTTTTCAATGTACTCGAAACACAGTGTAATACACCACATATCATTATAAAAATGGATAAAAGAGTTTTATTTTTTTCGTTTTCCTCCATATGCTGTAATACTCCGTGTTTCATATATGCCAAAAAATATCTCCCACTTTAGAGGGTGAGGAAAAGTATTCCCCATTTTTTGATTGACAATAAAATCCAAACCAATGAGCTGCCTGATTTAGGAATGAGACCCACATGGCCTTGAGCCTTTCATTTTTTAAACCACACCACCCCCACTATGTTTTTCTAAATCATTGAAGTATTTTTTTACACAATTATTTATAAACCAAACTTTCAATTTCGTGTTGGAAACGATTTCCGCACAATATTTTTCTCTCTGTTTACATTCAGATTTAGGAGGAGAACTGGAGTGCTAAAGTCACTTCCTTTCCGTTGGGCCCACGAGAAATTATGTTTGCAACGTGGTTGCGACATCATGGTTCAATTCAAACTTGGTGTTTGTTAAAATAATGCATTCATTTTTCTGCATTCAAAGTCGAATTCTTCTATATGTAATTTAGATTATATTTAAATATCGATTGAATAAATCCTACATGTAATTTAGATTAGATTCAAATACCGCGTAGCGTAAATAAGTTTGATGATGCCGATAGTTAAAGACCAAGGGAAGATACTTGGAGTAAAAGTTTCATACAAACTAGACCACTTTTGGCATGCTTTGAAGCCTCAAGTGAGTCAACTTTGAAGCAAAAACATAAACCAATAACAATGCAAACATATTGATATATACAACATCGTCAACTTCAGCACCATCCTATCCATATTAATCGTACCTTAACAACGACAACAAAGCTTTATCCTATTAAGTGGGGTTGACTGGATGAATCCTAAAACGCCGGTTTCGCGCCAAGTTTTCCGTATTAATCTAAACTTTCAATATCCTAAAATTTAAAAGAAACAAAGAAAATCACAAATCTTAAAACACACCAGAGGTTGAAAGTCTTAATTATAATTTACAACGGCCAAAGAATGATGGATGATATTAGAAACTACTTGTACCTGTACATAGCGTGACCTTCTAGTACTGGGAATTATCAAATTAAAAGATTAAAACCCAGGTATCAATCAATAAAACTCGAAAACGACGATGTAAGCATGTAAGGGATGTTCGCGAGAGGACCACGTTGGAGGGCAAGCTCGTGGATGTCCTTGACAATGTTGAACACAGCCTCAGGTTGCGCTAGTTTAAGTGCATTCTCCGACATCATTTTGAGTTCGTCTGTTTTGGTGCTGAACCATTCCGCTACAATCCTTGCTGTTTCCTTGGGACTTCTGGTGAAGACGCCGGCCCCATTGTCCACCACATAAGGCACGTTGCCCTTTTCCTGTCAATCAAAGCGGAGATGTTAATTGAAATGTTGAAACAAATCACGCAAGAAGGAAAGAAAATGCGTGATCATCACTCACTTGTCCGGGAATGTAGTCGTTGAGGATAATAGGAAGCCCCCTGATCAATGCTTCTGCTATTGTGCCAGGTCCTGCCTTTGTTATGATGCAATCACAAGCTCCCATCCATTTTTCCATTTGTGTCTCAAATCCTCTAACCTGAAAATTCGAAGAATGTAAAAATCCTACATCGAGATCTTGACAAAAACTGCATCAAAGTTGTCGAGACAACATGTTTTAACAAGCAAGGACTAATTTGTACCTTCACTGGTATGTTCCATTCATCGGATTCAAGCGTGGCAGCGAGGGTTTTGTTCCTCCCGCATATGATGATCAGCTGCCCTATCGGTTTTCCAGCTTCTTTATCAAAGAGTGTTTCTGCGAGAGCCCTTGCAGTTTCCTTTACAGGTCCCATTCCTTCGCCGCCTCCCATGAGCAGAACCGCAGGCAAGTCAGGGTCCATTTCGAGTTCTTCTCTGAGTTGATCCTACGCAACCGCAAATTAGAGGGTGCAAAAAAAGACACAATTAAGAAAATTCAGTAACCAAACACTCAATATCGACCTTCATTCATACAAACACATTCTCAGATGGGTTGCAAGCATACAACACTACGCACCTTGGAGAGAACTGCGCGGGCAAAAGAGGGTCGGATGGGCAAGCCAAAGACACGTGTTTGAGACTCGTCAAGGCCGTCTACTAGAGCCCTTTTCGCTACCTCCTGTGACGGGCAGTAGCACCTATTGACCCCCGGATGAAACCATGTACGATGGCAGGTGTTGAGGTCAGTGATAACCGTCACGAAAATAACTTTCTTCTGCAGGCCTTGCCATTTGAGCACCCACAGAGGAATGTGTTGCATCAAAGGATGCACACTGATTATAATGTCCGGCTTGTACTCCATTAGACCAGCCTCCACCTCCCTTCAGTTAAAACACTTCACTAATTAGTACTTAATTAGCTAATCAATGTAAAAACGAAGATTAGAATCAGATTCTAGACCAAAATCCCACCAATAATTCACAATTAGTTAAAGTCTCTAAAAGTTGATTAGGAGAAAAAGTAGATGATTAAGAATCATTTCAAAGAAAAGATAAAAACTTTAAGCACAAGTAAAAGTTGTAAAATGCTCCTTCAATTGATTACAACTAAATATCATGCTCTATTGCCCCCGAACACACCTTCTGCAACACAAGGGCAACTCTACCGAAGTTTCTCTCCACTTGCAGAATTATTAATGGCGTATTCATTGAACTGAAAGCGAAAAGTGGAAGGAGGTAAGGGAACATACTTGGCATAGTAAGCGGCTATAGCAGCGAGATAGACGTTGTGGATCCATCGAGGAGAGGTGCTGTGAAATGCAACCTTCCACAGCTGCACATGTTTCACCATGAATTTGTACGACCTCTCCATGTCGTTTAACGGCCAACCTGTGTACTCTTTCCACACATCCTTCACAAATATCTGAAACATCGAATAAATGACTCATGAATAATTGCAGGAACAAAGAATATGGAAAGATGAATAAAAATGTTCTCTTTCTCTCTCTATGTATGCAGATATTTCCAAGTAGAAAAAGGCAAAAACTTTGGCAAAGATGATACAAATTAAACTATGAACTTCAAGAACAAAAAAAAGTCAGATGCAAATTAAAAAACGATATAAAATAAAATAAAAACCATTAAATTCTGATCAGAAGAAAACCCAAGAAAATTCAGAAGAGAAATCAAGAACCCAGATCAGCAATTACCCTGTATTCATCGCCAAACTCCATACGGAAGGCATCACGAATGGCCTCAGCGGAAGCGCGGTGGCCGCCGCCGGTGTCGCTCATGAGAATCAAGACGTTCTTGGTCCTCTCAGCTCCAATCTGCACGAGCTCCACCGTCCCCTCATCCTCGTAATAATCGTCATCACTCTCGTCGTTATCGCACGCCTTGTGGTGGTTGTGGCGGTGGTGGCTCTGGCTTCTGTGGCTTCCGCCGTTGTTCTTGAGGTAGCTGCTCAGGTAAGAATACCCGCCAACCCTCTCGAACACCTTCTTTGTTATTGACTTTCTCGGCGACGCCACGGACATCATAACTAAATTAATAACCCACAAAGACTCGAACTTTAAGAAAAACCCAGTTGCCGTCAACGGACAAATTGGCTTTCCCGCCACCGGAAACGATGGCTTTCCGGCGGAGGAGAAAGTTTGATCCAGAGAGAAACAGGGGAGGGACAGGGGTTATAAGCTGAAGGAATTAGCAACGATTTTTTGAAGAATTGGCGACGGTTTTTGGTGGTGGTGAGATTTGTGACGGCTGAGTTGGCAAATGTGTGGGGAGCTGGCTATATTGGTGTTTGGATGCTGGAATTATGCTTTGGAATTTTTGGGTTGGGAAGGAATTTTCCAGCCGTCGGATCGGCATTTGGTTTTGTTTTTGGAATGTTCGGATGGAAAGATTCGATTCTTCACAAGGCTGGAACAGTGTTTCTATTTGTTTTGGCCAATAGTGTTTCTATTTGTTTTGCCCCCTGCCTTTCTGTACTTGTGTGGGTTTGTTTGCTTTGGGGCCCTTGGGTTTTTAGGTATTTGCTTAGGTGGGGCTGGAAGTTGGTTGGCTTTCTGTCTGGGTCTTGACCCAAAATAATTACTTATTTACGTTTCTTTTCACATAAATACTTAGATACAACCGTTCGAATTTGGTCACCCCACGACAAGAGACATAGAGCAACATAGTTCATGTATTTTGGTTTGAAGGCTCGTGAGCCTGCGAGAGATAGCTGACTAACAAAAAAATTTAACTACGACAATCATGCAAGGTGGATTGTTCGACTCACTTACAAAGATTTCTCCCCAAATGAACCCATGTCGGTCTTATTGTTTACGCAATGCATCGGTGTAACAGTGATGTCAAGCATGTGATTGCTTACATAATAATCGTCACCAACCTTAACAATATTATAGAATTGAATTTCAAATGTATAGTCACCTTAAAATAGCATGGGGATACCTACTTTTTATTGTTCGAACAACTGCCTAATTATCTGATCGACACAATGTATGTCTTCATACTAAAACTAAGATTCAAGATTTATTCATATGTTATATATATTATGATAGTTGCTGATGCACTAAATTTCCGTACAAATTAAAGAGCGTCATGGTGTGAAAGAAGAAAGCATTCACATTTATAATAAAAAGTTTGATGACAAAAAATCATAGCTTATTTTTATCAGGGGTTCGCTTTTCTCATCGCTGCCAACTCTCTCATGTTTGCAAGCAGCAGCTATCATCAGGTGGGCGCAATGAAAATGATGGGGAAAAAGATATAGGGTTAAGATATATATGAAAGCAGAAAAGGACATTTACTTGTAGAAGCACAGTAGGTTGACTGTTTAATTAAGGAAAACCAATTGCAAGAGAAGTTGGACTTGGTCGAAGGACCAAAATGAAACTCGGATATAAGCTCAGGGACCATGACCGTAAAAAAAAACCCTACTAGAAGAAGAACATTTCTTCATGGTGTCTTACAATAATCGCAGAATTAAAAACCCTAGCAGCGTGTCGTCACTCTACAGTAGAAAATTAGGGCACAAACAAATAGTCAAAACTTCCAAGAACAGAAGATGATGAACTGTGAAGTTTCCTCGCTTCTTCTTTCCAACAGTTTATACAGTTAGTTATATATCATCACTTTTGGTTTCTTTAGGGTAAAATGCTATTCACTTTTAGAAAATGCAGTACAGTGTTTATGTTTGATGTTATCTGTTTTCTCGAGGTTTTCTATGATACTCTGAGATACCTCGGATTTTTTCACCACTAAATGTTTGTATAAAAACCAAGATCTAAATGTTATAAAGCTCGAAGTATCAAATACTCCAGAGCATTTGTATTTTCTTATGTGGGACAATGATGTGCGGAGCAGCAGAAGCAGCAGCTTCCTTGATGAGGTCTTGTATATAGTCAGCCTTCTGCTTTGGCCTTTTTCTTATTTGTGGATATGATGAGATACTTGTAGCACAGCTGGGGAAGTACGTACTTTTAGGGCTGTTTATGGTGGTCCTATGGAGGTGGAGCCATTGGAGAGGATGGGAAGAAAGTGAGGAGAAAAAGTAAAGGAATGTCCATTTCTCCTTTAGCTTGTATCATTTGCTTTTCTGCTTTTTTGGGACACTCAATCGCGATTGAGACTACCAAATAGAGCATTCTTGTGTAGTCTCTTAGAGCAAGTCCACCCATGGACATTGCTCGGGGGACAGGGGAGAGGAAAGGGCCTGAGGGCCGGTGGACAGTGCTCCAGCCATGGAGAGCCCGAGTGAGGCTGGGAGCCCGAGCACAAGGCGTGGGGAATCCACCAGCCTGCAGCCCGAGGGCCAGGCATTATTTTATTTTTTTTGTGTCAGGCGCGTGCCCCTCACCCGCGAGTGGGGGCGCGTCGCCCGACTGGATTTCAGGCGCCAGGGCCAGCGCGCAGAGTTCGGCAGGTGACCGTTGGGAAGCCACGTGGCTTCCCACGGTCCGTTCGATCTGAAGGGGTTTAAATAGGAGCCGTCCGATGCAACTGATTTCAAATTAAAAAAAAAAAAGTTTAATAATTAAGAAAAGTTACCGTTGTGACACGTGGCACAATCTGGAGTGTTGGAATTCAAATTTTTTTAAATCCAACTGCAGAGATTAATTATTTGAATAAAAAAATTTATAAAAAATCCGAAAAAAAATTGTAAAAAATCTGCAAAAAATTTTGAAATAATTTGTAAAAAATTCTTTTTACTTTTCTATAAATACACTTCTTCTCTATCTACCTTACACCACAATTTCATATTTTCTCAACTACTTTCAACCAAATTCCTATCGTCAAATATTCTGAAAAGATAACGACACGTGGCACGATGACATTGGATAAAAATCTTATCGAAATCCTTCGCTAAATAATTATTTTTTTGGATAAAATGACACGTGGCGCAACGAGAACGATTTAAAAATTCTTATCCGAAATTACAAATAATTTTATTTTGTATTATATTATTTAAACAAACAAAAAAAACTAATATTTTATTGCCTATTGCCAGGAGAGAGGGCTCCAAGGGTGAAGATGCAATGTTAATTTATCCAAATAAGAGAATTAATGCATATTAATTTATAAATTCTAAGTTTATTTTCTTCATTCAAACATAATCTAAAAGAAGTTGTTGGGTTGATGAAATGACTCATCAAGTTTCTCCTTATGGTCATGCAAGTCTCTGTAAATGTTTATGCTTTATTCCGAAATTGGGTAAAAAGTTGTTGTGTACTACCGGCGCCACCGGTAATATTTGATGCCAAATTTGAAGCCCACGTCATAGATTCGACTCTTTGTTGGACCAATCAGATTCCAACAAGTCTTTATATTAGATCAAGAAGCGGAACTATAAGTGAAGATTAATCATTACAGATGTACTCAAGCGTAGCTTATGTACAATTATACATTGTAAGTCTTGTCTTATGCCGACCTTTTATTATTACTTTTTGTTACCACGATATTCTATATTAAAGAAAATAGATTAGGCTAGACTATACGATAAGATAGTCACTAACTAAGTATTGAACTCAACACAAATATAATGTGTCATCGTTATTCATGTGAATCGAACTTGAGATTTCTCACTTTCAAGTGAAAAAAAATATCACTAGACCGCAACATTAGTTGGCATGTTATCCTTCTATTTTTCTCTGTTTGTCTAAATGAGATTGCATCGAATTAAAAAAGGATGAATAATACAGATGACACTCCATAATAGTAACAGAAAACAATCATGTTTATGCACTCTGGTGGGGGCTGACCTCCATCAATTCCTCTCCCTCATAACAACTAACTAATTAATCTCCAACGCTATCGTTTGTTAAAAAAAATAGGATAAATTACATTTTACCCTCTCAGGTTTGGGGTCAATTTCAATTCCTTACAACATCTTTAAAACATTCAATTTCATACATTGACTTATCATTTTATTTCAATTTCATACATCCGTTAGAAAATTTCGTTAAGTGATGACGTGGTTGTCAAATTTGTGCCACGTGGCAAAAAAAATAAATTTTTATGCATTTAAAATATTATAATAATTTACCCTATTAAAAAAAAGCACATCCCCAGAAAACCCATCCCCCTCGGACCTACCTCTCTTCCCTTTCCCTGCAACCCAAACCCCCCATCCCCCCACCCCACCTCCCCCTAGACGACGTACGACAGCACGAAGACGGGGCCCGCATGATTTTTTGCCTCTAGTCCGGTGAGCACGAATATTCCTGCGCCGATGACTGCGCCAACGCGCCACCATCATCTCCTCCGCCGCGCGCCACCATTTGTAAGTGCAGCCTCTCCGCCATATCCCCTCATCGTCTCCTCCGCCGCGCATTGCAAGTGAGGTGGGGTGGGTTGTGGGGGAGGTGGAGGTGGAGGTGGAGGTGGGGGTGGGGTGGGATGAGGGGTTTGGGTTGCAAGGAAGGGGAAATGAGGTGGGTCAGGGGGGATGGGTTTTATGGGTTTGTGGGTATTTATTTTTTTATTTTTTAATAGGATAAATTATTATAATATTTTAAATGCATACAAAATTATTTTTTTGCCACATGGCACAAATTTGACAGTCACGTCATCACTTAACAGTTTACATAACGGATTTTCTAACGGATGTATGAAATTGAAATAAAATGATAAAGTCAATGTATGAAATTGAAATATTTTAAATATGTTGTACGGAATTGAAATCGACCCTAAACCTGAGAGGATAAAATGTAATTTATCCAAAAAATATATATAAAAAAAATGTTTCTATGAATTTTGGAAGCGTGACTAACTGAGGTTAATTTTGGAATTTTACAAAACCCTAACCCCCCAAAGAGCCCTTTTTACATTACAAGTTAAGGCCCAATTTCTGTGCTTTCAAGTCTTTTGCATCATTCACCTCTTTTATCGTTATTTCCAGAAGGCCCCAAAATCTAGGGTTTTCATCACACCCTGCACCTCCTTCTCTGGTAAGCGCTTTCTTCTTCTCTCCCCTCACACCTAAAAGTTAAATTCTTTATCCCAAAACTGTCTTTCTGGTAAATTGGTAACAAATAAATTTCATGGAGGAGTAAATTAGCAACCCAATTCAACCAATGTTAGTGTTCATATAATTCTGGAAATTAAGTTGGATGTTTGGGTTTTTCTGGGGGGCTAAAGTCGTGATCTTGGACTTAGAATTAATGGTTTTTTTTCAGAAAAAGGGGATTAATCTGCTGGATTTCTCATTGGATGATCATTTGGGTTGGATTGGTTGACTTCTTTAAACTGTTTTCCGTTGACCCACCGGGAAATTTACTGCTTTAGAAGTTGGGTTGTTGGTGGTGGTGGGATCAGATGATAACCCACATGCTGTTTTCTGATAATTTGGCGCAAAACCGAACGTAGTGGCGTTCTAGGATTCATATAGCCGAATCCACTTAGCAGAATAAGGCTTTGTTGTTGTTGTTGAAATTTTATGGGAGTGTTTACAGTTCCTAGTGTGCTTCCATTGATGTTTTTAGTTGGGTTTTTGCTTTGTTTATGTAATATAGTGGTTGGTTGGCTGTATATGTTAGTAAAGCAGGCCCGTTGGGACAATGGTTTTTCGATATTGTATGCACACAAGCTCTTGTAAGTAGCTAGTACACACTGCGCCCGCAGGCATGAAAAATACACCAGAATGTGAGACACAATGAACAAATACTAACATTTGTGAATGTATTTTTAATCGACAATAGTAACTGACAGTTTACAGACACTGTTGGCTTTTGCGTACATATTATTTAGGTCGTGGTAAACTTTGAAAGTAGTAGATAGTTTTGGGAACTGAATTATGAATTTAACATATTTATAAACTATAGCTTTTAATTCTTTTATTCGGATGTTTGAAGGTCCTTGTGATGGCGAGGACAAAGCTTATCCTGATCTGCCAATCTGGTGGGGAATTTGTTGTCAAGGATGATGGATCCATGTCATATACGGGAGGAGATGCACAGGCAGTAGATATCAATCATGAAACCCGATTTGATGATCTCAAGTTAAAATTGGCTGAAATGTTGAATTTAGAATATAAATCAGTGATCATGAAGTATTTTCTCCCAGGAAATACGCGAACTCTCATCACTTTATCCAATGATAAGGACCTGAAAAGGATGTATGAATTCCATGGGAATTCAGTAACTGCTGATGTTTTTGTCCAGGGGAAAGCAGGTTTTGATGCTGAAGCCTTCAATACGCCAAAAAGGTACTTTCTTTTGTTTTGTTTGATTGGATCACAATTTCCTTGCTTTTAAAGAAATGATGACATTGCCATATTGCCCATTTGCCCTCTTTACAATAGTTGAAGCATGTTGACTAGTAATTACAACATATTGTAAGTTTCTAAGTTTTCTTGCATTGAAAGTTTAAATTCTCACTTGCAGGGCATGTGGGATAAAAGTGGCTGAATCTGTGACCCCTGTTGCCGCCTTCACGACTTCAGCTGCCACTTTACATGCTAGTCCTCTATCAAAACAACCTGGATGTATTATGTCTGTGGAAGAAAGGACCCACACTGCAGGTGGAGTGGCACATATGCCTACCATGTCCCCTGCGTTTACATCCACCGATAATGCAGATGCTACTAGTTCCATTCCAACTGGTTCCATATCTGCTACTGCTGATGCAAGTAGGCACAGCTTGGACGTATTTGATATGAACTGTACCCCTGCTGATACTGTTAAGAAGCGAAGACGCACTGCTGCCTGGAAAATTGGTGCCAATGGTCCTACCATTGGTTCTGTCACTGACCATGTTGGGGAGAAAAGAAAACATACGTCCAAGAAGAAGAATATTCCTAGCCGGAACGTTGCTACAGAAACTGATAACGTGGATGAGAAGCAAGATATCCTTCACAGTAAAGATAGTAGTACTAGCAATGACCCTATCCAGGCTAGTCTAGTGGAATCAAATGATGCTCCACCTGAACTTTTACTCAAAATATGGAAAGATGCTATCACTGGGATTGGACAGGAGTTCAACAATGCTAAAGAATTTCGTGATGCGCTGCAAAAATATTCCGTTGCCCATCGTTTCATGTATAAGTTAAAAAAGAATGACACTAACCGTGCAAGTGGCAGATGTATAGTCGAAGACTGTTCCTGGAAAATTTTTGCATCTTGGGACACATCTGTGAAAAAGTTTAGGATAAAGAGTATGACTGAAACACATACTTGTGAATCGGAGTTCTTGAAATCTTATCATCCAAAACGAAGTTGGTTGGTTAGCATCGTAAAAGATAGATTACTTGAGCGCCCACATCTCAAGACGAAAGAGCTTGCCAACATCATTCGTCAAGATTTTGGGATTGCTGTGAACTACACTCATGTTTGGCGTGCAGTTGAGGATGCCAAGGAGCGACTTCTAGGTTCGTATAAAGATGCATATGACCAGTTGCCGAGATTTTGTGAGAAGATGACAGAGGCAAATCCTGGCAGTAATGTTAAGCTTTTCACCGGTGATGAGAGTAGATTTCAGCGCATATTTGTGTGTTTTCATGCTTCAATACATGGTTTTCAGAATGGTTGTCGCCCTATTCTATTTCTCGATGCTGCATCTCTAAAATCAAGATACCATGAGACTTTTTTGGCAGCTACTGCTTTGGATGGAGATGACGGTCTTTTTCCGGTTGCATTTGCTATCGTAGACGCTGAGAATGATGATAACTGGCGGTGGTTTTTGGAGCAGTTAAGATCTGTACTTTCAACTACTCAATCCTTAACTTTTGTCTCGGATAGAGAGAAGGGACTAAAGAAATCAGTGCTTGAAGTGTTTGAGAATGCCCACCATGGATATTCTATGCACCACCTTCTGCAAAGCTTCATGAGAAACTTGAATGGTCCATACCATGGAGATGGGAAGGGTTCCTTGCCAATCAATTTTATGGCTGCCACCCATGCAATCCGACTTGATGGGTTTAAAACAAGTATTGATCAAATTAGACGGGTTTCTGCTCGAGCGTATGCCTGGGTCCAGCAAATCGAACCAGAATGTTGGACAAATGCATTATTTAAAGGTGAGCCCTATAACCATTTCACATCAGATGTTGCAGAGACGTACATCAAGTGGATAGAGGAAGTGCAGGAGTTACCCATTGTGCCAAAGATTGAAGCGCTGTGTTCTAAGTTGATGGAGTTGATAAGTACTCGTCGAACAGATTCAAGTAAGTGGCCCACAAAACTTACTCCATCCAAGGAGGAAAAACTGCAACGAGAAGCCTGTTGCGCATATGGTCTTAAAGTCTTGTTTTCATCCGATACTCTATTTGAGGTTCACAAGGATTCCATCAACGTTGTGGATATTAGCGAACGGTACTGTAGTTGTCTGGATTGGAAAGCAACTGGTCTACCATGCTGCCATGCTATTGCTGTCTTCAACTGCACTGGTAGGGATGTGTATGATTATTGTTCGAGATACTATCAATCTGACCACTATCGTTTGACGTATTCTGAGTCCATAAACACTGCATTGGCCCCTTTCGAGTCTTCGGATGGTGAGATTACTGATGCAGCACATGTGCTTCCTCCATCAATCTCCAAGCAACAAGAAAAGAAAAGCCAGGCCAAAACAAAGAGTTCGTCGGCAAGGACAGTTTTTTGCTCTAGGTGCAAGGATTCAGGGCATAATAAAAAAACCTGCAAGGAACCCATGGATGATCCTTTGTCAAGTATGGACCTCATAGATGCTCCTATATCAAGTATGGACCCCGTAGATGCTCCTTCGTCAAGCATCGTCCCCGTAGATGCCCTTTCATCAAGCATCATCCCCGGAGATGCCCCTCCATCAAGTATTGACCCCGTCGATGCCCCTCCATCAAGTATCGTCCCCACAGATGCTCCTTCATCAAGTATCGTCCCCATAGATGCCGCTTCATCAAGTATCGACCACGTAGATGCTCATTCATCAAGTATCGTTCCCGTAGATCCTCCATCAAGTATCCCTTGATGTAATCCTTGAATCGCACCGTCTTGGATGCTTGTTTGTTATGAATTCATGTACAGTGTTAATCGACATTTTCCGAACCGGTCCCTTTGAACTAGGTTTGTGATGAGGTTGTTTTGTTCTTGAGTTTGTCTAGAGTTTTGAATTCGTAAATTTCGCATTTGAATCGTCTTGTTCCCGAAATGTGTACTACGAATCTTGCTGTTCCAACAAAACGCATGTGTTAACAGGTTAACAGCGTTGAATTTATCGCCATCTCTTTATCTCACGCATCACATGACTTCGCACAAAATATATAATCAATCACCCGTTACACGTGAACACGTCAATCGGCCTTCCAAGTCGTTCTTACAGAGAGAAATGAAATTTGCAGAAAGGTAGAAAACAACTAGAATTTGTACATTACATGATCACAAAGTTTGCTTCCTCTAACTTCTAGGGCATTAAAAACAGTCATTAGCTACTGATGAATACAAACTGCACTTCAACGTCGGAGTACAAACCGAAAGTTTTAGCCTGTCTACGAGTAAATCTGCTCAAGAAAGCTTCCGACGATCCATCTGTGATTGTTTCATCAAGATTATCAGTATTAGGCTATTAATGGAGTCAAGTTAACAACTTTACTACCAATCTCTGCCTGCTCGAATCCAACCTTGAAGGTTT
Organism: Cotoneaster glaucophyllus; assembly: GCA_036320875.1. NCBI lineage: Eukaryota > Viridiplantae > Streptophyta > Magnoliopsida > Rosales > Rosaceae > Cotoneaster > Cotoneaster glaucophyllus. The sequence continues at coordinate 1,254,129 of CM070063.1, forward strand.
GAACCTCGGGCATGCACAATGGAGAGGGTGGGTAGCATCTGTCTTCATACTTGTTTTGTGCTCGAAACAGTCTCATGAAAATATGGCTGCAAACGTAGGTTGCCACGGAGTTCAGTTGTAGACTGGTGTTCGCAAGAAAATACGGTTCAGGCTTCAAAGGTTTCCAGTACAAAATCCCAAATGCTGTTCTCACTATCCCTACTCTCTTGAATCTTCAACCTTGGGCAATAATCCTGCACACAACGGACAGTGGGGGTCGTGTCTATCTTCAAAACTTGTTTTCTGCTCCAAACAATCTGCATGGAAAAGATGGCCGCAAACTAAAACTGCAACAACAGAGACTTCAGTAGAAGACTGCACGCTACCGAGAAAGAAAGGTTTACGCCTCAACAGCTTGTCACAAATCCCACATACCATCTTCCCTGGATCTGGTGATACAGCATCCGTTGCCAAGAAACTAGATCTAATTCTTGCTGGCCGAAGAAAAGGGTTTTCCTTGGTTTCTGGGGAGGAATTGAAAAAATAAAGTCAATACAGCAAAACAAGAGTTCCGACAGCATTCTTCGAGAAAAGTCATGCTCAAGGAAATAAATTGAGCACATCGGAAAATTGAATGTATAGTTATCCAACTACAAAAAGATGTAAATTCCTACACTCCTATCTGACATAGGAAATATTCATCCATGTAGCATACTAGAGTTTTCACTTGTGGTCTCGATACTCGAGACCTTCCATAAAAACTAAAAAGCTTAATGAAGTTCTTTTGAAGTTAAACAAAATAAGAACAAAAAGGGGACAATTCAAAATAAAACCTGAATGACGTCTGTACTCGGAGCTGGATTGAGTAGCCAACTTATAGGAGAGCTTATCATCACGCAAAGGCACTCCTTTTCCACGAGAGGTTGATGGGTTAGCAAGATTGCCAGAGTTACGTCGAGAGTATTGATGTGCATAGTGATGACGTGAGCGTTTAAGGAACATTGATCGCCCGAGGCTTGGATGATGCTGTGTAACAGAAGTGTAGGGATTTAGTAGCTTCAAACAAAGATAAAAAAACAGAAATAACTACTAATACATGAACTACGAAGAAATGTAAACACAGTTGCAAAATGTCGATCAAAAGGGGTTCATTAAAGCTACAAATTTATCATAAACTCATTATACAACGTCGATGAAGCACAAAAACACGAAAACACGAAACCACGAAACACGAAAAGGAAAGAACAGCTAACCTCTTGTGTTAATAATTCCATTCCAGAAGAACACGGCATGGTGTCTGCAATATCCCCAAAAACAACAAACAAATACAAGTCATTAAAAATTCACTTAAACAGTTTTCCAACACAATCAAATTGGCTATTTTTCGATCGAATCTCGTGTTCTGAGGCTGTAAATGCCAGCAAATTCCAACACAATCAAAACCCCCATAAAATTGGCAAAAAAAATAAACTCAAATTCCAATTCCGGCTTTTTTCTAAACTATATGTAATTAAGAAAGAAAATAGAAGTAATTGATCAACTAACAGATAATCATACCAAATGGGAAAGTAAAATAACAAAGAAGAAACCCAATAACTTGTAACATTTGGATTAAAGGACCAAATTGTGGGTTTTAATTAAACAAAAAACAAAGGTGGAGTCTTTTGATAATTCAGTGAATGCTCTTCAGAAAAGTTGATTTCTTTTGATTAAATTTCTTTGTTTCATGGCATTTTTATGAGAAATTGGCATGAAAAGAGAAGATTAATTACCCGAAGAACGAGGAGAGAAAGATGGAGGGCTGTGATCATCAGAGGGGAGCTTCCTCTTGCTCATAGCAATTGAATGATCAGATGATGGAAAAGGTTCTGTATTTGGGGTTTTAGTTCGATCTGTGGCTCTGCGGTCTCAGCGGACAAACACTCTTGCTTTTGTTCCTCGAACTCGAGCATACGGTCACCAAATGTAAGCAAATGTAATGGAACCAAACGGTGAGAGATACAGAGAGAGAGAGTATCTGGTGTGGTGGAGGTGAAAGTGATTAAGGGAACACGTGCACATCAGAATCCAACCCACATTTTCCTTTTTTTCTTTTTCGAGATTATTGATATTTTTACATTAGAAGAGGAAAAATTCGATTAAGCCACACAAGTGCAACCTAATTTGGTATCGAATTCACCATATAAGAGATTCGGACTTAAGATCTTTCACTTCTAAATGAAAAAAAATACTACTAAACTGTAGTACTGAGTAGCTCACATTTTCCTTTTTAATGACCCTTTTAATCCTTCTCAATTGCCATTTCTCAAAGGAATACGATATTTACAAAAACTTTGTAAGGCATTCACGGTACGACATTTCTCAAAGGAATACGATACTTACCAAAACTTTCGAGGCATTTACATTATGACAATAATGTTAGCAACGTTCAAATATTTTCACTTAAGGTGGCCCACATATTTAGTTATTGATATTGGTATTTAGTTAAGATATGAATTAGTCAAACAACCCACTCCAAGCATGACTCTAGTTGATTACATTCCACTAAGAGCATGACTCTAGTTGACAGATAAGAGGGAGATTTTGACTCAGCTAAATCCCTTGATGGTAGGGATTAGTGGAGTCAGTTTGTTTTCACGTGAGATTAAGGGGTCCCTAGCCTAGCCTATATAAAGCCTTGCATTCCATCTGAGAAAGGCACGCTCAAGAGGCAATAGGCTAGAAGATCACTTAAAACTAAAACACAGGAGCTTTCGACCTTGCTGTGCTGCTGCAACTGGAAACCTGGTGTTGGACAATCATGGCTGGAGGTTAGTTCGAATTTATTTTACATGTTGCTGCGCTGAATGTGATCATCAAACACTGATTTAACATGTGGTATCAGAGCCACCTTCAGTACATATTGTTCACAATTCAGTTTTCCTAAAGCACGAAGTGATATTATTTGATCGTGCTTAAATGTTCAAACCTGTTTAATCTGTTCGTATTACGAATTTCATTTCATTGTTATATGAAGACTGTAGATTGATGCCATATCCATGTATGTTGTGATTTTCTTTGTATCTGTACTCAGTAGGTTGATACATATATTATAGCTTCATGTTGATTTAAGATTAGCCGCAGCATCTTAAGTCTATAAAGTGTGTGATTCAATCACGTAAGGAGTTCATGGAATGAGCAATAAGGCATCTACAAATTACAGTAATCTAAATAACTACTCTACCCGCAGGAAGTAATTATTTAATGATTAGTGAAAATAAAATGGCGATCTAGACATATAAGTGTTAGTTTTCCTATTCCCACAGGTATGGATTTTTGGTTTTGATGTCTTGATTACCTTAAAGCATATGTAAATTCTTGTGTTGAACAACCTCTGCCCGCAGGAAGGTGTGAATTTACATTTCAGAAAACATGATTTGTTTAATTTTCTTTGGTTTGCAGTTATCTCTTTTGATTCATCTCATGTTCCAATGTTGTGTGGTGACAATTTTTCTGATTGGAAAGACAAAGTCCTGTTGGCTTTGGGGTGCATGGATCTCGATCTTGCCCTCCGTGGAGATGAACCACCCATGCCCACGGAATCAAGCACTCAAGAAGGCAAGGCTGCGTATGAGCGGTGGGAGCGATCTAATCGCCTAAGTCTGATGCTCATCAAATCCAGTGTGAGCAAGAGCATTCGGGGTTCAATCCCAGAATGTGATAAGGTGACAGATTTCATGAAAGCCATTGAAGAACAATTTGTGAAATCTGATAAGGCACTTGCTAGCACCCTGATGCAGAAACTTTCAGGCATGAAGCACGACAATTCCAAGAGTGCGCGTGAGCACATTATGGAAATGAGGGATATTGCAGCTCAACTTAAGTCCTTAGAGATAGAGATTTCTGAGTCATTCTTGGTCAATTTCATTCTCAATTCTCTTCCTCTTGAGTATGGACCATTCAAGATTTCCTACAACACACATAAGGAAAAATGGTCTTCCAATGAACTTCTGACCATGTGTGTTCAAGAGGAAGAGAGATTGAAACTTGAGAAATTGGAAACTGCTCATCTGGTGGTTAACGAGCAGGAAGGTGCCAAGAAGGGAAAACGTTTTCCTAAGGTGAATGGAAAGAAACCGATGAAACGTTTTGCCGACAAGGATGCATGCTTCTTCTGTAACAAAAAGGGACACAGGAAGAAGGAATGCGCCAAGTACAAGAAATGGCTGGAAAAGAAAGGTACTCTATTTGCTTATGTGTGTCATGAATCTTATTTTGTTGAGGCTCCTAGTAATACATGGTGGATTGACTCTGGTGCTTCAATTCACATTACCAATGTCATACAGGGTTTCCTAAACCACAGGAAGCCGAGGGGAAATGAGCAACACATCTACTCAGGAAATCGGATGTGCTCCAGTGTTGAAGCAGTGGGGACTTTTAGAATAAAATTAGCATCTGGTTTTAATTTAGATTTGGAAAATGTTTTTTATGTTCCGTCTTTTTCTAGAAATTTAATTTCAGTTTCAAAGTTGGTACTTTGTAATTTCAAGGTTTGCTTTGACAATCCAATAATAAGTTTATTTAAGAATGATTTAAATATTGGTGATGGTGTTTTATCAGATGGTTTATTTAAAATGAATTTAGACCCCACGCATGAGTGTAATCTTTCAACAATGCCTGACAACGTTGGTACTAAACGATGTATTATTAATGAAAGCTCCTCAAAGCTTTGGCATAAAAGATTAGGTCATATCTCCATGGAGAGAATCAAGAGATTAGTAAATGATGGAGTCTTGATGTCTTTAGACTTTACTGATCATGAGACTTGTAGAGATTGCATTAAGGGAAAGCAAACTAACAAGTCCTCTAAAGGTGCCAAAAGGAGTTCGGAGTTACTTGAGATCATACATACTGATCTTTGTGGACCTTTTCCCACTCCGTGTCTAAATGGTCAAAGATATTTCATCTCATTTATAGATGACCATTCTCGCTTTATGTATCTTTACCTTTTAAATGATAAGGCAGAAGCACTAAGTGCTTTTAAAACATATAAAGTTGAGGTAGAGAAACAAAAGGAGAGGAAAATTAAGATCGTAAGGTCTGATAGGGGTGGAGAATTTTATGGAAGGTACACAGAAAAGGGACAAATGCCAGGTCCATTTGCTAAGTTCCTTGAGGAAGAAGGTATTGTTGCTCAATATACAATGCCATGCACACCACAACAAAGTGGTGTAGCCGAAAGAAGGAACCGTACACTTATGGACATGGTAAGGAGCATGATTAGCAATTCAAGTCTCCCTTTATCCATGTGGAGTGAAGCCTTAAAGACCGCTGTGTATGTTTTAAATAGGGTGCCATCTAAAGCTGTTCCTAAAACACCATTTGAAATTTGGAATGGATGGAAACCTAGCTTAAGACACTTGCACGTATGGGGTTGTCCAGTTGAAGTGAGAGTTTATAATCCACAATTAAAGAAACTTGATTCAAGGACAATAAGTGGTTTTTTCATAGGCTATCCACCTAATTCAAAGGGATTCAGATTCTTTTGTCCTTCACACACACCTAGAATTGTTGAAGCTAGAAATGCTAAATTTCTTGAAGATCATGAGCTTAGTGGAAGTGAATTTCCTCGTAATATACAAGTTGAGGAAATTAATGAGCCTAATGAGTTTTCTTCGAAAGAAGGAAGAGTGGTTGTTTTTCAAGAGAGTCATTCAGTTAATTCTCCTGAAATACAACCTGTTCAAGTGGAACCACTTCATGAAGAACAAGCTCACGAAGAACTTGCTCCTCAAAATGAACAAATTGAAGATCGTGGAGTAGTTATAAGGAAATCTACAAGAATAAAGAAGCCTGCCATTTCTAGCGATTATGTTGTATTCCTACAAGAGTCTGACTATGATGTTGGACCACTAAATGATCCCTGCTCGTTTTCCCAAGCCATGAATGGACCAAATTCTAATCTTTGGTATAATGCCATGCAAGATGAAATGGAATCTATGGCTAAAAATCAAGTCTGGGAGGTCGTTGAGCTACCTAATGGGCATTCAACTATTGGATGCAAATGGGTCTATAAGACCAAAAGAAATGCATCAGGTAGTATCGAACGATATAAGGCGAGACTTGTAGCTAAAGGTTTTACTCAAAAGGAAGGCATTGATTACCATGAAACCTTCTCTCCGGTTTCAAAGAAGGATTCATTTAGAATAGTGATGGCTTTAGTAGCTCATTTTGATTTAGAGTTACATCAAATGGATGTGAAAACGGCATTCCTGAATGGGGATCTTGAAGAAGAGGTATACATGAAACAGCCAGAAGGTTTCTTTGACGAAAAGAAAAGTCATTTAGTTTGCAAATTAAAGAAATCCATATACGGACTAAAGCAAGCCTCCCGCCAATGGTATTTAAAGTTTGACAATGTAATTACCTCTTATGGTTTTGAGGCTAATATTGTCGATGAATGTGTATACCTAAAAATCAGTGGGAGTAAATTTATAATTTTGGTTTTGTATGTGGATGATATTTTACTTGCTAGCAGTGACTTGGGTTTAATGCATCAGACTAAAAGTTTTCTTTCACAAAATTTTGATATGAAGGACATGGGTGAAGCCTCTTATGTCATTGGCATAGAGATTCACAGAGATAGAACTCTACGAACATTAAGTTTATCTCAAAGGTCCTACATTGAAAAGGTTTTGGAAAGATTCAAAATGAAGGATTGTTCGCCTAGTATTGCACCAATTGTCAAAGGAGACAAGTTCAGTCTTAATCAGTGCCCACAGAATGACTTGGAACGAGAACAAATGAGGAAAATACCCTATGCTTCAGCTGTTGGCAGTCTAATGTACGCACAAGTGTGTACAAGACCTGATATAGGATTTGCAGTTGGAATGTTGGGTAGATATCAAAGTAATCCAGGCTTGGAGCATTGGAAGGCTGCTAAGAAAGTCATGAGATATTTACAAGAAACCAAGGAATGTAGGCTTACATACAAACACTCCGACATTTTGGAAGTAGTTGGCTATTCAGACTCGGACTTCGCAGGTTGTGTAGACTCAAGAATGTCTACTTCAGGATACATCTATCTCCTTGCTGGAGGAGCTGTGTCTTGGAGGAGTGCCAAGCAAACTTTAGTTGCTTCGTCTACCATGGAAGCAGAATACATTGCTGTTTTTGAAGCTTCTGCGCATGCGAATTGGTTAAGGAATTTTATCACAGGTTTAAAGATCGTCGATAGTATTGCAAGGCCATTGAAAATTTACTGTGATAATATGGCTGCAGTTTGCTTCGCAAAGAACAATAAAAGTGGAAGCCACAATAAGCATATCGACATCAAGTATTTGGTTGTTAGAAGACATGTTGGAAATGGAGAAATCTCTATTGAACATATAAGCACTCAACAAATGATAGCAGACCCCATGACTAAAGCTTTGCCGGCAAATTTGTATAACAGTCATGTGGGTAATATGGGAATCATCGAATCATCCTCGTGATTAATTGTTGAGCTTTGTATTTAAGTATTTTGAATTCAATAAAGTGTTTTTATTTATGTGCACAATAAAGTTTTTCAATTCAATGGAATTGATAAAGAAGGACCGAGAATAACAAGTTAAGGTTATTTATAAAGTACTCAAACAGAAAGCTTCAAATATTGTAATACATGGAAGGGAATGACTTGGTTTTGAGTCTTGACCGCCATGATTCATGTTTGAGATATTCTATTTGGGTTATGTCTCTTGTCATTGTCTATTTGGGAAGTTTCAATAAAGCTATCTAACTATTCAGGTCTATACCATTCTTGATAATAATATGTGGACCAAGTGGGAGAATGTTAGCAACGTTCAAATATTTTCACTTAAGGTGGCCCACATATTTAGTTATTGATATTGGTATTTAGTTAAGATATGAATTAGTCAAACAACCCACTCCAAGCATGACTCTAGTTGATTACATTCCACTAAGAGCATGACTCTAGTTGACAGATAAGAGGGAGATTTTGACTCAGCTAAATCCCTTGATGGTAGGGATTAGTGGAGTCAGTTTGTTTTCACGTGAGATTAAGGGGTCCCTAGCCTAGCCTATATAAAGCCTTGCATTCCATCTGAGAAAGGCACGCTCAAGAGGCAATAGGCTAGAAGATCACTTAAAACTAAAACACAGGAGCTTTTGACCTTGCTGTGCTGCTGCAACTGGAAACCTGGTGTTGGACAATCATGGCTGGAGGTTAGTTCGAATTTATTTTACATGTTGCTGCGCTGAATGTGATCATCAAACACTGATTTAACAAATAAAGCTACGTAATTGCCAATTGTAGTTGGCTTAGTTGGTAACATCTTTATTTTGTGTGTTTCCCTTCCAAAGTTTGAGTCTTGAAGCCAGCAATTTGCATCAGTGTGCAATTTATAAATTCTTGCGTAAATTCCTATTAGTGACAGTTGGCAGTTAGGTGCCACGCGTAAGTTTTTCCGGTTCGAGATTGTGGGTATGCCCTAGCACTGATGGTGAAAGTAACTAATCTCTCTCAAACTTTTGAACAAACAATATTATCTACATTAAGCGGGTGGGGAGTGAACTAAGTCTCACAATGAGTTAGCAATAATGGGTTCAAATTCCCTTTGGTGAAAATCAAACCTAAGACCTCTCATTTACAATATCGCAGTAATAAGTGACATCTCCTCAAACTTTAGCTCACCAAAAAAATAAAGTTACGTAATGGTAATAAGGATAATCACAATTAGGTATTAAAATTTACATAGACGATTTACATTATTTATGTGAATCGTATTTGAAATCTTCTTTAGGATTAGGTATTGAAGTAAGATCTCCACCATTAAGAGGATTCTTGAACATGACTATTGCATTTGGCAATCACCAATATAAGTGAGGATGCGAGACCAATACGATGTTGGATGGTACTAAAATATAAAGAGTCTCGAAAGTTTTTTGAGGTTACTATCCATGTTGTTAGGCGTCATAATCGTAAATCTATAAATTTGACTTTGTAGTATTTAATGAAACTAGACAAAACTATTATTTAGATTTATTTATTTATTGTGTGTGTAAAAAGTGTTCAAAGGAAAATTACAGGTTCAAACTATATTTCTAATGGAAGTTTTAACGAAAAGCCCGCGGTACTGTTCACTTTAACGAAAAACCACATTTTTACACTAAAAAAATCAAACCTTACTATTCACTTTACCCTTTATTTTGTCCTTATCGTTAAAACTCAAAGTTTTCAAGCCCTTTTCATTAGTTTTCCTATTTCTAAATTGCAAATTGCAATGGTGGTTAAAGGCCCTTTTATTTAGTTTTCCTAAGATTCGAAATTCAAGCCCCCATCGTCGGCCGAAGTGGACTTCGAAGGTAGAACGAAGATCGACAAAAATGGAGTAACTCGTAACCCACGTAATGATACAAGCATCATTCTCAATTTATTTCGGGAGCTGTTACTTGACATTCTAAGAAAGTGAATTGTAATTTTCACAAGTATAATTGCTCAAACCAAATGCATGACAAAGTCACGAAGAAAAAGTCTAGAGTTGAGTCGGACGATGTACTTCTTGGAACAAAGGTTCATTTTGAATCTGATGGTTGCTTTTGTTCTATTGCTATAGTGAAGCTTAAAAATATAGGTAGGGAGAAAGAAGCTTCTATAGTTGGAGAGATTTTTCAGTGTGACTGGAACACGAAATATTACACCACGTGTCACTATATCAATAATGGAATATGTGTTCTAAAAAATTAATAACTTAAAAAATACAATAATACAATTTCTCACCACTTATATAAAAACACGTGGCGTACCATCCATATTCCTGTCACAATGAAAATTTTCTCCTATTGGAGAGATTTTTCAATGTGACTGGCACACGAGGTGGTACACCACGTGTCACTATACAGATTGCGGGATATGTGTGTCAAAAAGTTTATAACTTAAAAGGTAAAATTTCACACCAATTACATAAAAACACGTGGTGTACCATCCGTGTCGCTGTCACAATAAAAAATTTCTCCTATAGTTGCTATCTCTAATTAATGCTAACTGTTTTCATATTATTTTAAATAAATAAATAATTTTTATTGACTAATTATTGACTTAGGTTCATTATGATTTTCTAAAGCAGGGAGTACAGTTGGAGTACAATTTTTTTAGGGAGTTTTAACGAAACACTCCCGGTACTGTTCACTTTTAACGAAAAACCACATTTTTACCTTTACCTGACACTATTCACTATACTTTTAAAAAGATATTTTCGTTAAAAGGGAAGTTTTTTTTTTGACTTTTCATTAGTTTTCCTATTTTTTTATAGAGCTCTTAAAGCAAATTTTGTAATCATTTTAGTTAAAACGTTGCTGTAAAATAAAAAAGCATGGTTGGAGACGCTTAATGGTCAGATACTTAAAAGACTATTTCGGATTGCTAATAACCATATTATTTCCCTCTTTGGCGCCTTACTACCAGTTAGATTTCATTTTGACATGCATGTGTTATATATGCGTATTACGTGATGTGTCAATTAGTGATTAGTTTTCTTCTTTAAAGATTTAATAAAATAATTCAATGATTAACCATCACATCATATAATATTGTAGCTTACAAAATATAATTAAATAGATGACTTTTCTAACATCGCTTATTTAACTATTGATAAAAGCACTTTTCTTGTGAATGGCTTTTTCACGCAACACTTGTGGTGGTTCCCCGTGGGATAAGATAGAAGATGAAATATCCACGACTTTCCACATAAGCACTTTCAAAAATTCTCTTGACTCGACTTCGACTACCTCACTTTACAGTCCACGTGTCCGAAAAACACTTGGCACTTGCATATACTATAGTCTTCTCCTGGCTTTATATTATTCGAATTTTATCTTTTTCTAATTCTTAGAATATTTGTTGTGTTTGATGCCACGTTACTCAATACGTATAATTGGCATAATCATGTTCATCTTCTTATCGGAATCAAATTTCTATTTCCATATTCATATTTCAACTCTTATAAACCACGGTAGCTCAGTGGTTGAAGACGAATTTCAGGTCCGTATTCTACATGACACTTTATGATTCAATTCTTGGTGCTAGTGAATCACACGATGATGGTTAGGAGAGGCTAAAGTGCTTCTGTAAGTCTTCTCGGCCACTGAAAAAATGAACTGTCATGACGAATGCTCCAATTAGTCCCCTTTTCTATATAAAAAAAAGTATTTCAATTGTTATAGAATTTATCGCAAACAATAATTTATGTGTCAAATAATTATGTTTAAACATACATAACTCATGCATTGCTGACATAAGAGAGATGTACGTTATTATTGTGTAAGACTCATCTATACAGATCTGAGTACGTCAATTATGTGTGTTTAGAATAACATTACTCTTGTTCGTGTGGTAACAATCAACAAGAAGAGACTCCAAAAGGTTAGCAACCAATGCTATGAGGCTTTCAGATGTAGATTATGAAGAATTATGGTGAGCCAAATCTATCGGAAATGGTGCAACAGCAAGGTGGAGAGACTTGAAGGGAAAGGCTCTGCTGGCATGGACGACTACTGGCCGGACATGATAACACAGTCTCACCTTCACTACTCAGCCAACCATCCACCCAACCATATATGCATGCAAATCAATTATTTATTCGACGATCGATCTCTATGTGCATGCAGATCAATTATATTAAATTTTCTATTAAAATATAGGTGGTAGGATAATGTCGCACGTCCCAACCCAACGACATGCATGGTTGTTCCCGTCATATCCACGGGGACAAAAACCACAAGAGCAATGCTACATAGACTAAATTTGTAAACTAAATTTTATAAACTAAATTACATGGAAGTTTGTGATTGAATTATTACTTTACCGTTTATAAACTTGCTCATTTCTTATTGATGACACATCATTTAGTTTGTAAATTTAATTTACAAATTTACAATTCCAACAAATAAATTAATACGAGACGACAAAAAATATATTAACCAAGTAGACAATTAGGATCATTTTTAGCACAGATTAATAGATGTAAATAATTGTTATTGTTAAAGTTGACCATTATTTATTCTTTTTTTTTTCGTCAAAGTTGATCATTATCTCATCTACAACCTGTGCAACTTTCTCTCGTCCTCTACGTACTGCAATTCTTCATCATATTCCACACGTATTATTTATTGATTTTTCCTTGCTGGTAGAATATTCTTTCAAAATATATTCTGCAAATAAGAGAGATATTATATTGCAGACATGCAAGCGTGAAAACTACGTGCGCGAGTCGGTTGTATATTACTCTATTAGCATATCAACATACGTTGTTATATCCTTGTTTTTCAAGCTATATTTTTCGTTCACTAATTACACTACGAAAGGTTAAAAAATATGAGAACGTAATAGTTACGAGGAGGAGAAATTTTTCTATTGTGCTGTAGAAAATAACTTGGTATATCAAGTATCATAACACAAGTGATTAGATATTTAAAAAAAAAATTAACCAATTTTATTATTATTCATGATGTAAAGAAAGTATTTCCGGCATATTGAAAAATCTATCTAGAAGAAGAATATGAAGTGGGGTCCTCCAAATACATAATTTGGTGGATCATTTACGCGTAGTGAGAGATAGAACGTGAATAACATGGACTTTTTATCCTCCAAATAATAATCACACGTGTCAGCCAATAAAAAAAGAATACAAATCCACAACAAAATAAAAAATAAAAAAGTTGCAAAGAGGACAAAACCCTAGCAAAGAAGGAAAGATCCGTTGGGGGCACGGAATAAACGTTCGGTGAAGAAGAGTTATCCGAATAAGTTCCACGTCAGCTTTCACCCGATTTTCATCATTTAGGGCTTAAGTGCGTTTTTGGTTCTAAAAGTTTTAGTGCTTTTTTAAAATTTATTTGTATTTTTATTAAAAAATAGTTTAAAAATATTTTTGTCAAGAGTTCTTTCAGTTATTTTTTCTTTAACAAACTATATTAGGAGGTGAGTTTAACCTCACAACGAGTTAGCAATAATGTGATTCATATTTATTTTTTACGAGAATCGAACTTAAGATTTATCACTTATAACTAAAGAGAAATATTATTTAACCGTATTTTAAAGACCTAATCCGTGAACACAACGGCATGTCATGAGTTCTCGTACATTAACAGAAGACGTAGGTGGTAGTGTTGTCATTTGCTAGTGTTAATGAGACAGTGTGTCGTTTTCCATCGGTTTCACTTGTCGTTTTGGTATTGGAGAGTTAGAAACTTCCTTTTGGCTAAGGAAAGGTGTCATTGTCATGTTTAACATGTTAATTTAACATGTTTGGCCAGAGAGTGTTTGTCGCACTATAATAGCAAACACGTGAATTAGGAGCAATTTTTCACTGTGATCGATACACGGGATGATACATCACGTATTATCATATAAATAGTGAGATATGTGCGTTAAAAAGTTAATAACTTAAAAAATAAAATTTCTCATTACTTATATAAAAATACGTGATGTAACCAGTGTTCCGGTTTCAATGAAAAATTTCTCATTTGAAAACCAACTTGCATAATTATTTTGTGCAGTTAAGTGAACCACAGTAAATAATTAAATTGGGATAGTGCTAATCACACATTAATTTTTACCTCTGAAACAAAATTATTAATATTTTATCATTAATATTTTTTAATTTATTATATTTTACGGCTAAAAACTGAAAAGTGTGTTTAGTAAAATAGACATGTAGATTAACAGAAAGATTCGAGATTTGATTGGTTAATAACAAAATATTACCGTGTTTAGTGTTTGTCGCACTATAATAGCAAACACGTGAATTATAAGAAATTTTTCATTGTGATCGGTACACAGGATGGTATATCACATGTCATTATATAAATGGTGGGATATGTGTGTTAAAAAGTTAATAACTTAAAAAATAAAATTTATCATAATTTATATAAAAACACTTGATGTACCCAGTGTTCCGGTTACAAAAAAAAAATTCTCATTTGAAACCCAACTTGCATAATTATTTTGTGCAGTTAAGTTAACCACTGTAAATAAATAAATTGGGATAGTGCTAATCACATATTAATTTTTACCTCTTAATCAAAATTATTAATTTTTTTTTAAATTTATTATATTCGACATCAAAAAACTGAAAAGTGCGTTAAGTAAAAACGGACATGTAGATTAACAGAAAGATTCGAGATTTGATTGGTTAGTAACAAAATATTACCGTGTTGATTGTTTTTGCTCACTCAAAAAGATTATTAAATTTTTGTAATTATGGATGATATATTTTCTAAATAAAAGAGATTAATTGAGCAAATTTAGGATCTAATAGGGAAAGATCATCTAAAAAAAGAAAAAAAGAAAAAAAAAAAAAAGAGAAAGCAAAGATTTTGACTGTGGTAAAATAATTAATACCTCAGACTCGGACATTTTTCCATGGATATAGACCTAAACATCACTCCCTACAAATCTGCTAATTTTCTTAATTATATTCCTTAATTAACTTTTTAATCTTAATACTTTATTTAATTTTTTAATCATTTTAATTAAATATAATTAAAAAGCCACCCTCCTAATCCTGGCTCTCACTTATATAAACCAACCCACTCTAACCATCCACAGACGCATACTCGTTCGCATTCTCTCTCTACAACTCCAAGCCTCCTCTGTTTCTCTCTGTTTCGTCTTCTGGGCAAAGAAGCTATGGGGGCGACGATACTCCCAGATCTCGGGGCGGAGATTTTGATCCCGCTGTGTGCGGTGATCGGCATCGCCTTCTCCTTGGCCCAGTGGATGTACGTTTCGCGGGTGAAGCTTTCCCCCGGCGGCGGCCGGGACTCCAGTTCCGGGAAAAATGGGCACAACGAGTACCTCATCGAGGAAGAAGAAGGCGGTAACGACCACAACGTCGTCCTCAAATGCGCCGAAATCCAAAACGCCATTTCAGAAGGTCCATTTCCACAACCATCTCTCTCTCTCTCTCTCTCTCTCTCTAAATTTCACGTCTTTTGGAATTCAGGTTGATAAAACGTCGTCGGATTTGTTCATTTGGTTTTCCTGGTTCAGTTTATATGCTTAATTGTTGTGATCGTGTCCCTTTTGTATTAGCAAAACTAATGAACAAATCTAAATTTTTTAAGATTTAACGATAAAAATAAATAAATAGTATCAATTTTGTAAAAATATATATTTTTTTTAAACAAATCGTATCAAGAGCTTTTCGATTAAGTTACTTTTGTATTTGAGCTTTTGAGTTCTCCAGTTTACATGCCAAACAGAGGAAAAATAAAGTTGTTACCTTTTTGTGTATCCGACGTCGTTTACCAGCTGTGTTTACTGTGTGATTAAATTATTAATATGTTTACTGGGGTTATTGTCGATTGTCCTGGAGGTTTGGTGCACCAATTATTTACCCTTTTTTATTTTATATCATTTGGTAGGAATATTATATTTTAAACTCTGATAAAATCTTGTATTTTTTATGTATAAAAGAATTCAGTGAGATGTTTACTTTAATTTACTTATGTTTTCAATATAGATATATATAAATAATGAGTGTGACACTGTTTTTTTACATAACTTTTGAGAAAAATTCTGTAATGTATTTTAACGATCTGAAACGTCTATCTTTAAGAACATCGTTCACAGATCATTCTTATAAAAAAAACTTAGACAAATCTAAAATCAATAAGACATTCATTTGTAGTGAAGAAAATTAACTAGTACGATTCTACAAAGAACCCTAAACCCTAAATCCAACGGTCATATGATTTCAAATTTAAGTGATTTTTAATAGACATGATCTTTGAGGAAGATCTAATAGATTGACGATTCGGATAATTGAAATATATTACAGAGTAGGTCTTACAAAAACTTCTATCAAAAGTTGTTTGAAAAAATGGTGTCACAGATCTGTTTTCTATATATATATTGTGTCACAATTCTGATTACTAGGATTACTGTTATTGTTATTAAACTTGGGAACAAAATGTATTATGTTAACTGAGCTTTGAGTCTCAGCTTCATATAGTTTAGTCTGGATTTGGGATGTCTTAATATAACATGATTTAATCTTGCCAATTTGGAATTGTAGTCGAAATTCCCGGCTGCGCAGGGCTTCATTGGAACTGAATGTTTTTGGCGAGTGGAATATTTGCAAAATGATCAAATTCCATATCCCTTGGATCTGGCATTACCAAATATTCCACTAGCCAAAAACATTCAGTTCCAACTTTTGCAATTTTGATCTTGCATTGTTGGTAAAGTTTATGTTTCACTAACTTGATGCTTGTGTGATACAGGAGCAACCTCGTTCCTCTTCACGGAATACAGATATGTAGGTGCTTTCATGGTTGCTTTTGCAATCTTGATCTTCCTTTTCCTTGGATCCGTCGAGGGATTTAGTACAAGTAGCCGTGCATGTACATATGACCAAACCAAGGTGTGCAAACCAGCTCTCGCCACTGCCATCTTCAGCACCATTTCCTTTTTGCTTGGTGCTGTAACTTCAGTGGTTTCTGGATTCCTTGGGATGAAGATTGCTACTTATGCAAATGCCAGAACAACTTTGGAGGCAAGAAAAGGTGTTGGGAAGGCTTTTATTACAGCATTTAGATCAGGAGCTGTGATGGGCTTTCTCCTCGCTTCAAGTGGTCTGTTGGTTCTTTACATTGCTATCAATGTCTTCAAGTTGTACTACGGTGATGACTGGGGTGGACTTTTCGAGGCTATAACTGGCTATGGTCTTGGTGGATCTTCCATGGCTCTCTTTGGCAGGGTTGGTGGAGGCATCTATACCAAAGCTGCTGATGTTGGTGCAGATCTTGTCGGTAAGGTTGAAAGAAATATTCCCGAGGATGACCCAAGGAACCCGGCTGTAAGAGATACACCGCCATTTGGAAGTTTGTTTCAAGTTATTAATTTAATTCTCCGTGTTTCTAAAACTGATGTTTTCCATTTGTCAAGGTGATAGCTGATAATGTTGGCGACAATGTTGGAGATATAGCTGGCATGGGATCTGATCTTTTTGGATCCTATGCTGAGTCATCGTGTGCTGCCCTTGTGGTTGCTTCCATTTCCTCATTTGGGATCAATCACGAGCTAACTGCAATGCTATATCCTCTCATTGTCAGTTCCATCGGCATCCTTGTTTGTTTGCTCACTACCCTATTTGCAACCGATTTCTTTGAGATCAAGGCTGTAAAGGAAATTGAGCCAACGTTGAAGAGGCAGCTCATAATCTCCACTGTACTCATGACCGTTGGAGTTGCGATTGCTACATGGATTTCTGTTCCATCTTCCTTCACAATCTTCAATTTCGGAACACAGAAAGTTGTGAAGAACTGGTAAACTATGCTTTTTTTTGAAAATTTATTGTAATCAGTGCTGTGATTTAGGAGGCTTGAGCGGTTATAGATCTACTTGTATGTTTCTCTATCTGATTTATTTTACCTGAACACTGAATTGCATTTGCAGGCAGCTATTCTTATGTGTCTGTGTTGGTTTGTGGGCTGGGCTTATCATTGGGTTTGTAACAGAGTATTATACAAGCAATGCGTACAGGTAACTAGTTTTCTTGGCGTTTACCGTTCCATATGTAATTTGATTGTCTTTAAATCTAACGGTTGCTCTGAATTATGCTGTAGCCCTGTGCAAGATGTTGCTGATTCTTGCCGGACTGGAGCTGCGACCAATGTCATTTTTGGCCTTGCATTGGGATACAAATCTGTCATTATTCCTATTTTTGCCATTGCAGTCAGCATTTTTGTTAGTTTTAGCTTTGCAGCTATGTACGGGATTGCCATAGCTGCCCTTGGAATGCTGAGCACCATTGCAACTGGATTAGCGATTGATGCATATGGTCCCATCAGTGACAATGCTGGAGGCATTGCTGAGATGGCAGGCATGAGCCACAGAATCAGAGAGAGAACTGATGCTCTTGATGCTGCAGGAAACACCACTGCTGCTATTGGAAAGGTTTGAAATTTTCTTTCAAGTATTCATTGATTGTCCGAGGAATTGACATCTAGCTATCAATCCTAGTTGTTATTAAAATTTAAACGTCACCGAGTCACATGTGCTTCTGTTTGTAGGGATTTGCAATTGGCTCTGCCGCTCTTGTGTCCCTTGCCCTATTTGGTGCCTTTGTCAGCCGTGCTGGTATCAAAACAGTTGATGTGTTGACGCCGAAAGTGATTATTGGTTTGTTAGTGGGCGCAATGCTTCCGTATTGGTTCTCTGCCATGACAATGAAGAGTGTGGGAAGTGCAGCTCTAAAGATGGTTGAGGAAGTGCGCAGGCAATTCAATACCATTCCCGGTCTCATGGAGGGCACTACCAAGCCGGACTACGCTACATGTGTTAAGATTTCGACTGATGCTTCCATCAAAGAAATGATCCCACCTGGTGCCCTTGTCATGCTTACACCCCTCATTGTTGGGATCTTTTTTGGTGTGGAAACTCTCGCTGGCGTGCTTGCTGGATCCCTTGTCTCCGGTGTACAGGTAATGCTGATCGCGTTGCTGGATTGAATCTTTCTTTTTGTTCACTCGTCAATTGTTTGGGACAATTATGCTATATCTGAATAACACCTATTTGCATTTGTAGATTGCCATTTCTGCGTCCAACACGGGCGGTGCCTGGGATAATGCCAAGAAATACATTGAGGTAAGCATTTGATGGGTTTTACAAATGCCTTTTTGTGGTTATGCTTGCTGTATCGGCTTTTTTGCTTTGTCTTATCGTCTGGATTTTGGCCGGTGTAATAGGCTGGTGCGTCGGAGCATGCAAGGACCCTCGGGCCAAAAGGATCAGAATGCCACAAAGCTGCTGTCATCGGTGACACCATTGGAGACCCTCTCAAGGATACGTCTGGACCATCGCTCAACATTCTCATCAAGCTCATGGCCGTTGAGTCTCTTGTGTTTGCTCCGTTCTTTGCCACACACGGTGGCCTGCTTTTCAAGATATAAGTTGAAAACGGTGCAACAGAAACCCGGAAGTTGTTCCTCTCCGTTCATCTGCTGATCCTTCCTTCCAATCTCCTCCGCAAAATAATAGAAGATGGGACTCAAATTAGTAACCAACGCGAGAATTGACGAACGAATTTTTCCCTTTCTGAAGGAGGGTTTACGATGATGATGATGATGATAACGACGACGATACAACGATGATAATGGTCGAACTTAGTAGGGTTTGGATTTTCTTCTGTAACTTTCATTTTTCAGAACTGGTCATTGTCCATTTTTCTTACATTGTAATAGATTAATGCATATCGCCTTTCGGTCTTCTGCAGTTTTGTGTTGTTTTCTCTTCCAGTCAGTTGAGTTTTAGATTCCGGTTTTGCTTTGGCAAATGGCAAAGGCCAAGCCTAAAGTAACTTAGAACTCCTCGAGAGAGAACTTTCATGCAACGGGATGCAAGTGCGGTCGGTTTTGAAGTCATTATGCGATTGTTTCTTGCTCTCGTTCAACAATCATATTAACAATTGTCAATTTGTCCATAAAAAAAATAACAATCATTAGTCAATACAATACTTTGAAGTAAGTAACGAGCTTGTTCTGTTGATTAGAGTATTCACGTTTACATTCGAAGTATAGAGTTCGAATCTCCTTTTACCTTATGATCAACTGAACAAGAAAATAAACAATTTGAAAAGAAATCAACTTATGTTTTACAGTTAAATTTCTCAAAACAGAAAATTAACACTAAACCAACTTATATTTTACTATTATATACTAGGGGAAGGTAAATTTGCCAATTTGGAGGCAAAATCCCTGAATCCTCCTTCCTTCGATAATATTTTTGCTCATCACTCTCGAACGATGGTGATGCTTACCGTTTTATTTATCATCATTAAACGAATTTAAGTTTTAAAACCTCTTATCTAATGATGATAAGTACATGAGCATTGTCATCACCCAAACCCAATTAGGATTAGCCATCTTTTAAGACCCAGCTCCAACGGTCAAATTTGGGCGGCGCAGCCCAATCATTGATGTAATTCCGTTGAGAATTGACCTCTCCGCCCGCAGCCTAAAATGTCATCTTTCCGCCTCCACCACCCATCGCCACCCAAACCATCTCTCTCTCACTCCCCCTTCGTAAACCCCCAAAGCCTCAACCTTTCCCCAAACACAACCCCAATCCCAACAACCACCCGCCCCCTCCGTCGCAACTCCCTCAAAATCCAGTCCATCGACGCCGCCCAACTCTACGACTACGAGTCCAAGCTCGCCGCCCAATTCCGCTACGCCAGCATGCTCAAAATCGCCGTCATTGGTTTCGGCAACTACGGCCAATTCCTCGCCAAGACCCTCGTCGCGCAAGGCCACACCGTCCTTGCCCATTCCCGATCCGACTACTCCGAAACGGCGCAAGACCTCGGCGTTTCGTTCTTCTCCGATCCCGACGACCTCTGCGAGCAGCACCCGCAAGTCATCTTGCTCTGCACCTCCATCATCTCCGCCAAGCCCGTCCTCAAATCGCTGCCTCTCCAGCGCCTCCGCCGCAACACCTTGTTCGTCGACGTGCTCTCCGTCAAGGAGTTCGCCAAGGCGTTGCTGCTCAAGTATCTGCCTCCCCACTTCGACATTGTTTGCACCCACCCGATGTTCGGACCCCAGAGCGCCAAAAACGGGTGGAAAGGGCATCCTTTCGTGTACGAAAAGGTCCGGATTGGGTCCGAAGAATCGCGGGTTTCGCGGTGTGACAAGTTTCTGAGCATTTTTGAGAGAGAAGGGTGCAGGATGGTGGAGATGAGCTGCGCCGAGCATGATAAGTACGCGGCTGAGTCTCAGTTCATCACCCACACGGTTGGGAGAGTGTTGGGGATGTTGCACTTGGAGTCCACTCCGATCAATACGAAAGGGTATGAGACATTGTTGGATTTGGTGAAGAACACGGAAGGGGATAGCTTCGATATGTATTACGGGCTGTTTATGTACAACAAGAATGCCTTGGAGATGTTGGAGAAGTTAGACGTGGCTTTCGAGGCTTTGAAGAAACAGATTTTCGGGCTTCTGCACAATTCTGTGCGAGACCAGATCTTTGGCAATGCGGAGAAGGGAAGAACTTTGCAGGAGGGTAATGCGAACCGGGCTCAGAATGGAGCTGCATTGGCGTCTTCTTCCAGAGCTTCGAGGTCGGTAATGCTTCAAATTTAAAGCATTTGTATGAATATGCCTCTCTTTCTATCTGCACACAGTTATGTTTCAGCTTTCCTTGCTTTGAACTGCATGCTTTTATGCTTTTGTTGTCGAAAGAAGTTGTTGGTTTTCTTGGTGTTTGGATTGATGATATATGGACCATTTAATTAGTGGAGTTGTTAACAAAATAGTTTTAATGGTTTCCTTCAGATCGCCGAAAATTGCTCGACCACATGACCAAAAAGTAGAGGTTTCTGATGAATCTAGGCTAGAGATTGCAATTGTCGGTTTTGGTAACTTTGGCCAGTTCCTTGCTAAGACTATTGTACGTCAAGGCCATAAGGTTCTAGCATTCTCTCGATCAGATTACTCTGAAGTGGCTCATAAACTTGGCGTTTCATACTTCTCCGATGTGGATGATTTATGTGAAGAACATCCTGACGTGATACTACTTTGTACATCCATTCTTTCAACCGAGAAAGTTTTGAGGTCATTGCCCCTGCATAGGCTTAAGAGAAATACTTTATTTGTTGATGTTCTTTCAGTGAAAGAATTTCCAAGAAATCTCTTTCTTCAAACTTTGCCGCCAGAGTTTGATATTCTATGCACGCATCCTATGTTCGGACCAGAAAGTGGTAAGAACGGGTGGAATGGTCTCTCTTTTGTTTATGATGAGGTCAGGATTGGAAATGAAGAATCCAGGGTAACACGGTGTGATCAATTTCTTGATATCTTTGCACGAGAAGGGTGCCGGATGGTGGAAATGTCTTGTGCAGAACATGATAAGAATGCAGCAGGCTCACAATTCATCACACACACTGTGGGAAGGATTTTGGAGAAATTGGGTTTGGAGTCGACACCAATCAACACAAAAGGTTACGAGACTTTGTTGAATTTGGTGGAGAATACAGCAGGAGATAGCTTTGATCTCTACTACGGCTTGTTCATGTACAATGTAAATGCAATGGAGCAGCTGAAGAGATTGGACATGGCATTTGAATCTTTAAGAAAGCAGCTTTTCGGGCGCTTGCATGGTTTTGTTCGGAAGCAAAATTTTGAGACGTCGGATAAGTCTCAAGTTACGCAGGAACAGCCATTGTTGCCAGAACCATCCCAGAGTGAGCAAAATTTTGGGAAGTCGGATGAGTCTCAAGTTACACAGGAACAACTGTTGTTGCCAGAACCATCCGGAGTGAATCTGCACTAAGTCAAGGATGGCCTATTTTGCTGTCTTTGATTTGCTATGGTGATCTTTCAGTAACATATTTATCCGCATTATCACATAATTTTCTTTCTTTTTCATGTATTTTTTATTCTTTTTTCTTGTATTACGAGTGATTAGGATTATGTCCCCTGACTACGTGTAACTTTTTTTTCGTTATAAATAAAAATCCGCACGTACCGTTGAGGTTTTTTTTTCAAAAAAAACATAATTTCTTTCTTTCATTGTGTTATTTGCGGGTGTTCAATTAAATTCTTTTTTTCATGCCATTAAGGCTTATGTGTAATTTTCCATCTGGAAATCGAAGTCGATTTGAAAAAAGGGAAGGGCGTCAGTAACTCGAGAGCAACTTACACGGAACGGGATCACTATCATGTAGTATTTCGATTCAATAATGCAGAACCATGAGTGGATAAATTTACACCTTGTCATTATTTTATTGGAACTGAACGTCACAGGTGTCTTGTTTATGTCCAAATCATCAAATCTTATCTTAATAGATAATATCTAAGGATATTCATTTGGAATTTGGTTGTGGAATTTTCTATGCCCTAATCTTTGGTAACAACATAAATTGTGTAATCCAGTCCAATCGACAAAATGCGGTAGGATAAGGGTAATCGTGTTCACACTCCTGTTTTTCTATTTGCATTTATCCTGTGATTTTTTATTCTATTTTAATTTATTCAATCGACAGATTAAAAAAAAAAAAAAAAAGTAGGCGGGAGAAAATTGGATTTTGAAAATAAATTCCCTTTATAAATGAATTTTACCCCTCGAAAGTAAAAAAAATGGTAAATTAAACAAAAGTTGAAGAAATCTTAAGGGTCCATTAGATTTTAGCCCTTGAAATTTACAATCCTTAGACTAAAACCCATATATCTATAAACATCTAATATAAACCCAAATTTGAAATGTCTAGCCATATTGAAAAACAATTGACCTAGTAATACAATATTATTACGCCTATGCCACTAATCCTCAGTATGTGTTTCATAATACAACCCCAGGCGTTTCAGAACTCAACCACAGGCGTTTCAGAATATCATCCTATGACTGTTTCAAATCCAGCCGTTTTGTAGAAAACCATCCATAACAACATCATTGATTTCAATAATTACCACGTTTATGGGGATAGATTGACAATCAGAAAATCTAACCGTTTTTGAGATTTGAATCGCACCATTCAACTTCAATGGAGATACTCTCAAACAACATGATGTATAGTGGGTCTTCAATGATTCCGACCATAATTTGTGCATTTAAACAGGTAAATTATGATTCTTTGTAATTTTTTTACATCATTTCTCATTTTCCATGAATTACATATGTGGCAACTCTTAATTTACCTACCCTTATATTTCCAGGCCTATGTTATCTCTTGATGGAACATTTATAAAGAACAAATACAAGGGTCACTTGCTTGCCGTTACTGGGAAAAATGGAAACCAAGGTACTTATATCCAAATATGATATATTTATGTTTTATTTTATTTTCTTAATACATTTGTTCAATCATGTCTTACATATATATGGAGAACATATAGTCCCTATAAATTATGTGTGTGTTACATACTGTATATGTTCATCAGTATATAAACTAGGTCATTTTGTTGGAAGATTATCCACTGCTATGTATAAATTTTATTGGTGTCAATTTTTTTTTTCTGCCTATATTTTAACAAACTGCTATAAGGTTTTCCAGTTCACAATACTACTATATTTATAACATACTGTCTTATATGAAACAAGTATATACCCTTTAGCCTTTGCGGTCGTTAACTCTGAAAATGAAGAGAACTGGTCTTGGTTCCTCCAAAACTTGTCAAAAATCGTCACTCCTCAAGGAAGAACCATTACATTCATATCTGATAGACAAAAGGGGTTGATCGAAGCAGTGGCATCAGTATTTCCACAATCACCGCATGCATTCTGTTACCACCACTTGAAGCAAAACATACTTCTTAAGCACCCATCCTCCCTGGGTAAGTCTTATCACGACTGGATCATTCAGCTTACAGTACTTAAGAAGTACGACTGGATCATTCAGCTTACCGTACTTAAGAAGTATGACAACGATTTGACTTACCCAGGGAGGATGGGTGCTTAAGAAGTATGTTTTGCTTCAAGTGGTGGTAACGGAATGCATGCGGTGATTGTGGAAATACTGATGCCACTGCTTCGATCAACCCCTTTTGTCTATCAGATATGAATGTAATGGTTCTTCCTTGAGGAGTGACGATTTTTGACGAGTTTTGGAGGAACCAAGACCAGTTCTCTTCATTTTCAGAGTTAACAACCGCAAAGGCTAAAGGATATATACTTGTTTAATATAAGACAGTATGTTATAAATATAGTAGAATTGTGAACTGGAAAACCTTATAGCAGTTTGTTAAAATATAGGAAGAAAAAAAAAATTGACACCAATAAAATTTATACATAGCAGTGGATAATCTTCCAACAAAATGACCTAGTTTATATTCTGATGAACATATACAATATGTAACACACACATAATTTATAGGGACTATATGTTCTCCATAT
The DNA here is from genome assembly GCA_036320875.1 of Cotoneaster glaucophyllus. Lineage (NCBI taxonomy): Eukaryota > Viridiplantae > Streptophyta > Magnoliopsida > Rosales > Rosaceae > Cotoneaster > Cotoneaster glaucophyllus. Next base: position 1,278,982 of record CM070063.1, read on the forward strand.
ATATGTAAGACATGATTGAACAAATGTATTAAGAAAATAAAATAAAACATAAATATATCATATTTGGATATAAGTACCTTGGTTTTCATTTTTCCCAGTAGCGGCAAGCAAGTGACCCTTGTATTTGTTCTTTATAAATGTTCCATCAAGAAATAACATAGGCCTGGAAATATAAGGGTAGGTAAATTAAGAGTTGCCACATATGTAATTCATGGAAAATGAGAAATGATGTAAAAAAATTACAAAGAATCATAATTTACCTACAAAACGCAAATCCCTCTCTGCAACCATGGAAAGATACGAATATCCCTTTAAATCGGGAAGATTCCGCATCGCACTCCAACACACAATGTGAGCCAGGATTTGAACTTTCAATTGCTCTGATCTGATGTACCAAGCCAAGTGATTGTATGACAACGATTCGTCACCATGCATCACTTTTTTGGCTGATTCATTCCTGTACCATGCATTATAGTACGAAATATCCAATCCATAATATTTCTCGGAGTTTGTCTCAAAATTCAGAGACCCCCCCCAGTAAACCTTTGCCCAACCCGATTAATATAGGTTTTCCATGGGTGAGATAGATAAGTTTGTGGCAGTGGTGCAGCATATTTTCCAATGAAATCATTGGGGTTACTGGGTGTAGCACCATCCCAAACGTTAAAAGAAAATCCATTCCCATTAACACCGCTATTACCTTCACATGGTGATTCACACTCGTTAACAATAATAGTCACTGAATTTTGCTTGTCATTATAACATGACAAATGTAACACACGCACATCTAAATCAGATTTTAACAAGCATGGAGGATGGTCAGGGACAACATAAGTCATTTGGAATTCCCCAACTATGAGCTCATCAAACCGCGAACACACTTCATAGCACAATCCCATGAAAGAGGTGTCGGCATATATTGGAATTGCCACTGATGTGTTTTTGAAAAACATCTTGCAATGATGGCACCCTCCATTTTACTCCTAATAGTAAAACAGCAATGAAATATATGTCAGTTGGTGAAATATATGGTAGGTTAATTAGCAAACAATATGAAGAAAACAAAATGAACATAGATAAAAACAGAGGATACAAATACCTTGTTTCTTTTTTCTGCCTAATCCGTATTTTGATAACACAACCACTGAAAAACCGCACTGGACTAAAGTATAAATGATAAAAATATGGAGAAAAAAAAACCCAATGTGAGACTAACTTGATAAACTTTCGAATTTATATAGAACTAGAATTACACTAATTTCAGGAGAAACACATGCACTCAAAGCCCAAAATTAGTGCCTTTTCATATTTTAAATTTGGTAAGAAGGTCAAAAATTGAAATAAAATGCCTAATCTTATGAAAATTTAAAAACATAGACAATGCATTCATAAATATACATAAATATTCAAGTCCTACATTTATGTCAAAACACTCCTTATATAGAAAACGATAAATAAAATGTATTCCAATTATTATGTTAGTTTCCAACATGATATATTATGAGAAAAATACGCATAAACATTCAAGATTTAATATTATGAGAAAAATATTCAAGATTTAATATATCTGATTCTTTAATTTCTTTATTATTTGAATTGAGAAAAATATGCATAAATATTCAAGATTTAATATAGTCATTTAAATTAATGAAGTCATTCAATGCATAAAACAATTCAAAATCGTATAGTTTTTAGGACATTCATTCTCATATTTCATATTAATATGTAATTAGTTTAAATGCACCATTGATTCCGCTATATTTATATACACATTAATTTCGCCCCTTTGTGCATTCATCTCCATAATTTCTTACATTAATGTCTTTTGATTTATTATTTTTTTGTTTCTCAAAGTCATTAACTCTCCCATATAATTTGCATGTAATTAATTTTTATAAATCAAACATACAATAAGGGTATTTTCGGCATCCAAAATATGTAAAATGTGTCAAGTTGAATGTAATTAATGAAATCGCTTATGTGGATCCTAGTCATTGCATTTTTCTAGAGTAAAAAAGTTATGTTGGGTTTTTTATGTGTAAAATTGAATTATAGGGATTAAAGTCATATTTTCAAAAATCTTAATTAATTAAGGAGCCATACATAATACATATAACACATATCATCATCATAAAGTTGTCACTTTTCTTCACTCGCATTTCAAATACTGAATTTTCTTGGTAGACAAGTTAACTTCCAGAGTGCAGTCCATTTTCGCAGACTTCTTCTTCTTCATCACCATCATCAGCTCCACCGTTCCACTCACCCTCGCTTCGCTTGTCAGCCGCAAAACCCCGGTGCTCAATTCACTGCGAAGTCCGGAGTTTTTCGAGCTCGGCAGCCCCTTGGCACTCAAACTCACCGTGACATCAATCTTCTTGGTCGACCACATTCCAGCCTTGCTCTTGGGAACGTTAACTTGCCCGACGGTCGCGCTATCGTAGTCAAACTTAACAGTGCTTGCGTCGAACTTGTAACGACCGAGATTTGTGTTCTTGATAATGATTTGAGTTGCGAATGTCATGTCGAACGAGGGCGTTGCAGGGGCGGCCGTGAGATTCTGGACGTTGACGGCGCCAAGTCTCACCTTCGGCGTCTTCACCTTCAGCACGGTGAGGCTTAGTGCGGTGATCACTATTATCTGAAACACAACAAACACAGTAATGTAGATTCCCAATCGGATTCTCTTCTTCCGTTTCAGCTGATGCTGCTCCGGTTGCGAATTCGCCATCTCTTCGTCGCTTCTCTGATTGCCCTTCTCCGCCATTTTCTTTTCGTTTCGGAATCTTTGATGGGTTTCTTCTGTGGAGAGAGTTTGTTGTGTATTTATCGACCGGCGTTCTTCTGACCGAGGAATGAGATAGGAAGAAGAGGAGGTGATTTGTTCCTCCAAGAAAAGCTGACTTTTTCGACGTTGGACTGATTAGGATGGTCACATTATTGACAAAATAATTAGAATACATATGGTATTTATATAGAGAGCTATACATTTGACAGCTCATAAAAAACAAACTTATAACTATTCTAACCAACCTCTAACTGTCCAATAACAAACTAACTGTCCAATAACAAATTACAATAGAAAATCAAGATAAACTATCCTTAATATGCCCCCTCAAACTGAACGTAGGCAACCAAAGTGATAGTTTCTCTAAGCAACAGAAAACGAGACTTGGACAGAGATTTAGTGCGGATATCTGCAATTTGATCTTGTGAACACACAAACTAAACAGTTACAACATTAGAGAGAACTTCTTCCCTGATAAAATGATAGGCAATCTCCACATGTTTGGTCCTTGCATGAAATAAAGGATTCTTGGCCAAGGAAATCGCATAAATGTTGTCACACCACAATTTTGGAGGACAAGGTAGAGACACACCAACATCAACAAGTAATTTGCCAAGCCAAGAAATCTCAGCATCAGTGTTAGCTAGAGATTGATACTCTGCTTCAGTGGATGAGTGAGCCACTGTTGGTTGCTTTTTAGCACTCCAACTAATAAGAGAGTTTCCCAGAAAAATGCAAAACCCTCCAGTTGATCTTCCATCCAAGGCACTCCCTGCCCAATCAGCAACTGAGAAGGCATTGACAGTGAGAGAACTTGAAGTTTTTGGAAACCAAAGACCTAGATCAAGAGTGTCTTTCAAATATCTCAATATTCTTTTAACTGCCTGCAAATGAGACTGCCTGGGTTGATGCATAAACTGACAGACCAAGTTGACAGCTAATGAGAGATCTGGTCTAGACCAAATAAGGTATTGTAACCATCCTACAATTGATCTGTACTCTTCTGGATTAGAGAGCAATGAAGATGAAAGATCCAGTTTGGATGTACTTAGAGGTGTAGCATAGGGTTTTGCACCTGCCATGTTGGTCTTGGTTAGTAAATCAAGGTTATATTTGGTTTGTGATATAAAAATACCAAAAGATGACCTTTTGACCTCAATGCCATGGAAAAAATGAAGAGAACCCAAATCCTTGATTGGAAAAAGAGCACTCAGTTGAGCTATTGTGTCCTTGCAGGCTTGTGAAGATGGACCTATGACCAAGATGTCATCAACATAGACTAGGATAAACACCAGAGAAGGATCCTTCTTTACAAAGAGAGAGTGATCCATGAAATCCCATAGATTTAAGTGCACCATGAAGCCTCTCATACTAGGCTCTAGGAGCCTGCTTTAGTCCATAGAGACTCTGAACTAAGTCAAGGGTGACCTATTTTGCTGTCCTTGATTTGCTATGGTGATCTTTCAGTAACATATTTATCTCCATTATCACATAATTTCCTTCTTTTTTATGTATTTTTTATTCTTTTTTCTTGTATTACGAGGGGTTAGGATTATGACCCCTAACTACGTGTAACTTTTTTTCGTTATAAATAAAAATCCTCACGTACCGTCGAGGTTTTTTTTTCAAAAAAAAAAAACATAATTTCTTTCTTTCATTGTGTTATTTGTGGGTGTTCAATTAAATTCTTTTTTTCATGCCATCAAGGCTTATGTGTAATTTTCCATCTGGAAATAGAATAATACATGCAGAACCATGTGTTGATAAATTTACATTTGTCATTATTTTATTGAAACTAAATGCCACATGTGTCTTATTTATGTCCAAATCATCAAATCTTATCTTAATAGATAATATCTAAGGATATTTATTTGGAATTTGGTTGTGGAATTTTCTATGCCCTAATCTTTGGTAACAACATAAATTGTGTAATCCAGTCCAATCCGACAAAATGCGGTTGGATAAGGGTAATCGTCTTTGCACTTTCGTTTTTCTATTGGCATTTATCCTGTGGTTTTTTATTCTATTTAATTTATTCAATAGAAATGCTAGAAGAAAAAAGTAGGTGGGAGAAGATCGGATTTTGAAAATCAATTCCCTTTATACATGAATTTTACCCTTCGAATGTAAAAAATGGTAAATTAAACAAAAGTTGAAGAAATCTTAATTAATTAAGGAGCCATACATAATACATATAACACATATCATCATAAAGTTGTCGCGTCGCTTTTCTTCACTCGCATTTCAAATACTGAATTTTCTTGGTAGACAAGTTAACTTCCAGAGTGCAGTCCATTTTCGCAGACTTCTTCTTCTTCATCATCATCATCAGCTCCACCGTTCCACTCAGCCTCGCTTCGCTCGTCAACCGCAAAACCCCGGTGCTCAGTTCACTGCGAAGTCCGGAGTTTTTCGAGCTCGGCAGCCCCTTGGCACTCAAACTCACCGTGACATCAATCTTCTTGGTCGACCACATTCCGGCTTTGCTCTTGGGAACGTTAACTTGCCCGACAGTCGCGCCATCGTAGTCAAACTTAACAGTGCTTGAGTCGAACTTGTAGCGACCGAGATTTGTGTTCTTGATACTGATTTGGGTTACGAATGTCATGTCGAACGAGGGCGTTGCAGGGGCGGCCGTGAGATTCTGGACGTTGACGGCGCCAAGTCTCACCTTCGGCGTCTTCACCTTCAGCACGGTGAGGCTTAGTGCGGTGATCACTATGATCTGAAACACAACAAACACAGTAATGTAGATTCCCAATCGTATTATCTTCTTCCGTTTCAGCTGATGCTGCTCCGGTTGCGAATTCGCCATCTCTTCGTCGCTTCTCTGATTGCCCTTCTCCGCCATTTTCTTTTCGTTTCGGAATCTTTGATGGGTTTCTTCTGTGGAGAGAGTTTGTTGTGTATTTATCGACCTGCGTTCTTCTGACCGAGGAATGAGAGAGGAAGAAGAGGAGGTGATTTGTTCCTGCAAGAAAAGCTGATTTTTTCGACGTTGGACTGATTAGGATGGTCACACTATTACAAATGTATTTTCATTGACAAAATAATTAGAGTACATCTCGTATTTATACAGAGAGCTATACATTTGACAGCTCATCAAAACAAACTTATAACTATTCTAACCAACCTATAACTGTCCAATAACAAACTAACTGTCCAATAACAAATTGCGATAGAAAATCAAGATAAACTATCCTTAATATGCCCCCTCAAACTGAACGTAGGCAACCAAAGTGATAGTTTGTCTCTGAGCAACAAAAAACAAGACTTGGACAGAGAATTAGTGCATATATCTGCAATTTGATCTTGTGAACACACAAACTGAACAGTTACAGCACTAGAGAGAATTTTTTTTCCCTGAAAAAATGATAGGCAATCTCCACATGTTTGGTCCTTGCATGAAATCGCAGAAATGTTGTCACACCACAATTTTGGAGGACAAGGTAGAGACACACCAACATCAACAAGTAATTTGCAAATCCAAGAAATCTCAACAGCAGTGTTAGCTAGAGATCGATACTCTGCTTTAGTGGATGAGCGAGCCATTGTTGGTTGCTTTTTAGCACTCCAACTAATAAGAGAGTTTCCCATAAAAATGCAAAACCCTCCAGTTGATCTTCCATCCAAGGCACTCCCTGCCCAATCAGCATTTAAGAAGGCATTGACAGTGAGAGAACTTGAAGTTTTTGGAAACCAGAGACCTAGATCAAGAGTGCCTTTCAAATATCTCAATATTCTTTTAACTGCCTACAAATGAGACTGCCTGGGTTGATGCATAAACCGACAGACCAAGTTGACAGCAAATGAGAGATCTAGTCTAGACCAAGGTATTGTAACCATCCTACAATTGATATATACTCCTCTGGATTAGAGAGCAATGGAGATGAATGATCCAATTTAGATGTACTTAGAGGTGTAGCACAGGGTTTTGCACCTGCCATGTTGGTCTTGGTAAGTAAATCAAGGATATATTTAGTTTGTGATATAAAAATACCAAAAGATGACATTTTGACCTCAATGCCAAGGAAAAAAAAATGAAGAGAACCCAAATCCTTGATTGGAAAAAGAGCACTCAGTTGAGCTATTGTGTCCTTGCATGCTTGTGAAGATGGACCTATGACCAAGATGTCATCAACATAGACTAGGATAAACACCAGAGAAGGATCCTTCTTAACAAAGAAAGAGTGATCATTATGTGATCCATGAAATCCCATAGATTTAAGTGCACCATGAAGCCTCTCATACCAGGCTCCAGGAGCATGCTTTAGTCCATAGAGACTCTGCTCTAAGTCAAGGATGACCTATTTTGTTGTCTTTGATTTGCTATGGTGATCTTTCAGTAACATATTTATCTCCACTATCACATAATTTTCTTCTTTTTCATGTATTTTTTTATTTTTTTTCTTGTATTACGAGGGGTTAGGATTATGACCCCTAACTACGTGTAACTTTTTTTTTCGTTATAAATAAAAATCCTCACGTACCGTCGAGGTTTTTTTTTTTTTTTTTTTAAAAAAACATAATTTCTTTCTTTCATTGTGTTATTTGTGGGTGTTCAATTAAATTCTTTTTTTTTTCATGCCATCAAGGCTTATGTGTAATTTTCCATCTGGAAATAGAAGTTGATTTGAAAAAAAGGAAGGTTGTCAGTAACTCGAGAGCAACTTATAAGGAACGGAGTCACTATTATGTAGCGTTTCGATTCAATAATACATGCAGAACCATGTGTTGATAAATTTACACTTGTCATTATTTTATTGAAACTAAATGCCACATGTGTCTTATTTATGTCCAAATCATCAAATCTTGTCTTAATAGATAATATCTAAGGATATTTATTTGGAATTTGGTTGTGGAATTTTCTATGCCCTAATCTTTGGAACAACATAAATTGTGTAATCCAATCCAACAAAGTGTGGTTGGATAAGGATAATCGTCTTTACACTCCCTTTTTTCTATTTGCATTTATCCTCTGGTTTTTTATTCTATTTTAATTTATTCAATCGAAAGATTAGAAGAAAAAAAGTAGGCGGGAGAAAATCGGATTTTGAAAATCAATTCCCTTTACAAATGAATTTTACCCTTCGAAAGTAAAAAATTGTAAATTAAACAAAAGTTGAAGAAATCTTAATTACTTAAGGAGCGATGCATAATACATATAACACATACCATCATAAAGTCGTCACTTTTCTTCACTCGCATTTCAAATACTGAATTTTCTTGGTAGACAAGTTAACTTCCAGAGTGCAGTCCATTTTCGCAGACTTCTTCTTCTTCATCACCATCATCAGCTCCACCGTTCCAGTCACCCTCGCTTCGCTCGTCAGCCGCAAAACCCCGGTGCTCAGTTCACTGCGAAGTCCGGAGTTTTTCGAGCTCGGCAGCCCCTTGGCACTCAAACTCACCGTGACATCAATCTTCTTGGTCGACCACATTCCGGCCTTGCTCTTGGGAACGTTAACTTGCCCGACGGTCGCGCCATCGTAGTCAAACTTAACAGTGCCCGCGTCGAACTTGTAGCGACCGAAATTAGTGTTCTTGATACTGATTTCGTTTGCGAATGTCATGTCGAACGAGGGCGTTGCAGGGGCGGCCGTGAGATTCTGGACGTTGACGGCGCCAAGTCTCACCTTCGGTGTCTTCACCTTCAGCACGGTGAGGCTTAGTGCGGTGATCACTATGATCTGAAACACAACAAACACGGTAATATAGATTCCCAATCGGATTCTCTTCTTCCGTTTGAGCTCATGCTGCTCCGGTTGCGAATTCGCCATCTCTTCGTCGCTTCTCTGATTGCCCTTCTCGGCCATTTTCTTTTCGTTTCGGAATCTTTGATGGGTTTCTTCTGTGGAGAGAGTTTGTTGTGTATTTATCGACCGGCGTTCTTCTGACCGAGGAATGAAAGAGGAAGAAGAGGAGGTGACTTTTTCCTGCAAGAAAAGCTTACTGTTTCGACGTTGGACTGATTAGGATGGTCACATGGTCCTCGCTTTGGTAAAATACATGAGAAGTTTCCTAAATTCTATCCATTAAAGCTTTAACAGCAAATCCAATTTGGACCTCGAGACTTTTCTTCCCACAAGTTACCTCATATGGATTGGGCCCTTTTATATGGGTTGCTCAAGATGGAGAGAAAATTTCAGCGTGCCCGGAATATGACATGTCATTATACATTGGAGAGACATTTAAAAAAAAACTTTTTTCTAATTGTATACTGACGTATGGTGTTCTGCTTTAGGTTCCGAGCACACTGAAAATATATCCAAGATTAGACACTGTTTTATGTTTGGGCCTTGGGCCGCCTTAGCGGCATTGTGAACATATGTGGAGATTTAGACGTACGTATAATCACATTAATTTGAGCGGATGTGATCCTTCTCATTATGTACTCAAATTCGAAATGCCACTCTTAATAGTTTATATTTCATTAAAGTAGGATATTACTTGCATAGGAAACAAAAACGTTGAATTAAAAAATTGTGAAAATGAAGGACGGTTGAGACTGTTCATGCAAGAAGAAAGAAAAAATTGGCTCATAAGCACTTTTGCTAGATGCTCTTTTATTAAAAAAGCAAGATTGAATTTCGTCTCGTAGTTCATGCAGAAAACATATATCTTTTTAATAGAAAACAATGTTGAGTAGGAAAAAAAAACGATTTTCACTCTCATTAATTTTTTTTTTCATCTTATTTTTTTCTAAAGAAAATTAATGAAAAAAGTTTGAATTTTATCGATAAAAACAAAATAAAAGGTAAAGTAAATAATACCATAATTGATTTTTATTGTAAAAATATCATTTTTTCATTAAAATAAATAGTACTGTAAACTTTTCGTTAAAATATTTTTTTTTTTATTGAAAATTGAAATTGCGAATTGGCCTTAGGGCACAAAAAAATTTCCAAAAAATTTTACTTTTGGCTTTGGAAATATTTGGTTGTGTCTCTGTCTTATCTGTCTTATCTATCAAGCTCATAGTCATCGTCGATTCGTCTTGTTCCTCCTCAGCCTCTCACAGCCTTTCTTTCGTCGCCCCTTCCGATTCAACGGCTCTGTGAATTAGGGATTTCTGAGCTGCTTCGTTTCTCGATTTCGTCTCGTCTCCTCCCAATCGTAGAGTAAAAGCAAATTTACTGCAAAATTCGTGTTTTCCAGGTAAAACTCTACTTCCTTTTTCTTTCAAATTAGTCAAGAAATTCATAAAATTACATAAAGAAGCAAACTTGCTGCAGTTGCTGGAAGTATAAGCTAACGATTTAAAAAGGGCTTTTTTTTTTTTTTTTCTCCTTTTAATTTTGTTTGTATTTTCAGCCTTGTAATATGGTTGAATCAGATTTATAAAAAGATGTAATATGTGATTTATCAGTTGGGAATATTTTGCAGGAAGGATGAACAGCCTTAAAGATTGGATTTCTTCTCAGTTAGTATCCATGCCTCTGGTTTCGCCTCGGCCGTTGTCGGGCAGTGACAGTTTCTTTAGGGAGGAACCCTCCAATGAAGAGTTTGATGACCAAGGTAATACCGCCAACCCGAAAATTCAATGCTGTTGAGATGTTTTCAAAGACTGATTCCTTAGATTGACTGTGAAATGCCATCAGTCTATGATATGCTGTTCTTTAGTTTGGCTGTAAGAGTATGTATTGATTTCGAATTAGTTTCGTGTAAAAGGGAGATAATTAATCCTTATTTGATGCTAAAAAGCGGAAACCAGTTTCAATCCGCGGGTTGTACTTTGTTTGACTCTGCGAGGAGAGCTCAATGTTTGTAATTTTCAGGTGCTGCTCATTCGAGCACTTTGGTAACACCACGCATCCGGCCTGCCCCATCAACCTCATTTAATAGTGATCGGGAAAATCAGTCTGATCAGTCCCTGCAGCATGTTGTAGTTGGAAATTCTGATCACTCTCATAATCGCTCTAATAAGAAAAAGATGGATCCTTTGTTAAGAATTGATGACCTTCAAGTTAAGTTCTTGCGCCTCCTCCTCCGGCTTGGTCTGTCACAAAACAATGTTCTGGTGGCTAAGGTTCTTTATCGTATTCACCTGGCTACTTTGATACGAGCAGAAGAATCAGATTTGAAAAGAGTTAATCTGAGGAGTGATAGAGCTAGAGCTGTGGCAGCAGAACAGGAAGCATCTGGCCTGCCTGAAATGGATTTCTCTGTCAGAATCCTTGTCCTGGGGAAAACAGGAGTTGGCAAGAGTGCCACAATAAATTCTATATTTGATCAAACAAAGACGGAAACCAATCCATTTCAACCTGGCACAGATCGTATTCGAGAGGTTGTGGGAACTGTGAATGGGATTAGAGTAACTATCATTGATACCCCTGGTTTGTTGCCATCATGTACTGGTAATTTCCGCAGAAATAAGAAGATTATGCTCTCTGTGAAGAAATTTATTAGAAAAAGTCCACCTGACATCGTTTTGTTCTTCGAACGCCTCGACCTCATGAGTGCTAATTACAATGACTTCTCCCTTTTGAAGCAAATAACCGAGGTATTCGGGCCTGCAGTTTGGTTTAACACCATTCTTGTCATGACACATTCTTCCCTAGTCCTTCCGGAAGGACCTGATGGGTATCCTGTCAATTATGAATCATATGTGAGGCAAAGCACAGATATGGTGCAGCACTATATACACCAGGCAGTGTCTGACTCCAGACTTGAAAACCCAGTGTTGTTAGTTGAGAATCATCCTCAGTGTAGGAAAAATATCGCCGGTGAAAAGATACTTCCAAACGGACAGGTTTGGAAATCTCAGTTTTTGTTATTATGCATTTGTACTAAAGTTCTGAGTGATGTTAATATCCTCATGAAATTTCAAGACAGCATTCATCTGGGGCCCTCAAATGCCACTCACGAGCCTTCTCTGCCGCATCTCCTATCGTCTTTTCTACGTCATCGCAGTGCTATTGGTCCAAGTGGAGGGGATGTTGGAGTTGATGAGAGCTTGGTTTCAGATGCGGAGGAGGAAGATGAGTATGATCAATTACCTCCAATCCGAATTCTGACAAAATCTCAGTTTGAGAGATTAACAAAATCACAGAAAAAATACTATCTTGATGAATTGGATTATCGAGAGACCCTTTTTCTGAAGAAACAGTTGAAAGAAGAGTACCGTAGGCAGACGGAGATTAAGCTTTCCAAAGAGAAAAATACGGCGAGCGATGATAATACTGATAGTCAGCAGGCTTCCCTCCAAGTTTTGTTACCAGATATGGAGGTCCCTCCAAGTTTTGGCTCTGATTGGCCTGCACACAGGTATCGTTGTCTTCTTACAAGTGATCAGTGGATTATGAGACCTGTTCTTGATTCCCATGGATGGGATAATGATGTGGGCTTGGATGGGGTAAGCTTGGAAACTGCTATGCAGGTAAATAGGAACGTGTTTACCTCTGTCGCAGGGCAGATGAGCAAGGACAAGCAGGATTTTAGCATTCAATCCGAGTGTGCTGCAGCTTACCTAGACCCCAATGGGACCACATATACTGTAGGTCTTGATGTTCAGTCTGCTGGTAAAGATACCATCTATACACTTAACAGCAACACGAAGCTGAGGAAGTTGGGGCACAATGTTGCTGAAAGTGGATTCTCTTTGACGTCTTTTGGGAACAAGTATTACATTGGTGGCAAGCTTGAAGACACCATATCAGTTGGGAAGAGATTGAAATTTGTAATGAATGTTGGCCAAATGATGGGTCCTGAGCAAGTGGCGTATGGTGGCGGTGTTGAAGCTACGTTGAGGGGTAGAGACTACCCTGTGAGAAATGATAATGTGAGCCTGATGATGACTATACTGTCTTTCAATAAAGAGATGGTGTTGGGTGGAAACTTACAGTCTGAGTCCCGGCTTGGGCGAAATATGAGTGTGTCGGTTAATGCTAATCTGAATAGCCGCAGGATGGGTAAGATAAGCATCAAAACAAGTAGCACTGATCATTTGCAGTTCAGTATGGTTGCGGCTTTCACAATTTTCTGGGCCCTTTTACGGAAGAAGGATGTTAAAAGTACAAGTGATGAATAAAGAGGAATTGGATGAGTTTTGTTGCTGTTTTTTGTATGAAGAGGACACAAGGTAAATAGAAGCTTTGTTCCAAATGTTCGTTCTTGCTTAAGTTGCAACATGGGAGAATGCTAACGAGCTGCATCTGTTTTTGGCCGTTGTTAGCAGCATTCTTTTGAGTTTATCGGACTTGTTATTGAGGTAAGCGCCAGCTTCCGAGCAGCGTTGAATTAGTGAGCTTCCGAGCAGCGGTGAAGCAGTCAGCTAACTGAGGAGGTTTTGTAGTGAAGTAAATTGAGGCAATAAGTGTACAGATAAATCGTAGAGATGGTCTGTCTTATGTTTATGATATTCACAAAATAAGTTGAACTAGAATCAGCAATTAGGTGGAAATCAATTTGATGTTTATGTTCTGTGTTATTTATATTGTTATTGTTTTCTTTCTTTTGGCTAAGATATACGCACACACACATTACAGAGTGGATTCCACAAAAACGTGCGTTAAAAACGTGTGATCTGAATCTTAACCCACATGTATGTATGTGTATGTATGCATATAATTGCCTTGAAACAACTGGAATTAAACAGTAATGCTGTCAAACCAAATTCTATCAGATATATGTACTCGGTCATGCACTTTGATCAACATTATATTATACACAAATTCGATGCACCGAAATTTTAGGCCGTTAACTTTACGGGTCAGGTCTTGTTCATCCGTTAATTAAATAAGTTGATGCGAACACAACAAACACAACCGATTGCTAGGTCTACTTGTGGATACTTTTTTTTTTTTTTTTTTTTTGGAAACAACTTGTGGATACATTGTTTGTATGTGTGTATATACATATAATTGCCTTGAAACAACTGGAATTAAACAGTAATGATGTCAAACAAAATTCTATCACATATATGTACTAGGTCATATACTTTCATCAACATTATACACAAATTCTACGCACCGAAATTGTAGGCCGTAAACTTTACGGGTCAAGTCTTGTTCATCCGTTAATAAAATAACTTGATACGAACACAACAAACACAACCGATTGCTAGGTCTACTTGTGGATACATTGTTTGGAAGTAAGATTTAACTTTTCTCAGGCTTGGACCAAACCCTTGATTTAAAGTCTAAAAGCTACCACCATAACAACTGAACTGCTATGTATCTGCATTCAGAGAACTTGTCTAATGACCGATTTCTGCAATCTTCGTCCAAGATTTCAGAGATTTGTCGTTGTAGTCGATTTCATTCAACGCATAACGAGCAACAGATTCATTCCACACAGTAAGCTTCAAATCAAAGGGACGCCGGCGCCGGCACCCGGGTGATCGGTGGAGCTCATGAGCTCATATGGTACTTTTATACCATGAAGTACCTCACGACTTGTATCGAACGAAATGATCAATCTCCCATTCGCAAGGTATCGATACATAGCTGTGTCAAATGGAAATAATTCCTTATCTTGCTCAATTCCCAGTCAATGACACATTCCCTTGAAGCACATCTGGAACTCCTTAGGCCAAAACAACGTAGTTTCGACTTCTGAAGAAACGGTGTCAATCTCTTTCCAAGAATCACTACTCATAGTGTATACTCCAGTATGAAAACCAGTTTCAATAAGCAAGTGATTTTTTACCACAGTGGTGGAAAGGAGTTGAGCCCTTGCATGACGGCGTGGGTTCGAACTCCGTCAGTGGCTAATCTAACATCTAATATACTATCATTTGACAAAAAAAGGAGCAAAATTTTAGTTGTGTGAAATTACATTTTTGCCCATATTTCTTAGAAAAATTTTAGTTGAACCCATTTATTTTATCTCTACACCCAGTTTAACAATTTTGTCCAACAAACTCTCAAATTTGCCCTTAATAAATAAGAAAAACAAAATAAAAATGGGTGTTTTTCTGTCTACACCCAATAACCCTAAACCCACCACACCATTCCATCTCACCATTATTTCCGGCGAATCCAAATCAAACTTCCGCCAAAATTTATCCCCAAGTCATCGACAACTGTCAACTCCTTCCATTCTTTTCCTTCTTTTTCTCCTCCTCCCTCGTATCATAACCGTTAGAAGAATATGAACCTTCATTTCCTTTTGGTGCCATCGGTGGCATCGAAATTCGAACATGACTCCGCACTTCTCCATCAACACTAATTCGCACCCTTTTTTCTTTCCCGATTGATTGGACCCAAAGTTCGCATAGAGAAACCAAAAAGAGATAAAAGGAGAGCATTAATTGGATTGTTGGAGCTTCAGTTGTGTTTGCCGGACAAAAAGGGGTGTCGTGGCTTGTCGGAGGGCGTGGAAGCCTCCCCTTGTGTTTTCTCAATGGGGTTGGCTGGAGCATATACAAGTTCTAATTGTTTTGAAATTCTTTGTATTTATTTCAGGGCACATTTGGAGTTTTATTAAGTAAGTTTTTTAGTTGGGTGTAAGGATAAGATAAACGGGTTCAAATAAAATTTCTCTATTTCTTATTCATGTTCAGTTTTAATTAGATTAACATAATACTATTGAACCAAAACACCATGCGATGATAAATTTGCATCCTTAATTAGGAGGAATCCAGATCCTCTCCGGATCTAAAAAAAACTGAGCCTAAAGATCAAATGATCTGAGTCGTTGAAATTTGATCTAACGGCTACAAACAAGGAGCTCCTCTAAAAGTTATAATAATTGTAACCATTTGATTAAATTTTAACGGCTCGAATGATTTGATCCTTAAGCTTAGCTTTTTTAGATCCGAAGAGGATCTGGGTTCTCATTATGGAATATGGACCACATGACCGTATCCCTATTTTTTGTTCCATTTAAGAATTTAAGACGGGATTAATTACACGGTTTGCACCCACCTAAACCATTTACATTAATCATTTAAAAAGTATAATATTATACAATTTAAATCATTAATTAATATCAATTGCTTAGATCCGATCCAATGATTCCCATCCGCATCTGACGTGGCGTCAATGATCGTTGACTTTAGATCCTCACCGTTCACACTCACGTGACGTCATGAAAAACCAAATTGCATATTATCCAGCAGCATATACCTAAGCTAAGAATATCCCTTAATACAAATATATTCTGATTCCTTAAACCCTAAATCAAAAGTCTCCAAAACCACCAAACCATGTTAAGCTCCCCTCCACTAGTCGCAAACAAGTAGAGGTGTTGTGTGAAATTTAAATTCTACGAATATATTGTATTATCAGTCCGTGATATCGTACTAGCGCGTCAACAAAAGGTGTAGACAACTTCTTAACACAAACAGGAGAACATGTACTATATTGTTCGAGAATCAAGATGGATGTCGATGGGATTGCTGGGTATGATGGTGAGCGATATAATGTAACCAATCATGCACTATTGTATATTTTAACCCTCATCAATAACAATAGGCTTGAAATGTCGTCACATTCGCGTGATTTGATATGTCTTCGAACCAATTTTTCATATAGGTGTAACTCTAAACCAATTTTTCATACCACTAATACTAATTAATCACATAATTACAATTACAAATAAAAACAATATAAACTTGATTTCACTAACAAACAAATTGAATTTCTAATTACACCAAAACCAATCATTTCAATTTCTTTCTTTCACCCCCTTACGGCGAAGCCCCCCACAAAACCTCCGCAGAAATGGTGGCGGCCTCCGCGTCGGAAACGGCGGCCTCCCTCACTCTCACCAATATCTGCTGCTTAAACGCCCTCCTCTCCCGCTGCCTCAGCCCCTCCCCCACCTCTAACTGCACCGCGAACCTCGCCACGCAGCTCGCAAACGGGTGGCTCTCCAAGAACCCCTTCTCCCTGCTCTCCCTCGTCAAATCGCCGCCGTGCTCCGACCTCTGCAACTCCATAAGCTTCTCAATCAACCCCTCCTCTAGCATCGCATCAATGGCCTCCTTCCGCCCGAAGTACCCGATTTCGAGCACGCAGACCATCGCCATCACTCGCATTTCCAAATCTTCTGAATTCAGGAAGCTTATGATCTTGGGTATTTCTCCGTTGAACTCGATCTCTTCGACGAGCGGCGATTTGATCAGCCTGACGAGCGCGCAGAGCACTCTGATCGCGTCCGGTGACGCCATTTTTATCAGAGAGCTAATCGTCGGCCGACCCATCAAAACTTGACCCACGAAAACATCTTTATTGAACTTGATGAGAGCTGCAATGGCGAAAGCAGAGCGTTCTCCGACTCGCTTCGATGGCCGAGTCGAATCGCACAGAACTGACTCGAGCGAGGTGAAAACTTTGGACTTCAAGATCAAATCTTGCAACTCGCGGTTGAACCCCTGCGCAACTCTGTCCTCGAACTGAGTCAGTAGCTTGATCAACTCGTCCTCATCACGAATTGGGTCTTCTTCCAGAGCTCGCGTCAAGCTCTCTAAGCTCTCGCGGTCAATCCACGCTTGAATTTCGGACTCGATCGACCCGGCGAGTTTGGAGAGGCAGTGAGTCGATGAGCGGCGGGTCAGGAAGGAGCGGATGCTGAGGTGGCCGCTGGACTGGCGGAGGGACTCTACGAGGGTTTTGAGGGTGGCGAGGTGTTGAGAGAGGGCGGAGAGTTGTGGGTCCCGGGAGAGGATGTTGTCGGACTCAGTCTCGAGCTCGAGCAGGGCGTTAATGGCGGAGGATGAGTTTGACTCGGGCGAATCGGGACTCGGGTGGGTCTGTAGCTCGTGGGAGGCTTGTTTTAGAGCTTCTAGGACCTTGAGAACCCGTGGGCCTTCCTCCTTTTGATGGAGCTTGACCTCCATGGCTATGGAGATCAGAAGCCGTCGTGATTTTCTGAATAATAGGATTTGAGTTTTTTTCAGAAACGGGAGATTAAATAGAGAGAGAGAGAGAGATCCAATTTTGAAATAAAATTAAAATAAATAAAAAGGAATTTTCCAGTAACAACTCAACGACCAGTCTTCGTCTCTAGCTACATGCTTCAAAACACAGACATATATATAAAATAAGTGAAGAGACACGAGAAATTTTTCAGTGTACCGAAAAACACGGTCCAACATACCAACTATCATAATAAAAGTGGTTGGAAATTATATTTTTCAAATATCCAACCACTTATATATATTATGACACTTTGGTGTACCAGTCCATATTCCCAACACATTAAAAAATCTCTCGAATGACACTTAAGAAAAAGAAACCCCCCCTCTTATATAATAACATATGCTTATTATCTCGTACTTCGATCACATTAAAAAATCTCTTTTTTTTACCAAAACACTCACTCTGGCTCGCAAATATATTAATTAATTGATAGAATAGTGGTTAGAAATGGATCTAGAGTTTTAAATCTGAAAGAGAGTTTTGGTATAAAGAACTATATGAAAAGAAAAAAAAAAAGGAAAATCATTTCACAAAGTTAGTGATTTACGATGTTGTGTATGCCAATTTGAACGGTAGAGCTTTGGACTTGGAACTCAGAAGGTCAACTAGTAGGACACATATGGTGACGGTGTAGGTGGAAAGATCATGGTGGTTGTATGATGTAATGTATGGACATTGGATGGCTAGGATTGTGTGGTCAACTTTGTCATAATTTTGGCATGAATAGTCGGGGTAGCTAAAGCTAGCTCACATGGAAACTCTTCTGAACCGCGTAACTTGTTTTCGAAGTATATATGATGATGAGGGAGATTTAAACTCGAATACAAACGGACAAGTAAGTTGTTCCGATTAAGACTCGTTATAGTCAATAGAGCTAGATTTATATTGACGTAGACGATTAAAACTAACTAAGTTTTTATAACAATTTATTATTGATTCATTGTTTGACTTAGACAATTCTTTTCTCGTAACCTCGTTGTAGAGAAAGGAAAGGATAGGTAGAGAATCCAAACCATAGTTTGAGTTGAGTTCTATGATTAATATTTGGAGGCTACCATACATTAGAAAGCCTCACGCAATGATTTTTGTACACAAATTTGCTCTTCTTAATTTTTCTTATTTTTTAAAATTTTATTGCTTTATGACCTGTTTGAAGTGTTTTTACAACCAATTCTTAGTAAAAATACAAGTGAAATCTAAGAAGGGCTTTTGGAACTCAAAACAATTTTACCAAAAATGTTTTCAATCATGTTAAAAGCAATTCCAAATGAATTGTGAACAATAGACAATTTTATGTAAAAGACACTTATGCTTATAAACATTTTTTGTTTAAAAGTGTATTTACGTAAACATGTTGATTTTTCTATTAAAATTTCAACTGCTTCATTGAGTGAATAGTTTACACAAAATACTTTTTATGACTAGAAATATGTTTAATATTTTTCTACCAAACGCAGTAAGAAACGATCCAAATAGTTAGCAATGAACTATGGATGGTTCCGGATTCATGGGGTTGAATCATTATTTATGAATGTGTGGGCATGGGTATTGTGTTTGGCCCACGCATTGCCACGAGTTTATGATGTTTCGGGACTATTCAAGAAAGAGATGTGAGCCATGAGTATATCATGTCTTTGCCCTCCTTGGGGTATTTATGATGAGTCTTTACTCTCGACTATGGATTGAGAATTACTCCGGATCTCTTTGTTCAGAGTATGTAGATCAAGAGATCCGAACCAGGGACGAAGCCATAAATTTATATGGAAGGGGGCATTGTTAAACAACAAAGTCACAAAATAAAAAACTAGAGAATTTCTAAACAAATACTTATTTCTTAATCCATAAGATTTTTCATACAAAATATTACAATATCCCTAGCTACATGTTCATGATTTGAAAGCGTTGCATGACAACTTCATTACCAATACCATCAAATATCTCTCTATCTAAAAATAATCATGTTATCGTTCATCTATATATCTCCCATCCGATTTTTAATCGATTCTTCAGAAATTTTATGGCTGCAAATGCTCTTTCAACATTGACAATTGCAATTGAAAGAGTTAATACTAATGTCACAAGCAAGTAAACAAGTAGCATGTATATATTTTTTTTTTGCCAATAAACTGAGTAGCATGTATATATTTGTCACAGAGAGATCGTAGAAGAAAGAAATAGGTAGCGGAAGCAAAGAACCAAGGATCGAAAAAGCTTGCAAATGAAAATAAAAAATCTCGAAACATTACCAATCAATCCAATCAATCCAATCAATCTCCGCCCTGAAAACAAAAACAAGAAGAAGAAATTAAGCATTACCAAACAAATGAAAATCAAAAATATCCAAACAACGGACTTACCAGTCAATTGGATTAGCTGGATCAACTGGAAATTCGGCATTGTTGAACCTAGGTTTCCTTTTATTGTGTGTGTATAAAAAAATAAAGATTTTGAAAGAAAAAAGAAAAGAAAAAAAATGATTTTGAACGGAAAAAATAAAAAAATAAAAAAATAAAAAAATTTTGAACGATAAAAAGAGAGAGGGATGGGCCCGATGGGCTACCGTATTGTCTAGGCAATTGGGCAACTGAATCCCCTACAGCGCAACTTACACATCAGGGTTTAAGTTTATTTTGGCCTGTAGCCCAACAGGCCCCAGGTTAATAAACCCGCCACCCTTTCCCGCGTTATGGCGCGAAAACAAGAACACAACAACAAAGATAAACAGCAAAAAGCACTGAAATATAGCATAATTTTCGTGTTCCTTATCTTCTTCGTGAAATGTCAGCGAGAGGAGTGGTATGGCGGCCACTTCAGAGCTCTGCCCCGGTGAGTTTGCCAGCGCCGGCGTCGATTTTCCGACGAGTTTGCCAACATCATGAATTAAATATCACCGTCATCCCATTGGTAACCACCCTGTCCATATGCAGGCCCTGAATCCAGAAGGCCATATGGGGCTTTCTACGGCGGCTCCAGCCTCTGGACTCTGGTCAGGTCTGTGAATTGAAGGTTGATGAAATACCGGGGCCGTCGTGCTCCTTTTATAGGCTCTGTTACAACTAAGACCCTAGACGACGCTGACAGAAGGCAAGGCGGTCCTGTCTCTATTCGGCCCCTAAATGCAAGTATTGGGTCACCCGAAAGCCCAATGGCAACTTATCCCAGCCCACATTAATTCGACCCTTGAGTCCATGCAAATTAACCAAGTGTGGAGAAAACAAATTCAATGAGACCCGAGCTTTTGCGCAGGTTGCGTTGCTGCAGTTCCAGCCGGGCAAGTTCGATCAGTGCCTTACCGCCTTGTCTGAGTGCCTCAAGAGGAAGCCAAACGATCCCAAAGTAATTCTCTTTCTTTTTCTTTAATTTTATATGAAAAGATGAAGCTTTTTTCTTTTTTCTTTTTGAAAACCCAATTTCTGAAATGAGTAAAGTTTGTATTTTTGTAATGTTTGAGGTTTCTAAGAGGTTGCTTGATGTGCTTAATGATGTCAAGGTATCTTAAATTTTCTCTTTTTCTTTCCGTTCAAAATACGCATATATTTGAGGAGGCGTGGTGGGTTCCAAGTGCTTTTGGGTGGATCAGTGGTAGATTTTTTTGGTGCCTTGGGGCACTCGGTGTTTTTCTATCAACATATTGAGATTAATTTAAGCTGACTAGTCTTGAAATGACTTCTGTTTACTTCTTGGGGTTAGATTTATCATTTTTGTTGTCTAGACTCATTCCTTCTTTGATGACCAAAGTGTACTTCTTAGTTAGGAGGAAAAAGCTCTGTCGAGAGAGGGTTAGAGGTTTTTTGATGCAGAAGCAGGCAGAGTTGAACCTTAAGCTAGATATGGTCTCTGTTGACTCACATCATTGTTGAACGCTTAGAAACTTTATTGACCCTGTTATATAATTATATTTGACTTTCCATTAAAGGGGGCCAACAGATGATTTTCAAGTTCATATAATTTCGCGAGGTTATAGTTCTGGGCTTTCCATCAAAGTTGGTAACAATTTGAATGATGAGTTTAGTATTCTCGAGGTTTCTAAGGATGGTGCTGAGAGTAATCTTGCAAGTCAAGTACTGAATTCTATTTGTTGTGATTTTGGTTCACTTGGTAGTACTGAGTTGTAGCAACTATGAAGATTATTAGAGCTAGTATGCACGGACAATTATTTTGTTAGTACAGAAATTTGCATTTTGCTGTTGCGGCAAGCATCAGCATTATGCAGGAGCTGTTATTTCCATCAATATGATAAATCCATGTTACCATCTAGTCTAATTTCTTCTTCTTGATGTTGGTTTAGAAGCGAAGCGAAGAGCTTGCTCAAACATCTGCAGAACAGGTGGAGTCTGGCAGCAATACTGAAGATAAAGTCGCGTTGGGGTCCAAAGGGAAGTGGTGCAATGGGACATCCCTTTTCTGCTGTTTACATGGATGAATTTGACACTTATGCTGCCACCTTAAACATTGTATGTTGCTTCATCATGTCATGGTTAACTTTTCGTATTTTTTCACTTTCTCTGTTACCTGTTGATTATATTTTTCCAACGATTAGCTTTCTCTAATTCAACCGATGTTTTTGTCGGAAATATGGGCTTATGCTGGCGGTTATCTGGTTCCATCTTCACGAACAGGCAAAGGCATTGTCTGTTCTCGAACCGCTTTTTCGAAATAGAGGACCTACAGATGAGGTGGATTAATTATTACCCATGATTATATTCTTTTTGTACTTGTAATGTTTGTGTTAAGTGCCTCTTTATTTGTATGCAGAAAACTGCTCTTAATATTTGCCCTTTGTTGCTGGATGTCGGGCTGGCTTGCCATGATGTAATGAAGTCTTCTGTAAGTACTAATACTAATAGCGTGTGTAATTGCTTTTGTTTATAATTGTGCAAGATGGCCATTTAGTTCGCCCATTGTTTTCAAGGCATGGTACTGTTGAATTTTATATCTGCTGAAGCCTTTTAGCTTAGCATCATGTTGGTGATCCTCCTTGTCTACACCCAAATGAAAGAGGAGGAATATTTGTGTCTGTCTAAAGTCTAATTGTTTGTTGATTGAACAGTGTAAGAAAGAAGCGATGATCACTTATGAATTATTCTTTGATTGATGGTATATGTCTCTTTAAGTTGGTTTACTGGAAGAAAGGGTACTAATTTTTCTTTGACTGCAATCTGTCGTTGAGTTGTTTTTTGCAAAACAATTGAATTGCACTTTTATTCTCCACCTTGATTCATCTTGAATTCTCTGTATTCAATGGGTTTATGTCAGTTTTCTTTTAAATTTTGTCGTCTTCACAGTAGTTTGGGATAGAATGATTTTTGTGTCTGTCAAGTAGAGTGGAGATTGGGTGAAGATAACATCGGCAACAGTGTTATATTTGAGCTAGAGTTCAACTTGCCTTTTTTGAGGTGGACATTGGGTGATGTTTGTTGTACAGTTCAGTGATCTGTGAAATTGTAAATAAGCATAAGTTGTGTTAAAATTCTTGATGTCGGCTGTTGGGAATGTAATTGTTGATTGGATGAGTTAAAGTTTGAGCCTGTCACTAATTGTGAAATCAATATAGTAGATGCTACTACTATTAAGCATGGTCAAAGCTCTTCCGTGGTTATGATTTTTTAAGTAGTGATCGAGTCGTTCTGTTCATTTGTGTATGAATTGTACAAACATGTGCGGAGTCCCACTACGTTATGCACTATAATTTGAGAGGGCTGCTTTAGTGTTTAGGTATATTGGGGTAAAGATAAGGATGCTATGTTTGCATTGTGTTGATTTGATTCCGAACCAGTTCTTATTGCAATTGCTTTTATTCAGGATGTTCTGATTTATCTGGAAATGTCTTGTGGTGCGAGTTGTATGAATCAAGGAGATGGTGGAAGCACTGCTTTCGCAACAATCTGCAAAGCCTCCATCTCCTTTCTGCCAAATCATGAGCCGCAGACGGTCCTACCTTTGATTCAGATTCAAATGCCTTGGAGTCCGAGGAGACAAGCGAGTATGATAATGTGGTTTTTGACATGGATGTTGCACAGCCAACTGGTCTCTTTTCTTCAAACGATGTTTCTAGGAACCTGGTTGACATATCTGCCTCTTCTGTTTACCTGCCGCTTTAAACATGTTGGTGCGACCGTGATGCTGTTGAGTTCTTCTTGTCCAACTGTCTAGTTCTAGAACGGTTGTCGCTGAGTTTTGCCAAAGATTTAGGCAAGCTAAGAGTGATAGGTCCCTCCATCGCATTGAAATATTTAGAGATAAAGTATAGCCTTAATCTCAGCTTCATTGAGATCTCTGGTGTTTGATCTCAGCTTCATTGAATTCATAAGGCTTGCGTTCAGTCAACTCTCATGCCGTTTTCCTTGTTGCAGTTGGGTTTCAGAACCTCCAACGAGGACATGGCAGTACTAGAGAAAGTTTCCAAACAACCCCATCACTGCCTCAAGGTGGTAGAAATAGCAGGGTATCGGGGTCACAAGTGTTGTGTAAAGCATGGTTATAAATCCTGTCCGGTTTTGGGGTTGGCCTGGGGGATTGGATAGCGATGCCCTACTGGAGAATGAGGAAGAGATTGCAAGAGATGGCCTGCGCCCCAGGCCCTGGGGGATTCGATAGCGATGCCCTACTGGAAAATGAGGAAGAGATTGCAAGAGATCGTGCTATCCAACACCTCAAGAAAAAAAGTGTCTTCTAGTATAGAATTTGTGTCTGTAGGAGTGCAAGACTTGGTACGGAATGAAGATTTGCAAGACGATTTTCACTGGCTTTTAATTTCTCCTCTGATTAATTTTAGTGTTTCTTTAATTGTCTATGGTGTTTTGTTCTAGATGATCATGTAAAATTATGATTAAACTGAATGAATCCGTTTTTCCAGTAATTTTACTTTTGATGATTTGTAAATTTGGTGACCAAATGATGGAGAGCTGCTCTCTTAAACTCAACTTGATTTTCTTTTTAATTTTGCACAGAAAGAATAATTGCTTGTCTGCAGCTAGTTATAATTTAAATTCGACTTCGTTAGGCGCGCGAACACAAACCCTAATTACCGTAAGAAGATAACGAATAGAAAGTAAAACTAACTCGGCTGCTCAAACCAGTTTGCAGTACTTGCATATATCAAAGCAGCGGGCAGTACAAGTAGAAAGATTGTTATTCTAGTAAAAACTCTAAAGGTTGAACAAAAATTAATTTGCATCTACTACAGTTTCGGGACTCCCTCACCCACCATCCCCTCTATCTTGATTTCCTACCGCCGCATTGGTCGCAAAGCAATACCTCTGCGATAGCTCGGCCGCCTTGTTCACTAGGACAGAGGCAATGGAAATTGGCGCCGTTGTCCAGCATTTCCAGGACGACTCCCACACCCCTTATCCCCTGCTCTTGGAAACTTCTATCTTCATTCAATACCACCCCATTGGTGGAAAAGCTACACCTTTTCGGTACCTCGATCCCCCCGCCGACTAGAAGTTTCTTCACCAAAGACACATTGTCATTTGGTTCGACAACATAAGTGCGACTCCTTTTATTTTTCTGCAGTTTCGGGATTACTACTTTGATTTTGAGCAGCACACTGAAAAATGACAAAAATGTTTAGAGAGACAAAGAGAAACGTAATTAAAAGCAACTGACATAAAATAAATAAGGAAATTTAAACGACACTTAAAAGAGAAACAAAAACAATCACCTCTGTGTCTGCATTGCAGAATTATTAGCGGCCGGCTCTCGGTCATCGCCCTGATCATCCCCTTGGACTATATCCATGAACAAATTAAACCCCTACTTCTTAAAATGGATAAAGAGAAACGTAATTAAAAGCAACTGACATAAAATAAATAAGGAAATTTAAACGACACTTAAAAGAGAAACAAAAACAATCACCTTTGTGTCTGCATTGCAGAATTATTAGGGGCCGGCTCTATGTGATCGCCCTGGACTATGTCTCTGGAAAACAAGAAGAGCACGCTCACACGGATAATATGCAAGTTATTTTGCATTGTGTATTTAATACGACCAAATTGCATACCTCTCTGTCATTGCTGCTGCAGAAATATTTTTAGGAAAAGCATTTTGAAGCCACTGCGGATTCTCCTCCGCCGCCTCCTCCTGCGGCGGCTCCACCACTTCCTGCGGCGGCTCCTCCACCTCCTGCGGCGGCTCCACCACCTCCTGCGGCGGCTCCTCCACCTCCTGCGGCGGCTCCTCCACCTCCTGCGGCGGCTCCACCACCTCCTGCGGGTCCTCCACCACCTCCTGCGGCGGGTCCACCACCTCCTGCGGGTGATACTAGGCAACAAACAAAAAAAAAAATTGTTGTACAGATCAGTCTTTAACCTGATGATATTAGTTTTTGTGATTGGTAAGAAAAATTCGTCTTGAAGACGAACCCACATCTCTTGAGAACTCTTGCTACCAATCACACAAGAAATTGCAGATGAAGAAAGTGTTGCCGTAAGTAACAACATCAAAGCATGATCATGCATTTTCCACACTTTAAATTCATCTAATTCTAGTCTGGCAGATGAGTTCATGCAATTCGGACGGATATAGGACGGGTCCAAATATTGTAAACTCAAAAAGGAATGGGCCGGGATGGGGCTCTGTAATAAAAGACCGATTCAATTGTCCATTATATAAGATTAAATCTCCACCGTGTGTTTCTTAAACATTAGATCACTCTCTCTCCTCCGTTGTCATTCTGAGTCGATCCGCCTCTCTCGATTCCTCGCAGACTCAAACCTCCTGTCGCTCACCGCTTCAACTGCAGAGGTAAGCTCTCTGATAAATCTTCTAATTCACTCTTTATTTCTTTTTTCATCTGGGTAATTAACTAATTTCAGGCCAGATCCGGACGCCGCAGCCGCCTCGCGCCGTTTTCCAAAATCCTCTTTCACTTGGGTAAACAATTAAGACTTTTGATTCAGTTTTCATTATGCCCAATTTTGTATTTAAACCTAAAAACTTTTAAACTGATTTGGGGTTACTGAATAGGCATATCCCTGAATCAGAAGATACTCAGAAGGGAGAAGAAGAAGAAAGTCGTGGAATATCAAAAGCTTTTAGCTTTGTGAAGGTGTGCTTTTCCCAACTCACCTCTTGCTTTTGTTGCACCGAATTGGTAGATTTTGTTTGAATTGCGAAGAGGATAAAGTATTTTAGGGAAAGACTGAGTGAGATTGCAATTGAGAGACATAGGTTCGTTTAAAAAATAGAGAGATTGAACAGTCCGGGACCAGATCACCACCAATTGAAGGTGATTTGAGATCATGTAACATTTCCTCGCCCGAACCGTAGATTGCCGTCGCATAGAGCTGCGTTTCAGGAAACTAGTTTATCTCCTGCCAATTTTGTGCACCCACTTTTTATTCATGATGGTTGGTGCTTGCTTGCAACCCAATTTGGTGCTATAAAGTTTTGCGTTGTACAATCTGTTCATGCTTAAACTTCTTTCAATTTTTCAATTCCGTGTAAATCTTGCAAGTCAGATTCAGTGGAGACGAAGACCTCCCAACAAGTCAAGGTAAAAGGTAAAAACTTGTTTCTCCACTGTCATAAAAAATTGCATAAGGCTTCTGTTTCGGTATTTCATTATCATCTGTTCGGCAACACAACCACAACCATTGCTATTGTTTCAGTCGTGATCTGAACTACTGCAGTGCCATAACAGTGGATACCGCCATGACAGCCCACGAAGCCTCATCTTCATCCTCCTCCAAGTCAAAACTTTGGAACTACGACGTCTTCTTGAGCTTCAGAGGCGAAGACACGTGCAAGGGCTTCGCAGACCACCTCAATGCAGCATTAAAAGACGGGGGATGCCAGACTTTTATGGATGACAACGATCTTAAAGGAGGGAAAGAAATGAAAAGGGAACTGTTACGGGAAATCGAAGATTCGAGGGTCTCTATCATTGTATTCTCACAGGGGTATGCGCATTCGAGTTGGTGCCTGGATGAACTGGTGAAGATCATGGGGTGCAGATCCAAACTGGGGCGACATGTTTTGCCAATATTCTATCACGTTGATCCTTCGCATGTCAGGAAGCTGGAAGAAGATTTAACCAAAGCATTTCAGAAACATGAATTGGACATCAGTGAAGAAAAAGATGACCGGAAACGTGAATATGAAAGAGAAAGGGTTCAACAGTGGAGAAACGCTCTTATAGAAGCTGCAAACTTGTCCGGCTACCATGTTCAAATCAATGAGAATCGGTAATCATTCACCTGATTTTCAAGATTTAAGTTGTACTACTCTAACTAACATGCCTTATTAATACACCTTATCTATCGTATAAAACGTAAACCGTAATTGGAGTCTAATTAGTTTTATACATCAAAGAATGACTTTGTTTCTTTTGTCCAAGTTGATCACAAAATTACATACTAGCCAGTAGCTAGTTAATATATATATATATATATATGTCTATATGAAGCAAAGAAAATTGTTTAAATACTGATAGCATCTACTTATGTATCAATTTTCAGGCCTGAAGCAGAGCTTATTAGAGAAATTGTTGACTATGTTATTACGGGATGGCCTCCGAGCACAAACGAACTAAATGTGGCCAAGCACCTGGTTGGAATCAATTCTCAAGTTCAAGATATCATCAGTCATCTTTCAGATGGTGGATCAAATGACGTCGTCATGGTTGGAATTTGGGGGATGGGTGGATTGGGTAAAACAACAATTGCCAAAGCCATTTATAACCAAATTCATCATAAGTTTCAATTCAAAAGTTTCCTTGCTAACGTGAGGGAGACTACAATTAAACATGGTCTGGTTTATTTGCAAGAAACACTAGTTTCTGACGTCTTGAAACAGAACAAGTCTCAGATGATTTGTAGTGTTGGACGAGGTATCGGTCTGATAAAACAACAATTTCAACATAGAAGGATACTTGTCATCATAGATGACATCAATGAAGTGGAACAACTGAATGCAATAGCTGGAAATCATGATTGGTTTGGTCCAGGAAGCAGAATTATCATAACGACACGAGATGAACATTTACTAAAGCATGTGAAAGTGGACAAGATATATTTGGCCCAGAAATTGAATGAAGAAGAAGCTCTAGAGCTCTTTTGTAGGCATGCCTTTGGAAATAGTTGGCCTGACAAAGGATATCTTAAACTCTCAAAAAAGGTTGTTTCTTACTCTGGAAGTTTGCCACTAGCCCTTGAAGTTTTAGGTTCTGTTTTTGCTAGAAGATCCATAGCAGAGTGGAAAAGTCAACTGGAGAAATTGGAAAGAAAACCGGATAAAAAAATAATAAAACTGCTGAGAAGAAGCTTTGAAGGGCTAGATGATGCACATAAGGTTATATTCCTGGACATATCTTTTTTCTTTATTGGATGGGACAAGGACTATGTCATAAAAATATTAGGTGAACGTGTTGCAAAAGTAGGAATCAGTGTCCTCCGCAACCGGTGCCTTGTGACTGTCGAACACAACAAGTTGAATATGCATGATTTGCTTCGAGAAATGGCCAGAGCAATCATTTCTGAAAAATCCCCTGGTTACCCTGGAAAATGGAGTAGGTTGCGGGATCCTCGAGAGGTCACTGATGTACTGACAAATAAATCTGTAAGTACATTCCCGGTCGAACGCATAAGATTACCCAGCAACACTCTTTGGGATTATGTTTATGATTTTTTTGCCTTTTTAAAGTTTGGTGGCTAATACGAATGTACTTATCTCTGCTTTTCTGTCATGGTATACATTTTATATACAAGGATGATGGGCACAGCTGGGCGGTGCTGCAGGACCGAATCAGTAATTTACCTCAAGAAGTTCTTGTCCGTATAGTGTCACTCTTGCCGCTAAAGGAAGCAGCAGCCACTAGTATTCTTTCTAGGCGATGGCGCCATGTCTGGGCATTTACTACGACTCTCAGTTTTGACGCTGTTAACTTTGAAGTAGGCGATACTATGAACTGCTTCTTGGACCTCGAAGAACAAGTGAGAGACCGGGAAAGCCGCCTCTACGTCGAATGGGTCGATCATGTTCTGTACCAACATAGAGGCCAATGCATTGAACGTTTCCGGGTTTGCTTTTTTCTGCAACGCGACTTTGCAGGTTCCATTGCTAAATGGATCCATTTTGCAATGGAAAAGAGGGTTCAAATACTTGAGTTGGAGCTTTGGACAGACTCAATTGCTTTCCTTGATGATGACTACACATTTCCCCACAAACTACTATTGGGTCCGGAAAAGCAAAAGGGCCTGTTGTCTAACCTTCCAAGCCTACTCCCTTGTGGATACAGTATTGCTCCTTTCAAGTCCCTCAGAGTTGTTCGCTTTAAACATGTTGGTGTGACCAGCGATGCTGTTGAGTTCTTGTTGTCCAACTGTCCAGTTCTAGAAAGTTTGTCGCTGAGTTCTGCTAAAGATTTAGGCAAGCTAAGAGTGATAGGTCCCTCCATCGCATTGAAATATTTAGAGATAAAGTATTGCCTTGATCTCAGCTTCATTGAGATCTCTGGTGCAAACATTGTCTCCTTTATTTATTGTGGGCCGATAATAGATTTGAGTTTGAATAATGTGCCCCTGCTGGTTGAGGTATCCATTTACAAGTGGGGCACTTTTGCTGAATCCATTAGGCGTGCGTTCAGTCAACTCTCATGCCGTCTTTCTCATTTAGAGACCCTGAAGCTGGATATCAGGGGAGCGGTTAGCATACTTATCCCATGTTATTTGGTTGAGATCAAGTGTTGTCGTGTCCCTTACTCAGTTGTTGTTGGCTTTCAGGTCTACAATCAGAATCAAGCGTTTCCCGCGTTATCAAATCTAAAGCATTTGGAATTATTAGTGGATGCCGACTACTGTCTGTCCCTTGGTCGCTTAGCTTCTTTCATGAAGGCAGCTCCTGACTTGCGCAGCCTTGTTTTGGGGGTATGTATGCATTGTATGCCTTTGTTATTGATAGGTTACCAAATAAAAGTTCATATATGCAAGGATGTTTTTGTGCGTTCATATCCTCTCATCTCTGTTACCTGTATTCTCGAAGAACCAAAAGAATGAACAACGAGGTTTGTTTTGAATCTGGTTTTGTTTGCTTTCCTTGTTGCAGTTGGAATTTGGAACCTCCAACGAGGACATGGCAATACTAGAGGAAGTTTCCGAACAACCCCATCACTGCCTCAAGGTGGTAGAAATAGCAGGGTATCGGAATCACAAGTGTTGCGTAAGGCATGTCAGGTACTTGGTGAAGAATGCTGTTGCACTGGAGAAGATTGTTATAAATCCTGTCCGGTTTTGGTGTTGGCCTAAGGGATTGGAGGCCAATTACGGACTGGAGAACGAGGAAGCGAATGCAAGAGATCATGCCATCCAACACCTCAAGAAAAATGTGCCTGCTAGTGTAGAATTTGTGTGCCTGTAGGAGTGCAGCGCAGCAGTGCTTTTTGTGAAATATAGATTTGGTTAGATTAGATGTTAGGTTAGTTACTAACGGGGTTTGAAGCCACACTGCAGTACTTATATTATTAAATAATGTCTACAGTTTGTATTAGTGTCAACTATGAGCCTTTGACTTACTTTTGTTTACCCGGATCATAGGTCCGAACAAGATCAAACTTTTATGCCTGTCTTAATTAGGGATGAGCAACTCTTATGGCGGGCGGGTAGTTGCGGTTATTTATCTATAATCATTTATTCTTATACTGCATAACTGTTTACCCGTTGGGTAATTGCCTAAACGGTTATACCCATATCCATTTTTATAACAATTTATAATTGATTCATTGTTTGACTTAGACAATTCTTTTCTCGTAATCTCGTTGTAGAGAAGGGAAAGGATAGGTAGAGAAATCCAAACCATAGTTTGAGTTGAGTTCTATGATTAATATTTGGAGGCTACCATACATTAGAAAGCCTCACGCAATGATTTTTGTACACAAAGTTGCTCTTCTTAATTTGTCTTATTTTTAAAACTTTTATTGCTTTATGACTTGTTTTAAGTGTTTTTATAACCAATTCTTAGTAAAAATACAAGTGAATCTTAAGAAGTGCTTTTGGAACTCAAAACAGTTTTACCAAAAACACTTTTAGTCATTTTAATTTACAAGACAATTTTATGTAAAAGACACTTATGCTTATAAACATTTTTTGTTTAAAAGTGTATTTACGTAAACATGTTGATTTTTCAATTAAAATTTCAATTGCTTCATTGAGTGAACAGTTTTACACAAAACACTTTTTATGACTAGAAATACGTTTAATATTTTTCTGCCAAACACAGTAAGAAACGATCCAAATAGTTAGCAATGAACTATCGATGGTTCCGGATTCATGGGGTACCAAACGCAGTAAGAAACGATGCAAATAGTTAGCAATGAACTATGGATGGTTCTGGATTCATGGGGTTGAATCATTATTTATGAATGTGTGGGTGTGGGTATTGTGTTTGGCCCACGCATTGCCACGAGTTTATGATGTTTCGGGATTCAAGAAAGAGATGTGAGCCATGAGTATATCGTGTCTTTGCCCTCCTTGGGGTCATCTATGACGAGTCTTTACCCTCAACTATGAATTGAGATTTACTTCGGATTTATTTGTTCAAAGTATATAGATCAAGAGATCCGAACTACCTATTGGTTCATCTGAATAGTCCACTCACATAAATTCCAAAACTTGAACGTCCCGTATTTGTTTCTCTCTTGAATATGCGGATTTCAGACAAAAATCCGAAGTGGATTTCATTTCCCAACTACTGCACCTATTTGAAAAAGGAGCAGATCCAGAAAAAGGATGATCCAAAAAGAAAAACAGAAAGCCCAAATGTTAACACTAAATTTGGGCCCAAGAAAATGGCAGTCATGGGACCAGATCGAAATTTTAGCATTGACCCAGTTGTGGTGGAGTTTATGTCCCAACTTATATGCCTTCTCGTTCCAAGTAGGGTGATGTTATTGTTTTCCCAAAAAAAAAAAAAAAAAAAAGAAAAAAAAAAGTAGGGTGATGTTATTTTTTAAAAAAATTAACGAAGTTAAAAAAAAACTTTAATTTTAATGAAAAATGACAAATAAAGATGTAGTGAATAATATCAATAAAAGGTAAAAATATGATTTTTCGTTAAAAGTGAACAACGGGAGTGTTTTTCATTAAAAGTTATATATATATATATATATATATATATATATTATTACAGGCGATATTCTATGTTAATTACATGAAATAAAAAGATTTTACTCGAAATGCAATAAGTCAAAGAGAAAAATCCTAATTATTAAGAGAATCCACAACTTGCACTACTGACCTTCTGTGTTGAATCTTTTCATTCAACCTTTTCGCCTTTTTTTCTTCTCATTTTGCAATGTTTCAAGGTGATTGAAATCGTTTACCTTTTACGTCACACTTTAAAAATCAACTCTTCAGAAAGATCAATTAAATTACAATGATTAACTATTTGATTAACGTTATCAAAATTTTAGTGTTTGATTAAAAAAATTATTAAATAACTCTTAGATGACTAAATAATTTTAAATTCGACTGTTTTGACAAGTTGATGTTTTATAGGTGACTTGGGAGAAATTTAGATACTCTTTTGAATGTAGCATTCGGAGCCGATTCATTGCATAATTTTGATCGTTCAAAAATGAAATACAGTGATATAGATTTGATTTTTACAAGCTGAATCACAAAATAAACTAATAAAGATCGTAAAATTTAAAATGAGCCGTTCGAATTACTCGTTACTTAAACTCGAATACAAATGGACATGTAAGTTGTTCCGATTAAGACTCGTTATAGTCAATAGAGCTAGATTTATATTGACGTAGAAGATTAAAACTAACTAATGTTTTATAACAATTTATTATTGATTCATTGTTTGACTTAGACAATTCTTTTCTCGTAATCTCGCTGAAGAGAAAGGAAAGGATAGGTAGAGAATCCAAACCATAGTTTGAGTTGAGTTCTATGATTAATATTTGGAGGCTACCATACATTAGAAAGCCTCACGCAATGATTTTTGTACACAAAGTTGCTCTTCTTAATTTTTCTTATTTTTTAAACTTTTATTGCTTTATGACCTGTTTGAAGTGTTTTTACAACCAATTCTTAGTAAAAATACAAGTGAATTATAAGAAGGGCTTTTGGAACTCAAAACAATTTTACCAAAAATGTTTTCAATCATTTTAAAAGCAATTCCAAATGAATTGTGAACAATAGACAATTTTATGTAAAAGACACTTATGCTTATAAACATTTTTTGTTTAAAAGTGTATTTACGTAAACATGTTGATTTTTCTATTAAAATTTCAACTGCTTCATTGAGTGAATAGTTTACACAAAATACTTTTTATGACTAGAAATATGTTTAATATTTTTCTACCAAACGCAGTAAGAAACGATCCAAATAGTTAGCAATGAACTATGGATGGTTCCGGATTCATGGGGTTGAATCATTATTTATGAATGTGTGGGCGTGGGTATTGTGTTTGGCCCACGCATTGCCACGAGTTTATGATGTTTCGGGACTATTCAAGAAAGAGATGTGAGCCAGGAGTATATCATGTCTTTGCCCTCCTTGGGGTCATCTATGATGAGTCTTTACTCTCGACTATGGATCGAGAATTACTCCGGATCTCTTTGTTCAAAGTATGTAGATCAAGAGATCCGAACCAGGGACGAAGCCATAAATTTATATGGAAGGGGGCATTGTTAAACAACAAAGTCACAAAATAAAAAACTAGAGAATTTCTAAACAAATACTTATTTCTTAATCCATAAGATTTTTCATACAAAATATTACAATATCCCTAGCTACATGTTCATGATTTGAAAGCGTTGCATGACAACATCATTACCAATACCATCAAATATCTCTCTATCTAAAAATAATCATGTTATCATTCATCTATATATCTCCCATCCAATTTCTCAATCGATTCTTCAGAAATTTTATGGCTGAAAATGCTCTTTCAACATTGACAATTGCAATTGAAAGAGTTAATACTAATGTCACAAGCAAGTAAACAAGTAGCATGTATATATTTTTTTTTGCCAATAAACTGAGTAGCATGTATATATTTGTCACAGAGAGATCGTAGAAGAAAGAAATAGGTAGCGGAAGCAAAGAACCAAGGATCGAAAAAGCTTGCAAATGAAAATAAAAAATCTCGAAACATTACCAATCAATTTGATCAATCCAATCAATCTCCGCCCTGAAAACAAAAACAAGAAGAAGAAATTAAGCATTACCAAACAAATGAAAATCAAAAATATCCAAACAACGGACTTACCAGTCAATTGGATTAGCTGGATCAACTGGAAATTCGGCATTATTATCCATTTTCAGTGATGGATACCAATTCCTGCACTGGGAATTTCAACCTCAACAAGCACAGTAATGGTAGAAATGGAGGAAGACGAAGCACCAAGAGAGTGCTCGTGTATTTTTTTTTAATATTTCTTTATCAAATTTATGTTACAAAGGAAATGAGACTATTCCTCTATTTAAAGGTGCTGGACCCCAAGGGTAGCCACTCAGCAAAACTCTCACAGAAAGACAAAACAAGCAAAATTAGCTAAATAACTAATCCTTCAGTGATTAAGAAAAAGAGGAAACTTGATATAAGTCCAATTTTTTAAGCCAATAGTAGAAATAGTCCAATTTATTAAAATAAGTCAAATTTGTTATATTTAATTATTTAATTATCAATAGTTATCTGTTCAATAATAAGATTTATTATAAAAATCAAATTTCTTCCTAATTATCTCGTTGCTTATTTCTTTTTATTTATCTTTTTGTTATTTCTCGTTCTTCCTTCTGCTTTAAACTTATTTATAGATTTTCTTTTTAATTTTTTTAATCAACCTATATCACAGGTTAATTATATTGATCTACCTATATGACAGATTTTTTTATTTATTTTTATAATCAACCAGTCACAAATTAATGTGTCTTACTTGTAGGCATGTTATGCTTTTTTACCTTTTAATTAGGTTTCATATCTCACGTATAGGTATAATATACATTCATATATTTGTTACTTGAGTTCGGGTAGAATGTTTTGCAAATAAATTTATGTTAGTATATTAGTTTTTTTGTTATAAGATATTAATTATATTTTTTGGAGTTGGAAAATGCATAATATTAGAAGATTTTAATTGATTTTTAATATTTTTTAAAAATATAAAATGAGTATAAAAAAAATAAAAACATATAATTAGATAACTGGACTCACTCCTAAAAACACTCTACCTTTTTGGACCTGGATCTAAAAACCCCTAAGAAAAACCACCTATCTTAGGTTCCTAACATTCAGGTTATGGGTTCAGGGAAACCTGAACCTAGGTTTCCATTTATTGTGTGTGTATAAAAAAATAAAGATTTTGAAAGAAAAAAGAAAAGAAAAAAAATGATTTTGAACGGAAAAAAAAAATAATAATAATTTTGAACGATAAAAAGAGAGAGGGATGGGCCCGATGGGCTACCGTATTGTCTAGGCAATTGGGCAACTGAATCCCCTACAGCGCAACTTACACATCAGGGTTTAAGTTTGTTTGGGCCTGTAGCCCAACAGGCCCCAGGTTAATAAACCCGCCACCCTTTCCCGCGTTATGGCGCGAAAACAAGAACACAACAACAAAGATAAACAGCAAAAAGCACTGAAATATAGCATAATTTTCGTGTTCCTTATCTTCTTCGTGAAATGTCAGCGAGAGGAGTGGTATGGCGGCCACTTCAGAGCTCTGCCCCGGTGAGTTTGCCAGCGCCGGCGTCGATTTTCCGACGAGTTTGCCAACATCATGAATTAAATATCACCGTCATCCCATTGGTAACCACCCTGTCCATATGCAGGCCCTGAATCCAGAAGGCCATATGGGGCTTTCTACGGCGGCTCCAGCCTCTGGACTCTGGTCAGGTCTGTGAATTGAAGGTTGATGAAATACCGGGGCCGTCGTGCTCCTTTTATAGGCTCTGTTACAACTAAGACCCTAGACGACGCTGACAGAAGGCAAGGCGGTCCTGTCTCTATTCGGCCCCTAAATGCAAGTATTGGGTCACCCGAAAGCCCAATGGCAACTTATCCCAGCCCACATTAATTCGACCCTTGAGTCCATGCAAATTAACCAAGTGTGGAGAAAACAAATTCAATGAGACCCGAGCTTTTGCGCAGGTTGCGTTGCTGCAGTTCCAGCCGGGCAAGTTCGATCAGTGCCTTACCGCCTTGTCTGAGTGCCTCAAGAGGAAGCCAAACGATCCCAAAGTAATTCTCTTTCTTTTTCTTTAATTTTATATGAAAAGATGAAGCTTTTTTCTTTTTTCTTTTTGAAAACCCAATTTCTGAAATGAGTAAAGTTTGTATTTTTGTAATGTTTGAGGTTTCTAAGAGGTTGCTTGATGTGCTTAATGATGTCAAGGTATCTTAAATTTTCTCTTTTTCTTTCCGTTCAAAATACGCATATATTTGAGGAGGCGTGGTGGGTTCCAAGTGCTTTTGGGTGGATCAGTGGTAGATTTTTTTGGTGCCTTGGGGCACTCGGTGTTTTTCTATCAACATATTGAGATTAATTTAAGCTGACTAGTCTTGAAATGACTTCTGTTTACTTCTTGGGGTTAGATTTATCATTTTTGTTGTCTAGACTCATTCCTTCTTTGATGACCAAAGTGTACTTCTTAGTTAGGAGGAAAAAGCTCTGTCGAGAGAGGGTTAGAGGTTTTTTGATGCAGAAGCAGGCAGAGTTGAACCTTAAGCTAGATATGGTCTCTGTTGACTCACATCATTGTTGAACGCTTAGAAACTTTATTGACCCTGTTATATAATTATATTTGACTTTCCATTAAAGGGGGCCAACAGATGATTTTCAAGTTCATATAATTTCGCGAGGTTATAGTTCTGGGCTTTCCATCAAAGTTGGTAACAATTTGAATGATGAGTTTAGTATTCTCGAGGTTTCTAAGGATGGTGCTGAGAGTAATCTTGCAAGTCAAGTACTGAATTCTATTTGTTGTGATTTTGGTTCACTTGGTAGTACTGAGTTGTAGCAACTATGAAGATTATTAGAGCTAGTATGCACGGACAATTATTTTGTTAGTACAGAAATTTGCATTTTGCTGTTGCGGCAAGCATCAGCATTATGCAGGAGCTGTTATTTCCATCAATATGATAAATCCATGTTACCATCTAGTCTAATTTCTTCTTCTTGATGTTGGTTTAGAAGCGAAGCGAAGAGCTTGCTCAAACATCTGCAGAACAGGTGGAGTCTGGCAGCAATACTGAAGATAAAGTCGCGTTGGGGTCCAAAGGGAAGTGGTGCAATGGGACATCCCTTTTCTGCTGTTTACATGGATGAATTTGACACTTATGCTGCCACCTTAAACATTGTATGTTGCTTCATCATGTCATGGTTAACTTTTCGTATTTTTTCACTTTCTCTGTTACCTGTTGATTATATTTTTCCAACGATTAGCTTTCTCTAATTCAACCGATGTTTTTGTCGGAAATATGGGCTTATGCTGGCGGTTATCTGGTTCCATCTTCACGAACATGCAAAGGCATTGTCTGTTCATGAACAGGCAACGGATGTTTTTATAATTGTGCAAGATGGCCATTTAGTTCACCCATTGTTTTCAAGGCATGGTACTGTTGAGTTTTATATCT
Organism: Cotoneaster glaucophyllus; assembly: GCA_036320875.1. NCBI lineage: Eukaryota > Viridiplantae > Streptophyta > Magnoliopsida > Rosales > Rosaceae > Cotoneaster > Cotoneaster glaucophyllus. The sequence goes on from CM070063.1 coordinate 1,317,224, forward strand.
GCTGAAGCCTTTTAGCTTAGCATCATGTTGGTGATCCTCCTTGTCTACACCCAAATGAAAGAGGAGGAATATTTGTGTCTGTCTAAAGTCTAATTGTTTGTTGATTGAACAGTGTAAGAAAGAAGCGATGATCACTTATGAATTATTCTTTGATTGATGGTATATGTCTCTTTAAGTTGGTTTACTGGAAGAAAGGGTACTAATTTTTCTTTGACTGCAATCTGTCGTTGAGTTGTTTTTTGCAAAACAATTGAATTGCACTTTTATTTTCCACCTTGATTCATCTTGAATTCTGTGTATTCAATGGGTTTATGTCAGTTTTCTTTTAAATTTTGTCGTCTTCACAGTAGTTTGGGATAGAATGATTTTTGTGTCTGTCAAGTAGAGTGGAGATTGGGTGAAGATAACATCGGTAACAGTGTTATATTTGAGCTAGAGTTCAACTTGCCTTTTTTGAGGTGGACATTGGGTGATGTTTGTTGTACAGTTCAGTGATCTTTTATGGTTGAAGCACTATCTAACTTATAGCTTGATTTTGAAATTGTAAATAAGCATAAGTTGTGTTAAAATTCTTGATGTCGGCTGTTGGGAATGTAATTGTTGAGTGGATGAGTTAAAGTTTGAGCCTGTCACTAATTGTGAAATCAATATAGTAGATGCTACTACTATTAAGCATGGTCAAAGCTCTTCCGTGGTTATGATTTTTTAAGTAGTGATTGAGTTGTTCTGTTCATTTGTGTATGAATTGTACACACATGTGCGGAGTCCCACTACGTTATGCACTATAATTTGAGAGGGCTGCTTTAGTGTTTAGGTATATTGGGGTAAAGAAGGATTCTATGTTTGTATTGTGTTGATCTGATTCCGAACCAGTTCTTATTGCAATTGCTTTTATTCAGGATGTTCTGATTTATCTGGAAAAGTCTTGTGGTGCGAGTTGTATGAATCAAGGAGATGGTGGAAGCACTGCTTTCACAACAATCTGCAAAGCCTCCATCTCCTTTCTGCCAAATCATGAGCCGCAGACGGTCCTACTTTTGATTCAGATTCAAATTCTTTGGAGTCTGAGGAGACTAGCGAGTATGATAATGTGGTTTTTGACATGGATGTTGCACAGCCAACTGGTCTCTTTTCTTCAAACGATGTTTCTAGGAACCTGGTTGACATATCTGCCTCTTCTGTTTACCTACCGCTTTAAACATGTTGGTGCGACCGTGATGCTGTTGAGTTCTTCTTGTCCAACTGTCTAGTTCTAGAACGGTTGTCGCTTAGTTTTGCCAAAGATTTAGGCAAGCTAAGAGTGATAGGTCCCTCCATCGCATTGAAATATTTAGAGATAAAGTATTGCCTTAATCTCAGCTTCGTTGAGATCTCTGGTGTTTGATCTCAGCTTCATTGAATTCATAAGGCTTGCGTTCAGTCAACTCTCATGCCGTTTTCCTTGTTGCAGTTGGGTTTCAGAACCTCCAACGAGGACATGGCAGTACTAGAGAAAGTTTCCAAACAACCCCATCACTGCCTCAAGGTGGTAGAAATAGCAGGGTATCGGGGTGACAAGTGTTGTGTAAAGCATGGTTATAAATCCTGTCCGGTTTTGGGGTTGGCCTGGGGGATTGGATAGCGATGCCCTACTGGAGAATGAGGAAGAGATTGCAAGAGATGGCCTGGGCCCCAGGCCCTGGGGGATTCGATAGCGATGCCCTACTGGAAAATGAGGAAGAGATTGCAAGAGATCGTGCTATCCAACACCTCAAGAAAAAAAGTGTCTTCTAGTATAGAATTTGTGTCTGTAGGAGTGCAAGACTTGGTACGGAATGAAGATTTGCAAGACGATTTTCACTGGCTTTTAATTTCTCCTCTGATTAATTTTAGTGTTTCTTTCATTGTCTATGGTGTTTTGTTCTGAATGAATCCGTTTTTCCAGTAATTTTACTTTTGATGATTTGTCTCTTAAACTCAACTTGATTTTCTTTTTAATTTTGCACAGAAAGAATAATTGCTTGTGTGCAGCTAGTTATAATTTAAATTCGACTTCGTTAGGCGCGCGAACACAATGCCTAATTACCGTAAGAAGATAACGAATAGAAAGATTTTGGAGAAAGTAAAACTAACTCCAACATGTAAGGCCAACATGTAAGGCTGCTCAAACTTGGATATATCAAAGCAGCGGGCAGTACAAGTAGAAAGATTGTTATTCTTGTAAAAACTCTGAAGGTTGAACAAAGATTAATTTGCATCTACTACAGTTTCGGGACTCCCACACCCACCATCACCTCTATCTTGATTTCCTACCCGCCGCATTGGTCGCAAAGCAATACCTCTGCGGTCGCTCAGCCGCCTTGTTCACTAGAAGGTGCCTCAGGACTGACGCAATAGAAATTGGAGCCGTTGTCCAGCATTTCCAGTTGTCGGACGACTTTCACATCACTTATCCCCTGCTCTTGGAAACTTCTATCTTCATTCAATACTAGCCCATTGGTGGAAAAGCTACACCTTTTTGGTACCTTGAACCCCTCGCCGACTAGAAGTTTCTTCACCAAAGACACATTGTCATTTGGTTCGACGAAATAAGAGCAGTTCCTTTTATTTTTCTGCAGTTTCGGGAGTCTTACTTTGATTTTGACCAGCCCTGATTCACTGAAAAAGGACAAAAAAGTTTAGAGAGACAAAGAGAAACGTAATTAAAAGCAACTGACATAAAATAAATAAGGAAATTTAAACGACACTTAAAAGAGAAACAAAAACAATCACCTCTGTGTCAGGATTGCAGAATTATTGGCGGCCGGCTCTAGGTGATCGCCCTGGACACTGTCTCTGGAAAACAAGAAGAGCACGCTCACACGGATAATATGCAAGTTATTTTGCATTGTATATTTAATACGACCAAATTGCATACCTCTCTGTCATTGCTGCTGCAGAAATATTATTATGCAAAGCATTTTGAAGCCACTGCGGATTCTCCTCCGCCTCCTGAGCATCCGCCTCCTCCTGCGGCGGCTCCACCACCTCCTGCGGCTCCACCACCTCCTGCGGCGGCTCCACCACCTCCTGCGGTGGCTCCTCCACCTCCTGCGGCGGCTCCTCCACCTCCTGCGGCGGCTCCTCCACCTCCTGCGGCGGCTCCTCCACCTCCTGCGGGTCCTCCACCACCTCCTGCGGGTCCTCCACCACCTCCTGCGGCGGCTCCACCACCTCCTGCGGCGGCTCCACCACCTCCTGCGGCGGCTCCACCACCTCCTGCGGGTCCTCCACCGCCTCCTGCGGGTGAAACTCCCTGGAATACAACGCAACAAACAAAAAAAAAAATTGTTGTACAGATCAGTCTTTAACCTGATGATACTAGTTTTTGTGATTGGTAAGAAAAATTCGTCTTGAAGACGAACCCACATCTCTTGAGAACTCTTGCTACCAATCACACAAGAAATTGCAGATGAAGAAAGTGTTGCCGTAAGTAACAATATCAAAGCATGATCATGCATTTTCCACACTTTAAAGTCATCTAATTCTAGTCTGGCAGATGACTCATATGTGATTACAGAATGTGTAGAGATTGCTGCATACTGAGGAGGACAAGGATTCGATCCATCAATGAATCCCATAATGCCATGACCTTGTAGCAGCATCTTCACCAGAAAATGCCACTGCAAGTAGTTGGTGTCATCTAATTTTACACAAGCAGAGGAAGAAACAGACGGAATCAACGAAACAATTGGGGATTGCAAAAGTTGCAATTGTGCAGCTGTAACCATAACTTTTGTTGTAGAAATGAACAACCCAGATAGAGATTTAGAAGAGAAAACCCCAAATTTGTTGCAGACAAATCAAACTGAGGGAACCGGGCAGAAAAATCGAGAAGTTATTGCAGATATAGCAGGGAAAATAAAATGAATCTTGATCAATCGAAGTATAGAAGAAACGAGCGGAACCCCACCCAGAAAAACAAACAACTAGTTGATCAGTTTTCTTTGAGAACAAAGAACAAACACCTGGTGTGCAAGAACTTGTAGAATACAAAACGCAGGAATCGTAAGAAACACAACCCAGAAAATCAGAACGAAATCACAGAGAGATCGTAGAAGAAAGAAATAGGTAGCGGAAGAAATTAAGCATTACCCATCAATTTGATCAAATGGATGAAGTTCGCCATTGTTCAAGAACACCTCCGCCCTGAAAACAAAAACAAAAACAACAAGAAGAAATTAATCATTACCAAACAAATGAAAACAAAAAATATCCAAACAACGGACTTACCAATCAATTGGATTAGCTGGATCCATTATACTACCAAACATGAAAATCAAAAATCTCCAAACAACAGATTTACCAATCAATTTGATCAACTGGATCAAGTTCACCGTTGTTACCGAAGGCATCCACCTCCGCCCTGAAAACAAAAACAAAAGCAACAAAAACAACAAGAAGAAATTAAGCATTACCAAACAAATTAAAATCAAAATTCTCCAAACAACAGGCTTACCAATCAACTGGATCAACTGGATCAACCGGAAATTCGGCATTGTTATCGAAGGCATCCATCTTCAGGTCTGGGTTCAGGTCATTCTCGGAAACCTAGGCTTCCATTTTATAACTACGTGTGTGTTAAAAAATAAAAAATAAAAAATAAAAAATAAAAATAAAAAGATTTTGAAGGAAAAAAGAAAAGAAAAAAAAAAAGATTTTGAACGAAAAAAGAAAAAAGAAAAAAAAGAGTTTTGAACGAAAAAATATATATATATATTTTGAACGATAAAAAGAGAGAGGGATGGGCCCGATGGGGTAAGAGAAAGTCCACCCCCTACCCTATTGTCTAAGCAATTGGGCAACTGAATCCCCTACAGCGCAACTTACACATCAGGGTTTAAGTTTATTTGGGCCTGTAGCCCAACAGGCCCCAGGTTAATAAACCCGCCACCCTTTCCTGCGTTATGGCCCGAAAACAAGAACACAACAACAAAGATAAAACAGCAAAAAGCACTGAAATTTAGCATAATTTTCGTGTTCCTTATCTTCTTCGTGAAATGTCAGCGTTTCAGAGCTCTGCCCCGGTGAGTTTGCCAGCGCCGGCGTCGATTTTCCGACGAGTTTGCCAACATCATGAATTAATATCACCGTCATCCCATTGGTAACCACACTATCCATATGCCCCACCACCCTGTCCATATGCAGGACCTGAATCCAGAGTTGAACCTTAAGCTAGATATGGTCTCTGTTGACTCACATCATTGTTGAAGGCTTAGAAACTTTATTGACCCTGTCATATAATTATATTTGACTTTCCATTAAAGGGGGCCAACAGATGATTTTCAAGTTCATATAATTTCGCGAGGTTATAGCTCTGGGCTTTCCATCAAAGTTGGTAACAATTTGAATGATGAGCTTAGTATTCTCGAGGTTTCTAAGGATGGTGCTGAGAGTAATCTTGCAAGTCAAGTACTGAATTCTATTTATTGTGATTTTGGTTCACTTGGTAGTACTGAGTTGTAGCAACTATGAAGATTATTAGAGCTAGTCTAGTAATATGATAAATCCATGTTACCATCTAGTCTAATTTCTTCTTCTTGGTGTTGGTTTAGAAGCGAAGCGAAGAGCTTGCTCAAACATCTGCAGAACAGGTGGAGTCTGGCAGCAATACTGAAGATAAAGTCGCGTTGGGGTCCAAAGGGAAGTGGTACAATGGGACGTCCCTTTTCTCTGTTTACATGGATGAATTTGACACTTATGTTGCCACCTTAAACATTGTACGTTGCTTCATCACGTCATGGTTAACTTTTCATATTTTTTCACTTTCTCTGTTACCTGTTGATTATATTTTTCCAACGATTAGCTTTCTCTAATTCAACCGATGTTTTTGTCGGAAATATGGGCTTATGCTGGCGGTTATCTGGTTCCATCTTCACGAACATGCAAAGGCATTGTCTGTTCATGAACAGGCAACGGATGTTTTTATAATTGTGCAAGATGGCCATTTAGTTCACCCATTGTTTTCAAGGCATGGTACTGTTGAGTTTTATATCTGCTGAAGCCTTTTAGCTTAGCATCATGTTGGTGATCCTCCTTGTCTACACCCAAATGAAAGAGGAGGAATATTTGTGTCTGTCTAAAGTCTAATTGTTTGTTGATTGAACAGTGTAAGAAAGAAGCGATGATCACTTATGAATTATTCTTTGATTGATGGTATATGTCTCTTTAAGTTGGTTTACTGGAAGAAAGGGTACTAATTTTTCTTTGACTGCAATCTGTCGTTGAGTTGTTTTTTGCAAAACAATTGAATTGCACTTTTATTCTCCACCTTGATTCATCTTGAATTCTCTGTATTCAATGGGTTTATGTCAGTTTTCTTTTAAATTTTGTCGTCTTCACAGTAGTTTGGGATAGAATGATTTTTGTGTCTGTCAAGTAGAGTGGAGATTGGGTGAAGATAACATCGGCAACAGTGTTATATTTGAGCTAGAGTTCAACTTGCCTTTTTTGAGGTGGACATTGGGTGATGTTTGTTGTACAGTTCAGTGATCTGTGAAATTGTAAATAAGCATAAGTTGTGTTAAAATTCTTGATGTCGGCTGTTGGGAATGTAATTGTTGATTGGATGAGTTAAAGTTTGAGCCTGTCACTAATTGTGAAATCAATATAGTAGATGCTACTACTATTAAGCATGGTCAAAGCTCTTCCGTGGTTATGATTTTTTAAGTAGTGATCGAGTCGTTCTGTTCATTTGTGTATGAATTGTACAAACATGTGCGGAGTCCCACTACGTTATGCACTATAATTTGAGAGGGCTGCTTTAGTGTTTAGGTATATTGGGGTAAAGATAAGGATGCTATGTTTGCATTGTGTTGATTTGATTCCGAACCAGTTCTTATTGCAATTGCTTTTATTCAGGATGTTCTGATTTATCTGGAAATGTCTTGTGGTGCGAGTTGTATGAATCAAGGAGATGGTGGAAGCACTGCTTTCGCAACAATCTGCAAAGCCTCCATCTCCTTTCTGCCAAATCATGAGCCGCAGACGGTCCTACCTTTGATTCAGATTCAAATGCCTTGGAGTCCGAGGAGACAAGCGAGTATGATAATGTGGTTTTTGACATGGATGTTGCACAGCCAACTGGTCTCTTTTCTTCAAACGATGTTTCTAGGAACCTGGTTGACATATCTGCCTCTTCTGTTTACCTGCCGCTTTAAACATGTTGGTGCGACCGTGATGCTGTTGAGTTCTTCTTGTCCAACTGTCTAGTTCTAGAACGGTTGTCGCTGAGTTTTGCCAAAGATTTAGGCAAGCTAAGAGTGATAGGTCCCTCCATCGCATTGAAATATTTAGAGATAAAGTATAGCCTTAATCTCAGCTTCATTGAGATCTCTGGTGTTTGATCTCAGCTTCATTGAATTCATAAGGCTTGCGTTCAGTCAACTCTCATGCCGTTTTCCTTGTTGCAGTTGGGTTTCAGAACCTCCAACGAGGACATGGCAGTACTAGAGAAAGTTTCCAAACAACCCCATCACTGCCTCAAGGTGGTAGAAATAGCAGGGTATCGGGGTCACAAGTGTTGTGTAAAGCATGGTTATAAATCCTGTCCGGTTTTGGGGTTGGCCTGGGGGATTGGATAGCGATGCCCTACTGGAGAATGAGGAAGAGATTGCAAGAGATGGCCTGCGCCCCAGGCCCTGGGGGATTCGATAGCGATGCCCTACTGGAAAATGAGGAAGAGATTGCAAGAGATCGTGCTATCCAACACCTCAAGAAAAAAAGTGTCTTCTAGTATAGAATTTGTGTCTGTAGGAGTGCAAGACTTGGTACGGAATGAAGATTTGCAAGACGATTTTCACTGGCTTTTAATTTCTCCTCTGATTAATTTTAGTGTTTCTTTAATTGTCTATGGTGTTTTGTTCTAGATGATCATGTAAAATTATGATTAAACTGAATGAATCCGTTTTTCCAGTAATTTTACTTTTGATGATTTGTAAATTTGGTGACCAAATGATGGAGAGCTGCTCTCTTAAACTCAACTTGATTTTCTTTTTAATTTTGCACAGAAAGAATAATTGCTTGTCTGCAGCTAGTTATAATTTAAATTCGACTTCGTTAGGCGCGCGAACACAAACCCTAATTACCGTAAGAAGATAACGAATAGAAAGATTTTGGAGAAAGTAAAACTAACTCGGCTGCTCAAACCAGTTTGCAGTACTTGCATATATCAAAGCAGCGGGCAGTACAAGTAGAAAGATTGTTATTCTAGTAAAAACTCTAAAGGTTGAACAAAAATTAATTTGCATCTACTACAGTTTCGGGACTCCCTCACCCACCATCCCCTCTATCTTGATTTCCTACCGCCGCATTGGTCGCAAAGCAATACCTCTGCGATAGCTCGGCCGCCTTGTTCCCTACCGCCGCATTGGTCGCAAAGCAATACCTCTGCGATAGCTCGGCCGCCTTGTTCACTAGGACAGAGGCAATGGAAATTGGCGCCGTTGTCCAGCATTTCCAGGACGACTCCCACACCCCTTATCCCCTGCTCTTGGAAACTTCTATCTTCATTCAATACCACCCCATTGGTGGAAAAGCTACACCTTTTCGGTACCTCGATCCCCCCGCCGACTAGAAGTTTCTTCACCAAAGACACATTGTCATTTGGTTCGACAACATAAGTGCGACTCCTTTTATTTTTCTGCAGTTTCGGGATTACTACTTTGATTTTGAGCAGCACACTGAAAAATGACAAAAATGTTTAGAGAGACAAAGAGAAACGTAATTAAAAGCAACTGACATAAAATAAATAAGGAAATTTAAACGACACTTAAAAGAGAAACAAAAACAATCACCTCTGTGTCTGCATTGCAGAATTATTAGCGGCCGGCTCTCGGTCATCGCCCTGATCATCCCCTTGGACTATATCCATGAACAAATTAAACCCCTACTTCTTAAAATGGATAAAGAGAAACGTAATTAAAAGCAACTGACATAAAATAAATAAGGAAATTTAAACGACACTTAAAAGAGAAACAAAAACAATCACCTTTGTGTCTGCATTGCAGAATTATTAGGGGCCGGCTCTATGTGATCGCCCTGGACTATGTCTCTGGAAAACAAGAAGAGCACGCTCACACGGATAATATGCAAGTTATTTTGCATTGTGTATTTAATACGACCAAATTGCATACCTCTCTGTCATTGCTGCTGCAGAAATATTTTTAGGAAAAGCATTTTGAAGCCACTGCGGATTCTCCTCCGCCGCCTCCTCCTGCGGCGGCTCCACCACTTCCTGCGGCGGCTCCTCCACCTCCTGCGGCGGCTCCACCACCTCCTGCGGCGGCTCCTCCACCTCCTGCGGCGGCTCCTCCACCTCCTGCGGCGGCTCCACCACCTCCTGCGGGTCCTCCACCACCTCCTGCGGCGGGTCCACCACCTCCTGCGGGTGATACTAGGCAACAAACAAAAAAAAAAATTGTTGTACAGATCAGTCTTTAACCTGATGATATTAGTTTTTGTGATTGGTAAGAAAAATTCGTCTTGAAGACGAACCCACATCTCTTGAGAACTCTTGCTACCAATCACACAAGAAATTGCAGATGAAGAAAGTGTTGCCGTAAGTAACAACATCAAAGCATGATCATGCATTTTCCACACTTTAAATTCATCTAATTCTAGTCTGGCAGATGAGTTCATGCAATTCGGACGGATATAGGACGGGTCCAAATATTGTAAACTCAAAAAGGAATGGGCCGGGATGGGGCTCTGTAATAAAAGACCGATTCAATTGTCCATTATATAAGATTAAATCTCCACCGTGTGTTTCTTAAACATTAGATCACTCTCTCTCCTCCGTTGTCATTCTGAGTCGATCCGCCTCTCTCGATTCCTCGCAGACTCAAACCTCCTGTCGCTCACCGCTTCAACTGCAGAGGTAAGCTCTCTGATAAATCTTCTAATTCACTCTTTATTTCTTTTTTCATCTGGGTAATTAACTAATTTCAGGCCAGATCCGGACGCCGCAGCCGCCTCGCGCCGTTTTCCAAAATCCTCTTTCACTTGGGTAAACAATTAAGACTTTTGATTCAGTTTTCATTATGCCCAATTTTGTATTTAAACCTAAAAACTTTTAAACTGATTTGGGGTTACTGAATAGGCATATCCCTGAATCAGAAGATACTCAGAAGGGAGAAGAAGAAGAAAGTCGTGGAATATCAAAAGCTTTTAGCTTTGTGAAGGTGTGCTTTTCCCAACTCACCTCTTGCTTTTGTTGCACCGAATTGGTAGATTTTGTTTGAATTGCGAAGAGGATAAAGTATTTTAGGGAAAGACTGAGTGAGATTGCAATTGAGAGACATAGGTTCGTTTAAAAAATAGAGAGATTGAACAGTCCGGGACCAGATCACCACCAATTGAAGGTGATTTGAGATCATGTAACATTTCCTCGCCCGAACCGTAGATTGCCGTCGCATAGAGCTGCGTTTCAGGAAACTAGTTTATCTCCTGCCAATTTTGTGCACCCACTTTTTATTCATGATGGTTGGTGCTTGCTTGCAACCCAATTTGGTGCTATAAAGTTTTGCGTTGTACAATCTGTTCATGCTTAAACTTCTTTCAATTTTTCAATTCCGTGTAAATCTTGCAAGTCAGATTCAGTGGAGACGAAGACCTCCCAACAAGTCAAGGTAAAAGGTAAAAACTTGTTTCTCCACTGTCATAAAAAATTGCATAAGGCTTCTGTTTCGGTATTTCATTATCATCTGTTCGGCAACACAACCACAACCATTGCTATTGTTTCAGTCGTGATCTGAACTACTGCAGTGCCATAACAGTGGATACCGCCATGACAGCCCACGAAGCCTCATCTTCATCCTCCTCCAAGTCAAAACTTTGGAACTACGACGTCTTCTTGAGCTTCAGAGGCGAAGACACGTGCAAGGGCTTCGCAGACCACCTCAATGCAGCATTAAAAGACGGGGGATGCCAGACTTTTATGGATGACAACGATCTTAAAGGAGGGAAAGAAATGAAAAGGGAACTGTTACGGGAAATCGAAGATTCGAGGGTCTCTATCATTGTATTCTCACAGGGGTATGCGCATTCGAGTTGGTGCCTGGATGAACTGGTGAAGATCATGGGGTGCAGATCCAAACTGGGGCGACATGTTTTGCCAATATTCTATCACGTTGATCCTTCGCATGTCAGGAAGCTGGAAGAAGATTTAACCAAAGCATTTCAGAAACATGAATTGGACATCAGTGAAGAAAAAGATGACCGGAAACGTGAATATGAAAGAGAAAGGGTTCAACAGTGGAGAAACGCTCTTATAGAAGCTGCAAACTTGTCCGGCTACCATGTTCAAATCAATGAGAATCGGTAATCATTCACCTGATTTTCAAGATTTAAGTTGTACTACTCTAACTAACATGCCTTATTAATACACCTTATCTATCGTATAAAACGTAAACCGTAATTGGAGTCTAATTAGTTTTATACATCAAAGAATGACTTTGTTTCTTTTGTCCAAGTTGATCACAAAATTACATACTAGCCAGTAGCTAGTTAATATATATATATATATATATGTCTATATGAAGCAAAGAAAATTGTTTAAATACTGATAGCATCTACTTATGTATCAATTTTCAGGCCTGAAGCAGAGCTTATTAGAGAAATTGTTGACTATGTTATTACGGGATGGCCTCCGAGCACAAACGAACTAAATGTGGCCAAGCACCTGGTTGGAATCAATTCTCAAGTTCAAGATATCATCAGTCATCTTTCAGATGGTGGATCAAATGACGTCGTCATGGTTGGAATTTGGGGGATGGGTGGATTGGGTAAAACAACAATTGCCAAAGCCATTTATAACCAAATTCATCATAAGTTTCAATTCAAAAGTTTCCTTGCTAACGTGAGGGAGACTACAATTAAACATGGTCTGGTTTATTTGCAAGAAACACTAGTTTCTGACGTCTTGAAACAGAACAAGTCTCAGATGATTTGTAGTGTTGGACGAGGTATCGGTCTGATAAAACAACAATTTCAACATAGAAGGATACTTGTCATCATAGATGACATCAATGAAGTGGAACAACTGAATGCAATAGCTGGAAATCATGATTGGTTTGGTCCAGGAAGCAGAATTATCATAACGACACGAGATGAACATTTACTAAAGCATGTGAAAGTGGACAAGATATATTTGGCCCAGAAATTGAATGAAGAAGAAGCTCTAGAGCTCTTTTGTAGGCATGCCTTTGGAAATAGTTGGCCTGACAAAGGATATCTTAAACTCTCAAAAAAGGTTGTTTCTTACTCTGGAAGTTTGCCACTAGCCCTTGAAGTTTTAGGTTCTGTTTTTGCTAGAAGATCCATAGCAGAGTGGAAAAGTCAACTGGAGAAATTGGAAAGAAAACCGGATAAAAAAATAATAAAACTGCTGAGAAGAAGCTTTGAAGGGCTAGATGATGCACATAAGGTTATATTCCTGGACATATCTTTTTTCTTTATTGGATGGGACAAGGACTATGTCATAAAAATATTAGGTGAACGTGTTGCAAAAGTAGGAATCAGTGTCCTCCGCAACCGGTGCCTTGTGACTGTCGAACACAACAAGTTGAATATGCATGATTTGCTTCGAGAAATGGCCAGAGCAATCATTTCTGAAAAATCCCCTGGTTACCCTGGAAAATGGAGTAGGTTGCGGGATCCTCGAGAGGTCACTGATGTACTGACAAATAAATCTGTAAGTACATTCCCGGTCGAACGCATAAGATTACCCAGCAACACTCTTTGGGATTATGTTTATGATTTTTTTGCCTTTTTAAAGTTTGGTGGCTAATACGAATGTACTTATCTCTGCTTTTCTGTCATGGTATACATTTTATATACAAGGATGATGGGCACAGCTGGGCGGTGCTGCAGGACCGAATCAGTAATTTACCTCAAGAAGTTCTTGTCCGTATAGTGTCACTCTTGCCGCTAAAGGAAGCAGCAGCCACTAGTATTCTTTCTAGGCGATGGCGCCATGTCTGGGCATTTACTACGACTCTCAGTTTTGACGCTGTTAACTTTGAAGTAGGCGATACTATGAACTGCTTCTTGGACCTCGAAGAACAAGTGAGAGACCGGGAAAGCCGCCTCTACGTCGAATGGGTCGATCATGTTCTGTACCAACATAGAGGCCAATGCATTGAACGTTTCCGGGTTTGCTTTTTTCTGCAACGCGACTTTGCAGGTTCCATTGCTAAATGGATCCATTTTGCAATGGAAAAGAGGGTTCAAATACTTGAGTTGGAGCTTTGGACAGACTCAATTGCTTTCCTTGATGATGACTACACATTTCCCCACAAACTACTATTGGGTCCGGAAAAGCAAAAGGGCCTGTTGTCTAACCTTCCAAGCCTACTCCCTTGTGGATACAGTATTGCTCCTTTCAAGTCCCTCAGAGTTGTTCGCTTTAAACATGTTGGTGTGACCAGCGATGCTGTTGAGTTCTTGTTGTCCAACTGTCCAGTTCTAGAAAGTTTGTCGCTGAGTTCTGCTAAAGATTTAGGCAAGCTAAGAGTGATAGGTCCCTCCATCGCATTGAAATATTTAGAGATAAAGTATTGCCTTGATCTCAGCTTCATTGAGATCTCTGGTGCAAACATTGTCTCCTTTATTTATTGTGGGCCGATAATAGATTTGAGTTTGAATAATGTGCCCCTGCTGGTTGAGGTATCCATTTACAAGTGGGGCACTTTTGCTGAATCCATTAGGCGTGCGTTCAGTCAACTCTCATGCCGTCTTTCTCATTTAGAGACCCTGAAGCTGGATATCAGGGGAGCGGTTAGCATACTTATCCCATGTTATTTGGTTGAGATCAAGTGTTGTCGTGTCCCTTACTCAGTTGTTGTTGGCTTTCAGGTCTACAATCAGAATCAAGCGTTTCCCGCGTTATCAAATCTAAAGCATTTGGAATTATTAGTGGATGCCGACTACTGTCTGTCCCTTGGTCGCTTAGCTTCTTTCATGAAGGCAGCTCCTGACTTGCGCAGCCTTGTTTTGGGGGTATGTATGCATTGTATGCCTTTGTTATTGATAGGTTACCAAATAAAAGTTCATATATGCAAGGATGTTTTTGTGCGTTCATATCCTCTCATCTCTGTTACCTGTATTCTCGAAGAACCAAAAGAATGAACAACGAGGTTTGTTTTGAATCTGGTTTTGTTTGCTTTCCTTGTTGCAGTTGGAATTTGGAACCTCCAACGAGGACATGGCAATACTAGAGGAAGTTTCCGAACAACCCCATCACTGCCTCAAGGTGGTAGAAATAGCAGGGTATCGGAATCACAAGTGTTGCGTAAGGCATGTCAGGTACTTGGTGAAGAATGCTGTTGCACTGGAGAAGATTGTTATAAATCCTGTCCGGTTTTGGTGTTGGCCTAAGGGATTGGAGGCCAATTACGGACTGGAGAACGAGGAAGCGAATGCAAGAGATCATGCCATCCAACACCTCAAGAAAAATGTGCCTGCTAGTGTAGAATTTGTGTGCCTGTAGGAGTGCAGCGCAGCAGTGCTTTTTGTGAAATATAGATTTGGTTAGATTAGATGTTAGGTTAGTTACTAACGGGGTTTGAAGCCACACTGCAGTACTTATATTATTAAATAATGTCTACAGTTTGTATTAGTGTCAACTATGAGCCTTTGACTTACTTTTGTTTACCCGGATCATAGGTCCGAACAAGATCAAACTTTTATGCCTGTCTTAATTAGGGATGAGCAACTCTTATGGCGGGCGGGTAGTTGCGGTTATTTATCTATAATCATTTATTCTTATACTGCATAACTGTTTACCCGTTGGGTAATTGCCTAAACGGTTATACCCATATCCATTTTTATAACAATTTATAATTGATTCATTGTTTGACTTAGACAATTCTTTTCTCGTAATCTCGTTGTAGAGAAGGGAAAGGATAGGTAGAGAAATCCAAACCATAGTTTGAGTTGAGTTCTATGATTAATATTTGGAGGCTACCATACATTAGAAAGCCTCACGCAATGATTTTTGTACACAAAGTTGCTCTTCTTAATTTGTCTTATTTTTAAAACTTTTATTGCTTTATGACTTGTTTGAAGTGTTTTTATAACCAATTCTTAGTAAAAATACAAGTGAATCTTAAGAAGTGCTTTTGGAACTCAAAACAGTTTTACCAAAAACACTTTTAGTCATTTTAATTTACAAGACAATTTTATGTAAAAGACACTTATGCTTATAAACATTTTTTGTTTAAAAGTGTATTTACGTAAACATGTTGATTTTTCAATTAAAATTTCAATTGCTTCATTGAGTGAACAGTTTTACACAAAACACTTTTTATGACTAGAAATACGTTTAATATTTTTCTGCCAAACACAGTAAGAAACGATCCAAATAGTTAGCAATGAACTATCGATGGTTCCGGATTCATGGGGTACCAAACGCAGTAAGAAACGATGCAAATAGTTAGCAATGAACTATGGATGGTTCTGGATTCATGGGGTTGAATCATTATTTATGAATGTGTGGGTGTGGGTATTGTGTTTGGCCCACGCATTGCCACGAGTTTATGATGTTTCGGGATTCAAGAAAGAGATGTGAGCCATGAGTATATCGTGTCTTTGCCCTCCTTGGGGTCATCTATGACGAGTCTTTACCCTCAACTATGAATTGAGATTTACTTCGGATTTATTTGTTCAAAGTATATAGATCAAGAGATCCGAACTACCTATTGGTTCATCTGAATAGTCCACTCACATAAATTCCAAAACTTGAACGTCCCGTATTTGTTTCTCTCTTGAATATGCGGATTTCAGACAAAAATCCGAAGTGGATTTCATTTCCCAACTACTGCACCTATTTGAAAAAGGAGCAGATCCAGAAAAAGGATGATCCAAAAAGAAAAACAGAAAGCCCAAATGTTAACACTAAATTTGGGCCCAAGAAAATGGCAGTCATGGGACCAGATCGAAATTTTAGCATTGACCCAGTTGTGGTGGAGTTTATGTCCCAACTTATATGCCTTCTCGTTCCAAGTAGGGTGATGTTATTGTTTTCCCAAAAAAAAAAAAAAAAAAGAAAAAAAAAAGTAGGGTGATGTTATTTTTTAAAAAAATTAACGAAGTTAAAAAAAAACTTTAATTTTAATGAAAAATGACAAATAAAGATGTAGTGAATAATATCAATAAAAGGTAAAAATATGATTTTTCGTTAAAAGTGAACAACGGGAGTGTTTTTCATTAAAAGTTATATATATATATATATATATATATTATTACAGGCGATATTCTATGTTAATTACATGAAATAAAAAGATTTTACTCGAAATGCAATAAGTCAAAGAGAAAAATCCTAATTATTAAGAGAATCCACAACTTGCACTACTGACCTTCTGTGTTGAATCTTTTCATTCAACCTTTTCGCCTTTTTTTCTTCTCATTTTGCAATGTTTCAAGGTGATTGAAATCGTTTACCTTTTACGTCACACTTTAAAAATCAACTCTTCAGAAAGATCAATTAAATTACAATGATTAACTATTTGATTAACGTTATCAAAATTTTAGTGTTTGATTAAAAAAATTATTAAATAACTCTTAGATGACTAAATAATTTTAAATTCGACTGTTTTGACAAGTTGATGTTTTATAGGTGACTTGGGAGAAATTTAGATACTCTTTTGAATGTAGCATTCGGAGCCGATTCATTGCATAATTTTGATCGTTCAAAAATGAAATACAGTGATATAGATTTGATTTTTACAAGCTGAATCACAAAATAAACTAATAAAGATCGTAAAATTTAAAATGAGCCGTTCGAATTACTCGTTACTTAAACTCGACTGCGAGATCATGAAATGATCTCGATTTCAAATTTTGATCACGCGTGCTGCACTCGTGAGTTAGGTCCCATGTCCTTAGACTAACTCCAATGGGGGGCCAAATGCTAAATTTCCCCCCAAATTACCCCCCAAAACATGCTCCAATGCAAGCCAAATTTTTAGGCTAAATGCCAAATAATTTTTTTGGGCCAAATTCCCCCCAACATTCCCCCCAGCAGCGAGTGGACTCGCTGGCCCAAAGGCCAATCTCGGCCCGCCTACGCGCCCCAAGCGCCTCACGCGGATGGTTTCATTTTGGTGCCGATAGGGATGGGTCCCATGTCGGGATCTGTCTGCTGGTGCCAGCGAGTCCCAACGGCTAGTTGGCCAATCCAACGGCTAGCCCAAATGGATCCAACGGTTGTTTTGGTTTAAATTCAAATTTTATTTTTTTAAATATGTTATTTTAAAATACATTGAATCCAACGGCTGAGATCGAATATAATCAAATCTAACGGTAAAAAAAAAGATCTAACGGTCCAAATTAAAATCCAACGGCTAAAATAATTTTAAAAAATTATTTAATTGAAAATTTAGTGATTTTTCAATATTTATCGGAATTTAAATTTTTTTAGATAAAAATGTTCATAAAATTAATTTACGATAGTCTACATATTTATTTTTTTAAAAAAAATTAATTTAAGATAAAAAATAGCCTATGTTCTATTCTTTAATAATCCCGGGCTAAAATTTTTAGGCCAGAACCATTGGAGCAGAAAAGTTGTTTCTGGGCTAAAAGCTAAATTTTCCAGGCTAGAATATTTGGCATTTAGCCCATGCATTGGAGATGGTCTTAGGATGGGCGAACCGAACAATGAAGGATGATGTTTCATGGGATAATAATCAGTAATTTACCAGATTACCATCAATAATTTACAAAAAGACAAAAAGGCACAACATCTTCTGACAGACACACGCCGGTACCGTGTGGGTTTCACAAAAACCAGAACAGACCACTCCAAACTTGCCAGCTGCCGCGTACAAGAATAATATCGCTTGGTTCGAGGCAACGGATGAGAAATTTTTTAAGAGTTTTAACGAAAAGCCCGCGGTACTGTTCACTTTAACGAAAAATCACATTTTTACACTAAAAAGTCAAACCAAATACTATTCACTTTACCCTTTATTTTATCTTTATCGTTAAAACTCAAAGTTTTCAAACCATTTTCATTACTTTTTCTAAATTTTTTTGGGTGTTAGGAATACGGTCCGTTACAACTGTAGTAATATAATTGGCTAGAAATTTGACGGAAAAAAATTTCAGTTGCTGAGAACACGGATGCTCTAAGTGTCGTAATACTGGATTGTGTTCCTGACACACCGAAAAATCTCTGACAACAGATGGGGAGATACGCTAGGCCACGTCACCTCATCGGATGCCACTAAAATACGAGATGAGATCTTCTGCACCTAAAATACGCCTTCCCTCCGACTAATATTTAGTTCACACCCTCTCTCTCTCCCCTCAACCACTTCAAGCTATGAATTTCTGGTACTCTCTAACTTTGAAAGTTTCTTTTTTCCGTTTGATCTATTTAATTTGTCAGAATATTAGTGCTTTAGTCAATAATTAATGAGTTTTTAGTTATTTAGTTATTTAGTTATGTTCTTGTGCGTTAACGTGGATTGGAAATGTTGTATTTAGCAGAATTTCAATGGGATTTCTTAAATTTGATTAGTAATTGAAATGGTTTACTCAAATTAGCTGTTCATATCTATTTCCAACCCTAATATGTGATTTTTTTGAATAAATTTTGATGCTTTGATCTTGTTGGAGTGATTTATACTCGTGGTTGGACTGCAATTGCAAATTTTTTGAAGTAAAAGTCATAAGGGTTTGTGAAAGTTTGAAAATTTGATATGGTCTCGACTGAGAGGAGGATCATTTTGTGCGGAAAGATCGAAAATGGGCTTCTATCCCTTTCGATTTTCATCAAATGTTTCGTCTTTAGATGGTGTTCGTGTTAAGCCACATATGGCTGATTGCTTATTCTTCTTCTTTTGGTGCAGTTTTACTGTAATTTGGTGAATGAACAATGAGGGCAGTGGTTACTAGGATGGAGTCCGCGTTGCTTGGAATTATTCTTACCTCTTTTGTTGTGTTGAGCTTTTTGATGAATGGGAATGCAGCGGGAATCACGAGTACTTTCATCCGATCTGAGTATCCATCGGTTGATATGCCTCTGGACCATAAAGTATTTGCGGTGCCAAAGGGTTACAATGCTCCACAACAAGTGAGAATCCGTAGCTATTTTGATATTGATGTAGAAAAATAGTAGTTTTTCATAGTTCGGGATGTGGAAAGTTACGGTTCCTGATTTCTTCCAACAGTTTGATTAACTCAAAAGTGCTACGTTTAATACGAATAGGATGAAAACCCGTTATCAGTATTGATGTTTTGGGTTTTGATGTTCGTATACACTTCAAACATTCATTGCAGGTGCATATCACCCAGGGTGACTATGATGGAAAGGCTGTAATCATCTCATGGGTTACTGCTGACGAACCAGGGGATGGTAAAGTGCAGTATGGTACCTCAGAGAAAAAATACGAGTTTTCTGCTAAGGGGGTCATGACAAACTACACCTTCTACCGGTATAAGTCTGGCTACATCCATCACTGTCTTGTTGATGGCCTAGAGGTAACCATGATTACTTTGTGAAGTACACTAGTAGTAGCATATGTGGTGCGATTTTCACTCTCCGGGTTTGCATATCACGAAAAGTTTGTGAATTGGTGTGTTCAAGTTTCCCAAATATGAGAACTTGTTCGTTCTCTTGTTTATAGCTTCACTAAACCATCAATTATTTCTTCTTTTTTTCAGTATGACACAAAGTACTATTACAAAATTGGAAATGGTGATTCATCTCGAGAATTTTGGTTTACAACACCTCCAAAGATCGATCCAAATTCTCATTACACATTTGGGATCATAGGTGAGTTGTTTTCTCTCTGCAAAGGGTCCGATAACAGTTAGTTTCTCTATGCCGTGACCACAGCCTGATATACTTGTATCCTAGGATTCTCATCACTCTGTATAAAATGATGTTGAATTTTGTAGTTTCTCCTAATAAATCATTATCTGTATGTTGCAGGAGATTTGGGTCAGACATTTAACTCTCTGTCAACTCTTGAGCACTATATGAAGAGTGCAGGACAGGCTGTTTTATTCGTCGGAGATCTTTCCTATGCTGATAGATATGAGTATAATGACATGGGTTTACGGTGGGACACATGGGCTCGATTCATCGAGCAAAGTACTGCATATCAGTCATGGATGTGGACTGCTGGCAATCATGAAATTGATTACTTGACTTTTATGGTAAAGCATCAAGCATAGCTTTACAGAACTGTCTCAGTTACTTTTATCCCTACAAGTCTTTTATTTTTATTTTTATTATTCAGCGACCATATAACTGTATGCGATGAAAATATATCCACAACATATAAAGGTTGTATATGATTTGTTGCGTTCCGAAACTTATATCATGTTAACAGTGCAACCTAAAAATTGTTACTTTATCTAACTGTTAGTTTTGTACGTATTCTAGGTAGAAGATACTCCGTTCAAGAACTATCTTCAGCGGTATGCTACTCCGTATTTGGCCTCTGGTAGTAGCGACCCTCTTTGGTATGCCATCAGACGTGCATCAGCGCACATAATCGTGTTGTCCAATTACTCTCCATTTGGTAATTGTACATTCCTACGCTTGCAAATATGTGAACACTCTATGTTTTGCCGGTATACCTTACATCAATTATTAACTTTGTCACCAGTGAAGTACACGCCTCAATGGATGTGGCTAGCAGCAGAACTGAAAAGGGTTGACAGGGAAAAGACACCTTGGCTCATAGTCCTTATGCATGTTCCGATGTACAATAGTAATGAGGCTCATTACATGGAAGGTGAAAGCATGCGAGCAGTGTTTGAGAGCTGGTTCGTTCAATACAAAGTTGATGTGGTGTTTGCTGGCCACGTCCATGCTTATGAGAGATCAGTATGATTCTTCGCCTTTTATGTTTTTCTATCGTATCCTTTTATATGATTTGTTGTTGTTGATACGGCATTCAACATTGGAGTAGAATCTTATAATTCCATTCATCTTCGTGCACAAACTGTCTGTTACTCTGCATGGAGGTCGATTGAAGTTTGTAATACCTTAACGGACATTGCGCTTTATTCATACATATTGTGCCAGTTATAAATTTCATCGCAAGATTGAGATTCATGTTCTTCTTTCCCATTTAATTTCAGTATCGCTTCTCCAATATACAATACAACGTAACAAGTGGTAACCAGTACCCCGTACCAGACAAATCAGCTCCTGTGTACATAACTGTTGGAGATGGAGGGAACCAAGAAGGACTTGCTGGACGGTAGGAACTTTAGTCTGGCTTGTTCATTACGATTTTTGTTTCTTTGATAAAAGGTCGGTCGAAATGCATGACTAACACATGTTCGATGGTTTCTGTAGGTTTAGAGATCCACAACCAGATTATTCTGCATTCCGAGAAGCAAGCTACGGGCATTCCACGCTTGAGCTGATAAACAGGACACACGCACTCTACCATTGGAACCGCAATGATGATGGGAAGAAAACCGCAATGGATGCATTCGTATTACACAATCAATACTGGTGAGTATGTTAGAGTATATGATTAAGTCATTAGGATTGTGACATGTGTCAATGTGTGAAAGGCTAGAATACAAGAGTTGGGTAGTTAGTTAGACAAAGCTGTATGGATTTAGAAGATAAGCATAAATGTTACTAAATCTTACAGAAGATATTATATGTACTGTGAAACAATCAGATTCATTAAGAAAAATATATGAGAAACAATTATCTTCTTCGATAAGTCTCTCTCTCTCTCTCTCTCTTTCTCTCTCTCTCTCTCTAGCTTCTGTGATCTTCTTCCTTCTTCTGGGTTTCTTTAACCTTTTCTGTATAATACTAGAGAATACTGCAGTATGGTTAACATGGTATCAATCGCTCGAATTGCTTAGATAGCTTCTTCGGTTCTGGTTTCTTTTACTTCCGCTTCGTCTCGTATCTCTTGGTGATTTCTCTGTGATTTTCTGGGCATCTCCTTTCACCCAAAGTTCTTCGATTTGGTTGGGTTTTTCTTGCCTACCAAGTGTTTGTTTTTATTCCTCAGAGAGAATTCTTCACAATGGTTACTGCTTCTCAACTGCAGATTTTGCAGTCTTCGATTACTGGGTTAATTTCCTCTGTGTCATCATCTGTATCGGTTAAGTTGGATGATTCCAACTATCTTCAATGGCATTTTCAGATGCAATTAATGCTTGAAGGGTATGGTATAATGGGTTTTATTGATGGCTCGACATGCTGTCCTCCTCAATATTCGTCTCCTTCCTCGAGTGATTCTGACGTTTCATCTGGTGGTACTGTTTCAAGAAAGGAGTCAGATGATTACAAAGTATGGAAAATGCATGATAGGGCACTTATGCAACTTATTACTGCAACGCTGTCATCTGTTGCCATTTCTTGTGTGATTGGGAGTACTAGTGCGAGAGATTTGTGGGTTCGTCTTCAAGAACGCTTTTCTACGGTTAGCAAAACTTCCATTTTTCAACTCAAGTCTGATCTTCAGACTATCAAGAAAGGAGCAGATTCTGTCACTCAATATCTTCAACGAATCAAAGAAGCAAGGGACTATCTTGCGGCTGCAGGGGTTAATTTTGATGATGAGGACATTGTTATCTTGGCTTTGAATGGTTTGTCTGCAGAGTATAACACATTTCGTTGTGTAATTCGTGGTAGAGAGAATGTGATTTCTCTTAAAGAATTCAGGGCTCAATTGCTTGCAGAGGAAGCAATTATTGAGAATAGTCAAAGCCTACAGTTTTCTACTGCATTGTTTGCCAAGAATCAAGGTCCTAATTCTGGGGCAGGGTATTCTGAATCTCAAAGAGACTTTGCTTCTGGATTTCAGCCTTCAAATGGGTTTCATGGGAACTCTGGTCAATCTCATGTCTTTAATGGAGGTCACAAATCTAAATATAAGGGCAAAGGCAAAGCTGGGAATTTTCAGGGTCAGAAATATTATAACAATCAGGGACAACGGTATTTCAATCCAAAACCTGTTGTTCATGATTTTACTCCTGGAATTCTTGGTCATCCTTCTCAGCCTCATAATGGTTCATCTTCATCCATTATCATATGTCAAATATGTTCTCAACAAGGACATAGTGCTGCTGCTTGTGTGTACAGAAATACTGACCCATCTGAGTCTTTTGAGAAATGTCAAATATGTGATCGAAGTAATCACAGTGCAAAAACTTGCTTTTATAGGAATAAGAATCGATCCCCACCTCACAAATGACTGCTATGCAAGCTTCTTTCCCTGGATACATTCAGCATCCATATATGTCACCTATGCAGCATCCATATATGTCACCTATGCAGCATCCCAACATGACCTCTATAATGTCTTCTAATGCATATACTCCTGCCTCTATGCATGCTTCCACTTCTCATGCTCCTACCATATCCAATTCTGCCTCTCCACAAGTTTGGTTGACAGATTCTGGTGCAACCAATCACATGACAAACGACCTCAGCAATTTGTCACTTGCCTATCCATATCCAAGTAATGAGACTGTTCAAACAGCAAATGGGGAAGGTTTGCAAGTTTCTCATGTTGGGAACTCTCTAATTCGGCCATCATCACAATCTATCAGATTAAATTCTGTTCTTTACATTCCCAAATTGTCTCATAATCTGCTGTCTGTTCATAGAATATGCCTTGACAACAATTGTTGGCTAATATTCGATGCTTATTGTTTTTGGATTCAGGACAAAACCACAGGGAGAATCTTGTATAAAGGGCTCTGCAACAATGGACTGTATCCAATTCCTTCATTTTCTGGTCTACCATCAGGTTCTTCATCTCACTTCCAAGCCATTCAACCCTTTGCTCTTCTTGGACATACTGTGAATTCAACCTTATGGCATTGCAGACTAGGTCATCCCTCCAATCCCATTGTCTCTCTTATACTTCGAAAGTCAAATGTTGCTGTTAAAACTGATGTATCACCCATTGTGTGTCAGAGTTGTTTAGAAGGGAAATTTAGTAAACTTCCTTTTTCTCATGCTTCTGCAAAATCTGTAATACCCTTTGAAATTGTGCATAGTGACTTGTGGGGACCTGCACCTAGTGTATCTGTGGATGGTTTCAAATACTATGTCCTCTTTGTTGATGAGTGTACCAGATTTTGTTGGATATTTCCTTTAATCAATAAATCTGATCTTTGTTCTGTGTTTGTTAAATTCTATCAGTTTGTCCTTACTCAATTCTCAGCAAGAATTAAGATACTACAGAGTGATGGGGGGGTGAATATATTAGTAAACCCATGCAGTCTTTTCTTGCACAACATGGCATTTCTCATCATAAATCTTGTCCTTATACCCCTGAACAGAACGGTTTGGCTGAAAGAAAACACAAACATGTAGTTCAAACAGCCCTTACTTTGTTACAAAATGCACATTTGCCCTCTAAATTTTGGTCCTTTGCATGCCAAACTGCCATCTATTTGATCAATCGAATGCCATCTTCCATTCTTCAAAATCAATCACCTTTTGAACTATTATACTCTGCTATTCCTGAAATTCAGCATCTAAGGGTTTTTGGCTGTGCTTGCTTTCCACTTTTACAACCTTATAACAGCAACAAATTACAACCTAAATCTGCCAAATGTATCTTTTTGGGATATGCTTCCAACTATAAAGGTTATATATGCTTTGAAATCAACCTTGGAAAGATGTATATATCACGACATGTCATTTTTAATGAACTTGACTTCCCTTACAGTACCTTGAGTCCTAAGTCACAGTGTTCACGGTCTCAATGTGCAAGGCCTGATGGTAATTCAACAACTCTTCCTATTGTAATGCCTACCTTACAAAATGTCCTTGTTTCCCCACCCATGCCTTCTACATCTCCAACACCGGTTTCTTCACCATCTATATCTCCTCAACCATCACCGTCACCTCAGTTCATTGCTGCCCAAGATTCTCCAGCTCATGTGGTTCCTGAATATAGCTCTGACAGTGTACAAGTAGCCCTTGATATACCACAATTGAATTTACATCCCATGCAAACTCGTTCCAAGAGTGGAATTGTGAAGAAAAAGGTGTATCTTGCTGCTGCAAACATCTCCACAGTGGTTGATTTGACTACCATTGAACCTGCCACATATAAATCTGCACTGAAGGTTCCAGTATGGTTCAATGCAATGAAGGAGGAGCTCAATGCTCTTTATTCACAGAAAACATGGAGTTTGGTTGATCTTCCACCTAACAAGAATTTAGTTGGGTGTAAATGGATTTTTAAAGTGAAGAGAAATGCTGATGGGAGTATTGCTAGACACAAGGCTCGCTTGGTCGCCAAAGAATTCAGTCAGGAAGAAGGTTTGGACTATGGTGAGACATTTAGTCCGGTTGTTAAACCAACAACTGTGAGACTTATACTTGCTCTTGCTGCTCATTATAATTGGCCCTTGAGACAACTCGATGTGAAGAATGCCTTTCTTCATGGCATTTTAAATGAGGAGGTTTATATGTCCCAACCTCCAGGCTTTGAGGATTCTCAGTACCCATATCTGGTGTGCAGATTACATAAGTCCTTATATGGACTTAAACAAGCACCAAGGGCTTGGAATGACAGGTTTACTCAATTCTTACCACTGCTTGGGTTCAAAAATACTCAGTCCGATTCTTCATTATTTGTCAAACCTGTTGATGGTGCTATTGTGGTTCTCCTCTTATATGTGGACGATATCATAGTGACTGGGAATGCTTCCTCAGCGATTCAACAGGTTATTACAGAGTTAACAAAAGAATTTGACCTTAAGGATCTTGGTCCCTTACATTTCTTCTTGGGAATTCAAATTTCTAGAACTGCTCGAGGACTGTTTTTGTCCCAAGAAAAGTATATTACAGACTTGTTGAAGAAGACTGATATGACAGATGCCAAACCTGCAGCCACACCGTGTCTGCCCTACAGTCGATTACTCAAAGATGATGGTCAGCCTTTCAATAATCCTGCCCTTTATCGAAGTGTGGTTGGAGCCTTGCAATATCTTGTGTTCACTCGACCTGATATTGCTTTCTCTGTGCATCAGGTTAGTCAGTTTATGCAAGCTCCAATGCTAGCTCATTTCACTGCAGTTAAACGGATATTGAGGTATCTCAAAGGGTCTTTGTCCAAAGGGATGACTTATAGTAAGGGAGAGTTACTTCTTAAAGCCTTTAGTGATGCTGACTGGGCTGGGGACCCCAATGATAGACGTTCAACTACAGGTTTGGTTGTTTTTCTGGGCAACAACCCAATCTCCTGGTCCTCCAAAAAGCAGCAAACCGTCTCCCGTTCATCTACTGAGGCCGAATATAGAGCCTTATCTACAACATCAGCTGAATTAGACTGGATTCAACAATTGCTTACCTTCATGCAGATACAACCTTCTGATCCCCCAATATTATTTTGTGATAATATGTCTGCTATAGCACTCTCTTTTAATCCGGTTAATCATCAGCGCACAAAACACATTGAAGTAGATGTCCATTTCGTGCGTGAAAGGGTTGCAAGTAAGAAGCTACTGGTACAATTTGTCTCTTCATCAGAACAGTTTGCAGACATCTTAACTAAAGGCCTCAGTACACCTCTCTTTAACACACATTGCAGCAATCTCATGCTTGGAATATCCCAACATGAGCTTGAGGGGGGATGTTAGAGTATATGATTAAGTCATTAGGATTGTGACATGTGTCAATGTGTGAAAGGCTAGAATACAAGAGTTGGGTAGTTAGTTAGACAAAGCTGTATGGATTTAGAAGATAAGCATAAATGTTACTAAATCTTACAGAAGATATTATATGTACTGTGAAACAATCAGATTCATTAAGAAAAATATATGAGAAACAATTATCTTCTTCGATAAGTCTCTCTCTCTCTCTTTCTCTCTCTTTCTCTCTAGCTTCTGTGATCTTCTTCCTTCTTCTGGGTTTCTTTAACCTTTTCTGTATAATACTAGAGAATACTGCAGTATGGTTAACAGAGTAGAGCCATACCATTCAGTTTCTGGTACCAAAGCAACGAGCGATTCACTTTCTGGTAACGTAAACCAGTATACGCGTTTGATATGATTGAATTTTGGTAATGCATGGGTGCTACGAAAACTGGAGAAGCGTAATGTTAGGAAGATAATGATGGACGAAATTGCTACGTATTGATAGAAACCGATCACGTCTGTCGGGTGTTTTGCTTGAGAAATCTCAATGAAGAATGCAGAGTTGCTTGGAAATTGAAACATTGGATTGGCTTGTATCGAGACCTCTACGTAAAATAAGCAATATGATCCCTTGTCTCTTGTTCATGGTATTGGATTTTTAGTTTTTTTTTACGACTATTTCGAATGTTCATTCGGATTACCAGTTTCGCCTTTTGTTTTTATCCAACAATGTTGTTTGATGATCGGAACCATCAAGACATTTTAACCTTCTTCTGGCCACCATCGTGTAATTCACACAACTGCTGGATCATCTCGTGATGGTCTATCATTCTTCAAGTTGTAGATGCTATTTATGGTTTTTTAATTAGGATTCTTTTGATATAAGTCTTTGAAATTCTACCTTATATAAAATTTTGAATATGAGACGCTATAAGTTAAAGAAAAAACTTAGGACCTGTTTGGTATCCTATCTAAATATTTTCATTATTTTTCAAAACATTTCTTAAGAATATTTCTTGAAAACAAAAAAAATTTGGTATGAGATTTAAAAATTTTGAATCTTAAAATATAAACTGGACAAAGAGATTCAAAGATAGGGAGAAATAAGAGAGAGGATAAAAGAAAGTAAGATATGATCGGAGTAAAGAGAAACAAGAGAGATGATCAGATGAAATAGAGATGAGGAGAGAGAAAGAACAAAGAGAATGAAGTGTGGATTGAAGGAGAGACAAAGAAGAAAAAGGAGAGAAAGGCTCGGCGAGTTGAACGCTGAGTTGTTTATGATTGGATATTCACAAGTGAGTTTCAGAGTTCGCCATTCTGACGGTCGAACCACCTTTACCGTCAAGACATATATTTGTTTCGAGTACTTGTGCCCTTATACATTGAAGTCGATTCGGCGTGCTTATACCTTTACGAATATAATCACTGTGACCGAATCTGGCGTCGACGATTAGTGAACTTCGCAAAATTAGCAGCCTTGTCTTTAGGCTCTAGAACCCGAAGGTCGAGAATCGTTTCTTCCTCGGGCGTAGTCGCAAGATCAAGAAGTCAGCAGCGCGCTCAAAGCCACATCTGCATATTTTACTCACCGGCTGAGTTTGGCCGTCGAGTTGGCATGTCTCGCACACAACCGAATGACGTAGTTAGCTTAATAGTTAGTCGGCCTGCGCGCCACTTAAAGCTTGGTAGTTTTTAGGGTCAACGAAATCGTTTACCTTTTACGTCACACTTTAAAAATCAACTCTTCAAAAAGATCAATTAAATTACAATTATTAACTATTTGATTAACGTTGTCAAAATTTTAGTGTTTGATTAAAAAAATTATTAAATAACTCTTAGATGACTAAATAATTTTAAATTCGACTGTTTGACAAGTTGATGTTTTATATGTGATTTAGGAGAACCACTGCATAATTTGGATCTTTCAAAAGAGAAGTACAAAGATCTAGATTTGATTTGTATGAGCTGAACAGCCAAATAAACTAATAAAAACCGTAAAATTTGAAATGAGTCGTCCAAATTACCCATTCATTAGACTCGAGAGAGAGACACGGAAGGGATCTCGATTTCCGATTTTGATCACGCGTGCTGCACTTGTGAGTAAGGCCCCATGTCCTTTGGATGGGCGAATCGAGCGACGAGGGATGCTGTTTCATGAGATAATAATCAGTAATTTACCAGATTACCATCAATAATTTACAAAAAGACAAAAAGGTACAACATCTTCTGACAGACACTCTCCGGTACCTTGTGGGTTTCACAAAAACCTGAACAGACCACTCCAAACTCGTCAGCTACCGGGCACAAGAATTTTATCGCTTGGTTCGAGGCAACGGATGAGAAATGTTTTTAGGATATGAGAAACACGATACGGTACATTAACTGTCGTAAGATAAATGGTTTAAAATTCCAAAAAATACCGGTGCACTAAGGTTTGTAATACTGAATTATGTTCCTGACACATCGAAAAATCTCTGACAATGGATGTGGACGTGGGGAGATATAGTTTCCTCTAACCTACGCTAAGCAAGGCCACGTCCGCTCATCGGATGCCACTAAAATACGCCTTCCCCTCGGACTAATATTTAGTTCACACCCCCTCTCTCCCCTCAACCACTTCAAGCTATGAATTTCTGGTACTCTCTAGCTTTGATCTATTTAATTTGTCAGAATATTAGTGCTAATTAGTCAATAATTAATGAGTTTTTAGTTATTTAGTTATGTTCTTGTGCGTTAACGTGGATTGGAAATGTTGTATTTAGCAGAATTTCAATGGGATTTGTTAAATTTGATTAGTAATTGTAATGGTTTACTCAAATCAGGTGTTCATATCTATTTCTAACCCTAATATGTGATTTTTCGAATGAATTTTGATGCTTTGATCTTGTTGGAGTGATTTGTGCTCGTAGTTGGACCGCAATTGCAAATTTTTTGAAGTAGAAGTCAAAAGGGTTTGTGAAAGTTTGAAAATTTGATATGGCCTCGACTGGGAGGAGGATCATTTTCCGCGGAAAGAGCGAAAATGGGCTTCTATCCCTTTCGATTTTCATCAAATGTTTCGTCTTTAGCTGGTGTTCGTGTTAATCCAACTCTCTCGCAGATGGCTGATTGCTTATTCTTCTTCTTTTGGTGCAGTTAGTTTTACTGTAATTTGCTGAATGTACAATGAGGGCAGTAGTTACTAGGATGGAGTCCGCGTTGCTTGGAATTATTCTTACCTCTTTTGTTGTGTTGAGCTTTTTGATGAATGGGAATGCAGCGGGAATCACGAGTACTTTCATCCGATCTGAATATCCATCGGTTGATATGCCTCTGGACCATAAAGTATTTGCCGTGCCAAAGGGTTACAATGCTCCACAACAAGTGAGAATCCGTAGCTATTTTGATATTGATGTAGAAAAATAGTAGTTTTTCATAATTCGGGATGTGGAAAGTTACGGTTCCTGATTTCTTCCAACAGTTTTGATTAACTCAAAAGTGAAACGTTTAATACGAATAGGAAGAAAATCCGTTATCAGTATTGATGTTTTGAGTTTTGATGTTCGTATACACTTCAAACATTCATTGCAGGTGCATATCACCCAGGGTGACTATGATGGAAAGGCTGTAATCATCTCATGGGTTACTGCCGACGAACCAGGGGATGGTAAAGTGCAGTATGGTACCTCAGGGAAAAATTACGAGTTTTCTGCTAAGGGGGTCATGACAAACTACACCTTCTACCAGTATAAGTCTGGCTACATCCATCACTGTCTTGTTGATGGCCTAGAGGTAACCATGATTACTTTGTGAAGTACACTAGTAGTAGCATATGCGGTGTGATTTTCACTCTTCGGGTTTGCCTATCACGAAAAGCTTGTGATAATGATGTCGTCTCAGTCAACAATGTAAACTTAAAGTTATATATCGACTCTGTGAATTGGTGTGTCCAAGTTTCCCAAATATGAGAACTTGGTCATTCTCTTGCTTATAGTTTCACTAAACCATCAACTATTTCTTTTCTTTTTTTTTCAGTATGACACAAAGTACTATTACAAAATTGGAAATGGTGATTCATCTCGAGAATTTTGGTTTACAACACCTCCAAAGATCGATCCAAATTCTCATTACACATTTGGGATCATAGGTGAGTTGTTTTCTCTCTGCAAAGGGTCCGATAACAGTTAGTTTCTCTATGCCGTGACCACAGCCTGATACGCTTGTATCCTAGGATGCTCATCACTCTGTGTATAGAATGATGTTGAATTTTGTAGTTTCTCCTAATAAATCATTATCTGTACGTTGCAGGAGATTTGGGTCAGACATTTAACTCTCTGTCAACTCTTGAGCACTATATGAAGAGTGCAGGACAGGCTGTTTTATTCGTCGGAGATCTTTCCTATGCTGATAGATATGAGTATAATGATGTGGGTTTACGGTGGGACACATGGGCTCGATTCGTTGAGCAAAGTACTGCATATCAGTCATGGATGTGGTCTGCGGGAAATCATGAAATTGATTACATGCCTTATATGGTAAAGCATCAAGCATAGCTTTACAGAACTGTCTCACTTACTTTTATCCCTTTTAAGTCTTTTTTTTTTAGTTATTCAGCGACCCTAGAACTGTATGCGATGAAAATATATCCACAACATATAAAGGTTACATAATTTGTTGTGTTCCGAAATTTATATCACGTTAACAGTGCAACCTAAAAATTGTTGCTTTATCTAACTATTAGTTTTGTACAAATTCTAGGGAGAAGTTACTCCGTTCAAGAACTATCTTCAGCGGCATGCTACTCCGTATTTGGCCTCTAGTAGTAGCAACCCTCTTTGGTATGCCATCAGACGCGCATCAGCTCACATAATCGTGTTGTCCAGTTACTCTCCATTTGGTAATTGTACATTCCTACGCTTGCAAATATGTGAACAGACTCTCTGTGTTGGCGGTATACCTTACATCAATTGTTAACTTTGTCACCAGTGAAGTACACGCCTCAATGGATGTGGCTAGCAGCAGAGTTGAAAAGGGTTGATAGGGAAAAGACACCTTGGCTCATAGTCCTTATGCATGTTCCGATATACAATAGTAATGAGGCTCATTACATGGAAGGTGAAAGCATGCGAGCAGTGTTTGAGAGTTGGTTCGTTCAATACAAAGTTGATGTGGTGTTTGCTGGCCACGTCCATGCTTATGAGAGATCGGTATGATTCTTCGCCTTTTGTTTTTCTATCGTATCCTTTTATATGATATGTTGTTGTTGATGCGGCATTCAACATTGGAGTAGAATCTTATAATTCCATTCATCTTCGTGCACAAACTGTCTGTTACTCTAGCATGGAGGTCCATTGAAGTTTGTAATACTTCAACGGACATTGCGCTTTATTCATACATATTGTGCCAGTTCATCTTATAAATTTCATCGCTAGATTGAGATTCATGTTTTTCTTTCCCATTTAATTTCAGTATCGTTTCTCCAATATACAATACAACGTAACAAGTGGTTACCAGTACCCCGTACCAGACAAATCAGCTCCTGTATACATAACTGTTGGAGATGGAGGGAACCAAGAAGGACTGGCTGGACGGTAGGAACTTTAGTCTAGCTTTTTTATTACGATTTTTGTTTCTTTAATAAAAGGTCCATCGGAATGCATGACTAACACATGTTCCATGGTTTCTGTAGGTTTAGAGATCCACAACCAGCTTATTCTGCATTCCGAGAAGCAAGCTACGGGCATTCCACGCTTGAGCTGATAAACAGGACACACGCACTCTACCATTGGAACCGCAATGATGATGGGAAGAAAACCGCAATGGATGCATTCGTATTACACAACCAATACTGGTGAGTAGAGCCATACCATTCAGTTTCTGGTACCAAAGCAACGAGCGATTCACTTTCTGGTAACGTAAACCAGTATACGCGTTTGATAGGATTGAATTTTGGTAATGCAGGGGTGCGAATCACGGGAGGCGAAAACTGGAGAAGCATAATGTTAGGAAGATAATGATGGACGAAATTGCTACGTATTGATAGAAACCGATCACGTCTGTGGGGTGTTTTGCTTGAGAAGTCTCAATGAAGAATGCAGGCTTGCTTGGAAATTGAAACATTGGATAGCTTGTATCGAGACCTCTACGTAAAATAAGCAATATGATCCCTTGTCTCTTGTTCATGGTATTGGATTTTTAGTTTTGTTTTACGACTATTTCGAATGTTCATTCGGATTACCAGTTTTGAATGTTGTTTGATGATCGGAATCATCAAGACATTTTAACCTTTGTTCTGGTCACCATCGTGTAATTCACACAACTGTTGGATCATCCCGTGATGGTCTGTCATTCTTCAAGTTGGGGATGCCATTTATGTTTTTTTTAATTATACGCGATACTCTACCGTAAATAAAAATTTGAATACGAGACGCAATAAGTTGAAGAAAAATCTTACTTACGCCACTAAGCTTATCGGTTGAATTTTTTCATTCTACCTTTTCATCTTTTTATTTTCTTTTCGATCTTGCAATATTGCAAGTAATTCTCTACCATAGTTGTGGTGATGAGTATTGACCTTGCACTATAACGTGATTTGAATCCTGTTGACTCCTTAATATAACATAATCTAACAAATTTATCGTTTAACAAAAAATATACAAGAAATCATTTACTTGTTAAGTCACATTTTAAAAACCAACTCTTTAAATTAATCAAATAAGAAATCATTTAATCGTTGGATTAACATTGTCAAAAATTTTAGTGCTTAATTGAAAACATAATGCGTGTAATTTATTGAACATCCGTTAAACGAACAAATAACGATAAATTTGACTAACTTTTGGTCATCTTGAATTTCCTTGAATTTCTCTTCCTTCTGGTGAGAGTCTCCCTCTTCTTTGAGAGCTTTCTCGCCGGGCCGTGTGCGACTGTGCAACTTTCTCCGATCTCCTCTTTGAGCCGCCGGCGGCAGACCCTTGCTCCTTTTCTCCCTTCTTTTCCTCGGAGGGCACACTACCTCCTATTTGTACGATCACGATTAAATCACATCAATATTTTATATTTCTATTATTTTTATCTTATTATCTCTATAAAAAAAAATAATATAAAATGTTGCACCTCCCTTTTCCCCTGCCCTCTTGCTGGTTTGACCCTTTTCACCACCCTCTGGTTTCGTTGCCCAGATGCCCCGGTTTCACTCCATCCTTCCCTCCACCTCCATGATTTCGAACAATCCGTTCCCTTTCCATTCCCATTGCCTCGTCTCCCCATTGATCCCGCAATCCGATTCTGCATGCAGTAGTCAACACCGCCATTTTTTTTGATTTACGAGGAAGGTGGGTGGCTGGGGTCTTTCCCACGGCGGCGTCGGCGTTGGCGGATGGAAGTTGTTAGGGTTTCTTTGGGGTTTTCTTTTGTCGTGGGCTCACAACTTTCAGCTGGTTTGTAACTCGGGATCCATAACCGATTTCGAGCACGTTGATCATATGCGCTGCACTGAGTTAGGTCCCCCATGTCCTTTGGATGTCAGAATCCAGCGGTGATGGACCATGTTTCATCGGATAGTAATCAGAACTGACCAGTCCCAGCTCGCCAGCTGCGCACCAAGATATCGCTTGCAGTAGCCAACCCAGATGAGGATAATGGTTTCCTCTAACCTACGCTGCGCCACGACAACTCATACGCCTTCCCCTCCGACTATTATATAGCTCACTCTCTCTCTCGCTCCTCAGCCTCTTCAAGCTATGAACTTCTGGTACTCTCTCTCTCTCTCTCTAACTTTGAAAGTTTCTTTTAGTGCTAACTAGTCAATGATGAATGAGTTTTTAGTTATTTAGTTGTGTTCTTGTGTGTTAATGTGGATTGGAAATGTTGGTGTTCAGCAGAAATTCAATTGGAATTTTAATGGCATCTGTTAAATTTGATTAGTAATTGTAATGGTTTACTCAAATCAGCTGTTTATATCTATCTCTAACTCTAATAAGTGATTTTTTTTTTTTTAATAAAGTTTGATGCTTTGATCTTGGTTGAGGGATTTATAAACTCGTTGTTGGATAATAAATTGCAAATTTTTTGAAGTAAAAGTTAAAAGGTTTGTGAAAGTTTGAAAATTTGATATGGGCTCGACTGTGAGGAGGATCATTTTCCACGGAAAAAGCGAAAATGGTCTTCTATCCCTTTCGATTTTCATCAAATGTTTTGTCTTTAGTTGGTGTTCATGTTTATCAACTGTCTGGCATTGGATACTCGGTCATCGATATGGCTGATTGCTTATTGTTCTTCTTTTTGGTGCAGGTAGTTTTACTGTAATTTGCTGAATGAACAATGATGGCAGCGGTTACTAGGATGGAGTCCACATTGCTTGGAATTATTCTTACCTCTTTTGTCGTGTTGAGCTTTTTGGCGAATGGGAATGCAGCAGGAATTACGAGTACTTTCTTACGATCTGAGTATCCAGCGGTTGATATGCCTCTGGACCATAAAGTATTTGCGGTGCCAAAGGGTTACAATGCTCCACAACAAGTGAGAATTTATATGCTATTTGATATCGCTGTAGAAAAATAGGCACATTGTATAGTTTTTCAGAATTCGGGATGTGGAAAGTTACGGTTCCTTATTTCTTCCAACAATTCTGATTAACTCAAAAGTGCTATAATTAATATGAATAGGATGAAAAATCCTTTACAATATTGATGTTTTGAGTTGTAATGTTCTTATACACTTCAAACATTCATTGCAGGTGCATATCACCCAAGGTGACTATGATGGAAAGGCTGTAATCATCTCATGGGTTACGCCCGATGAACCAGGGGATAGCAAAGTGCATTATGGTACATCAGAGAAAAAATACGAGTTTTCTGCTAAGGGGGTCATGACAAACTACACCTGGTATCAGTATAAATCTGGCTACATCCATCACTGTCTTGTTGGTGGCCTTGAGGTAGCCATGATTACTTTGTGAAGTATTCTAGTAGAAGCATATATGGTGTGATTTTCTCTCTGGGTTTGCTATCATGAAAATCTTGTGTCAACGATGTCGTCTCGGTCAATAATGTAAATTTAAAGTTTTTATCGACTCTGTTAATTGGTGCCTCCAAGTTCCCCAAATTACGCTTCCAACTTGTTGTATGATTTAGATGCAATATAAGAACTTGTTCATTCACTTGCTTATAGTTTCAATAAACCATCAATTGTTTCTTGTTTTCAGTATGACACAAGTACTATTACAAAATTGGAAATGGCAGTTCATCTCGAGAATTTTGGTTTACAACACCTCCAAAGGTCGACCCAAATTCTCACTACACATTTGGGATCATAGGTGAGTTGTTTTCTCCCTGCAAAAGGTCCGATAACAGTTAGATTCTCTAAGCTATGACCACAGCCTGATATACTTGTACCCTAGGAATTCTTGTCATTCTTTGTGTAAAATAATGTTGAATTGTGTAGTTTCTCCTAATAAATCATTATCTGTATGTTGCAGGTGATTTGGGTCAGACGTTTAACTCTCTGTCAACTCTTGAGCACTATATGAATAGTGCAGGACAGGCCGTTTTATTCGTTGGAGATCTTTCCTATGCTGATAGATATGAGTATAATGACATAGGTTTACGGTGGGACACATGGGCTCGATTCGTTGAGCAAAGTACTGCATATCAGTCATGGATGTGGTCTGCTGGCAATCATGACATTGATTACAGGCCTCTTATGGTAAAGTATCAAGCATATCTAACTGTCTGGGTTACTTTTGTCACTATAAGTTTTTTTTTATTATTCTGCCTTAGAACTCTATGCAATGAAAATATATCCGCAACAT
Organism: Cotoneaster glaucophyllus; assembly: GCA_036320875.1. Classification (NCBI taxonomy): domain Eukaryota; kingdom Viridiplantae; phylum Streptophyta; class Magnoliopsida; order Rosales; family Rosaceae; genus Cotoneaster; species Cotoneaster glaucophyllus. The sequence continues at coordinate 1,353,630 of CM070063.1, forward strand.
AAAAAAGTTGTAAAATATTAGTGGCATCTAAACAAGTTTATATACATGATTTGTTGTGTTCCGCAACTCCTATCACGTTAACAGTGCAACCTAAAAATTGTTGGTTTATCTAACTATTAGTTTTGTACATATTCTAGGGAGAAGTTACTCCGTTCAAGAACTATCTTCACCGGTATGCTACTCCTTATTTGGCCTCTAATAGTAGCAATCCTCTTTTGTATGCCATCAGACGTGCATCAGCTCATATAATCGTGTTGTCCAGTTACTCCCCATTTGGTAATTGTACATTCCAACACTTTCAAATATGTGAACAGACACTTTCTATTTTGTGCCAGTACACCTTACATCAATTATTAACTTCGTCACCAGTGAAGTACACGCCTCAATATATGTGGCTAGCAGAAGAATTGGAAAAGGTTGACAGGGAAAAGACACCTTGGCTCATAGTCCTTATGCATATTCCAATGTACAATAGTAATGACGCTCATTTCAAGGAAGGTGAAAGCATGCGAGCGGTGTTTGAGAGTTGGTTCGTTCAATACAAAGTTGATGTGGTGTTTGCTGGCCATGTCCATGCTTATGAGAGATCGGTATGATTCTTTACCTTTTTATGTTTTCTATCGTATCCTATTATATGATATGACTTGATACGGCATTCAACATTGGAGTAGAATGTTATGGTTCTGTACATCTTCGTGTACACAATTCTGTTATTCTAGCATTGAGGTCTATTGAAGTTTGTAATACTTAACGGACATTTCTTGTTATTCATACATATTGTGCCATTTCATCGCTAGATTGTGGGTCACGTTTTTCTTCCCTTTTTATTTCAGTATCGTATCTCCAATATACAATACAACATAACGAGTGGTATCTGGTACCCCATACCAGACAAATCAGCTCCTGTATACGTAAATGTTGGAGATGGAGGGAACAATGAAGGACTGGCTTCGCGGTAGGAACTTTAGTCTAGTTTCTTTATTACGATTTTTGTTAAGTTAATAAGTAAAAAGATCAGTCGAAACAGGATGGCATAATTTCATTTCGTAGATTTGATCACTAACAGTCGGTAGGGAAATCGAGTTCCTTTTGTGCAGATAGTCTTGACTAACACATGTTCTATGGTTTCTGTAGGTATAGAGATCCACAACCAGATTATTCTGCATTTCGAGAAGCAAGCTATGGGCATTCCACGCTCGAGCTTATAAACAGGACACACGCACTCTACCATTGGAACCGCAATGATGAAGGGAAGAAAACCGCAGCGGACGCATTTGTATTGCACAACCAGTACTGGCAAGCATAGCCATACGGTATTCATGTTTTCGGTGCCAAAACAGCGAGCAATCACTTTTCGGTAATCCAACTTAGTAAATGTGTTTGGTACTATGAGTTTAGGTAATGCAGGGGTACGAATCACAGGACTGAAGAAGCATAATGTTAGGAAGTTAATGGACGAAATTGCTATGTATTGATAAATAATCGATAACGTCGATCGGGCTTTTGCTCGATTGATATCTCATCGAAGAATGCAGAGATGCTTGAAAATTGAAACGTTGTAATAGCTTGTATCGAGACGGACGTAATAGCTATGGATTTTCAATTTTGTTTTCGACTATTTCGACTATTTTAAGGAGTTAAATACAAAATCCTGGAGGGGGCGCAAAACAAAATGGAATTTTCTTCGATGTTAAAAACACTCTAATAATGAAAATCATACTTGTTAGTATGAAAAATCAAGCATTAAAATAGAAACAGTTTTGCCAAGAAATCGGGTGAATCTCGTAAATCTTCAATATAAAATCAACAAGAAAGATCTAACGTGTAGAAGTTACAATTCCGAAGCATCTTGTTGTGCATCTGTAATACCAATAAAATACCATCGCATTGGCGAAAATCAAGTATAACCGAAAAGATCATCAATAAATCATTTAGCCTGTTCTTTTTATTTGACAATGTTGTTTGATGATTAGAACTGTTTGAACTCTAAGTTAGCCTTTAAAGTTCCACACCGCAAAATTTCAAATTGTTAAATTGTCCCGTTAATCAAGCCAAAATCTTAGTGTCTTAGGGAGAAACATGGCTCAAATATTTGCTGACTACTGTTAAATGCCAACGAGAATTCGAATTTAGTTAATTTTGGGGACATTAAGAGGGGCATAGAAAATAGATTGTTCAAATCATCTTGCAACATTACAGGATGAGAATGCAAGCCGAAGTGGTCGCCAGCTTTCGCATACATAAATAAAAAACAATGCGAGCAAATAAGGCAACCAAATCGTTGGGCACCACTGAATCAAGTGAGAAAATCCAGCATAAAATTAAGGGAATCTTAATGAAACACTTATGATACTGTTCACTTTTAACGTTAAAGACATTGTTACCTTGAAAAGTTACTCTTGGTACTATTCACTTACACCTTTATTTTGTCCTTTTGATTAAAACTAAAGTTTTTAAGAACTGTTCGTTAGTTTTCCTTAACTGGGTCAAAATTCCGAAATGTCACCAAAGCTCGCAATGTGGCATCCAATCCTATTAACTTGCATTTTCCGCGACAGTCAGGCGGCCAGTGACATAAGAACCCCTCCATACGAACCACAATGCAGCTGGAAAAGATGGAATAGCAAACCGTAACCAAAGGCGAAGATGCAGAATCCCGCTACAAATACACAGTAACGCAAGTCGATAATCTGACAATCCAAGCAAAGAGGAACTGAGTAACCCCGCGCGTAGAATCTGATCGGTAATACAGTACACAACTTCACTACATTTATGACAGGTACTATGAAAAAACTAAATGCACACCATCTGAGTACCTTCCATGTTTGTGAATCAAGCATTTGTGAAGGTGTCTTTGGTGCACTGTATACATCTCTGGGCGGATAGTACATCTTCGATCAACCGTTAGCCATGCAACAGTCGACAGAGATCAATTAAGAATCACGGTAAATTGGTTGTGCATTCCACTTAAGCTGCACGTTCAGTTTCCCGGATTTGGCCCCATCTATCGGTATCGAGTCTTGGTATTCCCCTTCTATGATAACCCTAGTGAGGGTCACGATGCATCTGCCCATATAGTCCTGCACGATGCAAAAAGGGCCTAGGTTAGCGCATGTTCGAAAGTAAATGTCAAAGGCACCATGAGACAGTTGAGAAACATTGCCATCACGTCCGAAAGTAAAAATCATATGAGCTGAAAGGACCGGTACCTTGCCAAAAGTGTCATGGTCCCAGACTTCAAGTACGAGCATGTCATGCAATCCATCCTCGACAACAAAGTCAAAAGTTTGATTCCAAACAGGATTCAAGTTGTCATTAACTACCTGAGAGGAAAAATAATTTTAAAGATCAACAAAACTTATAGGAGCAAGTGGCCCTTTACCACAGTGGTGGAAAGGTGTTGAGCCCTTGCATGACGGCGTGAGTTTAAACCCCGTTGGTGGCTAATCTAACAAAATCTATCGTTTGACCAAAAAAAAAAAAAAAAAACAAAACTTATAGGCTACAACTACACAAATGAACAAGGCAGCAAGCCTTCCGACGGGCAATTAAAACTAAGGAAAACTAATGAAAAGTCCTCAAAAACTTTAGTTTTAACGAAAATGACAAAATAAAGGTGTAAATGAATAGTACCATGAGTGACTTTTCAAGGTAAAAATGTCATTTTCGTTAAAAGTAATGGGAATGTTTCATTAAATTTCCCTTAAAACTACACGATCTTTTGGCATTCAGAATCTTACCCTAGTTTTGTTTTTTGTTCCTGATTTCTTTAAGGTGAGTATTATGTAAGGATCAGCTTTCCCCATGAGATCAGCAAGTGGCAAGTCCTCAGCAGATATCATAGTAATAGTTAGTACACCTCTAATTATGACCTCCCTTTTCTTCTGTGCGGCTTCCTTTTCACTTTCAGTAGCATCTGTTCCGTTCGTTCCACTTTGAAGCACCTTTTCCAAAGAGGTCATTGCGGAGTTGGAAGTAAAAGGATTAGCGAAGCCATTCTCCATGCCAAATGGACAATATAACAGCTCCAAATGCACCTAAAACAGAAAGAAAAACGTTAAAGAAAAAGTGAAAATTCGTCTCATAATATATCAGAAGGAAAATACAACTAAAGAGGGTGGGAGCATATATTACGATCTAATTTCAAATTCCAGTACCCATCCACAGAGAGGTGTAAATTCCAATAGCCATCCATAGTATGATCCATAGAGCATCTCAAAATTAATTGCTATTATTGTTGACCCAAAAGGATGAAGATTCGTCTTCAAACCTGCCCGCGGTTTTTATTATCTCTTTGGACATCCAAGCTTTTAACCAGCTTCAACCACACATCCTTCACTTTACCAGGCTGAAGCTCTCTTAGTTGTACTTGAGCACATCCAATGAGCTCAGATGCTTGAAATCCCTCATCATCATAAACTTTAACCACCAAATGTTGAGTCGATTCATCTTCAACAATAAATTCAAAGTGCTCATTCCAGATTGGATTCAAATCATTGTTCTGAATAGGAAGACAGACAAAAATATAGAGTTTCTTCAAAAAGAAAAACAAATAAGTAAATGCATGGATATATAAGAAGATCCGAATATGTACAATAGTTTTGCTTCTTTTCATTCTGTTGGGTAAAGGTCGTATGTATAGTCTTGCAAACGGGTCTGATTTTCCCACCATGTCTTTATTTGTTAACTCCTTTGCCTGTACAAGTTTCACCTCTAGCATTCCGACTGGCTTTAACTCCAGATCACTAACCAAACGAAGTTAATCAAAATAAGGGAAAAAAATTTACTTGAAAACATAAACCATAGAATAAATGATTAACAAATATTGATAGATGACAAATGGACAATCCTGTGCATTCTCCTTTACCTGTAATCCCCTGGCAAAATGGGAAAAACTTTCCGAACAGGCCATGTAATTGAATCCTCAACGGCATCCCGTATTGTTCCCTGTATAAAGATTATGCCTCTCAATTAAATCAAGCATGTATGATAAAACAAATGCTGCATATATTTAATAAAACCTCCCAACTCTTCTACTATTGAAAAGGACTGTTCATTTTAATGCAAAGCACATATGAAATAAGACCTACTAAGTTTATATTGTTCAAAGACTAATATACATTTCTTGCAATGTCATCCTGGCAGCTGTTCAATTGGTTTAATGTAATTTAAAAGCAAGGATGTAGGAAACCCGATGTCTGCATGTGAGTTGCCAGATGACAAAATATAAGAATCTTCGCAATTCTGGAATGAATCAATGGACAAATTGGTTTAAGGAGTCATTATCAATATCAATGTGATGTATCTCAAATTAAATGGTCTAGAGTAGTACCACAAAAAAGGCGAAATATATTGAACTGTATAGCTCAAAATAAAGATCTAGCCGAACTTATTCCAAGTCAATGAGCAATCTCAATATTCAATATTATGCCTTATATAAATAATACATGAGTGCAAGAATTAATTCAGAAAGAAAAACTATGGAATTGTTCAAACCTCAATTGCATCAGATATCCCAGGTAATGCAGATATGTCGCCACCCACAACTTTAAGCTTAAAATCTAACTTTTTCTGCAAATAAAAAAAAAATACACACTTGCTAAATCAGAGTTGTTGATTGTGTCTCCGGCAATCTAATTGCATTCAGCTAGCTATTGATGACAGAATATCACTAATCCTACAAATATGCTATTTTAGTGCAAACCATCATCTCAATGGAACTCCCTTTTTATGTGAAATATGTAATCTCCATTCAAAGTTCTTTTTAACATGGCTCTAGAAATAGAAGCTACCTTTTCTCTCAATGAGTAGCAAATAGCTCCAAAGCACGGAAACTCGTCAACTAGAGGCTTGAAGATCAGCCTGAATACCCCCGTGAATCCAATATCCTTCACCTGAAAATCGATGTATAAGTTATCGCAGACATAAGTATATATATTCTCATAATGAGCTTTATAAAAAACCTCTACTGACGGAAGGCATTTAGTTGCAGATTACCTGCACTGGTAGTGCTACTCCAACTAAAGTCTTGATAGCAAGTATTATACTCGGATTTCCATCCCATTGCATTTCCAACTCCATGGTGATACTGTCACCTCCATCTTCAACTATAGAAACCCCTAATGAAAAAAAACTCTCATCAGAACCCCAACCTTAACGAATTCTTATTGCTTTGCAGAAGCTTCATTTAATGCTCCCGCTTTTAATGATATAAATAACCGTAACAAATTGGAAGAGCTTGAACCACTATCATCTATACTATACAAAATGCATAAAAATAGAACCAGAAACAACTGGCATGCTCACGGCCATAACGCGATTCAACTTAGAAACTACTTAGGAGTATGCCTAACTCCAAGTTAATGACTTACAGATATATTTAGGGATTACCTACACGATCAATCAAGTTGTAGTGAAAAATAAGGAAATATGACATCTTTGTGAAAAATAAGGAAACCCCATTTTCCAAACAAGCACAAAGAATTCAAAAGAGACAACCTTTTTTTCGATCATTAAATAAAGCGAACTTTAACGAAAAACACATGGTACTGTTTACTTTAAGGAAAATTAATGAAAAGGGCTTGAAAAGTTTTAGTTTTAATAAAAAATCATGTTATAAGTTTTGTTTAATAAAAAACCATGTTATAAGTTTTAGTTTTAATAAAAAACTATGTTATAAGTTTTGTTTAATAAAAAACCATGTTATAAGTTTTGTTTAATAAAAAACCATGTTATAAGTTAAGTCAGTGTTTCTAGATTTTAAGTAACACTGTTTCTAGAATCTAAGTCACTGTTTCTGGAATTTAAGTCATTGCACTGTTAGTTTATTTCCAGCGACAGTGTTATTTTTTCCAGCGACAGTGTTTTTTTTCCAGCGACAGTGTTAGTTTTTTCAGCGACAGTGTTATTTTTCCAGCGACAGTGTTATGTTTTTCCAGCGACAGTGTTATTTTTTCCAGCGACAGTGTTAGTTTTTTCAGCGACAGTGTTATTTTTCCAGCGACAGTGTTTTTTTTCTAGCGACAGTGTTAGTTTTTCCAGCGACAGTGTTATTTTTCCAGCGACAGTGTTATGTTTTTCCAGCGACAATGTTATTTTTTCCAGCGACAGTGTTAGTTTTTTCAGCGACAGTGTTATTTTTCCAGCGACAGTGTTATGTTTTTCCAGCGACAGTGTTAATGTTCATTTTCTTTCCAGATACAGTGTTTGTTTGTGCATAGCCCAAAGGGCTTGGTGTGGTTGCTGCTCGCCGGAGCTAAACGGAAGGGAAGGCTGGATTTCGGCCAGAAAGTTGGACAAACTTTAAACGCTCATAACTTTGTCAATACTCAATGAAATCAAGTGATTCAAAAACGAAAATTGTAGTTCTCGCAGAGACGAAGAGAATGGTACCTTGCAAGATAGCTAACTCATTGTGGTTTGGCCGGAAAACGCCTCGAAAGCCTCGGAGGTCGCCGGAAACTGGGTAAGATTCAAATAGATATAACTTCTTCAATACTCAACGAAATAGGGTGATTCAAAAAGGAAAGTTGTAGTACTCAGCGAGACGAAGAGGAGGAGGAGGAGGATGAGGGCCAAAGGAGAGCCCATGAGTGACTGGCTGGTGGTCGAGCTGTCTGTTGGTTTTACCTTGTTCTGGGATGGTTTTTGGTTAAAAAAAGTTATAGGATGGTTTTTGGTTAAAATAAACTTAGTTCAAGCCCTTTTTATTAAAGCTCCCAAATTTTGGAAAAATACAGAAACCCCAGATGGATCTTTACCTCATTGACATAAGGCCACATCTTTTCGAGGTGAGAATTGAGCCATGCCAACTGAAAAATTCAAGGAAAATACATTAGCCGCCGGAGATTCTAATGGGAGAGAGAGAGTTGGGAGCTCAACTTCTGGCGGTGAGAGAAGACGACCCAGGATGGGTAAAACTCGGGAGGCAAGAGCTTCCTGGAATCCTCGACGGTCATTCGAGCAAAAGCAGCCACAGTGGTGGCCAGCTCGGACCGGAGCTTGGACCGGTGCTTCTCGACCCGGACAAAGAGGACAATGATTGCGAGTCCGACAAGTATTCCGAGAAATAATCCGAAAACGAAGGCCATTGGATTGGTCGAGATTTGGGGCTGCTGCTGCTCGGTTGGTAAGAGAAAGAGCGAGAGAGAGAGAGAGTGAGTGGGGTATCAAATCATAAATGCTAATATAATTATATAATTAATATTATGGAGTCTTAATTATGGTAGTTAATCTCGATTTTCTTAATTTTTCTTCGGGGTGGTGAAGATATGGGCGGAGGAAGCGGTGGGTGGAAGGCGGGGGTTGGCTGTCTCCGACGCAGAGAGTGAAAGGAAATGCTTTGCGTAGCCGACAACAAGACAATTACAAAACAAAATAAATACTTAATTTACAAATTGGGACAGTTGTATGAGATCGGAGAAAAATTAGTTGACGTCTGACAAGCGACCGTTAGCCTTATCGCAACTACGCGCCACCTTTTTGTTCACGACAATAGGACATGAAAGTCAATCTCGTTGTAAAAGCGGATATTTATAATCAACTAAGTTACAAGTCATTTGTTATATTTTATTTAATTTTATTTTGAAATGAAAATGCCATGATGAAATACAAAATCTTGAAATAGTTGGCCAAACTGCAAATTTTGAAATTTTTTTTTTTGTATTTTAGTTATTTTTTTTTAGATTGTAATACGGTACGTTGAATTGGCTACTAGTTCGAATCAGACCTTCGACTCTCAATTGTTGATGGATTACCTATGTCACATGCGCTAAGCATTTTTTGCGGTTTAAAGCTACCATGTTGATAAGAATAGTGTTGCTCTTTTTGCGGTTTATGTCATACAATGTTTTAAAAATCGGCCTAGGCGGCCGCCTAGGCGCTCGGCGGTGGAGTCTCGATCCGATTTGGGCTAAATCGTTCAGGTAAGGTGGGAAGGATTTAGACGACCGCCTAGGCGTCTCTAGGCACTCAAGGTGGCCTAGGTGATGCTAGGCGGCGGTCGATGCTCTGCAAATCTCCCCTCGCATCCGCACGATCCACCACCCACAACCCAAATCTTTAAACCTGCACTCTTGCACCCAACAATACACATAATCCATCCGTTGGGTTTTACTGCAGAGGGAGAAGGGGATCTGTTGAAGAGATTCGTCCGTTGGGTTTTACTATAGAGAGAGAATGGGATCTGTTGAAGAGATCCGTTCGTTCTGTTGAAGAGAAGAGAGAGAGAGAGAGTCAGTCGAAAGAAAAGTTGAAAATGGGAGGAAAAGAAAGGCATAACTAAAGAGAGAAAAGGGGATCTCTCTGCAGATAGATAAGAGAAGAGGAGATGTGTTGATAATAAATGCAAGCCTAGAGCCACTAAACAAGTGATGGTTGATTGGGACTAGCTTTGGAGAAACCGAGAAAGGCTCTAGAAAAGTTGTCGGTTTAATTGAAAAAAAAGGGCTTTTCTTTCAAGTTGGGTCCATTTTGTGGCCCACTATTTTGTTCAAAGAAAAAACAAACTAGGGCTAATATTCTTTGTATAAAATTAGAAAAAAACTCCTAAAATTATACACATATACTCATATTTTATAATATATAGTATAAATTTATGTAAATCCGCCTAGGCCGCCTAGGCGCTAGGCGCTAGTCCACCGCCCAACTAGTTTCTCAAGCGTCTCAAGGTCTTTTCCACCGCCTGTCTGCACAAGTTATTGTGTCCCATTCCACATCACTAACTTATTGAGAATTCTATTCTTTTGGGAAAGAAAATTACTAAATGTAATAACAAAAAAACTTGGTAAAAGACTTGCAAATTTGGTTTAAAAATTTAGCCTCATTATCATTATCCTTAATCGTGTAATTAATTTGTTAATTAAGAATTCTGCAGTCCATCGATTAAAAATAGGGGCTTTTAGATGCAGGTCAAAAAACATAGATGATTTTTAGGAGTGAGTCAAGTTACCTAATTACATGTATTATTTTTTATGCTCATTTTATATTTTCTAAAAATATTAAAAATCAATTAAAATATTCTAATATTATGCATTTTCCAACTCCAAAAAATATAATTAATATCTTATAACAAAAAATTTAATACACTAATATAAATCTATATGCAAAACATTTTACCTTAACTCAAGTAACAAATATATGAATGTATATCATACCTATAAGCAAGATATGAAACCTAACTAAAAGGTAGAAAAAACATAATATACCTACAAGCAAGACACATTAATCTTAGTTGGTTATAAAAAGAATTTGTCGTATAGGTAGATAAATATAATTAACATGTGATATAGGTTGATTATAAAAATTAAAAATAAAATATATAAATGAGGTTTAAAGCTGGAGGAAAAACAAGAAATAACAAATAAATAAATAAAAATAAATAATCAAAGAGATAATTAGGAATAAATTTGATTTTTATGATAAATCTTATCATTGAAGAGATAATTATTGATAATTAAATAATTAAATTTAAAGAATTGAACTTATTTTAATAAACTGGACTATTCCTATTATTAACTCAAAAAATTGAACTTATATCAAGTTTCCTTAAAAATAGCATACGATAAATAAAATTTCAGATCTTTTCTATTAGTTATTATCGAGCTTTTTCATCATTTACCGAAAATGGTAAACTAACTGAATTTTTACAGTAAAAACAAAAGATTCGAAGTCAAACATAAACGAACAAGCACATTGTCGCAACCAACCAGTTGACATGTTCCATTTTTTTAGGTTGGATTTTTAAGAAAAAAGAACATTGGATAGGGCACGTGCTGGGAGAATGGTAGTTGAGCAAAACGACGGCGTATAGGATTATGTCGGACCATCTCTCTGCGTAGAACAACGATATACACGTCATCGATTCGCCACGGGTACCACCCCGGGGCCCACACGTAAGATGTTTTCACTACCTGCGCTCGCGCCTACGTTTTCTGCATGAGGACAACCACTCATCCACTCCACGTGTTATGCTGACGTGTATTCTTTCTCTCAAGGGCCAAATGTTTTTAATTGGTTTTTATTTTGGAAGTCAATGTTTGCTAATTTCTTAATATTTGATTTTGTTTATAAATTATTCTCATAAAAATAATAGTATGGTACTAAAATAATGGTTTACATCATTTATAATCGTTTGCTTGCATGCTAATTTTTGGCTTGTGTTTATTCATGATGGTCTCGTTACGCGTAAGAATTGAGATTGTTATATTTGAATGACACTTATTTTATGTTTTTTGTCCGTTTCGTGTTTATTGAAGTGATTTTTTTAAACAAAATTAAAAGTGTAGTGTAAAAACAATAAAGAATTGTAATCAATAAATTTTTAATATTTGGAAAAGAACCAATCTTGATCCATAAATCACAAAAGAAATAAAATTTTATCATAATAAATGCACATGCTATTACACTTTTAAAACGAAAAAACAAGCGTACTACAACTCATAAACGCATCCGAATTAAAAAATGAGTATGATTTTCTCCCCTCCAAACGCTCTCCCCTTCTCAGTTTCTTCTTTGTCCCTTTCTCTTTGTAAAGAAGTCAACACAAGATGGTGCCGTACTGTTTAAATAAGAAATGATCAAAAGGAAGAAGTATTTACAGGGCAAAAAATCCTACTCCATTAGCAAAACACGAGAACTCGATTCCCTTTCAATTGCTATTTCCAAGTATAGCAAATTTATTAAAAAAATTAAAATAAATAGTAAAAGTAAAAAAATCTATAGAACTAGTTTCTGAGTATGTCTACCGTCAAATCTATTAAATAAGGACCAAAACAAAAATATACCATAAATTTAATAAACAATGGTCAAAACGATTTGACACAATTTGAGGGTATTTTTGTAATTTTATTATTTAACAAAGATTTTCACAGAATGATCAAAACCATTGATAATAGACAAACCAAAAACCAATCTCGGGAAACTTTCTTTTGTTCTCCAAAACAAAAAAAAAAACCAATATCGGGAATTATTTTGACTAAAAACTCTATATATTTCTTTAAAAAAAAATATTACTGACAAAATAAATTAAATAATAGAACAATATGGAAGCGGGAGCAGCGTATCATCGCCCAACAGAGGTGGAGTCCCGATTCCAGCAAATTCTGCAAATAAGAAGTGACAGAGAGAGATTGAGAGAGAGAGAGAGTCCCCCGACACACAATCATATCCAAAAGCAAACACCCACTTTACTTTTAACACTTCAATCGAGTTCCGTGTCCCGACGCTCCGCCGCCCGCCGCCGCCACCCGCAAAACACAGAACCATGTTCGTATACGGAAACACCAACGGCAGCCTCAATGCGGCGGAGGACCCCGAATCCATCACCGCCCCGTTAATCTCGCGCCAGCGATCAGTCCCGAACTCCACGTCGCAGGTGGCTCTGGTGGGCGCCAATGTCTGCCCGATCGAGAGCCTCGATTACGAGATTCTAGAGAACGAGTTCTTCAAGCAGGACTGGCGGAGCCGCGGGAAGGTCCACGCGTTCCAGTACCTATTCATGAAGTGGGTCTCGTGTTTCCTCATCGGCATCGTCGTCGGACTCATCGGATTTTGCAACAACCTCGCTGTCGAAAACATCGCCGGAATTAAGTTCGTTGTCACTTCCAACATGATGTTGCAGCGCAGGTTGCTCTGACTTTCACTTCAAGCTTGAATCTTGGTTGTTTTTTTTTTGGATTTTTGTCTTCAATTTTGTTTTGTTTTTGTTGTTGTTGGGGATTTACAGGTTTTGGCTGGCTTTTGCTGTCTTCTTCTTGTCGAATTTGGGTCTCACTCTGTTTGCGGTTGTGATCACGGCTTTGGTGGCGCCGGCTGCCGCGGGCTCCGGTATACCGGAGGTTAAGGCTTACCTGAACGGCGTCGATGCGCCCAGAATATTTTCCATTAAGACTTTGTTTGTTAAGGTGACTTACTAACTCTGTGAGATTGTGTTTATAAGTGCTTTTGTTGTGTAAGTGAATTGCTTGTTAGCAAAGCTGCTTTTGCCAATTCCAAGTTTGAATTGGGTTTTGCTTAATTTGTGTGAAAGTTAGCAACTTGATAGTTTATGAATTCAACCATGTAATCTGAACTTACACATTGAGATAATTATGAATTCTGCATATGACAATTTAGGAATTCAACCGAAATTCGATTTGCTAAATTTCATATTTTTCTTTTGTTTCAGATTGTTGGTAGTGTTACTGCAGTGTCATCGTCTCTTCTTATCGGAAAGGCAGGGCCCATGGTGCATACCGGTGCATGTGTTGCATCATTGTTGGGTCAGGGAGGATCGAAGAAGTATGGCTTGACATGGAAATGGCTGCGATACTTCAAGAATGATCGTGACCGTAGGGATCTCGTAACGTGTGGAGCAGCTGCTGGAATTGCTGCCTCTTTCCGTTCCCCTGTCGGTGGTGTACTCTTTGCTTTTGAAGAAATGGCATCTTGGTACACTAACTTCTCTATCTGAACTCGTTTGTTTTGTCGTTGCTTTCGTTTTTAGTAGTAGTAAGAATGATTTCTGTTAGACTCAAAATTATTGACCTACTCGTGACACACGGGTGTAAAATGGATTTCCAATTATATTTCTTGCATTTAACCCAAGTGTTTCCATTTGTTTCAATATTCAATACCTAACCATACGTCTTGGATCCAGCAGATTGGCACATTTATATCTAACTGAGTTTTTGTTTTGTAGGTGGAGAAGTGCACTTCTGTGGAGAGCTTTTTTTACAACTGCTCTAATCGCGATTGTGCTTCGAGCTCTGATTGATGTTTGCTACAGCGGAAAATGTGGGCTATTTGGTACTGGGGGGCTGATAATGTTTGATGTTTATTCAGCTAGTATATCATATCACATTGCCGATGTGCCTCCCGTGCTCCTCCTTGGCTTTGTAGGCGGCATATTGGGCAGCCTATACAATTCTCTATTAACAAGAGTTCTCCGAGTATACAATATCATCCATGAGTAAGCGCTTCAGCTTAGTGACGTCTGCACAGATTAGTATATGTAAGATGTTCTGAAAACCCACAATTTGCTGACTGACGTCCCCTTGATGTTTTCCTTTGTCCAGGAGAGGTGTCATGTATAAAATTCTTATAGCTTGCACAATCTCCGTTTTCACATCTTGTCTTCTCTTTGGATTACCATGGCTTGCATCTTGTCGACCTTGCCCACCTCATGCAGCAGAAGCCTGCCCTACGATTGGACGGTCTGGTAACTACAAGAAGTTCCAGTGCCCTCCTGGTCATTATAATGACCTTGCCAGCCTCATATTTAACACGAATGATGATGCTATTAGAAACCTCTTCAGCAAGAACACTGATTCTGAGTTTCAATATTCCTCAATTATCATATTCTTCGTCACCTGTTTTTTCTTAAGTATCTTCAGCTACGGGGTTGTTGTGCCAGCTGGTCTTTTCGTACCTGTTATTGTGACTGGTGCATCTTATGGGCGTTTTGTTGGAATGCTAGTTGGCAAACACTCGAATCTCAATCATGGTCTATATGCTGTGTTGGGTGCTGCTTCTTTTCTTGGTGGAACCATGAGGATGACGGTCTCGCTCTGTGTAATTATTCTGGAATTGACCAATAATCTGTTATTGCTGCCATTAATAATGGTGGTTCTTCTTGTTTCCAAGACAACGGCGGATGCTTTCAATGGTAATATATATGATCTTATTATGAAAGCAAAGGGTCTTCCCTATCTGGAAAGTCATGTTGAACCGTACATGAGGCAGCTGACAGTAGCGGATGTAGTAATAGGGCCACTTCAACTCTTTCAAGGCATTGAGAAGGTTGGTAACATAGTACATGTCCTCCGGACTACAGGGCATAACGGGTTCCCTGTGATCGATGAGCCTCCGTTGTCTGAAACCCCCGTTTTGTATGGTTTAGTCCTCCGCGCCCATCTTATTGAATTGTTGAAGAAGAAATCATTCGTGTCCACCCCAGTTCGGACGAGCACCAATTCTTTTAAACTCTTCTCATCGGCGGATTTTGCCAAGAGGGGTTCAGGCAACGGTGACAAGATAGAAGACATAGAATTGACTGAGGAAGAGAAGGAAATGTTCATCGACTTGCATCCCTTCACCAATACTTCACCTTATACTGTCGTGGAGACAATGTCACTAGCAAAGGCGCTCACACTTTTCCGAGAAGTTGGCTTAAGGCACCTTCTGGTGATACCCAAGTTGTCCAATGTAAGTGCACATTCCCTGAAATTTTTGTAGCTAACATCACGGTGTTGTGCTATACATGAACCGCCAACCGCCACATCTTACGCTAATTACTCATCAATCCATATTATTCCTTACAGCAGTTTTCTTTCTAATGTCTTGTAATGTCTACGCGTAATTGCAGAGATCTCCCGTGGTGGGTATATTGACGAGGCACGACTTCATGCCAGAACATATACTGAGCTTACACCCAATGCTGGTAAGGAGCAGGTGGAAAAGATTAAGATTCCGGCTGCCACCTCCGTCTAAACTCTTTTAGGCCTTTTCAGCCTAGCACTGAAGAAAAAGGTCTGGTAAGTAATCTTCACTCGAGGGTATGAAATCACAAGAAGTCCGGTCTCTCATTATTTTTCGACTTCTTCAGTGTCTCCAGAGTAGAGGGCATTGGTTTATATTGTCGGAATACATATATAGTTATGTTAGATACCATGATAAACCAGGAAAGGTGGTATTTTTGCTCTCTGATGGAAGTATTTGTACGGTAATACGCAGCCGTAGAGGAAGAAACGAAGACGGTAAAATACTATACTTTAGTCTCGTTCTCTTCTATTAAGATGGTCTGATAGATTTTTACAGTTTAACTTCATGTTAATTTTCCAAACTAAATGCTTCATCCCGCACTCGATAGTAAAAAAAATTACAGCTACACAACCCCTGACGGTACTTAAAATCATGTGAAAAAGTCGCTGTAAAATGGAAAAAAGCGGAAGGACGAGGATCCCCTCCTGAGCATTGGAGGCGGAGCCTCCTGACTGGCCCATCTGGGCCATCGAAATTTGATTTAACGGTTACAAACAGGGGGATTCTTTAAAAGTTATAATTATTGAAGCCGCTGGATCAAATTTCGATGGCTCGGATGGGCCAATCAGGAGGCTCCGCCTGCAATGCTCAGGAGAGGATCCTTGTCCAAAGCGGAACTAGGTCTGAACTTGCCTCGATTGTTATACAAGGTTTGGTAGTCAACATTTAAATGTAAATGCGTTTGTTTTCTGGCTTCTCGTGACATGTAGTAGTTTTCCAGTGTGACGGACAAAGATGTCCAGAGAAAAAGTACATGCGGTGTTATTTATACATTCTATTTTATGTTTCACACACACACTTCGTTAATTTTTATCATTTAATTATCTTTAATTCATTCGATTCAGACGATTGAAAATTGAAAGAATTGTGGAAGATGAAAACGATTCAAAGGTGAAAAGGATGTCGAGAAAATGGCCAAAACGACAAGCAAACTAGATTTCTCTCAGTAACACTTGAACAAACGGGAGTCGTTTGATTTTTGGACTGTTGGTGACCATCGGTCTAGATTACAATGCCAGTTTATTTTATTTTATTTTTTTTTTTTTTTTTTTGTCCAAATTGTACTGTAAAAAAATTTCACTGTTGAAATTTAAATCTAACGGTCAAAATAATAAGAGAATTTTTTAAAAACAAATCCACTTTTAAAAAATAATTTCAAACTCTATATATACTCATTCATTTAGGATCGGTATTAAAATGTTATAATATTCGTAAAACTAAATTAAGATTACATAGCTCAAAGTTACAAAAGAAATTATTACCGAGATTAAAAAAAAAAAAAGAGTTGAGTTAAAACCATTCCATAACAATTAATACATTTTAGGTCATGAAATTTAAATCTTGAGGGTTGATCGACATTCACAGTTCACATACCTAAATTTTGTCTTTTAATTCAGTATTGTATAAAGGTTTTATCCCTGCCAAGCCGCAAATGAGTCAACGATGTTTCTGGTTGAAGTACCCAACCAACAGAAGGAAAATAGCACAAAAGGGTCATGGGGTTTCCGGTCTGAAGAGCTTTAGCGGCTGCAGCCCTCGAACAGGATAGCAACTTATGGCACATGCATCCGTGTGAATGATACAATCGTCATATAGACAAAAATTTACACATATCTTTGTATTATCAGCACGAAACGACACAATAATAGTGTTATTTCTGTGTCCTTGCCATGGAAGTCAATCTATTCGAGTAGAGTCGGTGTCCTTGGGTTGGGTCCTGGCGCTGAAGATTCCTGTCCATGTTTTGGTTGGGAGTTCGTAGGTCGAGTCCTAAGTATCGAGGTCCTGGGGATGTCTTGGGCTCCAGGTTCCTCAAACCAGGTCCTGAGTACTAAGTTGAAAGAGAAGTCCCACATTTGGAGACGAAACATTAGACTTCTGTGATAAAATTTCACACTGCATTGAGCACGATACCACCCGAGGGTATTGGACATAGGTTATTAAGTTGGGAACAACAACAAATGCTCAAACAACCAAAAATTACAGCTACACATAGCACACTGAAAAATCATGCCAAACATTTAAATTCAAATGTGTTTGCTTTCAAGGTTGCAAAATGATTTCGCATAAAAACAAAAGGCCCGTCTTGCGACCAAAATGTTTTTACAGGATAAGGTCGAAAAAGGGGGAAGATGTCTCTCACAATATTTATAGCACACCTCATTTTACTTCTCACACACCTTTTTAATTTTCAATCGTCGGATCGAATGAATCGAAGAAAATCAACATAGAAATTATCAAGGATACTGGCCTCTCTTGACACATCCAATGTATTCTGCCATTATTGTCCACAACCGCTCTCCCACCGATTTCATGACCGGCCGATCAACCCGGGCGGGGGCTGCACAGTGGAACGCCAAATCAAAGATTTTCATCAGAACCTCTGCATCTATAGTTTCCTTCATCAAAGGATCAACCAATTCCGCCACCTTCCTTTCATTAAACTTCTTAAAGGCCTGCAAAATGTTGAAACGCAATATAATTGTTACAGTTCGAATTTAATCTGGTTCAAAGACATTATCTAAGAGCCCATTCGCAATCATTTTATAACAATAATGGTAATCATATCTCATTTTAATACCACGTAATATAATTAGTGAATTTATCTCGTTGAATATTGAATATACTTACCCATCTGAGTGTCTCCTGCTCTTCAACAGGTCTCTTCAACTCCAAAGGACGACGGCCAGTCAAAATTTCTATTAGTAAGATCCCGAACGAGTAAACATCACTTTTCGTAGTGAGTTGATAGGTTTTCATATACTCAGGGTCGAGATAACCGACAGTTCCAGTCACTTGGGTTGAAATGTGTGTTTGATCTGTGTCCATCGAGACCATCCTTGCAAATCCAAAATCTGCCACTTTGGCTCTCATGCTTTCTGTCACAAGAATGTTGGAGGAGTTCACGTCTCCATGGATGATTTGTTTATCTGTTTGTGAGATGAATAACAGATTATGCTTCAGTCAGGTTGACAAATCGAAATCAATTTTCATCTGCATCCAGAAAGTTAAAACTTAAAACAAAAAAACTGTGATTCATGTATAAAATGAAGAGTTTTGTTACCGGTAGAAAAATGAAGATAGGTAAGGGCACGAACAACATCGATAGCAATTTCAAGTCGCTGGTTGAACTCTAGGATTTTCCTATGCTGACCTGCCCGTGTAGCAGCATAATTATTTACGATCTCATCACTTTATAAATCAGAACTTGATATTGTTATGAAAGGACTTGTGTAAGCTTACAATCCAGATGCTCTCGAAGAGTACCATCAGGCACATACTCCGTAATGATAAGACGCTCATTTCCTTCATCAACATAACCTCGGAGCTTTACGAGATTTCGATGATCAATTTTGGCCAGCAGTTCAACTTCACTGCTGAATTCCGTATGCAAATTCTCAAAGTGTTCCTATTATAAAGTTTCATGTTACAAAAATAGCAATCAATTGATTGAATCACGGACATGAGATAAAAACTTCCTTAAAAATCCACTCAAATGTTCGATATAAATATTTCAACATTATGAACTGTTCATACCTTTTTTATACGTTTAATAGAAACCACTTGACCATCATCTAACCGAGCCTTGTATACAGTTCCAAAACCTCCTTCACCTACTTGTTGCGATCGAGAGAAATTGCAAGTTGCTTTTGCAATCTGCTTTAAACTGAGATTTACTGATCCAAATCTACTGAGCTTTGAAGACATTGAAAATCTAGGACTCGTTGGCAGAAGAAGCGGACTGGCAGGAAAAGAGCTCAATCCAAAAGAAGAAGCTGAATCCGCTACAGTAGTAGAGAAAGGATAAGAGCTCACTTCAGAAGAAGGCGAATCCACTGCAAAATAAAAAAGCAAAAGGCGAATAATCAGTGCCAAGTGGCAACAGAACTGCAATTGTCTGCAGAATTGCTATATCTAATCCAAAAGCATGCAATGGAGATTCAGGTACTGCGGACCAACCTGTAATTTCACTTGGAGTCTGTTCCGTACCAATCCCTTCAATTTGTTCGACACCTGCTTTTGTAGTGCTAGACAAAACCAATGTCTCCCTCGCATCACTCGTTCCCTGCATGTTTAGTACATCCGATCCAATTGTAGGCAATGAAGGTTCCGGCAATGCACGCCAACTGTCAGCTTGAGTTTGATTTTGCAGCACACCACTTTCTTCAATTCTCTTGATCTCTGCCTCTATATTCCTTATGGAAATAAACGTCTCCCTCGCGTCTCTTGCTACCTGCACTTTCAGTATACCTAACAATTTCTGAAGAGATTCATCCAATCCAATAATTTTGTTGCTGTATTTATAACTTTTGCAACCAGTCCACAGACCAACTTTGGAGCACTTGCGGACGAGCTCTACACCTTTCTCCATTTGTATTCTGAAGTTTTTAAACTCGTCTTGGCGATCCAATAGTTTGCTATTTTCTAGTATCTCTTCCATTAACGGTCTTAAGGAGTCTAGCGTGTACATGAGATTTTCCATGAGAGGTTTGAACACTGTAGTCTTGTCTTTCGATTCCATAACAGCATCCCACAACACTGCAAATGTTGCTTGTAGAGCGGCGCCTCCCTCAAACGTAGTGACTGCCATATTTACAGCACCACCAAATCAGAAAAATTGAAACTGTTACCATGTACATAAAATGGAATCCAATAAAGCAAGTTTTTATTTATTTATTTTTCTTTTCGCAAATGGTTCCTGATGTCAAACATGCTCATAAATTTAGTTCCAAAAAATTCACCTTGTTCCGAGCCATTCCCTTGAGCTTGCTCGGGCACTGTCTCGGTATTCCCTTGAGCTTCCCCGACATCCCCCGCTCTCTGCTGCAGTAACTTCCGAATATCCAACAATCTTCTATTAACTTCATCAAGTTTGTCCCGGTTTTGCCTCGACAAAACCAAGACCTCCTTCACATCCCTTGCTTCCTGCATCTTCAATTTTAATAACAATCTTTTAAGAGCCCTATCCAACTCAACAATTTGTTGAGCGTAATCATCCAAGCAGCAGTAGTTCCACATGCGAAAGTTGGACAACTTGCCAACAAGCTTCACACCATCCTCCATTTGCATTTGAAGACTTTCAATTTCCTCGTTTGGGAGACCCAATTCGACGTTATGCTCTCCAATCTGTTGGATGTCTCTTGGCTCTAAAGAGTCTAGCGTGGATTTGAGGTCTCCGAGAAGGGTTTTAAACGTCCCACTCTTGCTCATCGCTTGCTTGACGCCATCGTAAAGCAGCTTAAACAGTGTTCCACCAATAAACTCCAGTGCCATAATTGTGAAACCTTGTCCAATTACAAGGTCAACAGGTCAAGCTGTAGCGTTATGATCTTTCTGGAGTGGTTTAGTTTACAGGTCTACATTTGTTGGTAATCAAATTCAACTTTACATGGTAAGAGTAAGATTTCTCTAACAGTATAATCATACGGCATTTCAATGAACATTGGTAGTGGTCAACAACTAGGCCCCATTTGACAAGGAACCCTAGCTGTCCAGCAGTAACATTTGAACAAAGGGGAGTCGTTTGATTTCTGGACTCCCCTTTGTTATAATACTAAGTAGAAATTCTGTCCATGTTTTGGTAGGCAGAGTTCCTAGGTCGAGTCCTAAGTATCGAGGTCCTGGGGACCAAACCAGGTCCTGAGTACTAAGTTGAAAGAGAAGCCCCACATTTGGAGACGAAACATTAGAGTTTTGTAATAAAATTTCACACTTGAGACCCATTGAGCACGATACCACCTGAGGGTATTGGACACATGTAATTAAGTTGGGAACAACAACAAACGCTCAAATAACCAAAAATTACAGCTACACATAAGCACACTGAAAAATCATGCCAAACATTTAAATTCAAATGTGTTTGCTTACAAGGTTGCAAAATGATTTCGCGTCGAAAAAAAGGCCAAACTGAAACGCAAACTCGTGTCTTGTGACCAAATTGTTTTTACAGGGTAAGGTCGAACAAGGGGGAAGATATCTCTCACATTATTTATACTACTGCCCTCTCTTGACACTTCTAAGGTAGTCTGCCCTTATTGTCCACAACTGCTCTCCCACTGCTTTCATGTCCGGTCTAGCAACACGGACGGGGGCTGCACATTGGATCCCCAAATCGAAGATTTTCATCAGAACCTCTGCATCTATAGTTTCCTCCATAAAAGGATCAACCAATTCTGCCACCCTACCTTCATTCAACTTCTTGAAGGCCTGCAAAATGTTGAAACCGGATATAATCGTTACAGTTCGAATTTAATCTGGTTCAAATACATTATTGAGCAAATGACAAGACTAGGAGCTCATTCGCAATCATTTTATAACAATAATGCTAATCACATCTCATTTTAATACCACGCAATATAGTTGGTGATTTTATCTCGTTGAATATTGACTATACTTACCCATCTGAGTGTCACCCGCTCTTCAACAGGTCTCTTCAACTCCACTGGACGACGGCCAGTCAAAATTTCTATCAGTAAGATCCCAAATGAGTAAACATCACTTTTGGTGGTGAGTTGATATGTTTTCATATACTCAGGGTCAAGATAACCGACAGTTCCTTTCACTTTGGTTGAAATGTGTGTTTGATCTGTGTCCATCGGGCCAAGCTTTGCAAATCCAAAATCTGCCACTTTGGCTCTCATGCTTTCTGTGAGAAGAATGTTGGAGGATTTCACGTCTCGATGGATGATTTGTTTTTCTGTTGTGAGATGAATAACGGATAAGGCACCAACCAGGTTGACAAATCAAAATCAATTTTCATCCGCATCCAGCAAGATAAAACTTAAACAAAAAACTGTGATGCATGTATTAAATGAAGAGTTTTGTTACCAGCATATGTATGAAGATAGGTAAGGGCATGAGCAACATCGATAGCAATTTCAAGTCGCTGGTTGAACTCTAGGATTTTCCCATGCTGACCTGCCAGTGTAGCAGCATAATTATTTACGATCTCATCACTTTATAAATCAAAACTAGCTATTGTTATGAAAGGACTTGAATAAGCTTACCATCCAGATGTTCTCGAAGAGTACCGTTCGTCACATACTCCGTAATGATAAGACGCTCATTTCCTTCGTCAACATAACCTAGTAGCTTTACGAGATTTCGATGATCAATTTTGGCAAGCAGTTCAACTTCACTGCTGAATTCCGTTTGCAAATTCGCAAAGTGTTCCTATTATAAAGTTTCCATGTTACAAAAAAATAGCAATCATTTGATTGAATCACGGACATGAGATAAAAACTTCCTTAAAAATCCACTCAAATGTTTGATATAAATATTTCAACATTATGAACTGTTCATACCTTTTTTGCACGTTTAATAGAAACCACTTGACCATCATCTAACCGAGCCTTGTATACAGTTCCAAAACCTCCTTCACCTAGTTGTTGCGATTGAGAGAAGTTGCGAGTTACTTTTGCAATCTGATTCAAACTGAGATGTACTGATCCAATTCTACTGGGCTTTGAAGACATTGAAAATCTAGGACTAGGCGGCACACGATGTGGACTAGGTGGCACACGATGCGGACTGGCCAGGATCTTTTCTGGATCTGAAGAACTCACTTCAAAAGAAAGAACTGAATCCGCTGCAAAAGGTTAATCAATTTAGCTTAAATAACAAAATATGAAAGAAAGAAAAGTCATAGTGTGGAAACTAATAGAAGGTAGGTAAACTAATCGAAATGCAATTTGTTTGCCGAATAGTCGACAGAAGGGTTGATGCAAGACACTCACTTGAATTTGGCTCCTTTACAAGAACTTTGTGCGCACTTTCTCTCCTTTTCTTAAAAAAGCAAGGACATAGAAAAACACAACACGTGAGAAACATTCCACTTGCTGCTATTCCAAACTTTTTCGTCGCAGACATAGATGCAAAATCTTTTTTTTCTTCTCTGTCGTCGAAAGTGGATTTATCCCTTGACTCCTTCTGCAGAAGTTTCCTCCCTGTCCTCAAGGTAAAATCAACTGCAAAAGCAGCAATACTTAATCAAACTCCAAAAAGCTTTACCAAATAGCATCGTTTAAACAAGAAACGGAGCAACATATCATATTAATGCATACCTAGTGAAAGGTCTGATAGACAATGGTAACTTCCAAGGTTGCCTTCTAAAATGCAACCATTTGCATAGCATGTCCGAAGAGCTGCGCAGAATATAGTTTTCTCTACTGAATTCCCGTTTATGTAAAACAATTCAAAACCATGAGAGCTTGAATAGGCAATGTGATCGCTACAATCCTTTGACTGTATGACAAACTCGGATGCAAAGATTGCTGGCAACTGCAGCAACAGACTTAACACTGCGATGCCCATTCTAAACAGGATAATCTGCCCAACCCCCATTTAGGAGTTACAAGATTATGAAACCTCTCTGTTTGTTCTGTTCTTCAAATCGCCACCAAGAAAAGCCGAAATATGATAATATGCACAAAATCACAGACCTTTTGGATCCTCAACACACCTTGAGTAGTTCAACCAACCAATACAGAAATTCCATAGCTGACTAATTTTAGCGTTTGGACAGCACTTTCGAATTCAACAAAGTTTACAAAACCCAGTTACAGAGAGATCCCCAAAAACAAGACTGATCAAAGTTACTGACAGTTTTCGTTACCGCCAGTATTGTGACTGGTAGTTTAGGACTTCAAATTGCTCCAAATAAACCAGTTTACAGTGACTGAAATGAGTAATTTGAGCCTCTATTCGTTACAGACTGGTTGAAATCCTCAACAGACAAAATGGATGAAATTTGAGTTACATATCTTCACATAGTTCCCCATTAGAGAATTCGATTTCTTGATGTGTCCACGAATTCACCCACAGCCTTTAATACTCAACTCGCAACTGGAAATTGGATGAGTATGGAAAACTTAAGGAGCCCAGAAACCAATCCCAACACCTCAAACCACCAAAAGTCCCAAACTTTCACTGAATCACTTGAAACCCAATTAAGAAACCACAAACTCATATGAAAATCCACCCAACTCAAAAACCTAACACTGAGAATCTCTACAGAAATCCCAGCTGGTATACTATCCCAAAAACCAATCCCAAGACCTCAAACAACCAAAAGTTCCAAACATTCACTGAATTACTTGAAACCCAATTCACAAAAACCACAAACCCATTTGAAAATCCACTCAACTCAAAACCCTAACATTTAGAAGCTCTACAGAAATCCCAGCTGGTATACTATCCCAAAAACCAATCCCAAGACCTCTAACCACCAAAAGTTCCAAACTTTCACTGAATTGCTTGAAACCCAAATCATAAAATCCACAAACTTGTACAAAAATCCAGTCAAACTCCAAAACCCAACATCTAAAAATTCTCTACACAAACCAGTACTATGAATCTATAAGTGGCTTAGCTGATTAGAAACAAGCAAAAAAAAAAAGCACCTGAATTTGCACACTGGGAGGCGGCTGAAGAGGCTGGAAATGTCAATGACCAAAACTGCTGCTTTGTTATAATTGATTGAAATTTGCAAGGAGAAAAAAGAAAAGAAGAAAAAGAAAAGGACCGGCCTTTGACGTTGCTGTTGGTGTTGGTGGTAGGAAGGAGGGGAGAGGGAGAAGATGGTGGATTCTGACTGTGATGTAATCCGCCACAGCCATCCGTCTGTGATGCATTAGATTAAGTGATGCTTGTAAACTAGTCTAATGAATATAACCTTAAAATGTGGACTATGTTGATGGTTGACCATTGGGAAAATGCATTTGCATTGCAAGTATCATCCTGCACGGTGAAGGGCTTTTTGGTTATTTCGAGTAAGTATATTATATATTTCATATGCATCAAAATAATCATATTTTCAAGATCTTATTTTGATTTAGTGACTTGTAATTCAGTTGATTTTATCTCATATGGTTGTGATTCTGAGTTTGAATGGTTTTTTCCATTATCAGTAGTATCAGAAAATAGTCCACACTTTATTCATAAAATAATTAACGTCCAATTTATTCACTCTTAGTTTAGCATTTAATCTCGTCCCAATGCGATTTGCGAGGGTAAAAATGTAAATATTTAATTTATTTTGGAGTGTCAAAAACCATACAAGCCAATGTCTTTCATCAAAATCAATGATTTAAAAACGAATTAGTCATGTCACCAACACTACAATTTAAAAATAAAAAATTCAACTCACATAAATGGTGGATCTTATTATAATATATAACTGACTCGTTGTAAAGTATATATATTATCCTTGAACATAAATTACTAATACATAAAATTGGCTTGGCAATTGCCAAACTTTTTCTGGTTTCTTGTATGATTTCGATTTCCTTCCCATTTGATGATATAAAGAAGAAAATCATAACACTAAAGCAAAGAAAATACACTTTAAGTTTTTAGAAATGGTTTTAAAATAACTGAAAGTACTTTTAGCAAATTATTTTTGAATTTTGTAAAATGCTTCTTGCAAAATCTTTAAATGATTTCCAAAATTCATTTGTATTTTTTTGATAATTAGTGTCCAAATCATTTTCACGACAAACTATTTCAACGCTCTTAAAAACAATTGTAAATTAACTCTTTTAACTTCCTATATAAGTAACGGTGTACATTATCGTGGAAAAGAAAAGTACCAAGTGTGAATCCATTTTCACGTGGTGCTGAATTTCCTGTAATACAAGTTACAACCACCAAAAATATTGTATTATTATTATTATTATTATTATTATTATATTATTATTATTATTATTATAATATAATAATTGGACGATCATTGTCGGGGCAGCACCCACCAGGCCCATAACAACTTGTGTAACAAATCCGAATCACGACACCACCAATCCTGGCCTTACTCACGGCCCTACGCAACAGTCAGATGATGATAATTACGTATCAAACGTGAACTCTGATACTTGTCACTGTTTATTGGTACTCAATTTCATTACGTGGGAGTTGAATTTAAGATCTCTCCAATACACGCTTCAACTAAAGATGAACTACTAGAACTTATTGCTAGTAGCCCATGATGAGTCAATATTATATTATATATTTTACCATAGTATAATTTGGTGGTTATTTTGGTAGAATTTTGATACTTTGTTTTATATTTTCAATATAGGACATTCGACTTCCTCTGGAGAAAAACATGACCAAACGGACGAATTTTGAAGTGATTCAAATTGGAGGACGTTCGTGTGTCTCTTGGCTTGTTCGTTTCAAAATTTGGGATTTTTCTACCAAGTGATTATTTTCTGGTGATTTATTGAAGAAGCAGTGCGCGTTACAGTTTAGTGACGTTTATGGGCTTAAACTGCGTTTTTGGAGCCCAAGATGACCTCAGATGGGTTCGTGGCCTTCTGGTGAAGTGTTCAGAATAGTCCAAGCTTTAAATCCAGTTATTTTGGGCCAGTTTTGGAGCTGAATTGGGTCCAAAACGTGGCTGTGCAGAATTTTGGGCGAATTTCCCAAGTCAATTAAGATTATGTTTCCTATTTTATTTCAATTTATTTAGTTTCCTAGTTTGATTCTAAGACCTTTGACTAGAAGGATTTTAGTTAGGATAGTATAAATAGACTTTTTAGGGAAAACCTAAAGGGGGAACGTGTGGAACTTTTGGAGAAGATTTTGGGAGCAAAGTTTAGAGATTTCAAGACTTACTTTAAGGTGTTTTCACTCTTTTTCAAATTTAATATAATTATGTTGATTTTAATTATGAATATGCGTAACTAATTTTCTTTTGCTAGGGTGAGGCCATGATCCCTAGCAAGAATATGTAGTTTCTTTCTAATTTTCGTATGAATTCATGCATGCAAGTTTTGAATTGTTAATCACTGTGCTTTAAACTATCTATTTGTCTTAGTGATTCGCGACCATTAGGATAATTAGAAAAGTAATTTGATGCAATTTTGGCGGAGGGCTGTCCCTGAAATTGGCGCTGGCTTCTTGTGGTTAATATGTGTAACCTCTTATGATGGACGACACGTTTTAAGGGTTATATGGTTTTTCAAAGGGTTTTCACAAAACTTAATGAGTCTTGCATGTTCACATTCAATCTGGACACCACGGACGGGTTGCATGTTAGATATACGTTCTATGTTGGAGGTTCCAAGTAGGATATACTTTAGGAAAACCTAACCTTCAAAATATGCATGTATGGTTCGTAAGTAATTAGAAGAGCTACATAGGGTTGTTAGGGTGACGGCGGAACCCTAGTACTTTCTCGTCTAGAATTCTAAAAAATTCTTTCTTTCTTTTTCTTTACAATTGCAGTTTTTAAGTAATCTTTTTAATTAAATTCGTTTTAATTAATTTAGGTCATTAAATCACCTTTCTCAAAATCTTTGCTTTAATGAATTTGTTGAGAATTGATTTCGCTTTAATCTGTTTAGTTTAATCCATGTGGAGAACGACCTTGCAAGCCAACTATACTACAACAATCTTGTTTCTCTTGCAAGTATTTTAGGTGTTTTTAACCCTTTTTGCGCATGTGGTAAAAATCCTATCAGCCCATGTGTTGATAATTACTTGGAAAATTTTGGATAGATAGTTATACTCTTACAAATAGACTTGGTAAACGGGTGGTGTTTTTAACAAAAAAAAAAAAAAAAGTGTTTTTTTTGTATTCATGTTGCTTTCGTGTCATACTCGTTATCTTAATAGATCATGTCGTGTCAAATTTATTATTTTAACGGTTTCCTAACAGATGATCCGATAACGACCCAATTTGTTAATGGATCATGTCATTTCGTGTCGGGTTAATGGGTCATACAAGAAGTCGTCATGCCTAATGTCTAGGTTTGGAAAATAGACCGTGTTCGTGTAGATTTCATGTCATGCTCATTATCTTATCGAGTTCTTCATGGGTGATTGATAACGATCCTTCTCGTTAACGGATTGACCTAAAACCTATTATTTTCGTGTCGTTTCACACTAACGGATTGTACAAAAAATTACCAAGCCTACTAACTAAGAAACGAGTCCCACTATATTTTGAATTTATTCTATCATATGTAAATACGAGTTTTAATACATACGGCTTCACCGTTCATAGGAGTTTCCTAGTGAATTTTTTCTCAAGCTTTTCCTTTCATTATTTTTTTCAAGTTATGATGATAGGGACAGCATTCTAACATCACTAGGCTAAACCTGAATTTCTAGGGTTGCACATGAAATTGTCTCCTAATGGAAATTGACAGCAGCCAAGAAACGAAAACACAAGTTGTCGAATCCGAAAGTTAAATGTGAGCTGACAAAGGTAGGGTACATTGGAGCTTTGGTGTCATACTCGTTATTTTAATAGGTCGTGTCGTGTCAAATTTATTATTTTAACAGTTTCCTAACAAATGATCCGATAACGACCCAGTTTGTTAATGGATCATGTCATTTCGTGTCGGGTTAATGTGTCATACAAGAAGTCATTATGCCTAATGTCTAGGTTTGGAAAATATACTTTGTTCGTGTAGTTTTCATGTCACGCTCATTATCTTATCCAGTTCTCACTGTCGAATCCGAAAGTTAAATGTGAGCTGACAAAGGTAGGGTACACTGAAACTTGACCCGGACCCGCTTCGTGTATCGTTATGGTCGTGCTTCTCTTGTTCCAGAACAGAGAGGCACTAGGGCCTAAACCCTAAAACTGCATAACTGAAATCTAACCCTAAACCTCAAACTCCGACTTATCGCCGGAGTCACTCGTTGAAACCCTTGTACGGCTCCGGCATAAGGATATACTACTGTGCCTATGTTTTTGCAAAGTTTGGAATGCTACCATCGATGATCAAAAGTTCATCAAAACCCATCTGCAACGCTCCATCCAAACCAACCCTTTTCGCAGTATTTTAGTCAAGAGCATTGATTCGTTGGCTATACCCGATGGGTTCTTCGTATTGTTTTTTCGACAATAATATTGGCAGCGGCGGAGAGAAGCCTCTGAAACAAGCATGGGCTTCTGCTTATATATGGGGTCACTCCAATGGTTTGATATTCATTCGAACATTTAGGGATTTCATTCATATTATCTTGTGTTTTCGAACGGTGCTCTAAGTGGGTTGATGTATAACAAATTAGATGAACACCGATTCATATTTCTAAGCCTTGAAATTTGCAGAGGAAAGTACCAATAGTTTTCCACACCAGTCAATGGTGATGACAATTGTAGGCTTGTTTTGGAGGTCTTGAGACTCTTATGTATTTGTGATAATCATTTCTTCTTCTTTTTTGTAATCCAGAGTTGTCGCTGGTCTTGGGTTCCAAGATCAGCCAATGTGGCTGCGCATACTTTGGCGTTGAGTCGCTCTCCGGAGTTGTGTGATTCTGTTTGGATCGACCGACCTCCTTTATCGCTGGTTTTCGTTCTCAGTAACGATGGACTCCCTTGTCCTCACTAAGCTTCCAGGTAGGCGGTGGAAGGGCGACGCTTGCACTTGTGGTAGTTTCTTTTATGCCCTGTTTGCTGTGTTATTTCTCTGTACTGGTGGATTAGCTTCTTGTAGGCTTCTCTTGTTGGTTTCTGTTTGCTGTATTGGCTCATTTGGTTCAATATATGCTCCTTTGCTCAAAAAAAAAGTTTAGGGAGACGGGGGTCATCTTATTTCAGGATCAGGGCATACCACAAACCTTTTTTAGGACTTACAGAGGTGATTTTAGTCTTTTACTACGTTTTTACAGATCATTCACCAAGAGAGAATATCAATAGTGAGAATCAAACCTCGGCCTTGGTTATGAAAAAATATGCTGGGACCAAAATCATAGACCTTGCGTCTTTTTTTTCTTCTATTGAGATGGAAGATTCATGTGTCCTGGGTATTTAGGTATTTAATTGTCAACCTTTGGTGCCTTCAAAGGATGATAAAATGGTTCTTATGGGGCAATATTATCAAGACTACTCTAGCCACGTGCTTTATCGGTTTGATTTAGAGAAAAAAGAGTGTCAAACGAGTTGAAACTCCTGGTTTGGCCGTATGAAGCTACAATTTGCGTGCGGAGTTTATCTTCTTGAAGGTGATCTTGTGGTTAATGGGAGGTAGAACCGAGTCACTTCTACCTCGTAGGAATTCAACGTGAAAACGGAATGCCGACTGTCGATTACCTGACGTACTCCTTCTTCTTCTTTATCCGGGTTTGAAATCCGCAACCTAAGATAAATTTACCTAAGCCTTGAAATTTGCAGAGGAAGGTACCACGAGTTTTCCACACCAGTCAATGGTGATGACAATTGTAGGCTTGTTTTGGAGGTCTCGAGACTCTTATGTATTTGTGATAATCATTTCTTCTTCTTTTTTGTAATAAAAAGTTTTAGGAAACGGGTTATCTTATTTCAGAGTGGGCATACCACAAACCTTTTTTAGGACTTACATAGGTGATTTTAGCCTCTTACTACATTTTTACAGATCATCCACCAAGAGAGATTATCGACAGTGAGAATCAAACTTAGGCCTTGGTTATGAAAAAATATGCAGGGACCAAAATCATAGACCTTGCTTTTTTTTTTGTTTTGTTTTGTTTTTTTTGTTTTTCCTATTGAGATGGAAGATTCATGTGCCCTAGGTATTTAGGTATTGAATTGTCAACCTTTGGTGCCTTCAAAGGATGATAAAATGGTTCTTTTGAGGCAATATTATCAAGACTACTCTAGCCACGTGCTTTTTCGGTTTGATTTAGAGAAAAGGATTGTCAAACGAGTTGAAAATCCTAGTTAGCCCCGTATCTTTGAAGCTACAATTTGCGTGGGGAGTCTTTATCTTCTTGAAGGTGATCTTGTGGTTAATGGGAGGTAGAACCAAGTCACTTCTATCTCGTAGGAATTCGACGTGAAAACGGAATGCCGACTGTTGACTATTTGACGTCCTCCTTCTTCTTTTTTATCCGGGTTTGAAATCGGCAACGTAAGATAAATTTACAGAGATGGAGTTAATTCCCTTTTGCCTCTAAGAAGAAAATTTCAAGTAACGATGGGTTTCTCGATCTAAAAGTTAAAACAACAGAAGGAAGAGGATAAAATTAGGTAATTAAGAAAGTTGTTAATTGCCGCAACATCACATGGATCGGTTTCTAATGTGATCATATCCTTCATTTAGTCCAGGCTTTTTGATTTTCGTAGACAATAACTGAGTTATTAACTTGGCCATAGTCCCATTGGATGAAAAAGTGTATAATTGTCTTGCCTCATCCCTGACTTGTATTGTTTTGTGTGAAGGATTATAACGCAGTGTACAATTCACCTGGCTTTTTTTTTCTTTTTTGTGTGTGTGTGTGTGTGTTTTTCTTTTTGTGTGTGTGTGTGTGTGTGTGTTTTAACTACTTCATTGAAAATGTAATGAATAATTAGGTTTTGAACCCATGAAATCTCTCACTTGTAAATATAGATGAATACCAGTAAAACGTCTTGTTAGTAGGCTAGTAGTTCATGTGTTTCATACTTATTATGAACAGTGGCGGAGCCACATGGAGGCCAGGAATGGCCTAGGCCTATCCTGAAATTTGATATATATATATATATATATATATATATATATATATATATATATATATATATATATATATATATATATTGTTTTGCTAATGCTTTCAATAAATACCTTGTAGTGCATTGGTAAGTGGTGTTTGAGAGTTGCATGGGGGCCTGTGTTCGAAAATCATTGATGTTTAACAACAGCCTTCCTGTTTTTTAAAACTTAAACCTCTTTTGTTTTACCATATAAAACAAGGTCCATAAACCTTATAATTTTTTATTTTTTTTATCACTTGTTAGGCTTGGGGGAGGGGGGATCGAACTTGAGTGAGGAGGGATTGCTTTGGCTCTAGTTACCACCGCAACTAGGCTCCATCCTCCATAAACCTTATAATTAGCCTTCTGTTTTGAAAGGGAAATTCATTTAGAAGAAGATACAATTACGTTGAAAGCAACTTAAATTTTTGTTTGATCTTTCTTTTTTATTAAAATTTGTAAACAAGTTATATTTTTTATGATATAATCATCTAAATACTAAAGTTTTCATAAAAAGTTTAACGTCCCGTCATTCTTGTTTGATAAATTTTGGGGTGTGCTATTGACGCCCCATTTTACTTCTCGTACACCTATCAATTTTCGATCATCAAATAGAATGAATTGAAGAAGATCAAAGTACAAAAATTAACAAAGGTATGTAAGAAGTAAAAACGGATGTGTAGATAACACACGACTAAATTTTCCATGTCAATAAAAGGCCCCTCGTGAGAGTGATTCCTGGCTCCGCCACTGATTATGAAATGAAATGACATATTTTTAATAACATTGAAAGTTTTTAAAGAAAAATTAAGAAGAACAGTCTAACCAACTAGACAATCATGCGCTATTGTAAAAGAACAAGTTCCATTATATTTGAGTATCATCCGATTCCAATATATATAATTTTCTTAAAATTGGAGATAGAAACAACACTCTAAACATCACTAGGCTAAACCTGAATTGCTAGGGTTCCACACGTAATTGTCTTCTAAGGTCCAAGCCCAATATATGAAAATGGAATTTGACAATGGCCGAGAAACATTAGTTTGTCGGATTTCTCTTATACACAACAAAATAAGACCGTTAAATCTTGTTAAATCGTCATTTTGTACTATAGTTTAATGATATTTCTTTTTACTTATAAGTGAGAGGTCTTAGGTTTAATTCTCGTCAAAAATGAATTTAAAATTATTAGCTCATTGTGAGGCTTAACCCACTTTTTCACTCCCTTAGTGTAGATAATATTGTTTAATGAATAAAAAATAATATTATGTTAAATCAAATAATCAAACGGCTCTTAGTTTTATTGCGCAACTTAAGTGTAGACTTTTGTTGTGCATTAGAGAATATCTCCCGAGTCTTTTGCCGTTTTATATTGCTTTTGGCCAATAAAAGGAATGAATCTAGAGATCTAAGCTTGTCAATAATTTAGATAAATTTAGTATAAATTATCTTATCGTTTGTCTATAAAAAAAGTTAAAAAAAAAAAATTAAGGTGGTGTGGTTTGGAGTGATTTTGGAAAAGGTAAAATTCAACTTAAGTGATTTTCATAGAAAAACAAATTATATGTGTTTCTCCGTAAAAATGATTTTAGGACGCCTCAAATAATGAGTTTTGATTCTAGATGAAATTATTGGAGCAATTTAATATTACTATACTATGAACTGTTCTTTCATTGGCTTTGCTTATCCAATTGCAGAAAACTCTTTTGATGTATGGCTATGTTTTTGTAAACTAGCAGTCTACGACTTTCGTACCAAGATACATTTTAAAAGACAAAAAACCTTTGAACTTATTTGGGTTCATGTGGCCCTCCCTCGATTTCAAGCCTTGAAAGGCACATGCGATGAAATGTGGATGGTATGATTTTGCAAAAAAGATCACCATCATATATACCAACATGGTTGAATTCTTGAATGCGACACATGACAATTGATCATTGCGTAGTTGATCCTTTCGAGTTGATTCAAGCGGTGAGGGAATGCCATGTGATGTTTTAAGAGAAAAATAGATCAGTAATTCGATTCTCCGACGACAAAAATGAAAACAACAACAAAACTTTATCTTGCTAAGTATGGTCGGCTGTATGAATTCTAAAACGCCACTGATCTTGGTTTCCGTTAGCTCCAAGTACTGCATGTCTTTTCTTAAAGCTTCTTACCAAGTCTTATTAAGTCTTCCGCTACTCATTTTGCCATAAGCCTCTATCTCATAATCGCATTTTCTAACCAGAGCATTTGTAGGTCTTTGGTTCACATGTCCAAACAACCTTAATCGATTTTTTCTCATCTTATCTTCAATTACGGTCACTCTTACTTTACTTCGGATATCTTTGTTCTTAATCATGTCATTTCTTGTGTGCTCACACATCCAACAAAACATTTCATCTCCGTTACACTCTTTTTTTTTACATGGTGCCACATAGAAGTGCCAAAATAAGCATTTTGTTACGCAATACCTACTTCTCGGCTTCAGATTAGATGTGTGCCAAATTTGCAAAAGCAACGAAGTTGTACTGAAGCCATGTATTGTGTGATTGGACGTGAACGAACATAACGAGTAATATGTGAGGAATAATTTGCAAAAGCAACCATTTTTTATTAAAACTAAAAGTTTTTAAGTCATTTTTATTAGTTTTTCTATATTTTTAACTACCTTCAAGGATTAAGCCCTATGTAATAGTGCACTTGGAGCCAAATATGATAGGATTATGTGTTCCAATTGGCGCTTAACATGTTTAAGTTTATGTAATCAAGGTTATATAAACAACAATATCTTAAAATAATAAGGATTTACCTTTAGAATATAGCATCCATCAGCACTAAGCATGCTTACTCTACAAGTGATTGCTGGCTTTTACACAAATGTTTGTGACTTTGTTCCGCTTGTCGACTTTACAAACTTCTGTATGATTCGTTGTGGATGAGAATTGATTTTATTCATTTTTAGTAATAATTGTTGTCCATAAAACGCATAAAGCTTACAGTATATTACAGTTTTTAAAGTTACCATTTATGTTACCATTACCGCATCCAACACAAAATTAACATGATAACCATTTAGTCTAATAAGCTTGATTCTAAAAAAAACAATCTAACTGCATAACATCACATTTGTAAGACGTACTTTTGTAGAATCAAGTATTGTTCGTTAAGTAAATATAGATAGTTTTTACTTTTTTATATCTTCTTATTTTTTATTAAGATTGAGATTCATTATAGATTTTTGTGTTCAAAGCCTAAGAATATCAAAGTTCGGACAACTTAATTTCAATCATACATTCCAATCAATTCATCTCATTGATCCACCTCACAAAATTCAAAAAAAATAAATAGCCAAGATTAACTTTTGAGATTCTTAAACTTCAAAGAGTAAATTGTAGCAATGGTCCCTCAACTTTAATCAAATTGGAGCAATGGTCATTCAACTAAAAATTCATTATCATTGGTCCCTCAACTTATCAAAATGTGTAACTATAGTCCCTTTCAGCAACTTAGTCAAAATTTTGTCAAAATAAGTTATGTTGGAATAACCATTTATATAATTAGGGTCCCTCAACTCATCAAAGTGTGTAATTATGATCCTTTTTGTCAACTACGACAAAATTTTTGTCAAAACGAGTTATGTTAGAATGACCATTGCTACAATTGGGTTAAAGTTAAAGGATCATTTATCCAGTTGAATTAAAGTTGAGGGACCAATGGTAATTGATTTTTAGTTGAGGGACCATAGCTACACATTTTGATGAGTTGAGGGACTAATGATAATGAATTTTTAGTTGAGGGATCATTGCTCCAATTGAGTTAAAGTTCAAAGACCATAGCTACAATTTACTCAACTTCAAACAACGAGATTAAGAGAGTATCGCAATTTGTTTTACCAACTTGTCTCCAACTCTATGGGATATACCAGAAGACCATAGCTATAGTCATTTTCATCAATTTAGTCAAAATAAGTTATGTTGGAATAACCATTTATATAATTATGGTCCCTCAACTCATCAAAGTGTGTAATTATGATCATTTTCGTCAACTACGTCAAAAATTTTGTCAAAACGAGTTATGTTGGAAGAACCATTGCTACAATTGGGTTAAAGTTAAGGGACCATTTCTCCAGTTGAATTAAAGTTGAGGGACCAATGGTAATAGATTTTTAGTTGATAGACCATAGCTACACGTTTTGATGAGTTGAAGGACCAATGATAATAGATTTTTAGTTGACAGACAAATGCTCCAATTAAGTTAAAGTTCAGAAATCATAGCTACAATTTACTCAACTTCAAACAATGAGATTTAGAGAGTATCGCAATTTGTTTTACCAGAAGATTCTCCTAACTTGTCTCCAACTCTATGGGATATACCAGAAGATTCTCCTAACTCCATTATTCTAATAATTAAAAGTATTTTGCTCTTTTTACTCAATCATTAAGTTGACGTGCATTTCAAACACTCGCAGCAGTACGTGTAAAGGAACTCCTACTCTTGACATCTCTCGGACACCTGTCCACAATATTTTGGACATCAATTAATTAATATTGTAAATTTGGACACCTGTCCACGATATTTTGGACATAAAATTAATTAATATTGTAAATTTGGACATTACAAGACTCTCGATAAAGGTTCTGAAAGAAAGTGAATTAAAAAAATGCCTAGCAAAGTATGACATAAAGAAGATTAATAATTCAGTAATTCATTGCTTTACATTTTAGTCCCTTATTTATTTATTATTATGAAACATTGAACCTGCCTTTTCCAACAAATAAAATACTGCCTTTTGTTTTTTAGAGAATTTTGGTGATCTCTAGCTAACACGTATTTGTACTCACGACAAGCGATCCAATAGATAAATGTGAACAACAATTCTCTAAAGAAAAAGTGGAAGGTTTTTGGTGTGATACTTTGTAAACTGTGAATCTACTTGATCGTGACTACTTCCTAACTAGCATCATCCGATTCTCCTTACTATCTTCCACTCATCAATTTCTGACGAAAAAAAACTAGCCTTGTCCAGACTTAGAATAATAGATAATCATGGTTCGACACTAGTTATTTCTTTAAAAACAAAAACAAAAAAAACAAAAAAACTAGCACGTATTTGTAATTTGCCAAAGAGAGAAGCCAAATATTTGTAGGTGGCTAGATTGTAAAGGTTTATAAATTATTTGGGTTCCTAATTTATAAATTATTTTATATACATTGGTGATCGATTTAAATAACAAAAGATTCAATATTTAAAAATTGTATCTAAAATGACTGGAAAAGTAGAAACAATACCGGATATAATTTGATCATCTCAATAATTTACTAAATTAGTATACGTGCACAACTTATGTTATGTGAGCCCACTTAGCCCAAAGATTAGAGCATTGCATTTGTAATGCGATGGTCATCGGTTCGATTTCGATAGCCGGCAGGGGAATGCCGTTACTTATAGCCGCAACTACACATTGGTCGAGACTCACGCGACTTATGGTCCAAGTAATAAATGCCCAAGTCTCCTTTGGATCCCAATTCCAATATGATCCCCATGCTTCATTAGCCTATACTACTCCCGAAAGAATACCTACGATTAAAAGGAAAAACCCTAGACTAATAATACGATAATTCCAACGATCCAGTTGTTGAATCAAAGCAAAATGAAACTTTATTCTTTAATTGTCCGGCTATAAATTTTGCAAGAATATTGGGGTGCCCATAAGGATTTGCAATTCTTGTAATATCAATGTTGAGTTTTTGGTTTACACAATTGAGTTTTTTTGTACATGCGTTTGTAATTCTTTGATTCTTCAAGTCTTGTCTTCTATTAAGACTTGGGGAATCCCATATAGATTATGACCTGATCCTTTTGTCGACAGATGTTCCTATTACACTCGTAGTCTTTGAAGGATGAGAACCAACTATGTAGCATCTACATCAAGAATTCAAGTATTGCATACGTCATTAGTCTGATCTTTGTAGGAACTACCCATAATAACGAACTTGCATAATGAATCTCTTTAAATAGAATTAAATATTTTGAGATTTTTATTATTTTATAAAAAAAAATTATGAATATAATTAATGTAATGCATCATTGACTTGAATACGGAATTCCCGAAATTGGTCCAGATCATGAATGTTTGGAATCCATATTATGCAATGAGACATTGCTTTTGCTTATTCGAATTGAAGGGTGATATAAAATCAGTCTATTTTCGGCATCATATCCATAGTTAGCGCATTCATCATAGTTAGAAGCACCAGCTCCGTATCAAGTTACGATCGTCACTATCATCAATATCGTCGTTATCATCAACGAGAAAACTCTTGGACTTGTTAGCCAGGAACTTGTTCAGAGCCAAGTGGAGCATGCATGAAGGAGTCAAATGCGTCTTTTATTCTTTTCCTTGGCGAAACTGGGTCATCCTGGACTTGAACCAGAGACCTCGCCCGTGAAGTAAATCATCGCACCTACAGTCCAACCAATTGGGAGAGAATCAATAGATTCATTTTTTGGGAGCGATTCATCCTTCCCGAACGCAGCATACGACTCCAGTATTAGTAGATAAAATAATTTCTTTCACTTTCGAATCCCAAACAATTCGATTTGGGGTCAGTACATAAAGATTCAAGGTCATTTCTTCAATTTACTCTCCATTTCTAAGTTCCTCATGTCGTTTATTTGAGAAAAGAAAACTAAAGTGAACAAATGGTTAAATATTAAATAATTCAATATTATTTCAACATCCTACATGGAATATTCCTAAAAAGAAAAAAAGAAAAAAAAAAGCTTTATGGATTAAAGATTATCAATAGGTAAGAATAAGAGAAACATATTCTTATGATATAACGTCATTGTATTTGTAACGAAAAATATTCAACTATCACCCATGAATCGTGCAAGTGTCCCTTAAGAAGCTAAACTTTCTTTGTCTACCATGAATCGCTTTAGTTAATACGGCATTGTATTTGTAACAAAAAAAATTCAATCATTACGCGTTAGATCCCGCTAAGAGGCTGATATCTATTAACCTTTGTTTCAACAAGGAATCACTTCTAGCTTCTCTTTCATTCGTGGCTCTTATAAATGACCACCAGAAAGGAAGCCTAACCAGCCTTTTAAACATAGGAAGAGTAGTATGCGCCGGAGAAAGCAGGTTGTCGGAGTTAAAGCTCTATTCGGGCCGGATTTTACAAAATGTATTTAAATCCAACAACAAAATTTGGTTCAAATCTTTTACTTTGTTAGATTTTTTGTCCTAAATTTTAAAGTGTCCTTTTGACTAGAAAGTAATTTCCCGTAATTTAGGGTCCTTGATTAGTCAACAAATGTCGACAGAGGACTATATAGACATAAACAAAACAGAGAAGATCGTTGTCAAAGCCACCGCCACCTCCTCCCTCCCTCCCCCACCCCCCAACAGTCGCATTTACATGCATAAAAGTAAAACCCCACTTCCATTTCTCACTCTCGTCCGCCGTCCGCCGTCCGCCGTCCACATCTGTCTGTCTGTCTCTCTCTCTCTCTCTCACTAAATTCGCAATTGGAATCAGCTGCCGAACCAGCAGACGGTGAAAAGCTCAGATTTGGTGATTAATGGCGGGGAACGATTGGATAAACAGTTACCTGGAGGCGATTCTGGACGTGGGACCGGGACTCGTCGACGATGCCAAGTCGTCGCTGTTGCTAAGGGAGAGAGGACACTTCAGTCCCACCCGATACTTCGTCGAGGAGGTCATCACAGGCTTTGATGAGACCGATCTCCATCGCTCCTGGGTTCGCGTAAGTCTCACTCTTTCTCTCTCTCTCTCTCTCTCCCCTCTCTTTTTTTTTTCTCTAAGTTGTGTTTCTGCTCGGTTTTCTGTTTGATTGAGGATGATGTGTGGGAATCAATGGCAGGCTTCGGCGACGAGGAGTCCCCAGGAGAGGAACACCAGATTGGAGAATTTGTGCTGGCGGATTTGGAACTTGGCTCGCCAGAAGAAGCAGGTTTTGCTTTTCGCTTACTTTTCGGGTTGTAAATATTCGATGTAGATTGTTCTTTGTGAGATTTGTGCCTCTTTGATTCGTGTGCTGATAACTTGGAAGCTAAGATTGCTGGATTTGTTTCTGCATTAGTATATAATAATAATAATAACAACAGTTTTTGGGGATGTCTGTTAAATCGAACGTTTTATGTAAAGTTTGCTCCTTTTAATTTGTAATTGTTACGAAGTACTAATTGTTCATAGGGTCTTTCCGATTTTGGATTTTGGAGAATGCCGATTCATGAATACGCATTAATTAACAAATGAGACGGTAATTTTAGTTGGAAATCGAAAGAAGGAGAAGAGGAAGCTTATTACGATTTTGCTTAAATGTGATCTTTTTCTTCTCACTGTCCATTCTTCTGCAGCTTGAGGGAGAAGAAGCTCAACGGAAGGCTAAACGTCGTCTTGAACGCGAAAGAGGTCGCAGAGAAGCTACTGCTGATATGTCTGAAGACTTGTCTGAGGGAGAGAAGGGAGATACAGTGAGTGACATATCAGCTCACGGTGATAGTCACAGAGGAAGACTGCCTAGAATTAACTCCGTTGACGCGATGGACACATGGATTAGCCAGCAGAAGGGGAAAAAGCTATATATTGTACTAATAAGGCATGAACTGAACTTTAATGTTTTAAGTTTTGTATGTAACCATGAACACGGCTATGAATTATTGGTCAGTGTTGCATGGCATCTCAAATGATAATGTTAGATAATACAACCATGCTTTCAGTATTTAATGGAAGCATGGAAGTGATAGTTTAACTTGCTACTACAGAGAACTTAGTCTGATGGTCACTAACCGCCCATCTATCTCTCTCAATTTTGAGTTGTACGGAATATGATATCAGGGTCTGCATGAATTTTTCTGTTGTCTTAATAATGTTTTTGACGACAAGTATTCATGCAGCCTTCATGGTCTCATACGAGGTGAACAAATGGAGCTCGGTCGTGACTCCGATACTGGTGGTCAGGTAATATTTTGTTGTTAATGTGGTTTCACTCCCAGTGTCTGATTGCACTGCACATTTGTTTGATATAGTAATTCATTCTGTGGTAGCTTATATAGCTACCTGTATAATACTGGGTTTATTTTCATTTAGGTTAAGTATGTAGTAGAACTTGCACGAGCATTGGGCACCACGCCTGGAGTGTACCGAGTTGATCTGCTAACAAGACAAGTGTCATCGCCAGATGTAGACTGGAGTTATGGTGAGCCGACGGAGATGCTGACTCCACTAAATGCAGAAGGTTTTGAAGAAGAGATGGGGGAGAGCAGTGGTTCTTATATCATTCGTATACCATTTGGTCCGAAAGATAAATACATTCCCAAAGAAGAACTCTGGCCACACATCCCTGAATTTGTTGACGGTGCATTGAACCACATAATGCAAATGTCCAAAGTTTTGGGTGAACAAATTGGTGGCGGGAAGCCAGTCTGGCCTGTTGCCATCCATGGGCATTATGCAGATGCTGGTGACTCTGCTGCCCTTCTGTCTGGGGCTTTAAATGTACCGATGCTTTTTACTGGCCACTCACTCGGCCGAGATAAGTTGGTGCAACTTTTAAAGCAAGGCCGACTTTCAAGGGATGAGATAAACAAAACATATAAAATAATGCGTCGGATAGAGGCAGAGGAGTTAGCCCTTGATGCCTCTGAAATAGTTATTACCAGCACTAGACAGGAGATAGAAGAGCAATGGCGGTTGTATGATGGTTTTGATCCAATACTGGAGCGTAAACTACGAGCTAGGATGAGGCGTAATGTGAGCTGTTATGGAAGGTTCATGCCCCGCATGGTGGTAAGTACTGAGATCTTTCATATTCTTGTTGAATGCTTTTCCATAACTCTAGGGGAGGACTTGAAAAATGGCCCAATTTGAGTAGGGTATGCCTCTGAGTGTGGTTTTTTTGCTACCCTGATCAGCATCATGGCTTGCTCATTTTATAAACATATCTTACGAGTTTGTAGCTCTGTGCAGGTAATTCCTCCTGGAATGGAGTTCCATCATATTGTTCCGCATGATGGTGATATGGATGCTGAAACAGAAGCAAATGAAGACCATCCAACTTCTCCAGACCCACCTATTTGGTCTGAGGTGATAGTTATTCTTAATTCATTTTACTCTGATTCTTTCAAAGTATAGCTGATGAGTCAGTTTCAATACGTCCTGCTTTGTAACTTTCAAGCCTTGTGTTTTCATGAATTATGCATTGACTGGTGCCAACCGAATTATTTCATGATGCAGATAATGCGTTTCTTTACCAATCCTCGCAAGCCGATGATTCTTGCCCTTGCTAGACCAGATCCGAAAAAGAACATTACAACTTTGGTTAAAGCATTTGGAGAATGTCGTCCACTAAGAGAGCTTGCCAACCTTGTATGTTAGAATCCTTAATG
This sequence comes from Cotoneaster glaucophyllus, assembly GCA_036320875.1. Classification (NCBI taxonomy): domain Eukaryota; kingdom Viridiplantae; phylum Streptophyta; class Magnoliopsida; order Rosales; family Rosaceae; genus Cotoneaster; species Cotoneaster glaucophyllus. Next base: position 1,395,999 of record CM070063.1, read on the forward strand.
CACTTTCTTGCTGCAGATACCTTTGTGTTCTATCTGGTCCGCTGATTGGCTTTGTTGCTGAGCCAATGTCATTTGTTTAACCTTTTTCTTTTCCTCTGTACTCTGCAGACACTCATTATGGGTAACCGTGATGGAATTGATGAAATGTCAAGCACAAGTGCTTCTCTTCTTCTCTCAGTGCTCAAGCTGATTGACAAATATGATTTGTATGGGCAAGTCGCATACCCCAAACACCACAAACAATCTGATGTTCCCGATATATATCGTCTAGCAGCAAAGACAAAGGTACCTATCGTTCAACATTGTATACCTGCAGTGCTCTTGTAAAATTATTTTTATTTTGTAGCTACTAAAAATTTACTATTACTCATTTAATTGTGGCGTTTAGTTTAGTATCATTAGCTACTATTTCATACCCAAAAACAAGAATCAACTCTCAGCCCACTTAACATAAAACTTGTCCTGCTAATTCTTTTTGCAGGGTGTTTTCATTAATCCAGCTTTCATCGAGCCCTTTGGACTTACTTTAATTGAGGTGCGAGTCTAAAAATTAATCAGGAGTTTTGTGTTCTATTCCACTATTTATGATGTCTTCTTGTTTTTTCACAAACGAGTTTAACTTCTGCGCTTTCATTGTACAGGCAGCTGCTTATGGTTTACCTATTGTTGCCACAAAAAATGGAGGCCCTGTTGATATACATCAGGTATGCCTGCTCATTGGTCGTAAAGAATTACTAAAAGGTTCTACATGTATTGTACATAGAATTGTCGCCAAAACTAACTGGAGCTATTTCTGCAGGTGCTTGATAATGGTCTTCTTATTGATCCTCATGATCAGCAGTCTATTGCTGATGCTCTCCTGAAGCTTGTTGCGGATAAGCAGCTTTGGGCAAGATGTCGGCAGAATGGGTTGAAGAACATTCACCTATTTTCGTGGCCTGAGCACTGCAAAACTTATCTATCCCGAATAGCCAGTTGCAAACAGAGGCAACCACAGTGGCACAGAAGTGAGGATGGAGGAGACACTTCAGAATCAGAATCCCCAAGTGATTCCTTGAGAGATATACAGGATTTATCTTTGAACTTGAAGTTTTCAATGGATGGAGAAAAGAGCGGAACAAGTGTAAATGATAGTTTCGATTCTGAAGGAAATACTGCTGATAGGAAGAGTAAAATAGAGAGTGCTGTTTTGGCATGGTCAAAGGGTATTTCGAGGGACACACGGAGGGCTGGGTTCTCAGAGAAAGCAGATCATAACAGTGCTGGAAAGTTCCCAGTTTTGAGGAGGAGGAAACATCTTTTTGTCATTTCTGTGGATTGTGAAACTGTTACGGAACTTATTGAAATTACAAAAAATATTTTCGAGGCTACGGGAAAGGAAAGGGCTGAAGGTTCTGTAGGATTCATATTGTCAACATCCTTGACCATAATCGAGATACGTTCATTTCTGGTTTCAGGGGGCTTGAACCCTAATGATTTTGATGCATATATTTGCAACAGTGGCAGTGACCTCTACTATCCATCTATTAATTCTGAGGATCGCTCCTTTGTGGTCGACTTTTATTACCATTCACACATTGAATACCGTTGGGGTGGAGAAGGATTGAGGAAAACATTGGTACGCTGGGCAACTTCAGTTAATGATAAGAAGACTGGGAGTGAGGCAATTGTTTCTGCAGCTGATCAACTTTCAACTGACTATTGTTATGCTTTTAAAGTGCAGGCGCCAGGAAAGGTAAGTGTTTGTCAAATTTGATTCTGGATCAGTTTGGTATGAATTCTTAAATTAACGAGAAAATCATTGGTACGTTGACATGCTGGGAAACTTCAATCAATGATAAAAATTGCCCTTGAGTTTTTATTGAAGCATGTAATATTTTTTTAGTGTATTACATTGGATGTACATCATTGGAAATTCTTTTATTTTATCTTTGCAGTTACCCCCGGTAAAGGAGCTTCGGAAGGTGCTGAGGATTCAGGCTTTACGATGCCATGTAATTTACTGCCAAAACGGGACCAGAGTGAACATAATTCCAGTATTGGCATCTCGTTCTCAAGCCCTCAGGTCCAGTATTTATGCATTACTTATCTACACTATTGACTTAATTTATAGTCAATTTTCGCTTTATGGTTTATCGGACCAGAATGAACTCATCACGTCCACGGTAATAGTCTAGTAGAATCTAATTTACCGATACCAGTCAAAAGTAATAAAGTGAATGCTAACGTCCTGTTGTCGACAAATCCAAACGATTGTTGGTTTAGTAAAATTGTAAAACTGCTTTGGAATTGCTTTGAATCTTTGATCACTGAAACAAGCATTTGCTTCAGGTATTTATATCTCCGATGGGGGGTAGACTTATCGAAAGTGGTGGTTCTGGCTGGAGAGTGCGGGGACACGGACTACGAAGGATTGCTCGGTGGACTGCACCAAAGTGTAGTACTGAAGGGAGTTGGGAGCAATGCAATCAGTCAACTCCACAATAACCGGAACTACCCTCTATCCGATGTCCTTGCACTTGACACCCCCAACATAGTTCAGACCAGTGAAGGTTGCGGGAGCGACGATATCCGTGCTTCCTTGGAGAAACTAGGAGTTCTCAAGAACTAGAAGTGTGCATTATTTGTAAAGCCTTCCCCATGAGCAGTTTTTCTCTTTGTCCTGAACCTTTTGCCGCCCCCTCCCCGAAAATTCGTTTGCCGAGGGATTCGACATAAAGCTCAATACTTGTATTTTCATCAAATTTAAACCTTTTGTTACTTTCTGGCTATATTTTTAGTTAAGAAATAAATATAGTCAACATATGTGGAGATTTGGAGGAGGACGATCTCTCTCTGTGCGATTTCATATGTTCATCCATAGCTTGCCTTTACTTAGCTGTTGATGTCATGACTCAAAACCAGGAGAGCAATTTTCATGGACATTTACATCGTCACGGTGGCGCGCAGTCACATATAACATTACTCGCCTTCATGCACGTGTTCACGGATGTGTAGAAGACATTTTTTTGAATCATGGTGTGCTACGCGCTATTTACACGTTTTAAATGTATTTATATGCTTGAATTGCTTCCATAATTTTTTTTATGACAAAAAAAGTCAAATATTTGAACTAAATGAATAATATTAGACCATGCTAGAAGAAACTCCATAGTGTAGATAACATCGTTTGTTCCAACAAAAAAAGCATTTGACAACTAATTTAATCACATTATTATGCGCGTGCGAAAAACCTTTTTTTTTTATAACTGGTACTACGAGCCTCTTAAGTGTTTAAAAATAGATAAATAATATTTAATAAACAACCGTGTGCAAAAAGATATTTTTTGAATCACAGCACGCTACACGCGATTTACACATTTTAAATATATTTATATGCTTGAATTGCTTCAATATTTTTTTATTTTACGATTTTCTTTTTTTATCACCGGCCCTACATAACTCTTAAGATGTTTTGAACACAATATTCTTGATTTTCCTTATTTTTTATTATATTTTCCTTTCCCCTTCACGTGGCACCATCAACTTTCACTCATCATTTCATTTTGTTTTTCGTTCTTTTCTCTCTCCCACTTATATTTATATTATATTTTTTATTATAATATTCTTGATTATAATATTTTATTATAATATTTTTTATTACAATATTCTTGATTATAATATTTATATTATAATCAAGAATATTGTAATATTTTATTATATTTATATTATATTTTTTATTATAATATTCTTGATTATAATATTTTTTATTACAATATTTTTGATTTTCCTTATTTTTTATTATATTTTCCTTTCCCCTTCACTTGGGCACCATCAACTTTCACTCATCATTTCATTTTGTTTTTCGTTCTTTTCTCTCTCCCACTTATATTTATATTATATTTCATGATGATAAAATTACCAAATTATCTCTGCATTATTTTGAGTTGCTTTTGAACTTTTTTATTTGAGGGACATTTTTGTCCTAAATTTTTTGGTGAAGCCGGTGACTTTAAAAGGGCCTCCTGGCTTTATATATATATAGTGTTGACATGAGATGTCACAATTTTGGTGTTTTCGTATCATTGAATCCTCTCTCCAAAAGTAGATTATGAAAGATGTGGATTTGCAATATTTGTTTGTGGAGAAGATTTACATGGACGGAAAATTTTATTTAAATCCATTTAACTTCTTTCTACATCTAACTTAAATTTTAAATGTTAATTGTCTATTTTATCCTATTGCATAATTACTATTAAGTACAAAATGAAATTAATAATAAAAATCAAATTTATCAATAGACCCACATACTATAATTAAATCCTAACATCACCATTTGTTTATTCTACGTTCATTCCGACTAAAACCCTAATAACTCTGATAGAGAAAAACAAGTTTTTCTATTGATGGATGGTGATTTTGAAGTTTTTAATCCCCCAACTAAGATATGACTCGATTTATGGATATTTTGTTTGTTTGCTTCTTCTTTGGATTAAATTTCATAGTTTTTATATTATATTGTATTTATTTTTCTCTGCAGTCTGTATGCGCCCCAAAACACTAGTGCAAGGACTTTTGATTAGTACTGCAAAGACATAAAACTTGATTCTTAGTGCAAATAAAGATTGCTCAACCTTAACCATGAACTAGCGGGTGGCATGTCTTGCACCTTTTTTATTCGAAATAGCTCCAATTTCTTTATTTGTTTATTAACATAGCAGTAAAGCACCCAACCCTATGTCACTTCGAAGTTTCTTAAAAAGTACATGAAAATACTCATTTAAAAAGAACTGAACTGGAGCTTGCAAAACATTCTCTTGGCAAATACAAGTCTATGGAATGATCTCTTGGATCCCAAGTCCATGGATGGGTTGTGGTAGCAGAAAGAAAAAAAGTAGCCATGGAAATACTAGTCCTATATGGCATATGCCATTATAGGGGGGCAAAGGAAGCCTCTTTGAAAAAAAAAAAAAAACATTCAATTAGAAATGTTATTTTATAAAGAGAATGAGTGTAAAGATAATTTTACATTTTGAATTAGGTTTGAGAGGGTATTTTAGGAAATAAATTTGGGTTTAAAGATATATTAATTCTTTAATAAAAAATAATATGGGTGAAAAGAGTAAGTTGGGTGTAGATTGATGTTAGATGAGTTCAAATAGAATTTCCCTACATGGAACAAGGTCTTGTTCATCGTCTTGTGGCGTTCAATCCATTAATATGCATTGTTATGTAGAAAAATTGCATTATTGGATCGGAATGTCAAAATCGTTTTGAACCTGTTTCGTAGTGTCCTGGCAAATTTGTTTCGTGGTGTCCCAGTAAATCCGTTTTGTATAAATTGCTCTCATATTAATGTTTGCAAAAGTGTGGGTCTCCTCCTCAAGTACACATATGGACGTGCCATTGTTAAACTTCCATGGAAGAGCACGTGTCCGTAGGGTCATAATGTATTTATCGAAACGAATTCAGATCTTATCCGGATCTCGTAGTTCAGAATCGATAAATTGATAAATTCAGATTATTTAAAAGAGGGAGAGAGAGATCTAGACTTTTGGTTTGTGTGAGATATGCCAGTGTGATGTACTAATGGGATTGTAAGATTTAGAATGAGCTGTTTGGCTTTTTTGGCCCGTCGACTCCGGATTACGGGATCCGAAGAAGATATTGATTTTATGAAACGTAATGTCTTAAGTCTAACGTACAGCTTCTTCCCGGTCGAGATTGAATATATTAGATTTCTCCCCAACTAGTTTGAACAAAAAACATTACTAAAGGAAAAACCAAATTATGTTGTATGGGAAGTTGTTGACCAACATTATCTCATGGCTGTTTTATTTCTTCGTAATTATGATGAAATATTTGAAATATTGACGTGCATCTATACTTAATAAATCGAAATCAATTTATCGGCTTCGATCTTGACCAAAAACCAAATGAAAAGTATGCTTGCAAGTTAATAGTTAGGTTGGTGAGAAGGGACATTATTGATGGCGTGTAGGATAACGGGTAGGAATAAGATAAAAAGTTCGAGGTTGGAAACTCTTTAGGGTACGGCCCTTCGTTTGTAAAACAAAAACGACAAATAGAATTTGCATTTTTATGATTTGAGAATGCGTCTGACAATTTAATATGAGAATCAAAAAGTTTAAAATACGTTTGAAACAAAATGTCAAAGATGGTGGTGATGGCATTAGTGACGGTAGTGGTGACAAACATAATATTTTTTTTATTTTTTTTTATCAAATTGTAACTTGTTTTATAATATACCTTTTAATTTTTAGGAAAAGTAATGAAAAGTTCAAAAAAACTTCTCTTTTAACGAAAAACCATTTTTAAAGGTATAGTTAATAATGTCAGGTAAAGGTAAAAATGTGGCTTTTTCGTTAAAAGTGAACAGTACAGGGAGTGTTTCGTTAAAATTCCCTTTATTTTTTTTATTATTTTAAAAACCATTTTTGAAAAGCAGCAGAAACATCTAAAGAACTTATGCTGAATATTGTTTCCTGCGCTTTTCGATTTCACGTATATTTTCACAAATCAGTCTACTGAACACATTTTTCATCCGTTTTTATATTTAAAAAACGAAAAATTGTTTTACGAAGCGTTAATGAACAGACCCTTATTTTTCACTAAAAACAAGTAGTTAGGTTTGTATATAAGATGAAATTAACTACCATGCATCGGAACTCATCCTTGATCATCCACAATCAGGAAGCAACGAGGTAAATTTTGTCATACAAATGGGTGACACCATTGCATCGATCGACGAGCCATAAGATATATTATACGATAAATTTTTCATTGTGACGGGAATATGAGTGGTACACCACGAGTTTTTATGTAAGTGGTGAGAAATTTTATTTTTTATGTTATTAACTTTTAATACATATATCACACCCTTTGTATAATGACACATGGTATACCATCATGTGAACCGATCATACTGAAAAATCTCTCATATTATACATGTATTATGTATATATGTTATTTTTTTTAATTAATATACTGATTGAAATTGAGAATTAAACAAATTAAAAGTGGGTTTTCATGTCAATTGGTTGATCAGTTTTGTTTTGGTGAGAACGGAATGAAAATATGGTTAACCAATTAATATCCATTCTTCCTAGAAAGATCAGGCAAAGACGTCATGCATTCTCTAATAATTTAGGTATGGATTACTGAACCAACCAACCATGCCTACATTGCCAAGCTAGCTAGCTGCTCGCCCCACGCCACCATCCATGAAAACAATTCTTCCATATATATACTCGAAATACGGTTATTTCATGTTATTATTCGACTCAAATTATAGGAGTAAATTATCTTGTCCACGTTTATTATAACACGTGAAATAATATATCTTGTGTTTTCTAGACTTGCAAAAATGTCTTTGTCAATCCATGCATTTCATCTTTTTTAGTATCGTGTAATCCAAACATTAAAAGTTAAATTGTATAAGTTAGCGGTTGGTTGGTGCGGTTGTGCAACCTCCAACCGTACTAAATAGGCAGCCCCGTTATCCCATCCAATCCTCCGGTTCTTCAAAACCATAACCCTGTCCCTCTCCATATAAATTTTGTAACCCTACAAATCCAAATTCGTCTGTCTGTCTGTCTGTCTGTCTCTCTGAAGCGAAAGCCCTCCACCCTCCACAACCTCCTTGTGATTATTTTGTCCGGCGACAATGAGTCCCAAGGAAGGAGGAGCTCTTGCCAGGAAGAGATATTCATCAAAACAAACAACTCCCGCTTCTGCGAAACAAGTAGAAGAAGAAAAGAAGAATCAACAAACCCTAAACTGCAACATTTCTTCTGCAGACAATATTAAGAACAAGAGGAGAAGGAAGAAGAAGCAAAACAAGGCAAATCCGAAGCGGTACGGGTTGATGTCGTATTGGGAGTTGCCGGAGTACATGAAGGACAATGAGTTCATACTCAATTACTACCGGGCCGATTGGTCTCTCCCAGAAGCTTTGTTTAGCGTTTTCCGGTGGCATAACGAAACCCTCAACGTTTGGACGTATGTTTTTTTAAATTATGTTATGATCAATTTTCAATCCAAATTTGTTTATTTATCTTGGTTAATTTCTTCATTAATTATTCGAATTTCAATGTTATTTGTTGAATTTAGATTTTAGTTGAAGGGTTGAGAACCCTTCTGATATGCTTGCTCCTGACTGAGGAGAGTTCTCATCGCAACCTTAGTTGATGTTGATGTAACTTTAATGCTTTCTGAGGATAGCTAACTATAGTTAAGTTGTTTTGTGCGGGACACTCTTTTTCTTTTGACCGAGTTGAAATCTCCGGCAAGGTTTCTTATCGAGACACTTTTATGCACACTATCCTCTTGCTTTGTACGTATTCTCCTGTTTAATGAATATCGTACTTTTTTCAATAAAAAAAAAATCAGTTGAAGGGTTTCTTGTTTAATTCCTTAGAATTTAATGGTTTCAATAATTTTTGTATTATCTCTGAAATTTTTTTTATGTTTTTTTTTAATTAATTACAGGCATTTGATCGGGTTTGTTCTGTTTCTGGGTTTGACTATGGCGAATTTGTTGGAAGTGCCTCAGGTAGCGGATCTCCTTGGCTTTTTTGCCAGGTTGGTTGGGGATTTTCTTTCTTTTACTCTTTCTAATTCTGTTTTTGGCAACTTTGAATTTTTTCTAGTTGTATCTGATATCACTAATTTTAAAATTAGAATCACGAAAGGATAATGACTGATCATAAAATTAGAAACTTAGCAACACTAATTTGAATTTTATGTCTTTTTAATGCTCTTGGATAAAATTATTAGAAATTCTCTCTTTTTGTTAAAAATAATTTACTAGCTTCATTTTTAATAAATAATTGCAACCATACATATAAATAATTATTCCATACATTTTAGTCTTAAGACTTCAAAAACCCTAGCTATGATTCTAGAGTACATCCCATCAATGCATAATATAAATTGCTAAATCTATAATTGTTGGGTCTGCTCTTAAAATTTTCAGAGAATTTAACAGCTGAAGAATCTAGATTGTTTTAAGTAAGGGATAATGTATACTATACATCGATGTATTTTATATAGTATAAGCGTTTTGGCCAATCACATATGTGATGTATGGTATTGTATAAAATTTTAAGTGATAATTAAGTACTTGAGCAGCTAGGAAACTAAACTCTTAGAGCTCGTTTTGGAAGTGATTTTAAAATAACTGAAAGCGCTTCTGATAGAAAAGTCTTTGAAATCAAATCATTAGTGAAAATGCAAGTGAATTATAAAAAAAAACACTTAAAACGAGCCTAATCATGCAAGTTAGTTCTCCCCTTCTCATTTAATTTGTATTTGTATGATGCAGGTCCACGCCTATTAGCGGAGTCACAAATGTCTCCCGTAATTTCATTTCGGTAGTTGACTTTAATTTCTAATGAAGTTGCTACTACTATAGTATTATTGTATTCATATAATATAGCTACTTCTTGTGATCACAATCTCCTTGATATATGATTTCGAAAATTAATCAGTATATAAATTTAACAGGGGATGGCAACAAATCTTATCGATTTGAAGCAAATGACATCTCAGGATATGGAATTTGCATCATCAGTAGCATCAGCTGAAATGGGCGTGACATATTGGCCATTTTATGTGTTCCTCGCCGGCTCTATGTTCTGCCTCCTCTCAAGCACCATTTGCCACCTCTTTTCATGTCACTCACACCCATTAAACCTCATGCTCCTCCGCATAGACTACGCTGGCATCACCACCATGATCATCACCTCTTTCTTCCCTCCCATCTACTACATCTTCCAATGCGACTCGCGCTGGCAGTTCATCTACCTTGGTGGCATAACGGTCATGGGCATTTTCACCATCGTGACATTGCTCTCGCCAAAGCTCTCTAGCAGCGAGTTTCGCACGTTTCGCGCCTTGTTGTTTGCGTCTATGGGGTTGTTTGGTATCGTCCCCGCCATCCATGGCAGCGTTGTGAGCTGGGGGAATCCAAAGCGCAACCTCACTCTAGTATACGAGGCTGCCATGGCGTTTTTCTATTTGACGGGGACCGGATTTTATGTCACTCGGATTCCGGAGAGATGGAGGCCGGGGTGGTTTGATTTGGCAGGGCACAGCCATCAGATTTTTCATGTTTTGGTGGTTTTGGGTGCGTTGGCGCATTATGGTGCCATTCTTGTACTGCTAGACTGGCGAAACAGCTTTGGATGTGACAACAATTAAAATTTAAATACTACGTCACATACCAGCAAGAAGGAACTTAGCTTTCTTTTTTTTGGGTTGCCGTAGGTCGAGGGTTGAGCCTCTTGATTTGTATTGATGGGTGGGGGGAAATTAGTGATTTGTTGATAGCCAGCTTAGAGGAGAAGCAGAGGTTGTCATGCATTGTGTTTTTAACTTAGAAGAATTCCAGGAAAAAGAAAAGTTGAAAATTTGTTCTGTGATTTAAACAATTACACTGAATGATCATAGGTTGATTAGGCTAGAATTAGATTCAGTTAGGAATTAACAAGATTCTCAGTTTCTCATCCATGAAAGTAGAAACTGTACTGAGAAATTGAGACACGAATAATCACACTCTTTGCATGAAATTAGAACATATAAATCCACGTTCTCCTTCTGATCATGCCCGACTATGCCATCCTTACGATATTTCTAATAAAGAAGGAATTCAAGCATTTGAGATGAAATCAAATTGGGGTCGAGAAGAGTGGTCACACAAGCCACCTCTATTTATTTAGAGTCACGGCACAAATTATTTAGAAGATCCTACTGTGGTGTGTTTGCATGAGTGAATTTCAATTTCTATAAAACTTAGGCTATATGTCTTAAAATAACTAAACTCATTATAAATCTGATGGAAGTTTCATCCGAAAGTTCTTTGTTTAGTATGTTTGTGGTGCATTTTTAGGATTGGTGCTTGAATAGTTCATTTTCAACAATTGAGTTTAAAATTCCATAAAATTTTAAAGTCTCTCGTCCAAATATAGGATAAGTGATGAATGCATGTACATCATTAACCTGCAAACAATTTGTAATAATTCTTAAATATTTAGTTTAGGTTGTACTATATAAGTTTTGATGCTAACTGTGAGGACGTGGAGTGTTGGTTTATATCAAAAAGTAACAAAAAAAAAAAGAGCATAGAAATCTCAACTTTCTTTAATGATATTAACCAAAGTTTGACCGCCCATGCAAATAAATTAGTATATTGACATCAACAACGTAGAATTTACCCCCTTTTTTATCCCTAATTAGTTACAGGTCTTGTTATATATGCCACATTTGCCACTTAAACTGTTAAACCCAGACCACTCATCAACTAAGTACCTTATACTTAAAAAGTTGTACAAAAACCATTTTTCCCTGAATCCTAAAGGTCCATTATTTGATTGGAACTTGAAAGTTAATCATTTCATTTGTAATATCTCTTTTCCCTTAAATGAGGTAATGGTTCCTTTTGTTGGAGCTTGAATGCTATGATAATTTCTCTGTTAAGTCAGCTACTTAGATTCAAAACAGTATCGAAGGTACCAATACTAGACATCAATTGTTATCAAGAATGTGGAAGGTACTAACACTTGGTTGCAAACTCGGGCAAGGTTAAACAAACACATTAATTCAATTTGTCCTAACTGTCCTTTATGTACCACAGATAATGGAGATCAAGATCATTTGTTTATCAATTGCAATTTTGCAAGACATGTTTGGGCTACAATCCCGGATATATCGCCTGTAAATGATAACAATCGTTTGGGATTGTTGGAATGGTTACATAAGCTTGACGATTCAGGTCAAGAGAAACTTTTTAGCCTTAGTAAAGCCTTTTTATTCTGCTGGCAAATCTAAGTTGGCTAGAAAATAAAACCTGAAAATTAGATGGGAACCTCCACAAAGATGGCTGATGAAAATCAACTGTGATGGTTCTGTTATCAACTCCAAGGCCGCGGCCGACTTTGTGCTCAGAAATGAAGATGGTTTGCCTTTTGTCGCTGGAGCAAGAAGCCCGGGAGAGAGTAGCATTTTTGTAGCTGAGGCTTTAGCTTTGAGGGATGCTTTTTGGTTGGGTAAAGGAAAGGGATTCAAGAAAGCTTGCGTGAAGGTGATTCTAAACTAGTTATTGATGCAATTAAAGGAATCTGCTCTACCCCTTGGCGGCTGGAACATCATTGAAGACATCAAGTGGTTAGTGACTGCTTTTGAAGTCATTTCATGGAACTATGTATATATGGAGGCGAATTTCTTGGCGAATACAGTCATTAGCACTTTTAATTTTAATAATTTTCATGTTTGCGATTAAGGTTTTGCCTTCTATGGCCAGAAAAGCCTTCTTGTTCGACAGTATTGAAACTGGGTGTGATCGCGATCACACTACCTATTATCTTATTTTCTTATTAAAAAAAAATCCTACATATAAACTCAACAAAAATAAATAAATCCTACATTTAAACATATATACATAGTTCCATCGTACCATTAGATTTTCAATTTGTATCTATATCGGGATTATCATCGATCTAGTCGGAGAGTCACCTTTAAACAGCACATTACTTTCAATTCAATCAAAAGGCAGCAGTCTCGACAATAAATTGGTGATCCAAGGGATTCACTTTATATAACCCTTATTGGGATTATAGCCTTTACAAATTAAACCCAAAAAATTGATAAACAAATGAGTTGGACTGACTAGCGAGTTAAGTAGTCAATATATATACCTCTTGGGATCAAGTTTAGTCAATCAGTTCCTAAGTCGATACTTTATAGTTTATACTAAAAGGTCGATGATGATCAACATGAACCCAGTCATGCAAAAATTAAACCTAAAAATATTTTTAAAAGTCAAAACGTGATCCTATTATTCCAATACATATTAATTAATTAATGTGGTACTCAAAACATGACCCTATTATTCCAATACATATTAATTAATTAATGTGGTACTTAAAGTTACCAAACAATAATTTTATTTTGACGCACAAAATTGATACACTTGTAATTATAAAAGTAAGTCATATCATTGTATGTAGAATCCTCATGTATTCGAAAGTGATTAAATACAATATGTAGAATCCTCATGTATTAGAAAGTGATTAAATACAAAATGAATTAGCTAGATATACTAGTATATTAACTACAGAGATTTGTTCTTGTAGATATGCCTATGTTGGATACATTTCTCTATCAAAACCCTTGTTTTATTTTGTTGTTTCTTCTTCGTGCATGGGTTGGTTTCACCTCCTAAGCCTCGATCTGTTTCTCCTTTATTAGCTAGCCTTAGGGGCCGTCTTTGGCTTTGTTTCTACCGTCTTTTTCCTTGTTCCTCCGGCTAAATGCAATCTATGTTTAACAGAAAATGACAAAGAAAGTGAAAGATTGTACGCGTACGTACGTATATATGTTAATCAATGGACCTAGAAAAATCAACTACTACTACTACACCTACCGCAGGCGCCTTCCTATCTCCCACAGTCATTTTTTGGTTAGTAACGTTCTTGTTTCTTCTCTTCTTCCACCTAACCTTCTCACCTTTACCTGAAAACCATCTCAATAATGATCCCCTGATTTCCTCCTTCGCTATGTCTTTCAATCGTAAAAAGAACAACTACACAGCCCTACCACACGTTTCTTTGGATGGGATTCTGGAAAATTCGATGGATCGAAGGATTAGTACGCACAAGGTTAGTGCATGGAACCAAAATTAAGCTTTGTTATAATTACGTATTTGGTAACTTAACTTGTCTTGACTAATTATACAACTTTTTTGTGTTCAATGATTAGAATAAAACTAGTTTGGAGAGAATCGAAGAAGATTTAGCTGAAGCACGTGCAGCAATCCGCAAAGCAATTCAGTCTAGGAACTATAGTTCAGAGAGAGAAGAGACTTTTATCCCAAGAGGAAGCGTTTACAAAAACCCTTATGCTTTTCACCAGTTGAGTATATATTGCGAATTAATCACTACTTATTATTATTTTCTTCTCAAAACATTACACAATTTTTTTATCATGTTAGAAAAAGTAACCAATTTCATCATTTCACGATCAAGATAATTTTGTCATAATAAGTGTTATGCTAATCATCAGGAGTCACATAGAGATGAGGAAGAGGTTCAAGGTGTGGACATACAAGGAAGGAGAGCTACCATTACTACACATTGGTCCAATGAAAAACATTTACGGCATTGAAGGACACTTCATGGATGAAATGGAGAGGACGGATAACCCCTTCAGGGCTACGCATCCTGATGAGGCTCACACATTCTTCCTTCCCTTCAGTGTTGCCAACATTATCGAATATGTTTACTTACCTATCACCAGAAAACAAGACTACCGTCGTGATCGCTTGCAGCGGGTAGTCATCGACTACATTAGCATCGTAGCGAATAAGTATAGATATTGGAATCGAAGCAACGGCGCTGATCATTTCATGGCTTCATGTCACGATTGGGTAATGCTTTACTGAACCCTACATGTTGGTATCACATTTCGATAAATGATAAATTGTATGTGTATACGTCACGTCAACTAATAATTTATCATATTTTAGGCACCGGAGATTTCAGTAGGCCAACCTAAACTCTTCAAAAACTTTATTAGGGTTCTTTGCAATGCCAATACTTCGGAAGGATTTCAACCCAAAAGAGATGTCTCACTACCTGAAGTTTATGTACCCCCTCGAGAGCTTGGACCACCAGATTTAGGTCAGGCCCCAAACAACCGCCGGATTTTAGCATTCTTTGCCGGCAGAGTCCACGGACCAATTCGACCCATCTTGCTGGATTATTGGAAGGGCAAAGATGATGAAGTTCAAGTCCATGAGAAGCTACCCCAGGACCAAAACTACACAAAACTAATGGGTCAGAGCAAGTATTGCTTGTGCCCTAGTGGGTATGAAGTGGCAAGTCCAAGAGCTGTGGAGGCAATTCATGCAGGATGTGTGCCTGTTTTAATTTCTGACAATTATACATTGCCTTTCAGTGATGCCCTTGATTGGAGCCAATTTTCAGTACAAATTCCGGTTGCCAAGATACCAGAAATTAAGACCATCTTAAGAGCAATTCCGTACAAAAATTATCTGAAAATGCAGAAGAGAGTTTCCCAAGTTAAGAGGCATTTTGTGCTTAATCGGCCTTCTGAGCCATTTGACCTAATTCACATGATTCTTCACTCGGTGTGGCTGAGACGACTTAACTTTAAGCTCGAAACTTAGATCATGATTCATCAACATAGTCATCACCTTGTGTAATTTTTTTTAATCCCTTGTTAATTTTTACGGTATCTGATCGGTCTGTAGTCTTTCTTGGATGTAAAATTTTGTCAGCAATAATTAATGGGACACAAACTAGCTAGCCATATATACCTACGCTCATAAGATATATCGGATCTTGTTTGCATTTTCCCCTCTCAAACTCCATAACGATCTTTGGTTTTATAATAGAACCAACCTCATTTTCTCATGCAGGGATATGTAGAACTCACGTGAGACCTAGCTACATATGCAAGTAAAGAATCCCACAACTTGCTTAATTAGGCAAGGTAGTCTACTAGCTAGACACTATTTGACCTTTAATCACATAATAAACTGAGTAATTGATCTTTGTTAATCGACTTAATTAATTAGTCCACTCATCACATGATAAACTGAGTAATTAATCTTTGTTAATCGACTTAATTAATTAGTCCACTCATCACCTGTAGGTCATGTATAAATCCAGCACCATGCATACTACAACTCCCAAGGTAGGTATATTTTAGTTAGAGATGAATACTAGCAATCTTCTTATTGTGACCTTTACCTTTTCTGTTCTCTTTCTCATCATGCAATGTTAAACAGTGATCCTAATAATTTTCTCTGTCACCAACTAAAGATTATTTTTGCAAAGAAATAACTAAATCCGAAATCGTTTAGTCATCTAACACTTTTACATTGACGGAACCATGTTTCTCACTTAAAGATTTCAATTTTGACAATGTTGATTGAACAGTTAAACAATTCCTAATTTAATTGATTTTGTAGAGTTAATTTTTTAAGGTGACCTAGAAATTATACATTTTCCGATCATTAACCAATAATGTAAGGTAAAAGGAAAATCGAAAAAGTAAAATGAGAAGAGGATTAAGAAAGTTGCTCTCAATGAAATATTATATATAATAGGTAATGTTAGAGAGATTAAATTTGTAGATAAAATTTTGTAAACTAAATGGCATGGAAGTTGATGATTGAGTTATTACTTAAGTGTTGATGAACGTACTCATTTCTATTGATGACACATCATTTAGTTTACAAATTTTATCTATAAATTTTATCTTTCTAACATTATTCATATATAATATATTGAGATAGAGGGCGGAGGGGAGCTCTCTCTCCCATACCATACTTGGGTTGGACTTTTAACAGCACATTACTTGCAGTTTAATAAAAAAGCGGCAACATCAAGATGCACATTTTAATAAAAAAGCTGCAACATCAAGATGCATATTAAGCTGATAAATACATTAATTTGACTAACTCAATGTATACCTTTGGAAATAGGGTTTTGTCCATTCCCTAGGGAAACTAGCTAGCCTTAAATAACGACCTCTTACTTTTTGTAAAATTTATGGATAACATTAGAGATATCAAATAGTTAAATTAAATTTACAAATCAAATGATGTGTCATCAATAGGGAATAAGTATGTTAATCAACAGTTATATGATAATCCAATCATCAACAACCACATCATTTAGCTTACAAAATTTGATTTAGAAATTTGATCTCCATAACATTACCCAAAATATGTTAGGAGCCTTGATCGAGCCTTAATAAATAAATTCACTTGAGAAAATATTCATTAGGATCACTTGATTAGAACAGTTCTCATACTAAGGTAAATTTGCATGAGATCAAGTAAAAACACAGAAGATCTCATGCTTTGTGAGGAGCAGGGCTAGTCTAGAGTTTTTTAAGGCCCAGGGCGGTGCCACAAAATGTGCCCTCATTTTATATAAGAAAATTATTTGTTTTCAAATGTAAGACATCGATAAAATTATACTTAGAAAAACACTTCAAACTTAATAATTTAGAAACACGGAAAAACTAATTTATTTTGTATCATGAGAAGGAAACAAAAAAAACTCCGGGTTTACAAGTAGATAGATATGAGTTTCCTTTTCTATTTGAACTTTTAAAGTATTTTTGTATGAATCGTGAGGTGTTTTTTCTTATTTACTAACCTTGTCAATATGGGACTAAAAAAATAATGATGTTTTTTTAGTCTTTAGTTGATATGTATAAGTAATAAATAAGTACTAAATTAAACTTTTTTATGACACGTTATATGATTTGTAAATTTGGTCTAAAAATTTGGTCAACACATTACTCTTTGTTGAAGATTAGACTTGAATTGGAACAAATGTTTTAAAAATAACAACCCACATAACTACTAACTACTAATTAAAAATAAATTAACAACCAAACAAAAATTCGTAAAAATTGAAAAGTAAATAAGCACACATGGTGTTTTGAACCCAAGACTTCCTCATTAATTTTAAACAACAAAACCACCAGTTTAGTTAAATTTCTTTGTCATTGAACCAAATTTTATAAATTTATACTCTTATGAAAATATATATAAATATACCGCTCTAATAATTTTGGTACCCCCAATTATTTTGGATCCCGAACGGTAGTCCTGCCCGCACTGAGCCTAGGCCGGCCCTGGTGAGGAGCACTCTTTTAAGGCGTGGCCAGACGCCCTTCTCAATTTTTTTTTTCTTTTCATATTCATCAGACATAGTCACGATTCTCTTCCTCCCCATGCTGTACTACACATACATGGAAAAAGACTAATTAATGACTTCTCTAATACATAACTTGCAAGATACTCGTCATCAAATTTTATAGAATTTTAATTTATCGATATCTGTAGCAATCTTCCATGTTGAATTATTTTGCATTTATATCAGTGTGCGATGATTTTCACCCGGCTAAACCGCTAAGAGCTACCCTTTTTATAAAAGTGTGCTATTCTCGAATTTAATTTTACTTCTCACACACCTCTCGATAATTTATATCTGTTGATCTTTTTAATTTCATCCGATCTGACGACCGAAAATTACCATGTGAAAAGTAAAATAGGATGCAAGTCAAAAAAATGCAGCTCTCTCTGCAGATTCTTGAATAAACCCAGATGACCGTTCATATCATCGTCTTCCCCGCCGAATCTTCGACTCATCCCTCTCACTGATTCTTATAAACGGACACAACAGTGAAGAAACAGTCAAGCTAGCTAGCTAGCCAGCCATGGCCATGATTTCAGCTTTCCGCTGCCCCACACTTTTTTCCCTAATTATCTTCTTTTTTCTCATTTTCTTCGTTCTAACCTTCTCCTCCTTGCTTGGTCAAAAGTATGTCATTATTCCCTTTGTTTCCTCGTACAATACTACTTCTACTACTTCACCTTTCAATCTAACAAAGAGCAACTACACAGCCCTACCTCAAGTTTCATATTTTGATGAGCTTCTCACAAGCTCCATGTATCAAAGGAGACACAAGGCTAATCTTACCAAAGTAAGCATTTCAACTTACATTTTTTAGGTTAATAACCGTTTCAGTTTCAAAACTTGTTTAGTAACTGTTTTCATTTTTCAGTTTTCAAAAAATATCAAGCCAAATTTTGAAAATTCATCACAAAAGTAGCTTTCAGTTTTCAGTATTTTGAACATTAAAAATAATTACCATACAAGTTTTCAGAAAAAATGAACATAAAATTTGAAAATTAAAAACAAAGTAATTATGAAACATCATTTTCATGTAGTTAGAATTTAGCGATGGTAATTATTTTGATATATTAATTAATTTGTCTAATACTTGATTTTAGTGTATTTCTTGGTGACCAGGGTAAGACTAGTTTGGATAGAATTGAAGAAGACTTGGCCAAAGCACGAGCAGCAATTCTTGAAGCAATTCAGTATAAAAAGTATACATCACAGAAAATTGAGACTTTTATCCCAAGAGGAACCATTTACAAAAATCCCTACGCTTTTCACCAGTTGAGTAATTTTAAGATTCTATGTACCACACAAATTATACTCGTTTCTCTTATCTAAATAATCATTTGCTTTGACCAAGAGGGTTTTCTTAAAGCTTGAACGGCTAGATGCTGATCGTCAAACATCAGGCATGCGAATCCAGTCGTCCAGTGCACTAGTACTTCCCATACATTGTCATCCGTGCATGTAAAATGTTTGCTAATTAAGATATGCATTGTGCAGGAGTCACATAGAGATGGTGAAGAGGTTCAAAGTGTGGAGCTACAAGGAAGGAGAGCATCCATTAATACATTTTGGTCCACTGAATGACATATATGGAATTGAGGGACAATTCATTGATGAAATAGAGAGGGAGGAAAGCCCATTCAGAGCCACACGTCCTGATGAGGCACACACATTTTTCCTTCCCCTGAGTGTTGCCAACATTGTTCGCTTCGTCTACAAGCCTATCACTCGGAGACAAGACTACCATCGTGACCGCCTGCAACGGGTTGTCACCGACTACATTGGCGTCGTGGCTGGTAAATATCCCTACTGGAACAGAAGCAATGGTGCTGACCATTTTATGGCTTCATGTCATGATTGGGTACGTATATATGTTGCTTCAACTCTGCCATCAAACTTCTTTTCCGTTTTTCATATGAACTGTGTTAACTCTCTGAAATAGTCATGAATATGCAAAATTTCTTATTTTAAAACAGCTAGTATTTCATTCGTAACTTAGGCACCGGAGGTTTCAGTTGGAAATCAAGAGCTTTTCAAGAACTTTATTAGGGTTCTTTGCAATGCCAACACTTCAGAAGGATTTCAACCTAAAAGAGATGTCTCACTACCTGAAATCTACTTATACAAAGGAAATTTGGGCTCATCCAATTTGTGTCATGGCGCAAAGAGCCGTCCAATTCTAGCATTCTTTGCCGGGAGGGTCCACGGACCCGTCCGGCCCATTTTGCTGGATCATTGGAAGGACAAAGATGATGAAGTTCAAGTCTATGAGAAGCTTCCGAAGGGCCTAAACTACACCAAATTTATGGGGCAGAGCAAGTTTTGCTTGTGCCCTAGTGGATTTGAAGTTGCAAGCCCAAGAATTGTGGAGGCAATATATGCAGGGTGTGTGCCCGTCTTAATTTCTGACAGTTACACATTGCCCTTCAGTGATGTGCTTGATTGGAGCAAATTTTCAGTGCAAATTCCAGTTGCTAAGATACCGGAAATTAAGACCATTTTACAAGCAATACCATTCGACAAATATCTGAAAATGCAGAAAAGGGTGTGTAGGGTTCGTCCACATTTTGTGGTAAATAGGCCGGCTAAGCCGTTTGATGTGATTCACATGATCCTTCACTCAGTGTGGCTGAGACGACTTGACTTTAAGCTCGAGGCTTAATTATATGTATCAACATAATTTTTCCCCCTTTGCTCGTTTGATGTAAAACTGAGGCCAACAATGAAAACTGGGCCAATTGGTGACCTAGAATTTCGCAATTAATAAAAAACGTCATCTTATTTTCAATATTATCATTATCCCTTCTTTCATATAAAGACATGTACAAGATACAAATTCGTCTACAAATTCCTTGTCAGGCAAATGAGTTGGCTAGTGGCTATATGGATTTGAGTTCTTTCCTTGTACGAATTCGAAAGAGAAAATACTCTTCAGCAAAAATTCAATTTTAAATATTTTAAATTCTCCTTTTCTACCATGATTTGCCAAGATTTGTATTCCTAATGGGTTTGGGTTTCATATTCATATCTAGAAAGGTAGATTACATATATAAATTGGTACATGATTGTGTAAACTTAACTTAGAATTAAAAAAAATCTCAGAGATCATAATCTTATTATTGCATGACTTATATTACTCTGAGATTAGTATAAATACAGACACAAAACGAAGAAAAATCACAATCTAAAAAACCGCTGAACCCTCTATCTCTATCGCCGACCTCTCTCTCCTCTCAAATTATTTTTACAACACGTTCAATATTTTTTGCCAATATAGGAAATATATTGCGTAGAAACAAATCCATATTTTTTATTTGATGTCCTTATTAATTGTCCTATAGGGCCAGAATCAAACACTTTCTATTTATAATTTATCATATCAGATATCACAAGCTCCACTTACCAAATTTTGCATACCATAACCGTAGCCCTTCGAGGCCTTTCCTTTTAAGTATTTCACGATGAATCGGTCATAATTAATTGAGCAGATGCTACCTCTATATGAATCAACGACCAAAATCACTTCACTTGTGCGTGCACGACTGATTGTAGTATTATTGTAATTAAGCCGTTACCGTGCCAAATCAATTCACTCCCCATACCCCGATAGTGTGTCCTTTCTCCTCCTCCTCCTCTCCCTCCCTTATTTTTTTCAAAGAAGTGAGAAAGAAAGCACATCCATGGCAGAACTTGGCTCTTCTACTCACATCGTTACTGCACTGCTACCAACTCTTTCTCTTATCCTTTTATTTATCTTTTTCTTATCTCCATTAAACCAAACCAACCTTACCAATATTATTTTCTCGTCTCCTACTCCCATTTCCGGCATCAAAATTATCCATGACACCCCTCAACCCATTTCATCACCACCTTCTTTGCCATCCTCACCCATTTCACTACCGCCGTCTCTGCCACCATTGTTGCCGTCATATTTGTTGCCAACCGATGAATCAAGGAGTATCAATACTTGGATAGTGAAGGAGGAACGTAAAAAAGTGCGCCGCCCAATAGTATTCCTTTTTTATTTTACTTTAATTAAATATTTTTAGGCACATGATCATGGGAAATGATTTTCTCGCTCGTCTCTTATTTCTAGCCCCAAGACTAAATACATCAATGATCAAGGAACGAAAACAAGCAGAATAGTGCAGCCGAATGAAAGAGGAGTGTGAAAAATATTCCCTCATGAATATATACGTATATTTATTAATTTGTTTTTGTCACTGATTCCAATTTTCTATTTTTTTTAACAGAAAATGAGTAATTTGGAGAGAATTGAAGCAGGTTTGGCCAGAGCAAGAGAGGCGATCCGGAGAGCAGTCCATGAAAAGAATCAAACGTCTAATTACAAAGAAGACGAAGAGGTGTTCATCCCAAAAGGATCAATTTACAGAAATGCACATTGTTTTCATCAGTTAAGTTCTAAACACAATTATATCTCTATGGTTGATTTTCTATCAGTTATATTTTTATTTAATTGTCTTTTTTGGGGTTTTGACTGTATAAAGTCATAGGAAAAATTAATGTTTATAGGAACATAATCTGGATGTTTTAATGCTAATTTGATTTACATAAGAAAGTTCTAACATATCAAATGAAAATTCTAACACTTCACATGAAAAAACCAAACCACATGCTACTCGTTAGAAACTGTGGACCGTTGATTGGAATCACAAAAGATAATTCCAACTATAGCAATGTTTCCATTAATTCGAAATAAAATTACTGATTTGTGCCAATTTTTCCCATGTTCAATCATTCGGATTATTACCATTTATGTGTGTCCTCGTCACCACTGATTCAGCATTCAGTTGGTGCAGTAAAACTTTCTACTCGATGTTCATTAATCTGATTCAAATTTACTAAGCCTATTTTACGCATTGCTGTCGATTCCTTTGCCTTGATTTCATACCATCCAGGTAGATTGTATTTTACACTATAAAATGTTTTCACCTTAATCATTGCATTACTTAGTTAACTAATCGATTTACCTATTAAGATATTTACGCATTTGAAACTACCC
Organism: Cotoneaster glaucophyllus; assembly: GCA_036320875.1. NCBI lineage: Eukaryota > Viridiplantae > Streptophyta > Magnoliopsida > Rosales > Rosaceae > Cotoneaster > Cotoneaster glaucophyllus. Next base: position 1,418,757 of record CM070063.1, read on the forward strand.
GAATAACAGCGAAACATTAATACAGATACACTAAACCATGATTTATATGCAGATTATCAGTTCTATTGAAAGTTTGTTACTAGTTTTATTTGTGAAAGTTTTATTTATCTATTCTTGGTGTGGTATTATTTCTTACATGTGACGTGCTTAAATTTCGGTTAATAAGTACTAAGCACAAGTTCATTATTTACCCAAAAATTATAGAACTTTGTTATGGTAGGAATGAGTATGAGGCATGCTCTAAATTCTAACCAAGCACTATGATGATATGTACGATGGATTAGGAGTTACGCAGAGATGGAGAAAAGATTGAAGGTGTGGGTTTACAGGGAAGGAGAGCATCCCTTGGTTCACACCGGGCCCTTCAACAACATTTACAGTGTTGAGGGGCTGTTTATCAGCGAGATGGAGAGCGGGAAGAGCCGGTTCATGGCTCGCCATCCGGACGAGGCACACCTATTCCTCATCCCAATCAGTGTATCCAATATCGTCAAATTTCTGTACAGGCCTCTTGTCACATATAACCGTGATCAACTTCAAAGGGTTGTTATGGACTATATTGGCGTTGTAGCTGAAAAATACCCTTATTGGAATAGAAGCCAAGGTGCTGATCATTTCTTGGTTTCTTGTCATGATTGGGTATGCCTCCTTTACTCTTCTTGATCCTTCGTTAGTGTCAAATAAAACTATTTGTAACTAATGTGAAAGATATATATGATAAGTATGACCGTAGTTTATTTGGTCGATATACGTCATCGTCTATACGAAAAAGCTAACTAATGTTGTTAGTCTTAAATTTCAGGCACCAGACATTTCACAAGCTAATCCCAAGTTCTACCAAAACTTCATTAGGGTTTTATGCAATGCCAATACATCAGAAGGGTTTAAGTCCCAAAGAGACACCTCCATTCCTGAAATCAACATACCGTATGGAGAACTTGGTCCGACCACGCAAAATACAAGCCTCAACAAGGGTTCAATCCTTGCCTTCTTCGCCGGAGGATCTCACGGCCACATAAGAAAGATCTTGCTGGAGCATTGGAAGGACAAAGACAATGAGGTGCAAGTGCATGAGTACCTGGAAAATAAGGAAGACTACTTCAAGTTGATGGGTAAAGCCAAGTTTTGCTTGTGCCCTAGTGGGTACGAAGTGGCAAGTCCAAGAGTAGTCACAGCAATTTCTATGGGGTGCGTCCCTGTCCTTATTTCTGACAACTATTCATTGCCCTTTAGCGACGTTCTTGACTGGAGCAAATTCTCAGTGTACATTCCGTCGAAAAAAATACCCGAAATCAAGACGATTTTGAAAGGGATTTCACACTCGAGGTATTTGGAACTGCAAAAGAGTGTGACGGAGGTGCACCGGCATTTTACGGTCCATCGTCCTGCTCAGCCTTACGATATGCTTAACATGGTGCTTCACTCTGTATGGCTAAGAAGACTTGATGTTTCGCTACTTTTTTAATTTGCATATATTTGAAATTTTCTTTTGACTTTTTTTTTGTTTGTTTGTATTTCGTGTAACAAAAATGTCTATATTAGAATATTTGAGTTCTTTTCGTACGAGATGTGAAAGAAAACGCATGATAACATGTCGATTTAGATGATTTCGTAGCAGATAGTCTCTTCAATACATATTACATACTAATGACTATAACATGATCACAAGCAGCGCCTCCACAAAACTGCTATGACACTAACACAAACCCATTTTTATAATTATGCTAATGTAAAACTTACGAGGGTTTGCTAACCTAAACTCCTTTGCATTTAGGTTCACATTTCTCTCGTCACTACTACGATTCAGTGATATCATATTCAATCATAAGTGAGAGATCTTAAATTTGAATCTTATAAGTGACAATTTTTCAATCAATTTATTTATCCACTTTTTTAATATAAATATGTCGTTGCATAAAAAGGTTGGCATTTCTTTCTTGATTTAAATTAAATTAAGCTTAGACTTACTATTGCTAGGAAACAGGATGATGATTACCAAATCATACCCGACCCATTTGAACCCCGCAAAGTCCCCGACCCACCCAACCAGTCCACGCGCACCGTCTTCCTTCCTCGTTTTACTTTCTCAAGGCAGGCAAGTGGGTAGCAGCAACCAACAAGTTAAGCCAAAAGGACTGATATTCCAACGAAGCAGTGGAAAAAACAAAGCATCTGCAACGATGGCCGGGACGAATAGTGCAGAGGAAGCTACCGTGAACCTCTCCTTACCCGACCGCGGCACCCCCATTCCTTCCGGCGATCAAACCGTCTGGGCCGACGTCTCGCCCCTCCTCGACGCCGCCTGTAAAGGTCTGTGCTTTTCCCCCGCTGCTTTGTTTGGTTCCCGAGAAAATGAAGGAAAATAGAAAAGTAAAGGGATGAAAATCCTAAAAAGCTTATTGTGTTTTCATATAATATAAAGTGTTGGACTTTCGAATTCGAAGTAAAAGATTTTACATAAAGGATAAGACTTGAAGTGATCAGAGTAGTTTAATCAATATTTGCAATTAATGTAACTGGATTATATGCAAAACTCTGTCTCTGTGTGTGTGTGTGTGTATATATATGTGTTGTGAGTATGCGTGGTTAATCGAGAGCAGCGGTATAGTTTCCATTAGTTCAATACGATCCTAAGCTTTTGTGGTTGTTCTTGAAAACATTGACGGTATGCTGTGTTCGTACGAAGGATAATGTTGAATTGTGTTAATGTTTTCGCACGATTAAGTGTTGCTTGGGTGCTTGGATGGCAAAGCTTGAGTTGTGGAAACGGTTTATAATGTTAATGTGGTTGGGATTTTGAACTTGATTGACGTTCTACCCGTTTCTTGGCTTGTTATGCTTCATTTGTTTTGCTTTTTGATGGATTTTGGTCACAGATCTTCAAGATGGTATGCTCATTAACGGAGATAATTTCAATCTTTTTGCTGCCATGTCTGCTTTAGAGGTAACACATTATCGGCAATGTTTTTCTTATTTTTTATTTGTACTTGCAGCATTGTTGTATTGTAGACTGAATATTTCACGCAGAATTCGGTTATGATCTTTGAATGAGTTGCTGGGAAAATTTAATTGGAAATGTGTTTTTTGCTTTGTATCACGTGGTGGATCGCCATCAAGGGCATTAAGAATTAAAGAGTTGCACAATCCTTCTATAACCTATGCTGTAATGGTTTTGCATTCTCTTCATGCTGATGTTGGTCTTCAAGTGTTTGCTTAGTCTAATTTAACATTTCTGTTTGTGTTCCTTATTAGATAATGGACCCGAAGATGGATGCTGGTATGGTCTGTAAATATTACTCTGTTGATGAAGCAATTGATGATGGTGCTGCTCCTGTTCCTATTAGCTTTGATAAAACGGTTGACGTTCAACATACCATTGATATCATGGATCATCTTCTAGCCTGTGAGGTATCTGCCACATAACTTTCTTGAACTGCTATTTAGGCTTGAAAAGCAATTTTTATATATTTTTAACTTGCAGTAATGCTATTATATGCCCCTTCACTGCTACATAACTTCCTAATTTCGTAAACCAAATTTCTTGCTTTTCATGAGTGCTGTTTATTGTAAAAGATTAGGATTGCTATGAAATTTACATAGACATCAGTGCTACTTAGGATCTTAATTTTTCTTTTTCCTCGTTATTTTTTGAAATCTATTCATGATATATGTTTTAAAACCACTAAACTTCCCTCTGGAAGTAATCTGTGCTATCATTTGTTTCTCTGTATTACAGTCTTTCCTTTCCTTATGTTTCTATATGTAAATCTTCAAATGGCAGGCAACATGGCACAAGGGTCATTCATTGGCACAAACTGTCTTCTCATGCATCTATCTTCTCAGGCTTGATAGGACATCCTCACATGCCTTACTGCATTCTTATTGCAGAGTCATACGAGCAACCTGCAAGGCTGTCATTTCAGTTGTCTCAGATGCACGCACTCATGAAGTAAAGTATTTCAACAGGTCTTTTGGCCTATGCTGTTTCAGTATTTCCATTAAGTTGTAGTAATTTATCTTGTGCATATGCTGCTTCAGTCTTTTTGATCAATACCTAACTGCTTCCAAGAGTGCGTTGTAAATGATTGTTATCCTCATAGTGAATTCTAGTTTCATAGTCTGGGGACAATACAATGCATTTTGTTTTTCAAGCCTCGTCTCTGTATAGTGGCTTGCAGTGGAGAAATTCTTTTATTTGTATTAGTTATCAAACTTGTCTCATTGCAGGAAGAAGACCTTTTTACAATGACATATGGTCTTCCTTTGAATGGGGATGGAGATGAAAAGTGCTTGTCAATGCTACATGCTGTTGAAGAAACAATTTCCCGCCAATTACGTGCCTGTAAAGCACCATCATCGAAAACCCGAGTGTTAGAAGGTAGATATACATTCACTTTCGCAGTAATATTACTTTATCTATCTTGAATAATAGCTTGGAACAAAGCACCACCATCATCATATACTTGCTTTTTGTTGCAGACTTGGTGTCACAACAAAATAATCCTGAATTGGAGGAAGGCTACTGCAAAGCTTTGTTATGCCGCTTACGCTTTCGTAAGGTCTTACCCTGTATTCATTTATCTTGTATTCATCTGCTTCATCTGGGAACACGTCTATTCATTTGAATATTTATGCCCCCATGTTGTATAAAAAGAGCTCTCTTCTTCTTTCAGCATTTTTACCATGTCCTTACATCTATGAAGCGGCCTCAAGGAAGAGGATTGGAGTTGGCAAGAAAACATATAGCCTCCTGCATATCTGAATTAGAATGCATTCTTAGCTCTTCAGAGTTCCTTAGATCTAGTACTTTTGGAAGTCAAGAAGGCAACTTAGAAGATAAAACTACGGCTTCTGGCTGTGAACCAATTGGCTTTGATGCTAGTTTAAACTGTAGATTATCTGCACCCACACCACCACGTGCAATAAAAATTCTGAGTTGGAAAAAGGTGAGCATGAGATAATTGCTACCGATAATTGTAGTAGTTTACTTCCACTATTGTAACATTTTTGCTTTGGTTTTGTTGTGCCAGGCTGTTGAATATTTTATTAAACTTCTTCGTGATCTTGATGTTATATGTTCCTACCAATTAGACCCATCATTAGAAAGTGTTTTGCACTTTGTGGTTGAGTTTCAAAAATCGCAGCCTGATTTAGTAGCAAGGGCTCATCTTCAGGTATGTGCCATTTGTTTCTACTTTATTCTAGGTACTCATTGCTGAATATTGTCAGCATATTTGTGAATTATTGACCTGAAACTTTTGAACAGCGTCTGCTGGTTCAAGACTGGAAACTCTATGGTCGGGATCCTGTCTTTGCTGTTATTATCCGAGCTGCATCATTGCCAGATAATACAAGGAACCATGATATTCAGAAACAGGAATCTATTATTCAACTGGGACAGGTGAAGTGATCTCTTTCTCTGGACTGATTACCGTTTGTCTTTCCATTTTTGTATTTTTGGGGATATGATAGTTTTCAAATCTGTATCTTCTTATATTATGGAACTATTCATTATTTTTCTAATATGATGTTTTATCAATAAAAGTGCTTGATTATGCGTGCACAAGAAGATAGAATGGTTAATAGAACTTTTTTTCTTGTTGTAGTCATGCATGCAACAGAAGGGGAAGGCTGGTTTTAGTTTTATGTTTATGGATCCTTGCACTGTGTGCTGATTCTAATACGTGCGTTATCTTGGATATTGCAGTTAGTAATCAGTTTGCTAAAAGTTTTATGCACAAATGGTGCATGGCAACGGCGTAAGCTTGGAAAGATTTTACAAGATTGGCGTGTTGTTTATATGCAGGTATGCCACGTTATCTTCAAATCAAGATGTTTATTGGTTTTTCTTTGTTTTCAAATTCATTGAGTTGCTCAGGCCTCAATAGGTAATGTGTTTCTGAAGTGATCGTCCTATGAAGCACATGTATCTTGCATCTATCGTTATCTAATGTTTCTGTTTACCAAAACCGTCCATTTTAAATGTTGTTTGGAGAATTTATTTATGCTTTTTAAATGTTGATTTGTAGTTAGAAATGGCCTTTAGAAAGGAGTTTGGAGACGATGCAAACACTTCAAATGATGAGGTATGCTGCTTTCTGAGAATATTACTCTATTAATCATCAAATGCACTTGGAGGCCCTTAGTTTCTATATAAGAGGCTGATGACATCATCATGTTTTGTCTAATCACTTGACACAAGACTATGTTTGTGTTGATTAAATCGTCTCTACAATGCCGTCATATTTCGTTTGATAATCAGTAAGCATAGTGAAACCTAAATGCAAAAACCAGTATAATTTTGCTTATCCAGTTTGGCTTTTGAATTTCCACAGAATATCAGCGTGAAACTCTTCCAACACATCCTTCTTTGGGTGGAAAGGCAAACATACTGGATAGCTTCTCGATTTCTCATTTTAGGTTTTGAATTGGAGCTCTATTCGCTCAGTGAATATTGCATGGTCTATTGGTATATCTATGTTGTCCTGCTCAAGCTTGCACAGAAAACAAATCTTAAGACGGTGGTGTGCAATGGCAGTGGTAAATATTCTTATATCCTGTAAACTTAATCAATCTGTCTGAATTCTCTTGTACATTTGTATGTGATATGGCTCTCCGAAGATAATTTACTTCACTTATGCACCATCTGATGCATCCTGTGTTTTTGTTGTTCAGGTAAACGGAAAGGAAAAAAGAAAAGGGATTCTGTTAAAGATGTGGCACAAGATTATTGGATTCCACCTGCACTCTTGTTTCTTCAGTGCCAAATATGTCTTGCCGAAGGACTTACAATGGTAATTGTGTTTTAGTTTCTGCATTATGAGTTGAAGAATGACCAGGAAGTACCGTTTAAGATGGCTGTCTAGAAAATCAGGTCTTTTTTGGGCCTCTGACGGTACTAAAAAATTTGTTTAAATCCTCAACCGGGCCATTTATATTGTTAATCTAAGGAAAGGTCCTGTCCTTGTTCATAGACTAAATTTTTGCTTCAACTATTTCACCTCAAAACCTCAGTTTAATGAATTCAATGTTTCCAGATGCTTGCTGCTTTGAAGAACGACCACATGCTTGTACAAAGTCGAAGCCCTTTTAATACTGAGCATGAGGTATACTTGCACGATCCAGTTTCCAAACTAAAATACTTGCACGAAACGCATATTGGGAGCTACCTTAGAAGTCACTGTCTATTTTTTACGAATTTATAGTTTGCACAAGTTTCTGACCAATTAGGTTTCGGATGACATATGTCCTTTGTGTTCTCACTTCTGCAGAGGTTTATTCAGCACTTTGAGCTCCTACAGAAGGCTTGCATTCCGGACCATGTCTCATTTCCCCTGTTCGTGGAATGTACAACCCAAGCTCATTTATCCGTGAGTGAATTTTCCGTTAACACTGGTCGGAATTTCCTTGATATTCCGGTAGGCTTACTGTTACCTATTCCTTTTATGCAGAACCTAGTTATGCACGATTACTTTAAGGATGCTCAGAAGATCGCAAAGAAGGTCAAGAGCAGTTTTTCGAACGACCCGGAAAAATTGGCTGAACTACGAAGGCTAGAGCAAGTAGCTGAGCACAATAGCATTGCCTTAAACGTGATTAGCCGAGCTGGAGCCAGTGACCCCTCACTCAAGGTTTCTTTCGAGTTCAGCCACCATCCGTGCTTTGCAACGGCTGTTGTCCGGAGATCGTAAACGTGACATTCAACCATCTCTACCAATTTTTCCAGAGGCGGAGTCTTGTAGCATAGCACTTGTAACATCAAATTTTCCAGCGTTATTTTCAACTATTCATTTCATTAATTTTGTAATCTGAATGAATACACTATAAAACCATATTTATGTGAGCTCTTGTCCTCCCTCTTTCTCATCCCCATTGGGCGGTTCAGGAGCGGTAGAGGGGCAACGGTAACGGTATCTCAAATCAATAACACATTATAATTTGTTAATCATATGATAGTGTGTTATTTTAAGTCCTTTAGACCATCTCCAATGGTTGGGTTAAAAGTCAAATATTTTGGTCCGGAAAATTTTTAATAAATATGTAAACTATCGTAAATTAATTTTATGAACATTTTAATCTAAAAAAAATTTAAATTCCGATAAATATTTTCACTCGGTTCGGTGGAGCCCACACCGATTTCTAGGCTTTCTGGCGGAATCTGGCCTTGGTTTAGCATTTAGCCCAAATTTTTTCCTTGGGTTGGATTGAGTTTGGGGGGAAATTTTGAGAGTAATTTGACTTTTAGCCCACGATTGCAGATGATTATGATAGGCTTTATATTGAAATTGCTCGCTTTATGGTGATAAAGTAAAAGAACGAAAAAGACAATGAGACTAATGGCCAACTCTGAATTTGAATCTTGATGGATCCATCTGGATAAAGGAAGTCGACCAAAACTTAATCAAAATCGATCTAAACACACTTTAACGGCTTCGCCCATTACGAAAAATTCTAGAGTCCGACAGGTGGACCATCACTTGTCGGGGCCACACACTCAAAGTGAGAGATCCTCTTGCGTTGAGAGCGGGATCGGTGAAGAGAGCGTTGGATATCACCAATACAAGGAGGTTTCGCCTTTTATTGAATTGGTCTTCCTGTCAAATTCAAAAATTTCTAGTAACTTCGCAGATTCATTATAGTTTAGAAGTTTCAATTTTCAAATGTGGAATTCTTGATTGGAAGTCTATGCTTGGACCTCTCAATTGGCATTTTTCATTTGGTTCTTCATCTCCTATAGTTTGAACTGTACGGATCGGGTCTCTAGACCTCTAGATATGCAAAAGTCAGCCGTCGAAGAAGAACCGACAAAATTTGGACTAGATGGATGGCGCGTGCACGCAATCTACATAATACAACAAAATCTTCTACCAAAAGTGCCATCCAGCACTAGCTGTTGACATCTTTTTAGTTGTTTTTTTATTACGCAGAGTGGTTGAAGCCCCATTATTCTTTGAAAAGACGATATTCTAGATGAAAGCAGCGAGATTCGAATTTAAGTATAAATAAGATACATATTATTTCGATAAACTGACTTAAGTTATATATGTGAAAAACTTGTATTTAACGATACAGAAGTCTCTTCTAATGGATTGAGATTCACTCGAGAACTCTGTGTTTGAAATCTACGGACCGAGAGATTCGGACCACTCCATTACAATCCTACGGTTCTTTATTAACTCTTCCCACTGACTCACTTCATAAAATTCAAAAATTTAAACGGCTCGAATTTCTATATCTTTCTCGAATAGTTTGAATCTCTCGGTCTGCCAACACCAGACAAATCCCTAGTGAATCTCATTCCCCTCCTAACCTCCGGATTAGTGTATTTAGTGTGGGTCCCAAAATTAAGCTGGAATCATCAGTGTTTGAATCTATGCATGCACCCTGGCAAACAAAAACTATGAATTTTCCTGAACGTGGTTTCAAAACATATTCTTTTTTTTTTAAAGAAAAGAAAATGTTACTGTTTTTCTTATTGTTTATTTGGAGGGTGCGATCGTCCTTTTGGTAGGTAGCATAGGAAATCAGGATATGTGCTGGCAAATGGCAATGCATTCAAAATGTAATTACAAACCCCTAACAATTTGGACAACATAAATCAACACAAAAATGAATTGTGTAATTCTTTTGGGAAATTGAGGATGTGTTATGGCTTGGTCTCACTTCTTGTTTGTGTGTCTTACACGAGAAAAATTTACGTAGGTCACTTACATCATTCCTAATATCCGATTACTTTTATAAAATAGAGCTTATTGTATTTTGGTTGTCTCAACCGACCTAACTGATCACATTCAGTGTGAGAGTTGCTCTAATCAGTCAGTCATACCAAAGTTTATCTCTTATATGACATTATATGTAGAAGAATCTCTCGGTTCTCTAAATTAACCTCCTCCATTTGATCTCTTTGTTGTTTGTGTGTCTTATACAATGAGAAAAATTTATCTAGACTACTCAGATCGCTCGTAATGTTTGATTGTTTTCACAAAATACAGCTCTTTCTATTTTGGTAGCCTCAACCGACCCAACTAATCTCACTCCGAGTAAGAGTTTCCCTAATTAGTCAGTCATACCAAAGTTTATCTCTTGTACGACATTCTATATAGAAGAATTTCTTGTTTGTTTAAATTAACCTCCTCCATTAGATCTCTTTGTAGTAATTTGTGCGTCTTGTACAACGAGAAAAATTTATATAAAGCACTCAGACCACACGTAAACTCGTAATGTCTGTTACCACTAGTATTTCTCTCGCTTGTCTGAAATTAACCTCCAACATTAAAAGTTAAGCAAAGAGAGTGACGTTCAATATGTTATGTGGCTTCTTGTTTTCACATGTCACATCTGTACCAATGGCTTTTATTTTTTTGGGAATATATAGTAGTAGCATTTTGGATCTCTGTGTCAGGACCTTGCGGACCAAGAGATTTGACCATGAGAGATAGAGAGAGAGATCATTCAAGTTTTTAGATTTTTGTGAAGTGGATCAGTGTGATAAGTTAGTTAAGACATGTGGTTGAAATTGAGTAGTTAGTCTGTAGATTCCGGACACAGAGATCCAGAGTGAACCCAATCCAAACCAAGACATGTGTCCTGCAGAATGTATTCCTGTCTATATCTTTATCATAATTCCAATCAATGGACTACAAAATTGACAATCCCATTGAGAAATATTTCGAAAATTAAGAAATAAATAAGAAAATAATTAAAATTATTTTTTGATAAAAAGAAATATCCCAAAAATAAAGCTCAACGGTCACACCAATTTTCTTTAGTTTATTAGCTCACCAACATTTTTCAGCCAAACAAAATTATAGCATAAAGTAGTCACGTTTATCATGGCCAATAATTGCATGTGATTAAGTAGGTTGAACGTTGAAAATGATTGCTAATTTTTTTTTCATGTTAAAATTAAGGGAGTTTTAACGAAAAACCCATGGTACTGTTCACTTTAACGAAAAACCACATTTTTACACTAAAAAGTCAAACCTGATACAATTCACTTTACCCTTTATTTTGTCCTTATCGTTAAAACTCAAAGTTTTCAAGCTCTTTTCATTAGTTTTCCTTAAAATTAATCTATTTAAATGAGTTGGGTGGAAAATTATTTTATTTGCTAATAATGGAAAGGCCACTATTAAGTACTAAGTAGAGTATAATCACAATCAATACTCGAATTATGTGAGATCCCACATCGCCCAGGAGAGTGATCCTTATATGTATATTCTCATCCCTACCTAGTACGAGGCCTTTTGGGAGCTCACTGGCTTCGGGTTCCTTAGGAACTCCGAAGTTAAGCGAGTTCGCGCTAGAGCAATCCTAGGATGGGTGACCCACTGGGAAGTTCTCGTGTGAGTTCCCATAAACAAAACTGTGAGGGCGTAGTCGGGGCCCAAAGAGGACAATATCGTGCTACGGTGGTGGAGCGGGCCCGGGATGTGATGGACCCCGGGCCGAGACGTGACAATTTGGTATCAGAGCCTAACCCTGGTTGTGGTGTGCCGACGAGGACGTCGGGCCCCTAAAGGGGGTGGATTGTGAGATCTCACATCGCCCAGGAGAGTGATCCTTATATGTATATTCTCATCCCTACCTAGCACGAGGCCTTTTGGGAGCTCACTGGCTTTGGGTTCCGTAGGAACTCCGAAGTTAAGCGAGTTCGTGCGAGATCCATCCCATGATGGGTGACCCACTAGGAAGTTCTAGTGTGAGTTCCCATAAACAAAACCGTGATGAGCGTAGTCGGGACCCAAAGCGGACAATATCGTGCTACGGTGGTGGAGCGAGCCCTGGATATGGTGGACCCCGGGCCGAGATGTGACAAATTAGCTGCCACTAATTGTTTTTCTTGTTTCTAAGCAACTTCTATTTCTTGTTCTTGGACCATAGTTTTCTTATGGTATGGATTGGATTCGAAGAGTTGTCCAAAATCGACTTCCGAAAAATAGATCCATCAGCGTTCTTACATCTTTAAAAACATTATTGTTTGTACAACTAAGTAGATCTCGCCCCCACTTTAGTTAATTAAGAATTACTCTCTTAAAACATCCTCACGTGAACCCAATTATGATTGATTGATCATGAATTATTTGATTAATAAGAATTACTTAATTAATCAAAGAATGCTCAATACGAATATACTTTCTTGTAAAAAAGTTTATGGCCAAGTAAATTCACTTTACTTAGTTGGAAAAAGGTTCAACGTTCAAAGATGCGAGGAAAATGCATATTTAAAATTAGTTTGATACTATTGTCGCTTATTCGAGAATTTCTAATGGGCTCTCTAAATGAGCTCCTAATTAGAATTTAGAGAGGTTTTTTTATGTTTTTTTTTTCTCAAAAAAATAAAACAACTTTAATCATGCTCCACTTCTTAAAACAGGAATTCATCTAGAAGCTCCTCCATATAGGGAGGGAAAAAGGAGCTCCTTTGACTCAATAATTAATGCTAACTATTTTCATATTATTTTGAATAAATGAATAATTTTTATTAGCTAATTATTAACTAATAGTCGTTATAACTCTCTAAAGCAGAGAGTATGGTCGAAGTACGTCTTCTTTAGAGAGCTTTTTAAAATAAATTTTTGAAAATTTAAATAAAACTTTACTATAAAATAGATAACACGATTGAAGATGCGTTCTAAATATATTTTGTAAATATCTTACGTTTATTAGAAGAGTTGCACTATTCACACATCGATTTTTAATTCTCACACATTTATCTCAGTTTTCGATTATCAGATCAAATAAATTGAAAAAATTTAATAAAAAAAAATTAACAAGAATGTATGAAGTTAAAAAAGGTTACGTGGATAACACTACCTTGATAGAAAAGGGCAAAGAAAATCAAATGAATGACGTACGTTGATACACGCGGCAAGATTAAAAGGTGGAGGGGAGTAAAAAAGGGCGGCAGTAAAGCATCGTAGAGAATTACTACCCCTTCTCAGACAGCCGTATTTTCTGTCCTTCTGACAGATGGGAAACTTTAGTCAAATTAATTAAATAATTAAAACCAAAAAGAAATTTAATTTATTTTTATTTAAAAAAAAAAGAGAGAGTAATTGTCGAAAGACGCCGACGGGCCACCCAAAACCGAACTCTTTCTTCTGGTCGACTTTTCTTCTTCTTCCTCCTCCTCCTCTTCTGCTTCTGCTCTCTCTCTCTCTGAAACTCAGAACCTCTCTCTCTCCTCCCTCTCTCCCTCTCACATCAGTTCGGTTTCAGGTAAGTCAAGTCCTCCGATCTCTCTCTCTCTCTGCCATTTCGTTTATTTCCGAGCTGCCACTAGTGGCTGCTGGGAAATTTGACTTCTTTTTGTGTTTGGTGATTGGGATTGGATTCAGTGGGTTTCTGAGTATTTGGTGCTGAAGTATTCAACTTTTTAGTATATTATGTGGTTGGCTGTTCCTTTTTTTAGCTAGTTGGATCTGAATTATGAAGCTGGAATTTGGAAATTTAGGGTTTTTGGTAGTTTGTTGGAGTTTTCTGTCAGCTTGTATTTGAATTTATCGTAAATTTGATTTTTTTGAGCGGTGGGTGAGCTGAGTACTTTAGTTTGATTTAAGGTTTTTGATCATTTCTTCTTGCCTATTTATTGGTTTTGATTTGTGGAATGGAAAGAAGATTGAATTTTTCGGGTTTCGTTGTAGATTTTCGATATATAGAGGAGTGGGAGAATGTCAGGAGGTACACAGAAGAGCATCAGAAAAGCTCTTGGAGCCCTCAAGGACACCACCACAGTTTCATTGGCTAAGGTCAACAGTGATTACAAGGTATTGTGGTTTATTGTGGTTTGTTTGTGGTTGTTTCCGATGGTTCTCGCGGTGATGATGTATCCGATATTCATGATTGGGGATTCATTCTTGCAGGAATTGGACATTGCGATAGTCAAAGCTACGAATCATGTTGAGCGTCCCGCCAAGGAAAAGTACATTAGAGGTAGACTCTCTCTCTCTCTCTCTAAAGAAGAGCTGCATGATGTACTTTTGATGATCTGCATCTGGAGAAAGAGTTTGTCAATCATGACTGATAATGTTATGTTTATATTAATTGTTAAGCTATTTTTGCTGCCGTTTCTGCTACAAGACCTCGTGCTGATGTCGCATACTGCATCCACGCTCTTGCAAGGAGGTTAGCAAAGACACATAACTGGGCGGTATGTGCATTTTCTCATCCGATAAACATACAAGACGTTATCCATTGACAGGAACTTTTCAATTCTGTATCTATAACAGAAATAATCTTCATCTTGATTATCATTCTTAGACAAACATAGCAAGTTGCAATTGCGTCTTGCTTGAAATTTTTACGAACTGATTATCGATTGGTGTTCAGGTTGCATTGAAAACTTTAGTTGTTATTCATCGTGCTTTGAGGGAAGTGGACCCCACGTTTTACGAAGAACTCATGAATTATGGTAGAAGTAGAAGCCATATGCTTAACTTAGCACATTTCAAAGATGATTCCAGTCCAAATGGTACTTCGCCATCCCAGACTCCTTTTCTCATACTATTTATCCATTCAAAAACTGACCTTTTCACTGCCCAGCATGGGATTATTCCACCTGGATCCGCACTTATGCCTTGTTCTTGGAGGAGAGACTGGAATGCTTTCGTGTGTTGAAATATGACGTTGAGATGGATCACCCGGTAAGAAGTTTATTTCTTTATGTCATATTTCTTTTGCTTATTCTTCCATTTCCAATTATATAATTTTTGTCTTAGGGAAGCAATAACAAATTAGCAATCACCTTTTACATCAATATATATGGCACATTGACATTTCAAAATAGTTTGATTTATCAGAACCTCATTTTCCTGCAGTTGCTTTTATTTTTTCCCTTGAAGCTTTATTGCTACTTTTTTATTCACACATTCAAGTCATATTCTTGTCCCTAAGCTTCATTGCAACTTAATAGTTAACATTGTGGTGCAGAGGACCAAAGATCTGGATACTGTCGAATTGCTTGAGCATTTGTCTGCCCTGCAACAGCTTCTTTTTCGTGTACTTGGTTGCCAGGTAAGTCTTATATATCAGCACTTCAAAATCAATGGGTTTATGCTATGGGGCCACTATATGTTTAAACACGCATATGGGTTCAAGCAAGTGTTGATTATCCAAATAACGTTACCTTAGATGGGTGACACTATATTTCAATTAATAGAACCAATTTTATTTTGCAGCCGCAAGGAGCAGCAGTTCATAATTTTGTGATTCAGTTAGCACTTTCAATGGTAAGTGACCCTTGCAATTAATTCTTGCTGAATGACTAGCCAATATGTTTTCTTTTCCTCTGAATGTCTTCTATCGTTAAATCAGGTTGCATCTGAAAGCATCAAGATTTATCAAGCTATAAGTGATGGAACAGTCAATTTGGTTGACAAGGTAGGATATGATCTTTGCTATGTAGGAATATAACATTTGGAGCTTGCACTATAAGCTAATTGTGTACGATGATGATTAATACCACAGTTCTTTGAGATGCAACGCCATGATGCTATGAGGGCTCTGGATATATATCGGAGGGCAGGGCAGCAGGTAATTTTTCTGGGAATATATGTTCTAATCGGTGGAGACCGGGAAGTTATTTTACGTATCAACATTTAAATTTTCATCTACATATTTCAGGCAGAGAGACTGTCAGAGTTTTATGAAGTATGTAAAAGTCTTGATATTGGACGTGGAGAGAAGTTTACCAAGATTGAGCAGGTGACTTTTTGCTTGCAGACGCTTGCAGACCCTTTTTACTACACATTGCATTCCTTGGATAATTTTAATTTTCTCAACTTGATTTCATTTTGGGTGATTTAGCCCCCTGCATCGTTTTTACAAGCCATGGAAGAGTACATCAAAGAAGCTCCTCGGGTCGCAACAGTTCGCAAGGATCAGGTATGATTTGTATGAAGGTGCTGCCTCATTAATTCTGTTATTTTGGAAGAGATTTGCAATGTAACCTGATCAGGAAAGCAAATAGTGGATCATCAAATGTCCTTATTAGCAAATGCTATGGTAACCTGTTTGACTTACCTAAGCGGTTCAAGCATAAAAAATGGGGATCCAAATTCGGCTTTTAGAAGCTGTTGGCTTTCACAATATGATCAGATCCGAAAATACTCACACAAACCTTCGTCAACTCTCTACCAGCTGATAAGAATCGATGATGTATTGGCTGCCTGCTTTACGTACATGCAGTTTGCTACAATTTCCTTCAAGTTTAATCTTTAACCTGGCAGGTGGTTGCCCCCAAAGAAATCTTGGCTATAGAGTACAAAAAGGCCCCGGAGGAGGAGGCACGTCCACCTTCACCACCTCTACCTGAACCAGTGAAAGTTGAACCAGTGAAAGTGGAAGCACCTGTAGCTGAACCGCCTGATTTGCTGGTAGTTCACATAATCCTTCGTTAGTTACTTTCCCTTAAATTTTGGCATGCCGTCGTCCCTCTGAAGTTTAATCATGTATGCCTTCCTTTGGTGCTAGGGTTTGAATGATCCTGTTCCAAATACTAAAGAGTTGGATGACAAGAATGCATTGGCTTTAGCGATTGTTCCAGTTTGTAAGCTCTCTCTCTCTCTCTCTTAAACATGCACGAAGCTCCTTATCTTCTTCTTGGTTAAGAAGAAAATTATAATAAATTTTATTTTCTGAAATGCTGTTGTGGTTCTTGCAGCGGATCAACCAACATCCACAGCTCCAACTCTAGAAAATGGAGCTACAGGTTGGGAATTGGCACTTGTTACAGCACCAAGCTCAAATGAGAGTGCCGTGGCTTCTAGCAAACTGGTACTCTTCTCCTACCAATTTCCCTTCTCGTATTGTTTACACGTATGGAATTTAATTGGCCAGCATTAGTGTATAGTTACGAACACACTTTTTGTTCTTATACTATCACTACACTTCCTTTCTCTTCTTTTTTATTTCCCTTAATGTACGGACACTGCTGACACCATTCAAATGTTGAGTGAAGGCGGGAGGATTAGACTTGCTTACGCTAGACAGCCTATATGACGATGCAATCAGAAGAAACAATCAGAATGTGAGCTACAACCCATGGGAGCCTGCTCCGGTAAATGGTGCCATGATGCAACAACAACTTCACGATCCCTTTTATGCATCCAGAGGAATGGCTGCACCGCATTCTGTGCAGATGGCAGCAATGGTGAACCAGCAGCAGGCCTTCATGTTGCAGCAACAGCAGCAGCAGCAGATGATGATGATGGGCCAACAACAGCAACAGTCTATGAATCCTTTCGGAACTCCTCACGGAGCTCCAACCCACCCCTATGGCCCCGGTGTCCCTGTCCAAGCATACAACCCATACGCAGGCCTTTTATAGACGATCCATCCAAAGCAACAGATTTTGAACAAGAATTACAGCCGCAGAAAGAACAGGACATGAAAGAATAGTCAGTTTTAGCCGTTGAGGCATCGGAAATTCGGAGGGAGACGTGTACCATATGTCTTGTATGTGCAGTAGTTAGCTTAGGATTAAGATTCTTTGTTAAATAAACAGTCGGAGGGAGGAGTTCGAGCTGTTTGGCGATTTGCGTTGACGATCGAAAATTATGTTATTTGGATCGACGGCGACTTGAGTAAATTCTTTTGACCTGCGCAGGAGATCTTTGTGTCTGTTTTTCTTTTCCGCCCTCTACTGCTTCGGTCCTTCAAGCATCTCTATGAGAGATATTATTTGTAAAATTTGTGATTGTTGATAGATATTTTATTTATAATAACAATGATACACATGAAATTTGATTTCAAGGTCTTTGGCTATTTTTATTAATTGTTATACAACGAAAATGTTGCTCATTTGTCATTAAAAGATCATGGTTTGAGTCGTAGAAACAGCACTTTGCAAAACAAGTTTAAGGCTACGTACTGGATACCGTTCCCATTTTGAACCCTCATAAAACGGGGAGCTTTGTTGTTGGCTTACAGTCGCCCTTGTCTGCAAACCATTCTATTCCTCCTCGTTGCTAATCACAAATGACATACTACAATGGCTTTTATTATGGTATAATTACTTGTTTGGATTGTTTAATTCACTAAACCGAATTGAAAACGGGTTATAACTTGCAATTTGTGTGAAAGTTCTACGAAGAAATTTGCAAAACCAATTAAAAACTTTTGAGTATATACCATTTTTGTGAAAAATGTAATTAAAAAGTCTTACCGTGATTCACAAAATTGTTTATGAAATAAAAATAAAAATCAATAATGGTGCTGAGAATAATTAGGACGAAGTTTTGTCGATTTGGACATTTTTGAAATGCTCTTTAAAAATCTTTTAAATATTTTGTATAAATTTTCAAAAACGCATGATGCGGCAGAATATAAATAGATTTTACAATGATTTTTGTGAAATTTCACAAAACTGCAAAACCACGAGTTTTCGCTCACAATTTTAGTGAAAAATGAGATTTTTTTTTATTAATTTCATTGAACATTTTGCACAATATATATATATATATATAATTACAAATTCAAAAAATAAAATACAAAAATACAAAAAAAGTGAATGAAAAGAAGAGGGAGCTTCTTCTTGGGCCCATCATGTTACTGATGTTGTCATAACAATAAATCCAAAAAGAAAGCAATTCAATTCACCAAACAATGTCTTGGCTCTTCAGCTCTCCCCGCCAACCAGACGACGACGACGTCCCGAGTGATGTAGAACCCAAGCAACCCCCAAACGACCTGTCGTTTCTCCGCCAAACCCTCGGCCGCCAACTCCGCGGCGTCGCCACCTTCCTCGCTCCACCTCCATCACCGCCATCCAACGACGCCCTTCCCTCGTCCAACTCCCAGCCACAGTCGCAATCGCAATCTCAATCGCCGGCGCTTTTGGGAATCCGGAATGATCTGGTGGAGATCGGCGGGAGCTTCAAGACCGGCCTCTCGCTGCTCTCTACTAACAGCAACAAAGCCGTCACCGAGATCTCCAAGTTCGCTTCGGGCTTGTTGCAGCTTCAGAACGAAGCTTCAGAAGAAGGTGGAGCTGATGATGACGGCGATGATGGCGGCGGTCACGTGCCGGGGATCACGGACGAGGTTCTCGGTTTCGTCACCGAGATTTCGGTGATGCCGGACTGCTGGACCGACTTTCCAATGACGCTCGATCATGGTAAAGTTGCTAGCTTCCACTCCCAATTCAATGCAATGTTAGTTTTGCCTACTTTCTTTGTGTCTGTTGCTTTAATTTTCTTATGAAGTTGTGGATTGTGAATTGAAAGATCAAGTTTCTTGGGAGGAAGCTTTGAGTTTGTTTTGAAGATATCGAAATTTACTCGAAATCTGTTGCGCATTCGCTGTGATAGTTTTTGTTCGATTTGATTTTCGTGTTCTAATTGTGTAATGTTAGATACCGGAGTTGGTATCGGAGACCTCTGAATCTGTTTGTGATTGCGATACAACGATTGACAAGATAATTGAAACAGTCTGAACAATTGGTTCTTACATTCTTATGCTTGTTGGTTTTGATTTTGTGCTGGTTTTACTGCAGATTTCAGCATGTCGGATGCTCAGAGAGAGCATATGTCCGCTGTTGAACAATTGGTTCCGGGATTTGCAGATCTAAGAGCCCGGCTTTGCAATTCCATGAGTGAAGAGCAATTTTGGATGATCTATTTCTTGTTGTTGCTTCCGAGACTAAACGAACATGATTTTGAGCTTCTAGCAACGCCCAAGGCAAGAAGTTTATCTTTCTCGTCCTTTGTCACGCTTCTTATCCATATTTACATGTACAATTTTCTTTTGAGGACAATTTGGAAGTTGATTTTTATACAGAATTCAGCGCGAGTTTTTCTTCATAAATTCAATTTACTATATTTGGTATATTGATTTCAAGGTTCTGTGATAGCCATTCTAACCGCAGCTTGCATAAGTGAGTTGAGATATGGGCATGATGTGCATAACCCGTCACCAGCTGCTCTTGTACAACTTTGTTCGATGTTGTAGTTTGTCTCTCCTTTGCTTGTTCCTCATATTTGTTATACGTTTTAACTCTATCTTAGTAGCCGATTTTATAGCATCGTAGAACTTTGGATGTGTTCAATTCCACGTTGCAGCTTCGGACACTACTTGTAGCAAATGCATTAGTTTGAAAATAGAACTTCTTTCTTTGCAGATTGTTGAAGCAAGAGACATACTTCTGCACAAACTTCATAACAAGAGGATCACACGGGAGGATGCCCCAGAGAAGTCAATTCTCGTTTCACCTAAAAATCACATCCAGGATGGGAAGACACAAGGGGAGGGAAGCTCATCTCAAGAAAAGGAAGCCTCGACTGAAATACTTAACACGACAGAAAGGTTAAAGACCGATGACGAAGAGGGCACTGAGCAGTGGTCTGAAGGTGCAAGTATTAGTTCTGGCACTTTTGTGGATGGCCAAAGAAAACACGAACCTGAAGACGATATCTCATTCAGTGATTTAGAGGACGAAGAGAATGACGTTTCTAGTAGACAATCAGGACTAAGGCAAGGACCGTATGCCAGGGCATGTTCACCCAATGGATCAAATGATTGGGTTCAGCTGAATCGAAGCTCAGAAAACGAGGGTGGCCGGAAAAAGGCTGGTCGGTCAAAAGGGAAAGATTCAGAAGGTGAGGATTCAAGTGACTGGCTTACGGTAGATGAATATGATTAGACAAAATTGGCAGAAGCTTGCTTGCCAATTTATTGTAAAGTTTCGGTTTTTCGGGTCCGGTGGGCTCGATTGTGTACTTATATGTGTATCAGCATCTTATACAAAGCTTCCGTGTTGAAATTAATAATGCAAATGAAGTCTATTTCAAAATTGCCTCTTATTTGTTTAATTATGGAGGGAGTTTTGATATCGGGTGCAAAACGCACATTGCTCTGATCAACTGGGTTAAATCTTGTGTGCTCTTATCGGGGTTATTTAAAACCATTGTTCTAAAAATCCCCGCCTAGCCCCTAGGGGGTTACTTAAAACCACTGTTCTAAAAATCCCCGCCTGGCTAGGGCTGGGTTCGGTTCAAAACGGTTCGGTTTTTTATCAAAACCGAAACCGAACCGAAATTTCGGTTCGGTTCGGTTCGGCACATTTTTTTTTCGGTTCGGTTTTTTTCGGTTTTGGATTTTATCGGTTCGGTTTCGGTTTTTTTCCGTTTTTTTCCATTATTTAAAAAAAAAAAAAAAAAAAAGTCTGGAACAAATCTGCAAGATGCAGAAACGCATGCAAAGAAAACACCATGGATCTGACATTATTGGGTGTTGGTGAGCCTTTCTTGTTGTGGATCCGAGAGCTCCCGCAGAGAAAACGCAGCATGTGTTAGTTCTTTGATCCGAGAGCCCCACTGCCACCGCCGTTTGGCTCTCCTCTTTGTCGAAATCCACACAGAGAAAGAGTGAATTGGTGGAAGAAAAGAAGAAGGGAGAGAGAGAGAGAGAGAGAGAGAGAGAGAGGAGGCAGCGGCTGGGGTGAGAGAGCATTTGAGAAAATGTAGAAAAGGTAAAACTGAAAGTGGGAGTAAGGCTAGGGTTTGTGAACTTTGATGGAAGAAAGGAAGAAGGGAGAGAGAGAGAGAGAGAGAGCAGCGGCTGGGGTGAGAGCATTTGAGAAAATGTAGAAAAGGTAAAACTGAAAGTGGGAGTAAGGCTAGGGTTTGTGAACTTTAAGAAATTTTATAAAGTATTAAATATTAGAAACCTATAAATAATATACGTGAACAGTTATAGCAGCAGAAAGCCTACGGTCGAGTTGGATTGAAGCGAACCTCCCTAACCTGGAGGTCAGGGGTTCAAACCTTGACACCAACATAGTTTTTTGAGTATTTATATATACTAGACCTAATAAGACATCCGCTTAAACCGCCTAAGCATCCGCTTAGGTTGCGACTCACTTAGACAGAAAATAATAATGCAAATAAAGTCTTTCAAAATTGCCTCTTCTTTGTTTAATTATGGAGGGAGTAGATATCGGGTGCAAATGCACATTGCTTTGATCAACTGGGTTAAATCTCGTGCGCTCTTATCAGGGTTACTTAAAACACGTACAAGCAATAGTAAAGTTGTAAGAAGCATGGGATTGGGAAGCCTTTTTTATCGATTAGAAACACGAATCAATAAGAAACAAAAACCACGAAAAACCACCCAAAAAATCGACCTGAAATTCCGCCATTACATAAAAACGAAGAACTACAAAGCTAGTAAATTTCACTTTACACTATATATTCTACAAAATCCTCTGAATTCTTCCCCAAGTAAATTATACAAGTGAATTTGAATTTCTAGGTTTCGGAAAGTAAATTCGACACCAACTATAAATGATAACACCGCATGATTTGAAGCGGGGACAAAGATTCTGTAACAATCTGATGCAAAACGGTACAAGTTTATATCGGACACCTACAACAACAGTTGATGCAGTGAAGATTCGAGGCCAAAATCTAGGAGAGAGCAGCTATCTTGGATATTAAACAGAACACCGGTCCAAATCCCGAGCCTTTGGTGAATAGTTAGTAACCCCGACCTGCAACAAGACACGAGGAGGTAAAGAAGAAGAAAAGTGACAGCATGACATGTTAGCTCGTTCGAAGAAAAAAATGTTACCACACAGAGTTGTCCATCTTTTACTTACGCAAATGATCTCTAGTGACTGTTATGGTCTTGACATGAGGAAGTTCTTTCTCTAACCGAGCGAAAGTAGAAATCACATTAATTTCCTTCATCACAACACACACTTCCTCCAGATTGGGAACCCCATCGAAAGAGAGCTCTGAATCATCACCCTTATAATGAAAAATGGTAAGATTGGTGGCACTGAGTTCAATCCCCTTCAACCCATCGCAGAGGCTCACCATCAGTACCTTCAAACGATGAAGAGAATCACCAAGGCACAACCTTTCTAATCCAAAACACCATTGCAATGTTAAACGCTCAAGGTTCAAACAAGAAGAAAACATGCGTGGCTCAACGGGTCCAGCAAGATTAACATCGCACAACACAAGTGTGGATAAGGTTCTAAACCGATCGCTAAAATCTGACCGAAGTGTGACTGAGCGCAAGGAAAGGTGCCTTAGCTTGGATTCTTCACCGTGCAAAAAGAGCTGAGTAGGAAAAGGATAATAGTCAACGGTTCTCCAATCATGGCGTTCAGCTGGTTTGTCACAAGTAAAGGCAAGATCGAGACTTTCAACACCCTTTCTAACGGCAAAACTGATCCAGTCATTGATTCGCTGGGCATACATACTGCCAAAGCAACAGGAAACCTTGAAGGAGACAACCTTCGTGCCCAAATGACGCGCTAAGAAGCTGTCTATTACTTTAAGAAAATGAAGCACATTCTTGTCAACAGGTCCACGATTGTAGTCGACTCGCCTGGAGGTTATGTTATGCCAATCGAACTCAAGATTTGATATGCATGCATACATGTTCTTCCACCTGCGTGATAATACACTCATACGCGCAGCATCCCTCATACTCAGTAACGAGACGATGGTATGAAGAACATCATGTGGTAGTTTACTGACGTGATCAATGCCACTAATCTTCCACTACATGATTACAGATCAAATATCAAAGTCAGGCTAATCTCCTAATCAACAAAAAAACTGACAATAGCAACTAATTTATTTTCTTATACAATGATATTCTACTCCAACGGGTAGCCCGGGTGGGTGATTTGTGCTAAGCTACACAATGGGCCGACAATTAGTGGCTAATTTTAATCCTGGATGGTGAATCACTCCTAAAATTGCAAATTAAGCTCAACTACTTACAATTTAATGGAAAAAATTGTAACTTTCACATGAAATCCAATCATCTCAATTTGTTCCAACCGAAATACACTTCCAATCGTTACTTTTGTCTTCTGGGGTTTTACAAAATCCTGTTTTTCTTTGAACTCGACCTAAACTTGCTAAAGAATTCAGGAAAAAATATACAAATTTATTGAAAATTGACCACAGAATTCCCTTTCAAATACACCTGATTTAATCCAAGTACAGATCACACACACACACACACATATTAAATAAAGTACCTTTCTGGAAGAAGACTGCCGTTGTGGTTGAGTGGCAGGTACCACGAGCTTTCTCTTCATGATTTCGGTCTTCCGAGATTTCTTCATGATTTAGTTCTTCAGAGATCTCTTCATGATTTCGTTCTTCAGGGATCTTTTCATGATTTCGTTCTTCAGAGATCTCTTCATGATTTCGTTGTTCAGAGATCTCTTCATGATTTCGGGGTCTTCAGAGAGCTCGGATTTTTCCAATGGAAGCTCTCAGAACCCTAAGCCCTAATGCAATTTTGCGTTTTAGGGTTCGGGGCTCCGACGAACCGAGCCAGCAACAATCTTCATCTTCCCCCAAATCAGAATTTACGTTCGTCTGTGAGAGTATGAGGGCCTTACAAGTGTCCCATCTCCACGCTACCGTGTGCCCGCCACTACGCACACAATTTCTTTGTAGTTTCCTAATTCTCGTTTTATTAAATAAAAAAGCAGTATTTAGTCGATAACGGATGTTTGGCTACTGAAAAATGAGTAGAAATTTTTGTTCAAAAATCTTGATTTACATAACTTTATGTTTATAACCGAAATCGTTCATATCTTAAATTACTCTATAAAAATCATCTATGTTGAAAAAAAAAAAAAAAAAAAAAAAACTTAAAAGTAATATTGTTAAGTCAATTAATTGTAGTAAATAGATAGACAGTTGTAAATTTGTAATGCTTTTACCCTTTCCGTCCATATGTTCTTATACAATTCGGTTACCAAGACTTTAATTTTAATTGATTGTTTTGCATATATACATGATTTTTATACAATGATTTATAATAAAGATGAACGATTTTCATCATAAACACGAAGATCTATGAATAAGAAATGACTTTTAAGTAAAAGCTCATACCACTCAATGTATGAGTAGCCAAACACTATTCTTAGTTGACAAAAAAAAAACCCACAAAGTTTCTCTTTAGTTGTTTTTTTTTTTTTTCCTCACAAAAATGGTTTTGAAAAGAAAGTTGACCGAACCCAACTCATGCGAGAGAGTTGTCTTACGCACAGTCCTATCTTAAAATCTCTTCCTAATAAGGCTCATTGAATGGAATAAACAATCCACAATCCGAAAAACTGCTACCACCAGAGAGACTCACAGTGCCATTAGACTCTTGTTTTCTTCCCCCTCCATAACACATTGTACGTGTCAAACTGCATATGTATCCGGAATTTGGAAAGTAATTTAGACAGCAACTACAATTAAGTACGCCAAGTAATCTGAAGCCCGCAAAGCTTCTTCTGCAACCACAATTAGATGCAGCGAAGGTTCGAGGCCAAATGGAATATCTGAAGCAGGATTAAAAGCGTCTAGGAGAGAACTGATATATATATTTTTGGATATCGAAAGAAACACCGTCCCAAATGCTGAGCCTCGGTGAATGGTCAGTGACCTTAACCTGCAACGAAAGACAAGGGGAAAAAAGAAGAAAACTGAGAGCACGACAAGTTAATCTGTCGAAAAACCAAGTAGCCATTCGGAGTTTTCCATGTTTTACTTACGCGAACGAATGCTGGTAACTGTTAATAGTCTTGACATGAGGAAGGAAGTTGTTTCTCTAACCGAGCAAAAGTAGGAATCACATTAACTTCTTTCATCGTAACATGCACTTCCTCCAGATTGGGAACCAATTCGAAAGAGAGCTGTATGTTATCACCCCTGTAATAGAAACTGCTGAGCTGGGTGGCACTGAGCTCAATCCCCTTTACCCCTTCGCAGAGACTCACCACCAACGCCTTCAAGCGACGAAGAGAATCATCATGTAACAACAATCTTTCTAATCCAAAACACCGTTGCAGCGTTAAATACTCAAGGTTTAAAGAAGAGAAACAAGAGTCGATTACTGAAATCTGACTCAAGCGTGCATCCGCGCAAGGAAAGACACCTTAATTTGGATTCTTCATCGTGCAAAAGGATCTGAGCCGGAGAAAAATCAACCTCCAGTCAGCGCGACCAGCTCGGTTGCCAGTAAAGGTCAAGATTTTCGACCCTTTCTAATAGCAAAACTGGTCATTGAGTTGATGAGCCCGCTTACTTTCAAAGAAACAGGAAACCTTGGAGACAACCTTCGTGCCCAAATGATATGCTAAGAATCTGTCTATTGTTGTTAGAAAATCACACACATTTCTCTTGACAGCTTCTTCATGAGTTGTGTCGACTGGATCAACCAATCAAATTCAAGATTCGATATGTATGCATACATGTTCTTCCACCTAGGCAACAATACGCTCGTTTGTATAGCATCCCTCATGCTCAACAATGAGACGATAGTATTAAAAACATCATCTGGCAACTTACTGATGTGATCCTTGTCAATGATCTCGCGTTTAGGCTACATGATAAGGGGAATTCAAACTTAAGCATGTAAGAAAGAGCATGTTGCTCTAACCAAGATCAACTAATCCCTACTCTGCATAATTATGCTATCATTTAAATGAACTTAGATAAAATTCTTTGTAGCTTAGCATAATTAAGTGTAATTATCTTATCATTTATGAAAAAAAATCTACATCAAATGGAAGAAAATATGAGGTTATTTGGTTTTGAAATGCAAATAGTAAGAACAAAAGGCCTGGTGGACCAAAACATTGAAACTGGAAAAGGCTGACCTGCTCCTTTAACTCATGGGCAGTACTTAGGAATGTGACTCACACCTTTTCACCACAAAATATGAACTACAGATGATGAAAGGCCGACTCCTTCCATGTTACTTTATATATGGGTTACGGGGCGGCCCATATATACATTGATCTTTCTTTTTTTCATTTTTTTTTCATTTTTTTTTCATTTTTATACTAATATATGCCTTGATTTGTTCAACTAAGGTCAAGCAATATTCTAAGCTGTGCTAGGAGTGGAATTTAGACTATGTTTTGTGTAGAGGATTGGATTGAAATAGATAAATAACTAAATTTAAAGTAAGCTGAAAGGACAAATGAAAAATTTGTTGTTAACTTGGAAGAGTCAAGCTTAGCTACTAATGAAATTTAAGTAATAATCTTTGGGAACTATTATTGGCACTCCACAAATTTAATTGTACACTCCTTATAAAGTTGTTTTTTCAATTAGAGTGGTTTTCCTAATTGGAGTTGTTTCTCAATTAGAGAAGGATCCATAACTAGATTCCAATTAGGATTAGTATTCCTTATTGAAGATGACCTTTATTATGTCATATACAGAGCTATTGCACTAGTTTTTGAAGAGGAGCAAAACAATAAGTTGTATACCACTTGAGGAGTTAAGTGAGAGAATATTGTAATTTGTAAGAGCAATGTGTGTGTGTGAAAAAAGAAGAGATAAGAGTTTATTTCTTATTCTTATTCTTTCAGGTTTGTTGTTAAGTTGTAATTTAAGAGACTGAGCAAGATTATTCGTTGTACTCATTATTGATATAGCGAAAGTTTGTTGTTGTTGCCAAACTTACATAGCCACACCACGTAAATAACATGTATACCACGTGGGGTGTTTATTAATTTCCCATTCTTAAACAAGGTACTCACAATAATTTCTAATCAACTTATTATCATCTCCTTTTTGAAAAATAAAAATGAAATAAGCACGCCCACGTGCCCGCTTGTGCCATTATCGACGGTATAGTACGACATATTAGACCCTAGATTTTTTTGTTCCTTGTCTTTCTATGCCAAAATAGTCGTACATAAGAAACTCAGAACATGATAATCAACGCTGAGTATTACAGTTTAATGATATTCTTTTTTACTTGTAATTTGTAAGTGAGAGAGGTTTTAGTTTGATTCTCGTTAAAAACAAACTTGAACTACATTATTGTTTGTCCATTGTGAAATTTAGCTCACTCTCCTATCTCTAGTGTAAATAATATCTTTTGTTTCGAGGAAAAAAAAGAACATAATGATCAGTATCGATGAAAAAGAAATTAATACGAAATTTACATATGGGGTTGTAATTCAGTTTTTGTTACGTGACAAATAAACATTCCACGCAAACTACAACCATTTGATAGATTATGACCTACCACAAGCCATGCATGTGTAGGAGAGGAGTTGCACTGCATCTGCATGCACTCAGAGTACCAGTCTCCCAGAGCCATCCGTTACAGCAAAGACAGAGACAAAGAGAAAACTAAATGTGCAGAACCAATATTTTAGATTTTACTGCATGACTCTATATATCATCATACAGACGTTCAATCCTTCAATCCACGATCCAAAAGAAAACATCATTCATTTATGTTACTGCGCATGTAGAGACACCACACTCGACAAAAACCTATTGAAGTGCACTCGCTCATTTTTGAACAACTTGGAGTCGGATCTTTTTTTTTTCTTTCTTTCAACTATTACAGATAAAAAAGTAATGGGAAAAATTTGTACTATGTGCGTGTATATTGTATCTTTATCTCCACCCAAGGAGATACCGGATGGAATATCCCTATGAGCGACTGTGTTGATCATTATATGTTTTGGCCACGTCCGTTTACGCTTTAAAGAGGAAGGTTAGATCTTTCAATCTTATGTCATAAGGGATGTGACGTATGTTAGGTCCATAAGTACCCCAACTTTTGATGTTCTATGATTCACCACCGAATATGTACATTATATAATGTGTGCATGGGTTTGAGGGGGTTGTAGTTAAATCTTTTGTCTCGTGATAAACCTTCTTCTCTTAGAATTTAGGGTTTAGGGTTTAGTGATAGATAGCCTACACTTTATATATGAATACGTTAGCTAATAGCACTTATTACTGATCCTATAATTCAGAGTAATGCTATTCATACCATCTTTTTATTTTTCTTAACTAATGAAGCAGACTAAGAATGTGCAATTGAACAAAACCGGATCCTCTTTGTGAGGATCCCGAGGATCCATGAGTTGTATTCATTTATCGTACATCGTGCAGTCAGAAATCATTTAAATTTTTTTATTTAAAATTGAACACAAACAGTGTCTGATAAAAACTGACCGCACAATATATGATGAACGTATACGATTTACGAATCCATAAAATCCCCCTCACAAAAAGGATCCGGAGAAAATCCGGTTGGCAATTGAATACTGGCACAGAATACTAAGGAACGTGGTAATAATATTTTGTATATAGAAGCTGATCCGTCAGTGCATGCATATAATCAATAGTAATATGTACGATTTGGAAGTGGAGATTTCATCAAATAATTTGGTTTTACTCTCATGATGACAAATGAGAAGAAACCAAATTGGAGAGAAATTAGTTAAAAAGGTTTATATTGGCACTATATTAGCAAATTCTTTTTCTATTCATGGTTATTTATTTTATTTAAATTGAATTAGTTGAAATAGTTAAAAAAGAAATATAAATTAAGATTTGTAGAAAAAAAAAAAAAATCATAACCACTTGGCAATGAGGCAGGAGACCGATCACATCAAGATGAGGGAAGCAGAATCACGGATACCACAAGCAACCAAAACCATACAGCTAGGTAGCTGCATCTGCATATGCATTCTCAATTCATGTCCTTCATTCATTTAGTCACGGACCATAATTTACAAAGAGAGAGAGAGAGACCAAAACTATATATTGAGACCCATCATGCATATATAGTTGCATATATCTTGATATATGCATGCCTTTGATCTATATATCTTCCATCCCCGGTTACAATGCATTGCAATTTGCATCCTCTAGCTCTTTCAATTTTCTCTCTCCATTCCTCAACCACCATTTCACATACTTGCCTACCTGTACTGTGTTTCCTAAGAGCAAGTCCAGCGGGGGGTTGTGCCCGATGGACCGTTGATTGCACAGGACCAAATTGCTGGGGCAATGAACTCCAGCCCATGCGGGCTTTAGCGCCGGAAGGGGCTCGAGCAACAGGTCCGGCACGAATTGTTGGTCCGAGAGCTCGAGGTGGAAACGATGCAAGGTTGACATCAGGGCGACGTCAGCCAAAATATAAAATATTTAAAAAAATGTAAAAAAGCAAAAAAATAAATAATAATAATAATAATAAATCCGAAAAAAAATATTAATTTTTTCTATAAATATGTTATCATTATCTTCCAACTTACACCATAATTTTATATTTTCTCAAATACTTTGGGTTTTAATTTCTTATTTAATGACACGTGGTACAACGAGACCGATTAAAAATCATATCCGAAATTACAAATAAAATTATTTTTATTATTTTATAAAATAAAAATACTAATATTTTATTGCCTATTGTCATGGCTATTCAGTTTAGAGGTGGAGATACAAAAAACAATTCTGTTCATTGGAGGCTATTCAATAGTGACTTGCCCTAGTGGGCTTTTGTAACGATGAAATTGCTTTAAGATCTACTGCACTACCAGTACTCTCTCTCTCTCTGTTTGTGTACGTATACGTGCAGTGGCGGATCCACTGTGGGGTCAATGGGGTCGGACGACCCCTTGGAAGCCATGAAAATAGGCTTGGAGCTCCATCTGCGACCCCTTGGAGCTGGTGGTGCGACCTCTTGGAGGTGCACACCACCTGTTCGACAGAAGGCGCTCGGCGCAGGGAAGAAGAAGGCGCAGGGAAGAAGAAGAAGAAGACGGGTCCTGGAGAGTGGATGTGTGTGTGCGAGTTCACGACGAGAGAGGAATATGGGGTTTCAAGAGAGATAGCTACGGGAGAGGGAGAGTTGCAGAGCTTCGGGGAGAGAAAGAAAGAGAGCTGCGAGAGTGAGAGACGAGGAAGAGAGAGCTGAGAGGGAAAGAGAGAGACACGGAGGACAAGAAATAAAAGGGTGGGCCCCTTGGGCTCACCAATTAAGGTTCAAAAACCATTTTAAAATAAGAAATGGGGGATGGGGTGTTTCACCTATTGTTCTGTAGGCTCTTGCTGAAATTTTGTGGGATTTATCAGTTTGGTGTAATAGGCAATCTTGTCCACTCATCCCCACACATCAAGAAATTAGTACTTCTTGTCGTTTTTCCCTTTCTTCCTCCAATCAGATTTCAGCTTTTTTCCTCCAGTGCAGCCGCATAGTATTCATATGTTCTTCATCTAAATAAAATGAGGCAGTTGAGCAGCTTACAACAAGCAGCATGAAGAAAAAAAATACATAACAAACAGAAAATAAGCTATTACTAGCCTAACATTGCAGTGATACAGATCAAATACAAAACTGATTGGGAAGATGCCACTGAAAATTAAAGCATGTTTTGTTGTTTCATTCTTTTCTTCGAACTTTCTGAGAGGAAGGATCTCCGTTTAAATAGCCTCCATTTTTATTCGAGTTAGATCATCTTCAGATTTTGGTTAAACATCTAGCATTTTTCTTTAGCCAAATATAGTTCACATAAGCAATTCAAGCTATCACCAGCCATAGTTGATAGTTTCACCATTCAAGTTTACAATAGCCCTCCAAAGTTCATGAGAAAAACAGTGCTTTAGAAGTAGTTGTGTTGTGTTTGAGTAACAGTGTAGCTGTTCAATTATATAGTTATATATTTAAATGCGTTGTTTTCCTAGGTGCTCTCGCCTTTTAGGTACAATTGCATGTTTTAGTTTGATTTTAGGGAGCTCTTGCAATGGACTCTTCCCCTTTTGAGAAAAGATCGATGATTGTAGCTTCTAATATTATTTTTATCTTGAATTATGATTTATGAATGTACTATCGTTTAACTTTTCATTGTTATTTCTGTTTTAAAAAAAAAAAAAATCGACATTTTTACATCTTGACCCCATGAGGTCAAAATCCTGGATCCGCCACTGTATACGTGTCATCCTGTTTTCCAGTTCATTTGACTGTGACCAAGCAAGAGGCTCTGTTTGGACTTAATTGAACTTTGAGCTCCTAGTAGGTGCCCTGTTTACCGGAAAAGGATCCTCTCCTAAGCAAATGGTGAGGATCCTCATGACCACGTAATGCGGGCCGTTGGATTTTGATCCAACGGCTACAATTATTATAACTTTTAGAGGGACCCCCTTGTTTGTAGCCGTTGGATCAAAATCCAACGGCCCGCATTATGTGGTCATGAGGATCCCCACCATTTGATTAGAAGGGGATCCTTTTCCCTGTTTACCATGCACTTTGGGACATGCCAACGTACTTGTGATCACAGTCGATGGGTACAATCATTTATATATGTTCCCTCGTCATGCATGTACGTATAATCACAGTGCACGTAGTCAATATAATCGAACATTAATCACTTCTAAATTATGTTTTTGCATCTCTCATTATCAATCGTTAATTAATCAATGGTGGATTACTATTTGTGCTCTAAATTGATAATTAATTGAGAAAAGAGAAAGCCACATGTATATGCTTTAGTACGTACACACATGCACTACTATAGCAGCAAGTGGCAAAGAAAATATAAACTAGCTAGGTATAATATTTTGGGGATGGTCACCAAACACATGCATTTTATTATAATAAACTAATATTACGATCTAGTGATATTTCTCTTCACTTGTAAATAGTATGTCTTAGATTTGACTCCCGTAAATGGCATGCGTCCAATACCAATTTATTATCATTGACCTACTGTATGGCTTAACTCAAATCTCTATCTGCTTAGTGTAAAAGATCATTGTTCAAAGAAAAATAATCATATATATTAGCACAATATATTGATTATATGGCTGGGTTAACTTCTGAAACTGGTTTAGGAGATATATAGAGGGGTCCAAACGTCCAATTAATTGACTATAAGTATACTGGTTTCAATCGACGTGACGGTATTTGTATATCATATTGGGAAGGAAATAAGATCTCAGTTCACATTACTGCGACTACATATCTTATCTACAGTTGATAGACACACAGATCTGTTTCAAAGTAAAATTAATCACCTCCAAATCCAATGTATGTCCAAATTGAAAAAAAAAATAAAGAAATTTGATGCTCTTTGCACATGTTAATAATACACTCATATCATTTAAACCCATTCCATCAACACGTGAAGATAAAATCAGTACCGCCATTAGTTTATCAGTTCATCTCGTTTCAAGTGGGGACTATATATATTGTTAGAAACACCAGTCAAGCATGTACTTGAGATATCCCTTGTTAAACTTTCGAGAAATTTTTATGGATATTGAAAACTCAAGTTACGTAGTGTGTTATTTTACATGTGATAATACTGAAAAAATTGCTCGTTCAATTACTTTTTGAAAGTCTAACTGCTGCTATTGAAAAATTGCTCGTTCAAGTTACGTAGTGTGTTATTTTACATCTAAACTCTGATTTTATCGTTGTGAAATTTCGATTGACACGTATATTCTTTAGACCATCTCCAACCCTTGGGATAAAATTACAATTTTTAACGTAGAAAATTTAGGTTTTAACTCAGAAACAATTTTTCTGCTCCAACTCTTCTAGGTTAAATTTTTAGCTCGAGATTGTTAAATAATGAACTTAGGATAATTTTTTTCTTAAAGTAACTTAAAGAAAAAATTGTGTAGACTACTCTAATTTAATTTTATGAACATTTTAACATAAAACTATTTAGATTCCGATAAATGTTGAAAAATCACTAAATCGACATCATGAAACCTGTGGAACACTATGAAAGAATATGAAACACGTGTAAGAATTTTTTAAATTATTCTAACCATTGGATTTAAATTTGGATCGTTAGATTTTTTTTACCGTTAGATTTGATCATATTAGATCTTAGCCGTTGCATTCAATGAATTTATAAATATAAAACTAAAAAAAATACACATATATGGTGGGCTAGCTAGTCCACTAACCCAGCGGAAATTCTAAGCTAAATTTGCCGTGAAAATGAGTTTCGAGTTAAAATTCATATTTGGCCCTAGAGTTGAAGTAAGTTGGGATAAGTTTAGAACCTAAATTTTAAGTTTTACTCCAAGAGTTGGAGTAAAAAAAACATTCAAACATTACTCATATTAAAGGGTTAGTTTACAATATTATTCTTTAAAAGAAAAGTAGTACGGGTACCCTTTAATTTGAACGATTATTTTGTAAAGCAATTACATTTACGCATACCCTACAATGTAATAGGACATATACAACGTAAACACTAATCTTGTTACGGTAATAGCAAAATCAATTTTTCTACAACAATAAGATATTCTCTGTTGTCCTTGTACCACAACGTGGGTTCGAACTCCGTTGGCTTCCTAATCTAACAAAATCTTTTTTCTTTTTTATTTATTCATTTATTTTTGAACAAATTTATATTATCTATCTACCACTTGTGTATATGCATGAAATAGGTGATAAAAAAGATAAACTGGACAACCCTAGCTATATATGAGACAAATATTTCCAGACTAATGTACCAAAAGAAACTAAATATAGATAGATTCAACATTTTTATACGTTACAACAAAAAAGACCAGCCAAGGTAACTTTTAGACAGAACATGCAAGGTACGAATTGGACTCCAACTCCTGGTCCCATCGATCCTAACAGATTATGTAGCACCTTTAGGATGATAGGATTTATTCCCTTTCATATTATCAATAAATTTTGAGGTTCTCCCAGAATTTATAGTGGATTTAATTTACTGTTTCTTAAAAAGTAACAAATTAACTAAACAATTAATAATTCTAGCACAGGAAAACCAAAACTAATAATTGCAAATGGATTCATGCAAATACAAGGAATATGCCAACTAGCAAAGTTTGGCAGCTGCCTTTTGAGCTTAGCTGCTTGCCCCCATGTTCACGTGATGTGCTTCCTAGGGTTTTTTGTTTTGTTCCACTCATCACTATTCCTATATAACACCATCGTTTCACTACAAACCCTTACAACAGCAGCACTCTGCCACACACACACACTCTCTCTCTCTCCAAAGACAGACAGACATGGCGGAGTCCAGCAAGCTCCATGCTCTCTTCCTCATTTGCTTGCTCTTCATTTCCTCAGTCTCTCCAATCCTCGGCTGTGGCACTTGCGGCAAGCCAAAGCACAAGCCCGTTAAACCTAAACCAAAGACTCCCAAAGGACCCATAGTGGTTCCACCCATTCATGTCAAGCCACCTGGCGTCAAATTACCTCCAGTCACAGTCCCTCCCATCGTAAAACCACCAGTGACAATCCCACCCATCAAACCACCAGTCACAATCCCACCCATTATCCCACCCATCGTAAAACCACCCGTTACAATCCCACCCATTAAGCCACCAGTGACCCTTCCTCCAGTAATCCCACCCATCGTAAAACCACCAGTCACAATCCCACCCATCGTAAAACCACCCGTTACAATCCCACCAGTCACAATCCCACCCATTAAGCCACCAGTGACCCTTCCTCCAGTAATCCCACCCATCGTAAAACCACCAGTCACAATCCCACCCGTTACAATCCCACCCATTAAGCCACCAGTGACCCTTCCTCCAATAATCCCACCTGGGATAATCCCACCAGTCACAGGGGGGCCCCCAGCTACGAAGCCACCAAGTCCAGGGACACCATGCCCTCCACCTCCAGGGAAACCTAGTCCGCCTCCCAAGGACACGTGCCCCATTGACACATTGAAACTGGGTGCTTGTGTGGATCTTCTAGGCGGGTTGGTCCACATTGGGCTGGGTGACCCGGCGGTGAACGAGTGCTGCCCGGTGCTGCAAGGGCTTGTTGAACTTGAAGCTGCAGTGTGCCTTTGCACTACTCTCAAAATCAAGCTTCTTAACCTCAACATCTTTGTCCCACTGGCTCTTCAGCTCCTTGTCACTTGTGGCAAGAGTCCTCCTCCTGGTTTCACTTGCTCTCTCTAGAAGAAGAAATCTACGTAAGTACTTAAGTTAATCATTAAGTAATTAATTACTTAACTAGTGCTACGTAGTTACGTACATTATATATCTAATCCGTAGCCTAACTTGAAACATGAACTTTATTATATTCGTATTTACGAAGTTATATTTTGTTTTGAAAATGTTATTAAGACTTTAAAAAGTTCTATTCCACTTTAAACATATAAAAATACATGAAATAAAATAAGAGTGCAGATTAATATTTTTGAATAACAACGACAATTTTCTTTTGTTTATAATACGTACTCATTCCTAGCTAGATCGCTGGTCTTGGAAGTTGGAAATGAGTATTCTTTTAGGGCTTCAAAAATGAGTAATGTTACACTTATTATCTGGTTGTACCATCTCTCTAATAGAGGTAAAGTCCATCAACGTATGTGGATCTCATCTTTATTAGAGAAATGATACAAATAATGATACAAATAGATGGTAAGAGTAGCATTTTTGAATTATATGCATTTTTGTTCACCACCGGCCTTCAAGTGGTAGTAATGCTCACCACTCGTTGGTTGAGTTTACATTTTGAGATTGTGTCTATCCTCTACACATATATCGAAATTTAAACTCATATCGAAATTTAAACTCATATAACCGAGATAAATAAGGTGATGAGCAAAAGTATTCCCTCCAAAAATGCAAGCAATTTTGTTTATGTGAAGTAACAAAAACATCACATACTAATTTATTAAAGAGGAATTAATAAATGATTATTTATTTATTTATTATTTAGATCTATCTTTAGCTATCGTACACATAAACACATTGCATTGAAAATTTCTCTTATGAACATTGTCTGATCACAGAATATTGTCATGATTTATGGCCTTGCAGGTTGGCAGATTGATGGATCCAACGGAGCAATCGTTGGGAAGGGAACAATCGTCATGAGAGAATGTCGAGCCTCCCCCTCCCTACGTCCATTTGTTTAACTTTCCCCCAATATTTTCTTATTTTGATTATTAATGGTATTGAGATGATGTTAATTTGGTTGTGATTTGTACACACCATTTGTTTTTAATTGTGAAATCATTGTTGCATGCATGTGTGTTTTATCTCAGGAATGAAAATTAAGCAATCAAAGATGTTTTTATCTTATCTTTCAAGGACAAAAAATTAATAAAGGTACATGGGAGATAAATATAAGTGTGTGAACAACAATATCCTTACTCAGTATCCATTGCTCAACCCACAATCATCAATATGCTAACTCTAATGACAAGTCGTGTAATTATGGTTAATTCTAAGTTGTGACATTTTTTCAAGGATCAATATGGGATTCTTATCATTTGCCCTAAAACACAATCAGTGTAATTGTAAATTCAAATTCGTATTTAACTCAATCATATTGTGTTCACGACCTGTGTCAATGTCAAATAAGGACAGCCATGTGTATACAACAGCTGGTTTTGGATTCCTATGGACTTTGAGGAATCCTACTTTTTGAGAATCAGTGCTGTTGTTTGAACTTTCAACTAAAGAAAGAGGGAGAAGTCTTATTGCTCAATAAATTGACCTATATTTATTTATTTATTTATTTTTGAAAACTTTGACCTATATTTATTTGTTTACCGTTGTTACGTCAGAAATTAAAAAAAATGATACCCCTTAAAGGGGCTCGACGTCCTCGTCGGCACATTTCCGGCTAGATATTGGCTCTTTTACCAAATTGTGACATCCCGACCCTGGCCCCCACCACATCCCGGGCTCCACTCTGCCGTAGCACGATATTGTCCGCTTTGGGACCCGACCACGCCCTCACGATTTTGTTTATGGGAACTCACACGAGAATTTCCCAATATGGATCACCCATCCTGGGAATGCTCTGGCTCATTCTCGCTTAACTTCGGAGTTCCTACGGAACCCGAAGCCAGTGAGCTCCCAAAAGGCCTCGTGCTAGGTAGAGATGAGAATATACATATAAGGCTTACAGGATCCACACCCATGGGCGATGTGAGATCTTACAAATAATATATAAAAAAAGAAGATTAATACTACAAATATCAATCTTTTATGAACAAAATTGAGAATTATTATTAGTTCGACACAAAAAAAGGTTGAGGAAATTTCTGTTCCTTGTGTCAAGGACTAGGAGACAGAACAATCCCCTTAAAATCCTTTGCTTCTCTCATTCATACTTTGGTTTAGTCAATTCAACTTCCATAAACATACACTCTGGCACTGTAACTTTTAGAGACAATGTGTACACCACTCACTACACAAACATGCCATGAAAGTTCAGTGACCGATACATATTGATATGAAGATAATTTGTACGAGCAAACGTAAAGAGTAAATTCTTACATAGCTACCACAAGCAAAAGCAGCGCAAGATAAATCATTCACAAAAACGATAGACACAAGAGACTTATAGCGGAGCACACACAATATTATTGTCAGCAAGCGAGACCACGTCAAAACAAAACCGGGCTGACAAACTGGGTGAGGTAGTTTATTATTAATCAAGAATCAAGAAAAAAGGGATTTACGATCACAACAATTTCCCAGTTGAAAGTGTAAAGTAAAACCAAGAACTCAAATTAAAAGATTAAATGTCAATTTTAAACCCACTCTATGCAAAGAACTGATAAAGACAAAGCAAAATTACACGAAAATACCAAACACACAAGAATTAGCTTTACAAGGGGAAAAACCTCAGAGAGGAAAAACCCTTGGGCAAGATTGCCAACAATAATCCACTAAGGTAGAGATGAAGACTTTACAAGATTCATACGAGACCCAGGTACACAACCTATTGAGCCTTGTCCTCTCAATCTTGAACGTCACACAGCATGATTGCACACAGCTGGATTTGAACGAAATGCAGAACAACTTCCTTTGCTTACTCAAATGCAATATGAATATTTTATGTCGCAAAGGGTGTCCTCCTTTGAGTGTGAAGAACCTATTAAATAGGTGACCTTACCCCCTTTTCTCGGACTAGCAATCCCTTTAATTTCTCCAGCAATCAGTTGATGTGATTGCCATTATCTTTGACCGACCAATCTAATCCCAAAAAGGTTGGGCTAATAAAACTAATTGACATGAGATCTTGTATGATAATTACAAGATCAATTACATACTTGATTAAATATAAATTACAATTTGTCTAGAAAATAAGCCAAATTAAATCACATTTACAATCTCCCCCTTTGGCATTTTCTAGACAAAAAAACCATGGTAAGCCAATCCAAAAATACTGTCATGTGATTTTGCTCAGCCACTGCAGTATTACATCTGCATGTTTACATTAAGAGAAATATTAGATCAGAGTAATATGTTTACATCAAGAGAAATATTAGATCAGAGTAATATGCATTAGAACAAATGACTCCCCCTAAACAGCTAAACAAACGACAAATAATATGCATTAGAACAAATGACTCCCCCTAAGCAGCTAAACAAACTACAAACTACTCCCCCTTTTTTTTGTCCAGAAAGCGCCAAAGTATAAAGGAATAGAAGAATTAGGTCCAGGAAGTGCAATGGTCAGAGGCAACGGAAACTACGTGATAGGGAAAGAAACCTGGTTTTGAGAACAGACTAGGAAATCAACCAGTGAAAGAGGTGTTGAGCATAATTCCAAAAACAAGAAACAAAAATGATATGAGGGATCAATCACACAATATGAAATGCATATCCTACCCCATGATCCTCAAAAAGTGAGTTTCAAGCAGAGCCTTTGTAGCTAGAAAATGAGAAATAAATGTGAACATGAATTACAGAAACTTTTGAGGTGTTATTGTATAATGGTGGCACTCAAAATATGTGAGACTCCACATCAAGCTCGAGAAATGTATAGATTATTTGCACAAAAATAATTAACTGGGAAGGGGCGAGAGGAGCCCTATCGTTGAAGGTCTACAAGATGCAAGCATCTATCAACTCCCTCAAAAATGAGAGAGGACCAACCCACACAGTGCATCAACTCTTTTAATGGTAGCTTTCACTCTAGTGTGAGGGGTAGCCCTTCCCATATAGTTTAGTTGACTGTCAAATTCTACACAGACATCTTCTTTATGGAGCTTTCACACCCATACACAGGTAGGTTTTTCCATTGCGTCCCAAATCTGCACACTTTTCATGTTATATTATGATGGAAATTAGCAAGAGCGAATGGGTCTCACAACATTAACTGAGTGACAAAAAAAACTTTGAGAGATGAGATCAGAAAAACCAAGAGAAATAGTATTTCATGTCGACATTTATTTAAAATTGGAAGCCAATCTCAATTCAAGAAAATTTCACCAGATTAGATCAGGGATGGAATGTTACAAGCAAACCTATTCTACATGCAGGCAACTTAGGGGTATGCAGAACACACATTCCTATTTGACATTAAAACTTAAAACAACCAATAATGCAAAACACACAGTTCTATTCGACATGCAAGCACACTATGATTATGCAAAAAGAAAACTCTAAGTAAACGGAATTATTGCTCAACAGAACATACACCAATTGAGTTCCGAAGGTGTTCAAACCTATTACTATCAAGGGCTTTGGTAAATATATCGGCTAGTTGCTTATTAGTGGCTATGTATTCAAGTGCAAGTATATCATCTTCAACTAAGTCACGAATGAAATGATGACGAATATCTATGTGCTTAGTGCGTGAGTGTTCAACTGGATTTTTTGAGATGTTTATGGCACTTTGATTATCACAGAAAATGATTAACTTCCCTTGTACAAAACCGTAGTCACAAAGCATTTGTTTCATCCACAATACTTGTGTGCAACAACTTCCAGCGGCAATGTACTCAGCTTCTGTTGTGGAGAGAGACGCAATTTTGCTTCTTGCTATGCCAAGCAACCAAATTGTTGCCGAGATAGAAACACCCACCAGATGTGCTCTTCCGATCATCGATGTTACCTGCCCAATCTGCGTCTGAATATCCTGCAATTTCAACATTTGACTCAAATGAGTAGTAAATCCCATAATTCAATGTTCCATTCACATATCGTATTATTCGTTTAACAGCAGTCAAATGAGATTGTTTTGGACATGATTGAAAACGAGCACAAACACCAACACTAAATGAAATATCAGGACGACTTGCAGTAAGATAAAGTAAACTCCCTATCATGCTTCGATACAGAGTATGATCAACATCTGGTCCTGATGCATCTTTGTGAAGTTTGTCGGTGGTACTCATTGGATTTCTCACAGATTTGGTCGCTTCAAGTCCAAACTTTTTTACTAAAGCTTTTGCATACTTGGTTTGTGAAAGAAACATGCCATTCTTCATTTGTTGTACCTGCAAACCAAGAAAATAATTCAATTCACCACACATACTCATTTCAAACTCATTTTGCATAACATGAGTGAACTCAACAACCAAACCGTCAGAAGTAGAACCAAAAACAATATCATCTACATAAACTTGTGCAACAATTAAATCACTTTTAACCCTTTTGACAAACAAGGCTTTGTCAATTGCACCCCTGATGTATCCTTTCTGCAGAAGATGGCTTGACAAACGCTCATACCAAGTCCGAGGAGCCTGTTTCAGTCCGTACAGAGCCTTTTTTTAGTCTATACACGTGGTCAGGGTGGAAAGGATCTTTGAAGCCTGTGGGCTGTTCAACATATACTTCCTCTATGAGGAAGCCATTAAGAAATGCACTCTTGACATCCATTTGATACAACTTGAACTTAAGGTGACAGGCCACAGCTAGCAGTAATCTCACTGATTCCAAACGCGCCACCGGAGCAAATGTTTCATCAAAATCAAGCCCTTCAACTTGTGTGTAGCCTTGTGCAACGAGTCTCGCTTTGTTTCTGACTACATTCCCTTTCTCATCTGTCTTATTTCTAAAGATCCATTTGGTACCAATTATATTGGTGTCTTTTGGACGAGGAACAAGGTACCAAACATCGTTACGAGTGAACTGATTAAGTTCCTCTTGCATGGCAGTTATCCAATCATTATCCACAACTGCTTCCTTGACATTTTTGGGTTCAAGTAAAGACACATAGCACACAAAACTGATTTCTTCTGCCACTTGTCGCCTAGTCTTCATCTTCTCATCCAAAGGACCAATGATGTCAGTGGACTTGTGATCTCTTTGAACTTGTTTTGCACCAGTTTGGAGTGATTGAGATGAAGTGTGGTGAACATCATTTAGAGCTGCTTCAACTGATTCTCTTGTATGAGTTGAATCATAATTAGGCCCATCATCTTCATCAACCTGCAAAACATCATTCACCCTTGTGTCCTGCACACTAGAGTCATCAATCACAACATTTATGGATTCCATAACACCCTTTGTACGTGAGTTGTAGACTCTATATGCCTTACTTGTCGGAGAATAACCAAGAAAAATTCCAATATCACTTCATGCATCAAATTTTGCCAAATTCTCCCTATCTTTATAGATGTAACAAGTGCTACCAAACACACGTAAGTGACTCACATTTGGTTTCTTACCTTTCCAAAGCTCATATGGTGTACATTTAGTTCCAGGTCGAAGAAAAACTTTGTTGGCTGTATAGCATGCTGTGCTGATTGCCTCAGCCCAGAAATACTTAGCCATCTTTGATGCGTTAATCATAACTCGTGCCATGTCTAATAACACTCTATTCTTCCTTTCAACCACCCCATTTTGTTGGGGGGTGATAGGGGCAGAGTATTCATGCTGAATTCCATGTTTTTCACAAAAATTAGAGAATGATGCATTGTCAAACTCAGTTCCGTGGTCTGTTCTAATTCTAATGACAACATCATTTCTTTCAGTTTGAATCTTAATGCACAAAATATGGAATGATTTGAATGCTTCAGACTTATCATGCAAAAATGCAACCCAGGTGTAACGAGAGAAATCATCGACTAAAACTAGTATGTACTTTTTACCTCCCAAACTCTTTGTTTGCACAGGACCTATCAAATCCATGTGCATCAATTGAAGTGGCTGCGAGGTCGAAATGAAATTCTTTGGGCTATGTGCACTTTTGGTTTGCTTACCAATCTGACATGCGCCACACACACCTTCTTGTTTACCTTCAAGAGAAGGTAGACCTCGTACATATTGCTTTTTGGATATTTTCAACAAATCCCTGTAATTCATATGTCCTAGCCGTTGATGCCACAAATCCAAGGGATTGTTGCTTGCCCTGAAACACACATTAATTTGATTAGCATTAGCACAATAGCAATTGTTTTCAGATCTAGGTCCACACAACACTTTTTCACCTGTTTCTTTGCTAACAACACATTTAGTTGAATCAAAATTTACATTCCCAATGTCATCACATAGTTGACTAATGCTCATCAAGTTAGCAGTAAGCTTATCAACCAATAACACATTATGCAATTCAGGTAGTCCAATGGTTTTGACAGTACCCTTACCAATTATCGTTGCTTTCTTACCATCACCAAAGGTTACAGAGACACTTACCTTTTCTTCTGTAAGAGTATCAAACCATTTACGATTACCTGTCATGTGCCTTGAACATCCACTATCAAAATACCAAGTGTAAGAATCACATGAAGATAAAGCAGTAAAGGCAACTAAACACTTGATGTTTGATTCGTCAGACTCAATGACTCGAGTAAGCAAACAACAATGGTTTTCTTTTCTTC
Organism: Cotoneaster glaucophyllus; assembly: GCA_036320875.1. Lineage (NCBI taxonomy): Eukaryota > Viridiplantae > Streptophyta > Magnoliopsida > Rosales > Rosaceae > Cotoneaster > Cotoneaster glaucophyllus. The sequence continues at coordinate 1,462,069 of CM070063.1, forward strand.
TCCAAATTTGATTAGTTGAGGTTGATTTAGCTCTCCAAATACGTTTCATTTTAGGCATGTATGTATTAGGAATTTTAACTAACTTAGAGAGTCTGCCAACTTCTTTCAAGAGATTTGCAAGCTGAGATTGCAGGTTACCTGTTGTCGACTTACCATGACTCATATCTCTTTTGTCACACAAAGGTCTTATGTGACCTTTCTCACCGCATGCATGACAAGTTAGATAAGCTTTGGAACCTGCAATATTCATGTTAGTACCCTTCACAAACTTTGTTACTGAAGAAGATGAATTAGGATTAGATACATATCCTAAACCTGATTTATCACCACTTGGTTTACACATATTAAGCATTTTGTCTATTTTCTCTGCACCAATGGTTAATTTGTGAATTTTGCTTTGTGACTCATGAAGCTGATATTTAAGTGTGTCACGTTCAGTAGATAGAGAAGTGATTAACTTGTTCTGATCGCTTATTCTATCCCTTAGTTGTTGCAGTTTTTGAACCATACCATCAAGCTGTTTTTCCAATTCAGTTACCTGAGACTGAAAGTCGTTTTCAGTCTTTGTCTTCTCAAATTCTAGAATTTTCACCTTCTCTTTCAGCACATCATTTTGCTTCTTGATCTTCAGAGAGGCTTGGTACAACTCCTGGTACTTTTCAATAACTGTTTCGTCATCCCAATCCTTGGTTTCATCTAGTCCTGCATCAACATGAGCAACAAAAGCAATAATATTAGATTCTTCATCAGATTCACTCCAAGAAGCTAGCATTGCTTTGTTTTTTTCAGTCTTCATCCTCTTTAGAGTGTTGGCACACTCCTTAGCTTCATGACCATATCCTGAACATTCATAACATTTTCTCTTGTCAGTAGTATTTTCAATTTTATCAACCTTAGAATTTTTTCCAAATGAAAAGTTAGGTTTAACATTTTTTGATGTCGAACCAGATTTTCCTCTAAAATTTTTGTTCTTTAAAAACTTTTGAAATTGCTGAGTCAATAAGGCAAATTCTTCCTCACTAACCCCCTCACCCTGATCATAATCTTCCTTCACCGCATGTAAAGCAATGCTTTTGCTTTTCTTAGGTTGAGGTGGCAATTCCATTTCATAAGTCTTTAAAGCACCAACCAATTCAGATAGCTTTAAGGTTTTTAGATTTCTTACCTCTGTGATGGCAGTTTTCTTTGGTTGAAATCTATGAGGTAAGGATCTTAATACCTTTTTGACTATTTGAGACTCAGGAATTGTCTCACCAAGACTATAACAATTGTTGACAATTTCACACAGCTTTGCATAGAACTCAGGAAAGGTCTCATCTTCTTCCATCTTAATTCTCTCAAATTGTGAAGTGAACACTTCAAGCTTTGCCTCTTTCTCTGTTTTTGTTCCTTCATATGTATCCTGCAAAATGTCCCATGCTTCCTTGGAAGTTTCACAGTTACGTATGAAAATAAATTGATCAGGAGAAACAGCAGTGAATAAAGCATTCAACCCTTTTTTATTATTAGTGGAGTGTGTGACCTCAGTAGTAGTCCACTCTTCCCTAGGTGTAGGAACAACAACTTCACTAACATCATCTACTACATCTTTGTTATCAGAAAACTTCTTTTTGTTATTAATTTGAACAGTTTTTGTGGGCAAAGTATACCCATGGACCACTGTACTTCAAACCCTATCATCTAAAGCCCATAAAAAAGACTTCATCTTTGCTTTCCAATCTCCATAATTCTCCCCATTGAAGTATGGAGGGTGAGAGACAGAACCAACAGCCCGATCCATCCCACGTTCCCTAGGATCCACTCTAAGTGTATCTAGAGACCTGCTCTGGTGCCAATTGAAAGTGTAAAGTAAAACCAAGAACTCAAATTAAAAGATTAAATGTCAATTTTAAACCCACTCTATGCAAAGAACTGATAAAGACAAAGCAAAATTACACGAAAATACCAAACACACAAGAATTAGCTTTACAAGGGGAAAAACCTCAGAGAGGAAAAACCCTTGGGCAAGATTGCCAACAATAATCCACTAAGGTAGAGATGAAGACTTTACAAGATTCATACGAGACCCAGGTACACAACCTATTGAGCCTTGTCCTCTCAATCTTGAACGTCTGATGCACACAGCATGATTGCACACAGCTGGATTTGAACGAAATGCAGAATAGCTTCCTTTGCTTACTCAAATGCAATATGAATATTTTATGTCGCAAACGGTGTCCTCCTTTGAGTGTGAAGAACCTATTAAATAGGTGACCTTACCCCCTTTTCTCGGACTAGCAATCCCTTTAATTTCTCCAGCAATCAGTTGATGTGATTGCCATTATCTTTGACCGACCAATCTAATCCCAAAAAGGTTGGGCTAATAAAACTAATTGACACGAGATCTTGTATGATAATTACAAGATCAATTACATACTTGATTAAATATAAATTACAATTTGTCTAGAAAATAAGCCAAATTAAATCACATTTACACCAGTAAATCTGGCCCTGGAAATGGCCAAGAACACAGCAGGGATGAAAGTAGAGGAGGAGAGGGAGGGGACCATTCAAACCCATTGCACATGGCCACATGAACATTGTTCACCTCTTATATATACACACATCATCATCATCATCTTATCTCAAAATTCAAAAAAATCAAAGAAATATCTAGTGCATGTGTCGTCGTGTCGTATGTGTTTGATTGGTTCTGCTGCTGTTGTATCAATGCAATCCAGAATTTCCTTGTTCTTACACCAACACTAGGATTCTCCCAGTAAAATTTAATTACAACAAGAATTGCATGTTAAGCTTTTTTCTTTCTTGTTATATACTTGCACATTTCCCACAAAATCATCCAACATCTAAGAAATTGGTAACAATAATATGGTTATTTAGGGGCTGTTTGATAATCATCTCGTTTTTAGTTTTCATTGTTTTGAAAACTGAAACTGTAAAATAAAAAACAAAAACTGAAAACTGAAAAATGCAAGCGAAAAGATTATCACACGGCCCCTTAATTTTTCGTACCCAACAAGCAAACACTTTGTACCTTTGTTGGTTTATCATCATCTATCAATCCTATAGTATCAATGAAGTACACGGTGGTCCGTGTATTTTTTATCCATCCTTGGCCTGGATTGCACTGGACTGGAGTGTTCCGACGTCCAGCCCACGTAACCGTCCAACCGCACACAAAACATTTTCATCCGCCTAAATTTTGGTCTCACTCTGTTTAATTCCTTGTACAGACGTCCAAACACAAGAATCTCTCTGATGAAAGTCTTGAAAGTGCATTCGCCTGGACCACGCGGTCGTCCATCCACACACACAATACATTGCCTTCTCAGAGGGTCACCTTGTGGTCCAAGGTTCCTCGTGGATTCATCAGATAGTTCTCCTCACCACTTGATGACAATATCCGTTGATTTAAAGGTAAGCAAGAGCTGAGAGGACGCCAAGAACATCAAATGCTCCATAATACATGCTAATAAGCTTAATTAGGCTGCATAATCATCCACATTTAAACATTCAAATCGGAAATCGACAGAAACAACGTACGGTCGAGTGGCGAAATACTACAAGAACGACATTTGCAAGGGAAAAATGACTTCAATGTTGATACAGAATGAATGAACATTTTCGGTTCCTTTCGCTAGGAGAACACATGAGATCTCTAACTACGTTTAACAAACTCGATTAGCTGCTAAAACACAAATCTAATCAGAACAACTACATCTCAAAATATGACCAAAAGGTGGGCTTCCGCACTAACCAAAACACAGCCACACCACCAATCAATAAGCCCCTACATATGAAAATTTGAAAAGAGAACAGAAAAATTTATTTCTGAATTGAACTATATATATGGTACAAATCCTCCGATAAAGGATTGCTGATCTATCCCCAGTAGCTTACCTTTGAGAGGAGGGCCCGGATGTTGCGATAATCCACCGATACAACAATCAAGAAGCTTTGTTCATGACAATCCGCTAGGTACGAATGTGATTCGACCACACTGTTTTAACTTGGCAAGAGCTTCTTGTGACTGACCGAGCTTGAGATCCACATACACTGCAGTCAAAGTTGCTTCTGGACTGTTGGGTGTTATGGACAATGCCTGGGCAACAAACCGGCGAGCCTGGTCAAGTTCACCTTGCATTGCGTACAGGGCAGCAAAATTTACGTACAGGTTTGCCCGTGCTTCTTCTGGCTTGAGGAACGCAATACCTAATCTGTCTTCAGATGAGTTTTTGGCAGCCATTGAACCTCCGTTCGACTCTTCATAATCAACAGCCCTGACCCCTTGCAGTTGTTCGCAGTCCTCTTCACTGAATGGTAATTCGATGTCGTTACCTCCTGACAAATATGTCATCAAATGGTCAGCAGCCTCCTTTGGCCTGTTTAGTAAGCACAGAGCCTCTGCAGCATACACATGACCAAGAAAGATGTAAATTCTTGAACATTCAGGAAGTTCCAAGAGAGATCTTGCAATTGACAATGCCTTCATGGGATTTTCCAATTCCAGTTCTACATATGCCAGATTTGCCAAAAGAGCTTGTTTGATCAACAGATTTTCCTTGTTACGAACATCAGCATAATATGAAAGGGAGTTCTGCACAAGCTCCTGAGTAGTTCCCGCCTTTTGCTCTTTTCCGTCCCCATTTATGCTAACCTGACCCAAGCCTACAGATAGCACAGATGCCTCGGAATCCATACTGTGAAAGTTCTTGTGGTTTGAATTCTTGGAAACTGCCACTTCCCCTAGATCATTATCATCTAAGAAGAAATTAGAGGGCAAAGAATTCTTACAATAGCTTGACTCAGAACGGTTCAGTAAGTACAGGGCATTCGAGAGACACTGCCGGGCAAGGGACACAGAGAGCTTAGGCTGCCGATCACTGCCCAAAAATAAATCACCTCTTTCAAAAGAACCCAAGTTTCCATTCTTCAAAACCCCATCTTCCATTACAAGTTGCCTCCACTTTCCGTTGCCAATGACATAAACTCTAACTTCTGATGATGCCAAATTGGTTTTCATTAATCCCTTCTCCAAAGCCATCAGACAGCACTCAGCAAATCGAAGCCACAGCAGAGGTCGATTATAGAAAACTAAACCAGCCTTCTGAAAACAGCGTGCAGCAAGTAGTGGTTTCTCACAAGCCAAGTACTGCATACCACAGTTATATACGATTAAGAAGGAATTGTCCTGTGAAAAAGTTGACAGATTTAGAGGCCGGTCCTTCCGGAGAGATGAGCAATCACGCAATGCACTGGAGAAGAATACTGATGATGTGTGATATTTCCCAAGCTGGTAATAAATGCAGCCTAGATTATTGTTGATCATGCTCGATATCCTTGTGTCTGTTCGATTATTAGATGCCATCAACAACTTGATGGCTTTACGATAATTACCACGAGCATATTCAAGCTGGGACTTCAAGAGGAGAGCCATAGAAGAATCTCTCTCACGTGCAATATTCATAGCATTCTTCACTTCACGTTTAGCTTGCTTTCAAGTTCCTAGTGAGAAGCAGAAACTGAATCTTGTAAAGTTGCATCTTAAGCTTCAGGTAAACAGAAGAGGCAGACATGTGAACCGGGTTCCTAGAAATATCATTTGAAGATAAGAGACCAGTTGGCTGTGCAACATCCATGTCAAAAACCACATTATCAAACTCGCTAGTTTCCTCAGACTCCAAAGCATTTGAATCTGAATCTAAAGTAGGACTATCTGCGGCTGATGAATTGATAGAAAGAGATGGAGGCTTTGCAACTGGGTTTGCAGGTTGTTGCGAAGCAGTGCTTCCACCGTCTCCTTGATTCATAGAACTCACACCAAAAGATTTTTCCAGATAAATCAAAACATCCTGAATACAAGGAATTGCAAAAAGAATTAGTTGGGAATCAAATCAACAGAATACAAACATAGCAAGCTTATCTTTACCCCGACGTAGCTAACCAGTAACAGAGCCCCCTCTAATTATAGTGCATAACGAAGAGGGACTCAGCACATGTTTGTACAATTCATACACAAATGAACAGAACAATTGAATCACTATTGAAAAAAATCATCACGACTGAAGAGCTTTGGCCACGCTTAAAAAGTAGCATCTATATTGATTTCACAATTAGTGACAGCCTCAAACTTTAACCTCATCCAATCAACAATTACCTTCCCAACAGCCAACATCAAGAATTTAACACAACTGATGCTTATTTGCATTTGGTGGAGTGTTTGTTAACCTCTAAAGTAGTTTGAATGTTCTATAATTTTTAACAGAAGGTATTAAGAAACAGATAGCAATCCAAAAAATGAGCTCTCCTGAAACTCTGATGAGACTGATGCCCAAAAATGAAATAGTTTTTCACAAAGGGAACTATTATTGGCACTCCAAAAATCTAATTTTGCACTCCAAACTTTCTATATTTAGAAAGAAAAATAGTCTTATGAGGAGTGCACAATTAGATTTTTGGAGTGCCAATAACAGTTCTCTTTCCTAAAACAAAAGGTAAAAATAAAACAATTTCAATTATTGGTAAAGCACTTGCAAAATCAAGCTATAAGTTAGATAATGCTTGAACCAGAAAAGATCATCAAACTGTTTAACAAACATCACCCAATCAAACCAGGCACGTTGAACTCCAGCTCAAATATAACACTGTTACCGATGTTATCTTCACCCATCTACACTACACTTGACAGACATAAAATCATTCTATCCCAAACTACTATCAAGAAGACAAAATAACAAATAAAAAAAAACAAAAAAAAAACTGACACAAACCCATTGAATGCACAGAATTCAAGATGAACCAAGGTGGAAAATCAAAGTGCAGTTAAATGGATTTCATTTTTTTGCAAAATACAACTCAGAACGACAGATTACAGTCCAAGAAAAACTGGTGCCCTTTCTTCCAGTAAACCAACTTAAGTGATCTTTGCTTCTTTCATACAATGTTCTATCAACAAACAATTAGACTTTAGACAGACACAAACATTCCTCCTCTTTCATTTGGGGGTAGAGAAGGAGGATCACCAGCATGATGCTAAGGTAAAGGCTTCAGAACATATAAAATTCAACAGTACCGTGCCTTGAAAACAATGGGTGTACTAAATGGCCATCTTGCACAAATATAAACAAAAGCAATTACACACACTATTAGTATTAGTACTTACAGCAGACTTCATTGCATCATGGCAAGCCAGCCCAACATCCAGCAACAAAAGGCACATATTAAGAGCAGTTTTCTGCATACAAATAAAGAAGCACTTAACACAACATTACAAGTACAAAAAGAATATAATTTTAGGTAATAATTAATCTACCTCATTTGTAGGTCTTCTATTTTGAAAAAGCGGTTCAACAACAGATAATGCCCTTGCATATTCGTGAAGATGGAACCAGATAACCGCCTGCATGAGATCCCAGATTTCAGATAAAAACATCCATTGAATTAGAGAAAGTTAATTGTTGGAAAAATATAATCAACAGTTAACAGAGAAAGTAAAAAAATATGAAAAGTCAAAAAAACCATGATGAAGAAGCAACATACAATGTTTAAGGTGGCAACATAAGTGTCAAATTCATCCATGTAAAGAGCAGAAAGGGGATGTCCCATTGTACCACTCCCTTTGGACCCTAACGCAACTTTATCTCCAGTATTGCTGCCAGACTCCACCTGTTCTGCAGATGTTCGAGCAAGCTCTTCACTTCGCTTCTAAACCAACACCAATAAGAAGAAATTAGAATAGACGTTGACATCAATTTATCATATTGATGGAAATAACAACTCCTGCATAATGCTCATGCTTGTCTGAATAGCAAAATGCAAGTTGTCCCCAAATGCTAGCTCTAATAATCTTCATAGTTTCTACAATTCAGTAATACCAAGCAAACCAAAATCATAATAAATAGAATTCAGTACTCCACTTTCAATTTGATACGCTAGTTTAGTGATTGAAGTGAAAGAACAACAAATACAAATGTATACAAAATTCCAAATCATAAGAATTCTAATATATGTCTGATTTCACTTTCTAACTTAATAGAAGAGGACAAACAGATCACTACGTACTCCTTTCAAACTTGAAAGATTACTCTCAGCACCATCCTTAGAAACCTCAAGAATACCAAACTATCATTCAAACTGTTACCAACTTTGATGGAAAGCCCAGAACTATAACCTCGCTAAATCATATGAACTTGAAAATCATCTGTAGGCCCCCTTTAACAGACTCACTACAGTCATTTATAATTATACAACACAGTCAATAAAGTTTCTAAGCTTTCAACAACGATGTCAGTCAACAGATACCATATCTAGCTTAAGGTTACTCTGCCTGCTTCTGCATGGCAAAGGTTCTATAATTGTTCTAACTTGTAGTTCCACATCCAAAAACCTGTAACCCTCTCTCGACAAAGCCTTTCTTCCTAAGTAAGAAGTATACTTTAGACACCAAAGAGGGAATGACTGTAAACTACAAAAATGATGAAATCTAACCCCAAGAAAAAAAAAAAAAGAACTTTAGTAATTACAAGACTAGACAGCTAAAACATAATCTCAATATGTTGATAGAAAAACACAGAGTGCTCCAAGGCACCAAAATTTCTACCACTGCTTCACCCATAAGCACTCACAAAGAGTGAACCCTCCATGTCTCCTCAAATCTCCCTCTCGTAAACTTTATATTTCATGAGGTAAACAAATCAGAAACAGTTTTCAGCATCACACTAATTCATTTAGTGCCACTCAAATTAAAAGTTCAACAATTTTAAAATTACAAAATATTCTCATCATCAGTCCTTTAACTTATAATGACGTAAAGTTGTTGCAAGAATGCTATAAGCAAGTCTGTATATATGTGAGCAGTGGAATACTATATATCTTTGCGTGTGTTAGAATGGGAAGAAAAAGAGAAAATTTAAGATACCTTGACATCATTAAGCACATCAAGCAACCTTTTAGGGTCTGAACAACCATCCCGATAGAACTCCGCAAGTCCGATATTATGAAATATCTAACAAGAATATCCATAATATGCACAGATTAGAAATGTTAAACAAAACATTTATATAATACATATTATAAGCCATTTGAACCAAAATGCAGAATCAAGAAGCAACATAATTCCATCTCAATCTATGTAAAAAGAATCTTACAAGAAAGTACTCGAAATAAGAGTTGTTGGTTCAGAAATGATGTTCAAGATCAAGATATTGTTCAAGATCAAGGTATTTTAGGTCAGTCATTCACTTATACATTTCACCAAATTATCCTTTACACCTGGTGGATATATTTCTTGATCATTTTCACTCACATGGGGAGCAATCAGCTTTTTCGAAAAGCCGACATCATACTTAGCATTAGCTTAAGACTTTGTTTACTCCGCATTAGCTTAAGACTTTGTTTACTCCGCATTAGCTTCACTACAATTTTACGAAGCAAAGCAACCAAATTGCATAATTTAAAAGTGCTTAAAATTTCTGATATAAGATCCAGCACACAACCAAACACCAATTATAATTAATTCAAAACTAAAAAAAATGAATTCAAATCCAACACTTAATTCAACTAAATAATAATAATAAAGAAGTGACAAGAAACCTCTATCATTACAAAAATACAAAATTAATCATTTAAGAAATTGGGTTTTAAAAAAAAAATAAAAAAAAGCTTCATCTTTTCAAACAAAATTAAAGAAAAAGAAAGATAATTACTTTGGGATCGTTTGGCTTCCTCTTGAGGCACTCAGACAAGGCGGTAAGGCACTGATCGAACTTGCCCGACTGGAATTGCAGCAACGCATCCTGTGCAAAAGCTCGGGTCACGGATATGACGGCTTCATCCTCGGCAGCTGAAGCAGAACCATCCCGATTCGCAACCGTTGATGACGAAGACGAAGACGAAGCCATTGGCGAATCGATCGATCAGAGCCCAGGAACCAATAAGCCTTATCTGAATACAAAAATCCCCAGAAGAAATGATCGAAAACGACTAACCCTAACCGATAGAAGGTGAGTTTGGGGATTGATTTGAAATCGGAGTTGGGGGTTTTCGAAACCCTAAAAGTTTTGCCGAGAAGGACACCTGTTCGAGCGTCTTTTGCTCGAACGTGCTGATTTGCAGAGAGATTGAAGAGAGAGAGAGAGAGAGAGAGAGAGAGAGGGAGAGCGTAGAAAAGGATACGACTGAGAGGGATACAGATGGAGAGAGAAGAGAGAGAGAGAGCAGTTGTTTCGGGGGTTTCCTGGGTTGCTGGGTATGGGATTGGAATGTTTGCTGGGTGCACACAACGATTGGGCTTTTCACGTATAACTCTGATTCTGCATCTCTTCTGTGGTTTTTTTTTTTTTTTTTTTTTTTGGTTTTTTTTTTTTGTTTTCTGGAAACCTTCTGTGGTGAGGGTGCGTTTGGTACGTGGGAAAAACCGTGGAACGGGTTGTCGCATGTGACGAAATTTGGCTGATTTTTCGTTTCACCTCTTCCCCTGGAACAACTGGTTCCACATCCGTGGAACACAAATTTATAACATTTTAAGACAAAATTTTCCCTTATTTTTTTTCAATATTTACATCGTCCATTCCGTCATGTCCCGTCCCGTCCCGTCTACGTACCAAACGGTACCTACTACCATTTGGAAATGGGCCATTGTTTGAAACTTTGAAGTTCTCTTTGTGGTGTGATTAGAATTTTGTGATGATTTTGTTTTTTGCTTTGTTAACATAAGACTTTGCGTAAAATTGAGCGCATTGATATTTTATAATTCATAAAGTCGACTTCACTTTGTGTATAAGGCTTAGTAATTATTGTTATTTTTAGCTTTGTGCTTCATGTTTTCTTTGATTTGGTTAACATGTTTGAAACTCTAGCTTTCTATAATTGATTGATGGGAATTAAGTTTTCAAAACAATGAAAGTTATTGGGAAATTGTATGGGATTCTGAAAGATGTTTCTGGCGCATCAGTGTGTGTTTTATATAACAAAATATTGATGTTAACATGCTAATTTTAGAATTATAATAACGGTTCTCAAGTGGATTCCATGTTCCGTTTCTCCCAATGATGCAATCCTTTAGCTCGTGCGGAACTTAGGAGGATCCTCTTTGTGAGGATTATGGGGATCCTCCAATCACATCCGTTTATCGTATATCGTGCGATAAAAAATTATTGTAAATATTTTTATTTAAAATTGAATATAAACAGTACCAGACAAAAATTAACCGCACGATGTACGATGAACGGATGTGATTGGAGGATCCGACGAGGATCCTCTCTCGTGCAAAACACAGAAACATGACCACTCTCTTACAGGGAACACATCACACCTTAAAAGCAGTTCTCGTACACCCCCTCTTTTTATTTAAAGATATTTTTTATTGATAGGTATCTTTATCTCGATTCATTAGGGTCGGGGTGGATGGAACCAATCAAAAGTGCAAATCGCACAAGCGAACTCGGAAAACAAACCACACCGCAACGACAAGGACTCATGTCGATAGTAAGTCTTTTCCTTCTCATGAAGGAAGGTCCTTTTCAAAGATTCTATATCAATTTATTGATGATCAATTCCATGATTATAAGTTCATTCTATACTGGACCAGACCAGAATAGGGTTATATACATTCTAATTATGAGAAGGGATCATTCGGGCGTATCTAAATAGGTACTATGTCATTGTCAACCAAATGCTGATAAGTCCACAACCAAGCAGGCAAAGCTAGTAATATAAGTAACCTTTTTGTTTCTATAGGCAATATGCTTAACACATGCAAGTCGAACGATGTTTTCAGGAAGCTGGGCAGAAGGAAAAGAGGCACTATTTCTTAGATTCATAGACCAAATTCAATTTATCATCGTTCCGTCAAAGATCCCAAACGTTGATAGGAAAGGAGAGAAAAACAAAGCAATGCCCACGTTGCCACCCCCGGACCCTTTTTTAAGGTATTAATGAAGAATCGCTAACAATGTTATTATCTTATTTTGGGTATGCTAATACGACATAACGGTACGGTTCCAGAGTTATTCTAAATTTGTTCTCGCTTGCCCCAGTGATGCACATTTTAGCTCGTGGAATTACACACCGAACAAATGACAAAGATTCTCTTTATTAGAGGGAAATGATTGAACCCCAAAAAGTCATTTCTCATATAGCTACGTAACGAACTAACGATACTATCATTCTATTTTTGGCATGCTTATAACGATATAAGTAATTCAGTTATATACATACAACATAACATCTCCCAGCTCAAACATTTGGGGCTTTAGATTTCTACATACAGAAAACTATCAAAGAAGAAGCAAAGAGTAACGAGACAGCCAAACTATCCCTTTCTCAACAACTCCAAGATGCACTCTGCATTCCGGATATCTTGGTTGTCTTGCGAATCATCTTTTCCCTGCAAAAAAATCCATGCGTATGAAAGTCTAGATGCCCGGGTCCTTACTGCGCTCGCCTTACTTCCTTTTAATGCTCAGTTAGTACTTTGTTCCAACCTTTTCCTTTTCAAACTTGAACGTGGAGGCATTTCTTTGAGCTCACCGCCTATCGTGTCCTCTAGCAGTTCTACTCTTTTCGAGCCTATATTATGTATTGCATGGACCCTATATCTTGGTGAAGCGGTAGCAGATTCCGGTCTAGTTTGACATCTTTGAAGTGGTGGGCTTCTCTTATGGAGGCTTATTCCTTCGTTTATCCAGAGCTTGTCTAAGACATGAAGTAAGGTCTGGGGGTAATCCAACTCGGTTTGTTCACCATAGGTGGAACTCCAGAAGGTGATGGTTGGATTTGAAATGGACAGGTTTGGTGTTCAAGAGTTTTTCCAAGGATGGGTGCTTGGAGTTGGAGAAATGTAGCGTCGAAGATTATTGAAGGCTGACTCCGCGGTAAACATTTAGGCTTCTCTGCCCAGAGAAGTTGAAATTCATCACTGGTGTTCTCATGACAACTCATCTTGTGTTTCCACGAGTGATGACAACTCATCTTGGAACCAATTCAAACCGTTCTGAGAGATGAAAATGGTTTTCAAGTTCCTTTGAAATTTTAGCTCGTTAGAGATAGAGCTTTCTTCTTTTTTTTAAATCTTTCTATCAAGTGCTGTTGAAAGATATGTTGATGGGCGATCTCAGCACTATGGCATCTCTCATTGCTGCTGTTGTTGATTTGTTTGTGTTTTGGTGTTTGTGTGGGTTTATTGATAAATTTTGTTGTATTGTTAATTTCTCTTGACCTTAATTCATATGGGAATACTTATTGCAAATACTATTCGACATCAGACCCAAAACTAATTGGAATCAAAGTAGACACAAATTAATCTTTGTTCAACCTTTTGAGTTTTTACTAGAATAACAATCTTTCTACTTGTACTGCCCTCAACTTTGATATCTGCAAGTACTGCAAACTGGTTTGAGCTGCCTTAAAAAGGAAAATCAAGTTGAGTTTAAGTGTCGTTTAAATTTTCATATTTATTTTATGTCAGTTGCTTTTCATTACGTGTCTCTCTGTCTCTCTAAACTCTTTTGTCCTTCTTTTTCAGTGAACCAGTGGATGGCTCCACATCAGCACAAAAAACGATCGAAATCAAAGTAGAATTGCAGGGAAGGCTGACAAATAAAAAGAGTCTGTACAAATTTTGACTACCGCAGCGTTATTTCTTTGCCACCAATATGGCAGTAGTGAATGAAGATAAAAGTTTCCTACACCAGGGGATGGTGGGTGTGGGAGTCCCGAAACTGTACGTGCTGGACTTCGTCTCCAATTTCTCTTGACATTAATTCATATGCGAATAATTATTGCAAATACTATTCGACATCAGACCCAAAATTAATTGGGATCAAAGTAGATGCAAATTAATCTTTGTTCAACCTTTTGAGTTTTTACTAGAATAACAATCTTTCTACTTGTATTGCCATCTGCTTTGATATCTGCAAGTACTGCAAACTGGTTTAAGCAGCCTTAAAAAGAATATGAAGTTGAGTTTAAGTGTTGTTTAAATTTTCTTATTTATTTTGTCTGCTTCTTTTCATTACGTTTCTTTCTGTCCCTCTAAACTCTTTTGTCCTTCCTTTTCAGTGAACCAGTATGTGGCTCCACATCAGCACCAAAAACGATCAAAATCAAAATAGAATTGTAGGGCAGGCTGACAAATAAATAGAGTCAGTACAAATTTTGCGTTGACCTAACACATAAGGAGTCTGTCCTGAGGGTACTTCTAGTGAACAAGAAGGCCCAGCTACTGCAGGGTTATTTCTTTGCCACCGATATGGCAATAGTGAATGAAGATAAAAGTTTCCTTGACCAAGGGATGGTGGGTGTGGGAGTCCCAAAATAGTATGTGCTGGACTCCATCTACAATTTCTCTTGACATTAATTCATATAGGAATAATTATTGCAAATTCTATTCGAATCAGACCCAAAACTAATTGGGATTAAAGTAGATGCAAATTAATCTTTGTTCAACCTTTTGAGTTTTTACTAGAATAACAATCTTTCTAATTGTACTGCCCTTTGCCTTGATATCTGCAAGTACTGCAAACCGGTTTGAGCTGCCTTAAAAGGAAAATCAAGTTAAGTGTAAGTGTCGTTTAAATTAATCTTTCTAATTGTTATTCGAATCAGACCCAAAACTAATTGGGATTAAAGTAGATGCAAATTAATCTTTGTTCAACCTTTTGAGTTTTTACTAGAATAACAATCTTTCTAATTGTACTGCCCTCTGCTTTGATATCTGCAAGTACTGCAAATTGGTTTCATCGGCTTTGATATCTGCAAGAACTGAAAACTGGTTTAAGCCGCCTTAAAAAGAATATGAAGTTGAGTTTAAGTGTTGTTTAAATTTTCTTATTTATTTTATGTCTGATGCTTTTCATTACGTTTCTCCTTGTCTCACTAAACTCTTTTGTCCTTCCTTTTCAGTGAACCAGTGGGTGGCTCCACATCAGCACCAAAAACGATCAAAATCAAAGTAGAATTGTAGGGCAGGTTGACAAATAAAAAGAGTCAGTACAAATTTCGCGTCGACCCAACACATAAGGAGTCTGTCCTGAGGGTACTTCTAGTACAAATTTCGCGTCGACCCAACAAATTATGGTTTTCTATTTAAAATCTCATTAATACAAACAACTATAAATTTCATTTTTTAATTAAAAAAATATAGTAACATACATAGAAATAAGTTATCACATTAGTTTCAGGGATTTAGATAAAAAATTAAATCAAATTATGAATATTATTGTCTTCCTCTGTTGGAGAGGAAATAACTCCTTGCTTCTTTTTCCATCATCGATATATCATTCAACAGGAATAGTCATGACTCCTACAACTACGAAAAGAAAAACATCTTGCAACTCAAGCGAAATCAATAAGATCGATCCCCTAGTTTCATTTTGTTAGTAATCTTTAGACTAATCAAGTTTATGAATTTTAATCCCGTCTTGAAGCGGATGCAATCATTAGTTTTTCTCTCTCAATTCTGTTGAATTTGGTGTTGATCATGGTTATGTTATGATTTCTATCTTACATGATCCTTGACGATATTCTAAATGTGGAAATATTTTGTATATACATACATTTTGCACAGTCAGACATCTATTTCGCATTTAACCCACAACTTGCCACCATCAACAAACAAAAACAAGAAAAATTACCATTGATATAGATCAAGAATATGAGTACGACAAAGACAAATTACCATCGGTGATATGAAATGAAGAAGAAAGCACTACAAGAGGAAGCCAAGAAAATCAAGGGCTCAAAGAACATACGCAGTTGATACGTACATCGATATAATTAATACATGCATACACATTTTTTTTTCGATGGATGGTGATTTTGAAGTTTGATCCTTTGTCGATATGGATTTATCGATAGATGGTAATTTTACACCTCGTGAATTAATTGATCCTTTTTTTTTTGTCAAACAATAAATTTTGGTAGATTAAATGTTAAATTAGTCATCGACATTGAAGTATACAAAATGTATCTTCAATTTGTTGTGTTTTTGTTTCTCTTATCATTTGAACTGTGTATATGTTAATGTTAACCTTTGAATTTTGAAAAGCGATTATCAACTATGAACAATGCGAGTCATTTTGCATGCGCAACTCTTTTTATGTTTCCTTGTGGTAGGTTGGCATGTAGTGTGCACTAATATTTCTGTCATTGTTCAAATTCTAGCATGCAAGTTGCGTTTAAATTTTATGTTGATAAAAATCATTCCAATTTTGTTCTTTATTTTATGTTTCCCTCTCAGTCTCTCTAACTTTTTTGTCTTTCTTTCAGTGAATCTCCAAAGCATATCCATGCACTCGATAATTATTTATGATCATGTAGGTGTGAATTCATCGAGAATCATTAAGGATCGTGTAGGTGTGGAAGTATGTAATATTAACGTCTGGTTCTCCTCTTTGGACTCGGTAATACAAACGTTATATTCTCATCTTTGGATTTTTTTCAATGGGAAACTGTATGCAGGATCATGATCTGTTCTACCAGTCCACGAAGAGATGCTCAATGAGCAAGCTAATGTTGTGAAGGGCATACTGGTCGCACCAACCAGCACCTTTTTGGGTGGTTCCACATCAGCAGCACAAAACAGTCCAAATCATAGTAATGCGCGGAAAAGCGGGCAGATAAACTAACACAGTACATATTTCATGCAGACCCAGATGACCATGTGGCTGTCCTAAAGATGTTGTTTGTGAACAAGATAGCCCATCTACTGTTGTATTATCGTTTTACCTCCAATTTGACATTAATGAACGAATCTTTGAGTTTTCAACGCCATGGGATAGATGGTGTAGGAGTCCCAAAAATTGAAGTGGTGGACATCAACGCCAATTTCCCAACTTAGAAACGTATAAATTCACAAGATGATGCAACCATCAAGTCACAAGACTGAAGCAGGCAACAAAGAATATGGAATGCTGCAAACCCCCAAAGCGAAGTGGCAACAAAGAATACGGAATGCTCCAAACCCCCAAAGCATGTGTTATCGATGGTTAGTGATTTTGAAGTTTGATCCTTTGCCAATATGGTTTTATCGATGGATAGTAATTTTACACCTTTTGAATTTATTGACCTTTTTTTTTAATGATTTCTTCCTTACACGATCCTTGATGATATTGTAAATGTGAAAATATTTTGTACATACATTATTTTGACACAATTGGACATCTAGTTTGTGTTCAAACCACAACCATCAACAAAAACAAAAATAAGAAAAATTACCATCGATATACATCAAGAATATGAGTACGACGTGAGTAGCTTCAGTCCTTGTTGTGCATTGAAGGATGTCGTCACAAGGTTAGTATAATGGTGTTTTAATATTACATGAACATATTAAGTCTAATCAGAGCAGCCATGGCTTCAAAAGGAGTTTTTTCGTAATAATTGTGTAGCAGCAGTGGCACACGGGTATGCAATTTGGTAGTATTATTGTTGATAATATAAATAAACAATGCAAAATGACTTGTGGTGTGTGCGTGCTCTTTTTGGTAAGATTTATGTTTCTCTTTATCCATTTTAAGAAGTAGGGGTTTAATTTCTTCTGTTTGTTGTTGTTTTTGTGTTCCAGGGACAAGATATATGAGTTGTTGCACATAGTCCAAGGGGATCACTAAGGGGCGGCCGCTAATATTTCTGCAATGCAGACACTGAAGTGGTTGTTTTTGTTTCTTTTTAAGTGTCGTTTAAATTTCCTTATTTATTTTATGTCAGTTATTTTTAATTACATTTCTCTCTGTCTCTCTAAACTTTTTGTCCTTCTTTTTCAGTGAACCAGTGGTGGCTCCACAACAGCACCAAAAACGTTTGAAATCAAAGTAGAATTGCAGGGAAGGCTGACAAATAAAAAAAGTCAGTACAAATTTCACGTCGACCCAACTAATAAGGCATATGTCCTGAGGTTACTTTAAATGAACAAGAAAGCCCAGCTACTGCATGGTTATTTATTTTCCACCGTTACGATAGAAGTGAATGAAGATAAAAGTTTCCTAGACCAGAGGATGGTGGGTGTGGGAGTCCCGAAACTGTATGTGCTGGACTCCGTCTCCAATTTCTCTTGACATTAATTCATAATTGCAAATACTATTCGACATCAAACTCAAAACAATGAACGAATCTTTGAGTTTCTGACGCCATGGGATAGATGGTGTGGGAGTCCCGAAAATTGAAGTGGTGGACATCACCGCCAATTTCCCAACATAGAAACATATAAATTCACAAGACGATGCAGGGCCATCAAGTCACAAGACTGAAGTGGCAACAAAGAATACAAAATTCTCCAAACCCCAAAGCATGTGTTATCTATGGCATGTGTTATCGATGAATGGTGATTTGTAGTTTGATCCTTTGCCAACATGGATTTATCGATGGATAGTAATTTTACACCTCCTAAATATATGACCCTTTTTTTTTTAATGATTTCTACCTTACACAATCCTTGATGATATTCTAAATGTGGAAATATTTTGTATATACATAAATTTTTACACAATCGGACATCTATTTTGCGTTCAACCCACAACCATCAACAAAAACAAAAATAAGGAAAATTACCATCGATATACATCAAGAATATGAGTACGACCGGAGCAGCTTCAACTTCAGTCCTTGATGTGCATTGAAGGATGTCCTCACAAGGTTAGTACAATGGTGTTTTAATATTACATGAACGTATTAAGTCTAACCGGAGCAGTCGTGGCTTCAAGAGGAGTTCTTTTATAATAATTCTGTTGCTGCAGTGGCACAGGGGTATGCAATTTGGTAGTATTATTGTTGATAATATAAATAAACAATGCAAAATGGCTTGCATATTGGTGTGTGTGCACTCTTTTTGGTAAGATTTATGTTTCTCTTTATCCATTTTAAGAAGTAAGGGTTTAATTTCTTTTGTTTGTTGCTGTTTTTGTGTTCCAGGTACAAGATATATTAGGAGTTGTTGCACATAGTCCAGGGGGATCACCAAGGGGCGACCGCTAATATTTCTGCAATGCAGACACTGAGGTGTTTGTTTTTTTTTTTCTCTTTTTAAGTGTCATTTAAATTTCCTAATTTATTTTATGTCAGTTGCCGTTAATTACGTTTCTCTCTATCTCTCTAAACTTTTTTGTCCTTCTTTTTCAATGAACCAATAGGTGGCTCCACATCAGCACCAAAAACGATCGAAATCAAAGTAGAATTGCAAGGAAGGTTGATAAATAAAATGAGTCAGTACAAATTTCGCGTTGACCCAACTGATAAGGCGTTTGCCATGGGGTACTTCCAATGAACAAGAAAGCCCAACTACCGCATGGTTATTTCTTTTCCATCGATATGGCAGTAGTGAATAAAGATAAAAGTTTCCTACACCAAGGGATGGTGGGTGCTGGAGTCCCGAAACTATACGTGTTGTCTCCAATTTCTCTTGACATTAATTCATATGGGAATAATTATTGCAAATACTATTCGACATCAGACCCAAAACAATGAACGAATCTTTGAGTTTCACCATGTGATAGATGGTGTGGGAGTCAAGAAAATTGAAGTGGTGGACATCACCGCCAATTTCCCAACTTATAAACGTATAAATTCATAAGACGATGCATGACCATCAAGTCACAAGACTGAAGCGGCAACAAAGAATATGGAATGCTCCAAACCCCAAAGCATGTGCTATCGATGAATAGTGATTTTGAAGTTTGATCCTTTGCCAACATGTATTTATCGATGAATAGTAATTTTACACCTCCTGAATTCATTGACCTTTTTTTTAATGATTTCTACCTTACATGATCCTTGAAGATATTCTAAAAATGTGAAAATATTTTGAATATACATAAATTTTTACACAATTAGACATCTATTTTGCTGTCAACCCACAACCATCAACAAAAACAAAACAAAAAAAGAAAAATTACCATCGAAATACATCAAGAATATGAGTACGACGGGAGCAGCTTCAGTTTCAGCCCTTGTTGTGCATTGAAGGATGTCCTCACAAGGTTAGTACAATAGTGTTTTAATATTACATGAACTTATTAAGTCTAACAGGGGTAGTCGTGGCTTCAAGATGAGTTCTTTCATAATAATTCTGCAGCATCAGTGGCACAGGGGTATGCAATTTGGTAGTATTATTGTTGATAATATACATTAACAATGCAAAATGACTTGCATATTGTTGTGTGCATGCTCTTTTTGGTAAGATTTATGTTTCTTTGTATCCATTTTAAGAAGTTGGGGTTTAATTTCTTTTGTTTGTAGTTGTTTTTGTGTTATATTTGTAGTTGTTTTTGTGTTATATTTGGAGTTGTTGCACATAGTCCAGGGGAATCACCAAAGGGTGGCCGCTAATATTTCTGCAATGCAGACACTGAGGTGGTTGGTTTTTTTTTTATTATTATTTATTTTTTTATTTTTTATTTTTTATATTAAGTGTCGTTTTTTCCTTATTTATTTTAAGTTAGATGCTTTGAATTTGAATTACGTTTCTCTTTGTCTCTCTAAACTTTTTTGTCCTTTTACAATGAACTAGTGGGTGGCTCCACATCAGCACCAAAAACGATCGAAATCAAAGTAGAATTGAGGGGAAGGCTGACAAATAAAGTCAGTGCAAATTTCGCGTCGACCCAACTGATAAGGTGTATGTCCTAAGAGTACTTCTAATGAATAAGAAGGCCCATCTACCGCAAGGTTATTTCTTTTCCATCGATATGGCAATAGTGAAAGAAGATGAAAGTTTCCTAGACCAGGGGATGGTGGGTGTGGGAGTCCCGAAATTGTACGTGTTGGACTCCGTCTCTAATATCTCTTGACATTAATTCATATGGGAATAATTATTGCAAATACTATTCGACATCAGACCCAAAACAATGAACGAATCTTTGAGTTTTCGATGCCATGAGATAGATGGTGTGGGAGTCCCGAAAATTGAAGTGGTGGACGCCACCGTCAATTTCCCAACTTAGAAACTGTATAAATTCACAAGACGATGCAGGACCACCAATTTCAAATGGTAAGTATACCCCCCCCACACATTTCACAAAATTACAATATTTACCCTTACATTATTGTCTTTGACAATTATTATGTCACATTAAATACTATATCATTTTTAGTCCTTTAACATATTTAGAACAATTTATATAAAAGTTTACCAAACACTCAGACATTGCTTCTTTTATTAAAAGCACGTTTACAAAAGAAAAGTTTACCAAACACTTAACAACTTTATTTTACAATTGTTTATTCTCACAACACAGTAGAAGTAATTTTCTTTTAAAAAGCACAGCAATACCAAACTAACCTTAAATGTGCACACCTGCCGCAACAAGATCGGCAATTGTGAGCATCTGGCTCAATGGTTGAAGTTTTCCATAAAACCTTACAATATTTGGGAGGATCTCCGATCCGTCGCACAACTTCGGACAACTCCATCTTCCTCTGACAATATAACCCTGAAATCGAACCGAACCTTAAAACACTTAAATTTTGACATAATGATGTGCGGGAAATAAAAGGTTGGATTAAATCAGCATCGGGAGACCCAATATTTGAAATTAAGGGCCGAATTAATGTGGGCTGGGATAAGTTCTCCATTGGGCTTTTGAATTTAAGGGCCGAATTAATGTGGGCTGGGATTAGTTCTCCATTGGGCTTACGGGTTTAGGTCCGAATTAAGACAAGACATAAAAATTTGACCTTGTTCGGACCTATGATCCGAGTAAACAAAAGTAAGTCAAAGGCTCAGAGTTGACACTAATACAAACTGTAGACATTATTTAATAATATATAAGCACTGCGGTGTGGCTTCAAACCCCGTCAATAACTAACCTAATATCTAAATATAATCTAACAAAATCTATCATTTGACAAAAAGCAATGCGGGGCTGCACTCCTACAGGCACACCAATTCTACACTAGCAGGCACTTTTTTCCTGAGGTGTTGGATGGCATGATCTCTTGCATTCGCTTCCTCGTTCTCCAGTCCGTAATTGGCCTCCAATCCCTTAGGCCAACACCAAAACCGGACAGGATTTATAATAATCTTCTCTAGTGCAACAGCATTCTTCACTAAGTACCTGACATGCTTTACGCAGTACCTGTGACCCCGATACCCTGCTATTTCTACCACCCTGAGGCAGTGATGGGGTTGTTTGGAAACTTTCTCTAGTATTACCATGTCCTCGTTGGAGGTTCCTAAATCCAACTGCAACAAGGAAAGCAAACAAAACGCGTTATTCATTCTTTTGGTTCTACGAGAATACAGGTAACAGAGAGATCATGAGAGGATATGAACGCGCAAAAACATTCATGCATATATCAAGTTTTACTTTGGCAACCTATCAATACCAAAGGCATACAATACATACATACCCCCAAAACAAGGCTGCGCAAGTCAGGAGCTGCCTTCATGAAAGAAGCTAAGCGACCAAGGGACAGACAGTAGTCGGCATCCACTAATAATTCCAAATGCTTTAGATTTGATAACGCGGGAAACGCTTGATTCTGATTGTAGACCTGAAAGCCAACAACAACTGAGTAAGGGACGCAACAATACTTGATCTCAACCAAATAACATGGGATAAGTATGCTAACCGCTTTCCTGATATCCAGCTTCAGGGTCTCTAAATGAGAAAGACGGCATGAGAGTTGACTGAACGCAAGCCTTAAGAATTCAGCAAAAGTGCCCCACTTGTAAATGGATACCTCAACCAGCAGGGGCACATTATTGAAACTCAAATCTATTATCGGTCCACAATGAATAAAGGAGACAATGTTTGCACCAGAGATCTCAATGAATCTGAGATCAAGGCAATACTTTATCTCTAAATACTTCAACGCGATGGAGGGACCTATCACTCTTAGCTTGCCTAAATCTTTGGCAAAACTCAGCGACAAACGTTCTAGAACTGGACAGTTGGACAACAAGAACTCAACAGCATCGCCGGTCATACCAACATGCTTAAAGCGACCAACTCTGAGGGACTTGAAAGGAGCAATACTGTATCCACAAGGGCGTAGGCTTGGAAGGTTAGAAAACAGGCCCTTCTGCTTTTCCGGACCCAATAGTAGTTTGAGGGGAAATGTGTAGTCATCGTGACGGTCAGCAATTGAGTATGTCCAAAGCTCCAACTCAAGTATTTGAACCCTCTTTTCCATTGCAAATTGGATCCATTTGGCAATGGAACCTGCAAAGTTGCGCTGCAGCAAAAAGCAAACCTGGAAGCGTTCAATGCATTGACCTCTATGTTGGTACAGAACGTGATCAACCCATTCGACATAGAGGCGCCTTTCCCGGTCTCTCACTTGTTCTTCGAGGCCCAAGAAGTAGTGCATATTATCGCCTACTTCAAAGTTAACAGCGTCAAAACGGAGAGTCGTAGTAAATGCCCAGACGTGGCGCCATCGTCTAGAAAGAATACTAGTGGCTGCTGCTTCCTTTAGCGGCAAGAGTGACACTATACGGACAAGAACTTCTTGAGGTAAATTACTGATTCGGTCCTGCAGCGCCGCCCAGCCGTGCCCATCATCCTTGTATATAAAATGTATCCCATGACAGAAAAGAAGAGATAAGTACATTCTTATTAGCCAACAAACTTTAAAAAAGCAAAAAATCATAAACGTAATCCCAATGAGTGTTGCTGGGTAATCTTATGCGTTCGACTGGGAATGTACTTACAGATTTATTTGTCAGTACATCAGTGACCTCTCGAGGATCCCGCAATCTGCTCCATTTTCCAGGGTAACTAGGGGATTTTTCAGAAATGATTGCTGTCGCCATTTCTCGAAGCGAATCATGCATATTCAACTTGTTGCGTTCAACAGTCACAAGGCACCGTTCGCGGAGGACACTGATTCCTATTTTTGCAACAGATTCATCTAATAATTTCACGACATAGTCCTTGTCCCATCCAATAAAGAAAAAAGATATGTCCAGAAATATAACCTTCTGTGTATCATCTAGCCCTTCAAAGCTTAATCTCAGCGGTTTTATTATTTTTCCATCCGGAATTCTTTCCAATTTCTCCAATTGACTTTTCCACTCTGCTATGGTTCTTTTAGCAAAAGAAGAACCTAGAACTTCAACGGCTAGTGGCAAACCTCCACAGTATGAAACAACCTTTTTTGAGAGTTCAAGATATCCTCTGTTAGGCCAACTATTTCCAAAGGCATGCCTACTGAAGAGCTCTAGGGCTTCTCCTTCATTCAATTTCTGAGCCAAATATATCTTGTCCACTTCCACTTGCTTTAGTAAATGTTCATCTCGTGTCGTTATGATAATTCTGCTTCCTGGACCAAACCAATCATGATTTCCAGCTATTGCATTGAGTTGATCCACCTCATCGATGTCGTCTATGATGACAAGTACCCTTCTATGTCGAAATTGTTGTTTTATCAGACTGATACCTCCACCAACATTACGAATCATCTGAGGCTTGGTCTGTTTCAAGATGTCAGAAACTAGTGTTTCTTGCAGATAAACCAGACCGTGTTTACTTGTAGTGTCGCTCACGTCGGCAAGGAAACTTTTGAATTCAAACTTACGATGAATTTGGTTATAAATGGCTTTGGCAACTGCTGTTTTACCCAATCCACGCGTCACCCAAATTCCAACCATGACAACGTCATTTGATCCACCACCTGAAAGATGACTGATAATATCTTGAACGCGAGAGTTGATTCCAACCGGGTGCTTGGCCACATTTAGTTCGTTTGTGCTCGGAAGCCATTCCGTAATAACATAGTCAACAATTTCTCTAATAAGCTCTGCTTCGCGCCTGAAAATTGATAAATAAGTAGGAGCTATCAGTATACAAACAATTTTCTTTGCTCCATATATATATATACTAACTAGCTACTGGCTAGTATGTGATTTTGTGATCAACTTGAACAAAAGAAACAGAGTCATTCTTTGATGTATAAAAGTAATGAAACTCCAATTACGGTTTACGTTTTATACGAGAGATAAGGTGTATTAATCAGGCATGTTAGTTAGAGTAGTACAACTTAAATCTTGAAAAGCAGGTGAATGATTACCCATTGTCATTGTTTTGAGCTTGGTAGCCCGACAAACTTGAAGCTTCTTTAAGAGCCTCTCTCCACTGCTTAACCCTTTCTCTTTCAAATTCAAGTTTCCGGTCATCTTTTTTGTTCAACTCGCGTCTCTGAAATCCTTTGGCTAAATCTTCTTCCAGCTTCCTGAAATGCGAAGGATCAACGTGATAGAATATTGGCAAAACATGTCGCCCCAGTTTGGATCTGCACTCCATGATCTTCACCAGCTCGTCAACACACCAACTCGAATGCGCATACCACTTTGAGAAGACAATGATAGAGTTCCTCGACTCTTCGATTGCCAGTAACCGTTCCTCTTTCATTTCTTTCCCTCTTTTGAGATCGTTGTCACCCATAAAAGTCTGGTATCCCCTGTCTTTTAATGCCGCGTGGAGGTGGTCTGTGAATCCCTTGCGCGTGTCTTGGCCTCTGAAGCTCAAGAAGACGTCGTAGTTCCAAGGTTTTGACTTGGAGAAGGATGAAGAGGAGGCTTCGTGGGCTGTCATGGCAGCATCCACTGTTATGGCACTGCAGTGGTTCATATCACGACTGAAACAATAGCGGTGGTTGTGGTTGTGTTGCCCAACAGATGATACTGAAATACCGAAACACAAGTCTTATGCGTTTGATTTCATCAATCTCCCAAAATTGTTCATTAAAAAAGACAATCTCAAAGAGTGTTGCAGGGCAATTTAGAACAAGTCATATAATGTATCTGGGAAACAAACAATTCAAAAAAGAAAGAAAAATGTGCAATTTTTTATGGGTAATGTTATTAGCACTCCAAAAATTACCTTGAGTTGTTGGGAGGTCTCCGTTAGGTGGAAGGAGATGGCGTTTGCGGTTTTGTTCTAGACTTGGAGCCTCTAGGGTTTTGAATTCAGGAAAGAGAGAGAGAAACCAACTTAAAATTCCAAATCAAATCAAGGAGAAGATAAGGGAATTATGATTTGGTGAGTTTCAGTCGAGAAGGGGTTTGGCGGATTCACGGCGTCGGGTTCGCATGTCCGAGTGGGGAAAAGGTGGTGATTAGTGAAGGCGGGGATGGTTGGTGTCGTGACCGTCGCTCAAGAGGGAGAAATTTTTGGTTGGGCTTACGAATCACGAATGGTACAACACGTGTTATTATATAGATGTTGGAAATTTCTTTTTATTATATTTTAGGAAAACTAATGAAAAGTTCAAAAAAACTTTTCTTTTAACGAAAAACTCTTTTTAAAGGTATAATAAATAGTGTTAGATAAAGGTAAAAAAATGATTTTTCGTTAAAAGTGAATAGTACCGGAAGTGTTTTGTTAAAACTCCCTTTTATTTTTACTTTTCATACGTCATCTTAATTTACGATTGTCAAATTGAATGAATTGATAGCAATCAAATGACATAAATTAACAAATGATATGTGAGAAGTAAATAAGATCTACACATCTCTTTTTGTATTGATATATTAATCTAGTTGTATCATCATTTGTATCATCTCTCTAATAGAGATGAGATCTACACGATGCACATATCTCTATTAAAAATATGATATAATGAGGAAAAAGGCAAAAAATGTGAAGTTTTCATATAAGTTACCTTCTCCATCAATATTTCAAAGCAAAAAACTTAGAAGAGAAATAATACATGTCGTGACTCGTGGGGGTGGGTGGTTAAGTGGATTGTTTTCCAAAATATATTTCAAAAATAAATATCCAAAATAAGTAAAATTAAAAATACAATTAAAAAAAAAATCAACTACAACACGTGTAAACATGCGGTACAAGACTAGTATACATAAAACTTTTCGAAATATAAAAAATGTCCTTTTCTTTTCTTCACAATCAAAATTCAAAATATTAAAAAAATACAACAAACTAGTAGAATCTTCTCAGTATCTATGGTATCCTCTTTTGTCTTCTCAGTATTTTATTTTTGTTTCCCGTTTTATATCGAGCTGGGAAGACGAGAAAGAGGTTGCTGGACACTTTGAAGGACACATATTTTCCTTCAAAGGTTTGTCCCATGCTAGATTAACCTCCGGTTTCTCCGCTCTCACAAAACCATAGTTTCTTGGACAACAGTTTAAAAGCATAACCATTTTGTCCCCGCCTAGCAAATTGAGCTTATCGTTCGAAGCCACAGCAGAGGCCGATTGTAGAAAACTACAACAGGAGCATATTCAAGCTGGGACTTCAACAGGAGAGCCATTGGAGAATCTCTCCCACGTGCAATATTCATAGCATTCTTCCCTGCACGTTTCGCTTGCTTTTAAGTTCCTAGTGAGAAGCAGAAACCGAACCTTGTAAAGTTGCATCTTAAGCTTCAGGTAAACAGAAGAGGCAGATTTGTCAACCGGGTTCCTAGAAACATCGTTTGAAGATAAGAGACCAGTTGGTCGTGCAACATCCATGTCAAAAACCACATTATCACACTCGCTAGTCTCCTCAGACTCCAAAGCATTTGAATCTGAATCAAAAGTAGGACCATCTGCGGCTCATGATTTTGCAAAAAGGAGATGGAGGCTTTGCAGATTGTTGCCAAAGCAGAGCTTCCACCATCTCCTTGATTCATGCAACTCGCACCACAAGACTTCTTTTCCAGATAAATCAGAACATCCTGAATAAAAGCAATTGCAATAAGAATTGGTTCGGAATCAAATCAACACAATACAAAGCAGCCCTCTCTAATTATAGTACATAACGTAGTGGGACTCCGCACATGTTTGTACAATTCATACACAAATGAACAGAACGACTCAATCACTACTGAAAAAATCATAACCATGGAAGAGCTTTGACCATGCATAATAGTAGAGTAGCATCTACTATATTGATTTCACAATTAGTGACAGGCTCAAACTTTAACTCATCCAATCAACAATTACAATCCCAACAGCCGCATCCAGAATTTAACACAACTTATTATTTACAATTTCAAAATCAAGCTATAAGTTAGATAGTGCTTGAACCATAAAAGATCATTGAACTGTACAACAAACATCACCCAATGTCCACCTCAAAACAGGCAAGTTGAACTCTAGCTCAAATATAACACTGTTACAGATGTTATCTTCACCCAATCTCCACTCTACTTGACAGACACAAAAATCATTCCCAAACTACTATCAAGAAGACAAAATTTAAAAGGAAACTGACATAAACCCATTGAATGCACAGAATTCAAGATGAACCAAGGTGGAAAATAAAAGTGCAGTTAAATAGATTCAATTGTTTTGCAAAAAACAACTCAACAACAGATTGCAGTTAAAGAAAAATTAGTACCCTTTCTTCCAGTAAACCAACTTAAGAGATATATATCATCAATCAAAGAATAATGCATAAGCGATCATTGCTTCTTTCTTACACTGTTCAATCAACAAACAATTAGACTTTAGACAGACACAAATATTCCTCCTCTTTCATTTGGGTGTAGATAAGGAGGATCACCAACATGATGCTAAGGTAAAATGCTTAAGCAGATATAAAATTCAACAGTACCATGCCTTGAAAACAATGGGTGAACTAAATGGCCTTCTTGCACAATTATAAACAAAAACAATTACACGCGCTACTTACAGAAGACTTCATTACATCATGGCAAGCCAGTCAGACATCCAGCAACAAAAGGCAAATATTAAGAGCAGTTTTCTGCATACAAATAAAGAGGCACTTAACACAAACATTACAAGTACAAAAAGAATATAATCATAGGTAATACTTAATCTACCTCATCTATAGGTCCTCTATTTCGAAAAAGCGGTTCAACAACGGACAATGCCTTTGCATGTTGGTGAAGATGGAACCAGATAACCGCCTGCATAAGCCCATATTTCTGACAAAAACATCGGTTGAATTAGAGAAAGCTAATTGTTGGAAAAATATAATCAACAGGTAACAGAGAAAGTGAAAAAATATGAAAAGTTAACCATGATGTGATGAAGCAACATACAATGTTTAAGGTGGCAACATAAGTGTCAAATTCATCCATGTAAACGGCAGAAAAGGGATGTCCCATTGTACCACTTCCCTTTGGACCCCAACGCAACTTTATCTTCAGTATTGCTGCCAGACTCCACCTGTTCTACAGTTGTTCGAGCAAGCTCTTTGCTTCCAAACCAACATCAAGAAGAAGAAATTAGACTAGATGTTAACATGGATTTATCATATTGATGGAAATAACAGCTCCTGCATAATGCTGATGCTTGTCGCAATAGCAAAATGCAAATTACTGTACTAACAAAATAATTGTCCGTGCATACTAGCTCTAATAATCTTCATAGTTGCTACAACTCAGTACTACCAAGTGAACCAAAATCACAATAAATAGAATTCAGTACTTGACTTGCAAGATTACTCTCAGCACCATCCTTAGAAACCTCGAGAATACTAAACTCATCATTCAAATTGTTACCAACTTTGATGGAAAGCCCAGAACTATAACCTCGCTAAATTATATGAACTTGAAAATCATGAGTTGGCCCCCTTTAATGGAAAGTCAAATATAATTATATAACAGGGTTAATAAAGTTTCTAAGCTTTCAACAATGATGTGAGTCAACAGAGACCATATCTAGCTTAAGGTTCAACTCTGCCTGCTTCTGCATGGCTATGGTTCTATAATTATTCTAACCTGTAGTTCCACATCAAAAAACCTCTAACCCTCTCTTGACAAAGCTTTTTCCTCCTAACTAAGAAGTATACTTTAGTCATCAAAGAAGGAATGAGTCTAGACAACAAAAATGATAAAATCTAACCCCAAGAAATAAACAGAATTCATTTCCAAGGCACCAAAAACTCTACCACCGCTCCACCCAAAAGCACTTAAGTACAGACAAAGAAAGAACCCACCACACCTCCTCAAATATATGTGAGCAGTGGAAGACTATATATCTCTGCGTATTTTGAATGGAAAGAAAAAGAGAAAATTTAAGATACCTTGCCATCATTAAGCACATCAAGCAACCTCTTAGGGCCTGAACAACCTTCCCGATTCGCAAGTCCGATATTATGAAAAGTCTAATAAGAAGATCCATAGTAAGCAAATATTAGAAACCTCAAACATTTTAACTCATTTCAGAAATTGGGTATACAAAAAGAAAAAAGAAAAAAGCTTCATCTTTTCATATAAAATTAAAGAAAAAGAAAGAGAATTACTTTGGGATCGTTTGGCTTCCTCTTGAGGCACTCAGACAAGGCGGTAAGGCACTGATCGAACTTGCCCGGCTGAAACTGTAGCAACGCAACCAGCTCAACAGCGCGGGTCACGGACATGATGGCTTCGTCCTCAGCAGCTGGAGCAGAAGCGTCCCGATTCGCAAGCGTTGATGACCAAGACGGAGCCATTGGCGAATCGATCGATCAGAGCCCAGGAACCAATAAGACTTTTATCTGAATACAGAAATCCCCCAGAAGAAATTATCGAAAACGGCGAACCCTAATGGGTAGGAGGTGCGTTTTGGGAATTGATTTGAAACCGGAGTTGGGGGTTTTCGAAACCCTAAGAGCTTTGCAGAGAAGGACACCCGTTCGAGCGTCCTTTGCTCGAATGTGGCACTGGATATGGGGATTGGGAATCTATTTTCGCGCCATAACGCGGGAAAGGGTGGCGGGTTGATTAATTTGGCGCCTGTTGGGCTACAGGCCCAAATAACTTGCTGGGTTTTGTTAATCGGCTTAAAAAACAAAACCAAAATAAAAAATTAGTCAATTATAAAAATTTAAGGAATTAACTGTCCTTCGTATTGGAGTTGGTTATATAAATTTTAGAACGTTATTCTGTTCTACCTTTCATATATACTAGCTGTCACATGCTTACACATGTGTCAATTGACATTTTTTTTTGTTTTAATTGTATTTTAAATTTTACTTATTTTGGATATTATTGTTTGTTATTGAAAAATATTTTGGAAAATAATCAACTTAACTACGCACCCCCACGACATGGATTTTAAATTTTACTTATTTTGGATATTATTGTTTGTTAAATTACCCAGCAACACTCTTTGGGATTATGTTTATGATTTTTTGCTTTTAAAGTTTTTTGGCTAGTAAGAATGTATTTCTCTATTCTTTTCTGTATGCAAGGACCGAATCAGTAATTTACCACCCGAAATCCTTGTCTGTATAGTGTCACTCTTGCCGCTAAAGGAAGTAGCAGCCACCAGTATTCTTTCTAGGCGAGGGCGCCATGTCTGGACATTTACTACGACTCACGGTTGATGTAGAGCAAAAAATAATCACAAGGCGACACGTGGACATTTTAGCAAAAGGGACCAAACTACCCCTGAGGTACACCGGGGCTTCTACGCTCGAGCACCAGATAATCATCTTTCAACAAAGTAAAAAATGTCACATCCCGACCCGGGTCCCTACCTCAACCCGAGCTCGACTCTACCGTAGCACGATATTGTCCGCTTTGGGCTCCGAACACGCCCTCACGGTTTTGTTTTTGGGAACTCACGAGCAACTTCCCAGTAGGTCAGCCATCATGGAAATGCTCTCGCGCGCTACTCGCTTAACTTCGGAGTTCCTACGGAACCCGAAGCCAGTGAGCTTCCAAAAAGCCTCGTGCTAGGTAGAGATGGAAATATACATTTAAGGCATAAATGATCCACTCCCTTGGGCGATGTGGGATCTTACAATCCACCCCCCTTAAGGGCCCGACGTCCTCGTCGGCACACTTCCGGCCAGGGATTGGCTCTGATATCAAATTGTCACATCCCAACCCGGGCCCCTATCACAAGGGCTCGTGCTAGGTAGAGATGAGAATATACATTTAAGGCATAGAGGATCCACTCCCCTGGACGATGTGGGATCTTACAAAAAATGTTCCAAAAAGAGGTAATCAATTCAAAGTTCATCTCATCAAATCCTTTTTTTGCAAGGTAACGTCCAAAATAATGTTAATTGGCTAATTAATGGATTAATTACCCAATTAATCCATTAACTTCCAATTAAATTATACAATTTAAACCTAGAAATTGTCAAAGGGCCGGCCATCACCTTTCTCCCTAGATTTTCACACTTTTCTCTTTCTTATTACCTTATTTACACAAATATTCAATTTTGTAACTTCCTATTTAAGCCAATAAATTGGCTAATTAAGCCAAAACCATAACCACCAAACCCACTAATGGCCGGCCACACCTTGAGGAAATTGGGCAAAGCCTAACCCTATAAATAGGCACTCATTCTCACCTGAAACAACCTGTCTCGAGTTTTACTGTATAAAAAGAGTACTTTTGTATTCTTATTAAGTTTGGAAATCCTTTTCCTTTTAAAATTATTTTTAGTCCTTAATTGGTGAGCCCGTGGGGCCCACCTTGTTTTATTTTAATGTTTTTCCGGTCTCTCTCTCTCTCTCTCGTGCTCCCTCTCAGCTATCTCTCTCTCCTTCTATTATTTTCCTTCACCGTGCCACACCCATAACTCATATCCTAAAATCATCATCAAATCACAATTTCGACATCACCATCATCTTTATCTCGTCACTACGAACATAACCATAGTCTTAGCATCTTAGAAGCCCGAACCATGAAACCCCGTACACGAACTCTAACGCAGACCGTCACTTTCGAGGCATATTCCGGCCAAATCACGGCGAGTTAGCCGGCATGAAAGGTATCAATCTCTTCATCTCCCTGAGTACTACAACTTTCCTTTTTGTTTCACCCAATTTCGTTGAGTATTGAAGAAGTTATACTCATTTGAATCTTACCCAGTTTCCGGCGACCTCCGAGGCTTTCGAGGCATTTTCCGGCCAAACTACGGCGAGTTAGATGTCGTGCGAGGTACCATTCTCTTTGTCTCTTCAAGAACTACAACTTTCGTTTTTGTTTCACTTGATTTTGTTAAGTAGTGACAAAGTTATGGACATTCAAAGTTTGGGTAGTTTTTCGGGCGAATTCCGACCTTCTTCTTCTTGAGGTCCGGCGACCCATCAAACCCAGGCCCTTTGGGCCGTTCCTGCCAAGCCCAAAACCCTGGGCAGCCTAACCCTTTTTAAGTTTTATTTATTTAATTGTTGTTTCTTTTAAAAACAAGGCCTTTCGGCCATTTAATCTTTAGGGCCTTAGGCCCGTTGAGCAACCCAAAAACCTTTAAGGCTTTAAGTCTTTGGGCCTTAAGACCAAACCCAAAACCTTTTATTTTATTTATTTATTGTATTTATTTTATCTTAAGCCCAGATAACCCATTAAACCCAAACCCATTTCTCTAACCCTAAAAGCTCTTAAAACCCAAAACCCAATAGGTCCTAACCCTATTTAACCTAAGCCTAAACCCAAATCCGGTTTCCAAGCCCAAACCCTTTAAGGGGAATATTCCATCAGGGAATATTCAAGGAATATTCTAGTGACGTTCACGAAATTTACCCAGGACCCTTCTTAGGGTAATTCGACGTCCTGAATCTGTTTCCGACGTTCGTTTTCCCAAATTAAATCGTTTAAATAGAGTTTGATCAAATGTACCCTTTATGTGCTTAGGGGCAAAGATTGTGGCGTTCCTTCTTTGCTAGTCTGCGCAGCTTTCGACGGCAAAGTACTGTGAGTGGACCCCTTCTAAAAATGCATGTTTTAATACTAGAAATGCACACATGAAAAGCATGATTTGATGATTATGTTCTATGAAATGCTTTGAGATAACACGCTTACTGAGGCTAGTTTGAATTATTACTATTTTTCCTATAACCCATGTTCTTTATAGGATATCTGATCAATGACGATATAATATTTAGAACATGTTTCGAACACCTCTTTATAGTATAGACGATCGATGACTTTATACTATAAAGTTGCTTTTCAATATATATGTTCACTGGCTTTGTATTTACCTAGTGGTCCTTATTCCGTTACGGGACGTAGGGACAGTGTCCGGTCCGTCCCGGGCGACAGTTTGGTGTTGGCATAAGGCCTGGAGGGTGTTTCCTCTGGCTATTTAGCACAGAGACAAGGAGCCGGCAAGGGGCCTGGAGTGATATTTTCTCTGACTGTCTGCTCAGAGACGGGGAGCCGGCATGGGGCCTGAAGTGTTATATTGGACATACACTAGTGATTACGATTTATATGAGTTATGATTTGAGACATTGCACGACATGCTAGGTTTCGGAAAACCTATGTTTACCATGATATATATATATATATATATATATATATGTTTTCATAAAACTTGGGGGTTAGTATGTTGATAACTGTTTTACTATATATATATATATATATATATATATATATATATATATATATATATATCAAATTGGTCCACTCACCTTTGTTTTGCGCCCCCTTCAGGGCATAGAATCGAGGCATACAATCCCGACGTCTAGGCACTTCCGAATCGGCATCTTCGAGTCCTCTCGGTGTAGGACCCATTCTTTGTTTCATTAAATTTTACATTAATTCTTTTAGTGTTCTAGATTAGATGTACTCTGAACACGTTCCTTAAATGTCATTCATTATTCTTTCATATTTATTCCTTTTCTCAGCATTTGCACTCAATAAATGGCTTTCGTCACCTTCGGGTGTCGGCCAGCACGTGCTTACCCTGGTATTCGGGGAATATCCGGGTCGGGGCGTGTCAGATTGGTATCAGAGCATGGTTTGTTCAGAGCATACTTAGGATCTTCTGTCACTGTAGTAGTCTGTCTGTTATGACATCATTTGGATGTCATGATTTCCGGATTTGGTGTCATTCGGCGGATTTGTGCAAACCTTTCTTTGTTTGAATTGTTACCTTATGGTTGAAATACAAGAATTTGTGTCGGGATTGTGCCTCAGCGTTGACATGTTTGATTTGTGGGACGACTTTCCACATCGGACCGATGCTCTGCCACGTGCATTCTCGGGGAATGGTGAGCAGAGTCGGTGTTACTTGATAGCGACATGTTTTGGAAATCTCAGTTGAGGAAGTTTGATCAAGGCCAGCTGTATATTCGAACTGGCGATGCCACTCTGCAACATGCGTTCCCTAGGAATTGCGGGCGGAGTAGGCTCTATATTGAAATCTTGGGAAATGGAAAAATCTTTGTGGTACGAATTGGTTAAGACCAACTGGAGTTCTAAAGCGGTGATATCCTTCTACAACATGTGTTCCCCAGAAATGGCGAGCAGAGCCATGTCTTAGTGGAATTTACTCAAAACTTTCGAAGTGCGTGTTGGAAAAAGCGAGTAAGTGTTGGTTGTTTGGACGATTAGTAAGTGGTAATTGGTGGGATCAAATCAGTGTTCTTGGACTCATTACCACTGAAGGAAGTTCGTGTGGATCTTTAGAACAAGTCTCGACGATTGTTCTATTGATAACTTTCTTGCTTACTCCAACGACGAAGTCAAGTTCCTTAACCTTTGACCGTCAGCTGTACACCAATTCTTCGAGTGTTGACTGCGTTTTCATTTATTGCTTTCTTGGGAAACTCCTCAGTAGCAGACGCTATTCTCATCAATTTCCATACGAAGTTGCGATTCTTGTTATTGTTGTAGTTGGATTTGGATGATGAAGATCCAGTCTTGTTTGGATAAACAGACTCCTTGAACTTCACCTGAGTCTGGCACTCGGTGGTAAACCCCAGCACCTTGACCACGTACTTTTTGGTATAGGTGAACTTAAATTTTTGCTTGTTTTCCAACTGATCAGTACTCTTGTCCACTAACTGTTCAGCCCTATAATTTTCAATGTAATGACTTGAGATTCTACGTTTGATTTCTGAACCTTGAAACAACTCTCACAAAATTGTGTGAATTTCGAAATGTCTTTGGCCTTGTCAAATCTTATTAGCGGTTTTTAGCTATTCTTGAGTTTAAACCCATTTCTTGTTGACTAAGTAACCAGTTGACCTTACTGGGATGATTAACCAAATAATCATAAACAGTGACTTCTAGTTCTGCATCTTCACCTTCCTTCGCTTGTTCGTTTTCTGAATGTGAATTGGATCATGCCGAAACAATACACCGAGGGTGTAAAAAAAAAAAAAAAAAAAAAAAAAACGTTTGTTCTCGGCATGGTTTCTTACTCAAACCAGATATCTTGTACTCTAGTTTTGGTGGACTTGTTTTGACCCTCAAATTCTTGAGTATTCTTTCAACCTTCTCAACATGGTTTGTTGCTCTATCAGTGAGGAATTCACGATCGATCGTTTCGGTGGAAGTGTTCACCCTATTCTTATCGTTTCGGACAGGAACGTCAGGAGCATAACCTTTTCACAAGTTTACCAGACTTACCAGAAAGAGTTCCACGTGGGTATGGAGTTTGAGTCGTCTTTTGGTAAGAGATTGGTAAAGATTGTAGTGCAGGTGATCAACAGATTGCATCAGTATCTCCAGGCTGAATTGTTTGATCGCCACTTGTTATAATACTACAATTCATCAATATCAAATCGTACTCTAGTAGACCTTTTCGATGAAGTGATGTGTTTGCCTTAACGCAGCTTTCCACTACCTCACACCAAGATTCTTCAGTTCGCGAGCACGTGAGCATGAGGTTTAAGTGGTCTTTTAGTAAGAGTTGGTTGAAGATTTTAGTACAGAAGGTCAGCGGATTGTATCATCATCTTGGTACAATTCATAAGTATCACATCGGTTCTTTTCCAATGGTATGTGCTCGTCTCAACGCATCTTTTCACTGCTTCATTCCAGGACTTTTTTATTTGTATGTGGTTGTTGAAACACTTCTAGCAGATCTATTTGGTGCACTCTGGAATGGCACCATAGCGCGGTCGAACCGAGAATCAGATAGTCTTTACATTTCTCTTGAAAGGTATGTGCTCTCTTGGGATGTTTAGGTGGTTTGAGCACTATAACAATTCCTAAAATATACTGCTTGTTGGGAAGGGTGACTTCTCGTTTTCTGCTTGCTTGACTTGAGCTTT
Organism: Cotoneaster glaucophyllus; assembly: GCA_036320875.1. Lineage (NCBI taxonomy): Eukaryota > Viridiplantae > Streptophyta > Magnoliopsida > Rosales > Rosaceae > Cotoneaster > Cotoneaster glaucophyllus. The sequence goes on from CM070063.1 coordinate 1,498,924, forward strand.
TGGGTCTACGATTAACATGATAGCCACTTCTCTTGAATCCCAAGGTACATTTTTCAAGTGGGTTCTTTGGTGACAAAATTTTGGAGTTGTTGGTCATATTTGGAAGAATTGAGAAGAATAGAATCCTTGGTGCTGGATAAAGTTTTAACGACGACAGTTTTTGTTTTGCTCGGTTTGGGGTATGGCACTTTGTGCAACATGGTACGAAAGTTTGTACAAGCAACATTGGTTGACAGGGAATATTGTGAACTGGTATTCAGATGATGAAATTTACGACATGAGATGGTGCACCATAGGAAATCATTACTTGTTTATCGAGACAACAATGTGTTGTCGATATTGTGGGCTGCAGACTATGGTATCGATAACTTATTTGTTGAGTTCTTTAAGCAAGTGAGTAAGAAGACTCGTCTACGACAGCTATCACAGAATTGTTATTCTTGGAACTCAACCTAAAGACACATCTATTCTCGAAGTACATGACGTTTCGAATTCTGGACAAGACCCACTCTCATTTTCAGTTTTGGTTTTTCAGTAAAAGTATTTTAACTTCCCGTTACTAGTTATTTGTTTTTGTCGTTACAAATGTTTTGGGGGAAGCATTTTCGTTTTCAGTTTTAAGTTCAACGTGAGTTTTTGACCTATATGTTATTACTTATTTATTTTGGTACTATTGTATTTTATGTACTTATTTTTGACCTTGTGTCAATATATGTTTTCGCCCTTATATCTTTATAAAGTATGTTTTCTTTTTATACAATGATGGGGAAAGAAGGTATGAGCTTGGAGGCACGAAAGATGGAATCATTGCAACCCGATCGTGACGGGATGGCATTTTCCCTTTTGTGCAACCGTTCTGACTTGATTTCTTCGTTACGTATCTATTTATATATTTTATATTATTCTTCTTCCTATTTTCGAGTATCTCAGTTTAAGAAGTGATTTTAAATTTCGGGGACGAAATTCTTTTAAGGGGGGTAGATTGAAACAACCCCGTCCCGAGTTTTACTGTATAAAAAGAGTACTTTTGTATTCTTATTAAGTTTGGGGATCTTTTTCCTTTTAAAATTGTTTTTAGTCCTTAATTGGTGAGCCTGTGGGGCCCACCTTGTTTTATTTTAATGTTTTTCCGGTCTCTCTCTCTCTCTTTCTCCAATCTCTTTTCTCATTTCCCTTTCCCGTGCTCCCTCTCAGCTATCTCTCTCTCTCCTTCTATTCTTCTCCTGCATCGTGCCACACCCATAACTCATATTCTAAAATCATCATCAAATCACAATTTCGACATCACCATCATCTTTATCTCGTCACTATGAACATAACCATAGTCTTAGCATCTTAGAAGCCGAACCATGAAACCCCGTACACGAACTCTAACGCAGACCGTCACTTTCGAGGCATATTCCAGCCAAATCACGACGAGTTAGCCAGCGTGAAAGGTATCAGTCTCTTCATCTCCCTGAGCACTACAACTTTCCTTTTTGTTTCACCCAATTTCGTTGAGTATTAAAGAAGTTATACTCATTTGAATCTTACCCAATTTCTGGCGACCTCCGAGGCTTTCGAGGCGTTTTCCGGCCAAACGACGGCGAGTTATATGTCACGCGAGGTACCATTCTCTTTGTCTCTTCAAGAACTACAACTTTCGTTTTTGTTTCACTTGATTTTGTTGAGTAGTGACAAAGTTATGGACGTTCAAAGTTTGGGTAGTTTTTCGGGCGAATTCCGACCTTCTTCTTCTTGAGGTCCGGCGACCCATCAAACCCAGGCCCTTTGGGCCGTTCCTGCCAAGCCCAAAACCCTGAGCAGGCCAACCCTTTTTAAGTTTTATTTATTTAATTGTTGTTTCTTTTAAAAACAAGGCATTTTGGCCATTTAATCTTTAGGGCCTTAGACCCGTTGAGCAACCCAAAAACCTTTAAGGCTTTAAGCCTTTGGGCCTTAAGACCAAACCCAAAACCTTTTATTTTATTTATTTATTGTATTTATTTTATCTTAAGCCCAGATAACCCATTAAACCCAAACTCATTTCTCTAACCCTAAAAGCTCTTAAAACCCAAAACCCAATAGGTCATAACCCTATTTAACCTAAGCCTAAACCCTAATCCGGTTTCCAAGCCCAAACCCTTTACGGGGAATATTCCGTCAGGGAATATTCAAGGAATATTCTAGTGACGTTCACGAAATTTACCCAGGACCCTTCTTAGGGTAATTCGACGTCCTGAATCCGTTTCCGACTTCCGTTTTCCTAAATTAAATCGTTAAATAGAGTTTGATCAAATGTACCCTTTATGTGCTTAGGGGCAAAGATTGTGGCGTTCCTTCTTTGCTAGTCTGCGCAGCTTTCGACGGCAAAGTACTGTGAGTGGACCCCTTCTAAAAATGCATGTTTTAATACTAGAAATGCACACATGAAAAGCATTATTTGATGATTATGTTCTATGAAATGCTTTGAGATAACATGCTTACTGAGGCTAGTTTGAATTATTACTATTTTTCCTATAACCCATGTTCTTTATAGGATATCTGATCGATGACTTTATACTATAAAGTTGCTTTTCAATATATATGTTCACTGGTTTTGTATTTACCTAGTGGTCTTTATTCCGATACGGGACGTAGGGATAGTGTCCGGTCCGTCCCGGGCGACGGTTTGGTGTTGGCATAGGGCCTGGAGGGTGTTTCCTCTCGCTATTTAACACATAGACGGGGAGCCGGCAATGGGCCTGGAGTGATATTTCCTCTAATTGTCTGCTCAGAGACGGGGAGCCGGCATGGGGCTTGAAGTGTTATATTGGACATACACTAGTGATTACGATTTATGTGAGTTATGATTTGAGACATTGCACGGCATGCTAGGTTTCGGAAAACCTATGTTTACAATGATATATATATGTTTTCATAAAACCTGGGGATTAGTATGTTGATAACTGTTTTACTATATATATATCAAATTGGTCCACTCACCTTTGTTTTGCGCCCCCTTCAGGGCATAGAATCGAGGCATACAATCCCGACATCAAGGCACTTCCGCATTGGCATCTTCGAGTCCTCTCGGTGTAGGACCCATTCTTTGTTTCATTAAATTTTACATTAATTCTTTTAGTGTTCTAGATTAGATGTGCTCTGAACACGTTCCTTAAATGTCATTCATTATTCTTTCATATTTAAGTCATATTTATTCCTTTTCTCAACATTTGCACTCAATAAATGGCTTTCGTCACCTTCGGGTGTTGGCCAGCACGTGCTTACCCTGGTATTCGGGGAATATCCGGGTCGGGGCGTGTCATCACCAAAAAGTCATTCCAATTCTCTTGCAAAAAATCTCAAATTCACTAAACATTTTTTTCTCTAAAATTCTAACTTGGCATCGGAGGTTCTTCGGCCAAAGCCCCCCCATTCATCGTGGGCGCGTGAGGCTATTGGCCTTAACCTAAGGTGCTACTTGTTTTGTAGGTGCAAATTCGTCCAAGATCGAAGAGGAGAAAATTTGCATCCACAAATTGGTGCTTTCATTGAGAGCGAGGAATCTACGATAAAAAAAGACTCTCGCACGAAAAAAGGTTTTTTCTCTAATTTCTAGTCCATTTGTATTTGTCATACGTTTTTATTATTAGAATTTTTTATTTGTAAAAGTTCTTTGATAAAACGTATAAAAAAAAAAAGATACAATGGCTAGAAATCTGGAGAATTCCACAAGTGACAATTCAAACAATCAAGAAATGGCACCGCGGCGATCTACAAGATTGGATGTGGTTCTAGAGGGGACGGCGCCACCACCACAAGGCCCCACCATGGTAACCACCGTGGTGACCACCCGCGGCGAGGTCCATAGTACCACTATTATGGCCCAAATCGTGCCACCAAGGCAAGTCCAAGCCGTACCGCACAAGGCTCATGCCACCAAAGCCACGGCCCAAGCCTCACATTCGTGTGCATCACGCACTGAGCAGCCTGCTCCCGTGACCAAGCCTACCCCTACAGCCCAGCCTGCTCCAATGGTTTCCCAAGCAGCCCAAGTCGGCTCGAGACCATTTCAACTATCCGGACCAATCGTCGAGCCGGGAGTAATTTCACAACCTTTCTTCACGGATTTGACATTCACCAACTTAAATCTCGTGCCCGGAATCAACCACCCATCAATTGCTCAAGGAGGAATATTCTTTCCAAGCTCTTCCAACTTGAGTGGCGAGCAACACTTGTCCCGACAAGTCATGGAGTTGATGAGTGCCTTAGCGCAACAAACAACCTTGGTAAATCAACTTTTGCAGCGCACCGAGATCCAACGTGCCCCAGATGAGGTGTCCAAAAGTAGGACAAGTGCAAACGAGGAACCTCTCCGGCAACGTCCTGGCAAGCAGCCAGTCAATCAAACTGAGCAGTCGGGCGGTGTACAATCTCGACTGGGTCCCCGAGATAGTGTAAACTCCAGTCTTAGCGCGAGGAGGAGCGTGCATTCTCAATTAGGCCCACGAATGAGTATACAATCAAGGTTGGGTCCACGCTTTGATGAACCGCATGAGCAGCCTTCTAGGCAAAGCATTCATTCGCGGTTAGGCCCGCAATGAGTATCTTCCATGTCACTTAGGAGTATGCGACGAGATACACGGAGAGAAGCGGTCACTCGATCCGCTTCAATTTCAACGAGCAGCCTACGGAGAAATCCTTCGCCAGCTAGGCAGCCGAGGCAATAATAAGTAGAGTATCCGGAAGAGCAGCCTAGACCGGTAGGCCAAGCCTTGCTGCAACCGAAAGCTCCGCTACCCTAACAAAGGCAAATCCAAGAAGTGGAAATGCTTTTCAATGAACGAATGCGTGAGTTTCAACGTGATAAAGTTGCCGATGAGACATTACGGCTGGATATGACCAACATAAGCCGGTCACCTTTCACGGATGAGATCGAGCAGACGGAGCCTCCGCGCAAGTTTAGCATGCCGCACTTTACATCTTTCAAATGAGATGGAGATCCAGAAAGGTACTTGAAGCATTACCGAAGCGCAATGGTCCTCTACCGGGATAATGACGCTCTTATATGCAAAATATTCGCCACCACTTTGCAAGGCGAAACGCAAGATTGATTCCACACCCTGCTGCCACAATCCATTCAGAATTTTGATGATCTTTCCTTGGTTTTCACCAAAGAATACTCATCTTACCGCTCGATCAAGAAAAAATCTGATCATTTGTTCAATGTGAAGAAAAACCCAAAGGAGTCGCTCCGCGACTACGTAAAGAGGTTTAAAGCAGAGAAGGCGAAGATCATTGAATGCGATGACTCAATAGCTAGTGCAGCCTTTCAAAAGGGTCTCTTAGCAGATCATCCTCTATTTGAAGAGATGATCATGAAAGAAGACTTGACTCTAGCAGACTCATTCGCCCTAGTGGAGAAGTATGAGCTTTGGGACGAGGCTCGGCGGGCGGAAAAGGCACCCGAGCAGCCTAAAAAAGAATTAGTAGTGGCTCAAAGAAAGGAAGATGGAAAACGGCCCATCAAGAGCAGACAAGAGGCCAAGCGGAGGGATAGGCCTATAACAAAAGAAGGCCCCATGACCAAGAATTACTCGAAGTTTTCAGTTCTGATCCATCAAATCCTTCGAGATGTAAAAAAGGAGCCATGGTTCAAGTTATCGAAGCAATCAAAAGGAGATACTTCCAAGTTGGACCATACCAAATATTGTGCATTCCATCGAGGACCAGGTCACACCACTGACAGCTGCTACACTTGGAAGAATTATCTAGAAAAGCTCGTGAAAGAAGGCAAGGTCGATAAATATTTAGACAAGCCAGCTGCACGACCAAGAAGGAATGCTGAAGATGATGAGGAGCCACCAACCAAGACAATTCGGATTAATGGTATCTTTGCCGAATCCGAGCACTTGGGGGCCACTAACAATTCCAAAGAAGAGAAAGATCCAGCAGGCCTTACTAATCTCACAAGTCCAAGCAACCAACACACAACCTGGATCCATTATTGGCTTCACTGAGCAGGACGTAGAAGGCGTTGACTTCCCACATGATGACGCATTAGTGATATCTGTCCAAATAGCCCATGCCATAGTCGATCGAATGATGGTTGACAATGGAAATGCAGTCAATCTACTTCAACTCTCAGTCATCCAGAAAATGGGCCTGGAAAGCACAATAATACGCCGAGCAGAGGCACTCACTGGATTCAATGGACACACATCAACTGCAATCGACCAAATCACACTTGACGTGAAAACATCGCCAGTTGTCTCGAAGCAAACATTCACAATCATAAGTGATCCATCTTTTTATAACGGGATCCTTGGAAGGCCATGGTTGATTAAGCTAGATGCTGTTACTTCCGTCAAGTACCAAAAATCTGCTTCCGTGTCCCGAGCGGAGGAATTGGAGAAATTAAGTCCGACCAGGCCGTATCCCGACGATGCACTGTGCAAATGTTGAAAGAAACAAAGAAGAAGACTTTTACTCCCGTGGAGGTTACTGAAATCCAAAAGGATGAAGAAGCTACCAAATAGCAATTACAGCAAGTGGATCGAGAAGAAGATGCTCAAATAGACGAGATAGGATGGAAACCCGAAGAAGACGCTGAAGAAATCATTCTCGATCCACAGCAGCCGGAAAAGACTAGCAGGCCCAAGCCCAGGTCCAAGTCAGATCTGACCCGACCCAAGCCTGAAACCCATGTTCTGTGGTCGGCTCGTGCACGAGTGTGGAGGGCCGTCAAGACCGACACATGGAGCACACGAGCCTCAGCCGGAAGTACTGTGCTCCGTTGCCGTCCACGACGACGTCTGTGATTTTTTTGGTGACTTTTTCGACTACCTAACTCGACGCGTGCGATGACGAGTGACCTTCCGAGTCGCAGCCCCGTGGCGGTGCGTGCGACGACGCATGAGGGAACACGAGATCCTTTCTTAGGTTTTTCGACGTGCCGAATCCGAATTCGCTGTTCGTTTTCCTAAATTCCACCATTTTGGTAGAGTTTTATTAAATGTTCTCTATTTGTGTTTAGGTGCGTCAGTTAGAAGTGATCCAGTCCACCCTAGTTCGAGCAGCTCTCCAGTAGTGGAATACTTGTAGACCCCTTCTTAACTTATATGTTTTTATAAAATAGTAGCCTAGCATGCATTTCATATTTCATGATTTAAGAATGTTTTTATAATATGTTTTACGGAGAATTTATAATTTCTCTAAATTGCTTTTACGGAATGTTTATGACTTATCGAATTTACATTTTACTAAAGGTTATGAATTATTGGATTTGCATACATGAATTTGTATAGTTTTCAAATATGGTTTATTTTGTGCGTTTATGAATATGAGATTCCATGGGTTTACGGATAAGACTCATTATGGATTTATGAGATGAGGTTTGAGCTTTTGAGCTATGATGATTTGATATGAGATTTTTTTATGTACGTTTTCAGTACTTATCTACTGGGTTATCATACATCATATCCACACAACACGGCTATATATGTCTATGGCCATAGGACACAGTTGATGAGGAGGAGTGCGATATGATATATGTTATACCCCCAGTTTCACTGCCGAAAGTAGTGTCGGACAGCTTCACTAGCCACGACTAGTGTCGGTGTGTGATGTTATATTTTATTGTCTGGCGTAACCTAGAGTCGTACAGCTTCACCTTCGAGTGATGGACCATATGTTTCTTCACTGGTGTAACCCAGTGTCGTACAGCTTCACCTTCGGGTGATGGACAAGTACTGTCGTTGGGCGACTACGATACCCCTAATTGAGTACTTCATTGATGTGATTTCCGGATGTTTTACGGATTTGCCTTCAAGCGGGGTTATCATCGTTATTGAGCATGGTTTTACACGTGCATATTTTACGAATGTTTTTCATGGCATGCTAGGGGTTTTAGAAAACCTATTATGTAGTATTATATATATTTCCAAAACAGGGAGTTATTATATTCAGAAATAAAATGTTTTTCCTATTATTAGTTTTATTATAAAAGTTGGTTCACTCATCTTTTGTTTTTGTGCCCCCTCAGGAGTTAGAATCGAGGCATTCGATTCTGGCATCAGAGCACTTCGGCATAGGTATCCTCGAGTCTTCTCAATGTAGGTATCATTCCCTTGTTTGTATCTTTTTATAGTAATTCTTCCATGTTATTCTTAGTTAGTTGTATGCTCTAAACACATTCCTACTTTGGCATAATATTTCTAATTACCTATTTTTATTTGTATGCATGTTTAAAATGGCTTCATCACCCTTGGGTGTTGGCCAGCATGTGCACATCCTGATATTTGGGGATATCAGTTTTGGGGCGTGTCACAACTGGAGTAGGGAAATGTGGGCCTATAATCATATGGAATCTGGTAGTGATCAGGAGGAGGATGAGGTGGTGGTGGTGGCGGCAGAGCCGGATTTGGATGTTCATACTGAGAAACATTCGTTTCTGGATTCTAATAGAATACCAGACCACCAGAATCATCCATCACACTTATCCATGGTGCTTGAAGTGTGGGATCGACGGAGGCAAACGACATATCCACAGTGGATCTCTGGCTATGGTACCAATTGATAGGATCAGACATGATAAAAAAAAATAAAAAAATAAAAAATTGCTAGAAAGTAAATGCAGATATGCAAAAGAAATTAAAGTAAATTCATATCTTCATTCATCCTTTCTCCAAATCAGAAAAGGGTTGCAAATACATCCAAATATAGGTAGAGTTTGAAATCTAAATGAGTCTAATGATATTATATATGTAATGGGCCTAATTGATAACAACAACAACAAATAATCCAATTGGTTTGATACAAGCCCAATAGCTTAGAATTGCACCAAATGTCGAATAATATTTGCATTAATTATTCCCATATGATTTAGAAATTGGAGACGCAGTCCAGCACGTACAGTTTCGGGACTCCAACACCTACCATCCCCTGGTCTAGGAAACTTTTATCTTCATTCAATACTGCCCCATTGGTGGCAAATAAATAACCATGCGGTAGCTGGGCCTCCTTGTTCACTAGAAGTACCCTCAGGATAAATACCTTATCAGTTGGGTCAACGCGAAATTTGTACTGAGTCTTTTTATTTGTCAGCCTTCCAGATAATTCTACTTTGATTTCGATCATTTTTGGTGCTGATGGGGAGCCACCCACTGATTCACTGAAAAAGAAGGACAAAAAAGTTTAGATAGACAAAGAGAAACGTAATTAAAAGCAATTGACAAAAATAAATAAGAAAATTTAAACGACACCTCATATAGAAAAAAAAAACAAAAAAAAAACAAAAAAAGAAAAAGAACCACCTCAACGACTGCATTGCAGAAATTTTAGCAGTTGCCCCTTGGTGATAGCCCTGGTGATCCCCCTGGATTATGTGCAACAACTCCTGATATATCTTATCCCTGGAACACAAAAATAACAACAAACAAAAGAAATTAAACTCCTACTTCTTAAAATGGATCTTGCATTATGAAAGAACTCTTGAAGCCACGACTCCTCCTCCTCCTGACACAAAACTTGTCACTAGAACACAAAAATAGCAACAAACAAGAGAAATTAAACACGTAGCTAATAAAAGGATGCATTCCCATGTGCAGTATTACCAAACAAATAAAAAAATCTCTGTAAACTTGACCCTGTGTGGTATTACCAAACAAATGAAAATCAAAATTCTCCAAACAACAGATTTACCTTTCAATTGGAAATTCGCCATTGTTACCGAAGCTATCCATCTCAAGGGTTCAGGATTCAGGATTCAGGATTCAAACGATGTCACTCTGAGAAGATTGGGTTGGGTTTTCTCCCTTCTATTTCATTTAGCTATATCGGATGAGTGGGTGATCTTGTTTGAATGGGCAAGGGAGATTATATAGTGGTTGGCGAAGCTAGGCTTCCTATCACGGTGGAGTGGGGGCCATGGATGTTCCTATTTTATTCTCTGCCAGCTTTCTTCAGAGGGGTTTTGTAGCTTATTCGAAAAAAAGCCAGATGTGGGCCATGGAAAAAATGTTATACAAAGAGAGGGAGAGGAAATCGAAAAAATGTTATAGAGAGGGGGGAGAGAAAATCGAAAAAATGTTAGAGAGAGAGAGAGAGGGGGGGGAGAGAGAGATCTAAAAAACGTTAGAGAGAGAGAGGGGGAGAGAGAGATCGAAAAAATGTTAGAGAGGGAGAGGAAATCGGAAAAAATGTTATAGAGGGAGATGGAGAGAGAGTGAATACTTAGCCTCACCTTGGAAAAAAGTGGTCGCAAAAGTGGTGGCTGCTGTTCACACAGCTAAATGCCTCTCTTATGCTCTGCTCACACAGCTGAATACTTAGCCTCTCTCTCTCTCAATTAGAATTTCGTTTACTCGGGTGTGTGTTTTGTGTCTGGGCCCAAAGTAGTAGACTTAGTCTCTCTCTCTCTCTAGATAGGTGGGTTTTTCGAATCGGCTTGCATTGCAAAGTTTGCAAAACCATCCAAACATAAAAAATAATAAAATAAAGTGCGGTTTTTGTGTGTGAACAGAGCATAAGGATAAATACTTTCGAGTGAAATTGGGCGATGTAATCAGGGTGAGTGAAATTGTATTATTCGAATAAGCTACTTAATTGCCTCAACCGCAAGGCCAAAAACCCAAACACAACCCTCTCCCTCTCTCTGACATTTTTCCACGGTCAACATTGTTGGCGTGAGTCGTAGGATAATAGGTATTGAAATGTAATTTGGTTTTCTAGTTTAAATGGATTCCTTCCTAATTTCGGATAAATTAGAAAAAATGTCCGCGCGTTATTGCGGGACTTGAATGCATCAGCTTTAACCACATGAATAATACAAATTTAACTTAAAAAAAAAAATTCAACATAATCATGAACAAACAAAAATGATAGATGAGTGAACAGTGTCTGTAAGATAAGCAATTCAGCTTTACATACATTCAATCGAGGTGATTACAAAATATCAGTTCCAAAAAAAAATCGGTTTCCTTGAGAAACAGAAGCAACATGCATTTAACACTTATACTGCCCTTCAAATTAAGATGGCAAAATAGATGTCCCGGAGGCCAGACACGTGTTAAAACAGCTAAACAAAAAGGGTATGACTAATTTCCATAGAGAGTAACCAAAAAGGTGGTAGTAACAGAACCACATCCCCAAATGTAGCGATGTAGATAACAAATATTTGATCTGAGTAAATCCAACAAAATCACCAATCAACATAGGAATCTTCAAATAATTTAAATATGCAATAGATGGGTCAACTGGGCTGCTAAATTAAGCAACTTGGTTTTCATATACATTCAATTCAGCTGGCATAAAAAGGTATTGTACAATTTACAGGACGAACTTAAACACTTCAGATCACAAAAGTTGTATGTTTTGGACATAAATTAAGGTAACACAAAAAAGCTAAGATCCCATTCCAAGTAATAAATTCTCAGGACCAATTATTTAAGAAAACTTGAAGTGTCATAAGTTTTAACATTATAGAGCCAGTTCTTGTTCACACCCATTATAGCACCTTATACTCTACTTACAGCCAACAAATTATTCATTTTGTTTCTTCCCCCAACATGTGGTTCAACAACGGGAGAGTTCAAAGTTCGAACCAGGAACCCCCTTCTGCATTGACCAGCCATGTAACGTTCCATACTTTTGGACGTACATAACAAGGTCAGGTGCCAGAAAAAGGGGGTTAAACATGCACGCATCGTATTCACTATGACCCTAACTAATGTTACGGCTTTTTAGAATTCTAGCCAAACTGTAAAATATGTCCGATCACAATTTCTTTTAAAAATCAAATATTTAATTTTAAACATTGTACTTTTGCACGGGGAAGTCACAGTGATTTAGAGCATACATTTCACATTCTGGACTATAAAATTTGAGATTCAACATCAACAGAATTAAGCAAAAAAAAAAAAAAAAAAAAAAAATCTAAGAATTCGAGAATTTGAAATTGATTCACAGCAGCAACATATATGTTGTTAGGAAGCTCTTCTTGTAATTCACTCTGAAATCCTACCAATATAAAATACAACAAAACATTATAAAATAAAATTACAAAATCAATAATATGATTCACTTTTAAACCAGGTTAATTCACACACACACACACAAATCAAGGATATATTGCACTCTAAAACTTGATCTGCTTGCTTCCATAAAAAGCTCATTTCAGATTGATGATCCCTTTCTCACCCTAATAACATTTAACAATTGCAATCAGTAAAAATTTCTTAATAAGGGGAAAGCTAGAAGCGCAGGTAATAAGCATTAATAATTGAAACCTTATATAGTGATTAAGGCCCTTGAATTAACTTGCGAAACTTGAATGGTCAGTATCTTCACGCGGCTGCAAGAACCAGCCGTTAATTTGGAAATTATTCAATACGTGTTAAAACATGAATCATAAGCAAATTGATGAAAAAAAATATAGAAGGGAAAATGTAACACGACTTAGTAATTTTATGTGTTACGTAAAAGCAATGCTCTTAGGGCGTGTTTACCAATCAGAATTGGAATCGAGAGAAACGGAATTGCACATTTCCCAATCCATTCCGACGTTTACTAGCAATGAGGGAATCAGAATTTCTGTGGGGACCCCAATATCAGGAATTCAATTTCAGAATTGCCCGTAATTGGATTACCTCTGTAGAGGATTTGAGTTCTGGGTAGAAGGAATCAAAATTTTGTACCCAAAATACCCATGTATACTCCTAAAACACCTCTACCTTCATAAAAACCAATACTTTTCATTTGGGCAAACCAAAACACCATATTTCTATCTTCCCCAAATAGCTAAACGATCAAAGTTTCGTGCTGTTTCCAAAAAAAAAAAAAAAAAAAAAAACCCCTCTGTGTTCACAACACCCAACAGGAAGAAGAAGAAGAGAAAGCAGTGAACGTGAAGCAACTTACAGGAAGGGGAAGAAATCCCACGTAGCTATGGTGACGCGAGAAAATGCATAGCCTTCATGTTCTCTCTCTCCTCCTCTCTTTCTCTCTCTTTCTCTCTCTTATATGTGTGCAGAGCAGAATATGGAACAACAATGATGTAGAGGGAAAATTTTTAGTTGTGACGGGAATATGGATGGTACACCACGTGTTTTTATGTAAGTGGTGGAAAATTTTAATTTTTAAGTTATTAATCCTTTAACACACATATCCAACCATTTACATAGAGACACGTGATGTACCGCCTCGTGTGACGGAAACACTAAAAAATCTCTCGATGTAGGAACACGTGGGTTCTAGAAAGCTGTTGGGAGACTTAATTCAGTGTAAAAAAATGCACCAATATTTTCCAATGGTGTCAGCCAACCAATATTTTCAACGGGAATTGTTAATATTTTAATAAAACTATATATACATACATATGTGTGTGTGTGTGTGTGTGTGTGTGTGTGTGTGAAATTGTATTAAAAAAGTTATGAATTTTTCTATCATTTTGATTAAGGGTACTTTGGTAATCATATTAATTTTTATTCCGATTCAAGTGAAATAGTAAACAACTTATATGAATTTCATTTTTACTCCGATTCCAGAACATTTAAGTAAAAAGCTTCAACATGAATTTGATTCTAACTTCTCAGTAAATTCCTCCTCAATCCAATTCATTTATTTTGATTACGGTTACGTAAAGTGCCCTTATACCTTCAATCTACAAACCTCATGATGATTAAAAGCAAGAAAAAATTGGAAAAAAAAAAGTTGCTTATAATCTGTTTGTTTGGTGAAAAACTGCAGAAAGAGAAACAAATGTAAAGAGGTCACAATATATTTTTACACAGACAACCGTACAAAGATGAATAGTCATACATATTTTGGTGGTGCAAATTGCAAAAGAAAACCTGATTTTACTCTGCGCCGTGATGTTTTCTCCACCAAAAAACGTCTCCTGATTCAGTACCTTAAACCAAAATGAGGAATATCTCCGTATTAAAAAATTTGCACTCCCTACATCTTCAACTCAAACCACCCAAAATTTAACCATTTGAATTCTCAAATTACACAAAATTAGTGAAGACACAAACCCCAAAATTTCTTCAATTCATGAGCGAGCAAGGCCTTGTCTTCAAATTTCTTTGGATGACGCTAATACAGTGTCTCAAATACGAAAACTGATGTTTGCATGGAGAATCAATTGCAGATTAAAGCAAAAATTGAAACTGTAATCAAAACTGATGCTTGTATGGATAATTAATTGCAGATTAAAGCAAAATTTCAACCATAATCTATCCCAAACATGCTGTCGGAATCAGAATAGAAAGGAAACATGAAAATATATGTACCCACAGGTAGAGAGAGAGCCATAGAAAGCAACTTCTAAAAGTACAAGAATATTTTGCCTTGCCAATTTCTAAAGCTATTAAAATGGGTCCCCCAAAATTTGTCAATGATCCTGTCACCACATATGTATTAGCTTCAGAGCATAATTTGCAAAATACATCTCCCGGATCCCATACAGGCCGAAAGTCAAGGTCACTAGTGAACAGCTGAGAGAAATCAGTATGTAGATCAATAGCTAAAGCACCAAAATTGCTTTCCAGGTGATCTTTTCGAGTGCTTATGAAACCAAAAAAGACGCCCATAGTGCCCTCACTCCACCTCTTCGACATTTCCTCAAACAGTTCAGCTGCATTAAAAATACCTTTCTCTAATTTGCCCACAAGAAACTTGCGAAACCACCCACTTGAATCTTTAAATAAGGCATCAAATGGGAGCCAACAAAATAAGACCCTCTAATTTTCAGAACAATCTTCCAGGAATTAAATACCTTAGGTCCAGTTTTCGTCGTATAAGAGCAGTTTCACCCCTAACACTGGGTGCCAGCGCCCAGCGCATTTATTCACTCAAATGAACAGTAATAGACTCCAATAAACAGTAATAGGCCAAAGCACCTCCATCCCTAAAAATGCGCTGGCACCAAGTCAATCTAATATTATATTATTTTAACGGGTGTTTGGACAGTCTTGGCTCTTAATGGTGCGTGTCATCTTCTCTTTGAACCGCACCCCTCCTTTCCATGTCATTCAAAGTTTCAATCACCTTCCTAGACGATTGCGACACCGAATCAGAAGCCGACGCACCGACTCCTTCCCCACTCTCTCTCTCTCTCTCCTCAACCCAAAACTCTAGTGAGTCTAAACTCGAAACCGCCGTTCATCATCCAAATTGTGGAAAGAAATCACATCAAAGCAATGGAGGAAGAAGATCCCGTAAAACTCTTCATGTCCCTCGATCAGTGGCATGACCCTCCGCCCGACGCCGATGACTTTGCCGCTCTTTCTTCCCAGGACCAAGACTCGCAGTCTCTCTCTTCTTCCTCGGACACCTTCATGCTCGGCTTCGTCATCGCCAACATCGTCGGAATTCAGTACTATTCAGGCACCATCAGTGGCCGAGAAATGGTGGGTCTTGTCTGCGAACCCCTCAATCCCTACGATTCCACCGCTCCTTCTCTCTCTCTCTCTCTAGCTCGGCGCCAGTGTTGCCCGGTCAGTGGATCTGTCAAAATTGGGCTGGGCTCTTGCCTGGCATGGGCTGGATGCCAGGCAAGTGGGCGGGCTGGAGACAAAAAATAGGATGCCAGTCAATATTTTCACTGGGTGCTGGGCAAGTTCACCTCCGGTGGAAGTGCTCTAAAGGAAAGAGAGTATACAAAGGTGCATAACCTGCAAATTGGCTTCTAAGTGTGTGAGCGAGAAACCCATACCTGGTACACCTTTGCCTAGGTCGTTGCACCCATTCAGATGGGGTAGTACATCATTGGAGTCGGTAGAATTCAGGACCAACGACGGCTAATGAGAAGGCAGAATAGTATAGACAAGGGTCAATGAAGGAGAACCCAGCATTGACACAGTGACATTTGGTGGCGGAGCTGTAGTAAGATTGATAGAACTGAAATGTGGTTGCGTAACCATGGACGAATGCAGAGAGATTGTGAACGGCTCCAAAGTACGTTTGGACTATCTGACGATACCGACCATCGATTCAATGGAGTAAGATGTGTCGAGGGTTGAAGCAAGTTCTTGGCAGTGTAGGTGCGAGGCGATGACGAACCGAGAACGATTGCGGAGGAATGGGCCCGAACGACTGCAATGTAGATGGCTCCATATCTAGGTGAGACTCTATCCCTTCTTTATCTTTCGTGGTCGGAGTTTGCATCATGTGTTGTCAAACACGCAAACACGACACGGAATTAGTATCATTTGTAACCTGCTTGCCGAATCCTTCACGATGAAGAACAAGCGCGAGCGCTGCCGTTGTGAACTCCAAAACAGCGGGTGTGGACTTCGTCGTCCCTAGTAAGTCCGAATCTGGAATGTTCGTAGTCGAATTTGGAGGGACCCTCACCATTTGAAGCAGCCGGAGTTACTCCATAAAGGCTTCCTGTAAGGCAGCTTGTTGGTTATTGAGTGTTGTCATCGTCCTCAGGAATTCAGCCATGCGGAACTAAATTCCTCTTGAATGCGAGTTATTTTGAAGTCATCCACCACGGTAGTGGAATTTGCCGACGCACTTCGTGAAGTAGCAGCTAACGACGAAATCAAGCGATCCGGTATCGTCATCGGCAAAGGCTCCCAGACGGAGGCTTCCTCTTCATACTCACGAAGGAAACCACTGCAAGATTTTTTTTGTGCTCGTATCAATTTAAGCAACGTTTTCTTAGAAGTGTGGGGAAAATCTTTGACAGTGTTGAAGCCATTGCTGGCGGCAAGAGGTGCAGCGACAGTGTCGAAATTAGACACCCATGAATGTTGTTCAGATGACAACGATAGAGAGTAAATATGGGGATCATAAAAATTTGGGTTTGTGGCATAGGAATTAGGGATTTGAGGGATGTCGATGGAGTCAGTATACGTAACGGAAGGTGGCGTGGTATGCGGGAGGAAAATGGGACTGGCATATTTAGGAGCTACGAGAAGCTCAGGCATATACGAGGCTGGGTAATTTGGCGGTCGATA
This sequence comes from Cotoneaster glaucophyllus, assembly GCA_036320875.1. Taxonomy (NCBI): domain Eukaryota; kingdom Viridiplantae; phylum Streptophyta; class Magnoliopsida; order Rosales; family Rosaceae; genus Cotoneaster; species Cotoneaster glaucophyllus. The sequence continues at coordinate 1,515,852 of CM070063.1, forward strand.
AGTACAAAATGACTTGTCCTCAAATATTTCGGTTTTTACAATTTTAATATGTGAATTTATGAAAATACCCTTCGAGGCAAAACGTTGACTTTTGTTGACCGACTTGTCGTGTCACGTAAGACTCATTTCCTTGGTGTATCCTCGTAATACTAGTTGTCGCGAACGAGTGGGCGCAAGTGGAATCGAATTTGGAGCTAAAACGAAGATTTTACAAAATTCGGAATGAGAGGGGCATTTTGTTAATTTTCCCAAGTGGAGATATTTCCGCCTTGGACCACTCTGATGTTGACACATGGCAAATGAGTTCCCATTTCCGGGGTGTTCTCTTTTTCCCCGTAAGCTCTCTCTCTAGAATTCTCTCTTTCCTTCTCTTCTCTCCTTTCTTTCCCCCTCCCCCAGGTGGACTCTCTTTAGAACACTCTCTCAACTCTCTATGCACTTTCTTTTCCTTCCCAAGCCCCCACACATACACAAGCAGGGCCGGCCCAGGCCCAGTGCGGGCAGGGCGACTGTCCAGGGCCCAAAATAATTGGGGGCACCAAAATTATTAGGATGGTATATTTATATATGTTTTCATAAGAGTATAAATTTATAAAATTTGGTTCAATGACAAAGAAAATTAACTAGAATTGGTGGCTTTGTTGTTTAAAATTAATGAGGAGGTCTAGGGTTCAAAACACCATGTGTGCTTATTTACTTTTCAATTTTTACAATTTTTATGAATTTTTGTTCAGTTGGTAATTTATTTTTAATTAGTAGCTAGTAGCTATGTGGGTTGTTATTTTTAAAACATTTGTACCAATTCAAGTCGAACTCTATCCTCTTCAACCAACTCAAAGACATCTCTAGAAAATGCCTTCAGCTTGAGATCACTCAAAATCTGTCCGTAATCGAAAAACTGAATCCCCGAATTCGGACCTTGAATTTGAGCACGCTGAGAGCTGGTTTCTACCAACAGTTGCAAAATGGCATCAGGGTTCTCAAAAACCACCTGAAGCGGAGCACAATAGGAGTGTTCCGAAAGGCTTATAGGCACTCGCTTGCGAAGCGGTACGGAAGACTTTAGGTACAGGATCGTTGATAGAGGCTACATTCAAGAAGCAAGAACTCCATTTTGAGAATTGCAACACACATTGTCGGAGTTGTCCATCACCGATCAAGGGGGAACCGAAAGTGATGCAAAGGGGGTAAATAAAAAAGCACCCCACGATTCATACAAAAACACTTTAAAAGTTCAGATGAAAAACAAAACTCATATCTATCTACTTGTAAACCCAATGTTTTTTTTGTTTTCATCTCACGATACAAAATAAATTAGTTTTTTTATAATTTTATCGATGTCTTAAGTGTGAAAACAAATAATTTTCTTATATAAAATGAGGGCACATTTTGTGGCATCGTCCCGGGCCTCAAAAAACTCTAGACCGGCCCTGTACACAAGCATGCACACATATAACAACAACGACCTCACCACCACTATCCTTCTTCGCCTACGAATTCCATGAAACTATGAGTGTGGGGAACCACCTCAACCTTCTCGTACCTGGTGTACCGTGGCTATTGCCACTGTACATTTCCTTTCTCTGGCGAATCCTCGACAATCTCGACTATGGTAAGCCTCAAAAAACTCCTATCTCTTCTACATCGTTTGATATCAAAATTTGGTGTGAGGAGTGATGTTTGAAAGCAGAAGTAACTCAGGAAAGCTTACCCAGATTTCGGCAAGGGATACCGTGACTTGCAGGTCATTTTCTGACCAACTCTAGCCACGGTCAAGGAAACAAAAGGTATATTCTGAATCCTTGTTCCTTGGGCTTCAATTTGGTATATTGAATGACTAGTTTTAGTTAGGTTTTAGGGGTGATCAGAGCTTAGGAAGCTCTGACTTTCTTTTTCGTTGGGTCCGGCGATCCGCGAACCCAAACGAGTCAAACCCAACCTACGTACCTAAAACCCAACCTAACAAACCCAGTAAGCCGACCCAAATCCTAGAACGGGCCAAAGTCCATAACCTATTAGCCCCAGCCCAGAGATCCAAAACCACTACCCGGCCCAGCATAATAACCCAAAGCCCAACCCAACCAATCAGGCCCAATCCACTAACCCTATAAACTAGCCTAACCCAGCAAAACCAAGCCCAGGTCCGAGTCGGGATTGACCAAACCCAAGCCTGAAACCCAGGTTCTATGGTCAGCGTATGCGTAGAGGGCCATCATCACCGACGCGTGGAGCACACAAGCCTCAGTCAGAGATAATGTGCTCTGTCGCCGTTCACAGCGGCACAAATAACCCAACTCGATGCATGCAGTGATGTGTGGCCTTCCAGGCCGCCACCACGGGAACATGAGATCCCTTCTTAGGTTTTTCGATGTGCCGAATCTGAATCCTCCATTTGTGTTAGTTGCGTTGGTTGGAAGTGATCCAATCTACCTTAGTTCGAGCTACTCTCCGGTAGTGGAATGCTTGTGAGTGGACCCTTCTTAACTTATATGTTTTTATAAAATAGTAGCCTAGCATGCATTTCATATTTCATGATTTGAGCATGTTTTATAATATGTTTTACGGAGAATTTATAATTTCTCTAAATTGCTTTTATGGAATACTTATGACTTATCGAATTTACATTTTACTAAAGGTTATGAATTATTAGATTTGCATACATGAATTTCTATGGTTTTCGAATATGATTTATTTTGCAGGTTTATGAATATGAGATTCCATAGGTTTACAGATATGACTTACTATGGATTTATGAGACGAGGTTTGAGCTTTTGAGCGTCGGTGATTTGATATGAGATTTTTGAGGTATGTTTTCAATAATTATCTAGTGAGTTCACATCCACACAACACGGGTATATATGTGTATGGCCACATGACACAGTTGATAAGGATGAGTGAGATATGATATATGTTATATCCCCAGCTTCACTACCAAAAACAATGTCAGACAGCCTTACTAACCACGGCTAGTGTTGGACATCTCCACGGCTTGTGTCGGTGTGTGATGTTATATTTTCTTGTCTGGCGTAACCCAGAGTCGTACAGCTTTACCTTCGAGTGATGGACCCTATGTTTCTTCACTGGTGTAACCCAATGTCGTATAGTTTCACCTTCGGGTGATGGACATGTACTGCCTTCTGGCGATTATGACACCCCTAGTTAAGTACTTCATTGATGTGATTTCTAGATGTTTTACGGATTTACTTTCGGGGAGGCGTTATCACAGTTATTGAGCATGGTTTTACATATACATATTTTACGAATGTTTTTCATGGCATGCTAAGGTTTTAGAAAACTTATTATGTAGTATTATTTATGTTTTCAAAACAAGGGGTTATTATGTTCAAAAATAAAATGTTTTTCCTATTATTAGTATTATTATAAAAGTTGGTCCACTCACTCTTTTGTTTTTGCGCCCTCCACTCACCCTTTTGTTTTTGCGCCCCTCAGGAGTTAGAATCGAGGCATTTGATTCTGGCATCAGAGCACTTCGGCATAGGTATCCTCGAGTCTTCTCAGTGTATATATCATTCCCTTGTTCGTATATTTTTATAGTAATTCTTCCATATTATTCTTAGTTAGTTGTATGCTCTGAACACGTTCCTACTTTGACATAATCTTTCTAATTGCCTATTTTTATTTGGTGCATGTTTAAAATAGCTTCGTCACCCTTGGGTGTCGGCCAACACATGCCATTATGGTATCTGGGGATATCAGGGTTGAGGCGTGTCACAACTGGAGTAGGAAAATGTGGACCTATACTTGTATGGAATCTGGTATCCCCTGTCCTTTAATGCCGCATGGAGGTGGCCTATGAAGCCCTTACGCGTCTTCGCCTTTGAAGATCAAGAAGACTTCGTATTTCCAAAGTTTTGATTTGGAGAAGGATGAAGAGGAGGCTTCGTGGGCTGTCATGGTGGTATCCACTGTTATGGCACTGCAGTGGTTCATATAATAAATCTGGGAAACAAACAAAACAAAAAAAAAAAAAAAAAAAAAAAAAAAAAAAAACGTACAATTTTTTATGACAGTGGAGAAACAAGTTTTTACTTTTTACCTTGAGTTGTTGGGAGATCTTCGTCTCCACTGAATCTGAACCTTAAGTCGACGTCTGACAAGGCGGAAGGAGGTGGCGTTTGCGGTTTTGTTCTAGACTTGGAGCCTTTAGGGTTTTGAATTAAGGAAAGAGAGAGAGAAACCAACTTAAAATTCCAAATCAAAGAGGAGAAGATAAGGGAATCATGATTTGGTGAGTTTCAGTCGAGAAGGGTTTGGCGGATTCACGCCGTCGGGGTTACATATCCGAGTGGGGAAAAGGTGGTGATTAGCGAAGGAGGGGATGGTTGGTGTCGTGACCGTCGCTCAATAGGCAAAATTTTTTGGTTGCGCTATTCGTTATTATATAAATAGTGAAAAATGTTTTTTATTTTTATTTTTTATATAATTTCTTAATTTATTGTTGTTGAATCGAATGGATTGATGACTATTAAAATATATAAATTAACAAAAAATATGTAAGAAGTAAATAGATTTCACACACCCCTTCTTACATTGATACATTCATCTAGTGATTCATCATTTAGATGATCTCTATCCACATGCCTTGACGCACCTAACAAATGAGGAAAAAGAAAAAAAAGGTGAAGTTTTCATATAAGTTACCTTCTCCCATTAATATTCCAAAGAAAAAAATTTAGAGAAAAAATCCATGTCGTGAGGGCGGGTGGTTAAGTTGATTAATTTCCAAAATATATTTCAATAACAAACAATAATATCCCAAATAAGTAAAATTTAAAATACAATTAAAACAACAAAAAATGTTAATTACCACACGTATAAGCATGTGACAGCTAGTATGTATAAAACTTTTCGAAATATCAAAAATGTCATTTTGTTTTCTTCACAATCAAAATTCAAAATATTAAAAAAAAAAATACAACAAACTAGTAGAATCTTCTCCGTATCTCTACTATCCACTTTTGTCTTCTCGGTGTTTTATTTTTGTTTTCTGTTTTATCTCGGGTTTTGAAGTGAAAAAGATACAAGTATATTGCAGGAAGCGGATGAAAAGAATGATGAAGACGAGCACAACCCACCCTGTGAAAACTCGAGGAAGAAAAGGTATATGAGCATGAAAAATGCGATCAGTTACGTCTTTGTGTGTTGCAATGCATGGAATAAAAGTATATGACTATGCGTAGTCAATCGAAACAATTCTTCAAATAATCACGATGGTGCACGAAGTACCAACAGATCCTATCCGGATTTTTTTTGTAAAAATTCCAGAAATTTGTAAATCTTGTTTGTTTATTGTACATCGTACGGTCAGTTTTCGTCAGGTACCGTTTGTGTTCAATTTTAAATAAAAATAATTTAAAATAATTTATGATTGCACGATGCACGATGAACGGACACGATTCACGGATTTGATTCACGGATTTCTAGGATCCTCTAGTACAATTAAAATCAAAATATCGTCCAGCGCCTGCATGTCCCTATAAGTAAATACAAAGGCGTTCTACAGCATTCAGATGACTTTAACATAGTACTACTTCAAGTTCGATTGACAGTCAATCTATTCAAGTCTATTCCAACAAGTGGTCTTTGAGTTCTTATTTAAAGAGGTTATCCTATAAACTTTTTCGATAAAGTGAGGTGTTTGTTCCTAATTAGTTTTAGGCACAGTGAAAGCCAAACCTCATTTGAACTTTGAAGTAACTAGCAAACTTGTTTTCGAGGTAACTAGCAATATTTTTTTCAACCTCATTTGGCTGTGATTGCTTGAATACAAAAACCAGGAGCTTGTTCGGCATCACCACCACCATATTCATCCCACTAAGCGACCGAGCTCAGTCGTCGATCGAGTTGGCACACCTGCAGCATTCAACTGAATGACGTAGTTAGCTCATTAGCTATTTGACTTGCTCTTTACATAGACTTAGTAATTTTTAAGCCAACATTTACTAAGAAACAGAAACCAAAAAGTCTTGTTTTTTGAATTGTGGTTATTATTTTGTTTACATTATGATTTTTTTTTTCCTCAAATGTGTGATGGTTGAAATGAAGGGAAAGGCTGAAGTGTCAATTTGCCCTCTGAACTATCATTTAACTTTCAATTTCTTCCCTGAACTTTTTAATTTGAAAATTAAAGACTTAAAGTAATTATTTTGGCCGATTTCTCCCTACCTTTAGTTTTTCATAGATTTCATTCAAATTAATGTTAACTCTTATCACGTGCACACCACGTGATTTTCCTTTGTGGACAAAACCGTCACTTCACTAGACATTCATACACAAAAACTATAGAATCACACATATTTGCATAAGTTTATATTTTATAAATGGGGCTTTAGATCTAAGTCCAAAAACATAGATGGTTTTTAGGAGTGAGTCAAATTATCTAATTACATGTTTTTATTTCTTTTATACTCATTATATATATTTTTTAAATATTAAAAATCAATTAAAATCTTCTAATATTATGCATTTTTCAACTCCAAAAAATTAATTAATATCTTACAACAAAAAAACTAATATACTAACATAAATCATCTACAAAACATTCTACTTTAACTCAAGTAACAAATATATGAACGTATATTATACTTGTAAGCGAGATATGGAACCTAACTAAAAGGTAGGAAAAAACATAATATACCTACAAGTAAGACACATTAATTTGTGACACATTGATTATAAAAAAGAATCTGTCATATAGATACATAAAAATAATTAACCTGTGATATAGGTTGATTATAAAAATTAAAAATAAAATCTATAAATGGGGTTTAAAGTATGAGGAAGAACAAAAAATAACAAAAAATAACAAAAAATAAAAAAAAATAATCAAAGAGATAATTAGGAAGAAATTTGATTTTTATAATAAATCTTATCATTGAATAGATAGTTATTGATAATTAAATTAAATTTAAGGAATTGGACTTATTTTAATATATTGGACTATTCCTACTATTGGCTAAAAAAATTGGACTTATATCAAGTTTTCCCTTTATAAATCTAAGGTTTTCAATTATTTTAAAGAATGAAATGACCGAACTACCCTCATATGTTGTGCACATACTTCTATTTAACGGAAATTTGAATAGAAAGAATGAAAAATTAACATCATGGGGAAAATCACCCAAAAATAATTAATTTAAATACTTAATTTTCAAATTAAAAAGTTCAAAAAAAAAATCGAAAGATAAGTGATAATTCATGGGCAACGACAGTTACTCGAAGGGAAAAGAAACTGAAAATGGTAGCGAAACCCGACTGGAATGGGTTGTCCATAACTCAAGGGCCGAATTAATGTGGGCTGGGATAAGTTGTCCATTGGGCTTTAGGGTGACCCAATACTTGCATTTAAGGGCTGAATATAGAGAGAGGACCGTCTCGCCTTCTGTCGGCGTCGTCTAGGGTTTAGTTGTAACAAAGCCTATAAAATGAGCACGATAGCCTCAGTAATTCATCAACCTTCAATTCACAGACGTGACCAGAGTCTGGAGGCTGGAGCCGCTGTACAAATATTACTATTGCCATCCTCCTCTTGGTGATCGTCCTCGTCCACCTCGTCGTCCTGACCTTCTGGATTCTAGATAAGGGAACTTTTGAATTCAGGGCCTGCATTCAGAACCTGCATTCTAGATCAGGGAACTTTTGAATTCAGGGCCTGCATTCAGAACCTGGACAGGGTGATTACCAACGGGATGACGGTAATGTTCAATTCTTTAGATTGCCTCTTTCTCTAGATATATATACATTTTTTCGTTCAAATCTCTCTAGATATATGCGTGTATATATATATATATATATATATATAGTGACCTCCGTTTGAACCCTGAACCCTTGAGATGGATACCTTCCGTTACAATGACGAATTTTCAATTGATTCAATGGATGGGTAAATCTATTGTTTGGAGATTTTTGATTTTCTGTGTTTGTTTGGTAATACCGCATAGGAAAGTTCGATTGTTTAGTTTCTTTTGGTTGTTACTGTTTTTGTGTTCCAGGAGGTTGGTGGAGCAGTTTCCGGAGCAGGATATTCAAGCACCGGATGACCAAGAGTGGTACTCTCTTGGTCATTATGCATTGAGTATTTTATTTCTTTTCAAAGTCGCATCGTATGAATTCTCAATTTCATTTGTGTAACGGGGAAAAAAGCTACAAACACACCCTTTCAATTCAAAGTTAGAAACTTTTTTTTAAAATTTTTTAATGCACAATATAAAATTGAAGAGAGTAAAGTCAAGTTTACAGGTAAATTTTTATTTGTTTGGTAATATTGCACAGGGGAATGCATCCTTTTATTAGCTACGCATTTAATTTCTTTTGTTTGTTGCTGTCTTTGTGTTCCAGGGACGAGATACAGCATGACTTGTTGCGTCTGGAGGGGGAGCAGCTGTGGCTTCAAGAGTTGTTTCGTAATAATTCTGCAGCAACAGGCGCACAGTGGTATGCAATTTGGTAGTATTATTGTTGATAATATACATAAACAATGCAAAATGACTTGCATATTGGTGTGTGTGCTCTTTTTGGTACGATTTATGTTTCTGTTTATCCATTTTAAGAAGTAGGGTTTTAATTTCTTTTAATTTATGTCTCTCTAAACTCTTTTGTCATTCTTTTTCAGTGAACCTGTGGGTGGCTCCACATCAACACCAAAAACGATTGAAATCAAAGTAGAATTACAAGGAAGGCTAACAAATAAAAAGAGTCAGTACAAATTTCGCGTCGACCCAACTGATAAGGTGTCTGTCCTGAGGGTTCTTTTGGTGAACAAGAAGGCCCAGCTACCCAAGGTTTATATCTTTGGCACCGATGCGGTAGTAGTGAATGAAGACAGAAGTTTTCTAGACCAGGGGATGGTTGGTGTGGGAGTCCCGAAACTATACGTGCTGGACTTCGTCTCCAATTTCTCTTGACATTAACTCATATGGGAATAATTATTGCAAATACTATTCGATATTAGACCCAAAACTTAATCTTTGTTTTCTCAAAAAAAAAAAACTTAATCTTTGTTCAACCTTGAGTTTTTACTAGAATAACAATCTTTCTACTTGTATTGCCCTCTGCTTTGATATCTTTCTACTTGTACTGCCCTCTGCTTTGATATCTGCAAGTACTGCAAAATGGTTTGAGCTGCCCGAGCTGCCTGATATCTTGGAGTTAGTTTTACTTTCTTTCTCCAAAATGCTCATTAACTTCTTGCGGTGATTAAGCTTTGTGTTCGCACCTAATGAAGTCTGAATTTAAATTATAACTAGCTGCAGACAAGAAATTATTCTTTCTGTGCAAATTAAAAAGAAAATCAAGTTGAGTTTAACAGAGCAGCTCTCCGTTATTTGGTCACCTAATTTACAAATCATCAAAAGAAAAGTTACTAGAAAAACGGATTCATTCAGTTCAATCATGATTTTACATGATCATCTGGAACAAAACACCATAGACAATTAAAGAAACAGAAAAATTAATATGAGGAGAAATTAAAAGCCGGTGAAAATCGTCTTACAAATCTTCATTCCATGCCAAGTTCTGCAGCCACTAAAATTAATAGTTATTCAAGTAGCTACTTTCGAATAAGCAATGCGGCGCTGCACTCCTACATGTACACAAATTCTATACTAGAAGGCACTTTTTTCTTGAGGTGTTGGATATCATGATCTCTTGCATTCTCTTCCTCATTCTCCAGTAGGGCATCACTATCGAATCCCATAGGCCAACCCCAAAACCGGACAGGATTTATAACAATCTTCCCCAGTGCAACAGCATTCTTCACCAAGTACCTGACATGCTTCACGCAACACTTGTGACCCCGATACCCTGCTATTTCTACCACCTTGAGGCAGTGATGGGGTTGTTTGGAAACTTCCTCTAGTACTGCCATGTCCTCGTTGGAGGTTCTGAAACCCAACTGAAACAAGGAAAGCAAACAAAACCAGATTCAAAACAAACCCCGTTGTTCATTCTTTTGGTTCTTCGAGAACACAGGTAACAGAGAGATGAGAGGATATGAACGCACAAAAACATTCATACGTGTATCAACTCTTATTTGTTAACCTATCAATAACAAAGGTATACAATACATACATACCCCCAAAACAAGGCTGCGCAAGTCAGGAGCTGCCTTCATGAAAGAAGCTAAGCGACCAAGGGACAGACAGTAGTCGGCATCTACTAATAATTCCAAATGCTTTAGATTTGATAATGAGGGAAACGCATGATTCTGATTGTAGACCTGAAATCCAACAACAAATGAGTAAGGGACGCGACAATACTTGATCTCAACCAAATAACATGGGATAAGTATGCTAACCGCCCCCCTGATATCCAGCTTCAGGGTCTCTAAATGAGAAAGACGGCATGAGAGTTGACTGAACGCAAGCCTTATGAATTCAGCAAAAGTGCCCCACTTGTAAATGGATACCTCAACCAGCAGGGGCACATTATTGAAACTCAAATCTCTTATCGGTCCACAATAAATAAAGGAGACAATGTTTGCACCAGAGATCTCAATGAAGCTGAGATCAAGGCAATAATTTATCTCTAAATATTTCAATGCGATGGAGGGACCTATCACTCTTAGGTTGCCTAAATCTTTGGCAAAACTCAGCGACAAACGTTCTAGAACTGGACAGTTGGACAACAAGAACTCAATAGCATCGCCGGTCACGCCAACATGTTTAAAGCGAACAACTCTGAGGGACTTGAAAGGACCAATACTGTATCCACAAGGGCATAGGCTTGGAAGGTTAGAAAACAGGCCCTTTTGCTTTTCCGGACCCAATAGTAGTTTGTGGGGAAATGTGTAGTCATCATCAAGGTTAGCAATTGAGTCTGTCCAAAGCTCCAACTCAAGTATTTGAACCCTCTTTTCCATTGCAAATTGGATCCATTTGGCAATGGAACCTGCAAAGTCGCGTTGTAGAAAAAAGCAAACCCGGAAGCGTTCAATGCATTGGCCTCTATGTTGGCCCAGAATGTGATCGACCCAATTGACGTAGAGGCAGCTTTCCTGGTCTCTCACTTGTTCTTCGAGCTTCAAGAAGCGTTGTATAGTAGTGGCGATAGTACTATCGCCAACATCAAAGTTAACAGCGTCAAAAGTGAGAGTCGTAGTAGATGCCCAGACATGGCGCCATCGCCTAGAAAGAATACTAGTGGCTGCTGCTTCCTTTAGCGGCAAGAGTGACACTATACAGACAAGGATTTCGGGTGGTAAATTACTGATTCGGTCCTGCAGTACGGCCCAGCTGTGCCCATCATCCTTGCATATACATAAAGAAGAGAGAAATACATTCTTATTAGCTAAAAAACTTTAAAAGCAAAAAATCATAAACATAATCCCAAAGAGTGTTGCTGTGTAATCTTAGGCGTTTGATTTCACGATTCTACCAAAATTATTCATTAAAAAAAAAAATAAAAAACCAATCCCAAAGAGTGTTGCTGGGTAATTTAACAAGCCATGTAATCCAACCGGGTGCTTGGCCACATTTAGTTCGTTTGTGCTCGGAAGCCATTCCGTATTAACATAGTCAACAATTTCTCTAATAAGCTCTGCTTCGAGCCTGAAAATTGATATATAAGTAGAAGCTATCAGTGCTTCGAGCCTGAAAATTGATATATAAGTAGAAGCTATCAGTATATAAACCATTCCGTATTAACATGGTCATTCTTTGATGTATAAAAGTAATTAAACTCCAATTACGGTTTACGTTTTATACGAGAGTTAAGGTGTATTAATCAGGCATGTTAGTTGGAAAGCAGGTGAATGATTACCCATTGTCATTGATTTGAGCTTGGTAGCCGGACAAACTTGCAGCTTTTTAAGAGCATCTCTCCACCGCTTAACCTTTTCTCTTTCAAATTCACGTTTCCGATCATCTTTTTCTTCACCGATGTCCAATTCGTGTTTCTGAAATGCTTTGGCTAAATCTTCTTCCAGCTTCCTGCAATGCGAAGGATCAACGTGATAGAATATTGGCAAAACATGTCGCCCCAGTTTGGATCTGCACCCCATGATCTTCACCAGCTCGTCAACACACCAACTCGAATGAGCATACCTCTTTGAGAAGACAATGATAGAGTTCCTCGACTCTTCGATTGCCCGTAACAGTTCCTCTTTCATTTCCTCGACTCTTCGATTCCCGCGTGGAGGTGGTCTGTGAAGCCCTTGCGCGTGTCTTCGCCTCTGAAGCTCAGGAAGACGTCGTAGTTCCAAAGTTTTGATTTGGATGAGGATGAAGAGGAGGCTTCGTGGGCTGTCATGGCGGTATCCACGACCGAAACAATAGCAGTTGTTGTGGTTGTGTTGCCCAACAGATGACACTGAAATATCGAAACACAAGTCTTATGCGTTTGATTTCATCAATCTCCCAAAATTATTCATTAAAAATAAAAAATAAAAACAATCCCAAAGAGTGTTGCAGGGTATTTTAGAACAAGTCATATAATGTATCTGGGAAACAAACAATTCAAAAAAAAGAAAAAAGAAAAAGGTCCAATTTTTTATGACAGTGGGGAAACAAGTTTTTACCTTTTACCTTGAGTTGTTGGGAGGTCTTCGTCTCTAGGGTTTTGGATTCAGGAAAGGGTGAAAGAGAAACCAACTTAAAATTCCAAATCAAATCAAGGAGAAGATAAGGGAATCATGATTTGGTGAGTTTCAGTCGAGAAGGGGTTTGGCGGATTCACGGCGTCGGGTTCGCATGTCCGAGTGGGGAAAAGGTGGTGATTAGTGGAGGAGGGATGGTTGGTGTCGTGACCGTCAGGGGTAGAAACTTTTGGTTGTGCTCTTAAGGCACGAATGACGAATATTACACGATATGTTATTATATAGATGATGAATTTTTTTCTCTTTTTACTTTTCAAAGTTATCTTAATTTACGATCGTCAAATTGAAAGAATTGATAAGACATAAATTTACAAATGGTGTGCGAGAAGTAAGTAAGATCTACACATTCCTTCTTGTATTGATATATTCATCTAGTTGTATCATCATTTGTATTATCATTATAATAAAGATAAGATTCACATGACACACATATCTCTATTAAAAAGATGATATAACGAGAAAAAAGGTCAAAAATGTGAAGTTTTCATATAAGTTACCTTCTCCATCAATATTTCAAAGAAAAAAATTTAGAGAAATAATCCTTGTCGTGACTCGTGGGGGCGTGGGTGGTTAAGTTGATTATTTTCCAAAATATATTTAAAAAACAAACAATAATATCCAAAATAAGTAAAATTAAAAATACAATTTTTAAAAAAAAAAATCAACTACAACACATGTAAACATGCTGTACAAGACTAGTATATATGAAACTTTTCGAAGTATAAATAATGTCCTTTTATTTTATTCACAATCAAAATTCAAAATATTAAAAAAATACAACAAGCTAGTAGAATCTTCCCAGTATCTATAGTATCCTCTTTTGTCTTCTCAGTGTTTTATTTTTGTTTCCCGTTTTATGTCGGGGTTTGAAGTGAAAAAGATACAAGTATATTGCAGGAAGGCCTTCTACTTACTTATTCATTCTACTCACAGACCGAGCCCGGAAACCCAACATTTGATTAAGTGCAAGAGTACTGCAGTTATTAAAAATAAATAAATTAATTAATTAAAAAAAAAACCGAAATAGGATAGGTTGTACGAGCAACAGCATCGGGAGAGCCAACATTTGAATTTAAGGGCCGAATTAGTGTGGGCTGGGATAAGTTGTCCATTGGGCTTTAGGGTGAAAGTAAATAGAAGGCCTTTCTTCTGTCTAGGGTTTTTGTTGTAACAGAGCCTATAAAAAGGAGCACAATGGCCCCGGTAACTCATCAACCTTCAATTCGCCGACCAGAATCTGGAGGCTGGAGCTTCCATGCAGAAAGATTACTATTACCATCCTCCTCTTGGTGATCGCCCTGTCCCATATGGACAGGGCCTTCTGGATTCGGGGAACTTCCGGATTCAAGGCCTGCATATGGACAGGGTGATTACCAAAGGGATGACGGTGATATTTAATTCATGATGTTGGCTAACTCGTCGGAAAATTGATCCCGGCACTGGAAAACTCACCGGGGACAGAGCTCTGAAGTGGCCGCCGTCCCACTCCTCTGGGTGAAATTTCGCGAAGAAGATAAGGAACACGAAAATTAAATTATGCTAAATTTCGGTGTTTTTTGCTGTTTAACTTTGTTTTTGTGTTCTTGGGTTTCAGGGTTTTGTGTATGAATCAACTCTCAATTCGATTTAATTTCAGCTTCGATTTCAACGCCTGTTTTGAAATTTATTTCATGATGTTCAAATTTGGATCTCAAATATCGCCTTTGTGCTCGGATTTATGATGCAAATCTTAAATCATGTAACTCGTCTAAATTTATCATGGCCTTTCAATTGAAATGGCACTAGATATGTTTTGACATGCCCGTTCTGCGCATTTGATATGTCGGCGGGATGTCATGACATGTCATAGCAAGGCTAGGATACCCGATGCATGTCGAATTTGGATAACGCCCCTAACACTTGGTGTAGTCCATGTCGAGTGTGGATGTCTTTCATCTCAGGTAGTTTCTCCAACGAGTAATAATAAACTCTTACCTCCTAGTGTTAATCAGACAGCTTCTATGATGATTAAACCTTGATTTCCCAAATTAATCCAAGTTTTGATCAAATTTCTAAATCAGTTTTTCGTGTTCTTCTTTTCTTCCGAAAGTAAATTATTTCTTCATAATTATTTAGGCAATTATACAAAAGTTTTTGTTTATTGTTAATTTCGTTTTTGACTGATTCATATCAGCATTACAGATTCGATTGTTAATTTCGTTTTTTATTGATTCATATTAGGGTTGCAGATTAGATTGTTAATTTTATTTTTTGCTCGTGTGTCTACTGATGTAGAGAGAGAGAGAGAGAGAGAGAGAGAGAGAGTTGCAGCTGCAAAATGAGAATGGGACAAGATGTTGGTGGAAATCCTATCAAATTGCCTCCCAAAACTCTCTAAATGGTGGTATGCTCTCATCACCAATCCTTGTTTTGTATTGAAGCACCTCTCCAACTCTGCCAACAACCACCTCACCACTCGCAACCTCCTTTTGAAGCGATAGTAGTGCAGCGGCAGCATGAGGAGGAGGAGGAGGAGGGGGAGGAAACTGAACAAGTATTCTCGTTGCTTTAGTTATGCAAAGACGATGATACTATCGATGACGAGGAAAGCAATAGGTGCTCTCTTGTTGGTGTCCAGGACATCATTTTTCCTCACTCTTTTATTCAAAACGTCCAGAAAGTCCCGAAAGAACTGGATATTGTAGGCCACTGTAATGGCATCGTTTTGATGACCCAGAAGGCCATCATTTATTTCGATACAAGTTGCTAGGTATTTCATGGTATGCCCGAACCATCCGAGCTCTAATGATTACCCCTGTGGCGTGACCTTGATTTGAAACTTATTGTGTGGAATGAATCAGTTGCCCTGTTTGCCCTTTTCTTTGAGAATCATACTTATATGAAATGTGGTTGACGGATGACGACTCTAACAGTGCTTGGACAAAACAGTTAACTATTGATGAGTGCCGAGTACCCTCCTGAGATGTTCCCGCAAACATATTACATGTTCTTTTCTAGGCCTGTGGCATTGTGGAGCGAGGAGTTTCTTATGGTTCCCCAGTGAGGAGCTTACGTATACTCCCATTGAAACATTACCTGAGTTTGTTGGTTATGTGAATAGCACAGTTTCGGTAATGGGACGCAGCCACAAGCCTGAGAGCATGGAGAATAATTTCTCAGACAAAGATGAAGATGCGACGGTGGTGGTAGACTGGAAGAGGGAAAGCTGCAGGAGGCGGTACACATATTCCGTTTCGGCCATTCAACCGGCTGATGTTTCCCATAGAATCAAGAAGGTGATGGAAGGCAGAGTTTGGTGCGTTTCCCTGTAAACAGTAAGTTTCTGTTTACATTAACTTTTGAGCTGGTTTTTTTTTCGTTTTCACTGAAGCTTGCTTCTTAATTTCTTCTTGTTGTTTACGGGAATGTTCATATGATCCGTCTGTCTGCAATATTTGATGGATGCAGGTTCTATGCCATATTTAAGCCTCCTCTGGATGAGGTCATTACTAGCTTGACCTTCTGCGTAACTCGCTTTGCATTGTATGAAATCGACTACGATGACAAATCTCTGAAATCTTGGACGAAGATTGATGAAATGATGAAATCGGCCATTAGACAAGTTCTCTGAATTCATATAATCCGCCCCTTGTTTAATCTAAAAAGATTAATCTAACCATCAACAACCACATTATTTGATTTCAAAATGTAATCTAAAAAGATTATCTTCTTAACATTTTTCATTAATTAATCCGCCCCTTGTTTAATTAGCGGTACAACAAAAAACAACGTTTCCTTGTAAGTCCTTAATAATTCTCACCCAATTAAAATAAAAATTAAGTTAATCAAATAAAAAAAAATATTTGAAATGCCAAAAATACAAAGGATTAGCGAGCAGAGACAGAGAAACGCGAGATCGTGAGCTTCTCATTCCGGCGGCGACCAAATACTCCTCGTCTTTCTCCTCCTCCCATGGTCCCACCACACCAGCCGCGTGGTGGGTTTAGGTTGCTGTCGGTTGGCCTGGGCTTTTGCTTTCTGTTTCAAATTTCATTGTTTTGTGTGTTGTGATTGTGGAGGAAATGGAGGAAAATTGGAGGGGAAAAACTGAAAGAAACAAATATGTCAAGGAATATAACCTTCTGATATCTTCAAAATTTATTTTTAGTGGTTTTATTATTTTTTCATGAGGAGCTCTTTCTAATTTCTAAGATTGACTTTTCTACTTTGCTACGATTCTTTCAACCCAAAAAAAAAAAAAAAAAAAAAAACTAAAACTTCAAGGGGTAGGGGGGGCAAATCTCCACAGTAAGAAACAACCTTTTTTTTTTTGTTTTTTTTAGAGTTCAGAATCCATTTCCAAAGGTATTCCCACTATAGAGCTCCAAAGCATCATTTTCATTCATTTTCTGAGCCAAATATGTCTTGTCCACTGTCACTTGCTTTAGTAAATGTTCACCTCATGTTGTTATGATAATTCTACTTCCTGGACCAAACCAATCATGATTTCCAACAATTGCATTGAGTTGTTCCACTTCATCTATGTTGTCCATCAGGATCGTCTCTGACATTTCGGGGATCCTGTGCTAAATGTATGAAAAGGCCCATTTTTAAGATAATTTTCCAAAAAAAAGTAGGACAATGTATTGATAGTAGAAAACAATAACTTAAATAAAAGAAAAACTTTATGACTCACTGATTGTAAGTTTACAAATGTTATTAAATAATAAATAAAAAGAGTTATTAACAAAACCTTCACTAAATAATCAAAAGTAGTTCAATCTTAAACAACCAAACAAGAAAAACTCTACATTTAAAGTTTCACTTGAATATATAGTATAATTATATAATAAATTGAAAAGAAAAATTTACACTTATGAGGAGGGTACAATGAGAATTTAAAGTGCTAATAAAAGTATATTTTTAATATATAGCATTATTACATATAAATGTAAGATGACAAACACTTTTGGGAGCCCTTCAAATTTGAGGGTCCTGCGCGATTACACCTTTCGCTTGCCTCCAACACCGCCTCTATTGTCCATGATGACAAGTACCCTTCTATGTCGAAATTGTTGTTTTACCAGATTGATATCTCCATCAACATTGCTTATTTGAAACTTCTATTTCAAAATGTCAGAAACAAGTTTTTCTTGCAAATCAACCAAACCATGTTTACATGTAGTGTCGCTAACATTGGCAAGGAAACTTTTGAATTCAAACTGAGGATGAATTTGGTTATAAATGATTTTGGCAGCTGTTGTTTTACCCAACTCACCCATCCCCCAAATTACAATCAGGACAATGTCATTTGATCCACCACTTGAAAGATGACTTATAAAATCATTGTGGAGGATTTTAGAGGAATTCAAATAATCGACCGCTTTTGAAACTTGGTCTCAGGACGGCCACAGTGAGGTAGCAGCTGTGGAGTACTCCTTTATCCCAACAATCCCTGACGACGTCGTTCCTGGAACTAAGGGACTTTCGGATACTTGATGCTTGCTCAATGCTCAGCTAAATAAGTTAGAGATTTCTTTGATTGATCACTTTTAGGATTTTGAATATGTTCAGTTTAGTATTCAAACTAGCATTCCATAATATGTTCAGTCCTTAATAATGCTCAGCTAATATGTTCAGTTTAGTATTCAGACTGCAAAGGTAGTAGAAAAGATAATTCAAACTTTATGCTAAAATGACACGACCCGACCCTGATATTCCCTGAATACCAGGATAGGCACGTGCTGACCGACACCCGAGGGTGACGAAAGCCATTTATTGATACAAAAGCTAAGAATAAGAAATAAATAAGGGTTATGAATTCAAATAAACTAGATTAACAATTTAGGAACGTGTTCAGAGCATACAACTAAACCTAATCACTAAAAAGAATTAGGATGAAATTAACTGAATAAAGGAGTGTGTCCTACATCGAGAGGATCGAAGATGCCGATACGGAAGTGCCTTGCTGTCGGGATTGTATGCCTCGTTTCTAATACCTGAATGGGGGCGCAAAACAAGGGCGAGTGGACCAAGTTATATATATGTAGTACGAAAACAGTTATGAACATACTAACCCCCACAGTTTAATAATGAAAACTACTAGCATAATAAGTGATAGGTTTTTCAAACCCTCTAGCATGCCATAAGACAATTCAATACCCATCTGCAAATCAATCTCAGAAATCATATTAAATCAGGAAGCATAACACAAGTTGTGCTGCTAGTGAGTATCACCAAATAATAATAATAACTCCCGACCCCATGCCTGCTCCGTGGTCTCTGCGCCCGTAGCCAGAGATTATTTCTCCCAGCCCAATGCCTCTCCATGTCCCTCAGCCCGTAGCTAGGGATTATTTCTCCCGGCCTCAATGCCAACACCAGATTCTCGCCCCAGGCGGCATGGTGTTCACTAGGTACGCACAAAACAGTTTTCTAAAATACAACTTCGTAGCATAAGTTCATCGATCCCCCATACTACGAAGAGGTGTTCTAAAAGCATTAGAAACACATTCTTAGCATCCTATCGTCATCGACCAGATAGTCTACCAAAATGAGGGTTATATAGAAAATACGATATAATGCAAATAGTTCAAAACGTATATATAATCAATCATAATCAAATCATCATGCTTCCTGTAAAGTATTCATCAAATCAAGGCATGCTAGGAACATATGCAATTCTTTAATTTAAAACATGCTATTTTTGAAGGTGGTCCACTCACAGTACTTTGCCGTCAAAAAGCCACGCCACTAGCGAAGAAGGAAACGCCACAATATTTGCCCCTAAGCACATAAAGGGGTACATTCGGTCTAACTCTATTCAAATGATTTAATTTGGGAAAACGGAAAACGGATTCAGGACGTCGAATTACCTTAAGAAGGGTCTCGGTTAAATTTCGTAAAAGTCAATAGAATATTCCTTGAATATTCCCTGACGGAAAATTCCCCGTAAAGGGTTTGGGCTTGGAACAGATCTAGGGTTAAGGGTCTTCTAATGTAAATAGGTTTTAGGCTAATAGGTTAGAGGATTGAGTTTAGGGTTTAAAGGATATTGAACTTGAAAGTCTAGCCCAATTGGTTTGGGTTTAAAATAAAATAAAGGAAACCAAATAAAATAAAAGGGTTTTGGGCTTGGGTTCTTAAGCCCAAGGGTTTAGGGTTCTAGGGAAAATGGGCCAGAGGTCCTAGGTTAGAAAAACCCAAAAGGCTTTAGGGTTTAAACTAAACAGGCTCTAGGCCCTAAATTGAGGAGGCCCGAAAGCTTTAGTCTAAGGGTTTTGGGTTTACAGCCCGGCCTAAAGGCCAAGGGCTGCTGTGACAGGGAACCGGCCCAAAGGCCTCACACACGGGCTGGGCTTTAAGCCCTTTTTGAGTTTTCAGAAGTAAAACTAAAAACAGAACGGGTTGGGCTTTTGGGTACACACGGGCCTAAAGCCCGAAGGCTTGGAAATGGCCTGTGTCACGCTTGGAAGAGAAAGCCGGAGCTGTTACAGCTCTGGCCGACGATTTTTAAGCAAACTAAGGTCCAAGCTAAATACCAAAATGAAGAGGGAAGAGAGTTGAGTATTTTGGTACCCTTGTTTCGCCGTGGAACGACCATGAGCGAACGAAAAAGTCCTCGAAGGTCACGAGTCCGCCGGAAAGTTGGGTATGCTTTCCCCTGTGTTGTTTCCGTCGCCAAACCTTGAAGGGTCACACCACAACCATCACCATCCACAATGCTAAAAAAAGAAGGATTTAGGTCTCACCTAACCGGAAAATAAGAGAAAGTCGCCGGAGCTTCCTTCCCGTGCTGACGAGTTTGCAGAAACGAGAGGACGAGAGAGAATGAGAGGGAGAGCTAAACACAGAGGTGATGCCGTTGTTAATTAGTTATGGGTGTGTGGGTGTCCTGGTCCGCGATCAGAAAAAGGGAGTGACAGAGGGAGAGAGAGCGCAGAGAGAGAGCTGAGAAAGAGAGAACCATGAAGGAGGGACCTCGGGAGAGGGAGAGTAACAGAGTGAGTTTGAGAGAGAGAACAGGAAAGAGACTCGGGGGGAACAGAAATCACAGGTGGGCCCTTTGGGCACACCAATTAAGGCCTAAAAACAATTTTTTAAAAAGAAAAGGTAACCCAAACTTAGTGAAAAATACAGAAATACTCTTTTTGTCCCGTAAAACTCGGGACGGGTTGTTTCATAAAATGTCGGGCAAGTCGAGATTAATGAAAAACTTTCATTGATTTTCTAACCTTAAAAGTGAATTCCTGATATATGTGATGCAAGCAGGGCAAGTATTTGTGCGAATTCTGAGTAGTATTTGTCAAATATTTTGATGAATGTCTTATATTGATTGTTGTATTGTTCAAATGTTTCTACTTGCAATATATCTTCAAAATTCAAAGCAAAAAACAATCGTAGGAATCTGAAACAAGTTTGAAATATGGAGTTGTCTTCATTATCAAACTGGGAAAGCGAAAACAAAAGAGGCGTTTGACGAACTGACTCTGATCTGACTTAGATATGTGATGATGACAATGCATCACCACCTAGATTGTGCCTCGCCATAGAACCGAGCTGGATGTAGGTCAAAAACATAACCAGCTTGGTCCAAATCTTGAACATTTTCCCTCATAGGTTTTAATAACCAATATCAATATAACAGAAATGCCACATGGTATTATCTAGAAGATGAGTTAGTTAATATAGGTAGAAGGGTACTGTTGTAATTAGAACTTGTGGATATATAAGAGGTGATAGGGCTTTCATTTCTGTAAGAAATACATTGTAATATTTTCTGAAAGCATTAATACAATCTCTCTCTCTTTCTCCTTCCCTTCTTCTTCGACTCTATCATCCATTGATCGTCATAGTCTTTCAATGTAGTTAACAGGTTTGTCCCATACTAGATTAACCCATGTTCTAATCAATGAAACATAATTATATAAGATCCTGCCAAAATTAGATCAACTTCATCTTTAACCCTGCCTTGCAAATTGAGCTTCAGAACACGAGTCGGATTGCAAATGATGGCAAAATGTTTGAAAGTAGAGAAAATTTCGGAGATTTTCTATTGAGAAATCCATCATTTCTTAGTCCTGCGGTGGAGGTTTTTTATCTTAACATGAACAGCCCTACAATTTATTCAACTCTCATTGTCTCACTATCTCCAAATGGTAAAGGCCAAGAAACTCAGGTGTCTGGCTGAATGTTACCTAAACAAGTAGATGATGAATAATCAAGAGACAAAGAGAGGCCCGTAAGAGGATCTTCGTCCATTGGGTCGGATATCTGATCTCTATCACTGACTGCCGGACCTTGTGGCTTCCAATGATGAATAGATAAAGAGAGGCGCGTAAGATCTTCGTCCATTGGGTCGGATATCTGACCTCCTCTGTCACTGACTGCTGAACCCTGTGGCTTCCAATGATCAAGAGACCGAGAAAGGCGCATAAGAAGATCTTCATCCATTGGGTCAGATATATGATCTCCTCTCTCACTGACTGCCGGACCCTGTGGCTGGAAGAGTATTGGGAGATTCTCAGGACAAGTTTGAAGCTGAATATGACGGCCTGCAGGAAAAATACCAGGAGGCAAGGGAAAACGTGAATGCGCAAGGCTGAGAGGATCATGATCATGCACTGTTATAGTACTACCCATGTAATTACTGAGATCATAATCATTAGATGGCTCATAATTATCAGCTGACACCTCATAGAACCGAGCTGGATGTTGGTAAAAAAACATAACTAGCTTGGTCCAAATCATGCGTATTTTCCTTATAGGTTTGTTCCACACCAGATTAACCATTGTTCTCATCGATGGCGAATGATGGCAAAATGTTTGAAAGTGGAGAAAATTTTGGAGATTTTCTATTTAAAAAATCCATCATTTCTTAGTCTTGCGGATGAGATTTTTTATCTTAACATGAACAGCCCTACAATCTATTCAACTCTCGTAGTCGCACTATCTCCAAATGGTAAGGGCTAAGAGACTCAGATGTCCGGCTAAATGTTACCTGAACAAGTAGATGATGAATAATCAAGAGAACATAGGATCTTGGTCGACTGGGTCAGATGTCTCATCTACTTCACTGGCTGGCTTTTAGATCAGCCAAATAACGAAACAAGTAGTCTATCTGATTTCCTCTATCACTGACTGCCGGACCTTGTGGCTTCCAATGATGACTAGATAAAGGAAGAAGCATAAGATCTTCGTCCGTTGGGTCGGATATCTGATCTCCTCTGTCACTGATTGCTGGACCCTGTGGCTTCCAATGATCAAGGGAGGTAGATTGTCTGCCCTCTTAAAACCATCCCCTTCCCATCCCTATTGTGTTGTGCGGTCACGGTTAAGCCATTTCAACATTTCATATTAATTTTGTTTTATAAAGATAATAAGACAAAAATATAAAATGTTGACGTGGCTTAACCGTGACCGCACAAAGAGGAGGGGATAGGAAGGAGATGGTTTTGGAAGAGCAGACAATCTGCCTCCATGATCAAGAGACCACGAAAAGTGATGAGTGAATTTTATATTATATATTTAACCCTATTCTTAGTATATTTTGGTTATTATTTTTGTTAGAATTTTGATACTTTGTTTTATATTTTCAACATAGGACATTCGACTTCCTCTGATGCAAAACATGATCAAACGGATGAATTTTGGAGTGATTCAAATTGAAGGACATTCATGTGTCTCTTGACTTGTTCGTATCAAAATTTGGGATTTTTCTATTGAGCAGTTATTTTCTGGCGATTTATTAAAGAAGAAGTGCGCATTGCTGAAAAGTGACGTTTTTGGGCTTTGATGCACTTTTTGGAGCCCAAGATGACCTCGGATGGGTTCGTGGCCTTCTGGAGAAGTGTTCAGAATAGTCCAAGCTTAAAATCCAGATATTTTGAGCCAGTTTTGGAGCTGTTATGGGTCCAAAATGTGGCTGTGTAGATTTTTGGACGAATTTACCAAGTCAATTTAGGATTGTGTTTCATATTTTATTTTAATTTATTTGGTTTCCCAGTCTTATTCTAAGACCTTTTAGGTTCTTATTTTGTAGGAGTATAAATAAGGCTTTTTAGCCATTAGGGTGAGGGGGAGAACGCACGCATTATTTTGAAGAACTTCAAACTTTTTCCTACAAGGCGTTTTCAATCCTTTTTCTAGTTAAGATATTTTCTTTAGTTTTTGTTTTATGATTGTTCGTAACTAATTTCCATTTGCTAGGGGGAAGCCTTGAGCCTTAGCATGAATATGTGATTTTATTAATTTGCTTATGAATGGATGCATGCTTGCTTTGAATTATTAATCATCGCGATTAAACTATCTAATTGTCTTAGTGATTCGCGACCATTAGGGTTTTTAGACAAGGAATTTGATGCAATTTATGTTGGAACATCACCCTGAAATTGAGGAGAGCTTCTTGTGATTAGTAATTGTAAGTTCACTTAAGGCGAACATCACACTCTTAAGGGTTGTATGGTTTTTCAAAGGGTTTTCACAAAGCTTAATGAGTCTTGCATGTTTATATTTGATCTGAACATCACGGACAGGATGCATGTTAGATATACGTTTTCGCTTGAACATCACGAGGAAAATATGCATTAGAAAAACCTAACCTTCAAAGCATGTATGTGGAAATTCATAAGTAATTGGTAAAATTGCATAGGATTGTTATAGTGACGGCGGAAACCTAGGCTTTTACAAATTGATTTTCTTTAAATTGTTCTCTAGTTAATTTCTTTAATTGTTTTATTTTAAACTTCGTTTTTATTATATTAAATTCTAAAATCAACATTTCCCAAACTTTGTTTAAATAATTAATTAAGAGTTGGTTTCAAACACAAGCTATTCATTCAATGCCGGTGGAAAACAACCTAGCTTGAGCTGCTATACTGCAACAACTTTGTACTCTTGCAAGTATTTTTAAGTATTTTTATCCCTACTTTTTAGGTGGTAAAATTTATATAAAAAAAGCTAAGATAATCTTCCTCCATTGCGTCGGCTAACTGATCTCCTCTGTCACTGACTGCTGGACCCTGAACTTCCTCCATTAAGTTGGCTATCTGATCTCCTCTGTCATTGACTGCTGGACCCTGCTGGACCCTGAACTTCCTCCATTGCGTCGGCTATCTGATCTCCTCTGTCATTGACTGCTGGACCCTGAACTTCCTCCATTGAGTTGGTTATCTGATCTCCTCTGTCATTGACTGCCGAACCCTGTGGGTGGAAGAGTACTGAGAGACTCTCAGAACGAGTTTGAGACTGAATATGATGGCTTGCAGGAAAAGTAATAGAAGACAAGGAAAAATGTGAATGCTGAAGGCTGAGATGACCATGATTACTGAGATCGTAATCATTAGATGGCTCATAATTATCAAATGGCTCCTCATAGAACCGAGCTGGATGTTGGTCAAAGACATAACTGGCTCTGTCCAAATCATGTGTATTTTCCTTCATAGGTTTGTTCCACACTAGATTAACCATTGTTCTCATCGATGGCCCATAATAATCAGATTTGCTTGAAAGTTGAAGTACTATAACTTCAACTTTATCCCCACTTTGCAATTTGAGCTTATCGTTCGATAGTTGTCCTTGCCAAAGTATGTGCCAAAGATTATAGTTTGAAGGCTTATCCCAATATCCGCTGCCTAAGTAAGCCTGCAACTTAGTACGCTTGGTATTATTTATAACAGTAATGTCAAATTCAAAATTACTTTCATATGCATATTTGTGCAAGAAGCACAGAGTCAACCCTTCAAAAGTACGACCATCATTCGGGGGAATACCAAAACTGACTATATTGCCATGGCCAACAAGCTCAAACCAATCGGGAACAAAATTCCCATAGAGTAAAATGCCACCAAATCCGCACGAAGTCCATCCCTACATATACAATGCAAGTGTCTTTTATATATATACATGTAAACGTGCGTTTGTGTGTGGATGTGCACAATAGGAAGGCAATGACATAGATAGGGGGACATACCTGTAGGATGTTCTTCTCAAAATCAGCCGTGAGATTGGTGCAGTTACTCATATCAATCAATGTCATGAACTTTAATGACTTATCCAAGCTTGGAACCTCAGTGAGTTTGGGTGAATCACTTACCTTCAACTCTGTCATATTTGACATTTCCGAAAAATTGGGCATTGTTTCCAATGCAGGGCAATTAGCGGCATACAGAAATTTCAAATTTGTTGGTAAATCAGGGATTGTACGAAGGTTAAAGCAGTCATTTAACCTCAATGTTTCAAGCCTTGTAAGACCACTGAGGCTGGGTAGGGTATGAAAATCATTCCCCTGAAGATCCAAAACTTGTAAAGAAATTAAACTCCCAAGATCCTGAGGAATTGCATCATGAGCTAATTTCACACCGTTTAGGGATAAAAGAGAGAGATTCTTCAATCTAACTGTGGAAGATGGTATTTGTCTTATGGCTGTATGCTCTGCTTCAAGTATTCTCAATGATATCATCTCCCCTAAATCCTCATGCACTTCCCTGAATTCTAAACAGTCATTAAGAAGAAGAGTCTCAACATTTTTCAACTTATAGAATTCCCCTGGAAGAGAACTAAGCTTTTCGCATTCTTTAAGGTTCACCAAAGAAAGTCTTTTAAGTTGACCAATGGAGGGGTGAATCTCAAACAAACTCCCACAATTTTCGAGTATCAACTCTTCAAGATTTGGGACTTGTGAAAAGTCCGGGGATTTAATTAGAGATAGGGAATGACTAAGATTCATGACTTTCACCCTCTCTAGCAACTGTTACAGAAAACCAAAGGAAAATTGAAATTAATATCTAAAAGGAAGATGTCATAAAAAAAAAAAAGAAGGAAATAACAAATAGAAACAGAACATCATCATGTGTAATTGATCGTACCTTATAACCCTCCCAAACTTGTACCAGTTTGCTATACTGCATATCTAAAACAACTAGTCTTGGTTGATCAAAAAAGTCATCTGGTATGGACTTTAAAGGGCATCCTTCCCAACACAACCATATTAACTCTTTGGGAAGATGTTTGCATTCTCCATTAAGCTGAACGTATTTGAGATGAAGGAATCTCAATTTCTTCATATTGGTAAATGCTTCTGTACTGAAACTACACAATTTAGAGCTTCGAGGCCAAGGATCAGGGAAATTTAGAGCAAGTCCTTCAACTTCTTCAGTTCCCTGTTAACAAAATGTGTAAGAAACGGATTATTTGCATATATTTACATGTATTATTATTCATTAGGCAAAAT
This sequence comes from Cotoneaster glaucophyllus, assembly GCA_036320875.1. Classification (NCBI taxonomy): domain Eukaryota; kingdom Viridiplantae; phylum Streptophyta; class Magnoliopsida; order Rosales; family Rosaceae; genus Cotoneaster; species Cotoneaster glaucophyllus. The sequence goes on from CM070063.1 coordinate 1,542,674, forward strand.
TATCCACGGTGAATATATTTACACATAAATGTTGTTTAGTGTATAATAGACATACGTAGGTTACATATATGCTTTCAAGTAGGACGCGTTAATGCAAAATTTTATTGGGAATATACTTACAGATTTATTTCTCAAGACATTGGTGACCTCTCGACGGTTCCACAACCTACTCCATTTTCCAGGGTGACCAAGAGATTTTTCAGAAATGATTACTCTGGCCATTTCTCGAAGCAAATCATGCATATTCAACTTGTTGCCTTCAACAGTTACAAGACATCGTTCACGGAGGACAGTGATTCCTATTGATGCAAAAAATCCACATCCATCTAATACTTTTGTGACATGGTCCTCGTCCCTTCCAATAAAGAAACAAGATATGTCAAGAAATATAGCCTTCTCTGAAGAATCTAGCCCTTCAAAGCTTATTCTGAGTCGATTTACAATTTTTCCATCTGGATAACTTCCCAATTTCTCCAATTGACTTTCCCACTCTACCAACGATCGTTTAATCAAAAGAGATCCTAAAACTTCAAGCGCTAGTGGTAAACCTCCACAGTAAGAAACAACCTTTTTTGAAACTTCAAGATATCCTTGATCAGGACAACTATTTTTAAAGGCATGCCAACTAAATAGCTCAAGAGCTTCTTCTTCATTCATTTTCTTAGCCTCAAATTTTTCGTTCACATTTAGTAGTAGACGTTCATCTCGTGTTGTTATGATAATTCTACTTCTAGGACCAAACCAATCATGACTTCCAACTATTGCATACAGTTGTTCCTCTTTATCTATGTTGTCCACGACGACAAGTATCTTTCTATGTCGAAATTGTTGGCTTATCAGCTCGATACCTTCGTCTGCACACCTTATTTTATGCTTCTTTTTCAAGATGTCAGAAATGAGTTTTTTTTGCAAATCAACCAGACCATGTTTACTTGTAGCATCGCGAACGTCAGCAAGGAAACTTTTGAATTCAAACTGAGGATGAATTTGGTTATAAATAGCTTTGGCAGCTGTTGTTTTACCCAATCCACCCATCCCCCAAATTCCAACCATGAGAACAACAATTGATCCACAACTTAAAAGATAATTGATAATACCTTGAACGCGAGATTTGATTCCAACTATGTGCTTGGCCACATGTAATTCGTTAGTGCTGGTGAGCCATTCACAAATATTCTCGTCAATAATTTTTTTAATGAACTCTGCTTCGCCCCTGAAAATTGAATTCGTAAGCATTAGTGGGACTCAATGAAGGCTCGGTATGTGATTTTATGACGAACTTGAATAAAAGAATTCATTGATAAATAAAAGTTAGGCGAATGAATTAAACTCCAATTACGGTTTAGGTTACTTATGAAAGATTAAGGTGTATTCATTAAGCATGTGAATGAATGTTTAGATTATGTAAAATGTTAATTAAGCAGGTCAATTAATTAAGAGACTAAGTCATTCACTAAAATTTGCAGCTTCTGTGAAGGATCAACGTGACAGATTAAGGTGTATTAATTAAGCATGTTAATTAGAGTAATACAACTTAAATCTTGAAAAGCAGCTGAATGATTACCCATTGTTAGCGATTTTAAGATGGTGGCCAGACAAATTTGCAGCTTTTCTGAGAGCCTCTCTCCACAGCTTTAGCCTTTCTTGTTTAGCATCACGTTTCTTGTCATCTTTTTCTTCACGGATATCATTTTCGTGCTTCTGAAATGCTTCGGCTAAATCTCCGTCCTGCTTCCTGACATGCGAAGGATCAACGTGATAGAATATTGGCAAAACACGTCGCTGAAGTTCGGATCTGCACTCCATGATCTTCACCAGCTCGTCAAGACACCAACTCGAATCCGCATACATCTTTGAGAAGATAATGACAGAGATCCTCGAATCTTCGATTGCGCGAAACAGTTTCTCTTTTATTTCTTCCCCTCTTGGTAGATCGTCCTCATCAATAAAGACCTGATACCCTCTGGCTTTTAATGCCGCGTGGAGGTGGTTCGTGAAGCCATAGCGCGTGTCTTCACCCCTGAAGCTCAAGAATACGTCGTACTTCCAAAGTTTGGACTTGGAGGAGGACGAAGAGGAGGCTTCGTGGGCTGTCATGGCGGTATCCACCGTTATGGCATAGCAGTGGTTCAGATCACAGACTTAAAAGATGGCAACAGCTGCGTTTGCGTTGCCGAAGGATGATACTTAAACATCAGTCAAGATCTTGAGTCAACAAAACCAAAAGTTTATAATATAATAATGTCAGCATGCGGCCCTGAAACGCGACATACTGCCGAGCGGGAAGAAAGTAACATGAGAGGACAGACTTGAGAGGGAAAGAGAGAGGAAAAGAGAAAAGAAAAAAACATGATAGGACAGATTACAGAGATTTTTAAGTATGAATAGAATATAATACAGAACCCTTATGTTAAAAATAGGGATTAGGTGTGGGACCTACTCCGTATCAAATTTCAACGATTCGAATTGTTTGTTTTGTAAGTCTCGATTCATAGATCATCTTTATAAAAATTCAATTCAATCTGAAATCATTTGCCTATTTAATTATCAAGATCAAATTTCATTGTTTCTTATATAACAAAGTATTCGTTAATTTATTTGAACCCAATTAGATGCCTTAAACATTTCCGATTTGCCTAATATTTTGCAAGGATGATCTATGAGGTGCAACTTGAAAAATAAACGGTTCGGATCGTTAAAGTTCGATGTGGTGTGGACCCCACACCTAATCCCCATTTTTATAAAAAAATGAAGATCCTTTTGCATAAGGGTTCTGGAATATAATATATCATATGTTACTATATTAATAATAAAATATATATTTTAAAAAGTTAATAATTTAAAAATTACAATTTTTCATTACGTATATAAAAATATAAAAATACATTGTGTAGCTGTATTTCCGCCGCAATAAAAAAACTTATCGGACAAACTATTAAATTATGCCACGACCCAGAAGACTATTAAAATGATGCTTTTTCAAATATGACGGTGAAAAGCCGTCCGACGCGCAATAGAACGGTGAAAAGTCATCCATACATCACAGGACGTTGGAAAACAAACAACGTTATGAGAGAGGAAGAAACAAAACTCTGCAATTGAAAAAAAATAATATTATCTCAAGGGATCGTGGAAAAACCACTTTTAAACATATTCCGGTAGAAAAAACCATCACGGAACTAGCTAATAGAGGAGAGAGAAAGAGACCTGCACTCAAATCGTAAGTTCGTCCGAGAAATTTTCCAATTCAGAATCCGGATCGTGGGTTTTTCTCCCTTCGGGTATTCAAATTTTGGGCTTGGTCGAGAATTTTCAAGGGATTTTTGTAACTTGGAAGCCATCTTTTTCAATTTCATAGCCAGAGGCCGGAATGAAATGTAGGGGGCAGAAGTTGGAGGGAAAAGTACTTTGGTGTTCTTGGGTAAAATTATTTTTAATGGTATTTTTCTTATTAAGGCGTGCATAGCATTGATGTTGTCAATGACGGACATGTGATAAAATTTTCATTTTTCAAAGCAGCTCGTTAAACGTTAACTTATATGTTTTTTTTTTTTTTTTTTTGAATGTACGTTAACTTATATGTTAGCCACCATCAGCTAGTATTAATAAACATTACTATACCAACAAGCCTGTAAAGTCTATGGGCTATATTATAATAAAAGATGTTATATTCACACACTTCATTTTACTTTTCACATACTTTTTTAATTTTCAGCTGTCGGATCGGATGAACTGAAGAAGATTAACGAACAAAAATTATCAAAGAGTATATGAAAAGTAAAATAAGGTGTATGAATAGCACATTTTTATAAATAATAAAAGATGTTATATCCACACACTTCATTTTACTTTTCACATACTTTTTTAATTTTCAGCTGTCGGATCGAATGAACTGAAGAAGATTAACGAACCACTTCTTTTTATAAATAAGGTGTATGAATAGCACATTTTTATAAATAAAACTGGTCTCTATGAAAAAACACTTTGTAAAACGGAAAAGCTCTTTACAAACCACTTCTTTTTGTCACTTTTCTTTTCTAAAAGCCATTTTTATATATAAGCACTTTACTAGGAGCACGTAAAAAATTTTAGTAAAATTCTTTCCTTTAAAAGTACTTATCATTTTTTTTCTACCGACATCATCATAATGCTTTGAGAATATTGTTTGAAAGCACTTTTAATAACTCTAAAAACTTTTATGAATTACCAAACTAAGAAAAGTTGACAAATTAATAATTTTAGCTCATTTTTAAATTTTATTTTTTATTCAAATTCAACTATAATTCATTACTTTATACAAATTCAACTTTATATTCAGAGCTTCATCATGTTGACATATTTAAGATGTGTTAAGTTAATTGTTTTCTTTCTATCAATTAATTAGTTCGAATCCAAATGATATAAAAATAATAATAGCATGAAATCCTAATTGTCGAACTAAGAAGGCACATAGCACACCACTCCATTACAAAATTGGAAAAAAAATGTGAGAAATATAGAGTGTGCATGCATGCCAAGTAATATCCACATGAACTAAAAGATGAGAAACCCTTAATAAGATGACTGTTGAAAACGAAAATTGGTTGCCTTCTGATTATTCATCTCTAAATATTGATAGTACGTGGGTAGTTATATTGATGGTAAGTGAGTAGTTACTACTAGATCTCACATTAAACTGAGATCTGATCGTGAGAATCCTTGAGAGAAAACTGCTAACTCATTTGTGTTTTTTTCTCCGTCGCCATTGAGGTTGAACTCGTAACCTTTTTCTTCTTCTTCTTTTTTTCCTTCGCTTTTTGTTTTCTGTTCTATTTTTATTATTTATTTATTTATAATTGAATTTTCACTGCAGAATCAGCATGTTTCTACTTCTTATTTACATTTTTTTTTGTTTATTTTTTATTTTTTAATACATTTTTATGTTTAGTTATTTTTTTTTTACCAATTTGTCCTATTTTTTGATTTTTTTTAAATTCAGATTGTGAAGGAAATTAAGGATCATTTTTTGTATTTTCGAATGCTTCAACAGCTCAACTTAAAAAAGATGATGTGCTAGAAGCCTAGAAATAACATTGGACAAGCAACAGTATCGGGAGACCAAATACTTGCATTTAAGGGCCGAATTAATGTGGGCTGGGATAAGTGATCCATTGGGCTTTCTGGTGAAAGTAAATAGAAGTGGGAAAGAATAAAGAGAGGAGTACCGCCTCGCCTCAAATATCGCCTTTGTGCTCGGATTTATGATGCAAAATCTTAAATCTTGGAACTCGTCTAAATTTGGAGTATGTGAGATTAGGTGTATTCTGAGATGGTGTTTTTTCCTTCTTTGAAAACTGTCCCCGAAAGGCGTCATCACCTTGCTCAGTCTACTTCTTGTTATTTCGAGGCTGCCCTTCGGTCGAGTGTTTGTCACTAACTTCATGTTCTTTTAAATTATGCACTAACTTCCACTCTCACATCTTTACAAATTAAGCACTACAAGGCTTATCATGGCCTTTCAATTGAAATGGAACTAGATATGTTCTGTGCATTTGATATGTCTGAGGGCTGTCATGACATGTCATAGCAACGCTAGGACACCCTATGCATGTCGACATGTCAATGGCATATCACGACAATGTGCATAGAGAGTCATAACCTCGTTGCTTGTTGGTAAAAATCATTGCAAAATCTAATGAGTACAAATTAGTGGCCTTTACTACTTATACTCAAGAGTCGGATGACGTTATGAGACTTATTACTCCACCCTAAGCGGTAGTATACACCATCAGTTGTGATTCTTGGAAAGAGGTCGACACCGTTTGTTTAGAAGCCAAAACTACTTTGGTTTGGCCTGACAGGTTCCAGATGTGCTTCAAGGGAATGTGTTTTTGGCTGGGAATTGAGCAAGATAAGGAAATATCTGGTTATGACACTTTTGATGACCCAGAAGGCAGAAGAGTGATCATTTCTTTTGATACAAGTCGCGAGGTATTTCATGGTATACCCGAACGATCTGAGCTCCAACGATTACCCCTGGGGCGTGACCTTGATTTGAAGCTTATTGTGTGGAATGAATCAGTTTCTTAAGGTTCACAATGATCTTGATTTGAAGCTTATTGTGTGGAATGAATCAGTTTCTTATGGTACACAATGATGGACTCGTAGTTTGCTTTAATCTTTGTACTAAAAAGCTTACGAATATTCCCATTGAAACACGAGGTGAGTTTGTTGGTTACGTGAATAGCATAGTTGCGGTCATGGGACGCAACCACAAGCCTGAGAGCATAGAGAATAACTGCTCAGACAAAGATGAAGATGTTGGAGAAATATCAACAATCTGTGATAAATTAAATATACTAACAAACTCTAAATGCGAACAGAAATTAAACACAGTAAGAACTAGAATAAAAATTAAACACAGACAACTTGAAGATCGAGGCTTGTGTACCACAATGTCCTTGAAACAGAAATTCGCCCCTACTCAGTGCTTGTAGTTCTACGGACGTCTGCCTCACCAGGATTCAACGATCTAAGTTTAGAATTCCAGCACCGGAAAACTAGACTTCTGGCGAATTTGTTTGTGGTACTCTCAGTATGCTTGGTATTTAAGGTTTGATGATTTTCTGTGTTCTAAATGATATGCAGATGCATATATTTATAATAGATGAATGCATGTTCGCAACAGGTATGAGGAATGGATGCATCTGTTGGGGACACTTCTTCAGAGAGGTGTTTTTGGTTTCTGTGTACTTGCACTCTACAGACTTCATCTGAAAAGATGAGTCTGTTGGAATAAATAATTTAAATATTTAAATAATTAATTAAATCCGAAAAATAATTAATTAAAGTATTTAATTAAATCCCAAGGCCCATCTTTTGATAATTAAATAAGAAGAGAATGTTTTGTTTTGGAATGAATGTCTCTATTCATCTCTCAAGGAGGGATTTATAAGATATTACAATCCTATCACTAAGGAAAGAAATAATTTACATAAAAACATAATAAACCAAGAATCCCAAGATTACAGGAATATATACACAAAAGTCAACATTCCCCCTCAAGTTGGTGCATATATATCACACATGCCCAACTTGTGTAAGAAGTTTGAAAATTTATGACTTGAAACAGCCTTTGTGAGGATATCTGCCAACTGATCGTCTGTTCTTATTGCCGGTACCTCAATTATCTTCCCTTCCAATTTTTCTTTGATGAAGAATCGGTCAACTTCAACATGCTTTGTTCTATCATGTTGTACCGGGTTGTGTGCAATGTCACGGGCAGCTTTATTATCACAAAACAATTTCATGGGTTGATCATGTTCTATACCCATATCCCTTAGCAAAAACTGAAGCCACAAAATTTCACAAATCCCCAAGGCCATACCTCTATATTCAGCTTCTGCACTAGAACGAGCAACCACGTTTTGTTTCTTACTCCTCCATGTAACCAAGTTACCCCCAACGAATGTAAAGTAACCTGATGTTGAGCGTCTGTCATCCATTGAACCTGCCCAATCTGCATCAGTATAACCGTCAATGCTAAGATGGTTATTCCTTTTAAACCATATTCCTTTTCCTGGACTTCCTTTCAAATACCGCAAGATTCTCATCACTGCATTCATATGTTGTTCTCCAGGATTATGCATGTATTGACTCACTACACTTAAGGCATAGGCGAGGTCCGGTCTTGTGTGTGCCAAGTACATTAAACGCCCTACTAACCTTTGGTATCTTCCTTTGTCTACTGAGACTTGGTTATGATCAACGCTAAGCTTCAATCCTTCCTCTAATGGTGTAGCTACTGGCTGACAAGCTGCCATGCCAGTTTCGTGCAACAAATCAATAATATACTTCCTCTGAGACAAGAAAATTCCAGAACTATTCTTGACACTTCAATCCCTAGAAAATATTTCAAGGATCCAAGGTCCTTCATCTCAAATTCTGTAGACAAGTATCTTTGCAAGGCTGCACGTTCTTCTGGATCATTCCCTGTTACCACCATATCATCTACATACACAATAAGTGCAGTAAGTTTCCCATTTCGCCTTTTCAGAAATAGAGTATGATCGGAGTTACTTTGTTTGTAACCAAATGCTATCATAGATTTTGTAAATCTTCCAAACCATGCTCGAGGAGACTGCTTCAAACCATACAAGGATTTCTTCAACCTGCACACCTTTCTCTTGTATTTATCTGGAGCATTACATCCTGGTGGAAGATCCATATAAATCTCTTCTGTCAAATCTCCATGCAAGAAGGCATTTTTAACATCGAACTGCTGTAAAGGCCAATTAAGATTCGCAGCCAAGGACAACAAAACACGGACTGTGTTGATCTTGGCCACGGGAGCAAATGTATCTGTATAATCGATTCCATATTTTTGAGTGTACCCTTTTGCTACCAGTCTTGCCTTGAAGCGATCCACCGTCCCATCAGCTTTGTATTTCACAGTATAGACCCATCTGCATCCCACAGGTTTCTTGCCACTTGGCAAGTCTGTGATCTCCCAGGTAGCATTCTTCTTCAAAGACTTCAATTCTTCATTCATTGCTGCTTGCCAACGTGGATCAGCTAAAGCCTCCTGCACACTGTTAGGAATAGATATAGTAGATAATTGATATACAAATGACTTATTTGATTCTGACAGGTGGCTGGTAGACACATAATTACTTAATGGGTATAACACATTAGATTCTGGGTTGGGTCTATTAACTGGGTACCTAGTTTTGCATTTAGGGTCTGCTTCATAAGTAAGTTTAGGAATACCTCTATTGACACGGTTAGGGAGACGACATGGTGGTGGGGGTGCATCCGGGATCGAAGACGATTGATTATGGATATTCGGGCTCAAAGATGGTGAGACCGACTGTGAAGTAGCCGGTAGCACCGAGTTGTCCAATGGTGAGGAAGCTGGCAATGAGTTGTCCAATGGTGGTGTAGGTAGGGAATTTTCCAGCTGTGGCAATCCGTCTTGTTCGAAGTTTTCAACATTGTTTTCATGTGAATGATCACCACTTGACTCCAAGACATCACCACTTGTCTCCAAGTTATTCACATCATTATTTTCTTGTGAATCATCACTTGTCTCCAAGACATCACCACTTAAATCCAAATGACTCACAATATCTATATCAGGAACAGTATAATCAAGAGTTTGAACTTCTACCTGATTCTCCCCCTGAAGTCCAGACTCGGAATGGGCAAAGTACATATCGTTTTCATGAAATGCAACATCCACAGTGACAAACAACTTCTTAGTCGGATGGTGATAGCAGCGATATCCTTTCTGATTTGAGGCATAACCCACAAACACACACCGTAAGGCTCGAGGTTCAAGCTTACTCCTCTGGTGTTTATGGAGATGAACGAAGGCCACACAGCCAAACACATGAGGTGGAAGATTTGGTACTGCATGAGCATCAACATGAGAAGAGAGAGCTTGAAGTGGTGTCTGAAGATCAACGGACCGGGATGGAACACGATTAATGAGATACGCAGTTGAGGTGAGAGCTTCTCCCCAATAAGACAACGGGAGATGTGCCTCGAGTAAGGAAGCACAAACAACCTCCAGAAGGTGACGATTCTTGCGTTCTGCAACTCCATTTTGTTGTGGAGTATACGGACATGTAGTTTGATGAACGATACCATGATGATCCAAAAAAGTACGAAGTTCAGAGTTCACATACTCGCCACCATTATCACTTCTGAGAACCTGTATTCGTGACTTATATTGCACTTGCACCATTTTGTGAAATTGTTGGAACAAGGAAGTAACTTCACTTTTGGACTTCATCAAACAAACCCAAGTCATACGTGTGCAATCATCAATAAAAGTAACAGTTTTAGATGGTCCCCAAACATGAGAATGGATTATCATAAATGGAACATAACTTTTTGTAAAACTGGACGGAAACGAAGTATGATGACTTTTAGCCAATTCACAAACACCACAGTTAAAGCTAGAAACATCATGCTTAAGAAAGAGGCTAGGAAACAACCTCCGTAAATAACCGAAAGAAGCATGTCCAAGTCTACGATGCCACAACCAAACCTCTGAAGCTTTGTTCTTCTCCCCCTGAGGTCCTCCCATAGTAAGAGCTTGAGTCAACATCTGGGTACTGCTCGGTGTTAACTCCAAGTAGTAAAGCTTCCCATTTCTAATACCATAACCAATCGTCTTACGAGTCCGAATATCCTTAAAGACACAAAAGGAAGGCCAAAAAATCACAAGACAATGTAGGGTGACGGTTATTTGAGCGACAGATAATAAATTATAATTAAGAGAAGGAACAACAAGCACAGTATCAAGACTAAAGGTATCTAAAAGGGAGACCGTTCCTTCCCCAATAATAGGGGCAGGATCACCATTGGTAACACTCACGACAGTTTTGGTGGATGGTTTTGGGGTTTGTACCTGTCTAGAATCACAAGTCATATGTTCAGTAGCACCAGAATCAATTATCCACATATTATTCGTAACAGAGGCAGAAACCTTTAAAGCCTTACCATTCATACCTGCATTAGTAGAGGCAGACACTTATCGAACTATATTTTCAAGATCTACATTCGCATCAGCAAATGTTGTACGCGTAGTCTTATTCTCATGTTCGATTCGGTCGGATCGATTTGGACCGGTACGACTCCAGACTGCCATTTCCAAGCAGCTTCAATTAACAGGGCCAACAAGAAGGAAGCCCAAATGCACCAACTTCAATTAACACGGGCCAACAAGAAGGAAGTCCAACAGCCCACAAATAACCAATTAATGGTAAAAAACCAAATCAATGATTTTGTACCCGTGTGGGCCAAAAAACCCTAAAAAACAATTGTTTTCCCTTTTTCCTTTTTTTGTCCTTTTTTCCGTTTTTTCTTTCTTCCTTTTTCCTTTTTTTTATTTCCCTTTTCTTCTTCTGACGAACAATTGCAGACTTTACCAAAAACTTTAAAGCAAAGAACGAAACTGCAGAAGTTCAGTGAACGACAAAACGGAAAGAAAAAACAACAGTTGGCGAGTGCGGATCTGTAACAGAGCGTGGGTAGCTATCGGGTCTGGGACTTTGAAGAAGCAGCCGCGGTAGGTAGACGGCGTGCGTTGCAACGGCGGGTACGGTTCAGGTGCGGGGCGGGTCGGTGGTACAATGGCGAGAATGCAGATGCGACTGTTGCAGCAATAACCTGCAAGTTTGTGGTAGGTGGATGCAGAGATCGGTGTTGTAGACTCGGGTCCAGCAACGACGATGTCGCTCGCTGGTCGGACGGCGCGCTGCACGAATGGCTGCACGGCTGGTGGTTCTGGGTTCTCGGTCAGCAACGACGGTGTCGCTCGCTGGTCGGACGGTGCTGCACAACTAGCTGCGCGATTGATTTGTTTTTTTTCTTTCTTTTCTAACCTAGGCTCTTGATACCAAGAAGAGAATGTTTTGTTTTGGAATGAATGTCTCTATTCATCTCTCAAGGAGGGATTTATAAGATATTACAATCCTATCACTAAGAAAATAAATAATTTACATAAAAACATAATAAACCAAGAATACCAAGATTACAGGAATATATACACAAAAGTAGCACACATCAAAGCCCAACCCCAAAGGTGAGCCCAATTTCATTCTCCAAGTTCAACACTCTAATTACTTTCTAATAAGGACAAAGCCTTATAAAGTGTTGAAGTGTTTTGGGAATGACCAATGTGGGACAAATGAAATTTGCACTCAAACTTCAAAATTTCCAACAGAAGATGCGATGGTGGCGGTAGAAGGGAAGAGGGAAAACTGCTGGAGGCGATGCTCATATTCTGTTTGCGCCGTTCCACTAGCTGATGTTTCAAGGGCCTCCGGGCAGAGTTTGGTGGGCCGGAGATTAGCCTCACATCCCCATATTGGGATCCATCCATATTATGAGCCACGAGGACGCACTTAACAAGTTTAGATCTCCCTTATGGATGATTTTGTTGCTAAAGTTGTTCAGGTGGTTACTAGTATTGGGAAAAATATCTTTCATTTCATGTCATAAAATCAGATTACACTTGTATATATATACATATGAACCAAGTCTAACAAACTGTCCAAACTGACTATTACAATTACTTAGTCTTCTGATCATTCTCGAACCAAGTCACAAACTCTGGATTCAAGGTTGTAGTGCGATTTCCTGAGGAATCAAGAAGAAATTGAGGAGGTGCCGCCATGGATCCATCAATCAGACCAGTGAGATTATACCGGCAGAAGATCGGAGCAAAGAGAGCGCTCCAAGTCAGATAATTCGTAGGAGTGAGTTTGATCGGAACCAGAGAACCAATATTCTGAATCGTAATTGAAGTAATCGCAAATGAGGCAGAGGAATTAGGGCTTGGAAGATCCTGAGAATCGGCATCGGAGGACGCAGAAGCAGCAGTCACCATGGCGGAGGGCTGGAAATTAGGGTTCACAGACGTCGAGAGGTAGATCGGAGAAGAAGATCAGAGAAGCTGAAGCGTTTGGATCGAAGAAGCAGAGAAGTTGAAAGGTCGGTCGTTAGGTCGTTAGACAAAAAGACGGTGATACCATATTGGGAAAAATATCTTTCATTTCATGTCATAAAATTAGATTACACTTGTATATATATACATATGAACCAAGTCTAACAAACTGTCCAAACTGACTATTACAATTACTTAGTCTCTAAGTTTATATCTCTTGAGGAGATATTTACACTTTTATCCTTAATAACTAGGAATTACCATCACCAGTGTGTTTCCTTGTTGATGGATCGAAAGGTATATATTTTCCCGATCACTTGCTAATTGCTATTCATTTTCTTCATGTTTTCTTCTGTTTTGTTTCCTTTTCCTCTTTCTCATTTTGGTTTCTTGAGCTGGGATAGACTCACTAATTATCAAATTTTATTTTCTTAGTTATTTCAAAGTGCCGAATCTACATTTCGGTTTCTACAACAGCAAGTGTTCATATGTAATCTGTCTGCAATATTTGATGGATGCAGGTTCAATGAAACACAATTATATATGATCCTGCCAAAATTAGATCAACTTCAACTTTATCCCTGCCTTGCAAATTGAGCTTCAGAACACGAGTCGGATTGCAAATGATGGCAAAATGTTTGAAAGTGGAGCAAAATTTCGGAGATTTTCTATTGAAAAATCCATCATTTTTTACTCTTGCGGAGGAGATTTTTTATCTTAACATGAACAGCCCTACAATCTATTCAACTCTCAGTCTCACTATCTCCAAATGGTAAAGGCCAAGAGACTCAGGTGTCCGGCTGCATGTTACCTGAACAAGTAGATGATGACTAATCAAGAGAGAAAGAGAGGCGCGTAAGAGGATCTTCGTCCATTGGATCGGATATCTGATCTCCTATGTCACTGTGGGACCCTGTGGCTTCCAATGATCTAGAGACCAAAAATGGCTCGTAAGAGAATCTTCCTCCATTGGGTCGGCTATCTGATCTCCTCTGTCATTGACCGCCGAACCATGTGGCTGGAAGAGTACTGAGAGATTCTCAGAACGAGTTTGAGGCGGAATATGATGGCCTGCAGGAAAAGTATTAGAAGACAAGGAAAAATGTGAATGCGCAAGGCTGAGAGGACCATGATCATGCACTGTTATAGTACTACCGATGTACTTACTGAGATCATAATCATTAGATGGCTCAGAATTATCAGATGACTCCTCATAGATGTTGGTACAAAACATAACTAGCTTTGACCAAACCATGAGTATTTTCCTTCATAGGTTTGTCCCACACTAGATTAACCATTGTCTTTGATGACCCATAATAATCAAATTCTCCTGAAATTTGAACTTCAACTTTATCCCCACTTTGCAATTTGAGCTTATCGTTAGATAGTTGTCCTTGCCAGAGTATAGGCTCACTGCGAAAATGGCTGAGATAGTAAACCCGCAACTTAGTACGCTTGGTATTATTTATAACAGTAATGCCTAATCTAAATTCAAATACCGCACATTTGTGCAAATAGCACAGAGTCAGCCCTTCTAAAGTACGACCATCATTCGGGGGAATATCAAAACTGACTGTACTGTCATCGTTAACAAACTCAAACCAATCAGGAACAAAATTCCCATAGAGTAAAACGCCACCAAATCCACACGATGTCCATCCCTACATATACAATGCAAGTGTCATATACATATACATGTAAACGTGCGTTTGTGTGTGCATGTGCACGATAGGAAGGCAATGAGAGAGAGAGTGAGATACCTGTAGGATGTTCTTCACAAAATCAGCTGTGAGATTGGTGCAGTTACTCATATCAATCAATGTCATGAAGTTTAATGACTTATCCAAGCCTGGAACCTCAGTGAGTTTGGGCGAATCACTTACCTTCAACATTGTCATATTTGACATTTCCGAAAAATTGGGCATTGTTTCCAATGCAGGGCAATTAGCAGCATACAGAAATTTCAAATTTGTTGGTAAATCAGGGATTGTATGAAGGTTAAAGCAATCATTTAACCTCAATGTTTCAAGCTTTGTAAGATCACTTAGGCTGGGTAGGGTATGAAAATTATTCTCTCGAAGATCCAAAAGAGTGAGATTCTTCAATCTAACTGTGCAAGATGGTATTTGTCTTCTGGCTGTATGCCTTGCTTTAAGTATTCTCAATGATATCATCTCCCCTAAATCCTCAAGCACTTCTCCAAATTCTAAACAGTAATTAAGAAGAAGAGTCTCAACAGATTTCAACCTATAGAAATCCCTTGGAAGAGAACGAAGCTTGGAACATCTTTTAAGGTTCACGAAAGAAAGTCTTTTAAGATGACCAATGGAGGGGTGAATCTCGGACAAACTCCAACAATTTTTCAGTATCAACTCTTCAAGATTTGGGATTTGTGAAAAGTCCGGTGATTTAATTAGAGATGGGGAATCACTGAGATTCAGGATTTTCAACCTCTCTAACAACTATTACAGAAAACCAAAGGAAAATTGAAATTAATATCCAAAAGGAAGATGTCATAAAAAGAGAAGACAATCCAAAATCAAATAGAAACAAAACATCATCATGTGTAATTGATCGTACCTTACAACCCTCCCAAACTTGTACCAGTTTGCTACACTGCATTTCTAAAACAACTAGTCTTGGTTGATCAAAAAAGTCATCTGGTATGGACTTTAAAGGGCATCCTACCCAACACAACCATATTAACTCTTTGGAAAAATGTTTGTATTCTCCATTAAGCTCTACCCAGTATAGCCAGAGCAATCTCAATTTCTTCATATTGGAAAATGCTTCTGTACTGAAACTTCGAGGCAAAATATCAATTAAATTTAGAACAATTCCTTCAACTTCTTCAGTTCCCTGTTAGCAAAAGGTTATATTCATGTGTAAGAAACGGATTATTTGCATGTATTTACATGTATTATTATTCATTAGGCAAAATCACCTACGGTGATTATATTTACACATAAATGTTGTTTAGTGTATAATAGACATACGTGGGTTATATATATGTTTTCAAGCAGGATGCATTATGCGAAATTTTATTGGGAATGCACTTACAGATTTATTTCTCAAGACTTCGGCGGCCTCTTGACGATTCCACAACCTACTCCATTTTTCAGGGTGACCAAGAGATTTTTCAGAAATGATTACTCTGGCCATTTCTCGAAGCAAATCATGCATATTCAACTTGTTGCCTTCAACAGTTACAAGACATCGTTCACGGAGGACAGTGATTCCTATTGATGCAAAAAATCCACATCCATCTAATACTTTTGTGACATGGTCCTTGTCCTTTCCAATAAAGAAACAAGATATGTCAAGAAATATAGCCTTCTCTGAAGAATCTAGCCCTTCAAAGCTTATTCTGAGTCGATTTACAATGTTTCCATCTGGATAACTTCCCAATTTCTCCAATTGACTTTCCCACTCTACCAGCGATCGTTTAATCAAAAGAGATCCTAAAACTTCAAGCGCTAGTGGTAAACCTCCACAGTAAGAAACAACCTCTTCTGAAACTTCAAGATATCCTTGATTAGGACAACTATTTTTAAAGGCATGCCAACTAAATAGCTCGAGAGCTTCTTCTTCATTCATTTTCTTAGCCTCAAATTTTTCATTCACATTTAGTAGTAGACGTTCATCTCGTGTCGTTATGATAATTCTACTTCCACGACCAAACCAATCATGACTTCCAACTATTGCATCTAGTTGTTCCACTTTATCTATGTTGTCCACAATGACAAGTATCTTTCTATGTCGAAATTGTTTTTGTATCAGACCGATGCCATCGGCAACACAACGTATTTCATGCTCCTTTTTCAAGATGTCAGAAATAAGTTTTTTTTGCAAATCAACCAGATCATGTTTAATTGTAGCATCGCAAACGTCGGCAAGGAAACTTTTGAATTCAAACTGAGGATGAATTTGGTTATAAATGGCTTTGGCAGCTGTTGTTTTACCCAATCCACCCATCCCCCAAATTCCAACCATGAGAACATTTGATCCACCACTTGAAAGATAACTGATAATATCTTGAATGCGTGAATTGATTCCAACTATGTGCTTGGCCACATGTAATTCGTTAGTGCTGGTGAGCCATTCACAAATATTCTCGTCAATAATTTTTTTAATGAACTCTGCTTCGCCCCTGAAAATTGAATTCGTAAGCATTAGTGGAAATCAATGATACATAAACAATTTTCTTTCCTTCTTCCCTTCATATAATATATATTAACTAGCTACAAGCTAGTATGTGATTTTATGACAAACTTGAATAAAAGAATTCATTGATAAATAAAAGTTAGGCGTATGAATTAAACTCCAATTACGGTTTAGGTTACTTATGAGAGATTAAGGTGTATTCATTAAGCATGTGAATGAATGTTTAGATTATGTAAAATGTTATTTAAGCATGTCAATTAATTGAGAGATTAAGTCATTCACTAAAATTTGCAGCTTCTGTGAAGGATCAACGTGAGAGATTAAGGTGTATTCATTAAGCATGTTAATTAGAGTAATACAACTTAAATCTTGAAAAGCAGCTGAATGATTACCCATTGTTTAGATGGTGGCCAGAAAAATCTGCAGCTTTTGTGAGAGCCTCTCTCCACTGCTTTACACGGATGTCCTTTTCATGCTTCTGAAATGCTTCGGCTAAATCTCCGTCCTGCTTCCTGACATGCGAAGGATCAACGTGATAGAATATTGGTAAAACATGTCGCCCCAGTTTGTCTCTACACTCCCAAGATCTTCACCAGCTCATCAAGACACCAACTCGAATCCGCATACATCTTTGAGAAGATAATGACAGAGATCCTCGAGTCTTCGATTGCACGAAACAGTTTCTCTTTTATTTCTTCCCCTCTTGGTAGATCGTCCTCATCAATAAAGACCTGGTACCCTCTGGCTTTTAATGCCGCGTGGAGGTGGCTCGTGAAGCCATAGCGCGTGTCTTCACCCCTGAAGCTCAAGAATACATCGTACTTCCAGAGTTTGGAGTTGGAGGAGGACAAAGAGGAGGCTTCGTGGGCTGTCATGGCGGTATCCACCGTTATGGCTTAGCAGTGGTTCAGATCACAGACTGAAAAAATAGCAATAGTTGTGTTTGTGTTGGCGTGTTGAGCGACAGACTGCCGAACGGAAGGTGCAAGGAAAGAGAGAAGAAAGGAGGTAAGAATATTAAAATGCTGCTTTTTAAATAGGATGGTAAAAAGTCGTCGGACACGTAATAGGACGGGAAAAGTCATCCCCACGTTACATGACGGTGAAAAAAAAAAAATTATCTCCTTCTTCAACTTGCAACAAACAACACAAAAAAATCACTTTAAAATATTCCGGTAGAAAAACCCATCACAGAACTAGCAAATTTAGGAGAGAGAAAGAGACCTGCACTCAAATCTTTAGTTCGCCCGATAAATTTTCCAATTCAGAATCCAGATCGTGGGTTTTTCTCCTTTCAGGTATTCAAAATTTTATACATAACAAAGTCAGCTACATTTTTCTCATAAACAAACTCAAACAACTTAGAAATACAATAAGTCCAATTGAGATGAATGTCACCATATCCACAAGGATCTCCCATCAAATTTGTCAAGGTTAAAGATGACTTATATTGTGTGATTTCCTCTTCTAATTATATCAAAGTATTTTGTGATAAAATATTCACATACGAAGTGTTGTGCATGTAAGAAAATTCAAGTTGATAAAAAGTATTGATGTGGTTGATAATGGATCCTTGTAAAGCATGTGATAAAATTTTCATTTTTCATAGCTGTTTGTAAAATGTTAATAGATGAGACCTTAACTTATATGTTAGCCAACATTAGCTAGTAAACATTACTATACCAACAAGCCACCAAAGTTTATGTGCTATATTATAATTAAAACCGGTCTCTATGAAAAAACACTTTGTAAAAGGGATAAGCACTTTACACACAGCACACCACTCCATTACGAAATTGGAAAGAAAAAAATGTGAGAAATATAGAGTGTGCATGCATGCCAAGTAATATCCACATGAACTAAAAGATGAGAAACTCTTAATAAGAGGATTGTTGAAAACGAAAAATTGGTTGCCTTCCGATTATTCATCTCTAAATATTGATGGCATGTGGGTAGTTATATTGGTGGTATGTGGATAGTTTTATTGGTGGTACATGCGTAGTTACTGTTGGACTCACATTAAACTAAGATCTGATCATGGGAATCCTTGGGAGAAAACTGCTAACTCGTTTGTGCTTTTTCTCTGTCGTCTTTGAGGTTGAACACGTAACCTTTTTCTTTTTCTTTTTTCGTTTTTCACTTTTTCGTTTTCTTTTCTATTTTTATTATTTATTTATTTTTAATTGATTCTTCACTACAGAATCAGCCCATTTCTAGTTCTTATTTACATTTTTGTTTTTTTGTTTTTTTGTTTTTTAATACAATTTTATGTTTAATTATGTTTTTTTTTTACCAATTTGTCCTCACTTTTTGGTTTTTTTGAATTTAGATTGTGAAGGAAATTAAGAATCATTTTTTGTATTTTCGAATACTTCAACCGCTCAACATAAAAAATGATGTGCTAGAAAAGAAAGAATGATGATGTACAAGCAACAGCAACGGCAGAGCCAAATACTTACATTTAAGGGCCGAATTAATGTGGGCTGGGATAAGTGGCGTCCAGGACATTATTTTTCCTCACTATTTGATTCAGAAGGTCGGAGTCCCGGAACAACTGCATATTATAGGCCACTGCAATGGCATTGTTTTATTTTATAGTTAGAGTAGCTTTGTTCTATGCAATCCCGGAATTGAGGAATTCATTCGTGCTCCCGATGAGCCATGCCTTCCAATGTGGCCCAGATTACGTATGGACCCGCGGGAGGATTACAATTGGCAAGAACATATTGGTACTGGCTTTCATCCAATGTGGCCCGGATTAGGTTTGGACCCGCGGGAGGAGTTTCTCAATTGGTGTTCGATGCAGTGAAAGCCGAATCTCATCTTCGAAATAACTAGCAGCCTTGTTTTTGAGGTAACTATCAGTCTTGTTTTAAACCTCATTAGGCCTTGATCGCTTGAATACAGAAATCAAGAGTGTGTTGGGCATTACCACTTTCTTATTCATTCTACTCATAGACCAAGCTCGGGAGACCCAAAATTTGATTAAGTGCAAGACTACTGCAGTAAAAAAAAAACGAAATAGGATAAGTTGTACAAGCAAGAGCATCGGGAGACCCAACATTTGAATTTAAGGGCCGAATTAGTGTGGGCTGGGATAAGTTGTCCATTGGGCTTTCGGGTGAAGTAAATAGAAGGCCTTTCTTCTATCGGCGTCGTCTAGGGTTTTAGTTGTAACGAAGCCTATAAAAGCAGCACGTTAGCCCCTCTAATTCATCAACCTTCAATTCACAGAGGCTGGAGCCGTCGTACAAATATTACCATCTTCCCCTCCCATATGACCTTCTGGATTCAGGGCCTGCATATGGATAGGGTGATTACAAAAGGGATGAAGTGGCCTTCTGGATTCAGGATATGGTGATTACAAAAGGGATGAAGGTAATGTTTAATTCTAGATCGCCTCTCTCTCTCTCTCTAGATTTATGTTTTTTTTTTTCGTTCAAATCTCTCTGGATATACATATAGGTAACTAAATGAAATAAAAGGGCGAAAACCCTAGCCTCTATGTTTGAACCATGAGCTCTTGAGATGGATACCTTAGGTAACAATAGCGAATTTCCAATTGATCTTATGGATGGCGAACCGCACAGGGAAGTTCGATTGGTTTAATTTTTTTTGATTGTTGCTGCTTTTGTGTTCCAAGGGGCTAGTCTAGCAGTTTCTGGAGCAAGGTATTTAGGCATTGGATGATCAAGAGTGAGCATTGAGTATTTTATTCCTTTTCAAAGTCGAATCACGTATGAATTCTATATTCCATTTGTATAACGACAAAAAAAGAAGCTACAAACACACTTTTCAATTCAAACTTTAGTTTTTTTTAAAAAAATTATTACACAACATAAAGGAGAGTAAAGTCAAGTTTACATAGAATTTTTTATTTGTTTGGTAATACTGCACAGTAAATGCATCTTTTTATTTGCGTTTAATTTCTTTTGTTTGTTGTTGTTTTTGTGTTCCTCTATGAAGTACTACCAAATAAATAAATAAAAATTATGTAAACTTGACTTTACTTTCTTTAATTTTATATCTGTGTATTCTTTACTCTCTATTCCATTTGTATAACTGAAAAAATTGAAGAGAGTAAAGTCAAGTTTACATAAATTTTTTTATTTGTTTGGTAGTTACTTCACAAAGGAACACAAAAACAAAAACAAACAAAATAAATTAAACACAAATAAAAGGATCATTCCCTGTGCAGTATTACCAAACAAATAAAAAATTCTCTGTAAACTTGACTTTACTCATGTTGTGTAATAAGTTTTTATTTTTTAAAAAAACTAATTTTGAATTGAAAGATTGTGCTTGTAGTTTTTTTTATTTTTATTTTTTTTTCTTTTTCTGTTATACAAATAACATAGAGAATTCATACGCGATGCGACTTTGAAAATGAATAAAATACTTAATGCATAATGACCAAAAATAGTACCACTCTTGGTTATCCGGTGCCTGAATATCTTGCTCCGGAAATTGCTCCACCAACCCCTAAAATACAAAAAGAGTAATAACCAAAAGAAATTAAACTAATCGAACTTCCCCTGTGCGGTATTACCAAACAAATCAAAATTCTCAAACAAATGATTTACCCTTGGATCAATTGGAAATTCGCCATTGTTACCGAAGGTATCCATCTTAAGGGTTCAGGATTCAAACCAAAGTCACTCTCACATGCTGGGTTTTCCCTTTTTATTTCATTTAGACCTATATGTATATCTAGAGAGATTTGAACGAAGAAAAAAAATATATATCTAGAGAGATAGGCGATCTAGAGAGTTAAATATTACCGTCATCCATTTGGTAATAACCATGATCTTCACTAGCTCGTCAAGACACCAACTCGAATGCGCGTAACAGTTATCTCTAAATATTAGTTATCTCTAAATATTATTTTCTCTTCGATTGCCCGTAACAGTTCCTTTTTCATTTCTTTCCCTCTTTTGAGATCGTTGTCATCCATGAAAGTCTGGTATCCCGTCTTTTAATGCCGCGTGGAGGTGGTCTGTGAAGCCCTTGCGCATGTCTTCGCCTCTGAAGCTCAAGAAGACGTCGTAGTTCCAAAGTTTTGACTTGGAGGAGGATGAAGAGGAGGCTTCGTGGGCTGTCCTGGCGGTATCCACTGTTATGGCACTGCAGTGGTTCAGATCATGACTGAAACTGCCGAACAGATGATACTGAAATACCGAAACACAAGTCTTATGCCTTTGATTTCATCAATCTCCCAAAATTATTCATTTAAAAAACAATCCCAAAGTGTGTTGCAGGGTAGTTTAGAACAAGTCAAATAATATATCTGCGAAACAGACAATTCAAAAAAAACAAAAAAAACAAAAAAGGTGCAATTTTTTATGACAGTGGAGAAACAAGTTTTTACTTTTTACCTTGAGTTGTTGAGAGGTCTTCGTCTCCACTGATTTCACGATTCTACCAAAATTATTCGTTAAAAAAAAACCCCAAAGAGTGTTGCTGGGTAATTTAACAAGTCATGTAATATATTGGGAAATAAAAAATTCAAAAAAGTTAAAAGGGTGCAATTTGTATGACAGTGGAGAAAAGGTTTTTACTTTTTACCCTTAGTGGTTGGGAGGTGTTCGTCTCCATTGAATCTGAACCTTAGGTCGGTCTGACGAGTCAGGGCGGAAGGAGGTGGCGTTTGCGGTTTTGTTCTAGACTTGGAGCCTCTACGGTTTTGAATTCAGGAAAGAGAGAGAGAAACCAACTTAAAATTCCAAATCAAATCAAAGAGAAAAAAAGGGAATCATGATTTGGTGAGTTTCAGTCGAGAAGGGGTTTGGCGGATTCACGGCGTCGGGGTCGCATATCGGAGCGGGGAAAAGGTTGTGATTAGCGAAGGAGGGGATGGTTGGTGTCGT
The DNA here is from genome assembly GCA_036320875.1 of Cotoneaster glaucophyllus. Lineage (NCBI taxonomy): Eukaryota > Viridiplantae > Streptophyta > Magnoliopsida > Rosales > Rosaceae > Cotoneaster > Cotoneaster glaucophyllus. Next base: position 1,565,141 of record CM070063.1, read on the forward strand.
GACCGTCGCTCAATGGGGAGAAATTTTTAATTGTGCTCCTAACACAAGGGTATACGATGTGTTATTATACATGGTGATTTTTTTTTTTCATTTTTTATATATTCTTTTAATTTACGATTCGATGAATTACTGACGATCAAATTATATAAATTAACAAAAGATGTGTCAGAAGCAAATAGATTTCACACACCTCCTCTTACATTGATATATTCATCTAGTAATTCATCATTTGTATCATCTATCTGATAAAGATGAGATTCATATGTCTGGTGTACCTATCTCAATTAATAAAATAGTACAAATGAAGGAAAATACAAAAAAGGTAAAGTGTTCATATAAATTACCTTCTCCCATTAATATTCCAAAGCAAAATATTTAGAGAAAAAATCCATGTCGTGGCGGCGGTGGGTGATTAAGTTGACTATTTTCCAAAATATATTTCACTAACAAACAATAATATCCAAAACAAGTAAAATTTAAAATATAATTAAAACTACACAAAGTCAATTGCCACACGTATAAGCATGTGGCAGTTAGTATATATAAAACATTTCGAAATATCAAAAATGTCCTTTTGTTTTCTTCACAATCAAAATTCAAAATATTAAAAAAATACAACAAACTAGTATAATCTTCTTAGTATCTCTGTTATCCTCTTTTGTCTTCCCGATGTTTTATTTTTGTTCCCCGTTTTATGTCGCGTTTTGAAGTGAAAAAGATACAAATATATTGCAGGAAGCGGATGGAAAGAATGACGAAGACGAGCACGACCCACCCTGTGAAAACTCGAGGAAGAAAGAGTATATGAGCATGAAAAATGCGATCATTTACGTCTTTATGTGTTGCATGCATGGAATAAAAGTATATGACTCTTTTGTGGACAAAAGCGTCATTTCGCTAGACATTCAGACACAAACACTATAGAATCACACATATTTGCATAAGTTTATATTTTAGAAATCTAAAATTTTCAAGTATTTTAAAAAATGAAACGACCAAACTACCATCACATTTTATGCACATGCTTGCATTTAACAGAGATTTAGATGGAATGAATGAAAAATTAACAACAATGAACAAATCGATCAAAAAAATTAGTTTAAATCCTTAATTTTTAATTAAAAATTTCAGGAAGAAAATCGAAAGTTAAGTGATAATTTAGGGACAAATAGACAATTTACTCGAAGAGAAAAGAAACTGAAAATGGTAGCGAAACCCGACCGGAATAAGTTGTCCATAACTCAAGGGCCGAAAAGAAACTGAAAATGGTAGCGAAACCCGACCGGAATAAGTTGTCGATAACTCAAGGGCCGAATTAATGTGGGCTGGGATAAGTTGTCCATTGGGCTTTCGGGTGAACCAATACTTGCATTTAAAAAGAGCCGAATAGAGAGAGGACCGCCTCGCCTTCTGTCGGCGTCGTCTAGGGTTTTATTTGTGACAGTAGCCCCATCAATTTGTCAAACTCCAATTCACAGATCCGACCAGAGTCTGGAGGCTGGAGCCGCTGTAGAAATATTACTATTACCGTGCTCCTCTTGGTGATCGCCCTGTCCCATATGGCCCTCTGGATTCAGGACAGGGTGATTAGCAAAGGGATGACGGTAATATTTATAATTCATGATGTTGGCAAAGTCGTCGGAAAATCGACGCCGGCTGGCAAACTCACCGGGGGCAGAGCTCTGAAGCTCCTCTCGCTGACATTTCACGAAGAAGATAAGGAACACGGAAATTATGCTAAATTTTCAGTGCTTTTTGCCGTTTAACTTTGTTTTTGTGTTCTTGGGTTTCAGGGTTTGGTTGCTGGTGACAGGGTTCGAAAGCCGGGTATGAATCAACTCTCAATTCTATTTAATTTCAGTTTCGTTTTCAATGCCTGTTTTGAAATTTATTTCATGATGTTCGAATTTGGATCTCAAATATCGCCTTTGTGCTCGGATTTATGATGCAAATCTTAAATTTTGTAACCTCGTCTAATTTGGAGTATGAGAGAATAGATCTCGGATTTATGATGCAAATCTTTCATCTCAGGTAGTTTCTCTAACAATTAATAAGAAACTCTTACTTTCTAGTCTTAATCAGACAGCTTATATGATGATTAAATTTTTATTCCCCAAATTTATCCAAGTTTTGATCAAATATCTAAATCAGTTATTCGCGTTCTTCTTTTCTTCTGGAAGTAAATTATTTTTTCATAATTTGTTAGGCAATTGATACAAATTTTTTTGTTGATTGTTAATTTTGTTTTTGATTGATTCATATTAGCATTGCAGATTAGATTGTTAATTTCGTTTTTGATTGATTCATATTAGGGTTGCCGATTAGATTGTTAATTTCATTTGTTATTTCGAAACAAGTCTCTATGTATTTCATTGCACTCCAACGATTACCCCTGGGGCATGACCTTGATTTGAAGCTTATCGTGTGGAATGAATCAGTTTCTTATGGTTCACAAGATGGATGCGTAGTTTGCTTTAATGCGTAGTTTGCTTTAACCTTTGTACTAAAATGCTTACGTATTTCCCATTGAAACACGAGGTGAGTTTGTTGGTTACGGAATAGCATAGTTTCGGTTATGGGACGCAACCACAAGCCTGAGAGCATAAAGAATAATTGCTCAGACAAGGATGAAGATGCGATGGTGGTGGTTGACGGGAAGAGGGAAAGCTGTAGGAGGCGGTACACATATTCCGTTTTGGCCATATTCGGCCATTCAACCGGCTGATATTTCCCATAGATTGAAGAAGGTGATGGAGGGCCTCCAGGCAGAGTTTGGTGCATTTCCCTGTAAACATTAAGTTGCTGTTTACATTAACTTTTGAGCTGTTTTTTTTATTTTTTTATTTTTTCACTAATAAAATAGTAATATCTAATATAGTTTCCTTCATTCAACGGCCTTAAATATATGAGCTGAGGGTGTAAAATCGGATCCAAACAGAAGTACACGATAAAAATGTATGAAAATATGCACACATCAGCTGGTTTGAATACTAAACTGAACATATTCAAAAGGTAGTAGAAAAGATAATTCAAACCTTATGCTATCATGTCAGGGCAAATCGAGATTAATGAAAAGATTTCATTGATTTTCGTAAATTCCTGAAATATGTGGTGGAAGCAGGGCAAGTATTTGTGCGAATTCTGAGTAGTATTTGTCAAATATTTTGATGAATGTCTTATATTGATTGTTGTCGTGTTGAAATGTTTCTTGATGCAATAGATCTTCAAAATTCAAAGCAACTAATTGAAAACAATCATAGGAATCTGAAACAAGTTTGAAATATGGACTTGTCTTCATTATCGAACTGGGAAAGCATTAAACAAAAGTGGCGTTTGAATAACTAACTTTGATCTGACTCAGACATGTGATGATGACAATGCATCACCACCTAGATTGTGCCTCGCCATAGAACCGAGCTGGATGTAGGTCAAAAACATAACCAGCTTGGTCCAAATCTTGAATATTTTTCATATATGTTTGTCCCATACTAGATTAACCCTTGTTCTAATCAATGAAACATAATCATATAAGATTCTGCCAAAATTAGATCAACTTCAACTTTATCCCTACCTTGCAAATTGAGCTTCAGAACACGAGTCGGATTGCAAATGATGGCAAAATGTTTGAAAGTGGAGAAAATTTTGGATATTTTCTATTGAGAAATCCATCATTTCTTAGTCTTGCCCAGGAGATTTTTTATCTTAACATGAACAGCCCTACAATTTATTCAACTCTTATAGTCTCACTATCTCCAAATGGTAAAGGCCAAGAGACTTAGGTGTTCAGCCGAATGTTACCTGAATAAGTAGATGATGAATAATCAAGAGACAAAGAGAGTTGCGTAAGAGAATCTTCCTCCATTGGGGGTCGGCTATCTGATCTTCTCTGTCATTGACTGCGGAACCCAGTGGCTGGAAGAGTACTGAGAGATTCTCAGAACGAGTTTGAGGCTGAATATGATGGCTTGCAGGAAAAGTATTAGAAGACGGAAAAATGTGAATGCGCAAGGCTGAGAGGACCATGATCATAATCATTAGATGGCTCATAATTATCAGATGACTCCTCATAGAACCGAGCTGGATGTTGGTCAAAAACATAACTAGCTTGGTCCAAATCATGCGTATTTTCCTTCATAGGTTTGTTCCACACTAGATTAACCATTGTTCTCATTGATGACCTATAATAATCAGATTTTCTTGAAAGTTGAAGTACTATAACTTCAACTTTATCCCCACTTTCCAATTTGAGCTTATCGTTCGATAGTTGTCCTTGCCAAAGTTTAGGCGCATCCCAATATCCACTGCCTAAGTAAGCCTGCAACTTTGTACTCTTGGTATTATTTATAACAGTAATGCCAAATTTACTTGCAAATGCATATTTCTGCAAGAAGCACAGAGTCAGCCCTTCAAAAGTACGACCATCATTCGAGGGAATATCAAAACTGACTGTATTGCCATGGTTAACAAACTCAAACCAATCAGGAACAAAATTCTCATAGAGTAAAACGCCACCAAATCCGCACGAAGTCCATCCCTACATATACAATACAAGTGTCACATATATATACACATGTAAATGTGCGTTTGTGTGTGCATATGCACGATAGGAAGGCAAGAGAGAGAGTGTGTGAGCTACCTGTAGGATGTTCTTCACAAAATCAGCTGTGAGATTGGTGCAGTTTCTCATATCAATCAATGTCATGAAGTTTAATGACTTATCCAAGCCTGGAACCTCAGTGAGTTTGGGCGAATCACTTATCTTCAACTCTGTCATATTTGACATTTCCGAAAAATTGGGCATTGTTTCCAATGCAGGGCAATTAGCAGCATACAGAAATTTCAAATTTGTTGGTAAATCAGGGATTGTACGAAGGTAAAGGCAGCCATTTAATCCCAATGTTTCAAGCTCTGTAAGACCACTTAGGCTGGGTAGGGTATGAAAATAATTCCATCCAAGATCCAAAAAAGTGAGATTCCTCAATCTAACCGTAGAAGATGGTATTTGTCTTATGGCTGTGAAATCTGCTTCAAGTATTCTCAATGATTTCATCTCCCCTAAATCCTCTTGCACTTCCCTGAATTCAAAACAGCCAGTAAGAAGAAGAGTCTCAACAGATTTCAACTTATAGAAATCCCTTGGAAGAAAACTAAGCTTTTCGCATTCTTTAAGGTTCACCAAAGAAAGTTTTTGAAGTTGACCAATGGAGGGGTGAATCTCGGACAAACTCCCACAATTTTCCAGTATCAACTCTTCAAGATTTGGGACTTGTGAAAAGTCCGGTGATTTAATTAGAGAGTAGGAACGACTGAGATTCAGGATTTTCAACCTCTCTAGCAACTGTTACAGAAAACCAAAGAAAAATTGAAATTAATATCCAAAAGGAAGATGTCATAAAAAAAAAAACAAAAAAAAAATAGCAAGGAAATCCAAAAACAAATAGGAACAGAACATCATAATGTGTAATTGATCGTACCTTATAACCCTCCCAAACTTGTACCAGTTCGCTACACTGCATTTCTAAAACAACTAGTCTTGGTTGATCAAAAAAGTCATCTGGTATGGACTTTAAAGGGCATCCTACCCAACACAACCATATTAACTCTTTGGGAAGATGTTTGTATTCTCCATTGAGCTGAACGTCTTTGAGATGAAGGAATCTCAGTTTCTTCATATTGGCAAATGCTTCTGTACAGAAACTAGGCAGGCTAGTGCTTCGAGGCCAAGGATCAGGGAAATTTAGAGCAAGTCCTTCAACTTCTTCAGTTCCCTGTTAACAAAAGGTTATATTCATGTGTAAGAAACGGATTATTTGCATCTATTTACATGTATAATTCATTAGGCAAAATCACCTACGGTGATTATATTTACACATAAATGTTGGTTAGTGTACAATAGACATACGTGGGTTATATATATGTTTTCAAGCAGGATGAATTATGCAAAATTTTATTGGGAATGTACTTACAAATTTATTTCTCAAGACTTCGGCGGCCTCTTGACGATTCCACAACCTACTCCATTTTCCTGGGTGACCAAGAGATTTTTCAGAAATGATTACTCTGGCCATATCTCGAAGCAAATCATGCATATTCAACTTGTTGCCTTCAACAGTTACAAGACATCGTTCACGGAGGACAGTGATTCCTATAGATGCAAAAAATCCACATCCATCTAATACTTTTGTGACATAGTCCTTGTCCTTTCCAATAAAGAAACAAGATATGTCAAGAAATATAGCCTGCTCTGAAGGATCTAGCCCGTCAAAGCTTATTCTGAGTTGATTTACAATGTTTCCATCTGGATATCTTCCCAATTTCTTCAATTGACTTTCCCACTCTACCAATGATCTTTTGATCAAAAGAGATCCTAAAACTTCAAGCGCTAGTGGTAAACCTCCACAGTAAGAAACAACCTTTTCTGAAACTTCAAGATATCCTTGATTAGGACAACTATTTTTTAAGGCATGCCAACTAAATAGCTCAAGAGCTTCTTCTTCATTCATTTTCTTAGCCTGAAATGTTTTGTTCACATTTAGTAGTAGACGTTCATCTCGTGTCGTTATGACAATTCTACTTCCAGGACCAAACCAATCATGACCTCCAACTATTGCATCCAGTTGTTCCTCTTTATCTATGTTGTCCACGATGACAAGTATCTTTCTAGGTGGAAATTGTTGTTTTATCAGCTCGATACCTTCACCAACACACCTTATTTTATGCTTCTTTTTCAAGATGTCAAAAATCAGTTTTTTTTGCAAATCAACCAGATCGTGTTTACTTGTAGCATCGCGAACGTCGGCAAGGAAACTTTTGAATTCAAACTGAGGATGAATTTGGTTATAAATAGCTTTGGCAGCTGTTGTTTTACCCAATCCACCCATCCCCCAAATTCCAACCATGAGAACATCATTTGATCCACCACTTGAAAGATAACTGATAATATCTTGAACGCGTGAATTGATTCCAACTATGTGCTTGGCCACATGTAATTCGTTAGTGCTGGTGAGCCATTCACAAATATTGCCGTCAATAATTTTTTTAATGAACTTTGCTTCGGGCCTGAAAATTGAATTCGTAAGCATTAGTGGGACTCAATAAAGGCCCGGTAGGAGATATCAGTACATAAAAAAAAAAAAAAAAAAAAAAATATATATATATATATATATATATTAACTAGCTACTAGCTAGTATGTGATTTCATGAAGAACTTGAATAAAAGAGTTCATTGATAAATAAAAGTTAGGCGTATGAATTAAACTCCAATTACGGTCTAGGTTACTTATGAGAGATTAAGGTGTATTCATTAAGCATGTGAATGAATGTTTAGATTATGTAGAATGTTAATTAAGTATGTCAATTAATTGTGAGATTAAGTCATTCACTAAAATTTGCAGCTTCTGTGAAGGATCAACATGAGAGATTAAGGTGTATTAATTAAGCATGTTAATTAGAGTAATACAACTTAAATCTTGAAAAGCAGTTGAATGATTACCCATTGTTAAGATGGTGGCCAGACAAATTTGCAGCTTTTGTGAGAGCCTCTCTCCACAGCTTTAGCCTTTCTTGTTTAGCATCACGTTTCTTGTCATCTTTTTCTTCACGGATGTCCTTTTCGTGCTTCTGAAATGCTGCGGCTAAATCTCCGTCCTGCTTCCTGACATGCGAAGGATCAACGTGATAGAATATTGGTAAAACATTTCGCCCCAGTTTGTCTCTACACTCCACGATCTTCACCAGCTCGTCAAGACACCAACTCGAATCCGCATACATCTTTGAGAAGATAATGACAGAGATCCTCGACTCTTCGATTGCTCGAAACAGTTTCTCTTTTATTTCTTCCCCTCTTCGTAGATTGTCCTCATCAATAAAGACCTGGTACCCTCTGGCTTTTAATGCCGCGTGGAGGTGGCTCGTGAAGCCATTGCGCGTGTCGTCACCCCTGAAGCTCAAGAATACGTCGTACTTCCAGAGTTTGGACTTGGAGGAGGACTTGGAGGAGGCTTCGTGGGCTGTCATGGCGGTATCCACCGTTATGGCTTAGCAGTGGTTCAGATGACAAACTGAAAAAGTGGCAACAGCTGCGTTTGTGAAAAACAAACAATATTATGAGAGAGGAAGAAATAAATAAAACTCTGCAATTGAAAAAAAATGTTATCTCCTTCTTCAACTTGCAACGAACAAATTTAGGAGAGAGAAAGAAACCTGCACTCAAATCGTAAGTTCGCCTGAGAAATTTTCCAATTCAGAATCCAGGTCGGGGGTTTTTTCCCTTCAGGTATTCAAATTTTGGGCTTGTTCGAGAATTTTCAAGGGATTTTGGTAACTTGGAAGCCATCTTTTTCAATTTCATAGCCGGAGGGTGAAGTTGGAGGGAAAAGTACTTTGGTTTTCTTGGATTTATCGAGATGGAGGAAGAGGAAGGGGAAGGGTGAGAGAGAGAGAGAGAGAGAGACAGAGACAGAGAGAGAGAATAAAATTATTTTTAATGGTATTTTTTTATTAAATTAATAATGAGGTCCATACTCACCATTAATTATGGGGTACAGATTCTTTTTGGATCTGTTTCACCTGAGCCTGGGGATCAACAGATCTCGGCTTCCAAATTTCATCTAACGGTTAAAATAATAGAAATTTTTAAAGAACATAGTAATTCTTGACCGTTGGATGAAATTTGAAAGGCTGAGATCTATTGATCCTCGGGCTCAAGTGGAGCATATTCGGAGATGATCTGTTCCTTAATTATGGAGGAATGAGGGAGTTTGGCGGAAGTGAGTCCCGCTAGCATTTCTTTTTCAAGAATATGAGGGTAGAAACAATTAAGATCTACCTCATCCTATTTCATCTGAAATGTTAACCGGCTAAATTGATCAGCTAATCGTTCAATATCTCTCCCTGTCAAAGATAATTGCTTTCGAGTCCGCGAGATTTTGGTAGTACTTAAGTAAATGTTATCAAGGCGTGCAAAGCAGTACGCCTGGTATAATTAATAACAGTAATTTCAAGAGGATCTTTAGGTTGTTCACTTAACAAGTAAATACATCAGACAACCACCTCCTTAAAATTACGATCATCACTTTTAAGCATAACAAAGTCGGCTACATTCCCTCATAAGCAAACTCGAACAACTCAAGAATACTATAAATCCAATTGAGATAAATGTCACCGTATCCGCAAGAAGTCTATCCCTATACATGTTGAAGAGTACAAGGATCTCACGTCATATTTGTTAAAATTAAAGATGACTTATATTGTGCAATTTCCACTCCTAATTACATCAAAGTATTTTGTGATAAAAATATTCACATATGAAGTGTTGTGCATGCAGGAAAATTCAGGTTGATAGAAAGTATTGATGTTGTTAATGATGGGTCCTTGTAAAGCATGTGATCAAAATCTAGTGGAAAAAAAAGATTTGGCGGCCCAAAATTAATTCTAACGTCTAAACTTTGTAAGTACCTATGTATTTGTGTGATTTTTAATTACTTATCATATTTTAAATATTTTTAGATTATAATGTTCATAAAAATAAATTATGGTAGTCTACATAAATTTTATTTTAAAAAAAGTTACCGAAAAAAAAATTAGGCTAAAAATATTATTTAATAATCTTGGGGTAAAATTTTAAGCCATAAAGGGTTGGAAGAGAAAAACAATTTATGAATTATGGCTTAAATTTTTAAGCTTTATCGCCAAAGGTTAGAGATGGTCTAAGACGATTAGTTTCTGACTTTATTCTTGCAAACATCAGATTTTTAATTATCACTTTGCTTACTAACATATAAATAGAGGTGCAACAGGGACGAAATTTGGAATTTTCTATTTGGTGGGTTGTTGTGACAACCCGTCCCTGATTTTACGATTTTATAAATTTTTAATATAGGATTTTACAAAAATGCCCTTTGAGGCACGTGCGTTGTTCGAGGTTAATTGCTGTGTCGTGCCATCTAAGATTTGTTTTCTTGGCATATCCTCGTAGTACTCGTCGTTACGGACTTGTAGGCATATGCAGAAGAGGTTTTGGTGGAGTTATGGTTAAAGTTTTATTGAGTTACGAACCCGAAAGTATTTGGAATGAAATACTATTTTAATTAACTTACATTATTATTTATTTTATTTGTTTGGGAGGTTACATGTGTGTGTGCGTGACTGGTAGGAAAAAAAAGAAAAAAAAAGAAAAGGAAGCGGATTGGGCAAAGCTGCCCAACCAGATAAGAGGGAGAAGCTCCAGGAGAGAGCGGGAGAGAAATGCCAGACGAATGGGGAGAGGAGAGAGGAGTGGCTGACCAACCAGAGAAGGAGAAAGGAGGAAAGGAGAAAGGGAGAGACACGAGGGAACGGTCGGGTTTCCCCTTTGACCCGCGCGACCTAGTCCCGTGACCCGGTTCCTACAGCCGATTTTCGATGCCATTTCTGGCATTTCTCAGGCGATTCTTAGCACGAGGTAATCTAGAAACAACTCTGCATCAACCATTCATCATCTTCTACTTAAACCAGACGGTATTCGGCCTCAGGTTTCTTAAAAACGCAACCGACAGGTCCGAGGGTTTTTCCATTACAATCAATCACTTTTGAAGCAAACTTTGTCAATCATCACCCCTAATAGACTTCCCACAACCTCAGGAACAAAATCCAAGCAGTGGTGGAGGCGTTGGAACAAGTTTGGGGGTCGGATCGAACACACCCAAAACTTAGGGTTCGTACGGTTTTGGCAGAATTGAAGCTTTTCCAGGCCAAAGGCATGAAATTTTTTCCTCTCTTTGAGATCTTAAATTCTGCAATTTTTGAGAATTTTTAAAAATAGTTGAATTTTCCGACTAGTCGGGGCGGCCGACCGCCACTCACGGCGGCCCGTGCGGCGGCGCGTGGCCACTGGGCCGCCAATGTCATTCCTAGGCTGTGTCTAATGTCCTAGGTTCAGTTTTGAGAATTGGTTGGCGTAGATTGGTCGTTTGAACTTAAGTTCGTTACGATTCGTGGTTAGGTGAAAATATGAATCGATGATCCGACCGTTGGATCATCACCAAACTTTGGTACGTGGTAGTACGTAATATTTGAAGAATTTAGGAACTTACGCATTGGGATACGGAGCTTCCCGAATTGAGTTTGTAAGTTCATAAAATAAAATGTGAACTGCCACTTGGTTTTGGGCAATTGGTGGAGATCCGACCGTTGGATCGTAATGAAATTTTAGTATGTTGCTCTAGGACCATAATTTTCATCTTGGGAAGTTACGGATTAGAGATCGAAGTTACGGATCTTCCGGATTGGATTATTTCATTCTTAAGAAAAAGGGGGGTTCCATTATATTGAAATACGGATTTCAATTTCTCTAACTTAATAAGTTTGGTTTGTGATAATTTGTAAAATACATATGCTTGTGAAAAGTAAGATAAGTAAAAAAAAGTCTTTGAATTAAGACTAATATTAGTATTAGAAAGTGACTCTTTTATAATCGAAATAAATTTAATTAAACTTTGATTTGTTTTATTAATTCTTTCTTGATTTGCTTCATTACTGTTAATGTTTTTATTAATAATTTTTTTTGTTGATTCAAGAAAAAGTTGTGTATTGATACTAGGAATATTAATCATAGATAGATAGATCGACGGTTAATTTTTGTTTAAGGGTCTCAAATGATTCTAGAATATCCTTGAGGATATGTTTTATACGATTTACCTATTCTATGGTTAAGAGTTCTAAGTTGTAGTTTGATAATTGTTTTAGGCGCCGATTATTTTGGGACGCCTCGATAACGGTGTTAGGAAGTCGTAGCGCGGACTCCAGGTGAGTGGGCTTTTTTTTCCCGTATATACCCATATACTAAGTATTTTTCCCATAATATGCACTTAAAATGCTTTTAGCAAAGAATTGACATGCCAATATATTTCATACTATTAATTATGCATTAAGAATTGTATGCGCATGATTGTTGGTGCCGCTGGCGCTCAGGTAAGTTCCAGGTAAGTTCATGTGTGGTTATTAAGTTGTTGAGTTATCAAAAGTACGATGAGATGCATTGAGAGCTCATTAACCTGCACCCCGGTGTTAGTGCTCCCGCCCAGAGTTAGGGGCATAGTCTTTCACGTGTTGTTCACCTCCCACACCACACGCTCATCTTGGATCCAAGTTAGGTGCATATGCCTGTCGTATAGACCACTTTTAGTGGGTTTGACTCGTAGGTGACCCGCGATCATTTCGCACAGTCTTCATGTGATTGTAGCACTAGAGCGTATTGTTTTACACTCAGTCATGTCGTATAAACCACTTTAAGTGGGTTCGACTCGTGTGCAGGCATGAATTATGAGTTAGAGATCAACTGACAAGCTGTTGCAGTTATTATTGTATTTGCATACTTACCTGATGATTTGATTTATATGGCATGGCATATTCATGTTGTGATTACGTATTTTGATGATGAAGTTTTCAGTTGAGATATAGTATACGTATATACTATTTTCTGGGAAAGTATACAGGTTTTACGGCAAAGGGATATAAATGTTGTTTTGAAATGATTTTCGAAAAACTTTGTTTTTGCCCACTCACGCTTTTGTTTTGCGCCCCTCCAGGTTTTAGTAGCTGAGCTTCAGATCGACGAGGAGTCGTGGCAAATATGGGTGTAGATGATACTTTTGTTGGTATAATTCTCACCCTATCTTACTGCACTAGTCTTATGCTCTGCCAACGCGTGTGAATTGAGTTCTTACCCACTCACCGTGCACTCTGATATTTAGACAATTAGGTTCAAATTTATTCACTTTTTTACACATCATCACACTTCATGGCTTCGTCACCTTCCAGGTGTCGGCCAACATGGCTCGATTCAGAGTCCTAGTGGACTTTCCGGGTCGGGGTGTGTCAGTTGTAACTTTAAGCTACACAACATGTCAAAACGCCTCTTAATATTGTTTTTCACATATACAATTAGAATGTGTACACAAATATGTTTGGACATAAATAAAAAGGAATTGCTATTAACACTTCAAAAAGTCAGTATGAACTTCATATTTCTTTAATGTTGTAATAAAAATACAATTGTGAGGAATGCACTACGAATTTTTAGAGTGATAATGACAACACCCAAGTAAAACTATTAAGGATAAAATTCGACAAACGAAATTTTTTCATTAATGACAAGATATATACACTTATTTAGAGATATATAGTGTCTTGTCCCTCAAATTGAATAAGGGGTGGGAAATTTTGCCATAAACCGATTTACCGACCGAACCATACCGGTCGGCTCATATTGGTATGGTATAGTTTTGGCATTTTTTCATAATTGATTGGCATTTTACCGAACCGACAATTAATGGAATGGCTTTGGTAATTGATTTTGTATGTCGGCGGTATGCCATACCTACCAATATATATATATATATATATATATATATATATATTTTAGGTATTTTTTTACATGCTTGACTCCTCGGTTTTAGGGTTTAGAAAATAAATGACTTCTTAGTTTTAAGGTTTAAAAAATACATGCTTGACTTCTCCGTACTGCTAAAAATCAGAATCTGATTGTCTATACTCTTTGCCGCAAGCCAATTGGAATTGGGGTGCAGCGAAATTGATGGCATGGAATGCCTGTGAGGCTCATTAATATACTTAATTACCACAGGGATCCCAAACTCCCATACACGAAGCGGCTTGTCATCGTTGGAAGTAACAAACCTATGGTTATTGTCCACAAATGTGCTCGTATTCACAGCTCCCAAATGCTGATCATACTCTTGCAAACATGGGTGGATCTATCAAGGGACCAGGGTGGTCCCGGGACCACCCAAAGCTCGAAAAAATGGTTGTAAGGATCTTCAAGGACCACCCAAATCTGGGCAGTGATGGAGAAGAACAGCAGCCATGGCTGCTGCAGGCTGTGCATTTCAGGAGGAGGAAGAAGACAGCGAATTTTTTTCTTTTCAAAATGACTTGGCCAAAACGACGTCATTTTGAGCCAAGTCATTAAAAAAATTTACAACCTCACTCACGTGAGAACCCACACACTCACAAGATGGAGCAATCAGCTCCTTCAGCCATCAGATTCAGAACCTTCACTTTACCAAATCTGTAAGTTGTAACCTTTCTGCAATTTTTCTCCTTGTGAAGCTATGGTCTGGAGGCTAGCCGCCGCTGCCCTGCCCACTGGTCCTCTTCTTCTTGGTTGAAGAGGTTTGTACTTTGCACTCGCTTTTACTCTGTGTATATATCTATATTCTTGGGTGCAAAAAATTGGAACAAATATAAAATCTGCTTATTAGTTATTGCTTTTAAAGCATCTCTTGATATTGTTGAAGAAAAGTTAAAAGTTGTGCATTGTTTATTCTTCTTGCTGGTATTTTGGTGATGTTTTAACAGGTCTGAATGAAATGAGATGCTTTATGGATTGTTAAGTTTTATGCTGGCAATGTTTTGGAAAAGAAGAAGAAATTGATTATGGTGTTTTTTTTTTGTTTTTGTTTTTTTTTTTAAATTTTGGAGTAGCAGAAGGTGCTTCCTTGGGGAGTATTTTCAAGTGCTTTCGTAGAAAGTACTTGATTACGAAAGCACTTGATTTGTTACAAAAATTTTTGATGGACCTCTAGTGAAAGTGCTTAAAGCTTTTATGAGGGTAAGTGCTTAGAAGTGAAGCATTTCCAAGCAGGCCCTTAGTTTGCTTTTGCTACTAGAAAATCTGTTTGCCATGCTGTTTTAAAATTTTAAACTATGTAAAGAAATCCAAATGAATGAATAGCTTTATGCTCAATAATATGAACAAGCAAGGTGTTGAAATCATAAAAGCAGAGAATATGAAGAATAGGCACATTGACGTTTTTCTTTAAATGTTTGGCGAAATGAAGTTTGGAGATTAGGTGCTATTCTTATGTTATTTTGTTGATTTTACAGATCATTCAAAGCATATGAAACCAAGAATACTGTCTTGTGATTATTGTTTTTGAATTTGATGAAATTTAGTGGTGCTTTGTATCGTTTAAGTACTGTGAAAACTAAAAAGCATAATTGGGATGGTATCTACAGAGTGTTTATTTATTGGGATGGGACCTCTGTGGAATGTTCCTTTGAGATGACGGAGATTTCTGATCATAGTAATTGAGTTTGTTCAACTTTAGCAATATGGTTTAAGAAATTAGACTTAAGAGCTGAACAATTCTTCTTTTGCACTTCACGTAGTTCCTTGTTCAATTAGAGACATGCATTTGGTCATCTTGATGAGACGTTGCCTTGTTGCAAGTTATGTTGATACTTTGGTCAATCTTCCCAGTTTTTGTTTGAGCTAATATATTAATCTAATTAACTTTACACATTTGCTTAGCAAAATATAACAAATAAATTTCACTACTTTGCAACTTTTCTTTGTATATGATGCCAACTTGTATAAATTGGAGTTTCATTTACTGTAAAATTCTATGAAGGGAATTATACAACTGAATGCAGTTTCACTGTTTCTTAATAAATGTTCATCACCAAGCAAGTGTTTCAATGATTTCTTCTCATCCTTAGCATCCCATCAGTTCCTTGCTTATATGTTGCACCTTCTTTTTTCGTTTTTAAATGCATGCATTCAATTCTTTAGTACTATGAAACTGATGGTTTTTCTGGGTGGATCCAATCGAATCGAACCGAAACCAATTTTTATTTTTCTTGGTATTTAGCTAATTGGGACCACCCTAAGTTAAAATCCTGGATCCGCCACTGCTTGCAAACCTACGGTTATTATCCACTTTTTCCTTAATTGCAAACCACCGGTTGTGCCATTTACCAACTGTACTAGTCAATAAATTTGGCTAAACCAATTTTTGGCAACCGCAAGAAAACAGTTGGCTAACGGTAACTAATTTTAGGTAATTATGTATATGTGGCTGGCAAGTGGCACAATAAATTTGGCACAGTTTACCAACCGAACCTAGCCCTAAAATTGAATACATACGAAATATAGCACACTAAAATACATACGAAATATATTTGGCAAGTGGGTAAAGTTACTCAGGTCATCTCCGATGGTATTTCCTATATTTAACCCTCATCCTTAAATATAGCAGACTAAAAATATAATATTGAAAAGAATAGTGTCGGGTTATAATTTGTCATCTCCAATGCTGCAGAGACTATTTTGTTCCTCTCAACATTTAATTACTTTTTAGCATATTGAGGCATATTATGGTACAAAACTCACACATCAACTATTATGTATTGTTTATACAGTAAAATCGTTATACAGTAATATTTTATAAAAGAATAATCTCCTTAAATTCATAAAAAATTTCATGTCCCAACTTAATACCAGTTATGTATAAGAATAAACTTCACACTTCACATTGTAATAAATAATTTTTTAAAATCCTGTCTTAAGGAAACACATATTCACATAGTAATAGTTGTCAATGGGTATAACGATATGGAATATGACAAATAAAAGTTTAAAATCAATGTTCTAAAAATCGGCCTAGGCGGCCGCCTAGGCGCTCCACGGTGGCCACCCGCCGCGATTAACCCATAGTCGGAAGAAAAATCGGCAAAGAGATTAGGCGGGCGTCGAGGCTTCCTAGGCGGTTCTTGGGTGGCCTAGGCAGACGACTGGTGGCCTAGGTGGTGGTCTGGGCGTTTCAAATATTTTTTGCATAGCAGCTGGTTCTCCTTCTGGGTTCTGAACTCCTTTCCATTGAAGAAATCGAGAGGAAGAAAAAAGAGAAATGAGTTTCTCTCTCTTCCCATTCACACCCACTGACGGACAAGACTGACCACCCAACCTTTTTGTTTAATTGTATTTTAAATTGATTCAAATGGAATTGGGAAATGCAACAGACATAAACATGTATTAAATATTCATTTGGTGCACCCCACCTCCCTTTTTTGTTGCATATTATCTCACTTAAAAAATGATATTCAACATACTACAACACTACATATTTTGACTTTTCTTTTAAGTTCACTGTATATTTATAATCTTTGAAAATATTTAGTTACTACAAACTTATAATCTTTTAAACTTTCATCTCATATTATCAAATTCATCAAAATATTAATAATATAAAATAATTTACTCAAATCCGTCTTGTTTGCCTAGACCCCGACTAGAGCCTAGCATATTTTAGAACCTTGTTTTTTTTGCATTTTATCATTCTTTTATTATCTTATCTATGAATTTCATGTAAGTACAATTTTTGTAAGAGTCAATATGCATTTATTTACAAAATATATTAGAAATTTACCTAAATCCGCCTAGGCCGCCTAGGCGCTAGGCGCCAGCCCGCCGCCCGACTAGCGCCTAGCATTTTTATAACTTCTTATAATGAAACTTTTGGTATTTCAATACTTCATTTCAAGAATCCTTTTCAAAAAATACAACATTCATTAAGGATATACAAGTCAACAAATAATTTTTTTTTTTAATTACATCACTATTAAGTAATACCTCCCTAAAGTTATAAAATTGGTTTGGTCCCAAACTTTCTTTCTCGTGTTGAAAACATCAGCATTGTTTGAAAACTTTGGCTGATAAATGAATGCCCAAATGGATTTTCAATCTTCACATAGAATTGTCAATGCCCACACAAATGTGATACGGACTTTGGAAACAAAAGAAACACATTTTCAAAGTCATGCAATGTAAATGTCAAACTGTAAGAAATCTGTTAGTGTGGGATTGCTCTATAAATAGAGCAATTCGATTGTTATCAAATGAGAGACATAAAGAATACAAGAAGAAACAGATAGAAAAAGCAATACATTCGTATCTATCCCTCTCTCTTAAATTGTCATTCCCTTGTGCTCTAGTCTCAGTGTAATATTTTACACCTGCTCCGCACACCTCACTAGTAAAGGTTATCTCCCTAACTTTTACACACGTTATCAGCACGAGTCTCTAAAATATAACTATTTCTCTTTCCTCTTCACTAAAAGAAATAATTCTCTCATTCTTCTTCGCCGAACGAAAGAAAAAAAAAATTTCCTCTGAGGAAAAAAAATGTTTCCTCTGAGGATTTTACTGTTCATCTTCTTCCTCTGCCTCAACTGCGCGATATACCCTCGCAACGAACTGTTTGCTCCATGCCTGCTCCTAGTTCTTAACCTGACGGTTACATACATCTTTGATTTCTTGTTTGGTTTAGATATTGATTACTAACCCATTATTTATTTTGCTGCAATCCAAGATGGTGCGGTACAATCGCCCATCTTGAACTGCAAATTTAATCTTACTGCGATCCAAGATGGTGCGATATCATCGCCTATCTTGGACTGCAGATTTAATTTTACTGCAAATTTTAGGTGGAGCGGTATAATCGCCCACCCTACCCTGCATATTTAAATTTGTTTGCTGTTTAATTTTACTGCAATTTTAGGTGGAGCGGTATAATCACCCATCCTGCTCTGCGTATTTAAATTTTCCTGCTACTTGAGTGGTGCGAAATAATCGCCCATTCTATGTTATATTATTTCAATGAGAATGGTGCGGTACAATCGCCCTCTTCATTCATCTTGAAAATCTCGAGCCATAAGTTTCGAGTGCTTATCATTTTGGCCTGAAGATCAAAATGAAAAATTTGTAAGAACCAGAAGTTCTAAGATTATATTCCTCCAGGAATACATATTATTGCAAGTTCTTACACATCTCATTTTCTTTCAAAAAAGAAAATGGCGAACTTGGCAAAGCTTGAGTATGCTGCCCTGGACATTACCGGGAAGAATTACCTGACCTGGGTACTGGATACCAAGATCCGTCTGGAAGCAGGGAATCTTGGAGATACCATCAGGGAAGAGAACAGCTCATCCTCTCAAGATCGGGTAAAGGCCATGATGTTTATTCGCCGCCATCTTGATGGGGGGCTACAGAGCGAATACTTAACGGTTGAAGATCCGTTAGCTCTTTGGAAGGCCTTGAGGAACATATATAATCACCAGACAACGATGATTCTTCCAAGAGCCCGCTATGAATGGACTCACCTGAGAATCCAGGATTTCAAATCTATGGCTGAGTACAATTCTGCGTTGTTCAGAATTACCTCTGTAGGGATCTTATCACTGAGGAAAATTTGCTAGAAAAGACTTTCAGCACATTTCATGCCTCTAACGTGCTCCTGCAACAGCAGTATAGAGCGCGAGGCTTCACTGAGTACAATCAGCTGATATCTGTGCTCCTGGTAGCTGAACAGAATAATGAGCTACTGATGAGAAACCATCATTCCCGACCCACTGGATCTGCACCATTCCCAGAAGTGAACGCCACATCCTCTGGTGGTGATAATCATAAACAAGGACGTGGCCAAAAGCGAGGTCAGTGGAACAGGAAAGGCAAGAACCATGATGGTCAATTTCACAACCAGGTTCCGAGGAATAATTCAGGCCTAAGCTTCAAGAATGTGAATCGCCACAAAGGCAAGGCTCATATGAACAATGCTCTCAGAAATACTGAAGGAGCATGTCATAGATGTGGTGGCAATAGGCATTGGGCACGTACTTGTCGTACCCCAAAACATCTGGTGGATCTGTATCAAGCCTCCCTCAAGGAGAAGGGTGTCGAGACCAATTTTCTCGACCAGGCTAAACCAATGGACATACTCGATCCAGTGTCCGACTTATCAGGACAGTTGGACACCACCCACTTAGATGTCTCGGACTTCATTATGGAAAGGGGGAATGAAGTTTACCGGTCCGATTGAATAGTTTATGTTTGATGTACTGAACTTGTAGTTCAAAAACTTGCATTTCAAAATTCAATAAAAGTGGCAATTGAATTTTCTGTTATAACATGCTTTTAACTGTGATTCCCTTACTCAGAAAGCATGGATAAGAATTATGGTCATTCTCAAAACAAGAGCAATAGCGGAGATATTTGTATTGCAGACAGCGCAACCATGCATACAATACTTCAAGATCGAAAGTATTTCTCCAGCTTAATGCTCACAAGAATAGGGGTAACAACAATATCAGGACCTTCAGATGTGATTGAAGGCTCAGGGAAAGCCCAGATTTTGTTACCAAATGGAACAATATTGTCCATACAGAATGCGTTGTACGCCACTCGATTTACTCGAAATCTGTTGAGTTTCAAAGACATACGTTTAAATGGATACAACATTGCAACGAAAAGTGCAGAAAATGTGGAGTATCTATGCATTACCTCCAGAAGCGTATATTGGAGAAGTTGCGTGGTTTGTCGAGTGGATTATATTGTACATACATAAAGACAGTTGAATCACATACTATCATGAACCAGAAGTTCATTGATTCAAAGGTCTACATGCTGTGGCATAATCGTCTGGGTCACCCAGGATCTACCATGATGCATAGAATCATTACCAACTCTAATGGACATCCATTATTGAGTAGACATATTTTTGTCTCGAATGATAACCCTTGCAAGGCTTGTTCTCAAGGGAAGTTGGTAATTAGACCATCACAACTAAAGGTTGATGCAGAATCCCCATCATTTCTGCAAAGAATTCAAGGGGATATTTGTGGGCCTATTCAACCATCTTGTGGACCATTTCGATATTTTATGGTTTTGGTTGATGCATCTACCCGATGGTCACATGTTTGTCTCTTGTTTACTCGGAATGTAGCTTTTGCGAGACTTCTTGCTCAGATAATTAAGTTACGAGCACAGTTCCCAAATTATCCCATTAAGTCAATCCGACTTGATAACGCTGGTGAATTTACGTCTCAAACCTTTGATGATTACTGCATGACACTGGGCATTGATGTTGAACACTCTGTTCCTCATGTCCATACTCAAAATGGTTTAGCAGAAGCATTGATTAAGCGGCTTCAGTTAATAGCTCGCACTCTACTTATAAAATTGCCAGTTTCTGTATGGGGACATGCAATTTTACATGTTGCATCATTGGTTCGATTGAGACATATAGCCAACCACCAATACTCCTTAGTACAACTCGTGTTTGGACATCGGCCAAACATTTCACATTTACAAGTTTTTGGTTGTGCTGTTTATGTGCCTATTGCACCACCACAACGAACTAAAATGGGACCTCGACGCAGACTGGGAATTTATATGGGTTTTGATTCACCATCTATCATTAGATATTTGGAACCCTTAACAGGTGATATGTTTACAGCTCGTTTTGCTGATTGTCACTTTGATGAGACAGCCTTTCATCGTTAAGGGGAGAAAAGACTGTTCCTGAAGAACAGAAAGAGCTGACATGGGTTGTTCCCACCTTGTCTCATTTTGATCCACGTAGCACTCAATGTGAAATTGAAGTGAAAATGATCGTTCATCTTCAAGGCATTGCCAATCAAATGCCAAATGCATTTAATGATGTTATGAAAGTGACAAAATCACATATATCAGCTGCAAATGCACCTGCAAGAATTGATGAACCTGTTGGACAAAATAAAGTGGCAGCGAATGATTCATCTGGTACACGCCTGAAGCGTGGTAGACCCCCAGGTTCAAAAGATTCAGCCCCTCGAAAGAGAAAAACGAGGGCACAACTGGATCCAAATGAAATCATTCAACAAGAGAGAATGCATGACAAATCCATAATTCATGATTCTGTACTTCCAGAAGAAGAAAATGTCCTTGATGAGACACATGTCCCTAAAGAGACAGAAGTACATGAAAGCAAATAAATCTCTATAAATTATGCATATAATAATGAGTCGTGGGATTGCAATGAGATAATCATTGATGATATGTTCGCATTTGCTGTAGCCACTGAAATCATATTAAGTGATGATATTGAGCCCCGCTCTGTTGATGAATGCAAACAGAGACATGATTGGCCTAAGTGGAAAGATGCAATCCAGACAGAATTAAATTCCTTGGAAAGGCAAAGTGTTTTTGGACCAGTAGTCCAAACCCCACCTGGTGTAAACCATGTGGGTTACAAATGGGTATTCACAAGGAAACGCAATGAGAAAAACAAGGAAACGTAATGTGGGTTACAAATTGATTATGAGGAGACATACTCTCCTGTAATGGACGCAATTACGTTCCGTTACTTGATAAGTTTTGTGGTTTCAAAGAAACTTGATATGCAACTTATGGATGTCATCACTGCGTATCTATATGGAGAATTAGATACTGACATATATATGAAAGTCCCAGAAGGACTTAAGTTGCTTGAAACAACTAACAAACCACGAGGTATGCTCTCAATAAAATTGAGGCGATCTTTGTATGGGTTGAAACAATCTGGACGAATGTGGTATAATCGTCTCAATGAGTATTTGATCAAAGAAGGTTATATCAACAATGTCATTTGCCCTTGTGTGTTCATTAAGAAATCCAATTATGGATTTGCTATAGTGGCAGTATATGTTGATGATATGAACCTAGTTGGAACCCATGAAGAGCTCAATAAAACTGTTGAATATCTGAAAAGCGAGTTTGAAATGAAAGACCTTGGAAAAACAAAATTTTGTCTCGGCCTGCAGATCGAGCATTGTGTTAATGGAATTTTGGTCCACCAATCAGCTTACATTGAAAAAATCTTGAAGCGATTTGGTATGGACAAGGCTTATCCACTCAGCACGCCAATGGTCGTTCGTTCTTTGGACATTAAGAAAGATCCATTCCATCCAAAAGAAGATGATGAACTGGTCATTGGTCCAGAAGTACCATATTTGAGTGCAGTAGGTGCTTTATTGTATTTAGCACAATGTACTAAACCAGATATAGCTTTTTCAGTCAATTTGTTAGCAAGGTATAGCTCTGCTCCAACAACTCGTCATTGGAAGGGAGTCAAAGATGTATTGCGATACCTTCGTGGAACAACAGACATGGGTCTCTTCTACGCAAAGAACTCCACAAATGACCAGTCCTTGTTGGATATGCAGATGCTGGTTTTCTATCTGATCCGCATAAAGCCCTCTCACAAACTGGATATGTGTTCAAGAATGGAGATACAACAATCTCATGGCGCTCAACAAAGCAAACATTAGTTGCTCCATCTTCAAATCATTCAGAAATACTTGCTTTACATGAAGCAAGTCGTGAATGTTCTTGGTTAAGATCAATGATCCATCATATCCGGAATTCATGTGGTCTAACTTCGAAGACAAACAATCCAACTGTCATCCATGAAGATAATGCAACTTGAGTTGCCCAAATGAAGGAAGGATTCATCAAGGGCGATAAGACTAAACACATATCTCCAAAGTTTTTCAGTGCACATGAGCTTCAGAAGGCTAAAATTATTGAAGTTAGACAAATCTGTTCCAATGAAAATCTGGCAGACTTGTTCACCAAGTCTCTACCAAAGTGCACGTTTCAGAAGCTAGTACAAAGCATCGAATTACGTCGACTTACCAAACAGCTAAGTTTGGAGAATGTGGAATCAGGGGGAGATACAAATCAGGGGGAGCTTCCATGATACATGCATGTTGTACTCTTTTTCCTTCTATTAGGATTTTTCCCACTGGGTTTTTCCTATCAAGGTTTTAACGAGGCAACATAAGCATACTTCACACTATATCAACAATCCAGGTAAAGTTGTACTCTTTTTCCTTCGCTATGGTTTTTTCCCACTGGGTTTTTCCAAGCAAGGTTTTAACGAGGCAACTGATGTTGATATGTAGGCATCTAAGGGGGAGTGTTGAAAACATCAGCATTGTTTGAAAACTTTGGCTGATAAATGAATGCCCAAATGGATTTTCAATCTTCACATAGAATTGTCAATGCCCACACAAATGTGATACGGACTTTGGAAACAAAAGAAACACATTTTCAAAGTCATGCAATGTAAATGTCAAACTGTAAGAAATATGTTAGTGTGGGATTGCTCTATAAATAGAGCAATTCGATTGTTATCAAATGAGAGACATAAAGAATACAAGAAGAAACAGATAGAAAAAGCAATACATTCGTATCTATTCCTCTCTCTTAAATTGTCATTCCTTTGTGCTCTAGTCTCAGTGTAATATTTTACACCTGCTCCGCACACCTCACTAGTAAAGGTTATCTCCCTAACTTTTACATATTTATAACATCTCGAGGTTTTACTGTATTAATTAAACTATTATTACTCTTATCTAAATTATTTTATGGAACAATTTTAATAAGATGTATATCAACAAATATTTCGGATATGACACGTGTAAGGTTGTAAACCAATTAGCGAGATTTGTGTTGAGGTGGAACCAATTAGCCGTATTTTTAATACCTATTTTTTACGTTTTTTAAAATAAAATAGTACAAAAGATCTAACAGCTAGTTGACGTCAACCTGTCTTTTTACTTGGACTGTTGGATGTACGCAGGTGCTTGATCTTGTGTTCTAGCAAGTGCGATGTATTTTGGCTTTGAGAATGTTGCCTCGTACTCATTTCTCTAAACTAGCTAAAGATACAGTATCATATACCAGTGCAAACATGCCTGCAAGAATAGATGTACCTAACAGACATGGAGTTAACATCCCGAAGGGGTATGCTACCCCTGAAGGATGGTTGGTCAACCTTATTGGATGGCCTGGTACACCGACGTATAGCCAATCAACCTATCAATGGCCTAAAGCGCAACATATCACTCGATTTGTGTGATCACTTCCTTAAGAGGAAGAATAAGGCACAAAATGAATCCATATTCGATTGTTGCATCAATGATTTTCATCTCATGAAATTAATCTGGATTATCCTTGAGAATTGCAATTCTTGGTCCAATATACTAGTTTGTGGGCGATATATGAAATTGGAGTGAGATTATCATCGATGATGTTTCAATTATATGGTTGCTACCAATATAAATGAAAAATGATGATATCGAACTGCATTCTGTTGATTAGTGACAACGTATAATTAATTGACCAACTAAAATTACAATACAGGTTAAAATTAGATTCCTTATCAAAGTGTGTTTGGACCCAATTGAAATTACAATCCAAGTTGAATTAGGTTCCTTATCAAAGTTTGTTTGGACCCAACTGAAATTACAATCCAGGTTGAATTAGGTTCTTTATCAAAGTTTGTTTGGACACGTCGTTCCTACGTTACCCAATGTAATCATTTTGTATTATAAGTGGGAAAGGAAGTGTAATGAGATGAATGAAATAATGCAATGTAATGCACGCCTTATGGCGCAAGGTTTCTCTTAAATGTCATGTGATTGATTATAGCATATGAATTGGTTGCATTTCTCCGCGGGAATATTGATATGAAGATTTACAAGTTCTCAAAAAGTTACATGAACTAATTCAACTTGTTTAGACCACAAAACACCTTTCAACTCGTTTGAGGCATTCACTTTGATTGGGTCGAAACATTTTGGAGAGGAAATGGGGCGGGGTGGGGGAAATGATGGGGTGAGGCGGGTCCAAAAATAAGGAAAAACAGGGACTCGGCCCGAACAGTTTCTACCGTTGGATTATTGGATTGGATTTAATCACACCTCCACTCCACCATTTGATTGGATCTTTTCCGAGTCAAACTTCTCTCTCGTCTTTCCCATTCATTCACGGAAGCCATCCCAGATAGGGATGGGCAAATACTCATTGGTTATGGGTAACCTCGGTTACCCGCCCATTTAAATTAAATGGTTACTGTTATGGGTAACCATTTAGATAAATAAACGGTTATGGGTATAACCGTTTACCTGCGAAATTTAAATGGGCGGTTATGGGTATTAACCGCTGTTATAAATGGGTAACCGTTTACCCATTTATTTTATATATGTAAAATTAACACAAACCATATTCCTTATCGGACAAAACTTAGATCAATGTTATTGACTATAGTGCATGATTTCATGGTCCATTTTATATATTATTTTAATACTTTACATTCCGAGTTAAATAACCAAAGAATACTGTCTTTTAACAGTTTTCGTAACCCAAGAATACCTAGCCAATTTTATATTACCTTCATTGTTAACAGTTAAAAATATCGTCTATAAACTATTATTTCAATTATTAGAATGATATAAGGACTTAAAAATTTAAAATGCGGAAATGTATGATGAATGTACCTATAACGGTGTTTAATTGTTAGAAAAAGAAAATTATAACAAATTTTTCTTTTTTAATTTTCAAGTTTTTAAAAAACACGTAGACGAGTGAAAAATGAGTAAATGGTAAAAAAAGAAAGGATAAACGGGTTAAAAAAAAAAAACAGGTATTAAACGGTTACGGTTAAATGGGTACGCGGTTATGGGTATGGTTAACCATTTATAAACGGTTATGGGTATGGGTATAACCGTTTAGGCAATTACCCAACGGATAAACGGTTATGCGGGTATGAGAATAAACGATTATGGATAGCGTTTACCCGCCCGTCATAACCGTTGCCCATAGCTAATCCCAGTTCACCGACTCGACACGAAAGCCTCGACTCCTTCTTCGTCTCCCTATCTCTGTCTTCGATCTCTTCAATCAAAATCGAGATTCATCACCATCTCATCTTCTTCCAAATTGAAATCGAGATTGTCGAGCACTACAGTCCCAAGCAAAGAGGACGAAAACCCCCATCATCAGCGCCTTGAGATTGTCAAACACCACCATCATCAGCAGCGCCATGCTACTCGAAATCGACCACCATGCCCTATGTTCTTAGTCTCTTGTAATGTCTCATTTCATATCTTAATTTTCTGCAAGATTTGGCATCTGGCCCATCTGGGTTTTCATTAACCTGTTTGTAAAATGAGACATTCCAATTGGTGTTTTGTAGGCTGTATGATATGCCCACAATACATCATTCAAACGCAAACTCCAATCCTTTCGAATTGGTCCAACTGTCTTCTCCAAGATTTGCTTGATTTCTCGGTTAAACACTTCGGCTTGCCAACTTGTTTGAGGATGATAAGGTGTCAAAACCTTATATGTGACATTATACTTTTTTAGCAATGCCCTTATGGTCCAATTACAAAAGTGAGAACTCCCATCACTTATAATTATTCTCGGCATTCCAAACCTGGCAAACATATTAGTTTTGAGGAATGTACCCATGTTTTGGTACAATAATTTTTTGGTTACTTTTGATGAATGTACCTATGTTTACACACACACAATAGTATATTTATATTTTAATATTTTTAATCCCACAAATTATGTTTTTTTTATTTAAAATCTCATTAATATAAACAACTATAAATTTCAATTTTTAATTAAAAAAATATAGTAACATACATATAAATAAATTATCACATTAATTTCAGAGACTTCGATAAAAAATTAAAAACCACCAAGGTTTCAGTCAAAGAATATTAATAGCTAAGAACCGTATCCAAAATCTCCATTTTTTTTATTTGGAATAAATACATAACTGATTGAAGCCTCCCTATACGAGTCGTACATATGCATCAAACCTTATTTTTACACAATAACAGTGCTGATATATATATATATATATATATATATATATATATATATATTTGGATCATATAAATATTAATAATATATGAACTGCATCTGGGTTCAAGTTTCAACATGCAGAATAACTTCGAAGTTAATTGCCACGTAAAACCATGAGGTTGTGCGTTTAAATAGGTCTTCTCCAGAAGATCTTCTTCAGTTAAAGTTTCGTTGTAAAACTTGAGAAGTGATCAAATTTTCATTTTTCAAACTGTTTGTAAAACGTTAATAGATGAGCCCTTAACTTTTATGTTAGCCACCATTAGCTAGTGAAAATTACTATACCAACAAGCCACCAAAGTCTTATGTGCTATATTATAAATAAAACCGGTTTCTATGAAAAAACACTTTGCAAAACAGAGAAGCACTTTACAAACCACTTATGTTTGTCACTTTTCTTTTTCTAAAAGCCATTTTTGTATATAAGCACTTTACTAGGAGCACGTCAAAAATTTTAGTAAAATTTTAGCCTTTTTTTTTTTTTTTTTTTTAAATTCTGCAATTTCATAATTTAAATCTTCTATTTAATCGAATGTCAGTTATATGTATCACTTGTCATGTGTGGTACAAAATAAGAAAGCTGAGTTGAATGAGATAGCTTGGGTAAGAGACGTTACTAAATTATGTGTGGATGATTTTACGAGGTATTCGAGTAGTCCGCGGCTTTGGAAACTTTGGCTCGCAGACGGCCACAGTGAGGTAGCAGCTGTGGAGCACTCTCATATCCTGCCAATCCCTGATGACGTCATTCCTGGAACTAATGTATTCCCTGGTATAGATTAAGTGTTGGAAATTTTGAAGTTTGAGTTAAAATTTCATTTGTCCCACATTGACCATTTCCAAAGAGCTTCAACATTTTATAAGGCATTTTAGATATAGAATTTACAAACCTTCTCTGCATTCCTAAACTTCATTACTGAGAGAACCACAAACAAATTCGCCAGAAGTTAAGTTTTCCGGTGCTGGAATTCTAACTTGATCATTGAATCCTGGTGAAGCAGACGTCCGTAGAACTACAAGCACTAAGTAGGGGCAAATTTCTGTTTCAAGGACATTGCGGTACGCAAGCCTCGATCTTCAAGTTGTCTGTATTTATTTTTTTCATTCTTGTTCAAATTGTATTAAGTTTCTGTTCGCATTTAGTATTTATTAGCATATATAATTTATCACAGATTGTTGATATATCTCCAACATTAAGCTCTCCCATTACATATACAATGAATTTGGAAGTTTTAGGTCACGACTTTCAGTTCATGGCTCCAAACTTTTTGTCACGAAATTGATTATTTGATTGGTAGTGTTTTGGTATTAAGAGGACGAACATATTTAATCACAGGTATGTATCCAGTCTCAAATAATTTTGTAATGATGAAATGAATGGTGGTTTCGGTTGAATTATTAATTTATTTATTTATTTTTGTCAGTGATTGAATTTTTTTTTGCATTTGATACAAAATTAATGAAATGAGATTGAAAAAATGAGGAGTTTATGTTTTAGTCTAATTTCACATCTATGATTCGAGAGCGTTTCCCCCCAATCCAATGTTTTTTTTCTTCAGATGAATATGATTTTTTTTTTAATTTAGATTGTGAAGGAAATTAAGGATCATGTTTCGTATTTTCAAATGCTTCAACTGCTCAACATAAAGAAAAATGAAAAACTTTAATTTTAATGAAAAATGACAAATAAAGGTGTAGTGTAGTGAATAGTACCAGAGAAAAATAAAATTATGATTTTTCGTTAAAAGTGAATAGTACCGGAAATATTTCGTTAAAACTTCCTAAAAAAATGATGTGCTAGGAAGAAAGAATCATGATGTACAAGCAACAGCGACGGTAGACCCAAATACTTGCATTTAAGGGCCGAATTAATGTGGGCTGGGATAAGTTGTCCATTGGGCTTTTGGGTCAAAGTAAATAGAAGGCCTGTCTTCTGTCGGCGTCGTCTTGGGTTTTAGTAATTCATCAACCTTCAATTCACAGACCTGCTAGAGTCTGGAGCCTGGAGCCGCCGTAGAAATATTACTATTACCATCCTCCCCTTGGTGATCGCCCTGCCCCATATCCCTTCTGGATTCAGGACCTGCATATGGACAGGGTGGTTACCAATGGGATGACGGTGATATTTAATTCATGATGTTGGCAAACTCGTCGGAAAATCGACGCCGTCGCTGGCAAACTCAGCGGGGCAGAGCTCTGAAGTGGCCGCCATACCACTCCTCTCGCTGACATTTCACAAAGAAGATAATGAACACGAAAATTAAATTATGCTAAATTTCGGTGCTTTTTGTTTAACTTTGTTTTTGCTTTCTTGGGTTTCAGGGTTTGGTTGCTGGTGACAGGGTTCCAAAGCCGGGTATGAATCAACACTCAAATCTATTTAATTTCAGTTTCGATTTCAATGCCTGATTTGAAATTTATCAGGGCATTTCAATTGAAATGGAACTAGATATGTTCTGTGCATTTGATATGTCTGAGGGCTGTCATGACATGTCCTAGCAAGGCTAGGACAACCTATGCATGTCGACATGTCAATGGCATATCACGATAACGTGCATAGAGAGTCATAACCTCGTTGCTTGTTGGTAAAAATCATTGCAAAATCTAATGAGTACAAATTTGTGGCCTTTACTACTTATACTCCAGAGTCGGATGACGTTATGAGACTTATTACTCCACCCAAAGCGGTAGTATACACCATCAGTTGTGATTCTTGGAAAGAGGTCGACACCGTTCCTTTAGAAGCCAAAGCTACTTTGGTTTGGCCTGACAGGTTCCAGATGTGCTTCAAGGGAATGTGTTTTTGGCTGGGAATTGAGCAGGATAAGGAAATATCTGTTTATGACACTTTTGATGACCCAGAAGGCAGGAGAGTGATCATTTCTTTTGATACAAGTTGCGAGGTATTTCATGGTATACCCGAACCATCTGAGCTCCAACGATTACCCCTGGGGCGTGACCTTGATTTGAAGCTTATTGTGTGGAATGAATCAGTTTCTTATGGCTCACAATGATGGACGCGTAGTTTGCTTTAATCTTTGTACGAAAAAGCTTACATATATTCCCCCTGAAACATGAGGTGAGTTTGTTGGTTATGTGAATAGCATAGTTTCGGTCATGGGACGCAACCACAAGCCTGAGAGCATAGAGAATAATTGCTTAGACGAAGATGAAGATGTGATGGTGGCGGTAGAAGGGAAGAGGGAAAGCTGCAGGAGGCGGTACTCATATTCTGTTTGGGCCATTCCACTAGCTGATGTTTCAAGGGCCTCCGGGCAGAGTTTGGTGGGCCGGAGATTAGCCTCACATCCCCATATTGGGATCCATCCATATTATGAGTCGCGAGGACGCTCTTAACAAGTTTAGATCTCCCTTACGGATGATTTCGTTGCTAAAGTTGTTCAGGTGGTTACCAGGAATTACTATCACCAGTCTCACCTAAGAAGGTCAAACAAACACCCCCTTATAGTCTCACTATCTCTAAGAGACTCAGGTGTCCAGCTGAATGTTACCTGAACAAGTAGATGATGAATAATCAACAGACAAAGAGAAGCGCGTAAGAGGATCTTCGTCCATTGGGTCGGATATCTGATCTCCTCTATCACTGACTGCCGGACCTTGTGGCTTCCAATGATGAATAGATAAAGAAAGACGCGTAAGAAGATCTTCGTCCATTGGGTCGGATATCTGATCTCCTCTGTCACTGACTGCTGGACCCTGTGGCTTCCAATGATCAAGAGACCGAGAAAGGCGCGTAAGAAGATCTTCGTCCATTGGGTCAGATATCTGATCTCCTCTGTCCCTGACTGTCGGACCCTGTGGCTGGAAGAGTATTGGGAGATTCTCAGGATGAGTCTGAGGCTGAATACGACGGCCTGCAGGAAAAATACCAGGAGGCAAGGAAAAACGTGAATGCGCAAGGCTGAGAGGATCATGATCATGCACTGCTATAGTACTACCCATGTAATTACTGAGATCATAATCATTAGATGGCTCATAATTATAAGCTGACTCCTCATAGAACTGAGCTGGATGTTGGTAAAAACATAACTAGCTTGGTCCAAGTCATGCGTATTTTCCTTTATAGTTCTTATTGATGGCAAATGATGGCAAAATGTTTGAAAGTGGAGAAAATTTTGGAGATTTTCTATTGAAAAAATCCATCATTTCTTAGTCTTGAGGATGAGATTTTTTATCTTAACATGAACAGCCCTACAATCTATTCAACTCTCATAGTCTCACTATCTCCAAATGATAAAGGCCAAGAGACTCAGGTGTCCGGTTGAATGTTACCTGAACAAGTAAATGATGAATAATCAAGAGACAAAGAGAGGCATGTAAGAGGATCTTCGTCCATTGGGTCGGATATCTGATCTCCTATGTCACTACCTGCTGGACCCTGTGGCTTCCGCGTAAGAGGATCTTCGTCCATTGGGTCAGCTATCTGATCTCCTCTGTCACTGACTGCCAAACCCTGTGGCTGGAAGAGTACTGAGAGATTCTCAGAATGAGTTTGAGGCTGAATATGATGGCCTGCAGGAAAAGTATTAGAAGACAAGGAAAAATGTGAATGCGCAAGGCTGAGAGGACCATGATCATGCACTGCTATAGTACTACCGATGTACTTACTGAGATCATAATCATTAGATGGCTCATAATTATCAGATGACTCCTCATAGAACCGAGCTGGATGTTGGTCAAAAACATAACTAGCTTGGTCCAAATCATGCGTATTTTCCTTCATAGGTTTGTTCCACACTAGATTAACCATTGTTCTCTTTGCTGGCCCATAATAATCAGAATTTCTTGAAACTTGTACTATAACTTCAACTTTATCCCCACTTTGCAATTTGAGCTTATCATTTGATAGTTGTCCTTGCCAAAGTATACGCTCATACCAAAATACGCTGCCTAAGTAAGCTTGCAACTTAGTACGCTTGGTATTATTTCTAACAGTAATGCCAAATTTAATTTGACTTCCAAATGCATTTTTGTGCAAGAAGCACAGAGTCAACCCTTCAAAAGTACGACCATCATTCGGGGGAATATCAAAACTGACTCCATCGCCATGGTTAACAAACTCAAACCAATCAGGAACAAAATTCCCATAGAGTAAAACGCCACCAAATCCGCACGAAGTCCATCCCTACGTATACAATGAAAGTGTCATACATACATGTAAACGTGCGTTTGTATGTGCATGTGCACGATAGGAAGGCAATGAGAGAGAGTGTGTGAGATACCTGTAGGATGTTCTTCCCAAAATCAGCTGTGAGATTGGTGCAGTTACTCATATCAATCAATGTCATGAAGTTTAATGACTTATCCAAGCCTGGAACCTCAGTGAGTTTGGGCGAACCCCTTACCCTCAACTCTCTCATATTTGACATTTCCGAAAAATTGGGCATTGTTTCCAATGCAAGGCAATCAACGGCATACAGAAATTTCAAATTTGTTGGTAAATCAGGGATTGTACGAAGGTTAAAGCATTCATTTAACCTCAATGTTTCAAGCTTTGTAAGATCACTAAGGTTGGGTAGGGTATGAAAATCATTCCCTTGAAGATCCAAAACTTGTAAAGAAATTAGACTTCCAAGATCCTGAGGGATTGCATCATGTGCTAATTTCACACCTTTTAGGGATAAAAGAGAGAGATTCTTCAATCTAATTGTAGAAGATGGTATTTGTCTTATGGCTGTATGCTCTGCTTCAAGTATTCTCAATGATATCATCTCCCCTAAATCCTCATGCACTTCTCTGAATTCTAAACAGTCATTAAGAAGAAGAGTCTCAACCAATTTCAACTTATAGAAATCCCTTGGAAGAGAACTAAGCTGTTTGCATTCGTTAAGGTTCACCAAAGAAAGTTTTTGAAGTTGACCAATGGAGGGGTGAATCTCGGACAAACTCCCACAATTTTTCAGTATCAACTCTTCAAGATTTGGTACTTGTGAAAAATCCGGTGATTTAATTAGAGACAGGGAATGACTAAGATTCAGGATTTTCAACCTCTCTAACAACTGTTACAAAAAACCAAAGGAAAATTGAAATTAATATCCAAAAGGAAGATGTCATAAAAAAAAAAAAAGGAAATCCAAAAACAAATAGAAACAGAACATCATCATGTGTAATTGATCGTACCTTAAAACCCTCCCAAACTTGTACCAGTTTGCTCAACTGCACATCTAAAACAACTAGTCTTGGTTGATCAAAAAAGTCATCTGGTATGGACTTTAAAGGGCATCCTTCCCAACACAACCATTTTAACTCTTTGGGAAGATGTTTGTATTCTCCTTTGAGCTGAACGTATTTGAGATGAAGGAATCTCAGTTTCTTCATATTGGCAAATGCTTCTGTACTGAAACTAGGCATGCTAGAGCTTCGAGGCCAAGGATAAGGGAAATTTAGAGCAAGTCCTTCAACTTCTTCAGTTCCCTGTTAACAAAAGGTTATATTCATGTGTAAGAAACGGATTATTTGCATATATTTACGTGCATTATTATTCATTAGGCAAAATCACCTACGGTGATTATATTTACACATAAATGTTGTTTAGTGTATAATAGACATACGTGGGTTATATATATGTTTTCAAGCAGGATGCATTATGCAAAATTTTATTGGGAATGTACTTACAGATTTATTTCTCAAGACTTCGGCGGCCTCTTGACGGTTCCACAACCTACTCCATTTTCCAGGGTGATCATGAGATTTTTCAGAAATGATTACTTTGGCCATTTCTCGAAGCAAATCATGCATATTCAACTTGTTGCCTTCAACACTTACAAGACATCGTTCACGGAGGATGTTGATTCCTATTGTTCCAAAAAATCCGCATCGATCTAATATTTTTGCGACATAATCCTTGTCTTTTCCAATAAAGAAACAATATATGTCAAGAAATATAGCCTTCTGTAAAGAATCAAGCCCTTCAAAGCTTGTTCTGAGTGGATTAACAATGTTTCCATCTGGATATGTTCCCAATTTCTCCAATTGACTTTCCCACTCTGCCAACGATCTTTTAATCAAAAGAGATCCTAAAACTTCAAGCGCTAGTGGTAAACCTCCACAGTAAGAAACAACCTTTTCTTAAACTTCAAGATATCCTTGATCAGGACAACTATTGTTAAAGGCATGCCAACTAAATAGCTCAAGAGCTTCTTCTTCATTCATTTTCTTAGCCTGACATGCTCTGTCCACATTTAGTAGTAGACGTTCATCTCGTGTCGTTATGATAATTCTACTTCCAGAACCAAACCAATCATGACTTCCAACTATTGCATCCAGTTGTTCCACTTTATCTATGTTGTCCACGATGATAAGTATCTTTCTATGTCGAAATTGTTGTTTTATTAGACCGATACCTTCGTCAACACAACTTATTTTATGCTTCTTTTTCAAGATGTCAGAAATAAGTTTTTTTTGGACATCAACCAGATCATGTTTACTTGTAGCATCACGAACGTCGGCAAGGAAACATTTGAATTCAAACTGAGGATGAATTTGGTTATAAATGGCTTTGGCAGCTGTTGTTTTACCCAATCCACCCATCCCCCAAATTCCAACCATGAGAACATCATTTGATCCACCACTTGAAAGATAACTGATAATATCTTGAACGCGTGAATTGATTCCAACTATGTACTTGGCCACATGTAATTCGTAAGTGCTGGTGAGCCATTCACAAATATTCTCGTCAATAATTTTTTTATGAACTCTGCTTCGCCCCTGAAAATTGAATTCGTAAGCATTAGTGGGACTCAATGAAGGCTCGGTAGGAGATATCAGTACATAAACAATTTTCTTTCCTTCTTCCCTTCATAATACATATATATACATATATAGCTAGGATGTGATTTTATGACGAACTTAGAATAAAAGAATTCATCGATAAATAAAAGTTAGGCGTATGAATTAAACTCCAATTACGGTTTAGGTTACTTATGAGAGATTAAGGTGTATTCATTAAGCATGTGAATGAATGTTTAGATTATGTAAAATGTTAATTAAGCATGTCAATTAATTGAGAGATTAAGTCATTCACTAAAAATTGCAGCTTCTGTGAAGGATCAACGTGAGAGATTAAGGTGTATTAATTAAGCATGTTAATTAGAGTAATACAACTTAAATCTTGAAAAGCAGCTGAATGATTACCCATTGTTAGCGATTTTACGATGGTGGCCAGACAAATTTGCAGCTTTTGTGAGAGCCTCTCTCCACAGCTTTAGCCTTTCTTGTTTAGCTTCACGTTTCTTGTCATCTTTTTCTTCACGGATTTCATTTTCGTGCTTCTGAAATGCTTCGGCTAAATCTCCGTCCTGCTTCCTGACATGCGAAGGTTCAACGTGATAGAATATTGGTAAAACATGTCGCCCCAATTTGTCTCTACACTCCATGATCTTCACCAGCTCGTCAAGACACCAACTCGAATCCGCATACATCTTTGAGAAGATAATGACAGAGATCCTCGACTCTTCGATTGCACGAATCAGTTTCTCTTTTATTTCTTCCCCTCTTGGTAGATCGTCCTCATCAATAAATACCTGGTACCCTCTGGCTTCTAATGCCGCGTGGAGGTGGCTCGTGAAGCCATAGCGCGTGTCTTCACCCCTGAAGCTCAAGAATACGTCGTACTTCCAGAGTTTGGACATGGAGGAGGACGAAGAGGAGGCTTCGTGGGCTGTCATGGCGGTATCCACCGTTATGGCTTAGCAGTGGTTCAGAGCACAGACTGACAAAATAGCAATAGTTGTGTTTGTGTTGGCGTGTTAAACTGAAAAGCGACAGACTGCCGAACGGGAAGGTGCAAGGAAAGAGAGAAGAAAAGAGGTACGAATATCCTCTTCAAAAAACAAAAAAGAGGTACGACTATTAAAATGATGCTTTTTAAATATGATGGTGAAAAGTCGTCCGACACGTAATAGGACGGGAAAAGTCATCCACACGTTACATGACGGGAAAAGTCGTCCGACATGTAATAGGACTGTGAAAAGTCGTCCACACGTCACAGTACAGTGGAAAACAAACAAGAAGAAACAAAACCCTGCAATTGAAAAAAAATAATCTCCTTCTTCAACTTGCAACCATGGTCTAAAATATCCATAATATCCCGATATTTCTATCGAAATTTTCGTATTTTTAGACTACCGATATTTCCGATATCATCGATATTTTAGACCTTGCTAAGTCACTCATGTATCTTACCATGCAATGTATAAAGTATAAAATATTGTACTAATTCATTATATATAAATGATTATGGTGTATTTAAACTTCTTTCATTAATTACTACATATTTTCTACACTCACAATGTTTGCCAGCTCGCTATGTAATCAACTTAAATCAGTTAAATTTATCATGCAATGCATTTCCTTCCAATTTTTTGTGATAAACTAATAGATAATTGACTAAATAAACATCCTGCAAAGTTTCAATAAAAATTTCCAAGTTTTTCTTACAATTTCCGTGGTTTTTATTCAATTTTTATCGATATCGATAATATCCCGATATTTCCATCGAAATTTCCGTGTTTTTGGAGTACCGATATTACCGATATCATCGATATTTTAGACCTTG
This sequence comes from Cotoneaster glaucophyllus, assembly GCA_036320875.1. Classification (NCBI taxonomy): domain Eukaryota; kingdom Viridiplantae; phylum Streptophyta; class Magnoliopsida; order Rosales; family Rosaceae; genus Cotoneaster; species Cotoneaster glaucophyllus. The sequence continues at coordinate 1,602,016 of CM070063.1, forward strand.
CTTGCAACAAACAAACAAAAAAATAACTTTAAAATATTCCGGTAGAAAAACCCATCACAGAAGTAGCAAATTTAGGAGAGAGAGAGACCTGCACTCAAATCTTAAGTTCGCCCGAGAAATTTTCCAATTCAGAATCCAGATCGTGGGTTTTTCTCCTTTCAGGTATTCAAAATTTTAGACATAACAAAGTCAGCTAAATTTTTCATATAAACAAACTTAAACAACTTAGAAATACAATAAATCCAATTGAGATGAATGTCACCATATCCGCAAGGATCTCCCATCAAATTTATCAAGGTTAAAGATGACTTATATTGTGTGATTTCCTCTTCTAATTATATCAAAGTATTTTGTGATAAAATATTCACATACAAAGTGTTGTGCATGTAAGAAAATTCAAGTTGATAAAAAGTATTGATGTGGTTGATAATGGATCCTTGTAGAGCATGTGATAAAATTCTCATTTTTCATAGCTGTTTGTAAAAAATTTCATTTTTCATAGTTGATAAAAAGTATTTAACGTCTTTATGTGTTGCATGCATGGAATAAAAGTATATGACTCTTTTTTGTGGACAAAAACATCACTTCGCTAGACATTCAGACACAAACACTATAGAATCACACATATTTGCATAACTTTATATTTTAGAAATCTAAGGTTTTCAATTATTTTAAATAATGAAACGACCGAACTACCTTCACATGTTATGCACATGCTTGCATTTAATAGAGATTTAGATGGAATGAATGAAAAATTAACAACAATGAACAAATCGACCAAAAAAAATTAGTTTAAATCCTTAATTTACTCGAAAGTTAAGTGATAGTTCAAGGACAAATCCACAATTTACTCCAAGGGAAAAGAAACTGAAAATGGAGCGAAACCCGACCGGAATAAGTTGTCCATAACTCAAGGGCCGAATTAATGTGGGCTGGGATAAGTTGTCCATTGGGCTTTCGGGTGATCCAATACTTGCATTTAAAAGGAGCCGAATAGAGAGAGGACCGCCTCGCCTTCCGTCGGCGTCGTCTAGGGTTTTAGTTGTGACAGTAGCCCCAGCAATTTATCAAACTTCGATTCACAGATCTGACCAGAGTCTGGAGGCTGGAGCCGCTGTAGAAATATTACTATTACCGTGCTCCTCTTGGTGATCGCCCTGTCCCATATGGCCCTCTGGATTCAGGACAGGGTGATTACCAAAGGGATGACGGTGATATTTAATTCATGATGTTGGCAAAAATCGACGCCGGCTGGCAAACTCACCGGGGGCAGAGCTCTGAAGCTCCTCTCGCTGACATTTCACGAAGAAGATAAGGAACACGGAAATTATGCTAAATTTTCAGTGCTTTTTGCCGTTTAACTTTGTTTTTGTGTTCTTGGGTTTCAGGGTTTGGTTGCTGGTGACAGGGTTCGAAAGCCGGGTATGAATCAACTCTCAATTCTATTTAATTTCAGTTTCGTTTTCAATGCCTGTTTTGAAATTTATTTCATGAAGTTCGAATTTGGATCATGAAATTTATTTCATGAAGTTTGGTTGCTGCTTTTTGCCGTTTAATTTTGTTTTTGATTGATTCATATTAGCATTGCAGATTAGATTGTTAATTTCGTTTTTGATTGATTCATATTAGCATTGCAGATTAGATTGTTAATTTCATTTGTTATTTTGAAACAAGTCTCTAGGTATTTCATGGTATGCCCGAACCATCTGCACTCCAACGATTACCCCTGGGGCATGACCTTGATTTGAAGCTTATTGTGTGGAATGAATCAGTTTCTTATGGTTCACAAGATGGATGCGTAGTTTGCTTTAATCTCTGTACTAAAATGCTTACGTATTTCCCATTGAAACACGAGGTGAGTTTGTTGGTTATGTGAATAGCATAGTTTCGGTTATGGGACGCAACCACAAGCCTGAGAGCGTAAAGAATAATTGCTCAGACAAAGATGGAGATGCGATGGTGGTGGTAGACGGGAAGAGGGAAAGCTGTAGGAGGCGGTACACATATTCCGTTTTGGCCATATTCGGCCATTCAACCGGCTGATGTTTCCCATAGAATCAAGAAGGTGATGGAGGGCCTCCAGGCAGAGTTTGGTGCATTTCCCTGTAAACATTAAGTTGCTGTTTACATTAACTTTTGAGCTGTTTTTTATTTTTTTATTTTTTCACTAATAAAATAGTAATATCTAATATAGTTTCCTTCATTCAACGGCTTTAAATATACGAGCCGATGGTGTAAAATCGGATCCAAACAGAAGTACATGATAAAAATATATGAAAATATGCACACATCAGCTAGTTTGAATACTAAACTGAACATATTCAAAAGGTAGTAGAAAAGATAATTCAAACCTTGTGCTAACATGTCAGGGCAAGTCGAGATTAATGAAAAGATTTCATTGATTTTCGTAAATTCCTGAAATATGTGGTGGAAGCAGGGCAAGTATTTGTGCGAATTCTGAGTAGTATTTGTCAAATATTTTGATGAATGTCTTATATTGATTGTTGTAGTGTTGAAATGTTTCTTGATGCAATATATCTTCAAAATTCAAAGTAACTAATTGAAAACAATCATAGGAATCTGAAACAAGTTTGAAATATGGACTTGTCTTCATTATCGAACTGGGAAAGCATCACGACCTAGATTGTGCCTCGTCATAGAACCGAGCTGGATGTAGGTCAAAAACATAACCAGCTTGGTCCAAATCTTGAATATTTTTCATATATGTTTGTCCCATACTAGATTAACCCTTGTTCTAATCAATGAAACATAATTATATAAGATCCTGCCAAAATTAGATCAACTTCAACTTTATCCCGACCTTGCAAATTGAGCTTCAGAACACGAGTCGGATTGCAAATGATGGCAAAATGTTTGAAAGTGGAGAAAATTTTGGAGATTTTCTATTGAGAAATCCATCATTTCTTAGTCTTGCCGAGGAGATTTTTTATCTTAACATGAACAGCCCTGCAATTTATTCAACTCTTATAGTCTCACTATCTCCAAATGGTAAAGGCCAAGAGACTCAGGTGTCCAGCTGAATGTTACCTGAACAAGTAGATAATAATCAAGAGACAAAGATAGGTGCGTAAGAGAATCTTCCTCCATTGGGGGTCGGCTATCTGATCTTCTCTGTCATTGACTGCCGAACCCAGTGGCTGGAAGAGTACTGAGAGATTCTCGGAACGAGTTTGAGGCTGAATATGATGGCTTGCAGGAAAAGTATTAGAAGACGGAAAAATGTGAATGCGCAAGGCTGAGAGGACCATGATCATGCACTGTTATAGTATTACCGATGTACTTACTGAGATCATAATCATCAGATGGCTCATAATTATCAGATGACTCCTCATAGAACCGAGCTGGATGTTGGTAAAAAAAATAACTAGCTTGGTCCAAATCATGCGTATTTTCCTTCATAGGTTTGTTTCACACTAGATTAACCATTGTTCTCATTGATGACCTATAATAATCAGATTTTCTTGAAAGTTGAAGTACTATAACTTCAACTTTATCCCCACTTTGCAATTTGAGCTTATCGTTCGATAGTTGTCCTTGCCAAAGTTTAGGCGTATCCCAATATCCACTGCCTAAGTAAGCCTGCAACTTTGTACGCTTGGTATTATTTATCACAGTAATGCCAAATTTACTTGCAAATGCATATTTGTGCAAGAAGCACAGAGTCAACCCTTCAAAAGTACGACCATCATTCGAGGGAATATCAAAACTGACTGTATTGCCATGGTTAACAAACTCAAACCAATCAGGAACAAAATTCCCATAGAGTAAAACGCCACCAAATCCGCACGAAATCCATCCCTACATATACAATGCAAGTGTCACATATATATACACATGTAAACGTGCGTTTGTGTGTGCATATGCACGATAGGAAGGCAAGAGAGAGAGAGTGTGAGATACCTGTAGGATGTTCTTCACAAAATCAGCTGTGAGATTGGTGCAGTTTCTCATATCAATCAATGTCATGAAGTTTAATGACTTATCCAAGCGTGGAACCTCAGTGAGTTTGGGCGAATCACTTATCTTCAACTCTGTCATATTTGACATTTCCGAAAAATTGGGCATTGTTTCCAATGCAGGGCAATTAGCAGCATACAGAAATTTCAAATTTGTTGGTAAATCAGGGATTGTACGAAGGTAAAGGCAGCCATTTAACCCCCAATGTTTCAAGCTTTGTAAGACCACTTAGGCTGGGTAGGGTATGAAAATAATTCCATCCAAGATCCAAAAGAGTGAGATTCCTCAATCGAACTGTAGAAGATGGTATTTGTCTTATGGCTGTGAAATCTGCTTCAAGTATTCTCAATGATTTCATCTCCCCTAAATCCTCATGCACTTCCCTGAATTCGAAACAGCCAGTAAGAAGAAGAGTCTCAACAAATTTCAACTTATAGAAATCGCTTGGAAGAGAACTAAGTTTTTCGCATTCTTTAAGGTTCACCAAAGAAAGTTTTTGAAGTTGACCAATGGAGGGGTGAATCTCGGACAAACTCCCACAATTTTCCAATATCAACTCTTCAAGATTTGGGACTTGTGAAAAGTCCGGTGATTTAATTAGAGAGTAGGAACGACTGAGATTCAAGATTTTCAACCTCTCTAGCAAATGTTACAGAAAACCAAAGGAAAATTGAAATTAATATCCAAAAAGAAGATGTCATAACAAAAACAAAAAAACAAAAAAAAAAACAAGGAAATCCAAAAACAAATAGGAACAGAACATCATCATGTGTAATTGATCGTACCTTATAACCCTCCCAAACTTGTACCAGTTCGCTACACTGCATTTCTAAAACAACTAGTGTTGGTTGATCAAAAAAGTCATATGGTATGGACTTTAAAGGGCATCCTACCCAACACAACCATATTAACTCTTTGGGAAGATGTTTCTTTTCTCCATTGAGCTGAACGTCTTTGAGATGAAGGAATCTCAGTTTCTTCATATTGACAAATGCTTCTGTACTGAAACTAGGCAGGCTAGTGCTTCGAGGCCAAGGATCAGGGAAATTTAGAGCAAGTCCTTCAACTTCTTCAGTTCCCTGTTAACAAAAGGTTATATTCATGTGTAAGAAACGGATTATTTGCATCTATTTACATGTATAATTCATTAGGCAAAATCACCTACGGTGATTCTATTTACACATAAATGTTGGTTAGTGTATAATAGACATACGTGGGTTATATATATGTTTTCAAGCTGGATGCATTATGCAAAATTTTATTGGGAATGTACTTACAAATTTATTTCTCAAGACTTCGGCAGCCTCTTGACAGTTCCACAACCTACTCCATTTTTCTGGGTGACCAAGAGATTTTTCAGAAATGATTACTCAGGCCATATCTCGAAGCAAATCATGCATATTCAACTTGTTGCCTTCAACAGTTAGAAGACATCGTTCACGGAGGACAGTGATTCCTATTGATGCAAAAAATCCACATCCATCTAATACTTTTGTGACATAGTCCTTGTCCTTTCCAATAAAGAAACAAGATATGTCAAGAAATATAGCCTGCTCTGAAGGATCTAGCCCGTCAAAGCTTATTCTGAGTCGATTTACAATGTTTCCATCTGGATATCTTCCCAATTTCTTCAATTGACTTTCCCACTCTACCAACGATCTTTTAATCCAACTATTGCATCCAGTTGTTCCTCTTTATCTATGTTGTCCAAATTGACAAGTATCTTTCTAGGTGGAAATTGTTGTCTTATCAGCTCGATACCTTCACCAACACACCTTATTTTATGCTTCTTTTTCAAGATGTCAGAAATAAGTTTTTTTTGCAAATCAACCAGATCGTGTTTACTTGTAGCATCGTGAACGTCGGCAAGGAAGCTTTTGAATTCAAAATGAGGATGAATTTGGTTATAAATAGCTTTGGCAGCTGTTGTTTTACCCAATCCACCCATCCTTCAAATTCCAACCATGAGAACATCATTTGATCCACCACTTGAAAGATAACTAATAATATCTTGAACGCGAGAATTGATTCCAACTATGTGCTTGGCCACATGTAATTCGTTAGTGCTGGTGAGCCATTCACAAATATTGCCGTCAATAATTTTTTTAATGAACTATGCTTCGGACCTGAAAATTGAATTCGTAAGCATTAGTGGGACTCAATGAAGGCTCGGTAGGAGATATCAGTACATAAACAATTTTCTTTCCTTCTTCCCTTCATAATATATATATATATTAACTAGCTACTAGCTAGTATGTGATTTCATGACGAACTTGAATAAAAGAGTTCATTGATAAATAAAAGTTAGGCGTATGAATTAAACTCCAATTACGGTTTAGGTTGCTTATGAGAGATTAAGGTGTATTCATTAAGCATGTGAATGAATGTTTAGATTATGTAAAATGTTAATTAAGCATGTCAATTAATTGAGAGATTAAGTCATTCACTAAAATTTGCAACTTCTGTGAAGGATCAACGTGAGAGATTAAGGTGTATTAATTAAGCATGTTGATTAGAGTAAAACAACTTAAATCTTGAAAAGCAGCTGAATGATTACCCATTGTTAACGATTTTAAGATGGTGGCCAGACAAATTTGCAGCTTTTGTGAGAGCCTCTCTCCACAGCTTTAGCCTTTCTTGTTTAGCATCCCGTTTCTTGTCATCTTTTTCTTCACGGATGTCCTTTTCGTGCTTCTGAAATGCTGCGGCTAAATCTCCGTCCTGCTTCCTGACATGCGAAGGATCAACGTGATAGAATATTGGTAAAACATGTGGCCCCAGTTTGTCTCTACACTCCATGATCTTCACCAGCTCGTCAAAACACCAACTCGAATCCGCATACATCCTTGAGAAGATAATGACAGAGATCCTCGACTCTTCGATTGCTCGAAACAGTTTCTCTTTTATTTCTTCCCCTCTTTGTAGATCGTCCTCATCAATAAAGACCTGGTACCCTCTGGCTTTTAATGCCGCGTGGAGGTGGTACGTGAAGCCATTGCGCTTGTCGTCACCCCTGAAGCTCAAGAATACGTCGTACTTCCAGAGTTTGGACTTGGAGGAGGCTTCGTGGGCTGTCATGGCGGTATCCACCGTTATGGCATAGCAGTGGTTCAGATCACAGACTGAAAAAATGGCAACAGCTGCGTTTGTGAAAAACTAACAATATTATGAGAGAGGAAGAAATAAATAAAACTCTGCAATTGAAAAAAAATATTATCTCTTTCTTCAACTTGCAACGAACAAATTTAGGAGAAAGAAATAAATAAAACTCTGCACTCAAATGGTAAGTTCGCCCGAGAAATTTTCCAATTCAGAATCCAGATCGGGGGTTTTTTCCCTTCAGGTATTCAAATTTTGGGCTTGGTCGAGAATTTTCAAGGGATTTTTGTAACTTGGAAGCCATCTTTTTCAATTTCATAGCTGGAGGGAGAAGTACTTTGGTTTTCTTGGATTTATCGAGAGAGAGAGAGAGAGAGAGAATAAAATTATTTTTAATGGTATTTTTTTATTAAATTAACAATGAGGTCCAGACTCACCATTAATTATGGGGTACAGATTCTTTTCGGATCTGTTTCACCTGAGCCCGGGAATCAACGTATCTTGGCTTTCAAATTTCATCCAACGATTAAAAGAATAGAAGTTTTTAAAAAACATAGTAGTTCATGACTGTTTGATAAAATTTGAAAGGCCAAAATCTATTGATTCTCGGGCTCAAGTAGAACATATTCGGAGAGGATCTGTTCCTTAATTATGGAGGAATGGGGGAGTTTGGCGGAAGTGATCCCGCTAGCATTTCTTTTTCAAGAATATGAGGGTTAGAAACAATTAAGATCTACCTCATCCTATTTCATCTTAAATGTGAACCGGCTAAATTGATCAGCTAATCGTTCAATATCTCTCCCTGTCAAAGATAATTGCTTTCGAGTCCCCGAGATTTTGGTAGTACTTAAGTAAATGTTATCAAGGTGTGCAAAGCAGTACACCTGGTATAATTAATAACAGTAATTTCAAGAGGATCTTTAGGTTGTTCACTTAACGAGTAAATACATCAGACAACCACTTCTTTAAAATTACGGTCATCACTTTTAAGCATAACAAAGTCGGCTACATTCCCTCATAAGCAAACTCGAACAACTCAAGAATACTATAAATCCAATTGAGAAAAATGTCACCGTTTCCGCAAGAAGTCTATCCCTATACATGTTGAATAGTACAAGGATCTCACATCATATTTGTTAAAATTAAAGATGACTTATATTGTGCAATTTCCACTCCTAATTACATCAAAGTATTTTGTGATAAAAATATTCACATATGAAGTGTTGTGCATGTAGGAAAATTCAAGTTGATAGAAAGCATTGATGTTGTTAATGATGGGTCCTTGTAAAGCATGTGATCAAATTTTCATTTTTCAAACTATTTGTAAAATGAAACATTCCAATTGGTGTTTTGTAGGCTGTATGATATGCCCACAATACATCATTCAAACGCAAGTTCCAATCCTTTCGAATATGTCCAACTGTCTTCTCCAAGATTTGCTTGATTTCTCGGTTAGACACTTAGACTTGCCCACTTGTTTGAGGATGATAAGGTGTCGAAACCTTATGTGTGACATTATACTTTTTGAGCAATGCCTCTATGGTCCAATTACAAAAGTGAGAACCCCCATCACTTATAATTACTCTCGGCATTCCAAATCTGGCAAATATATTAGTTTTGAGGAATATACCCATGTTTTGGTACAATAATTTTTTGGTTAATTTTGATGAATGTACCCATGTATACACACACACACACACAATAGTATATTTATATTTTAATATTTTTAATCCCACAAAATATGTTTTTATTTATTTAAAATCTCATTAATATAAACAACTATAAATTTCAATTTTTAATTAAAAAAATATAGTAACATACATAGAAATAAATTATCACATTAATTTCGATAAAAAATTAAAAACCACTAAGGTTTCAGTCAAAGAATATTCATAGCTAAGGATCGCATCCAAAATCTCCATTTTTTTTATTTGGAATAAATACATAACTGATTGAAGCCTCCCTATAATCTCCATTTTTTTAATTTGGAATAAATACATAACTGATTGAAGCCTCCCTATACGAGTCGTACATATGCATCAAACCTTATTTTTACACAATAAGAGTGCTGATACTATATATATATATATATATATATAGTATATAGTATATTTGGATCATATAAATATTAATAATATATGAACTAATGCATGCCAGCATCGGGGTTCAAGTTTCAACATGCAGAATAACTCCGAAGTTAATTGCCACGTAAAACCATGAGGTTGTGCGTTTAAATAGGTCTTCTCCAGAAGATCTTCTTCAGTTAAAGTTTCGTTGTAAAACTTGAGAAGTAATTAAATTTCCATTTTTCAAACTGTTTGTAAAACGTTAATAGAAGCCCTTAACTTTTATGTTAGCCACCATTAGCTAGTGAAAATTACTATACCAACAAGCCACCAAAGTCTTATGTGCTATATTATAAATAAAACCGGTTTCTATGAAAAAACACTTTGCAAAACAGAGAAGCACTTTACAAACCACTTATGTTTGTCACTTTTCTTTTTCTAAAAGCCATTTTTGTATATAAGCACTTTACTAGGAGCACGTCAAAATTTTTAGTAAAATTTTAGCCCATTTTTTTATTTTGCTTTTTTTTTTTAATAATTATTTTTAAATTCTGCAATTTCATAATTTAAATCTTCTATTTAATCGGATGTCAGTTATATATATCACTTGTCATGTGGTACAAAATAAGAAAGCTGAGTTGAATAAGATAGTTTGGGTAAGAGACGTTACTAAATTCTGTGTGGACGATTTTACGAGGAATTCGAGTAGTCCGCGGCTTTGGAAACTTTGGCTCACAGACGGCCACAGTGATGTAGCAGCGGTGGAGTACTCTCATATACTGGCAATCCCCGATGACGTCGTTCCTGGAACTAAAGTATTCCCTGGTATAGATTAAGCTCTCCCACTACATATACAATGAATTTGGAAGTTTTAGGTCACGACTTTCAGTTCATGGCTCCAAACTTTTTGTCACGAAATTGATTATTTGATTGGTGGTGTTTTGGTATTAAGAGGACGAACATATTTAATGACAGGTATGTATCCAATCTCAAATGATTTTGTAATGATGAAATGAATGAGAGAGGATTTTCTGCACCCAAAAACTCATGTGGCCTCTCTGTGTCTTTGATTTTATTGAGCATGTTTTGGGACTCGGAACTTGAAGCTTGTTTTGATTGGGTGTGACTGTTGACATGCTCAATAAAATCAAAGACACAGAGAGGTCACAGGGGTTTTTGGGTGCAGAAAATCCTCTCTCGAAATGAATGGTGGTTCGGTTGAATTATTTATTTATTTATTTATTTATTTTGTCAGTGATTGAATTTTTCTTGCATTTGATACACAATTAATGAAATGAGATTGAAAAATGAGGAGTTTATGTTTTAGTATAATTTCACATCTATGATTTGAAAGCGTTTTCCCCCGATCCAATGTTTTTTTTCTTCAGATGAATATGATTTTTTTGAATTTAGATTGTGAAGGAACTTAAGGATCATTTTTCGTATTTTCGAATGCTTCAACCGTTCAACATAAAGAAAAATGAAAATTAACGAAAAATTCAAAAAAAACTTTAGTTTTAATGAAAAATGACAAATAAATATGTAGTGAATAGTACCAGAGAAAGGTAAAAATGTGGTTTTTGGTTAAAAATAAACAGTACCGGAAGTGTTTCGTTAAAACCTTCTAAAAAAAATGATGTGCTAGTAAGAAAGAATCATGATGTAGAAGCAACAGCAACGGTAGACCCAAATACTTGCATTTAAGGGGCGAATTAATGTGGGCTGGGATAAGTTGTCCATTGGGCTTTCGGGTCAAAGTAAATAGAAGGCCTTTCTTCTGTCGGCGTCGTCTTGGGTTTTAGTAATTCATCAACCTTCAATTCACAGACCTGCCAGAGTCTGGAGGCTGGAGCCGCCGTAGAAATATTACTATTACCATCCTCCCCTTGGTGATCGCCCTGCCCCATATCCCATCACCAGTGCCGCCCCTGAGGGGGTGCAACTGGTGCCACCGCACAGGGCCCAAAAATCGAAAGGGCCCCGATTTTTCAAATTTGCATGCATTTACGTATATAATAGTAGCATGTGTAGAATATTACAAACTTGAGTCTTAGCGCAAGCGGTATTATTGCTTCTTAACAGCGGCCTAGGGAATGGGTTTGAAACTTGTCTCCATCATTTTTTTAGTTTATTTTTATTAAATACATAAGCTTCTACAAAATAATATAAAAATTCCACACAATAACATGAAAATTTGAGCTCTGACTCTCTAAATAGTTAAGAAAAAACAATGCGCCACCTTTCCACTTGTTGATTTGTTAAATTTGTTTGTGCTATTATAATTTATAGAAGCTCAATTGGAAACTAAAATTATTTTTTTGAACAAAAAAATAAAATTCTTAGTACTTTTTAGAACCTCCATTTCACTTTGACACAGGGCCCTGAAATCTCAGGGCCGGCCCTGCCCATCACCAATGGGATGACGGTGATATTTAATTCATGATGTTGGCAAACTCGTCGGAAAATCGATGCCGTCACTGGCAAACTCAGCGGGGCAGAGCTCTGAAGTGGCCGCCATACCACTCCTCTCGCTGACATTTCACAAAGAAGATAATGAACACGAAAATTAAATTATGCTAAATTTCGGTGCTTATTGCTGTTTAACTTTGTTTTTGCTTTCTTGGGTTTCAGGGTTTGGTTGCTGGTGACAGGGTTCCAAAGCCGGGTATGAATCAACACTCAAATCTATTTAATTTCAGTTTCGATTTCAATGCCTGATTTGAAATTTATCATGGCCTTTCAATTGAAATGGAACTAGATATGTTCTGTGCATTTGATATGTCTGAGGGCTGTCATGACATGTCATATCAAGGCTAGGATACGCTATGCATGTCGACATGTCAATGGCATATCACGACAATGTGCATAGAGAGTCATAACCTCGTTGCTTGTTGGTAAAAATCATTGCAAAATCTAATGAGTACAAATTTGTGGCCTTTACTACTTATACTCGAGTGTCAGATGACATTATGAGACTTATTACTCCACCCAAGCGGTAGTATACACCATCAGTTGTGATTCTTGGAAAGAGGTCGACACCTTTTCTTTAGAAGCCAAAGCTACTTTGGTTTGGCCTGACAGGTTCCAGATGTGCTTCAAGGGAATGTGTTTTTGGCTGGGAATTGAGCAAGATAAGGAAATATCTGTTTATGACACTTTTGATGACCCAGAACGCAGGACAGTGATCATTTCTTTCGATACAAGTCGCGAGGTATTTCATGGTATACTCGAACCATCTGAGCTCCAGCGATTACCCCTGGGGCGTGACCTTGATTTGAAGCTTATTGTGTGGAATGAATCAGTTTCTTATGGTTCACGATGATCTTGATTTGAAGCTTATTGTGTGGAATGAATCAGTTTCTTACATATATTCCCACTGAAACATGAGGTGAGTTTGTTGGTTATGTGAATAGCATAGTTTCGGTCATGGGATGCAACCACAAGCCTGAGAGCATAGAGAATAATTTCTTAGACAAAGATGAAGATGCGATGGTGGCAGTAGAAGGGAAGAGGGAAAGCTGCAGGAGGTGGTAGTCATATTCTGTTTGGGCCATTCCACTAGCTGATGTTTCAAGGGCCTCTGGGCAGAGTTTGGTGGGCCGGAGATTAGCCTCACATCCCCATATTGGGATCCATCCATATTATGAGTTGCGAGGACACTCTTGACAAATTTAGATCTGCCTTTAGGGATGATATCGTTGCTAAAGTTGTTCAGGTGGTTACTAGGAATTACTATCACCAGTGTGTTTCCTTGTTGATGGATCGAAAGGTATACATTTTCCCGATCGCTTGCTAATTGCTATTCATTTTCTTCATGTTTTCTTCTGTTTTGTTTCCTTTTCCTCTTTCTCATTTTGGTTTCTTGAGCTGGGATAGACTCACTAATTATCAATTATTTTCTTAGTTATTTCAAAGTGCCGAATCTACATTTCGGTTTCTACAACAGTAAGTTGTTGTTTACGTTAACCTTTGAGTTGGTGTTTTTTTGTTTTCACGAAAGCTTCCTTCTTAATTTCTTCTTCTTGTTTACGGGAATGTTCATATGTAATCTGTCTGCAATATTTGATGGATGCAGGTTCAATGAAACATAATTATATATGATCCTGCTAAAATTAGATCAACTTCAACTTTATCCCTGCCTTGCAAATTGAGCTTCAGAACACGAGTCGGATTGCAAATGATGGCAAAATGTTTGAAAGTGGAGAAAATTTCAGAGATTTTCTATTGAAAAATCCATCATTTCTTAGTCTTGCGGAGGAGATTTTTTACCTTAACATGAACATCCCTACAATCTATTCAACTCTCATAGTTTCACTGTCTCCAAATGGTAAAGGCCAAGAGACTCAGGTGTCCGGCTGCATGTTACCTGAACAAGTAGATGATGAATAATCAAGACAAAGAGAGGCGAGTAAGTGGATCTTCGTCCATTGGGTCGGATATCTGATCTCCTCTATCACTGATTGCCGGACCTTGTGGCTTCCAATGATGAATAGATAAAGAAAGACGCGTACGAAGATCTTCATCCGTTGGGTCGGATATCTGATCTCCTCTGTCACTGACTGCTGGACCCTGTGGCTTCCAATGATCAAGAGACCGAGAAAGGCACGTAAGAAGATCTTCGTCCATTGGGTCAGATATCTGATCTCCTCTGTCCCTGACTGCCGGACCCTGTGGCTGGAAGAGTATTGGGAGATTCTCAGGACGAGTTTGAGGCTGAATATGACGGCCTGCAGGAAAAATACCAGGAGGCAAGGAAAAAAGTGAATGCGTAAGGCTGAGAGGATCATGATCATGCACTGTTATAGTACTACCCATATAATTACTGAGATCATAATCATTAGATGGCTCATAATTATCAGATGACTCCTCATAGAACCGAGCTGGATGTTGGTCCAAATCATGCGTATTTTCCTTTATAGGTTTGTTCCACACTAGATTAACCATTGTTCTCATTGATGGCAAATGATGGCAAAATGTTTGAAAGTGGAGAAAATTTTGGGGACTTTCTATTGAAAAAATCCATCATTTCTTAGTCTTGCGGAGGATATTTTTTATCTTAACATGAACAGCCCTACAATCTATTCAATTCTCATAGTCTCACTATCTCCGAATGGTAAAGGCCAAGAGACTCAGGTGTCCGGCTGAATGTTACCTGAACAAGTAGATGATGAATAATCAAGAGACAAAGAGAGGGGCGTAAGAGGATCTTCGTCCATTGGGTCGGATATCTGATCTCCTCTATCACTGACTGCCGGATCTTGTGGCTTCCAATGATGAATGGATAAAGAAAGACACGTAAGATCTTCGTCCGTTGGGTCGGATGTCTGACCTCCTCTGTCACTGACTGCTGGACCCTGTGGCTTCCAATAATCAAGAGACTGAGAAAGGCGTGTAAGAAGATCTTCGTCCATTGGGGCAGGTATGTGATCGCCACTGTCCCTGACTGCCGGACCCTGTGGCCGGAAGGGTATTGGGAGATTCTCAGGACGAGTTTGAGCCTGAATATGACAGCCTACAGGAAAAATACCAGAAGGATCATGATCATTAGCTGGATGTTGGTAAAAAACATAACTAGCTTTGTCCAAACCATGCGTATTTTCCTTCATAGGTTTGTTCCACACTAGATTAACCATTGTTCTCATTAATATCCTAGAGAATCTTGAAAGTTCAACTTCAACTTTATCCCCACTTTGCAATTTAAGCTTATCGTTCGATAGTTGTCCTTGCCAAAGCATACGCTTACACCTAAATCCGCTGCCTAAGTAAGCCTGAAACTTAGTATGCTTGGTATTATTTCTAACAATAACGTAAAAATTAAATGTTTCAAATTCATATGGGTTCAATAAGCACAGAGTCAGCCCTTCAAGAGTACGACCATCATTCAGGGGAATATCAAAACAGACTCTATTGCCATGGCCAACAAACTCAAACCAATCAGGAATAAAATTCCCATAGAGTAAAACGCCACCAAATCCGCACGAAGTCCATCCCTACGTATACAATGCAAGTGTCATATATATATATATACATGTAAACGTGCGTTTGTGTGTACAATCCAACGATTACCCCTGCGGCATGACCTTGATTTGGAGCTTATTGTGTGGAATGAATCAGTTTCTTATGGTTCACAATGATGGACGCGTAGTTTGCTTTAATCTTTGTACTAAAAAGCTGACATAGGTGAGTTTGTTGGTTATGTGAATAGCATAGTTTCGGTCATGGGACACAACCACAAGCCTGAGAGCATAAAGAATAATTGCTCAGACAAAGATGAAGATGCGATGGTGGCGGTAGAAGGGAAGAGGGAAAGCTGCAGGAGGCGGTACTCATATTCCGTTTAACCATTCCACCAGCTGATGTTTCCCATAGAATCAAGAAGGTGATGGAGGGCCTCCGGGCAGAGTTGGTGGGCCGGAGGTTGAGCCTCACATCCCCATATTGGGATCCATCCATATTATGAGTCGTGAGGACGCTTTTAACAAGTTTAGATCTGCCCCTAGGGATGATATCGTTGCTAAAGTTGTTCAGGTGGTTACTAGGAATTACTCTCACCAGTGTGTTTCCCTGTTGATGGATCGAATGGTATATGTTTTCCCGATCTCTTGCTAATTGCTATTCATTTTCTTCATGTTTTCTTCTGTTTTGTTTCCTTTTCCTCTTTCTCGTTTTGGTTTCTTGAGCTGGGTCGACTCACTTATCATCAAAATTTCTTTTCTTAGTTATTTCAAAGTGCCGAATCTTGGAGTTACCATTTTGGTTTCTACAACGTTAAGTTGTTTACATTAGCTTTTGAGCTGGTCTTCTTTTGTTTTCACGAAAGCTTGCTTCTTAATTTATTATTTTTGTTTACGGGAATGTTCATATGTAATCTGTGTGTCTGCAATATTTGATGGATGCAGGTTCTATGCCATATTTAAGCCTCCTCTGCGGGAAGTCGACGGAAGAAGAAGAAGAGGTAAAAAGCTCGAGAACTGGTTAATGCTCTGGATGAGGGCATTACTAACTTGACCTTCCGCGTAACTCGCCTTGCATTGTATGAAATCGACTACGATGACAAATCTCTGAAATCTTGGACGGAGATTGATGAAATCGGCCATTAGACAAGTTCTCTGAATTCATGTAATTGCAAGCAAGTTAGCAACTCTGAGCTCCAACGCTTCTTTTTCATTCATTTTCTGAGCCAAATATGTCACTTTCACTTGCTTTAGTAAATGTTCACCTTATGTCGTTATGATAATTCTACTTTCTGGACCAAACCAATCATGGTTTCCAACAATTGCATTGAGTTGTTCCACTTCATCTATGTTGTCCATCAGGGCCATCTCTGACATTTCGGGGATCCTGTGCGAAATGTATAATAGTGCCCTTTTTAAGATAGTTTTCCGAAAAAATAAAAGCTGGACTATGTATTGATAGTAGAAAACAATAACTTAAATAAAAAATAAAATAAAAACTTTCTGACTGATTGTAAGTTTATAAATGTCATTAAATAATAAGTAAAAAGAGTTATAAACAAAACCTTCACTAAATAATCAAAAACAGTTCAAACTTAAACAACCAAATAAGAAAAAAAAAAGCTTCAAAAACTCTACTCTAAAGTTTCACTTGAATATATAGCATTATCATATAATAAATTGAAAAGAAAAAAAATTACACTTATGAGTAGTGTACAATGAGATTTTAAAGCGTTAATAAAAAAATATTTTTAATATATAGCATTATTACATATATATGTAAGATGACAAACATTTTTGGGATCCCTTCAAATTTGAGGGCCATGCGCGATTACACTTTTCGCTCGCCCCCAACACCGCCTCTGTTGTCCACGATGACAAGTACCCTTCTATGTCGAAATTGTTGTTTTACCAGACTAATATCTCCATCAACATTGCTTATTTGAAACTTCTATTTCAAAATGTCATAAACAAGTTTTTCTTGCAAATCAACCAGACCATGTTTACATGTAATGTCGCTAACATTGGCAAGGAAACTTTTGACTTCAAACTTACAATGAATTTGGTTATAAATGGTTTTGGCAGCTGTTGTTTTACCCAACTCACCCATCGCCCAAATTACAATCATGACAACGTCATTTGATCCACCACTTGAAAAATGGCTGATAAAATCATTGCGGATGATTTTCGAGGAATTCGAGTAGTCGACCGCTTTTGAAACTTGGTCTCACGGACGGCCACAGTGAGGTAGCAGCTGATGAGTACTCCTTTATCCCAGCAATCCCTGACGACGTCGTTCCTGGAACTAAGGTGCTTTCTGATACTTGATGCTTGCTCAATGCTCAGCTAAATAAGTTAGAGATTTCTTTGATTGGTCACTTTTTGGATTTTGAATATGTTCAGTTTAGTATTCAAACTAGCTTTCCATAATCTAGCTCAATTTCATGCTAGTTTGAATACTAAACTGAACATATCCAAACGAGTTCATCGACTGCAAAGGTAGTGGAAAAGATAATTCAAACCTTATGCTAACATGTCAGGGCAAGTGAAATTAATGAAAAGCTTTCATTGATTTTCTAACCTTAAAAGTAAATTCCTGAAATATGTGGTGGAAGCAGGGCAAGTATTTGTGCGAATTCGAGTAGTATTTGTCAAATATTTTGATGAATGTCTTATATTGATTGTTGTAGTGTTGAAATGTTTCTTGATGCAATATATCTTAAAAATTCAAAGCAACTAATTGCACACAATCATAGGAATCTGAAACAAGTTTGAAATATGGACTTGTCTTCATTATCGAACTGGGAAAGCGAAAAACAAAAGAGGCGTTTGACGAATTGACTCTGATCTGACTAAGATATGTGATGATGACAATGCATCACCACCTAGATTGTGCCTCGCCATAGAACCAAGCTGGATGTAGATAAAAAAACATAACCAGCTTGGTCCAAATCTTTGATATTTTCCTTCATAGGTTTGTCCCATATTAGATTAACCCCTGTTCTAATCAATGAAACATAATTATACAAGATCCCGCCAAAATTAGATCAAACTTCAACTTTATGCCTTGCAAATTGAGCTTCAGGACACATGAGTCGGATTGCAAATGATGGCAAAATGTTCGAAAGTGGAGAAAATTTCGGAGATTTTCTATTGAGAAATCCATCATTTCTTAGACTTGCGGAGGAGATTTGTTTATCTTAACATGAGCAGCCCTACAATCTATTCAGCTCTCATAGTCTCACTGTGTTTAGTTGAATGTTATCTGAACAAGTAGATGATGAATGATCAAGAGATAGAGAGGCACGTAAGAGGATCTTCGTCCATTGGGTCGGATATCTGATCTCCTCTGTCACTGACTGCCGGACCCTGTGCCTTCCAATGACGAAGGGACAAAAGAAGGGGCACAAGAAGATCTTCCTCCATTGGGCCGGATATCTGATCTCCTCTGTCACTGACTGCCGAACCCTGTGGCTTCCAATGATGAAGGGACAAAGGAAGGCACGTAAGAAGATCTTCCTCCATTGGGCCGGATATCTGATCTTCTCTGTCACTGACTGTCGGGCCTTGTGGCTTCCGATGACGAAGGGACAAAAGAAGGCGCGCAAGAAGATCTTCCTCATTTGGGCTGGATATCTGATCTCCTCTATCACTGACTGCCGGACCCTGTGGCTTCCAATGACGAAGGGACAAAAGAAGGCGCGCAAGAAGATCTTCCTCTGTTGGGCTGGATATCTGATCTCCTCTGTCACTGACTACCGGACCATGTGGCTTCCAATAACGAAGGGACAAAAGAAGGTGCGCAAGAAGATCTTCCTCCCTTGGGCTGGATATCTGATCTCCTCTGTCACTGACTGCCGGACCCTGTGGCTTCCAATGACGAAGGGACAAAAGAAGGCGAGCGAGAAGATCTTCCTCCTTTGGGCTGGATATCTGATCTTCTCTGTCACTGACTGTCGGACCCTGTGGCTTCCAATGATGCAGGGACAAAGAAAGGGGTGCAAGAAGATCTTCCTCCATTGGGCCAGATATCTGATCTCCTCTGTCACTGACTACTGGACCCTGTGGCTGGAAGAGTAATGGGAGATTCTCAAGACAAGTTTGAGGCTGAATATGACGGCCTGCAGGAAAAATACCAGGAGGCAAGGAAAAACGTGAATGCGCAAGGCTGAGAGGATCATGATCATACACTGCTATAGTACTATCCATGTAATTACTGAGATCATAATCATTAGATGGCTCATAATTATCAGCTGATTCCCATAGAACCGAGCTGGATGTTGGTCAAAAACATAACTAGCTTGGTCTAAATTATGCGTATTTTCCTCTATAGGTTCGTTCCACACTAGATTAACCATCGTTCTTCGACAAAAAAAGTTAACCATTGTTCTCATTGATGGCAAATGATGGCAAAATGTTTGAAAGTGGAGAAAATTTGGGAGATTTTCTATTGGGAAATCCATCATTTCTTAGTCTTGCGGAGGAGATTTTTTATCTTAACATGAACAGCCCTACAATCTATTCAACTCTCATAGTCTCACTATCTCCAAAAGGTAAAGGCCAAGAGAATCAAGTGTCCGGTTGAATGATACCTGAACAAGTAGATGATGAATAATCAAGAGACAAAGAGCGCGGAAGAGGATCTTTGTCCATTGGGTATATTACTGAGAGATTCTCAGGATGAGTTTGAGGCTGTATATGATGGCCTGCAGGAAAAGTATTAGAAGACGAGGAAAAACGTGAATGCGCAAGGCTGAGAGGACCATGATCATGCACTGCTATAGTACTACCAATGTAATTAATGAGATCATAATCATTAGATGGCTCATAATTATCTGATGACTCCTCATAGAACCGAGCTGGATGTTGGTCAAAAACATAACTAGCTTGGTCCAAATCATGCGTATTTTCATTCATAGGTTTGTTCCACACTAGATTAACCATTGTTCTCATTGATGGCCAATAATAATCAGATTTTCTTGAAAGTTGAAGTACTATAACTTCAACTTTATCCCCACTTTGCAATTTGAGCTTATCGTTAGATAGTTGTCCTTGCCAAAGTATGTGCCAAAGATTATAGTTTGAAGGCTTATCCCAATATCCGTTGCCTAAGCAAGCCTGCAACTTAGTACGCTTGGTATTATTTATAACAGTAATGCCAAATTCAAAATTACTTTCAAATGCATATTTGTGCAAGAAGCACAGAGTCAGCCCTTCAAAAGTATAACCATCCTTCGGGGAAATATCAAAACTGACTGTATTGCCACGGTTAACAAACTCAAACCAATCAGGAACAAAATTCCCATAGAGTAAAACGCCACCAAATCCACATGAAGTCCATCCCTACATATACAATGCAAGTGTCTTATATATATAAATATACATATACATACATGTAAACGTGCGTTTGTGTGTGCATGTGCACGATAGGAAGGCAATGAGAGAGAGAGGGAGATACCTGTAGGATGTTCTTCCCAAAATCAGCTGTGAGATTGGTGCAGTTACTCATATCAATCAATGTCATGAAGTTTAATGACTTATCCAAGCCTGGAACCTCAGTAAGTTTTGGTGAATCACTTACCTTCAACTCTTTCATACTTGACATTTTCGAAAAATTGGGCATTGTTTCCAATGTAGGGCAATTAGCGGCATACAAAAATTTCAAATTTGTTGGTAAATCAAGGATTGTACGAAGGTTAAAGCAGTCATTTAACCTCAATGTTTCAAGCTTTGTAAGACCACGGAGGCTGGGTAGGGTATGAAAATCATTCCCTCGAAGATCCAAAACTAGTAAAGAAATTAAACTCCCAAGATCCTGAGGGATTGCATCATGAGCTAATTTCACACCTTTTAGGGATAGAAGAGTGAGATTCTTCAATCTAACTGTGGAAGATGGTATTCGTCTTATGGCTGTATGCTCTGCTTCAAGTATTCTCAATGATATCATCTCCCCTAAATCCTCATGCACTTCTCTGAATTCTAAACAGTCATTAAGAAGAAGAGTCTTAACTGATTTCAACTTATAGAAATCACTTGGAAGAGAACTAAGCTTTTCGCATTCTTTAAGGTTCACCAAAGAAAGTCTTTTAAGTTGACCAATGGAGGAGTGAATCTCGGACAAACTCCCACAATTTTCCAGTATCAACTCTTCAAGATTTGGGACTTGTGAAAAGTTCGGTGATTTAATTAGAGATAGGGAATGACTGAGATTCATGATTTTCAACCTCTTTAGCAACTGTTATAAAAAACCAAAGGAAAATTGAAATTAACATCCAAAAGGAAGATGTCATGAAAACAAAAAAGAAGGAAATCCAAAAACAAATAGAAACAGAACATCATCATGTGTAATTGATCGTACCTTATAACCCTTCCAAACTTGTACCAGTTTGCTATACTGCATATCTAAAACAACTAGTCTTGGTTGTTTAAAAAAGTCATCTGGTATGAACTTTAAAGGGCATCCTTCCCAACACAACCATATTAACTCTTTGGGAAGATGTTTGTATTCTCCATTGAGCTGAACGTATTTGAGATGAAGGAATCTCAGTTTCTTCATATTGGCAAATGCTTCTGTACTGAAACTACGCATGTTAGAGCTTCGAGGCCAAGGATCAGGGAAATTTAGAGCAAGTCCTTCAACTTCTTCCGTTCCCTGTTAGCAAAAGGTTAACGGATTATTTGCATATCTTTACATGTATTATTATTCATTAGGCAAAATCACCTTACGGTGAATATATTTACACATAAATGTTTAGTGTATAATAGACATACGTAGGTTATATATATGTTTTCAAGTAGTATGCATTAATGCAAAATTTTATTGGGAATGTACTTACAGATTTATTTCTCAAGACATTGGCGACCTCTCGACGGTTCCACAACCTACTCCATTTTCCAGGGTGACCAACAGATTTTTCAGAAATGATTACTCTGGCCATTTCTCGAAGCAAATCATGCATATTCAACTTGTTGCCTTCAACAGTTACAAGACATCGTTCACGGAGGACAGAGATTTCTATTGGTGCAGAAAATCCACATCCATCTAATACTTTTGTGACATAGTCCTTGTCCTTTCCAATAAAGAAACAAGATATGTCAAGAAATATAGCCTTCTGTGGATCATCTAGCCCGTCATAGCTTATTCTGAGTCGATTTACAATTTTTCCATCTGGGTATCTTCCCAATTTCTCCAATTGACTTTCCCACTCTGCCAACGATCTTTTAATCAAAAGAGATCCTAAAACTTCAAGCGCTAGTGGTAAACCTCCACAGTAAGAAACAACCTTTTCTGAAACTTCATGATATCCTTGATTAGGACAACTATTTTTGAAGGCATGCCAACTAAATAGCTCAAGAGCTTCTTCTTTATTCATTTTCTTAGCCTGACATGCTATGTCCACATTTAGTAGTAGATGTTTATTTTGTGTTGTTATGATAATTCTACTTCCAGGACCAAACCAATCACGACTTCCAACTATTGCATCCAGTTGTTCCTCTTTATCTATGTTGTCCAGGATGGCAAGTATCTTTCTATGTCGAAATTGTTGTTTTATCAGGCCGATACCTTCGTCAACACAGCTTAATTCAGGATTTCTTTTCAAGATGTCAGAAATAAGTTTTTTTTGCAAATCAACCAGATCATGTTTACTTGTAGCATCGTGAACGTCGGCAAGGAAACTTTTGAATTCAAACTTGGGATGAATTTGGTTATAAATGGCTTTGGCAGCTGTTGTTTTACCCAATCCACCCATCCCCCAAATTCCAACCATGAGAACATCATTTGATCTACCAGTTGAAAGATAACTGATAATATCTTGAACGCGAGAGTCAATTCCAACTATGTGCTTGGCCACATGTAATTCGTTAGTGCTGGTGAGCCATTCACAAATATTCTCGTCAATAATTTTTTTAATGAACTCTTCTTCGCGCCTGAAAATTAAATTCGTAAGCATTAGTGGGACCCAATGATGGCTCGGTAGGAGATATCAGTACATAAACAATTTTCTTTCCTTCATATAATATATATATATATATATATATATATATATAGGCTAAATAGCCAGAATGGTCCCTAAGATTTGCATAACTCATCACTTTTGTCCCTGATATTTCAAATCAATAAAAGTCGTCCCTGAGATTGTCCACCATCCATCATTTTGGTCCTTCCGTTAAAAACTCTGTTTATTGTCCCGAAGCTCTTGGCGGGAAGTTTGGGCAATTTTCAAAGCTTCGTAACTCAATTGTTTCTTAACCAAATTCGACCCATAATATATCAAAATGAAGATAGGAGTGTGTAGAATAAGATTATTCCTATTTGGAAGCCTAATGATTGCCAGAGATGGCCGGAAAATAGCCTCAAAGTTGACTAGTTCGAGGGAAAATTGGAAAACTCGCCGGAAACTGGGTAAACTTTAAACGTTCATAACTTCTTCAATACTCAACAAAATCAATTGATTCAAAAACAAAAATCATACTTCTCAATGAGACGAAGAGAATGGTAACTTTTTCGACAGCTAACTTGCCGTGTTTTGGCCCAAAAATGGCTCGAAATTGGCTATCTTGAGTTAGCCATTTTCGAGCTGTTTTTGGGTCAAAACACGGTGGTTTAGCGTAAAAAAAGGGACCATTCTCTTCATCTCATTGAGAAGTATGATTTTCGTTTTTGAATCACTTGATTTCGTTGAGTATTGAAGAAGTTATGAAGTTTACCTAGTTTCCGGCGAGTTTTCCAATTTTCCCTTGGACCAGTCAACTTTGAGGCTATTTTCCGGCCATCTCTGGCAACCATTAGGCTTCCAAATAGGTATAATCTTATTCTACACTTTCCTATCTTCATTTTGATATATTTTGGGTCGAATTTGGTTAAGAAACGATTGAGTTACGAAGGTTTAAAAATTGCTCAAACTTCCAGCCAAGAGCTCCGGGACACTTAACGGAGTTTTTAACGGAATGACCAAAATGATTGATGGTAGACAATCTCAGGGACCACTTTTATTGATTTGAAATCTCAGGAACCAAAATGATGAGTTATGCAAATTTCAGGGACCATTTTGGCAATGTTCTTTAAGGGAAGGGATCCCCATTTTTTTAAAAAAAATGGGGACACCCTCTTAACCATTAGATTTGACTTTAATGAAATTCTGTGACTGAGATTAAATCACAGGCCACATAATCTCAACCACAAGATTTCATTAAAGCCAAATCTAACGGTTAAGAGGGTGTTCCTATTTTTATTTTTTTTTTTGAAAAATGGGGATCCCTTCCCTTAAAGGCTATATATATTAACTAGCTACTAGCTAATATGTGATTTTATGACCAACTTGAATAAAAGAAAGTCATTCATTGATAAATAAACGTTGGGCGTATGAATTAAACTCCAATTACGGTTTAGTTTACTTATGAGAGATTAAGGTGTATTCATTAAGCATGTGAATTAATGTTTAGATTATGTAAAATGTTAATTAAGCATGTCAATTAATTGAGAGATTAAGTCATGTACTAAAATGTTTCAAATCTTGAAAAGCAAGTAAATGATTACCCGCTGTCAGTTGTTTGGTGGTCAGACAAATTTGTAGCTTCTGTATGAGCCTCTATCCGCCTCTTCCTGAGAGATTAAGGTGTATTAATTAAACATGCGAAGGATCAACGTTAATCTTTAGTAATACAACTTAAATCTTAAATAGCAGCTCAATGATTACCGATTGTTAGCGATTTTAAGAGGGTGGCCAGCCAAATTTGCAGCTTTTGTGAGGGCCTCTCTCCACAGCTTTAGCCTTTCTTGTTTAGCTTCACGTTTCTTGTCATCTTTTTCTTCACGGATGTCCTTTTCGTGCTTGTGAAATGCTCCAGCTAAATCTCCGTTCTGCTTCCTGACATGTGAAGGATCAACGTGATAGAATATTGGCAAAACATGTCGCCCCAGTTTGTCTCTGCACTCCATGATCTTCACCAGCTCGTCAAGACACCAACTCGATTCCGCATATCTCTTTGAGAAGACAATGATAGATATTATCGACTCTTCGATTGCCCGTAACAGTTCTTCTTTTATTTCTTCCCCTCTTTTTAGATCGTTCTCATCAATAAAGACCTGGTATCCGGTGTCTTTTAATGCTGCGTAAAGGCAGCTCGTGAAGCCATTGCGCGTGTCTTCACCCCTGAAGCTCAAGAATACGTCGTACTTCCAGAGTTTGGACTTGGAGGAGGACGAAGAGGAGGCTTCGTGGGCTGTCATGGCGGTATCCACCGTTATGGTGGTTCAGATCTGAAAAAATGACAATAGTGTATTTGTGTTGCCGAAGGATGATACTGAAACATGTCAAGATCCTTGAGCCAACAAAAGCAAAAGTTTATAATATGGCGTGTTGACCTGAAAAGCGACATACTGCCTAGAGGGAAGGTTCAGGGAAAGAGAGAGAAAAGAGGAAAGAAAGGAACATGATAGGACAGACAATTAAAATGGTGCCACGACCCGTGAAGAAGAATATTAAAATGATGTTTTTTTAATATGACGGTGAAAAGTCGTCCGTCACGAAATAGGACGGCAAAAAGTCGTCTGAGAGAGGGAAGAAATAAAACTCTGCAATTGAAAAAAAAAATATTATCTCCTTCTTCAACTTGCAACAAACAAACAAAAAATTAACGTTAACAGATTCCGGTGGACAAAACATGATAAGGATTTCCGCCTGATCTTTTTTTTTGAAATCTTGAGGATCAAGCAATCATGTTCGTTTATCGTAAATCATACGGTCAAAAATTATTTAAAATTTAAAATTGAATATAAATTGTACCTAAGTAAAACTGATCGCACGATATACAATGAACATACATAATTGATTGATTCCTAGGATCTCTACAAAAAGAATCCGGCGAGGGGATCCTGATCCAGAAAAACCCATCACAGAACTAGCAAATTTAGGAGAAAGAAAGAGACATGCACTCAAATCGTAAGTTCGCCCTAGAAATTTTCCAATTCAGAATCCAGATCGTGGGTTCTTTGCCCTTTAGGTATCCAAATTTTGGGCTTGGTCGATAATTTTCAAGGGATTTTTGTAACTTGGAAGCCATCTTTTTCAAAGTATGACTTATTGTGCAATTTCCATTTCTAATTATATCAAAGTATTTTGTGATAAAATATTCACATATGAAGTGTTGTGCATGTAAGAACATTCAAGTTGATAGAAAGTATTGATGTTGATAATGATGGGTCCTTGATAAAATTTTCATTTTTCAAAGCTGTTTGTAAAACGTTAACTTATATGTTAGCCACCATTAGCTGGTAAACATTACTATACCAACAAGCCACCAAAGTCTATGTGCTATATTATAAATAAAACTGGTCTCCATGAAAAAAACACTTTCTAAAATGGATAAGCACTTTACAAACCACTTATGTTTGTCACTTTTCTTTTCTAAAAGCCATTTTTTGTATATAAGAGCAACTCCACCCATGGAGCCTTCCCCCTGGCAATCCACTATTCAATCCACCCTATTAAACAGTAACTGCCTTTAATGAATAGTAACTGCCATTAATGAGCAGTAATTGCCATTTGCATCTCCACCCATGGAGTCCTCCCCCTGGCAATAGGCAAGTAAAATATTAGTTTTTTTTGTTTGTTTAAATAATACAAAATAAAATTATTTGTAATTTCGGATAAGAATTTTTAAATCGTTCTCGTTGCGCCACGTGTCATTTTATCCAAAAAAATAATTATTTAGCGAAGGACTTTGATAATATTTTTATCCAATACGATCGTGCCACGTGTCGTTATCTTTTCAGAATCTTTGACGATAGATTTCGATCAGATTTTAACTCGTTCGAAATTGCGCCACGTGTCATTATCCGAAAAGATAATTATTGGAGATTGATTTCGATAAGATTTTTATCCAATACGATCGTGCCACGTGTCGTTATCTTTTCAGAATCTTTGAGGATAGATTTCGATTAGATTTTTAACGAATGACGGCATGCCACGTGGCCCTATCTACAATCCAATCCTTTCTGAATCGTCCATATAATCCACCCTTCATCCTCACAAATCTCACACCAAATTTCTCAACATCTCTATCTCATTATTCATAGTTTCTGCTTCTTCATCACCATCCATCCTTTTACAATGTCTTCTTCTTCATCAAGGATGATGTGGGAACTCGATCAGCAAGAGGAAGAATTGTTTAACCAATCTGAAGGAATGTTCAACCTTCAGATAGCCCAAAATGATATGGAAGAGGATGAGGAGCGTACAAGGAGAGATGACGAAGCAAGAATGGCCAGAGCCTCACATTCCCGTCGAGTCAACCAGACTTTTGCTCAGATATGCAGGCCCAGCCGTTCCGGAAACCTTGATAGAAGCAGGCAACGACGGGGTCTAGAGCTGTTGGACGATTACTTTGTCCATAACAGTGCATTTCCTGATACGTACTTCAGACGTCGTTTTAGAATGGAACGACATTTGTTCAACAGAATCATGACTGATGTTTGCAACCATGATTCTTACTTTGTGCAAAAGAAGGATTGTTGTGGTGCTATGGGTCTCCTGCCTGAGCAAAAAATCACTGCTGCATTGCGGATGCTTGCGTATGGAGCATCTGCAGACCAAGTGGATGAGATAACGAGGATGGGGAAATCAACCATCCTTGAGGCCCTGATGAGGTTTTGCGGAGCAGTCGAATCTTTGTACACCGCAGAGTACCTCCAAAAACCTACTGACGAGGACTTGCAAAGGCTTCTGAAGGGCGAGATGCGAGGTTTTCCTGGGATGATAGGAAGCATCGATTGTATGCACTGGACGTGGAAAAACTATCCAAGTGCATGGCAAGGCGCATATGGGGATAGAAAAGGAGCAAAATCTATCATTTTGGAGGCAGTGGCATCTTTTGATACATGGATATGGCACGCCTTTTTCGGGGTTCCGGGGGCTCAAAATGATCTCAACGTCCTTGCCCAATCCCCAGTGTTCAACGATGTCCTGCAAGGAAAGGCACCAAAAGTCACGTACATCGTCAACAGACGTAGGTACGACGGGGCATACTACCTAGCTGACGGCATTTACCCACGGTGGGAAACATTTGTCAAAACAGAGCCACGTCCGCGAAGTGCAAAGGAAAAACACTTTGCAAGCTGTCAAGAGGGGTGCAGGAAGGATGTGGAGCGTTGTTTTGGTATCCTCCAAGATGACAAGTACCCTTCTATGTCGAAATTGTTGTTTTACCAGACTGATTTCTCCATCAACATTGCTGATTTGAAACTTCTATTTCAAAATGTCAAAAACAAGTTTTTCTTGCAAATCAACCAGACCATGTTTACATGTAGTATCGCTAACGTTGGCAAGGAAACTTTTGAATTCAAATTTACAATGAATTTGATTATAAATGGTTTTGCCAGCTGTTGTTTTACCCAACTCATCCATCCCCCTAATTACAATCATGACAACATCATTTGATCCACCACTTGAAAGATGACTGATAAAATCATTGTAGAGGATTTTCGAAGAATTGGAGTAGCGGACCGCTTTTGAAACTTGGTCTCACGGACGACCACAGTGAGGTAGCAGCTGTGGAGTACTCCTTTATCCTAGCAATCCCTGAAGACGTCGTTCCTGGAACTAAGGTACTTTCTGATACTTGATGCTTGCTCAATGCTCAGCTAAATAAGTTAGAGATTTCTTTGATTGATCACTTTTTGGATTTTGAATATGTTCAGTTTAGTATTCAAACTAGCATTCCATATTCTAGCTCAATTTCATGCTAGTTTGAATACTAAACTGAACATATTCAAACGAGTTCATCTACTGCAAAGGTAGTGGAAAAGATAATTCAAAACTTATGCTAAAATGTTAGGGTAAGTCGACATGAATGAAAAATTTTCATTGATTTTCTAACCTTTAAAGTAAATTCCTGAAATATGTGGTGGAAGCAGGGCAAGTATTTGTGCGAATTCGAGTAGTATTTGTCAAATATTTTGATGAATGTCTTATATTGATTGTTGTAATGTTGAAATGTTTCTTGATGCAATATATCATAAAAGAGGCGTTTGACGAACTAACTCTGATCTGACTCAGATATGTGATGATGACAATGCACCACAACCAAGATTGTGCCTCGCCATAGAACCGAGCTGGATGTAGGTCAAAAACATAACCAGCTTGGTCCAAATCTTGAATATTTTCCATCATATGTTTGTCCCATACTAGATTAACCCTTGTTCTAATCAATGAAACATAATCATATAAGATCCTGCCAAAATTAGATCAACTTCAACTTTATCCCTGCCTTGCAAATTGAGCTTCAGAACACGAGTCGGATTGCAAATGATGGCAAAATGTTTGAAAGTGGAGAAAATTTCAGAGATTTTCTATTGAAAAATCCATCATTTCTTAGCCTTGCGGAGGAGATTTTTTATCTTAACATGAACAGCCCTACAATCTATTCAACTCTTATAGTCTCACTATCTCCAAATGGTAAGGGCCAAGAGACTCAGGTGTCCAGCTGAATGTTACCTGAACAAGTAGATGATGAATAATCAAGAGAGAAAGCGTGGCGCGTAAGAGGATCTTCGTCCATTGGGTGGGATATCTGATCTCCTCTATCATTGACTGCTGGACATTGTGGCTTCCAATGATGAAGAGACAAAGGCGCGTAAGAAGATCTTCGTCCATTGGGTCGAATATCTGATCTCCTCTGTCACTGACTGTGGGACCCTGTGGCTTCCAATGATCTAGAGATCAAAAAAGGCTCATAAGAGAATCTTCCTCCATTGGGTCGGCTATCGGATCTCCTCAGTCATCGACTGCATAACCCTGTGGCTGGAAGAGTACTGAGAGATTCTAAGAACGAGTTTGAGGCTGAATATGATGGGCTGCAGGAAAAGTATTAGAAGACAAGGGAAAATGTGAATGCGCAAGGCTGAGAGGACCATGATCATGCACTACTATAGTACTACCGATGTACTTACTGAGATCATAACCATTAGATGGCTCATAATTATCAGATGACTCCTCATAGAACCGAGCTGGATGTTGGTCAAAAAAATAACTAGCTTGGTCCAAATCATGTGTATTTTCCTTCATAGGTTTGTTCCACACTAGATTAACCATTGTTCTCGTTGTTCGCCCAAATAAAGATTGTACTGAAAGTTGAACTTCAACTTTATCCCCACTTTGCAATTTGAGCTTATCGTTGGATAGTTGTCCTTGCCAAATTATAGGCAGATCGCAAAATACGCTGCCTAAGTAAGCCTGCAACTTAGTATGCTTGGTATTATTTATAACAATAATGCCAAATTTAAAATGACGCATAAATGCATATTCATATTCATGCAAGAAGCACAGAGTCAGCCCTTCAAAAGTACGACCATCATTCGGGGGAATATCAAAACTGAGTGTATTGCCATGGTTAACAAACTCAAACCAATCAGGAACAAAATTCTCATAGATAAAAACGCCACCAAATCCACACGAAGTCCATCCCTACATATACAATGCAAGTGTCATATATATATACATATATATTCATACATGTAAACGTGCGTTTGTGTGTGCATGTGCACGATAGGAAGGCAATGAGAGAGAGAGAGTGTGATATACCTGTAGGATGTTCTTCCCAAAATCAGCTGTGAGATTGAAGCAGTTACGCATATCAATCAATGTCATGAAGTTTAATGACTTATCCAAGCCTGGAACCTCAGTGAGTTTGGGCGAATGACTTACATCCAACTCTGTCATATTTGACATTTCCGAAAAATTGGGCATTGTTTCCAATGCAAGGCAACAAACGGCATACAGAAATTTCAAATTTGTTGGTAAATCAGGGATTGTATGAAGGTTAAGGCAGTGATTTAACCTCAATGTTTCAAACTTTGTAAGACCACTGAGGCTGGGTAGGGTATGAAAATCATTCCCTTGAAGATCCAAAACTTGTAAAGAAATTAGACTCCCAAGAACCTCAGGGATTGCATCATGTGCTAATTTCGCATTGTTTAGGGATAAAAGAGTGAGATTCTTCAATCTAACTGTGGAAGATGGTATTTGTCTTATGGCTGTATGCTTTGCTTCAAGTATTCTCAATGATTTCATCTCCCCTAAATCCTCATGCACTTTTCTCAATTCAGAACATCCAGAAAGAAGAAGAGTCTCAACAGATTTCAGCTTATAGAAATCCCTTGGAAGAGAACTAAGGTTTACGCATCCTTTAAGGCTCACCAAAGAAAGTTTTTGCAGTTGACCAATGGAGGGGTGAATCTCGGACAAACTCCCACAACGTTCCAGTATCAACTCTTCAAGATTTGGGACTTGTGAAAAGTCCGGTGATTTAATTAGACATATGGAATAGCTGAGATTCAGGATTTTCAACCCCGCTAGCAACTGTTACAGAAAATCAAAGGAAAATTGAAATTAATATCCAAAAGGAAAATCCAAAAACAAATAGAAACAAGACATCATCAAGTGTAATTGATCGTACCTTATAACCCTCCCAAACTTGTACCAGTTGGCTAAACTTCATATCTAAAACAACTAGTCTTGGTTGATCAAAAAAGTCATCTGGTATGGACTTTAAAGGGAATCCTTCCCAACACAATCATATTAACTCTTTGGGAAGATGTTTGTATTCTCCATTGAGCTGAACGTTTTTGAGATGAAGGAATCTCAGTTTCTTCATATTGGCAAATGCTTCTGTACTGAAACTACGAATGCTAGGGCCAAGAGACCAAGGATAAGGGAAATTTAGAGCAAGTCCTTCAACTTCTTCAGTTCCCTGTTAACAAAAGGTTGTATTCATGTGTAAGAAACGGATTATTTGCATATATTTACATGTATTATTATTCATTAGGCAAAATCACCTACGGTGATTATATTTACACATAAATGCTGTTTAGTGTATAATAGACATACGTGGGCTATATATATGTTTTCAAGCAGGATGCATTATGCAAAATTTTATTGGGAATGTACTTACAGATTTACTTCTCAAGACTTCGGCGGCCTCTTGACGGTTCCACAACCTACTCCATTTTCCAGGGTGAACAAGAGAATTTTCAGAAATGATTACTCTGGCCATTTCTCGAAGCAAATCATGCATATTCAACTTATTCCGCTCAACAGTTACAAGGCATCGTTCACGGAGGACATTGATTCCTATTGTTGCATAAAATCTGCTTCCATCTAATCTTTTTGCGACATAGTCCTTGTCCTTTCCAATAAAGAAACAAGATATGTCAAGAAATATAGCCTTCTGGCAATAATCTAGCCCTTCATAGCTTGTTCTGAGTTGATTTACAATGTTTCCATCTGGATATCTTCCCAATTTCTCCAATTGACTTTCCCACTCTGCCAACGATCTTTTAGTCAAAAGAGATCCTAAAACTTTAAGCGCTAGTGGTAAACCTCCACAGTAAGAAACGACCATTTTTGAAACTTCATGATATCCTTGATTAGGACATCTATTGTTAAAGGCATGCCAACTAAATAGCTCAAGAGCTTCTTCTTCATTCATTTTCTTAGCCTGAAATGTTTTGTTCACATTTAGTAGTAGACGTTCATCTCGTGTTGTTATAATAATTCTACTTCCAGGACCAAACCAAGCATGACCTCCAACTATTGCATCCAGTTGTTCCTCTTTATCTATGTTATCCACGATGACAAGTATCTTTCTTTGCCGAAATTGTTGTTTTATCAGACCGATACCTTCGTCAACACACCTTATTTCATGCTTCTTTTTCAAGATGTCAGAAATAAGTTCTTTTTGCAAATCAACCAGATCATGTTTACTCGTAGCATCGCGAACGTCGGTAAGGAAACTTTTGAATTCAAACTGAGGATGAATTTGGTTATAAATGGCTTTGGCAGCTGTTGTTTTACCCAATCCACCCATCCCCCAAATTCCAACCATGAGAACATCATTTGATCCACCACTTGAAAGATAACTGATAATATCTTGAACTCGAAAATTGATTCCAACTATGTGCTTGGCCACATGTAATTCGTTAGTGCTTGTGGGCCATTCACAAATATTCTCGTCAATAATTTTTTTAATGATCTCTGCTTCGCTCCTGAAAATTGAATTCGTAAGCATTAATGGGAATCAATAAAGGCTCGGTAGGAGATATTTGTTTTCCTTCTTCCCTTCATATAATATATATATATATATATATATGTATATATATATATATGTATATATATATATATATATATGTATATATATATGTGATTTTATGACGAACTTGAATAAAAGAATTCATTGATAAATAAAAGTTAGGCGTATGAATTAAACTCCAATTACGGTTTAGGTTACTTATGAGAGATTAAGGTGTATTCATTAAGTATGTGAATGAATGTTTAGATTATGTAAAATGTTAATTAAGCATGTCAATTAATTGAGAGATTAAGTCATTCACTAAAAATTGCAGCTTCTGTGAAGGATCAACGTGATAGATTAAGGTGTATTAATTAAGCATGTTAATTAGAGTAATACAACTTAATCTTGAAAAGCAGTTGAATGATTACCCATTGTTAGCGATTTTAAGATGGAGGCCAGACAAATTTGCAGCTTTTGTGAGAGCCTCTCTCCACAGCTTTAGCCCTTCTTGTTTAGCTTCACGTTTCTTGTCATCTTTTTCTTCTCGGATGTCCTTTTCGTGCTTCTGAAATGCTTCGGCTAAATCTCCGACCTGCTTCCTGACATGTGAGGGATCAACGTGATAGAATATTGGCAAAACATGTCGCCCCAGTTCGAATCTGCACTCCATGATCTTCACCAGCTCGTCAAGACACCAACTCGAATCCGCATATCTTTTTGAGAAGACAATGATAGAGATCATCGACTCTTCGATTACCCGCAACAATTCTTCTTTTATTTCTTCTCCTCTTTGTAGATCGTCCTCATCAATAAAGACCTGGTACCCTCTGGCTTTTAATGCCGCGTGGAGGTGGCTCGTGAAGCCATAGCGCGTGTCTTCACCCCTGAAGCTCAAGAATACGTCGTACTTCCAGAGTTTGGACTTGGAGGAGGACGAAGAGGAGGCTTCGTGGGCTGTCATGGCGGTATCCACCGTTATGGGCATAGCAGTGGTTTCAGATCACAGACTGAAAAGATGACAACAGCTGCGTTTGCGTTGCCGAAGGATGATAATTAAACATGAGTCAAGATCTTGAGTCAACAAAAGCAAAAGTTTATAATATAATAATGAAACATAAATATATAGGTTTGTCCCCTACTAGATTAACCCTTGTTCTAATCAATGAAACATAAATATATAAGATCCTGCCAAAATTAGATCAACTTCAACTTTAACCTTGCCTTGCAAATTGAGCTTCAGAACAAGAGTCGGATTGCAAATGATGGCAAAATGTTTGAAAGTGGAGAAAATTTCGGAGAATTTCTTGAAATCCATCATTTCTTAGTCTTGCAGAGGAGATTTTTTATCTTAACGTGAACAGCCCTACAATCTATTCAACTCTCGTAGTCTCACTATCTCCAAATGGTAAAGGCCAAGAGACTTAGGTATCCAGTTGAATGTTACCTGAACAAGTAAATGATGAATAATCAAGAGACAGAGAGGCACGTAAGAGGATGTTCGTCCATTGGGTAATGAGACATCCTTGGGACGAGTTTGAGGCTGAATATAATGGCCTGCAGGAAAAGTATTAGAAGACGAGGAAAAACGTGCATGCGCAAGGCTGAGAGGACCATGATCATGCACTGCTATAGTACTACAGATGTAATTACTGAGGGGGTGTGCTATCCACACACCCATTTTTACTTCTCACACACCCCTTGTTAATTTATGTCCATTGATCTTCTTCGATTCATTCGATCCGACGGCCGAAAACTAAAAAGGTGTGGGAGAAGTAAAAAAAGGTGTGTGGATATCACACCCTTTACTGAGATTATAATCACTAGCCTCCATGCACACGCTCACGCGGGTGCGGAAGGCTCTTTTATAATGACGTCGTTTTACGCGTGACTTGTACAATTTAAATATTTATACATGTCAAATCCAACCATGTAATTTAGTCCCAAGATTTTACATGCCAAATCCAACCACATGTCCAGATTGTCATGCCCGTTTGTTCTTTCATGAAACCTCTTAAATGTGTTTCTTGCGTGGAAAGTTTGCCCTACCAGCAATACCATCCCCTCCCGAAATGACTAAGGGACTAAGCTGCAATGAACGATGATCACAAATAGGTATAGCAGGACCATATGTCTGGAGCTGCAATGAATCAAATAAAGGCCATGCATCAGAGCCTGCTATATCACTTTCAAAACAGCTTTGCACGTAAGAACAAATTAAACCTCATATGCAAGTGCAAGTGTTCAAATAATTTACTTGTTGAAAAGTCATGTATCCCTTGATTTTCTTGGGAACCAAACACACCACCATCGATGGACTAAATCAGAACGTGCATTTTCAAATTCAAGAAAAAATTTCCAGAAATAGAGAAAGGAAGGGATAGAGCAGTACAAACCTGAGAACGTGGCCCGATTCCCCATTTTTTTTTAAGAAGTCAAAACCCAAAAGCAATCAAGTCTGATCAATGCCAAAATAGAAATGACAATCAGCTAGCATAAGCTATCGAGCAACAGACATATCCAAACAGATAAATTTACTTCCCATTCAAAGAAAAGACAAAAAAAAAAAAAAAAAGGCAGAGAAACCACCTGGTGGGTGGTATGTTATAAACAAATCCCCAAATCTATGTCCATAATGGAAGGGAAAGGCTTCGGGTCTCCGCGAGATTCATCTAGCTTACCCTTTGGACTTTGCAAATTGCAACCAAACCAATGAGAAATGAGAAACCCTACCCAACTAACTCCTCACCTAGAGGTAGAAAGAATATTTGGAGAGATTTCAAGTCTCAAGGACAGTGGGTTAGGGTATGTGCCCTACTAACCAAGTTGTCACTATTAAAATCACCCATTTCTCATCAGGGTTTTTTACCATTGGTTTGGTTGTGTTGTTTTTGGTTTTCTTTTGGGACAAAGAAAGAAATTGAGAGTCATCATTTGCTTCACCAAACACTTGCATATGCATTATAATTTCATGCTCTCCAACTGTAAGCATGTTTGTCTCTTTTTTTTCCCATGCATTCTAGAGAGGTTCTTGCTTTTTGTTGCAAATGACACATTAATCAACGAAATCAAAAGCACCTTATGCCATTTCCTTTTCATAAAATCTAGCTCGGAAAGTATATAGAGCAGTACAAACCAGAGAACGTGGCCCAATTGCCCATTTAAAAAAAAGTAGTCAAAACCCAAAAGCAATCAAGTCTGATCAATGCCAAAATGGAAATGACAATCAGCTAGTATAAGCTATCCAACAACAGGCATATCCAAACAGATACTATTCATGTTTCTCTAGATGATCAGTGCCAAAATCCTCTTTCTCAAAAGCACTTCTAAAGTAAACGAAAGTCATAGAGATCATACATAAAATCCAAAACACTAAAATGGGCAATGAAGATTCAACACCAACATCCAATAACCAAAATTGGCACCAAAACACTAAACCCCAGAATTGCAAACCAGCTTAATTCAAAAGCAGCTTAATCTGAAACATTTTTCTTTTTTATTTTTTTGAGAAGAGCTTAACCTGCAACAATTGAACAAAGAAACAGAATTTACCGTGATATAATGGATCCCATAACCGATCTTAATGAAACGGAAGCAGCCTTTGGAAAACAGTCTCCTGATGCTGAGGACTAAATCTATCTCCACTCTCATACGTCCCCGACCATCATGTCTGGAGCTGCAATGAATCAAAGCAAGGTTGTACACAAAAACCCAAAAACTCGCACACCAATTTTCCTGAAACAAAAAAACGCAATCAGATTAAACAACCACAATGAAAACACCAAAAAAAAAAAGGCAACAGTCAATGAAAAACGCAAAGACTTTAATTTTACAGCGATCGATCTGCAAATTTTCTTCCCATTCAAAGAAAAGACAAAAAAAAAAAAAAAACAGAGAAACCACCTAAAACAGTGCAATCAGCCAGAAAAAGAAACTCTTCACACGACAGACGATCAACGCAGAGAAAGAAGCAGTGCAAGCTGAACACGTAAAAAGATTCAATCTTTAACCAAACAATCTAAACTCTAAACCCTAACAAAATTACAAAGGAGAAGAGAGAAATAAAATTAAAAAATTAAATATATATGCACCACACAGAGATTGGATAAACATTTGACGATGAAATATAGTACAACTGCAATTAGGGTTTCATCAAATTTTAAGTAATTAATCCTTGAAATTAACCTGATGATCTAAATTAAACAGAAGTTGAAAGGAAACTAGTGAAAGGGAACAAACCTTGATCCATTTGCCTTGCACCAGAGACATGGCTGGAGAACTATCAGTCACCGTGGAAAGTCAGTTTTGGTGGGTTTCTCAAATGCTTGGAGATCTGTTCGTACACACATCTTTTCTATAAAGCAGAGGAAGAAGAAGCAGCAACTATAAAGCAGAGGAAGCAGCAGCAGCAGAACCAGAAGAAATAGAGGCAGAGGAAGCCGATATAAATGGAGCAAAGGAAATGAAGCACAAGAAAAGGAGGGGCAATCCAATGATCCCAGCTGAGATCAACCCCAAAGTCGTTGGACAAAATTATTAAAAAATAAATTTACAAAATTACCATTGAATTATTTTATTTTCTTCCTTGCTGTTTTGAAATTTTTTTTGGCTGAGGGGCATTCTCGTCCTATTCATTTTGTTGAAGCAGGTACCCCAAATGTTGGTCAAAAACATAACGAGCTTGGTCCAAATCATGCGTATTTTCCTTCATAGGTTTGTTCCACACTAGATTAACCATTGTTAACATAAATGGCCTAGAGTTTGTTGAAAGACGAACTTCAACTTTGTCCCCACTTTGCAATTTGAGCTTATCGTTCGATAGTTGTCCTTGCCAAAACATATCCTCATCCCAAAATCCGATGCCTAAATAAGCATGCAACTTAGTATTCTTGGTATTATTTATTACAGTAATGCCAAATTCAAAAAAACTTTGAAGTGTATATTTGTGCAAGAAGCTCAGAGTCAGCCCTTCAAAAGTACGACCATCATTCGGGGGAATATCAAAACTAATTGTATCGGCATCATGGTTAACAAACTCAAACCAATCAGGAACAAAATTCCCATAGAGTAAGATGCCACCAAATCCGCACGAAATCCATCCCTACATATACATTGCAAGTGTTATATATATACATGTAAACGTGTGTTTGTGTGTGCATGTGCACGATAGGAAGGCAATGAGAGAGAGAGTGAGATACCTGTAGGATGTTCTTCCCAAAATCAGCTGTGAGATTGGTGCAGTTACTCATATCAATCAATGTCATGAAGTTTAATGACTTATCCAAGCCTGGAACCTCAGTGAGTTTGGGTGAATCACTGACCTTCAACTCTGTCATATTTGACATTTCCGAAAAATTGGGCATTGTTTCCAATGCAGGGCAACTAGCGGCATACAGAAATTTCAAATTTGTTGGTAAATCAGGGATTGTACGAAGGTTACAGCAGTTATTTAACCTCAATGTTTCAAGCTTTGTAAGGCCATGGAGACTGGGTAGGGTATGAAAATCATTCGTTTCAAGACCCAAAACTTGTAAAGAAATTAGACTCCCAAGATCCCGAGGGATTGCATCATGTGCTAATCTCAAACCATCTAGGTTTAAAATAGTGAGATTCTTTAATCTAACTGTAGAAGATGGTATTTGTCTTATGGCTGTATGCTCTGCTTCAAGTATTCTCAATGATTTCATCTCCCCTAAATCCTCATGCACTTCTCTGAATTCAAAACAGTAATTAAGAAGAAGAGTCTTAACAGATTTCAACTTATAGAAATCCCTTGGAAGAGATCTAAGCTTTCCGCATTTGTTAAGGTTCACCAAAGAAAGTTTTTGAAGTTGACCAATGGAGGGGTGAATCTCGGACAAGCTCCCACAATCTCCCAGTATCAACTCTTCAAGATTTGGGACTTGTGAAAAGTCCGGTGATTTAATTAGAGATGAGGAATAACTGAGATTCAGGATTTTCAACCTCTCTAGCAACTGTTACAGAAAACCAAAGGAAAACTGAAATTAATATCCAAAAGGAAGATGTCATGAAAAAAAGAAGGAAATTCAAAAACAAATAGAAACAGAACATCATCATGTGTAATTGATCATACCTTATAACCCTCCCAAACTTGTACCAGTTCGCTAAACTGCATATCTAAAACAACTAGTCTTGGTTGATCAAAAAAGTCATCTGGTATGGACTTTAAAGGGCATCCTTCCCAACACAACCATATTAACTCTTTGGGAAGATGTTTGTATTCTCCATTGAGCTGAACGTATTTGAGATGAAGGAATCTCAGTTTCTTCATATTGGCAAATGCTTCTGTATTGAAACTAGGCAGGTTCCAAACATAAGGGAAATATAGAGCAAGTCCTTCAACTTCTTCAGTTCCCTGTTAACAAAAGGTTATATACATGTGTAAGAAACGAATTATTTGCATATATTTACATGTATTATTATTCGTTAGGCAAAATCACCTACGGTGAATTATATTTACACATAAATGTTGTTTAGTGTACAATAGACATATGTGGGTTATATATGTTTTCGAGCAGGATGCATTATGCAAAATTTTATTGGGAATGTACTTACAGATTTATTTCTCAAGACTTCGGTGGCCTCTTGACGGTTCCACAACCTACTCCATTTTCCAGGGTGACCAAGAGATTTTTCAGAAATAATTACTTTGGCCATGTCTCGAAGCAAATCATGCATATTCAACTCATTCCGCATATTCCCCTTATTCCACTTATTCTCCTCAATAGTTATAAGGCATCGTTCACGGAGGACATTGATTCCTATTGTTCCAAAAAATCCGCATCGATCTAATATTTTTGCAACATAGTCCTTGTCCTCTCCAATAAAGAAACAAGATATGTCAAGAAATATAGCCTTCTGGAAATAATCTAGCCCTTCATAGCTTGTTCTGAGTTGCTTTCCAATGTTTCCATCTAGATGTGTTCCTAATTTCTCCAATTGACTTTTCCACTCTGCCAACGATCTTTTAGTCAAAAAAGATCCTAAAACTTTAAGCGCTAGTGGTAAACCTCCACAGTAAGAAACAACCTTTTTTGAAACTTCAAGATATCTTTGATCAGGACAACTATTTTTAAAGGCATGCCAACTAAATAGCTCAAGAGCTTCTTCTTCATTCATTTCCTTGGCCTGAAATGTTTTGTTCACATTTTGTAGTAGATGTTCATCTCGTGTCGTTATGACAATTCTACTTCCAGGACCAAACCAATCATGACCTCCAACTATTGCATCCAGTTGTTCCTCTTTATCTATGTTGTCCACGATGACAAGTATCTTTCTATGTCGTAATTGTTGTCTTATCAGACCGATACCTTGGTCAACACAGCTTATTTCATGCGTCCGTTTCAAGATGTCAAAAATAAGTTTTTTTTGCAAATCAACCAGATCATGTATACTTGTAGCATCGTGAACGTCGGCAAGGAAACTTTTGAATTCAAACTTATGATGAATTTGGTTATAAATGGCTCTGGCAGCTGTTGTTTTACCCAATCCACCCATCCCCCAAATTCCAACCATGAGAACATCATTTGATCCACCACTTGAAAGATAACTGATAATATCTTGAACACGTGAATTGATTCCAACTATGTGCTTGGCCACATGTAATTCGTAAGTGCTGGTGAGCCATTCACAAATATTCTCGTCAATAATTTTTTTAATGAACTCTGCTTCGCCCCTGAAAATTGAATCTGTAGGCATTAGTGGGACTCAATGAAAGCTCGGTAGGAGATATCAGTGCATAAACAATTTTCTTTCTTTCTTCCCTTCAGTTAATATATATATTAACTACCTACTAGCTAGTATGTGATTTTATGACGAACTTGAATAAAAGGATTCATTGATAAATAAAAGTTAGGCGTATGAATTAAACTCCAATTACGGTTTAGGTTACTTATGAGAGATTAAGGTGTATTCATTAAGCATGTGAATGAATGTTTAGATTATGTAAAATGCTAATTAAGCATGTCAATTAATTGAGAGATTAAGTCATTCACTAAAATTTGTAGCTTCTGTGAAGGATCAACGTGAGAGATTAAGGTGTATTAATTAAGCATGTTAATTAGAGTAATACAACTTAAATCTTGAAAAGCAGCTGAATGATTACCCATTGTTAGCTATTTTAAGAGGGTGGCCAGACAAATTTGCAGCATTTGTGAGAGCCTTTCTCCACAGCTTTACCCTTTCTTGTTTAGCTTTACGTTTCTTGTCATCTTTTTCTTCACGGATGTCCTTTTCGTGCTTCTGAAATGCTTCGTCTAAATCTCTGTCCTGCTTCCTGACATGCGAAGGATCAACGTGATAGAATATTGGTAAAACATGTCGCCCCAGTTTATCTCTACACTCCATGATCTTCACCAGCTCGTCAAGACACCAACTCGAATCCGCATACATCTTTGAAAAGATAATGACAGAGATCCTCGAGTCTTCGATTGCACGAAACAGTTTCTCTTTTATTTCTTCCCCTCTTGGTAGATCGTCCTCATCAATAAAGACCTGGTAGCCTCTGGCTTTTAATGCCGCGTGGAGGTGGCTCGTAAAGCCAGAGCGCGTGTCTTCACCCCTGAAGCTCAAGAATACGTCGTACTTCCAGAGTTTGGACTTGGAGGAGGACGAAGATGAGGCTTCGTGGGCTGTCATGGCGGTATCTACCGTTATGGCATAGCAGTGGTTCAGATCATGGACTGAAAAAATAGCAATAGTTGTGTTTGTGTTGGCATGTTGAACTGAAAAGCGACAGACTGCCGAACGGGGAAGGTGCAAGGAAAGAGAGAAGAAAAGAGGTAAGACTATTAAAATGATGCTTTCTAAATAAGGAAAACTAATGAAAAGTTCCAAAAAAACTTCTCTTTTAACGAAAAGCCTTTTTTTACCTTTAACTGATACTATTCACTATACCTTTAAAAAGGACTTTTCATTAAAAGTGAACAGTACCGGGACCTTTTTATTAAACCTCCCTTTTAAATATGATGGTGAAAAGTCGTCCGACACGTAATAGGACGGGAAAAGTCATCACGTTACATGACGGTGAAAAAAAAATATTATCTCCTTCTTCAACTTGCAACAAACAAACAAAACAATCCCTTTAAAATAAGGAAAATTAATAAAAATGATTTGAAAACTTTGAGTTTTAACTATAAAACAAAATAAAGAGTAAAGTGAATAGTACCCAGTTTGACTTTTTAGTGTAAAAATATGATTTTTCGTTAAAGTGAACAGTACCGTAAGCTTTTCGTTAAAACTTTCTTTAAAATATTCCGGTAGAAAAACCCATCAATGAACAAACAAAAAATATTATCTCCTTCTTCAACTTGCAACAAACAAACACAAAAATCACTTTAAAATATAGGAAAACTAATGAAAAGTTCAAAAAAAAAAAAAAATTTAAAGAAAAGTTATTTTTAAAGGTATAGTGAATAGTGTCAGGTAAAGATAAAAATGTGGTTTTTAAGAGAGAGAAAGAGACCTGCACTCAAATCTTAATTTCGCCCAAAAAATTTTCCAATTCAGAATCCAGATGGTGGGTTTTTCTCCTTTCAGGTATTCAAAATTTTAGACATAACAAAGTCAGCTACATTTTTCTTATAAACAAACTCAAACTACTTAGAAATACAATAAATCCAATTGAGATGAATGTCACCATATCCGCAAGGATCTCCCATCAAATTTGTCAAGGTTAAAGATGACTTATATTGTGTGATTTCCTCTTCTAATTATATCAAAGTATTTTGTGATAAAATATTCACATATGAAGTGTTGTGCATGTAGGAAAATTCAAGTTGATAGAAAGTATTGATGTTGTTGATGGTGGGTCCTTGTAACGCATGTGATAAAATTTTCATTTTTCAAAGCTGTTTGTAAAACGTTAATAGATGAGCCCTTAACTTATATGTTAGCCACCATTAGCTAGTAAACATTACTATACCAACGTGCCACCAAAGTCGGACAATACTTGCCTACTGACTTGTCAGTACATATTTTACTCACTGAGCTATGTGGATCAATAAAAACAAGACATGTGTTAAATGCTTAAGTTTTATAACCAAGTATCCAAACACCCCTTTCTCTTACTAAACCCGTGACCAAACTACTCTGCAAATCTTTCATGCCATGGCTACCATGGCTTCTCTTCTCCGGCGACCCCAACGGCCCAATCCCACCACCAATCATTATCTTATCCGGCGACCCAGTTCCAATCTTTTCTCTTCTACAACAACGAGAATGATTTTTCAAATTCGAAATCCCTTTCAATCCGGAAGGGAAGGGTCGTTAGTCTCGACAAGGGAGGTGGGAGTTGGATGACGGTTGGATAAAGTGGGGGTGGTTGACGGAGGAGAGAGGTTAGGTGGTCGGCGTCGACGGATCATCCATGGCAGACATAAGAAAAAGGAAGAGGAAAGTCGGTGTCGGATCATCCATGGCAGACATAGGAAGAGGAAAGGTTGTGTTTGGTTAGGGATTTAAAATAATAGCTCGTGTTTGGTTAGCAAAATAGCAAATATTGGGAAATAGAATTTAGAGGACACGTGTTAAAAATTTATTGGGTCATTGTAGAAGGTCAGAAAAATGGGTACTGACTATTCAGTACCCAAGTATTATCCACCAAAGTCTATGTGCTATATTATAAATAAAACTGGTCTCTATGAAAAAAAACACTTCGTAGAACGGATAAGCACTTTACAAACCACTTTTGTTTGTTACTTTTCTTTTCTAAAAGCCATTTTTGTATATACGCACTTTACTAGGAGCACGTCAAAAATTTTAGTAAAATTCTATCCTTTAAAAGCACTTATCATTTTTTTCTACCAACATCATCAATCAAATGGAAACAATGTCAAGCTTTGACTTAATCACTAGCTAGTGGTCCCAAAACTACCTTTCCAAAACATTGCCAAGAAGTTTCCTAGTGGAGGACTTTGATCAATCCAGTCTTCCAAATTCATGTGCCTTATCGAACAAGTGTCGTCGTGCGAGCATGCCATTTTCAAAAGAAGAAAAACTTGGTAGGGTGAGAAAATATATGTGAAATGAGCATCAATAAGTTTAACTCCAAATCGAATGACCAATGTCCCAGTTGGTCCTACACATGTGACCCGCTATCAGGAAAAGAATTGCAATAGCTAAATGATGATATGCAATATCGATCAGCTATAGACCTCCAGTTACTGAATCTAATCATCTAAATGTGAAACTTGCTTTGCATAAATTATTTTCTACACACTACGCATTAGTTGATTTGATAGCTCACATAAAGCAAATTGCCACCTTATAGTGTTTATCTTAGAATCATAAATCTTAGGGTAAATTACAAAAAACTACCTCAACTATTGGGTCATTAACAGTTTCATATCTTGTCTTTAAAAAAATTCAATGTTATACCTTATCTTCGAATTTGTTGCAATGTCATACCTTCCGTCAGTTGTCTGTCAATTCTTCTGTTAAATGCTGACGTGGCATGCAACGTGGCACACTTTATATTAAAAAATTAATAAAAAATTATTAAAAAGATAACGTGGCACATTTTTTTTAAGTTTTTAATAATTTTTTAGTATA
Source organism: Cotoneaster glaucophyllus (assembly GCA_036320875.1). Classification (NCBI taxonomy): domain Eukaryota; kingdom Viridiplantae; phylum Streptophyta; class Magnoliopsida; order Rosales; family Rosaceae; genus Cotoneaster; species Cotoneaster glaucophyllus. Next base: position 1,646,750 of record CM070063.1, read on the forward strand.
AAGTGTGCCACGTGGCATGCCACGTCAGCATTTAACAGAAGAATTGACAGACAACTGACGGAAGGTATGACATTGCAACAAATTCGAAGATAAGGTATAACATTGAAATTTTTTAAAGACGAGGTATGAAACTGTTAATGATCCAATAGTTGAGGTAGTTTTTTGTAATTTACTTCCAATTCCACTTCATGTGCGTCATTTACAGAGCCAACTTTTGTGTTCAATACTGTGTATTGAAAATATTTTGGAGCAACGTTGTTGAACTGAAGCGCAGAGTTTTTAACGAAGGAAAAGACCAAAGCATCCCAAATTTTTTTAATGGCTCCATAGTTGCCAAATTTCTTTTGGGGTAAATTACACAGAACCCCCTCAACTATTGGGTCATTAACAGTTTCATACCTCGTCAAAAAAAAGTTTCAATGTCATACCTTATCTTCGAATTTGTTTCAATTTCATACCTCCCGTCACTTGTCTGTCAAATTTTCTGTTAAATGCTGACGTGGCACATTTTATATTAAAAAATTATTAAAATATTATAAAAACTTAAAAAAATATTTTAAATATTAATTTAATATTTTTTTTCTCTCTCTCCCCTCATCTTCTTCTTCTTCTTCTTGCATGCCGAACTGGTTCGGTTTTTTTTTTTTTTTTTTTTTTTTTTCTCTCTCTCTGTCTCTGTCTCTGTCTTTGTCTCTGTTCTTCTTCTTCTTACCCCCAATCTGCCCAGAAGAAGAACAAGAAAGAGGAGGAGAGAGAAGGAAAAAAAAAAAATTGTTACCCCACCCCAGGTGTTCGGCCCTGCCCAGAAGAAGGAGAAGGAGAAGGAGAAGGAGAAGAGAAGAAGAAGAAGAGGAGAAGAAGAAGAAGAGAGAAGAAGAAGAGAGAAGAAGAAGAGGAAGAAAAAAAAAAAAAAAGAAAGGGTTCTCGGTCTGGGCAGAGAAGAGAAGAACAAGAAAGAAGAAAGAGAGAGAAGAGAGAGAAGAGAAGAAGAAGGGAAAAAAAAAAAAAAAAAAAAAAGAAAGGGTTCTCGGTCTGGGCAGAGAAGAGAAGAGAAGAAGAAGAAGAAGAAAGAAGAAAGAGAGAGAGAGAGAAGAGAAGAAGAAGAAAAAAAAAAAGGGTTTCTCGGTCTGGGCAGAGAAGAGAAGAAGAAGAAGAAGAAAGAGAGAGAAAAGAGAGGAGAGAAGAAGAAGAAAAAAAAAAAAAAAAAAGAAAGGGTTCTCGGTCTGGGCAGAGAAGAGAAGAAGAAGAAGAAGAAGAAGAAGAAGAAGAAAGAAGAAAGAGAGAGAAGAGAGAGAAGAGAAGAAGAAGAAGAAAAAAAAAAAAAAGAAAGGGTTCTCGGTCCGGGCAGAGAAGAGAAGAAGAAGAAAAAAAAAAAAAAAAAAAGGGTTTCTCGGTCTGGGCAGAGAAGAGAAGAAGAAGAAGAAGAAGAAAGAGAGAGAAAAGAGAGGAGAGAAGAAGAAGAGAAAAAAAAAAAAAAAAAAAAAAGAAAAAAAAGAAAGGGTTCTCGGTCTGGGCAGAGAAGAAGAAGAAGAAGAAAGAAGAAAGAGAGAGAAGAGAGAGAAGAGAAGAAGAAGGAAAAAAAAAAAAAAAGAAAAAAAAAAGAAAGGGTTCTCGGTCTGGGCAGAGAAGAGAAGAAGAGAAGAAGAAGAAGAAGAAGAAGAAAGAAGAAAGAGAGAGAGAAGAAGAAGAAGAAGAAGAAGAAGAAAAAAAAAAAAAAAAAAAAAAAAAAAAAAAAGAAAAAGGGTTTCTCGGTCTGGGCAGAGAAGAGAAGAAGAAGAAGAAGAAAGAAGAAAGAAGAAAGAGAGAGAGAAGAGAGAGAAGAGAAGAAGAAGAAAAAAAAAAAAAAAAAAAAAAAAAAAAGGGTTTCTCGGTCTGGGCAGAGAAGAGAAGAAGAAGAAGAAGAAAGAGAGAGAAAAGAGAGGAGAGAAGAAGAAGAAAAAAATTAATTTTTTATTAATTTATTAATTTTTTAATATAAAATGGGTCCCATCACTTGCCACGTCAGCATTTTAACGGAAGAATTGACGGAAGGCTGACGGAAGGTATGAAATTGAAACAAATTCGAAGATAAGGTATGACATTGAAAATTTTTAAAGACGAGGTATGAAAATGTTCACGACTAATAGTGGAGGTGGTTCTGTGTAATTTACCCATTCTTTTATTACAACAATTTTGATAGGGAATCGATTTTCGGGGCAATGGGCAAAATTGTGGTTGAGTTAAGCATATGTGGAGTTCTAATGTTCATGATCTTCAGCTGATCGTCAAGACACCAACTCGAATCCGCATACCTCTTTGAGAAGACAATGATAGAGATCCTCGACTCTTCAATTGCCCGAAACAGTTCATCTTTTATTTCTTCCCCTCTCTTTAGATCGTCCTCATCGATATAAGCCCGGTATCCTCTGTATTTTAAGCCGCATGGAGGTGGGCCGTGAAGCCATTGCGCATCTTCGCCTCTGAAGCTCAAGAACACGCCGTAATTCCAAAGTTTTGACTTGGAGGAGGATGAAGAGGAGGCTTCATGGACTGTCATGGTTGTATCCACCGTTATGGCACTGCGATGGTTCAGATCATGGCTGGAAAAATGAGAGTGGTTGTATTTGTGTTGCCGAACGGACGATACTGAAATACCTAAACCTAATTCGAGCTCCTTCAGTCCACAAAAGCAAAAGTCATCCACGTTCATTAAAATGAGATTAAATAGACCAAAATGCTCTCCGGATCTCTCTCTTTGGACTTGCCATATTATTTAAGGAAAATTAACGAAAAGTTCTAAATTTTTTTAGTTTTAATGAAAAATGATAAATAAATGTACAGTGAATAATACCCAAGAAAGATAAAATACCATAAATGTTTTGTTAAAATTTCCTATTATTTAATCCAAACGTCCATCCCAGATCGTGGGGCAACAAATTGTTGTTTTTCTTACTTATTTCACGTGAAACGGCGTCCACACGCGAAAGATCTTCATTCTCCACTTTAGTTGGCGGTGAATTGTTATCAAAGAAAACAATGCCTTCCATATAAATTCATTACTTTATACAAATTCAACTTTATATTCAGAGCTTCACCATATTGACATATCTAAGACGTGTTGCGTTAATTGTTTTCTTTTTATCAATTAATTAGTTCGAATTCAAATGATATAAAAATAATAATAGAATGAAATCTTAATTGTCGAACTAAGAAGACACATAGCACATCACTCCATTACGATATTGGAAAAAAAAAGAGTGAGAAATATAGGGTGTGCATGCATGCATGCCAAGTAATATCCACATGAACTAAAATATGGGAAACTCTTAATAAGAGGACTGTTGAAAACGAATATTGGTTGCCTTTCGATTATTCATCTCTAAATATTGATGGTACGTAGGTAGTTACTGTTGAATCTCACATTAAACTGAGATCAGATCGTGGGAATCCTTGGGAGAAAACTGCTAATTCGTTTGTGCTTTTTCTCTGTCGTCTTTGAGGTTGAACACGTAACCTTTTTGTCTTTTTTTTCCTTTGGGCTTTCAGGTGAAAGTAAATAGAAGTAGGAAAGAATAGAGAGGAGTACGGCCTCGCCTAGGGTTTTAGTTGTAACAGAGCTTATAAGGAGCACGATAGCCCCAGTAATTCATCAACCGTCAAGTCACAGACCTGACCGGAGTCTGGAGGCTGTAGCCGCCGTAGAAATATTACTGTTACCATCCTCCTCTTGGTGATCGCCCTGCCTCATATGGCCTTCTGGATTCAGGAACTTCTGGATTCAGGGCCTGCATATGGACAGGGTGATTACCAATGGGATGACGGTAATATTTAATTCATGATGTTGGCAAACTCGTTGGAAAATCTACCCCGGCGCTGGCAAACTCACCGGGGGCAGAGTTCTGAAGTGGCTGCCATACCACTCCTCCGCTGACATTTCACGAAGAAGATAAGGAACACGAAAATTATGCTAAATTTCAGTGCTTTTTGTTGTTTTACTTTGTTTTTGTGTTATTCGGTTTCAGGGTTTGGTTGCTGGTGTGGTGGTGTTGCTGGTGACAGGGTTCTAAAGCTCGAGGATTTTGACCTTTAGCGAGGACTTGTCCTTTCTGTATGAATCAACTCTCAATTCTATGAAATTTCAGTTTCGATTTCAATGCCTGTTTTGAAATTTATTTCATGATGTTCGAATTGGGATCTCAAATACAGCCTTTGTGCTTGGATTTATGATGCAAATCTTAAATTTTGTAACTCGTCTAAATTTGGAGGATGTGAGATTAGATATATTCTGAGATGGTGTTTTTTCCTTCTTTGAAAACTGTCCCCGAAAGCCGTCATCACCTAGCTCAGTCTGCTGGTTATTATTTCGGGGCTGCCCTTCGGTCGAGTGTTTGTCACTAACTTCGCTTATCATGGCCTTTCAATTGAAATGGCACTGGATATGTTTTGACATGCCCGTTCTGCGCATTTGATATGTCTGAGGGCTGTCATGACAAGTCATAGCAAGGCTAGGATACCCTATGCGTGTCGAATTTGGATAAGCCCCTTGTTTATTGTTAATTTCGTTTTTGATTGATTCATATTAGGGTTGCAGATTAGATTGTTAATTTCGTTTTTGATTGATTCATATTAGGGTTGCAGATTAGATTGTTAATTTCATTTTTTTGCTCGTGTGTGTACTGTGTAGAGTGAGAGTAGTGTTGCAGCAGCAAAATGAGAATGGGACAAGATATGTTGGTGGTATGTTCTCATCACCAATCCGAGTTTTGTATTGAAGCACCTCTCCAACTCCGCCAACAACCACCTCACCACTCGCAACCTCCTTTTCAAGCGATAGTAATGCAGCGGCAGCATGAGGAGGAGGAGGAGGAAACTGAACAAGTATTCTCGTTGCTTAAGTTATTCAAAGAAGATGATAATATCGGTGACGAGGAAAGCAGTAGCTGCTCTCTTGGTGTCCAAGACATCATTTTTCCTCACTCTTTTAATATAGTATTATCCATGATGACAAGTACCCTTCTACGTCGAAATTCTTGTTTTATCAGACTGATATCTCCATCAACACTGCTTATTTGAAACTTCTATTTCAAAATGTCAGAAACAAGCTTTTCTTGCAAATCAACCAGATCATGTTTACATTTAGTGTCGCTAACGTTGGCAATGAAACTTTTGAATTCAAACTTACAATGAATTTGGTTATAAATGGTTTTGGCAGCTGTTGTTTTACCCAACTCACCCATCCCCCAAATTACAATCATGACAACGTCATTTGATCCACCACTTGAAAGATGACTAATAAAATCATTGTGGAGGATTTTCGAGGAATTCGAGTAGTCGACCGTTTTTGAAACTTGGTCTCACGGACGGCCACAGTGAGGTAGCAGCTGTGGAGTACTCCTTTATCCCAACAATCCCTGACGACGTCGTTCCTGGAACTAAGGTACTTTCTGATACTTGATGCGTGCTCGATGCACAGCTAAATAAGTTAGAGTTCTTTGATTGATCACTTTTTGGATACTAGTTTGAATACTAAACTGAACATATTCAAACGAGTTCATCGACTGCAAAGGTAGTGGAAAAGATAATTCAAACCTTACGCTAAAATGTCAGGGCAAGTTGAGATTAATGAAAAGCTTTCGTTGATTTTCTAACCTTAAAAGTAAATTCCTGAAATATGTGGTGGAAGCAGGGCAAGTATTTGTGCGAATTCGAGTAGTATTTGTCAAATATTTTGATGAATGTCTTATATTGATTGTTGTAATGTTGAAATGTTTCTAGATTCAATATATCTTCAAAATTCAAGGCAACTAATTGAAAACAATCATAGGAATCTGAAACAAGTTTGAAATATGGACATGTCTTCATTATCGAACTAGGAAAGCGAAAAACAAAAGAGGCTTTTGACGAACTGACTCAGACATGTAGGTCAAAAACATAACCAGCTTGGTCCAAATCTTGAATATTTTCCTTTATAGGTTTGTCCCATACTAGATTAACCCTGCTCTAATCAATGAAACACAATTATATAAGATCCAGCCAAAATTAGATCAACTTCAACTTTATGCCTTGCAAATTGAGCTTCAGGACACACGAGTCGGATTGCAAATGATGGCAAAATGTTCGGAAGTGGAGAAAATTTCGGAGATTTTTTATCTTAACGTGAACAGCCCTATTCAGCTCTCATAGTCTCACTCTCTCCAAATGGAAAAGGCCAAAAGTCTGAGGTGTTTAGTTGAATGTTACCTGAGCAAGTAGATGATGAATGATCAAGAGACAGAGGCACATAAGAGGATCTTCGTCCATTGGGTCGGATATCTGATCTCCTCTGTCACTGACTGTCGGACCCTGTGACTTCCAAGGGCGCGCCGCCTAGGCGTCCTCTGAGGTCGGCAACGAAGCTTCAACCTCAGCACCTTCCAACAGCAACAACTACCTTCTTTTGCACCTTTTTTCTGCCTTCACTGTTGTTGTTGTTGTTGTTGTGTCTGTCTGAGAAAACCCAGTTCCGGTTTCTAGAGAGAAAGAGAGGAGTGAGAGAGGCGGCAGCGTGACAGCGGCTGAGCTCTGGTTCCGCGACGCGGGAGGAGTGTGTCGAGAGAGAGATTTAGACAAGGACACACACATACCAAAAGGCAAAAGCCCACCCTTTTTAAATTCATGTTTACTATTATTTTCCTTTTTACTTTATTTTCTGTTTATCTCAGTAGGGCAGGAGATTTGCATTATTTTTTCGACGGTTTCGGATCGTAAAGGTCTTAACAACTACACCAACATATTACGCTTTTATTTTATATGTACTTTGAGTTCTTTGTTTGTATTTTAATCTAGATGGAGAACATTTGGATGAATGATTGAATTTTTTGTTTGTATTACCTTTAGAATGATGAATTTGGATGATATAACCTTTTAAATGATGAAATTAGATGATATTATATTTTGAATGACTATGACTTTGAATGATGAATTGAGAATGAATGTTTATTTTACGAAGTATTATTTTTTATACAATTATGTATAATATATAAAACATATATACTAAAAAAATTAATCACGTGAAGCGAAAGGGCTTTCCTACGGCCTCGTCCACGCTTCAGCCTCCTTCTAAGCTCCCAATGATCAGCGGACCAAAAAAGGCGGTCAAGAAGATCTTCCTTCGCTGGGTCGGATATCTGATCTCCTCTGTCACCGACTGCCGGACCCTGTGGCTTCCAATGATCAAGAGACAAAGAAAGGCTCGTAAGAGGATCTTTGTCCATTCGGTCGGCTATCTGATCTCCATTGTCACTGACTGCGGGACCCTGTGGCTTCCTATCATCAAGAGACAAATAAAGGTTCGTAAGAGGATCTTCGTCCATTGGGTCGGCTATCTGATCTACTCTGTCACTGACTGTCAGACTCTGTGGCTTCCAATGATGAAGGGACAAAGAAAGGCGTGCAAGAAGATCTTCCTCCATTGGGCCGGATATCTGATCTCCTCTGTCATTGACTGCCGGATCCTGTGGCTGGAAGAGTACTGGGAGATTCTCAGGACGAGTCTGAGGCTGAATATGAAGACCTGCAGGAAAAATACCAGGAGGCAAGGAAAAACGTGAATGAGAAAGGCTGAGAGGATCATGATCATGCACTGCTATAGTACTACCCATGTAATTACTGAGATCATAATCATTAGATGGCTCATAATTATAGAACCAAGCTGGATGTTGGTCAAAAACATAACTAGCTTGGTTCAAGTCATGCTTATTTTCCTTTATAGGTTTGTTCCACACTAGATTAACCATTGTTATGGCAAAATGTTTGAAAGTGGATAAAATTTTGAAGATTTTCTATTGAAAAAATCCATCATTTCTTAGTCTTGCGGAGGATATTTTTCATCTTAACATGAACAGGCCTACAATCTATTCAACTCTCATAGTTTCACTATCTCCAAATGGTAAAGGCCAAGAAGGCTGAATGTTACCTGAACATGTAGATGATGAATAATCTAGAGACAAAGAGAGTTGCGTAAGAGGATCTTCGTCCATTGGGTGGAGTGGTGAGAGATACTCAGGAGGAGTTTGAGGCTGAATATGATGGCCTGCAGGAAAAGTACTAGAAGACGAGGACAAAGGTGAATGCGCAAGGCTGAGAAGACCATAATTATCAGATGACTCCTCATAGAACCGAGCTGGAAGTTGGCTAAAAACATAACTAGATTGGTCCAAATAGAGATACTCAGGAGGAGTTTGAGGCTGAATATGATGGCCTGCAGGAAAAGTATTAGAAGATGAGGACAAAGGTGAATGCGCAAGGCTGAGAGGACCGTGATCATGCACTGCTACAGTACTACCGTTGTAATTACTGAGATCATAATTATCAGATGACTCCTCATCGAACCGAGCTGGATGTTGGTCAAAAACATAACTAGCTTGGTCCAAATCATGCGTATTTTCCTTCATAGGTTTGTTCCACACTAGATTAACCATTGTTCTCATTGATGGCCTATAATAATCAGATTTTCTTGAAAGTTGAAGTACTATAACTTCAACGTTATCCCCACTTTGCAATTTGAGCTTATCGTTGGATAGTTGTCCTTGCCAAAGTATGTGCCAAAGATTATAGTTTGAAGGCTTACAAGGCTTGTCCCAACATCCGCTGCCTAAGTAAGCCTGCAACTTAGTACGCTTGGTATTATTTATAACAGTAATGCCAAATTCAAAATTACTTTCAAATGCATATTGGTGCAAGAAGCACAGAGTCAGCCCTTCAAAAGTACGACCATCATTCGGGGGAATATCAAAACTGACTGTATTGTCATGGTTAACAAACTCAAACCAATCAGGAATAAAATTCCCATAGAGTAAAATGCCACCAAATCCGCACGAAGTCCATCCCTACATATACAATGCAAGTGTCATATATATGTATACACACACACACACACACACACACATGTAAACATGCGTTTGTGTGTGCATGTGCACGATAGGAAGGCAATGAGAAAGAGAGAGGAGATACCTGTAGGATGTTCTTCCCAAAATCAGCTGTGAGATTGGTGCAGTTACTCATATCAATCAATGTCATGAAGTTTAACGACTTATCCAAGCCTGGAACCTCAGTGAGTTTGGGTGAATCACTTACCTTCAACTCTGTCATATTTGACATCTCCGAAAAATTGGGCATTGTTTCCAATGCAGGGCAATAAGCGGCATACAGAAATTTCAATTTTTTTGGTAAATCAGGGATTGTATGAAGTTTAAAGCAGTCATTTAACCTCAATGTTTCAAGCTTTGTAAGACCACTGAGGCTGGGTAGGGTATGGAAATAATTCCTTTGAAGATCCAAAACTTGTAAAGAAATTAGACTCCCAAGATCCTGAGGGATTGCATCATGAGCTAAGTTTACACCTTTTAGGGATAAAAGAGTGAGATTCTTCAATCTAACTGTGGAAGATGGTATTTGCCTTATGGATGTATGCTCTGCTTCAAGTATTCTCAATGATATCATCTCTCCTAAATCCTCATGCAGTTCTCTGAATTCTAAACAGTGATTAAGAAGAAAAGTCTTAACATATTTCAACTTATAGAAATCCCTCGGAAGAGAACTAAGCTTTCTGCATTCTTTAAGGTTCACCAAAGAAAGTCTTTTAGTTGACCAATGGAGGGGTGAATCTCGGACAAACTCCCACAATTTTCCAGTATCAACTCTTCAAGATTTGGGACTTGTGAAAAGTCCGGTGATTTAATTAGAGATAGAGAATGACTGAGATTCATGATTTTCAACCTCTCTAGCAACTGTTACGGAAAACCAAAGGAAAATTGAAATTAATATCCAAAGGGAAGATGTCATAAAAAATAAAATAAAAATCCAAAAACAAATAGAAACAGAACATCATCATGTGTAATTGATCATACCTTATAACCCTCCCAAACTTGTACCAGTGTGCTACACTGCATATCTAAAACAACTAGTCTTGGTTGATCAAAAAAGTCATCTGGTATGGACTTTAAAGGGCATCCTTCCCAACACAACCATATTAACTCTTTGGGAAGATGTTTGTATTCTCCATTGAGCTGAACGTATTTGAGATGAAGGAATCTCAGTTTTTTCATATTGGCAAATGCTTCTGTACTGAAACTAGGCACGCTGCTAGAGCTTTGAAGCCAAGGATCCGGGAAATTTAGAGCAAGTCCTTCAACTTCTTCAGTTCCCTGTTAACAAAAGGTTATATTCATGTGTAAGAAACGCATTATTTGCATATATTTACATGTATTATTATTCATTAGGCAAAATCACCTATGGTGATTATATTTACACATAAGGGTTGTTTAGTGTATAATAGACATACGTGGATTATATATATGTTTTCAAGCAGGATGCATTATGCAAAATTTTATTGGGAATGTACTTACAGATTTATTTCTCAAGACTTCGGCGGCCTCTTGACGGTTCCACAACCTACTCCATTTTCCAGGGTGACCAAGAGATTTTTCAGAAATGATTACTCTGGCCATTTCTCGAAGCAAATCATGCATATTCAACTTATTCTGTTCAACAGTTATAAGGCATCGTTCACGGAGGACACTGATTCCTATTGTTGCAGAAAATCCGCATCGATCTAATATTTTTGCGACATAGTCCTTGTCCTCTCCAATAAAGAATCAAGATATGTCAAGAAATATAGCCTTCTCTGAACAATGTAGCCCATCAAAGCTTATTCTAAGTCGATTTACAATGTTTTCATCTGGATATCTTCCCAATTTCTCCAATTGACTTTCCCACTCTGCCAACGATCTTTTAATCAAAAGAGATCCTAAAACTTCAAGCGCTAGTGGTAAACCTCCACAGTAAGAAACAACCTTTTCTGAAACTTCAAGATATCCTTGATTAGGACAACTATTTTTAAAGGCATGCCAACTAAATAGCTCAAGAGCTTCTTCTTCATTCATTTTCTTAGCCTGACATACTCTGTCCACATTTAGTAGTAGACGTTCATCTCGTGTTGTTATGATAATTCTACTTCCAGGACCAAACCAATCATGTCCTCCAACTATTGCATCCAGTTGTTCCTCTTTATCTATGTTGTCCACAATGACAAGTATCTTTCTATGTCGAAATTGTTGTTTTATCAGACCGATACCTTCGTCAACACAGCTTATTTCATGCTTCTTTTTCAAGATGTCAGAAATAAGTTTTTTTTGCAAATCAACCAAATCATGTTTACTTGTAGCATCACAAACGTCGGCAAGGAAACTTCTGAACTCAAACTTAGGATGAATTTGGTTATAAATGGCTTTGGCAGCTGTTGTTTTACCCAATCCACCCATCCCCCAAATTCCAACCATGAGAACATCATTTGATCCACCACTTGAAAGATAACTGATAATATCTTGAACGCGAGAATCGATTCCAACTATGTGCTTGGCCACATGTAATTCGTTAGTGCTGGTGAGCCATTCACAAATATTTTCGTCAATAATTTTTTAATGAACTCTGCTTCGCGCCTAAAAATTGAATGCGTAAGCATTAGTGGGACCCAATGAAGGATCGGTATGAGATAGCAGTACATAAACAATTTTCTTTCTTTCTTTCCTTCATATAATATATATTAACTAGCTACTAGCTAGTATGTGATTTTATGACGAATGAAAGAAAGTCATTCATTGATAAATAAAAGTTGTGCGTATGAATTAAACTCCAATTACGGTTTAGGTTACTTATGAGAGATTAAGAGATGAAGGAGAATTCAAAAGCATGTGAATTAATGTTTAGATTATGTAAAATGTTAATTAAGCATGTCAATTAATTGAGAGATTAGGTAATTCACTAAAATGTTTCAAATCTTGGAAAGCAGGAAAATGATTACCCGTTGTCCGTTGTTTGGTGGTCAGACAAATTTGTAGTTTCTGTATAAGCCTCTATCCATCTCAGAGGCCATCTCTAATCTCTGAGTTAAAACTTAAAATTTTTACCCCAAAAAATTTAAGTTTTAACTCAGAAATAGTTTTTCTCCTCAACTTTTATTGGCTAAATTTTTAGTCTGATAGTATTAAAGATTGAATTTAGGATAATATTTTTCTTAAAGTAACTTAAAAAAATCAATTATGTAGACTATTCTAATTTAATTTTCTGAACATTTTAACTTAAAAATATTTAGGTTTCAATAAGTATTGAAAAATCTCTAAACCGACACCATGAAACTCGTAGAACATTATAAAATAATATGAAACACATAAATAATTTTTTTAATTACTTTAGCCGTTGAATTATAATTTAGACATTAGATCTTTTTTTTTAACGTTAAATTTGATCATATTAGATCATAACCATTTGATTCAATAAATTTATAAATATAAAGTTAAAAAAGTATACATATACAACTCCACTAACCCATTATAAGCTAAATTTGCCATAAAAATGAGTTTTTGGTTAAAACTCATATTTGTTCCAAGGGTTAGAATAAGTTGGGGTAAGTGTAAAACCTAAAAATTTTACACTAAGGATTGGAGTAGGTGACATGTGAAGGATCAACGTGAGAGAACGTGTATTAATTAAGCATGTTAATTAGAGTAATACAACTTAAATCTTGAAAAGCAGCTGAATGATTACCCATTGTTAGCGATTTTAAGATGGTGGCCAGACAAATTTGCAGCTTTTGTGAGAGCCTCTCTCCACAGCTTTAGCCTTTCTTGTTTAGTTTCACGTTTCTTGTCATCTTTTTCTTCACGGATGTCCTTTTCGTGCTTCTGAAATGCTTCGGCTAAATCTCCATCTTGCTTCCTAACATGCGAAGGATCAACGTGATAGAATATTGGTAAAACATGTCGCCCCAGTTTGTCTCTACACTCCATGATCTTCACCAGCTCGTCAAGACACCAACTCGAATCTGCATACATCTTTGAGAAGATAATGACAGAGATCCTAGACTCTTCGATTGCACGAAACAGTTTCTCTTTTATTTCTTCCCCTCTTGGTAGATCGTCCTCATCAATAAAGACCTGGTACCCTCTGGCTTTTAATGCCGCGTGGAGGTGGCTCGTGAAGCCATAGCGCGTGTCTTCACCCCTGAAGCTCAAGAAAACGTCGTACTTCCAGAGTTTGGACTTGGAGGAGGACGAAGAGGAGGCTTCGTGGGCTGTCATGGCTGTATCCACCGTTATGGCGTAGCAGTGGTTCAGATCACAGACTGAAAAAATGGCAACAGCAGCTGCGTTTGCGTTGCCGAAGTATGATACATAAACATAAGTCAAGATCTTGAGACAACAAAAGCAAAAGTTTAAAATATAACAATGTTGGCGTGTGGACCTGATATAATGATGAAACACGACATGCTGCCGAGAGGGAAGGTACAGGGAAAGAGAGAGGAAAGGAGGAAAGAAAGGAACATGATAGGACAGACGAGAAGTTGTAGGGAAAGAGAGGAAAAGAGGAACGAAAAGAGAATTTTCAATGTGATTTGGATACGGATGGTGCATAACGTGTTATTATATTAATTATGAAATATGTGTTTAAAAAATTAATAACTTAAAAAATATAATTTCCCATCACTTATATAAAAATATTTTATGAACCATGTTTTTATTACGATGAAAAATTTCTCGGACAAATTATTAAAATGATGCTTTTTAAATTTGACGGTGAAAAGTCGTCCGACACGGAATATTATCTCCTTCCTCAACTTGCATCAAACAAACAAAAAAATCACTATAAAATATTCCCGTAGAAAAACCCATCACAGAAGTAGCAAATTTAGGAGAGAGAAAGAGACCTGCACTCAAATCGTAAGTTCGCCTGAGAAATTTTCCAATTCAGAATTCAGATCGTGGTTTTTTTTCCCTTCAGGTGTTCAAATTTTGGGCTTGGTCGATAATTTTCAAGCGATTTTTGTAACTTGGAAGCCATATTATATAATTTCATAGCCGGAGGGTGGACTGAAATGTAGGGGGGGAGGAGTTGGAGGGAAAAGTACTTTGGTGTTCTTGGATTTATCGAGTGGAGGAAGAGGAAGAGGAAGAGGAAGGGAAAGGGTGAGAGAGAGAGAGAATAAAATTATTTCTAATGGTATTTTCTTATTAAATTAACAATAAGGTCCAGACTCACCATTAATTATGGGGTACATATCCTCTTCGGATCTGTTCCATTTAAGTCCGGGAATCAATAAATTTCAACCTTCTAAATTTTATTAACGGTTAAAAAAAGAAAAACTTTTAAAAAGCATAAGTGGAACAGAAATGGGGTAGTTTGGCGGAAGTGAGTCCTGCTCTCATTTCTTTTTCAAGAATAAGAGGGTAGAAACAATTAAGATTTACCTCCTCCTATTTCATCTGCAATGTCAACCGGCTAAATTGATCAGCTAATCGTTCAATATCTCTCCCTGTCAATGACAATCGTTTTCGTGTCCACGAGATTTTGGTAGTACTTAGGTAAATGTTATCAAGGCATGCAAAGCAGTACGCCTGGTATAATTAATAACAGTAATTTCAAGAGGACTTTTAGGTTGTTCACTTAACGAGTAAATACATCAGACAACCAACTCTTTAAAATTATGATCATCATTTTTAGGCATGACAAAGTCGGCCACATTACCCTCGTAAGCAAACTCAGACAACTCAAGAATACTATAAATCCAATTGAGATAAATGTCACCGTATCCGCAAGAAGTCCATCCTTAAACATGTTGAGAGTACAAGGATCTCACATCAAATTTGTCAAAATTAAAGATGACTTATATTGCACAATTTTCACTCCTATTTATATCAAAGTATTTTGTGAAAAATATTCACATATGAAGTGTTGTGCATGTAGGATAATTCAAGTTGATACAAAGTATTGATGTTGTTAATGATGGATCCTGGTAAAGCATGTGATAAAATTTTCATTTTTCAAACTGTGTATAAAACGTTAATAGATGAGCCCTCAACTTATATGTTAGCCACCATTAGCTAGTGAAAATTACTATACCAACAAGCCACCAAAGTCTTATGTGCTATATTATAAATAAAACTGGTTTCTATGAAAAAACCACTGTTCTAAAAATCCCCGCCTAGCACCGCCTAGGCCCCGCCTAGGCGCTAGGCGGCTGGTCACCGCCCCGATTAATGCTTAGACCGTCTAGGCATCCGCCTAGCCTACCCAGACCTGCTGAGGCGCCTGCCTAGACCGCCTAGGCACCCGCCTAGCCCGCCCAGACCCGCCTAGACACCTGCCTAGGTTGCAACTCACTTAGATAAAAAATAGATAACTTTCCTTTTGCATTTTATTGTTTCCAATAAATTGTAAGAGACTTATTGAATACTTAAATAAACACACATTATATGTTTGCTCCCTATGTTTTCATTATGTTCCAATACTTCATAATATAGATGTCATTCTATTTTCTAGTTTATGACGAAATTATGTATATTTTAAGTATAAACAGACACTTATTTACATGAAATAGAATAGATTTACTTAAATCCGCCTAGTCCGCCTAGTCGCCCGCCTAGGCTCCGCCTAGCCGCCTAGGCGCTAGGCCCCATTCCGCCGCCCGACTAGCGCCTAGCGCCTTTTAGAACCTTGGAAAAAACACTTTGCAAAATGGAAAGCACTTTACAAACCACTTCTGTTTGCCACTTTCCTTTTTTTAAAAGCCATTTTTGTATATAAGCACTTTACTAGGAGCACGTCAAAAAATTTAGCTCATTTTTTTATTTTGTTTTTTTTATTTGGCAATTTCTTAATTTAAATCTTCTATTTATCACTTGTCATGTCAAAAAGTACACTAATGTGGTACAAAATAAGAAAGTTGAGTTGAATCAGATAGCTTGGGTAAGAGACGTTACTAAATTCTGTCTGGAGGTTTTCCCAAAAAAAAAGAAAAAATTATGTGTGGAGGATTTTGCGAGGAATTCGAGTAATCGGCGCCTTTGGAAACTTCGGCTCACAGACGGCCACAGTGAGGTAGCAGTTCTGGAGTACTCTCATATCCCGGCAATCCCTGACGACGTCGTTCCTAGAACTAAAGTATTATCTGATATAGATTAAGCTCGCCCACTACATTTACAATGAATTTGGAAGTTTTAAGTCACGACTTTCAATTTATGGCTCCAAACTTTTTGTCACGAAATTGATTATTTGATGGGTTTATATCACAAATGGTCCCTGAAATTAACCCCATCAATCATGATGGTCCCTGAAATTGAAAAATCGATCAATGTAGTCCCTGAATTTTAACTCGCGAATCAATGTGGTCCTTCTGTTAGTGTTCCGTCCAAATTAACACTAAAAAAAGGTTAGAGAACCAATTTTTCATGGTAAAATGACAAAAAAAAGGTTAGAGAACCACTTTTTTTTGTTTTTATTTTAGTTTTAGCACCAAATCCATGAAAAAATGAGAGAAAAGTGAAGATGGAAAAAAGAAAAGAGAGGTAGTAAGTAAAATTATAAGTAACAGAGTTATTTTTGATCATTTTACCATGAAAAATTGGTTCTCTAACATTTTTTTAAAGTTAATTTGGACAGAACACTAACAGAAGGACCACATTGATTCGCGAGTTAAAATTCAGGGACTACATTGATCGATTTTCAATTTCAGGGACCATCATGATTGATGGGGTCAATTTCAGGGACTATTTGTGATATAAACCCTTATTTGATTGGTGGTGTTTTGGTATTAAGAGGACGAACAGATTTAAAGACAGGTATGTATCCAATCTCAAATTATTTTGTAATGATGAAATGAATGGTGGTTTCTGTTGAATTTTAATGTTTTGCAATTTGGGATTTCTGTGTGGATAGTAAACTTTGATTTTTTTTTTTGGTCAGTGATTGAATTTTCTTGCATTTGATACAAAATTAATGACATGAGATTGAAAAATGAAGAGCTGCTATCAGGCGTTTATGTTTTAGCGTAATTTCACATTTATGATTCGAAAGCGTTTCCCCCTAATCTAGTGTTTTTTTTCTTCAGATGAATATGATTTTTTTGAACTTAGATTGTGAAGGAAATTAAGGGTCATTTTTCGTATTTTCGAATGCTTCAACCGCTCAACATAAAATAAAGGGTGAAGTACCAATTTAGTATCTGAATTATCACCTAAGTGAAAATTAGGTCACTGAATTATTTTTTGGGTAAAATAAGTCCTTAAATTCATTAAAAATTGCTAATTTCATCCCTACTATTATATTCAAAGCTATTTTATCCAATTTTTCATCAACTTAAGTTACTTGACACATTTTAAAGTGTAATACCGTTATTTTCTTGCCTATAAGCCCTTAACATTTCATATAAGTTGCGAATCTAACGTCTAATTTACCATCTGAAGCTAACTTACACTATTTCTTATGAAAAACTACCAATTTATCCTCCAAAGTTAACTCTATACACTATTTCTTTATGAAAAACTATCAATCTACCCTCAAATGTGTATCACATGTAAGTAACGTGATTTAAATTGACGGAAAATTGAATATAATAGCTTCAAATATAAAATGAGGGATGTAATTGACATATTTTTATAATTCAAGGACTGATTTTTTTGAAAAAATAATTTAAGGACCTAATTTTCACTGAGGTGATAATTTAAAAACTAAATTAGCAATTCATCCTAAAATAAATGATGTGCTAGAAAGAAAGAATCATGAAGTACAAGCAACAGCAACGGGAGACCCAAATACTTGCATTTAAGGGCCCAATTAATGTGGGCTGGGATAAGTTGTCCATTGGGCTTTCGGGCGAAATTACCAAAGGGATGATGGTAATATTTAATTCATGATGTTGGCAAACTCGTCGGAAAATCGACGCCGGCGCTGTCAAACTCACCGGGGGCAGAGCTCTGAAGCTCCTCTCGCTGACATTTCACGAAGAAGGTAAGGAACACGAAAATTATGCTAAATTTCAGTGCTTTTTGCTGTTTAACTTTGTTTTTGTGTTCTTGGGTTTCAGGGTTTGGTTGCTGGTGACAGGGTTCGAACCATCTGAGCTGGTGTGACCTTGATTTGAAGCTTATTGTGTGGAATGATCAGTTGGTCTTGTTGCCCTGTTCTTTGAGAATCATCAGAATTATAGATATCCTAAACCTGACTTATTTGAAATGTGGGTGATGGATGACAACTCTAAATGTGCTTGGACTAAACAGTTAACTATATTTGAGCGCACAGAGTGCCCTCCCGAGATGTTCCCACAAACATATCACATATTTTTTTCTAGGCCTGTCGCATTGTGGAGTGTCGAGTTTCTTATGGTTCACAATGATGGACGCGTAGTTTGCTTTAATCTTTGTACTAAAAAGCTTACGTATATTCCCACTGAAACACGAGGTGAGTTTGTTGGTAATGTGAATAGCATAGTTTCAGGTCATGGGACACAACCACAAGCCTGAGAGCATAGAGAATAATTGCTCAGACAAAGATGAAGATGCGATGGTGGCGGTAGAACGGAAGAGGGAAAGCTGCAGGAGGCGGTGCTCATATTCCGTTGGGGCCATTCCACAGGCTGATGTTTCCCATAGAATCAATAAGGTGATGGAGGGCCTCCGGGCAGAGTTTGGTGGGCCGGAGACTGAGCCTTACATCCCCATATTGGGATCCATCCATATTATGAGTCGTGAGGACGCTCTTAACAAGTTTAGATCTGCCTCTGGGGATGATATCGTTGCTAAAGTTGTTCAGGTGGTTACTAGGAAGTACTCTCACCAGTGTGTTTCCCTGTTGATGGATCGAAAGGTATACATTTTCTTCATGTTTTCTTCTGTTTTGTTTCCTCTTTCTCTTTCTAGATTTGGTTTCTTGATCTGGGTAGACTCACTTATCATCAAAATTTCTTTTCTTAGTCATTTCAAAGTGCCGAATCTTGGAGTTACCATTTTGGTTTCTACAACAGTAAGTTGTTTAGCTGGTGTTCTTTTGTTTTCACGAAAGCTTGCTTCTTAATTTCTTCTTGTTGTTTACGGGAATGTTCATACGTAATCTGTCAGTCTGTAATATTTGATGGATGCAGGTTCTATGCCATATTTGAACCTCCTGTACGTGAAGTCGACAGAAGAAGAAGAAGATTGATGAAATCGGCCATTACTAGCTTGACCTTCTGCGTAAGTCGCTTTGCATTGTATGAAATCGACTACGATGACAAATCTCTGAAATCTTGGACGAAGATTGATGAAATCGGCCATTAGACAAGTTCTCTGAATTCATGTAATTGCAAGCAAGTAAGCAACTCTGAGGTCGAACAAAGTGACATACATACATGTTGCCCAAATTTGGTACATCATGGATGAGATATAGTGAAAATCTTTGATGAATGTAACCTAACGTAGCCTGCTAACGGAGAGATTTTTTCGGTGTACTTTGAACATTCTCATTAAAATAGTTCTAATCAATTGTAACGCATGCATTAATTACATCACGTGACATGTTTTTGAGGTACACACAAAGAGAAGAAGATGATATAAATTAGGTTGTTCACACTTGGAAACAAGATCGATTGATCCCTTTATGAATTTCAACGTGATCTTGAAGTAGTATTAACTCTTTCATTGAATTTGATCGATCCCCTAATTAATTTTCGGGTCTCAGATCAGATCGTATGAATTGAATAGGTTTATGGACACAAATTAACAAAAGTGTATGAAACACCCAAAGGTTGAAGTCATGCTAGTTGCTGCAGCATCATCACCACCACCACTCTCAGTGGCGGATTCAAGATTTCAAGATCGGGGGTCCCAACATAAAAGTTTAAAAAAAAAAAATTAGACTAATTTGGTTCTATATCACTATTTTCTATTGAATTTGGTTCATTGAAAAAATCAGAATTAATCTCAAAGGTAATAAAACCAACAAATTCTCCTCAACAACATAACGCAGTTAGTGACTCTACAAAGATAAAATTTGTTAATGTAACATATATATATATTATTAATTGGGAGTAGGACTAGAGTCTAGGATTAAAAAACTTAAATGAATTTGGAAAAAATAAAATTAGGCAGCTAAAGGCGGTAGAATGGCAAATGGTGGTGGGGAATAGGGTAACTTGGGTTTAAAGTTGAAAGGTTGCGACGATTGGGGCTAGGGGTTCTTAAATATAATTTTGGGATACTGGAAAAGACCGAAGTTCTCAGGCTCTGTAGAGAAAACAGTGATATTTAGTTTTAAATTTTTTTTATAATGACATGACTCAAAAACATTGTTGTTTTGGCTAGGTCTTTTAAAACAAAAATTAAAAACCTCTTCTTCTTTGTTATAAGCACGGCTGCCCACACATCCATGGAGGCAAAAAGCCTCTCCACTGCACCTGCCCAAATTGTTGGAGGTCCCGAAGGTCAATCACAAGTTTTTCTTCAGGCTTTCGAAAGATCCCTATATGGATCCGCCAATGACCGCTCCCACTTCATCTTGGCTGGACTTCTAATCGTCCACCTCCACAACCACCACCACCATCACTATCACCACCACTATACCACTCGGTTGGACTTTTAGTCATGCATGCACCTAGACATTCCTAAACATATTTTTCGTCACCTCAGCTGATGTGATGCACGGGAGAAATATGTTTCACAATTTGCTTAAGAAAATCATTGTCTGTAAGATTTTATCGTGTTGGAACAAGACAAATATTGGTCAGTTACGTGTGCCTCACGAGGATACGGAAATCACCGGAGATTTTACCCAATGAAACTATTATTTTTCTTCGGACATCATTTTTCACGAATGTACAATTATAATTTAACTAAATAGCGTGTTTTTGTTCTTTTACTTTGAGCCAATAAGCCAAGAGGAAGAGGAGTGCGGATGAGCCAAATTGCAGGGGAAGGCAACAAAGGTAGAGGTGGAACGTTTGATTAATGACAATCTGATTAATGTCGTTTATTGAATAATCATGTGCTGATGTTGGATTATGGAGAGTGATCCACCTGGATAATTTTGTTGCTGGTTTGAGTTTTGAATTTTGAGGATCTTCATGAACATTTTGGAAATGTTGTCAACTTTGATAGAATGTAGATAAAATTGAAATTTTCAGAAGTATAACTTGAAATAGGTGTGGTAATCTCTTGTACGAATTCATCAATGTGACACGAAACAATATAAAAATGACAGATTTTTACAGATTTAAACATTAGGTATGACAATTTTTTGCATAACCCATTATTCCGACACGAAACAACATGACTGATTAACAAATCGGAACGTTAGCGGGTCACATGTTAAGAGTCTGTTAAGATAACAGATATGACACGAACACAACAAATGCGACTTGTTTGTCATGCCTAACTTGAAAGCTATTAAATATTTATATGGAAATACGTTTTTACTGAATATTTCGGTGTAGTTCTTACTAACGCTGAATTTTTTAAAATCAATCTTGACCATTCATTTTTCGAATTACTTAATAATTCTGGAGAAATAGTAGAAGATAATTGGTAGAGACTACAGAAGATAATGCAAAGTGCCAACCACATCGAACTGACGCTGCCAACTTTACATCTCATTTTCATAGCTCGACTCAAAGGATCCACGTCAGACTCAATCATTTTCTTTTCTCTTTCAATGTATAATTTGGTTACGTATAAATATTAAATTTTCAATTTATACTATTACATATGTGCAGATAATATCCCAAATTATTGTTTTCCTTCCAAGAATTCACCAACACACAACTTGGAGTCCAACACGACCATTCCACGTGCCAACTTCTCATCCAAATTATTGGTTTCCATATCAACCGAAGAGGGCTTATGAGAATAACTTTTACGTAACGTGAACGTTATTATATTATGACACCAATCAATAACAGATTATCATGTAGAAAACTAAAAGCGTATGCGATTGTGTGTAATGTGCTTAGAAAATCAAAATGTGTTGTTCTCATTCTAGATAAGTTTTTCTTCCGCTCACACAAAAACCCCGTTGTAATAACGCTAGTGGTAGGCTTGACATTCATATCGTGTTTGTCGTATTTTTGTCGTTTCGTGTCTTATTTGTTATCTTAACAAGTCATGTCATGTCAAATTCGTTATCTTAAAAGATTCGTAACAGGTGACACAATAACGATCTGATTGGTTAACATGTCGTGTCGTTTTGTGTTGAGTTAACGAATTATGTAAGAAATTGTCATGTTTGATGTCTAGGTCTGACAAAAGATATCGTATTTGGTTTTTAATAGGTGATCTAATAATGAATCAACTTGTTAATGAATTGATCTGAAATTCGTTATTTT
Organism: Cotoneaster glaucophyllus; assembly: GCA_036320875.1. Taxonomy (NCBI): domain Eukaryota; kingdom Viridiplantae; phylum Streptophyta; class Magnoliopsida; order Rosales; family Rosaceae; genus Cotoneaster; species Cotoneaster glaucophyllus. The sequence goes on from CM070063.1 coordinate 1,668,891, forward strand.
TATGTTATTTTATATCGAGTTAACGAATTGCGTAACAAATTGTATGGCCTAGTGGAACAGTGGGTCTTATCCTTATGCAAACGTGAAAGATCAACGATTGATAATAATGGACCATTATCAAATAATAAAATTTCTTAACGCAATGATCATAATTGTCACTTAAAATAATACAAACAAAAGTTCAATTTTATTTTTATCTTAAGAGAGTATATAGTAGGCCTCCACGTGTGATGATTGTAACGAAAGTAACGCGGTTTTTTGTCTTCGGCGCGTAAATGTAGTGAGTACGTGGACACAGATCAGCACAGTTGATAAACTAATCCAAAAAGGATTGGGTATTGGGCTCTAGATTTTCCAACGTGACTGCCACACAGAGTTGTACATCACGTGTCGTTATATAAATGATGGAATATACGTGTTCAAAAGTTAATAACTTAAAAAATAAAATTTCTCACCACTTATATAAAAACACGTGATGTACTATCCGTATTCTCGTCACAATTAAAAATTTCTCCAAGCTCAGAAATCCTCTATGAAAGCTGCCCTCCACATACTTGATGAATTGCCTCTATGAGCACTAGATAGAGTAGATGTTAGCCGTATACCTTTGTATGCGTTGCATTGGGCATCTGTCGATAGGTTCACTCAGCTTGCTAACTTAAAAGCTATTAATCAGTTGACATGCTCACTCAGAAGCGGTTGACACCTGTAGATAGATATGAAATATGACTGTGTAAATGACCTCAAGCCTATCAAGGTTCGATGAAATCCCAATTTGCATGTTATTTCGTCCAAAACAATTTGCGTTGCGCGTGCTATTCTTACTGACCTCCTCCCAATAATATTTCATGGATCTGTAATCAATTTGAACCAACCCAAACCACACATTTGTAAAAATAAATAAATAAATAAAAAATTATTGGGTGGTACTCCAATACCAATCGGTGATATTGTAATTCACAGGCATTATGCAGTGAACAATATGATTGATTGATTAAAATTTTATCGTATATTTTCGCATAAAAAAAGATTATGAGTATTATTTTCATTTCGGACCTTTTCCTGTATATTAATATACGATAAATGAAAAGGCAAGTGAGTGTTGCGTTGAATTAACTATAGCGGCCATAGTCGATTTCAACCATGTATATGTATTACTACCAAAGGGATCGAATATCGCATACCTAAACAATCTGATGTCCTTCACTCATATCATAATCCGTAGTAAACTGTATATAAAAAAAACAAGTGGCATGTCACAATTTATGGAAAGATTATTTTGTGTAACTGTAATTACATTTTGCGACATTACCGCGTTGTTCATCAATGCGATGATCAGCAAAAATATTATTAATCCGTAACGCCATAATAACATCTAGATATAAAAAAATCCCTCCGGTGAATTTGGACACGAGGTGCCAACTGTTGTCGCGTTGTAATCCAAGTAATAGGATTGGTCAGACGTGGATCCAACGTGGAACTCCAACCCATCGACCATGTCAACGGTCCAACCTAATAAGACATTCCAGGATGGATAAGCTGTTTGAGCAGTTGTGGGCTGAGAAGAATAAATAAATTAGTAGATTAATCTCAGAGCGAGAGAGAGGTCGAAGCTCGCACAAGCAATGGTGTCAAATTCGTGTACCAGTTCTCTAGCTCGCATTATAAATACCAGCCCCATTTTTCCTATACCGAAATCAAATTATCCCAAGCATTCTCCTACTACAAGATTCAATCTTCCGAACCCAAACAACTTGTACTTTCTCAAGCGCTCTGTAATTTCTCGTCGTCCTGCTACTACTTCTGGTACTATTTTCTTCTTTATCTGTCTTCGATCTGTTTGTTTTCTGAGAAAACAATTAGTGTTTGGTTTCCGAGAAAATAATTAGCTTTGAAGATAAAAAGTTTCTTTACCGACGAAGCTGATTGCTTTTTTGTTTTTCTGTTCGGGTTGTGGAATTTCCAGATCTTCTCGGAATCGGGCGTCTTCGCTTTTTGCTTTTAAGGTGATTAAATAGCTTATTAGTGCTTGCAGTGTTTGATTTGATTCGATGTGGAGATTTTGAATCTGTTTTCTGTGAAATTGTAGAGAGAAGAAAGAGAGATGACGATCAAACCGGCGGTTCGAATCTCGGAACGGAAGCTGATCGTGAAGGACCGGACGATTCTGACGGGATTGCCGGACAATGTCGTGGCCACGTCCGGTTCGTCTTCCGGTCCGGTCGATGGGGTCTTCCTCGGCTCGAATTTCTCGGAGGAGAAAAGCCGGCACGTGGTTCCGTTGGGGACGCTTACCGGAGTCCGGTTCATGGCGTGCTTCCGGTTCAAGCTGTGGTGGATGGCCCAGAAGATGGGGGATCAGGGAAGGGACGTTCCTCTTGAGACTCAATTCCTATTGGTCGAGACCAAGCACGGGTCCCACCTGGAATCGGACGGCGGAGACGAAGAGAACCAGATCGTCTACACCGTGTTCCTCCCTCTCATCGAAGGCTCGTTCCGCGGTTGCCTGCAGGGCAACGCGCGCGACGAGCTCGAGCTCTGTTTGGAGAGCGGCGACGCCGACACCAAAGCGTCGTCGTTTTCCCACTCGCTGCACGTCCACGCCGGGACGGACCCGTTCGGTACGATAACGGAAGCCATCAGGTCCGTCAAAGTTCACCTTCAGACGTTTCGTCAACGTCACGACAAGAAACTCCCCGGAATCGTTGACTATTTCGGGTGGTGCACCTGGGACGCGTTTTACCAGGACGTGACTCAGGAGGGGGTGGAGGCCGGGCTCCAGTCGTTAGCCGCCGGTGGAACACCTCCGAAGTTCGTTATCATCGACGATGGGTGGCAGTCCGTCGGCGGCGACGACGGCGTCGAAAAGCAGGATCCGCTAAGGCTGACTGGGATCAAAGAAAACTCAAAGTTTCAGAAGAAGGACGATCCGACAGTGGGGATTAAGAACATCGTCGACATCGCGAAGCAAAAGCACGGTTTGAAGTATGTGTACGTGTGGCACGCGATTACTGGCTACTGGGGCGGGGTCCGACCCGGAATCAAAGAAATGGAGGAATTCGGATCCTTGATGAAGTACCCGAACGTTTCCAGCGGTGTTGTGGCGAACGAGCCGACGTGGAAGACTGACGCGATGGCGGTGCGAGGGTTGGGGCTGGTGGATCCGAAGAGCGTGTACAAATTCTACAACGAATTGCACAGCTACTTGAGCTCTGCGGGTATTGACGGCGTTAAGGTGGACGTGCAGTGCATACTGGAAACTCTCGGAGCCGGGTTAGGCGGTCGGGTCGAGTTGACCCAGAAGTACCACCAGGCGCTGGACGCCTCAGTGGCGAGGAATTTCCCGGACAACGGCTGCATCGCGTGCATGAGCCACAATACTGACGCGCTCTACTGCTCCAAACAGACCGCCGTCGTGAGGGCGTCCGACGATTTCTACCCCCGCGACCCGGTGTCGCACACGATCCACATTGCGGCGGTTGCTTACAACAGCGTGTTTCTGGGCGAGTTTATGCTGCCCGACTGGGACATGTTCCACTCGATCCATCCGGCGGCTGAGTACCACGCTTCCGCCAGGGCCATCAGCGGTGGGCCCATCTATGTCAGGTAATTAGCGAGTTATCTCCTCTACTTTCGAATTTTATACGTTAATTTGTTTTGTAATTAGTAATTAATTAATTGGGTTTTACAGTGACGCGCCTGGGAAGCATAATTTCGAGCTGCTGAGGAAGCTGGTGTTGCCGGACGGGTCAGTGCTTCGGGCCCGATTGCCCGGACGTCCGACGAAAGACTGCCTGTTCTCTGACCCGGCCCGCGACGGCGTGAGCTTGCTGAAGATATGGAACATGAACAAGTACACCGGAGTCCTCGGCGTCTACAACTGCCAAGGCGCAGCGTGGAGCACCGCGGAACGGAAGAACACGTTCCACGAAACCAAATCCGAGGCCATCACGGGTCTGATTCGCGGCCGCGACGTCCACCTGATCGCGGAGGCCGCCGTGGACAAGGACTGGAAAGGCGACTGCGCCGTGTACAGTCACCGGACGGGAGAGCTGGTGACTCTGCCTTACAATGCGTCGATGCCGATTTCGCTCAAAGTGCTGGAGCACGAGGTTTTCACGGTGACTCCGATCAGGATTTTGGGCGGCAGATTGAGTTTCGCGCCAATTGGACTGGTGGAGATGTACAATGCAGGCGGAGCAATTGAAGGGTTGGAATATGAACAGAACGGCGTCGCCCGATTGGAGGTTAAGGGCTGCGGCAAATTTGGCGCATACTCTTCTGCTAAGCCCAACAAGTGTCGGGTCGGGTCTAATGTGGTAGATTTTGAGTACGACTCGTCGTCTGGGTTGGTGATTTTGAGATTGGATCATTTGCCTGAGGAGGGTCAGAAAGTTCATGTCGTTGAGATTGAATTATTAGAAGGAAATTAACCAGTCTTGTAACGCTAATGATCATATGAACCAGTCTTGTAACACTAATGATCATATTTAATTAAATAAATTTATTACATATTATGTGATCATATGAACCAGTCTTGTAATTTTAATGAATAAATGCGTCAATATTATTCCATTTGTGAAAAAATTATGAGCAAAAGCAATGTTCGCATACTCGTTTTCCGTTTTGCACTCCTCTTCGTGTCAGTGTTTTGATTCTTATTTGATTTGTTCGATCAAAGGTCTAGCAAGCAAGAAAACAGTAGATGAATAAAATGGATCTATAATATTTACCTAAATCAAACTTGTTCTCCGACAAATAATGGAGTGGTGAGGCTGAACACTAAAAAAAAAAATCACACAGCTTAGGGCTCGTTTGAAAGTGCTGTTAAATGATTGAAAGCCTTTTTTGTTAAAATGGAACAAATCTTTAGTTATGTGTTTTTTATAAGAAGCACTTCCAATGATTTTAGAACCTAAAAATATTTTTTCTAAAAGTGGTTTAAATCATTTTAAAGGTAGCAAACAAGCCATTAGGTTTTCAAGGTAAAGAAGGTTCTTCCTTAACTGCCAATGACGGATAGATATGTACCAAAATCCCGTTAAATCTATGAACATATATTTTTTTTTTTTTTTTTTGCACATACGTCAAAATCTAATTTGTGTGTGAGGAAGAATAGCTGCCTTGCGTGTAAGGAACCAAGTATTTTCTGAGCAAAAATAACTCGAAAACAAAGCATATAATGCTCCATCCATATCCCAAACTTCATGTAAATCATCATAATTTTTAGACTACCATAAATTAAGGCTAAAAATTCATGTCCAAGCATTCAACCTCTTAAAATAGTACAAAAGATAAACTCCTACTGGTAGAAATAAACTAGGTTAAATGATACAAACACCTACCATCATACATCTTTCCGCCAGCCAACTTCCCGTCCATCACGTGTGACGGGAAATTGGCCACAAATATTTAAATATTGTAATGAATGATCACATTTTACAAGATTTTAAATATTGTAATATAGACATCTTTAAAGCAAATTTTTTTTGTCGGAACATTTAAAGCAATTACGGGTGGGCGGGTTATGACCCGAAAATCAAAACCCAACCCAACCCAAAGAATTACGGGTGGGTCGGTTGGGTTGGTCGGGTGACCCGTGAGAATGCCCACCCCCACTGTCATGTGCAGAAAAAAATTGCATATAGCAATGCCTTATTGGACAAAAGACACCACGTAGCAGTAAACTCGTTCCATCCATATAAGTCATTTTCACTTTGAAGAGGCTAAGGTATGAATACACCACCGAAATGGTATTGTACCAAACCGAAACCATTTGGTTTAGGGATGATCGGGTCTTGAAAATTACAATATCAAAATATCTCGTACTAGTCAAAATTTTCAATACCAACAATGGTTCTAACCTCATATGAACTATCTTGTAAATGTTTTTTCCAACACACAAATTAGGGGTGGTCATCAAACTTACCAAAACGAAAATTAATCAATTAATTTTGGTTTAGTTTGACTTTGAAAAAAAGGTCAAATAATTCAATAATTGAACCGATTTCTTTTTAGTTGGGTTCCGATTTTCATACTTTTGAAACTGACTAAAACCACACTGAATCGATCATTTTTATATAAATTGCATTAATCACATTTAAAGTAATGTTTGATATCCAAATGGTGTGACATAATTATTGTAATTGTAAGTGCATCTCCAATGAACTCTCTAAATGAGTTCTAGCTAAACTCTATAGAGGATTTTGAAAAAATCATCTCCAATAACACTCTATAGTGACCTCCTTAGATAGGGATTTTTCAGATATCCTAAATAAAGCTTATAGTATTAATTACTAATATTTTAATAATATTTTAGACAACTGTTATTTGCACTCCAAAGATCTCATTTTAAACTCCTCACAAGTGTATTTTCTTTCCAGATATAGAAAGTTTGAAGTGCAAAATGAGAAATGTGGAGTGCTAATAACAATTCCCATATTTTAAATAAAAAACTCTATTCATGTTGGTAGTCATAACTTTACATTGTTGTATTCCTAAATGAAGTACGAACTAAATAAAAAATATGTAATTTTGCCAAAGTAGAACAATCTAACTATGTAAACAAAGATTTTGCGAAGATTAGTTGCACAATCATTTGCAATTGATAAAATCGGCGCAAACAAACCTAAACGACTGATCCTAACATTTCTAGTGCAAAACAAAACCAAGGTATCAAAGCATGAATTGGCAAGAGGTTTAGGGCGAGACGGAATTGGCGAGAAGTTTAGGGAGAGACGGAATTGGTGTGGAATTGGCATTGAATTGGGATTTCTTGTGCAAAACAATCCTACTTATATTGTTGGACTTTAACCGGTCAACTAGTCATATATATTAGACTGGACTAATATGAGTTGTTGCAATTCAATAGAGTAATGAAATTGATTAATGTATACAAAGTAATTGATACTTCTAGTTGACAAATTAGAAAACATGAAATGCAGCTCCAGAGCATGAACAGAAAGCAGCTTCATTTTTTAGATTTATGACCTAGGTACATTTATTATCGTTTGATTTATTTGACGGTCAAGATTTAATGCTGCAACCTAGGTACATTTATCACTGTTTGATTTATTTGACGGTCAAGATTTAACGCTCCAAAATCTATCAAAATCCATAGAAATGTGTTATATGAATCTTCTCAAATCTTCCAAAATCCATATCCATATGGATTTGCAGAAGTCTACATAATCCTATGAAATCCATCCTGTATCAAAATCTATTAAAATCTACTTAAATTCCTAAGTTAACTACACCCGTAAATCCATAGAATTGTGAATTTAATAATCATATTAATCTCACAAGAGTGTTATATATACAGATATGTTTCGTAAGGTGCAACGCAACAATACTTGTCATATAGGTATACAATCACAGAATCATAAAAGGAATCCTAAACCTATGAAGGACCGGATTCTTTGGTGTCTCTTTTAACAAAATCTAGTGCATAAGGTTTAGAATATGTAAATTGGCAAGCTGCAAGTGATTTTCTCACAAGTAGTTTTATGAATAAGAAGGTTGAAATTTTGCTAAAGTAAAAGTTTAAGCGCTTATTGGAAATCCACTTGCTAGGCCGCAATCAATGCAGGGATGATATACAGATAAACAAACACAAACCATTGTGACCTCAAACCCAAACAACATTCTCAGGATGTTCATGTTTGTGCACAGATAAAAGCAGGATTATGCAAACAAGTCTTGCTTCAGTCTTTTGGTCAATGGAAACTCCATTACTTTTATAGAGAGAGATTTTCTATGGTATCGGTAATGAAGTTGTCATGCAACGGTTTTAAAACATGAAAACAGAACAAGGGTTATTGTCAAATGTTGTATGAAAAACTTTATGGATTAGTATATAAGTATTTTGTTTAGTACATTTTTGAATTTTATAATTTGTGACTTTGTTGTCTAAAGACCCCCCCTCCAATTTATGTAGATCTCTGACTACGTCCATGGCAATACTACTTCGAGTTTGGTTGGTTATTAAAATTTTCAATACCAACACCGGTTCCAACCGCTTATGAACTACCTTGTAAATGTATTTTCCAACTCACAAATTAGGGGTGGGGATCAAATTTACCAAAACCGAACTTAATCTTGATTTTGACCAATTAAAAAGTCAAATAATTCAAAAACTGAACCGATTTCTTTTTATTTGAGTCCGATTTTCATACTTTAAAAACCAACTAAAACCACACTGAATGGATCATATATTTTTATATGAATTGCATTAATCACATTTAAAGTAATGTCTAATATCCAAATGCTGTGACATAACCATTGCCAGTGTAAGAGCATCTCCAACGAACTCTCTCTAAATGAATTTCAAGCTTCTAGCATTGATTACTAATATTTTAAATAAAAACTCTATTCAAGTTGGTAATAGTAACTTAAAATATGTAATTTCGCTAAAGTAGGAACTAAACCAAAAATGTGTAATTTCGCCAAAGTATAACAAGTAAACAAAGATTTTGGTAAGATTAGTTGCACGTGTGATATTCTGTTATGAATTCAACCGTCTCCCGCGCGCTCTCTCTCTAAAACCATTTCAGACCTTGGAGTTGGAGTTGAAGCTTCAGGGGCCTGCAACAAATCAGGTAATTCATCTCACCTCTGAAACCTTATAAACTGTTGATTTTCCAAATCGAAAGAAAATTGATTACTGCTCTGAAATCGTTCTTTTTTTTTGTTTTGTTTTGGTAATCCTCTTTGAAATCGTTCGTTCTTTGTTTGGTAAACCTCTGTGAAATTGTTCTTGATTTAGGTGATATACAGTTGGTACGCACATGCATGTGATGTTTTGTTTGTGAGATTCGATGGAAAATGAACTGTGATTGAACTACCTGATTTCTTGGAAATTTGGTAATCAGTGGTCTGTTTGGCTGCCGAGAAAATGGAGCGCAAGAAATCGATTACTACTATATACACATTTGATAAAACGATCTATGAACGAATTGCGTAATTAAGTTCTTGGTAATTCAGCGGTAACCAGAGAATCTTTTATGCTCTGTTTGGCTGCCGAGAAAAGGGAGCGAAAGAAAAATGTTTACTACTATCTTAAGTCGTTCCTTTTATAGATACACATTTGATAAAACGAGCTATGAGTGAACTGCGTGATTATTTTCTTGGAAACTGATCAGTAATCAGAGAATCTTTATGCTCTGTTTGGCTGCTGAGAAAATGGAGGGAAAGTAATGAAAATTTTGGATTTTTTTTTTTTCTTTGTTCCATTTGTTAATTCATCTACAAAGGTTTCCATTAGAAAGTAATGGAGGGAAAGTAATCAGAGAATCTTTATGCTCTGTTTGGCTGCTGATAAAACAAGCATCTTATTTATTGATCGTAGGAAATATCCATATGAATCTGGAAAATTCATCTACAAAGGTTATGTAGTACTTATACCCTTATACAGATTGCACTGGAGATGGCACTCAATATATCTTTTGTCACTCAATTTGACCAACTTATTTTTCCAAAATTACGATTGCTCGATTATTTGATTGCTTCCCTTGTGGAAGAATTTGATACCCTTGAGTGAGCTTTTGCAAAAGATGAGTGGTTGTTTGCTGACTGCATATTAGCTTGAACCATCAATGCAAAAGCTTCTTCCCATGTAGGTTTATTGGGTTCCACGGGTGTGGCTTCTTGTATAAACTTTGTGAATTGAGAATTAGAAGGTCAATGTTTCTTTGGCATTGTTTCCAAGCCATCAGGCATGCGCCTACAAAAAGAAAATTGAAGATAGTGAAAAAAATAATGGAAGAATGACTTCTTTTTTGGTATGACGACATATTTTCACACTAAGGAGGGGGTGAGTTCGGCTAAGCAACTTAATTTAGTATCGAATTTGCCTTTCACAAGATTCGAACAAGAATTTACAGGAACATTTCATTTCTGCCTCTCACTTACAAGTGAAGAGGAATACTATCTGACTATAATGATAAGTTAAATTGGTCATATGTTCCTTTGATCTCGTGTTTATGTACCAACGTCGTCGTTTAGGTGTAGTAGGGCTTAAGAATTGAATTTCCTATTTTGAATTACATGAAACGAGTTTATTGTCAGTGTCATTTGTATGAAAAAATTGCATATAGCAATGCCTTATTGTACAAAAGACTAGTGGTAAACTCATTTCATATAAGTCATTCTCACTTCAAAGAGGCTAAGGTATGAAATTCATACCACCATTTCGATGAATACACCGAAATGGTATTGTACCAAACCGAAACCATTTGGTCTAGGGATGATCGGGTCTTGAAAATTACAATATCAAAATATCTCGCACTAGTCAAAATTTTCAATACCAACACTGGTTCTAACCTCATATGAACCATCTTGTAAATGTTTTTTCCAACACACAAATTAGGGGTGGGCATCAAACGAAAATTAATCAATTAATTTTGGTTTAGTTTGACTTTGACCAATAAAAAAAGTCAAATAATTCAAAAATTGAACCGATTTCTTTTTAGTTGGGTCCGATTTTCATACTTTTAAAACCGACTAAAACCACACTAAATCGATCATATAATTTTATATAAATTGCATTAATCACATTTAAAGTAATGTCTGATATCCAAATGGTGTGACATAATTATTGTAATTGTAAGAGCATTTCCATTGAACTCTCTAAATGAGCTCTAGCTAAACTTTATAGAGGATTTTGAAAAAAATAATCTCCAATCACACTCTATAGTGACCTCCTTAGATAGGGTTTTTTTTTCAGATATCCTAAATAAAGCTTATAGTATTAATTACTAATATCTTAGTAATATTTTAGACTGTTATTTGCACTTCAAACATCTCATTTTACACTCCTCACAAGTGTATTTTTCTTTCCAGATATAGAAAGTTTGAAGTGCAGAATGAGAAATGTGGAGTGCCAATAACAATTCTCATATTTTAAATAAAAACTCTATTCGTGGTGGTAGTATTAACTTTACATTGTTGTATTCCTAAATGAAGTACGAACTAAATAAAAAATATGTAATATCGCCAAGGTAGAACAATCTAACTATGTTAACAAAGATTTTGCTAAGATTAGTTGCACAACCATCTGCAATTGATAAAACCGGCGCAAACAAACCTAAACGACTGATGGTAGCATTTCTAATGCAAAACAAAACCAAGGTATCAAGCATGAATTGGCGAGAGGTTTAGGGCGAGACGGAATTGGTGTGGAATTGGCATTGAATTGAGATTTCTAGTGCAAAACAATCCTACTTATATTGCTGGACTTTAACCGGTCAACTAGTCATATATATTAGACTGGACTAACATGAGTTGTTGCAATTCAATAGAGTAATGAAATTGATTAATGTATACAAAGTAATTGATACTTTTAAATGACAAATTAGAAAACGTGAAATGCAGCTCCAGAGCATGAACAGAAAGCAGCTCTGTTTTTTAGATTTATGACCTAGGTACATTTATCACCATTTGATTTATTTGACGGTCAAGATTTAACGCTGCAAAATCTATCAAAATCCATAAAAATGTGTTATATGAATCTTTTCAAATCTTCCAAAATCCATATGGATTTGTAGAAGTCTGCATAATCCTACGAAATCCATCCCTTATCAAAATCTATTAAAATCCTCTCGAATCCTAAGTTGACTACACCCGTAAGGCGCAAGACAACAATACTTGTCAAAATCTACAATATTTGTATAAGTCTGCATAATCCTACGAAATCCATCCCTTATCAAAATCTATTAAAATCCTCTCGAATCCTAAGTTGACTACACCCGTAAGGTGCAAGACAACAATACTTGTCATATACGTATACAATCACAGAATCATAATAGGAATCCTAAACCTATGATGGACCGGATTCTTTGTGTCTCCTCTAGTGCATAAGGTTTAGAATACGTAATTGGCACGTTGCAAGTGATTTTCTCACAAGTACTTTTACGAATAAGAAGGTTGAAATTTTGCTAAAGTAAAAGTTTAAGCGCTTATTGGAAATCCACTTGCAATTGCTTCCTCTGAAAGCACTTGTAAGTTAAACTTTTTTTTGCCAAACTTGGTTAAATGAGCTTTTGATTTATCTGAAAAGGCTTTGTATATACATCAAAGAGTCCCGTAGTTACTCACTGTTGGATTTAATTCAACGGTGGAGAAAAAATACAAACAACAAATCTACTGTTACCCGTATTAGCATTGAATGGTAGATGACCACAATTTCCTTTGGAGAGTAAGAAAGGTGAAGTACAACTAATTTAGGTTTAGCCGCTCTCCCTCTCCATGTAAAATACATCTTTGAAACACTATATAACATAACGTAGAGACAGGAGGAAGGTCGTAGTGGATTTAATTATATTTGCGCCGCCATGGAAAGAAGACGTAGATCCCAGTCGTCCGTTGGAGCCCCGGTCTCTGAATATGTCCGTTCAAAACTATCAAAAACATCACCATCAACAAAAGTGATGAGTGCTACTCATATTGCTGATCTCCCCGACGCTTTGTTGGCGGAAATAATTTCTCGGCTTCCAAGCAGTAGATTCGTTTTTCAATGCAAGTGCGTGTCCAAGCGTTGGCACACTCTCATCTCGGAATCTTATTTCATCGGCCGCTTTCTAGGTCTCCAAATTGATAAGCAAACGCCAATCATACGCACTCTGATAAGCGTGGAAGGAGAAGATTTACTTTCTAGACTGACACCGTCGCTATCATCTTCACCGTCAAAGGTGCTAACTCCGATGTTTGAAAGACTCAAGAGTTTCCACGGATTGAAAGAAGGTCCGTTTGTGGCAGGGACGTATAATGATTTGGTTTTGTGCTCCGACCACAAATATTTCGCTCGTTCGTACTACATATGCAATCCACACACATTAAGCTGGGTTGCGCTTCCTCCAGCCCCTACCCGATGCGACAAGATCGCACACGTGGGATTCGTCTGCGATATGCCCTACTATAACTACGAGGAAGGCGATACGGAAGGACGACATGTCGTGCGGCTTAATGCTCGGTACAGGTGCAAGGTTGTTAGAATTCTTCCTCGTAGTGATAAGGAACTTATCTCCGATAAGTTTGTAATCCAGGTATTCTCTTTTGAGACGGGAGAATGGCGAGAGTCATTAATATCATGCCCGCGAAAACTCCTTCATGTTATGTTCGATCGCTTCGGCTTTGCTTGCAACAGAAGGTTGTATTGGTCGAATTACGTTAAGGGCCGTCTTCTGGTTCTAGGGTTGGATCTGTTCAACGACGATAACATCACTGTCACTGGCAAAGACGGCGGTGTTGATGATGAATGTCGTTTCACTGTATTCGATGAGCCCATGGATGAACACTCCATTCAGTGCCTAGGTGATCAGTGTGGAGGGCGTCTGCATATGTATGAGTTGGACATTATCGGGAGAAGTTTGTATGTTTGGGAGTTGAAAGAAGAAGCTAATCAAGGAGATGGGAAATTGTGTTTGAGTGAACACAGGGTTTGTTCCTTGGACCCCGAAATGTACCACGATGATGCATATCCACTTTTAATGGCAAGTGTGGACCCGAACAACAAGGATGTTTGGTACCTGCGTGTGAATCAAGATATTGTAATGTGCAACATTCACACAAGGGAGTGGTCAACGATAGCTGAAAAGAGTGCAATTGTTAAGAGTATATACTTCTTCCCGTATGTGCTGCCGTGGTGGCCGACACCCGTTCCTAGACTACCACAGCCGTGTGCTAATCAGCTAGCCCGCGGAGAGGAATTAGCCGCGAGCTAGGACATAGGAAGAACAAAAGTACCGATTTATTTAGTAAAACTGATATCTGCTGTTCAGCAATGGCAACTAGTTTCTTTCGATGCTGTAGTTTTTTTGTTTTTTTCGTTCTTGCTCGGCGGTCTCCTATCTGTCTGTGACCACATGTGTGATTTGAAGTTTAAGTAATGACAGCAGTTTACCAATAAAAGCAGAAAATCTCAGTATTTACCTTGAGGCTTGCTTGAGCAATTCCGTGTTTGCTGCTGGATCTGGATGTTTTGTATTTGTTTTTTTCTTCTCTTATGTCTTTTCTTGGTTGGTTCCACATTCTCGGCCATAACCTTCAATTTCAAAAGAATTTCCACACCGAATCCAAAAGAAGGAAAACAAAAAACCTCCAAGTGTAACGGATTTCTTAGCCCTCCATCCATGAAGGCGCCGGACGACCAACTTGGTGACGCTAGCTAGGCCGCAATCCATGCAGGGATCATATACAGATAAACAAACACAAACCATTGTGACCTCAAACCCAAACAACATTCCCAGGATGTTCATGTTTGTGCACAGATAAAAGCAGGATGATGTAAACAAGTCTTGCTTCAGTTTTTTGGTCAATGGAAACTCCATTAGTAGAAAATGGAAACTCCATTACTTTTATAGAGAGAGATTTTTTATGGTATTGGTAATGAAGTTGTCATGCAACGGTTTCAAAACATGAAAACACAACAAGGGTTATTGTAAAATGTTGTATGAAAAACTTTATGGATTAGTATATAAGTATTTTTTTTAGTACATTTTTGAATTTTATAATTTGTGACTTTGTTGTTTGAAGACCCCCCCCCCAATTTATGTAGATCTGTAGCTATGTCTCTGGCAATACTACTTCGAGTTTGGTTGGTTATTAAAATTTTCAATACCAACACCGGTTCCAACCGCATATTGTCACATTCCGGCCCGGGCCCCCACCACATCCTGGGCTCGACTCCGCTGTAACACGATATTGTCCGCTTTGGGCCCCAACCACTCCCTCACGGTTTTGTTTCTGGGAACTTACACGAGAACTTCCCAGTGGGTCACCCATCATGAGATTGCTCTCGCGTGAACTCGCTTAACTTTGGAGTTCCTACGGAACCCGAAGTCAGTGAGCTCCCAAAATGCCTCATGCTAGGTAGAGATGAGAATATACATATAAGGCTTACAGGATCCACACTCCTGGGCAATGCGGGATCTTACACATATGAACTTTGTAAATGTATTTTCCAACACACAAATTAGGGGTGGGGATCAAACTGACCAAAACCGAACTTAATCTTTATTTTGACCAATAAAAAAGGTCAAATAATTCAAAAACTGAACCGATTTCTTTTTATTTGAGTCCGATTTTCGTACTTTAAAAACCAACTAAAACCACATTGAATCGATCATATATTTTTATATAAATTGCATTAATCACATTTTAAGTAATGTCTAATAACCAAATGGTGTGCCATAACTATTGCAAGTGTAAGAGCATCTCCAATGAACTCTCTCTAAATGAATTTCAAGCTTCTAGCATTGATTACTAATATTTTAAATAAAAACTCTATTTGAGTTGGTAGTAGTAACCTTAAATATATAATTTCGTTGTAGGAACTAAACAAAAAATGTGTAATTTCACCAAAGTAAAACAATCTAACCATGTAAACAAAGATTTTGGTAAGATTAGTCGCACCACGTAGCCCAAAGTTGGATGTGAGACCCTCGACGTCATGGGACCGGAGCTTATCAACTACAAAGTGCTCAGGTTTTCCAAAAAAAGAAAAGTGCTCAGAGCTAAACCAACCTCATTGCTCCACGTAGCGCAAACTCATCAATCTCCCCAATAGACAGAAAGGAGCACAAGTCCTTGAAATGGTCAGTGCCCCAGGGAATTCCCTCCCTTGCTTTCTTCTGAATCCATTTTCTGACACGAGTGTCTCGCACGTGTGATATTCTGTTATGAATTCAACCTTCTCCCGCTCTCTCTCTCTCTCAAACGATTTCAGACTGCAACTTCTGCTTCGCGCTTTCTCTCTCTAAAACCATTACAGACCTTGGAGTTGGAGTTGAAGATTCAGGGGCCTGCAACAAATCAGGTAATTCATCTCACCTCTGAAACCTTATAAACTGTTGATTTTCCAAATCGAAAGAAAATTGATTACTGCTTTGAAATCGTTCTTTTTTTTCTTTTTTTTGGTAATCCTCTGTGAAATCGTTCGTTCTTTGTTTGGTAATCCTCTGTGAAATTGTTCTTGATTTAACGTGATATACAGTTGGTACGCACATGCATGTGATGTTTTGTTTGTGAGATTCGATAGAAAATGAACTGTGATTGAACTACCTGATTTCTTGGAAATTTAGTAATTAGTGGTCTGTTTGGCTGCCGAGTAAATGGAGCGAAATAAATCGATTACTACTATATACACATTTGATAAAACGATCTATAAATAAAATTCCGTAACTAAGTTCTTGGTAATTCAGCGGGTAACCAGAGAATCTTTTGTGCTCTGTTTGGTTGCCGAGAAACGGGAGCGAAAGAAAAATGTTTACTACTATCTTAAGTTGTTCCTTTTATAGATACACATTTGATAAAACGAGCTATGAGTGAACTGCGTGTTTAGTTTCTTGGAAATTGATCAGTAATCAGAGAATCTTTATGCTCTGTTTGGCTGCTGAGAAAATGGAGGGAAAGTAATGAAAATTTTGGATTTCTTTTTTCTTTTTTCCATTTGTTAATTCAGTAGTGCAGAATGCCAAGTAACGCTGAACTGATTAAAATTTCAATCTGTGAGCTAGTTAACATGGCTGAAAACTTTGTCCGAGATCTGTATGCGTTTCTCAACGGAAACCCAATAGGCGTGACCTGGGCGCATGATGGAATTGGATTCCATCTGGACGTATCCGAGGTTTCGCTAGATGTGTTTCATGGCCCTTTCCAGCGTTCGATTGCAGGCTTTGAGAGCGAAGTGAAGAGATGGGTAAACTTGAGTTTTCTTTTTTGTTTTAAGTAGTTGAATATTGTCACTGCGTTAAACTGAGAGGAAACTGAAACTTTAGTTTTCTAACTGTTCAGGGTTTTGTGGTGGAAGGCAATCATTACAGGCACAGGGATGATCTGTTCCTGAGAGACCATCCAGAGTTGCTCGATGGTATAGTTCGTGACCCTTCCCCAGCTGCTTCTCCTCCAGGCTGGTGCATCACCCCAGGCGGATGCAGCAGCTGTCGTGCCTCCACTCCACGGTGCTCCTCCAGTTGCTGCCGCTGCAGCAGTGCCAGTCGCTGTTCTACCAGTTTGGGGGCGCAGATCCCAGCGACGTCCAAGAATTCCACGAGCAGGAGCCTGGGGATGGGCACATTTTGAGTCGACTACTGCTATTGCACCACCAGGTTGGAGAGTTCGCATGGCCAGGACCCCAAGATATGAGGTCCCTTAGACCCCATACATCGGATGTGATGATGGCGCTATCTTGCTCAATTTGATTAGCTTCGGACTCGCTTCAGAAATATTTCTTGGTCTCAGTCTGCTTGTAATTCTTGAATGGAAACACCACTTGATACTGGTATTTGACTATTTGTTGGAGGAATAGCCATTTGAACCAGAGCCATATCATCTCTTACCCTCTTGGATTGCTCAGAGAACTATTATACTCTTGAGACAGTTCAGTTTTATATGGAAACACTTCTTCATTGTGTATTACATGTCTTCGAATCATAGCATATTGCTCCTTTATACCCGAGGGCATAGCCAAGAAATACACACTGAGAAGATCGAGCTTGGAGCTTGTTAACAGCATATGGTCTCATCAAGGGATAAATGGCAGTCCCAAACACCTTAAAATTACGAATCTCTTGAACTTTCTCAAACAAATGCTGATATGGAGATTTAAACTCCAAATTCTTAGATGGCATTCTATTAATTAGTAGAACTGCATGGGAACAATACCATTCTGCTGAGGAGTGTATGGACATGAAACCATGTGTGAAATGCCCTTGCTTGCTAAACAATCCTTAAATTCTTTACTCATATACTCACCTCGTCCATCAGATTGAAAGCATTTAATTGAAGCATTAAACTGATTATACACAAATGCAGTGAACTTCACAAAAATTGAACTAAGCATCTGATTTATTGATCATAGGAAATATCCACATGAATCTGGAAAATTCATCTACAAAGGTTATGTAGTACTTATACCCTTATACAGATTGTACTGGAGATGACACTCGATATATCTTTTGTCACTCAATTTGACTAACTTATTTTTCCAAAATTACGATTGCTCGATTATTTGCTTGCTTCCCTTGTGGAAGAATTTGATACCCTTGAGTGAGCTTTTGCAAAAGATGAGTGGTTGTTTGCTGACTGCATATTAGCTTGAACCATCAAAGCAAAAGCTTCTTCCCATGTAGGTTTATTGGGTTCCACGGGTGTGGCTTCTTGTATAAACTCTGTGAATTGAGAATTAGAAGGTCAATGTTCCTTTGGCATTGTTTCCAAGCCATCAGGCATGCGCCTACAAAAGAAAATTGAAAATAGTGAAAAAAATAATGGAAGAATGATTTCTTTTTTTAGTACGACGACATATTTTCACACTAAGGAGGGGGTGAGTTCGGCTAAGCAACTTAATTTAGCATCAAATTTTCCTTCTACGAGATTCGAACAAGAATTTACAGGAACATTTCATTTCTGCCTCTCACTTACAAGTGAAGAGGAATACTATCAGACTATAGTGATAAGTTAAATTGGTCATATGTTCCTTTGATCTCGTGTTTATGTACCAACGTCGTCGTTTAGGTGTAGTAGGGCTTAAGAATTAAATTTCCCATTTCGAATTACATGAAACGAGTTTATTGTCAGTGTCATTTGCAGAAGAAAAAAAAATTTCATATAGCAATGCCTCATTGGACAAAAGACACCACGTAGTGGTAAACTCATTCCATATAAGTCAATATCACTTCAAAGAGGCTAAGGTATGAAATTCATACCACCATTTCGGTACCGAAATGGTATTGTACCAAGCCGAAACCATTTGGTTTTGGGATGATCGGGTCTTGAAAATTACAATATCAAAATATCTCGCACGAGTCAAAATTTTCAATACCAACACTGGTTCTAACCTCATATGACCCATCTTGTAAATGTTTTTTCCAACACACAAATTAGGGGTGGGCATCAAACGAAAATTAATCAATTAATTTTGGTTTAGTTTGACTTTGACCAATAAAAAAAGTCAAATAATTCAAAAATTGAACCGATTTCTTTTTAGTTGGGTCCGATTTGTGTACTTTTAAAACCGACTAAAACCACACTAAATCGATCATATATTTTTATATAAATTGCATTAATCACATTTAAAATAATGTCTGATATCCAAATAGTGTGACATAATTATTGTAATTGTAAGAGCATTTCCATTGAACTCTCTAAATGAGTTCTAGCTAAACTTTATAGAGGATTTTGAAAAAAAATCATCTCCAATCACACTCTATAGTGACCTCCTTAGATAGGGTTTTTTCAGATATCCTAAATAAAGCTTATAGTATTAATTACTAATATCTTAGTAATATTTCATACTGTTATTTGCATTTTAAATATCTCATTTTATATGTGTATTTTTCTTTCCAGATATAGAAAGTTTGAAGTGCAGAATGAGAAATGTGGAGTGCCAATAACAATTCTCATATTTTAAATAAAAACTCTATTCGTGGTGGCAGTAGTAACTTTACATTGTTGTATTCCTAAATGAAGTACGAACTAAATAAAAAATATGTAATATCGCCAAGGTAGAACAATCTAACTATGTAAACAAAGATTTTGCTAAGATTAGTTGCACAACCATCTGCAATTGATAAAACCGGCGCAAACAAACCTAAACGACTGATCGTAGCATTTCTAATGCAAAACAAAACCAAGGTATCAAAGCATGAATTGGCGAGAGGTTAGGGCGAGACGGAATTGGTGTGGAATTGGCATTGAATTGAGATTTCTAGTGCAAAACAATCCTACTTATATTGCTGGACTTTAACCGGTCAACTAGTCATATATATTAGACTGGACTAACATGAGTTGTTGCAATTCAATAGAGTGATGAAATTGATTAATGTATACAAAGTAATTGATACTTTTAATTGACAAATTAGAAAACGTGAAATGCAGCTCCAGAGCATGAACAAAAAGCAGCTTTGTTTTTTAGATTTATTACCTAGGTACATTTCACCATTTGATTTATTTGACAGGCAAGATTTAACGCTGCAAAATCTATCAAAATCCATAGAAATGTGTTATATGAATCTTTTCAAATCTTCCAAAATCCATATGGATTTGTAGAAGTCTGCATAATCCTACGAAATCCATCCCTTATCAAAATCTATTAAAATCCTCTCGAATCCTAAGTTGACTACACCCGTAAGATGCAAGACAACAATACTTGTCATATACGTATACAATCACAGAATCATAATAGGAATTCTAAACCTATGATGGACCGGATTCTTTGTCTCTTTTAACAAAATCTAGTGCATAAGGTTTAGAATACGTAAATTGGCACGTTGCAAGTGATTTTCTCACAAGTACTTTTACGAATAAGAAGGTTGAAATTTTGCTAAAGTAAAAGTTTAAGCGCTTATTGGAAATCCACTTGCAATTGCTTCCTCTGAAACTTTTTTTGCCAAACTTGGTTAAATGAGCTTTTGATTTATCTGAAAAGGCTTTGTATATACATCAAAGAGTCCCGTAGTTACTCACTGTTGGATTTAATTCAACGGTGGAGAAAAAATACAAACAACAAATCTATCGTTACCCGTATTAGCATTGAATGGTAGATGGCCACAATTTCGGCTCCATATTTGCTGTCCCCAAAAAATTGTCTTCTTTGTGTCTCCTTTCTAATATGTTCTTTTAACTTAACTTAAAACTTAACTCTGTTAACTTTATTTATTTAACATTTAAATTTTAAAAAAAATCCAAAATAATAAAAAACTGTTGGGTTAACGAGGTGAGCTGACCCAAATAAGATTCTTCACCTTCTTTTACGTGGCTGCCCATTCTTCAGTTCCAAGGGATTCAGTAGCTCATAGAACTTGACACGAGCATCTGAATATGCAGTAACCATTTTTAAACCTGCCGGTGAGACTCCAAATTGGGTATCTAGCAGTTGAGCATAACCGCTATTAAAGCTTGTGCACAGCTTCCATTGAAGAGGTTCTGCATCTTCAGCAACTTCCATCTGCACAGACACTGCATCGCCGAATTCCGGTGGAACCCAAGCAATTTTCACAATTCCGGCAGAAGCTTGTTTATTAATCCCACTTTCCAGCAGCACTGGCAGATTAATCTACACTTGGACCGATTCCTCCTCCTGCCGGCAAGAAGCCACGCGCCATCATCAAGTTCTACCAGAAAGCTTGAACAGAGATGTTTGTGCACTGAACAGCCACGTAAAAGAAGGTGAAGAATCTTATTTGGGTCAGCTCACCTCGTTAACCCAACAGTTTTTTATTATTTTGGATTTTTTTTAAAATTTAAATGTTAAATAAATAAAGTTAACAGAGTTAAGTTTTAAGTTAAGTTAAATAAACATATTAGGAAGGAGACACAAATGAGACACTTTTTTGGGGACAGCAAATCTGGAGCCCACAATTTCCTTTGGAGAGTAAGAAAGGTGAAGTAAAACTAATTTAGGTTTAGCCGAACTCTCCCTCTCCATGTAAAATACATCTTTGAAACACTATATAACATAACGTAGAGACAGGAGGAAGGTCGTAGTGGATTTAATTATATTTGCGCCACCATGGAAAGAAGACGTAGATCCCAGTCGTCCTTTGGAGCCCCGGTCTCTGAATATGTCCGTTCAAAACTATCAAAAACATCACCATCAACAAAAGTGATGAGTGCTACTCATATTGCTGATCTCCCCGACGCTTTGTTGGCGGAAATAATTTCTCGGCTTCCAAGCAGTAGATTCGTTTTTCAATGCAAGTGCGTGTCCAAGCGTTGGCACACTTGAATTTCCTATTTTGAATTACATGAAACGAGTTTATTGTCAGTGTCATTTGTAGGAAAAAATTGCAGATAGCAATGCCTTATTGTACAATCTAACTATGTAAACAAAGATTTTGCTAAAATTAGTTGCACAACCATCTGCAATTGATAAAACCGGCGCAAACAAACCTAAACAATTGATCGTAGCATTTCTAATGCAAAACAAAACCAAGGTATCAAGCATGAATTGGCGAGAGGTTTAGGGCGAGACGGAATTGGTGTGGAATTGGCATTGAATTGAGATTTCTAGTGCAAAACAATCCTACTTATATTGCTGGACTTTAACCGGTCAACTGGTCATATATATTAGACTGGACTAACATGAGTTGTTGCAATTCAGTAGAGTAATGAAATTGATTAATGTATACAAAGTAATTGATACTTTTAATTGACAAATTAGAAAACGTGAAATGCAGCTCCAGAGCATGAACAAAAAGCAGCTTTGTTTTTTAGATTTATGACCTAGGTACATTTATCACTATTTGATTTATTTGACGGTCAAGATTTAACGCTGCAAAATCTATCAAAATCCATAAAAATGTGTTATATGAATCTTTTCAAATCTTCCAAAATCCATATGGATTTGTAGAAGTCTGCATAATCCTATGAAATCTATCCCTTATCAAAATCTATTAAAATCCTCTCGAATCCTAAGTTGACTACACCCGTAAGGTGCAAGACAACAATACTTGTCAAAATCTACAATATGGGTAGAAGTCTGCATAATCCTACGAAATCCATCCCTTATCAAAATCTATTAAAATCCTCTCAAATCCTAAGTTGACTACACCCGTAAGGTGCAAGACAACAATACTTGTCATATACGTATACAATCACAGAATCATAACAGGAATCCTAAACCTATGATGGACCGGATTCTTTGTGTGTCTTTTAACAAAATCTAGTGCATAAGGTTTAGAATACGTAAATTCGCACGTTGCAAGCGATTTTCTCACAAGTACTTTTACGAATAAGAAGGTAGAAATTTTGCTAAAGTAAAAGTTTAAGCGCTTATTGGAAATCCACTTGCAATTGCTTCCTCTGAAAGCACTTGTAAGTTAAACTTCTTTTTGCCAAACTTGGTTAAATGAGCTTTTGATTTATCTGAAAAAGGCTTTGTACATACATCAAAGAGTCCCGTAGTTACTCACTGTTGGATTTAATTCAACGGTGGAGAAAAAATACAAACAACAAATCTACCGTTACCCGTATTAGCATCGAATGGTAGATGACCACAATTTCCTTTGGAGAGTAAGAAAGGTGAAGTACAACTAATTTAGGTTTAGCCGAACTCTCCCTCTCCATGTAAAATACATCTTTGAAACACTATATAACATAACGTAGAGACAGGAGGAAGGTCGTAGTGGATTTAATTATATTTGCGCCGCCATGGAAAGAAGACGTAGATACCAGTCGTCCGTTGGAGCCCCGGTCTCTGAATATGTCCGTTCAAAACTATCAAAAACATCACCATCAACAAAAGTGATGAGTGCTACTCATATTGCTGATCTCCCCGACGCTTTGTTGGCGGAAATAATTTCTCGGCTTCCAAGCAGTAGATTCGTTTTTCAATGCAAGTGCGTGTCGAAGCGTTGGCACACTCTCATCTCGGAATCTTATTTCATCGGCCGCTTTCTAGGTCTCCAAATTGATAAGCAAACGCCAATCATACGCACTCTGATAAGCGTGGAAGGAGAAGATTTACTTTCTAGACTGACACCGTCGCCATCATCGTCATCGTCAAAGGAGCTGACACCGTCGCCATCATCGTCACCGTCAAAGGTGCTAACTCCGATGTTGGAAAGACTCAAGAGTTTCCACGGATTGAAAAAAGGTCCATTTGTGGCAGGGACGTATAATGATTTGGTTTTGTGCTCCGACGACAAATATTTCGCTCGTTCGTACTACATATGCAATCCGCACACCTTGAGCTGGGTTGCGCTTCCTCCAGCCCCTACCCGATGCGACAGGATCGCACACGTCGGATTCGTCTGCGATATGCCCTACTATAACTACGAGGAAGGCGATATGGAAGGACGACATGTCGTGCAGCTTAATGCTCAGTACAGGTGCAAGGTTGTTAGAATTCTTCCTCGTAGTGATAAGGAACTTATCTCTGATAAGTTTGTAATAGAGGTATTCTCTTTTGAGACGGGAGAATGGCGAGAGTCGTTAATATCATGCCCGCGAAAACTCCTTCATGTTATGTTCGATCGCTTCGGCTTTGCTTGCAACAGAAGGTTGTATTGGTCGAATTACGTTAAGGGCCGTCTTCTGGTTCTCGGGTTGGATCTGTTCAACGACGATAACATCACCGTCACTGGTAAAGACGGCGGTGTTGATGGTGAATGTCGTTTCATTGTATTCGATAAGCCTATGGATGAACACTCCATTCAGTGCCTAGGTGATCAGTGCGGAGGGCGTCTGCATATGTATGAGTTGGACATTGTCGGGAGAAGTTTGTATGTTTGGGAGTTGAAAGAAGAAGATAATCAAGGAGATGGGAAATTGTGTTTGAGTGAACACAGGGTTTGTTCCTTGGACCCCGAAATGTACCACGATGATGCATATCCACTTACAATGGCAAGTGTGGACCCGAATAACAAGGATGTTTGGTATCTGCGTGTGAATCAAGATATTGTAATGTGCAACATTCATACGAGGGAGTGGTCAACGATAGCTGAAAAGAGTGCAATTGTTACGAGTATATACTTCTTCCCGTATGTGCTGCCGTGGTGGCCGACACCCGTTCCTAGACTACCACAGCAGCGTGCTAATCAGCTAGCCCGCGGAGAGGAATTAGCCGCGAGCTAGGACATAGGAAGAACAAAAGTACCGATTTATTTGGTAAAACTGATATCTGTTGTTTAGCAATGGCAACTAGTTTCTTTCTGTGTTGCATTTTTTTCTTGTTTCGTTCTTGCTCCACGGTCTCCTATCTGTCTGTGACCACATGTGTGATTTGGTCTTATTTGATTAACTCTTTGAGTTCCACTGTATGTTATGATATGATATACGAATAAATGCACATAAAGCACAATGTCAAGAAGCCCGAACAAACCGAATAGGCTGAACTGGTCAGGCAAAACAAGAACAAAAAGCCCGACCTGAATACAAAACTAATGTACATACGAGTTAAATGCTACTTACGGTGTATACTGGGTGGGCGGGAATAGCAAAACTGCAAACGCTCTCTCAGCGTGACATGAGTTCAGCAAGAGGACTCTTGTGCTGTTTTCAACATCTAACTTCCTAGTCACACCCTTGGCCCCGAACGGCGAGGTTTCAATTATAGTGAATGAGAAGGATGAGATTCCCTCTTCAGTCCTCCATGTATGAGACTGCAAAGTCCTTAATCCTTTGCTTAATGTGCTGCAGGAAGACGCGAAAATATTCACAACACTCGTGCAAAAAATTAAAAACTTAAATGATAAGTGCCATGTAGATAATTTCCATGACAAACTCCAACTACGACGAGGAAAGAATGAATCACCTTCAATTCTTCATGAAGTACCACAAATATTCTTTTCAGCCTCTTATGTTTCTGCAGGCGACAATATTATTTGAGTCAAACCGAAATGCTCTACAAGATAATATTAGTTATTAGAGAAATAAAAATTAAACCACAAGTGTTAAGTTTAAAGTTATCAGTAACAAAATCAAGAAAAAATCCGTCTCTCCTAGCTGCACTCTTACACCCTCCCAACAACTCGCATTCATTCTTATGCTCCACTCAAAGGATTCCTTTAAACTAGACCTGTAAACGGGTTGAGTTTATTGGGTTTGGGTCGGGTTCAATCCGACCCGTTAAGTTAACGGATCATTCGAACCCAACTCGTTAAGCTAACGGGTCACCCGTTTCACCCGTTAACAATTATTATTATTTATTTTTTTTGCATATATATATATTTTTTTTTGTTAAGACTTTACTGAAATTACTAAAACATCCTCAACTAAAGGATGCTAACGGGTTGATCCAAAGTGACCCGTTATTTAACGGGTTCATCCGTTAACAACTCAACCCGTTAAACATCCACTCAAATACTAATATTAACGGGTCGAGTTCAAAATGCCAGGTCTACTTTAAACTCAATACTTAAGTCATCATTTTTCCTTTTGTAAATGTCTGTAACACAATCAGACATATAGAACTTTAATCACACAAAACCTTATAGCAAGGGATGATTATAAAGTAGTGTATCAACTTTTAGTAACCCTGTTAAAACAGTAACAAACGCAGTAGGAAACTAACATTTGACTGCGCAGTTGGCAATAGGAGAATAGCTACCACGTGCTTTGATGAAAGTGCTTTTCGAACCAAAGTAGGGGAACTCACACTCGCTCTTAGATAGTAGTTTCATTATATGATTGCCTGTTATTATGCATGAAAAACAATAGTTCATGTGTGACACTGTTTGAAGATGTATGTTGGTTTTTTCTTTTGAAAAAGATTTTAAAGTGGTTTTTGGTTTTTGTCTTTTGAAAAAGATTTTAAAGTGGTTTTCTATTGTTCAAACGGATTGAGAAATAAAATTTTACAAAGTATTCTTTTCTATATAATTATATATAATATATAAAACATATATATTAAAAAATTTAGGTCCCGTGAGGCTTTGCGTCACGCCTAGACGGGGCTATCCATGGGATGCCTCGCCTACGCCTTCGCCTTTTAATCATTGGATGAGTCATATGTCCCGTTTGGGAATATATCATTTACAGAGTGGAATTTGTCCATTTGGAATAATGTCATGTCTAAAATAAATTTAAATAATACAACCTTATAAGATTGGATGATTTAACAGTAGAAACAAGGTTATTTCAAATATATTAAATGTCATTTTTAAGTGCATACCTTTATTCTCATGCCCTTGGGATTCTCCATGAGCAAAGCAATCAACATACTCTGCAAATCTGTAGGGTTAGCTCCACCGTTGCCTTTGCCCACTGTTTCTCCTGCTGCAATATTGGTCCTGATTTGGATTTCTTTATCAGAGCTTGGAGCAGGTTTGTCTTTTTCAATCACTTGAAAGGGTATGATATCTTCTGCACTTGCATGACTCTTCAAACTATTTCCAGTTCTTAACGGAGATGATAGAGCACCAGATTGCTCAAGTAGAGTTGGAAGAGGTTTTCTTGCTAATTGGGGAAGTATAAGAGGAAACCTAGAAGCTTGATATTAGGGTGTTCCGACCAAATAGGTTTTCTTGTATGGACGGTGGCACAGGATAGGTGTCTAATGGCGGATCATTAAGGTAGTAGACGTATGATAGGTTTTCTTTGCACTAAACTACGAACTTCTCTTCTATACAAGTCAGAAAATGGCTGTATTATACTAAAATATGGAAATATATGAAACTCAGATTGAGAACTGTACCTGTTGTAGTACATTATTGCTTTAACTGATTCTTCGTCTCTGTACATTGTTCTAACACAATGGCTCTGTTTTCAGGAACAAAAACAAATTAAAGGATAAGACAACAGTCGGAACAACTCAAAGGCATAACACGGTTGACAGTTGCAGCACAAAAGACTTCAGCCTTCTGATAATTGTACTAAAAAAAAGTGTTGAAACTAGTCAGGAAATAAAAAGCATCAGATTAATTTTAGAAAAAAATCATGCAACTATGGGTAACCAGAACTACACAAGAATGATGGCAATTGAAGATAGTATTAGCACCTAAGTACCACCAAAGATAGTGTTCTAAATTGCAACCTCCCTGAAGCAGCCAATGCAAATGTAGTTAAAAATATTTAATTGTGCCAAAGCAAAGCAACTGAAGAAAGATTATGCCTGTAATTATTGAATAATGAAAAAGGGAGGGAACTCCACAATAACAATCAGACTACATACTTGCGGGATTTATTCTTGCGCTCAGCCTCCTCTGACCGCTGTTTAACACTGTTCTTAGTTGACTCATCTAAGATCCGATGCACATTAACTTTGCGCCACGCAAATCCTGATCCAACTAGCAAACCATTTCCACCTTCAACACTTCCACGCTCTTCATAAATGTCACAGAGGTCACCAACTTCCTGGTCCCATGTAAATGTAAATTCCTTCCCACCCAGATCAATAACCTGAAGCAATATTGGACCATTCAAAGCAATGCTAACATTAAGATTACTTTCTGCATCTAGATTAACTAGTGTTACAAAATTTCCAAATATTTCAATGGAGAGACTTAAAAGAACTCAAATTTTATTATCTGGGCAGATAAACTATAGGAAAAACTCCGAAATCATCAACCTTGCCAAAAGAATAACTTAAGAAACCAAATTAGTGGACAAAGTAATACTTCTGAATAAGAGTAACAAATTGCCCCAAAAAGGTTCAAAATTTCAACGATATAAGCAACACCAACCTAAAGTACAATTCCCACAAGAGAGCTCAAAGTTCCCAAGAAAAATTAAAAATTAAAAACAAACCACAATACTCCCAAGTGAAAAAATACCCCTGAAAATTAAGACAAATGTACAGAACCTAGTGAAAAATTGAAGAAAATAAGCAATGTCCAAAATTTCTTCTCTATGACACTTCAAAAAGCAACAAGAATAAAACGACATGATGCCGAAAAACTTGAGCAATGCACAATTGAAACACAACCCAGAGACGCACACAAGCAAATCACAAACACTACGAAATCCAAAACCCAACAAAAGTAGCAAAATTTAAGCAACCCCCAGTTCAAATACCCCCAAGAAACTCACATTGCCGAGGGAGTTATTAGGCGCTGGACCAAACTTGATGCGGGGCGCACCACCTTGGTCTTCGACGCGCGGGGCGCACCACCTTGGTCTTCGACGCCCTTGATCTCTTCCACCAAGCCCGGCGCCATACGAATGATCACAGAGAAAGCAAGTGGGTTACGCCGGGCGACTAAACTGAACTGCTCTTCCACGGCCGGCGGGGCGGCGGCTGCTTACGTGTTGGAGCCTGAGTTGCGGCCTCTGGGATTGGAGCCTCCGAGGGAGAGGCGGCTGGTTTGGGCGGAGGAGCGAAGGTGCGGAGGGAAGGAGGCTCGGCCAAGCTTGGCGCTTCTGGCTCCGCGGCCTGAGCCGCCGCCAACTCGGCCGGACTTGGATGAGTACATTGGCAAAAGGTTTAGGGCGAAACGAAATTGGTGTGGGATTGGAATTTGGAATTGGCGTCGAATTGGATTCTTGTGAATTTGCTTGAGTCACAAACAGAGCGCACCAAAGGAAAAAAAATTTAAATTAAATTGGATAATATGTTCCTTTGATCCCGTGTTTACGCGCCAACGTTGTCGTTTAGGTATAGGGCTTAAGAATTGAATTTTTTATTTCGAATGAGAATAACTTACCTAAAACGAATTTATCATAATGTGCAGAAAAAATTGCATATAGCAATGCATTATTGGACAAAAAAAACTACGTAACGATGAACTCGTTTCATATAAGTCATTCTAAACTTCAAAGAGGCTAAAGTACGAATACTCTGAAATGGTATCGTACCAAACCGCAACCATTTGGTTTAGGGGTGATCGGGTCTTGAAAATTACAATATCAAACTATCTCGTACCGGTCAAAATTTTCAATACCAACACCGGTTCCAACCGCATATGAACTATCTTGTAAATGTTTTTTCCAACACACAAATTAGGAGTGGGGATCAAACTGACCAAAACCGAACTTAATCAATTAATTTTGGTTTGGTTTGATTTTGACCAATAAAAAAGTCAAATAATTCAAAAATTGAACCGATTTCTTTTTAGGGAAAATTAGGTTCACATCCTTCTTTTTGTTACTCCATTGATTAAAATCCTATTCATTTTCAATTTTTGATCAAGGTCCTTGGGTATTAATAACATCATTAATTATTTGAATAATTAAATATTTATTTTTAAATATATTCCTTTAGTGTTAAAAATGTTACAATTAGTATATTTATATTTATGGCTAAATTTCTTATCATATATTTTTATTTTTAGTTTGTACCTATTTTTAATTTGTACCAATTTTCTTTTCATTTTTAATTTATACCGATATATTAGTTTCTTTTTGTGCCCATATTTTTTAAAGTTTTTTATTTGTGTTTGTACCCATATGTATACCGTCACGTGACATTGTATATTTAATCAATGATAGAAAAATTACATATGGTATATTTATGCCTAAACTTTGTATCATATAACTTTGTATCATATATTTATATTTTTAGTTTGTAGCCACTTTTAATGTGCAACATTTTTTTTTTAAATTTGTAGTATTTTCTTTTTAGTTTTATTT
The DNA here is from genome assembly GCA_036320875.1 of Cotoneaster glaucophyllus. Taxonomy (NCBI): domain Eukaryota; kingdom Viridiplantae; phylum Streptophyta; class Magnoliopsida; order Rosales; family Rosaceae; genus Cotoneaster; species Cotoneaster glaucophyllus. The sequence goes on from CM070063.1 coordinate 1,698,894, forward strand.
TGTACCCATGTATTAATTTCTTTTAGCTCCTATATTTTTAAAAATTCATTTGTACTCATAATTTTTAATCTTTTATCTGTACCCTAATTTATTTATAATGTATCCATTCTTCTTTATTAATGTACCACTTTGTTATATGTGAAATGTACCAATTTTTTTGTAAAATGTACCAATTTTTTTAACACTATGGATACATTCTTTTGCCATTTCTTATTTCTTATTTTTACATAGATTTTATCCATTTATTCAATCAAAATGTTTGAATTTTTTTTATTGTAACCGTTTCTAATAGTATTATAATGAGGGATTTTAAATTTATAGGATTATAAATCTCATAAAATATGAAACAATTAATGTCAAAACTATAAAAATATAAATATTAATAGTAATATAATGGGGTGTACAAAGTCAAGGGACCTTGATCAAACTTTGAATACTATTAAGGTTTTAATCAAATAATGTTAAGGATTAGGGATCACATCCAAAGTATCCCTTCTTTTTATTTGGATCCGATTTTCATACTTTAAAAACCAACTAAAACCACACTGAATCGATCATATATTTTTATATAAATTGCATTAATCACATTTAAAGTAATGTCTGATATCCATATGGTGTGACATAATTATTGCAAGTGTAAGAGCATCTCCAACGAACTCTCTAAATGAATTTCAAGCTTCTGGCATTGATTACTAATATTTTAATAATATTTTAAATAAAAACTCTATTCATGTTGGTAGTAGTAACTTTAAATATGTAATTTCACCAAAGTACGAACTAAACCAAAAATGTGTAATTTCGCCAAAGTAGAACAATCTATGTAAACAAAGATTTTGGTAAGATTAGTTGCACAACCATCTGCAATCAGTAAAACCAACATGCATTGACCCATAAAATGCAAACACGCCTTAACAATTGATCGTAGCATTTCTAGCAGAAAACAAAAACAAAGGTATCAAAGCATGAATATGCATTATCCAAAATAACGCTTGCCATAACTTATTGAATGCTCGCAAGATTTTTTTTTTTTTTTTTTTTTTTTTGAAACAAATGTACGATATTCATTAAGCAAATTAAAATTTGTACAAACTGAGGATAGTGTGCATAATGCTCGCAAGAGATTCTGAAAAAATTTAGGGTTTCTAAAGCTTTACTTTCAGAATCTTTCCTTTTTGTTCTTTGTATGGGGATGGATTTTAATGAAGAGAAGGGAGTTGTGTGGAGTCATCGACCGAGTCCAAGTGGGCCAGAGTTGGATGTGAGACTTTTTCCAAAAAATAGTTGGCTACGGGACAGAGTTGGATGTGAGACTTTTTTCCAAAAAATAGTTGGCTGCGGGACAGAGTTGGATGTGAGTGTCTCAAAAAAAGTTGGGTACGGGACAGAGTTGGATGTGAGAATTGCTCCAAAAAGGAGTTGGCTTCGGAACAGAGTTGGATGCGAGACCCTCCGCGTCAGTGCGTCACCGTGGGACCTGAGCTTATCAACTACAAAAATACTCAGAGCTAAACCAACCACATTGCTCCACGTTGCCCGAACTCATCAATCTCCCAATAGACAGAAAGGAGCACAAGTCCTTGAAATGGTCAGTGCCCCAGGGAATCCCCTCCCTTGCTTCTTCTGAATCCATTTTCTGTCGCGAGTGTCTCGCACGTGTGATTCTTGTATGAATCATCCATCTCCCGCTTTCTCTCTCTCTCTAAAGCCATTTCAGACTCTGGAACTTCTGCTTGGTGCTCTCTCTCTCTAAAACCATTTCAGACCTTGGAGTTGGAGGTGAAGCTTCAGGGGCCTGCAACTAATCAGGTAATTCATCTCACCTCTGAAACCTTATAAACTGTTGATTTTCCAAATCGAAAGAAAATTGATTACTGCTCTGGAATCGTTCTTCCTTTTTTTCTTTTTTTTTTGGTAATCCGCTGTGAAATCGTTCGTTCTTTTTTGGTAATCCTCTGTGAAATTGTTCTTGATTTAGGTGATATACAGTTGGTACGCACATGCATGTGATGTTTTGTTTGTGAGATTCGATGGAAAATGAACTGTGATTGAACTACCTGATTTCTTGGAAATTTAGTAAACAGTGGTCTGTTTGGCTGCCGAGAAAATGGAGCGAAAGAAATCGATTACTACCATATACACATATGATAAAACGATCTATGAATGAATTGCGTAATTAAGTTCTTGGTAATTCAGCAGTAACCAGAGAATCTTTTGTGCTCTGTTTGGCTGCCGAGAAAAGGCAGAGAAAGAAAAATGTTTACTACTATCTTCAGTCGTTCCTTTTTATAAATACACATTTGATAAAACGAGCTATGAGTGAACTGCGTGATTAATTTCTTGGAAATTGATCAGTAATCAGAGAATCTTTGTAGTAAACATTTCTTGAAAAATGTTTGGCTGCTGAGAAAAATGTAGAGAAAGTTTTGAAAATTTTGGATTTCTTTTTTCTTTTTTCCATTGTTAATTCAGTAGTACAGAATGCCAAGTAACGCTGAACTGATTAAAATTTCAATCTGTGAGCTAGTTAACATGACCAAAAACTTTGTCCAAGATCTTTATGCGTTTCTAAACGGAAACCCGAGAGGCGCGACCTGGGCGTATGATGGAAATGGATTCTATCTGGACATATCCAAGGTTTCGCTACATGTGTTTCAAGGGCCTTTCCAGCGTTCAATTGTGGGCTTTGAGAGCGAACTGACGAGATGGGTAAACTTGAGTTTTCGTTTTTGTTTCAAGTAGTTGAATATTGTCACTGCGTTAAACTGAGAGGAAACTGAAACTTTAGTTTTCTAACTTTTCAGGGTTTTGTGGTGGAAAGCAATCATTACAGGCACAGGGATGATCTCTTCCTGAGAGACCAGCCAGAGTTGGTCGATGGTATAGTTCCTGACCCTTCCCCAGCTGCTTCTCCTCCGGCTGGTGCATCACCCCAGGCGGATGCAGCAGCTGTCGTGCCTCCACTCCACGGTGCTCCTCCAGTTGCCGCCGCTGCAGCAGTGCCACTCGCTATTCTACCAGTTTGGGGGCGCAAATCCCAGCGAGGTCCAATAATTCCACGAGCAGGAGCATGGGGATGGGCACCTTTTGAGTCGACTACTGCTATTGCACCAGGCTGGGGAGTTCGCATGGCCAGGACCCCAAGATATGAGGTCCCTTGGAGCCCAAGATATGAGGTCCCTTAGACCCCATATTTCGGATTTGGTGATGGCACTATCTTGCTCAATTTGATTAGCTTCGGATTCACTTTAGAAGTATTTATTGGTCTCAGTCACTCAATACAACCCCAAGCTTGCTGCTGAGCGGCATTCTCTAATAATGAATCTGCTTGTAATTCTTGAATGGAAACACCACTTGATACTGGTACTTGACTATTTGTTGGAGGGATACTCATTTGAACCACAACCATATCATCTCTTACCTTCTTGGATTGCTCAGAACTATTATACTCTTGTGACGGTTCAGTTTTATATGGAAACACTTCTTCATTTTGTATTATATGTCTTGACAAAATCAACCTTCTATTCTTCAAATCATAGCATATTGCTCCTTCATACCCGAAGGCATAGCCAAGAAATACACACTGAGAAGATCGAGCTTGCAGCTTGTTAACAGCATATGGTCTCATCAAGGGATAAATGGCAGTCCCAAACACCTTAAAATTATGAATCTCTTGAACTTTCTCAAACAAAAGCTGATATGGAGGTTTAAACTCCAAATTCTTAGATGGCATTCTATTAATTAGTAGAACTGCATGGGAACAAGCATGATACCAAAACATTTGTGGCGGCAAGTTTGCTTCTGTTAGTAAAGTTATACCAGTTTCCACTATATGGCAGATGTCTCCTTTCAGCAATACCATTATGCTGAGGAGTGTATGGACATGAAACCATGTGCGAAATGCCCTTGCTTTCTAAAACCTCCTTAAATTCTTCACTCAAATACTCACCTCCTCCATCGTATTGAAAGCATTTAATTGAAGCATTAAATTGATTAAACACAACACAAATGCAGTGAACTTCACAAAAATTGAACAAGCATCCGATTTATTGATCATATGAAATATCCACATGAATTTGGAAAATTCATCTACAAAGGTTATGTAGTACTTATACCCTTCTACAGATTGAACCGGAGATGGCACTCAATTTGACCAACTTGTTTTTCCAAAATTACGATTGCTCGATTATTTGCTTGCTTCCCTTGTGGAAGAATTTGATACCCTTGAGTGAGCTTTTGCAAAAGTTGGAGTGGTTGTTTGCTGACTGCATATTAGCTTGAACCATCAATGCAAAAGCTTCTTCCCATGTAGGTTTATTGGGTTCCACCCAGTGGCGGAGCCAGGATTTTAGGTGAGGAGGGGCTTCACATAAATGTTAAAAAATTAAATAATACGTGCTTGGAGTTGTGAGCTAATTAATTTTTAGGCTCTTAATGTTTTTTCTATGTCTAAGTTAACCTTCCATTCTCAAGTTAATATAGAAAGTAATTAATAAAAAATTAAAGAGGATTAAGAGAAATTAACTTTTCAATATCAAGTCAATGAAAAATGCTAGGGATACTATGTTTTTAGACCATATTTTAGAGACCACATAATGTGACCCCATTGATGATTGGATTCCTTCTTTGGTTATTTAAAGAAGTAGTCCACCCATTAACTGCTATATAATCATGTGGTCACAAAATATAGCTCAAGTAGAAGCTATCTCTAGCATCACTCCAAGTCAATATAAAATAGATTGGGAATTTCCGAACAAAAAATGAGAATTATGGATTGGGAATTTGGTGAACAAAATATATGAAATTAAAAAAATTTAGTAAAAAGTTATAAAGAACAAAGATAGAATATATAAAATTTCAAGAAGAGGAGAAGGAAAAACTCAAAGTTTATTATTCTTCAGTTGGCAATGTAAAAGAATATTTTTTTGATAAAACTAAACTAGACTTTAGATTTTAATTTTAAGAGCTATTGATTTGTTAATAAAACAAGATTGTAAATTTATTTTTAGGACGAGTGTTGTTGGGATTGAAAAGAAAAAGAGACTTCTTATTTTAGCTATTAGTGAATAGCAATTAAGAGTTTATGTAAACTAAAAGAAGTATAATACTAAGTTTATCCAAATATAATACATAATTATTTATAAAGGTTAGTTGGGGGATCCTTAGTGAGGGTAGGCCAAGGCTTATGGTGGCCTTAGAGTGCCTCCGCCCCTGGTTCCACCGGCGTGACTTCTTGTATAAACTCTGTGAATTGAGAATTAGAAGGTCAATGTTCCTTTGGCATTGTTTCCAAGCGCGCCTACAAAAAGAAAATTGAAAATAGTGAAAAAAATAATGGAAGAATGACTTCATTTTTTAGTACGACGACATATTTTCACACTAAGGAGAGGGTGAGTTCGGCTAAGCAACTGAATTTAGTATTGAATTTGCCTTCTACGAGATTCGAACAAGAATTTACAGGAACATTTCATTTCCGCCTCTCTCTTAAAAGTGAAGAGGAATCAAACTGTAGTAATAAGTGACAACAAAAGAGAACTACTTGACTAAAAAGAGAAATTAAACCAAAGACTACTATAACTCACGAAGTTCAACACAAACATAAAGACTCCAAATAACTAAAGGACTTCAATTAAAAATTGAATTGGACAAAAAAGAAGACTACCGTGTTTTTTTTATAAATAAAACAGAAAATAGAAAGAAAGAAAGAAAGAATGAATGAATGAATGAATGAATGAAGAAAAAAGGAAAAAGAACTACACAAACAAAAATGGAAAACGGAAAAATAAAATTAAGTAAAGCACAATTAAGATTAAGGGGCAATTTCCGGCAACAGCGCCAACAACTTGATGTATGCTTAAATTAACCTAAATAATAGATTAATTTAAACCAAATTAAATTCGCAAGAGCACGAATCAATTGTAGTAAGATATGCAAATATAAGGTCGATCCCACATGGATTACTTTAACACCAATTTAACCAACTAATCATGCTAGACTTAATTAAACAACAAAGATAAATTGAATTGAATAATTGAATAATTGATTAAGACTAAAATTAACAAGAAAAAAGAAAAGACAATTAATTAAAATAAACATACGACACAAGAAAACCTAAGGTTATGAATTCACCAATAAAAATCGTATTTACATCTCCAAGAGCCAACTACTATCCAATTACCATGCCAATGTTAAAGGTTGTTCTCTCTAAGATATGAATTAATCTGTGGTCAAGCATCAACTATCTCTACGTGATAATTATATCATATTGGTTAGGCATACAAATTAAACACATAAAAACCCGTTAAGTGTAGAAGAATCATGTCAACCAAGTAGAACTAGCATGATACTGGTCATTCTCGCTAGTTTGTCTACTATTCTTAATCTTAATTCCAATAAACCTAATTGATTGGTCATCCTCATAAATTTATCTAAATATCTAGATGAAAAATTCCTAAAGGTGATCAGTCATTAGAAATCCAAACCTAGAGTAAAATACGCTCAAAGATTTGAAATCCCATAAGACATCCTTTAAAGCAATTTTTTTTTTGTCGGAACATTTAAAGCAATTAAATAAATAAATAACCACATTTTACGGGATATAAAATCCCATAAGATTTGGAATTTAACGTTTATGGGATTAAACAACAAAATCCACCCTTAGAAAACCTTAAACCAATGAAAAATTGGTGATTAAAATGTGGAAAATAAGTTACTAAAAGAATTGTTTTTTTTTATTGAATGAAAATAGTAGTTGTAAATTAATAAGATAAAATGTCATGATAAAAGATAAATGTTCCCATAAGAACGTACCCATGTACAATTATAATAATTCATAAGAATGTACCCATATACAATTTCAACATTAAAATCATATGTATCCAATGAAATTAAAATTGCATTGGTTATGGTTTTGCAATATAATGGTCATTTGTTAAAATTTTGCAATATAATGGTCATGGAGGAAAAATAAGTTTGAATTTTTTTTTTTTTTGGGAAAATTTAATTTTGGAGATACATATTCAATGTAATAATTTTGAATTTGAATATAAACATAAAATTGAGTGAGAGAATTTTGAGATTTTCAGCTACAAACGTTATTCAACTTTTGAATGTGATAATCAATGTGGGAGAAATTAAAAATTAAAATTTGTTGTAAAAATAAAAATAAAAAAGATGACATGGAAGTGTGTTATTAGTATAATGCTGAGGTGTACAAAGTCTCCAAAGTCAAAAGATTTTGATAAAATTAAAAAAAAAAAAAAAAAAAAACTAAAAACCAAGAAGGTTTCAGTCTATGAAATTGGTGACTAAGGACTGGATCCTAATTTTTCCATAAAACAAACTCCTAAACAATTAATAAAACAAACTACGAAAGACATCATCTGACTTGCAAGCCAGTTTTGGGATCGATTTATCTTCTGGAAAATTATGTAAAAATATATGAGAAACTTAGCTTTATGTCTTATCTTTCCAATCATATATCGCATGCCACTAGGAAAAATCGGGGAAAGCCTTCAAGTAGCCATTCTCCCACAGCTGCACAGTTCTGACGAGAAAGCAACTTCTGCGGGATTTTTGTGAATATGCTTGAATCACAAACAGAGCGTGCCAAGGGGAAAATTTAAGTTAAATTGGTAATATGTTCCTTTGATCTCGTGTTTATGTACCAACATCGTCGTTTAGGTGTAGTAGGGCTTAAGAATTGAATTTTCTATTTCGAATTACATGAAACGAGTTTATTGTCATGTAAGGCTGGGCATGGGTCGGAGCGGTGCGGGTTGGGCCTTTAGCCGTTGAATTTCCACTTTGTGCAATTCTTGGAGAGAATTTTTAAAGTACAGGAACACGGTCCGTTACACAAAATGAAATAATACGATTAGTTGAAATCTTGAAAAAAGATTTATAATCAATTGTATTATGCACTTAGTGTAGAATACGTGTTTGTGGTTTTCTTCACATTGTTGAGAGGAGGGAGGATATTTAAATAAATTTATTACATATTATGTGATCATGTGAACCAGTCTTGTAACACTAATGAATAAATGCGTCAATATAATTCCATTTGTGAAAAAATTATGAGCTTAAACTCCCAATTGAATCACTGACACGAGCAAAAATAATATTCGCATACTCGTTTTCCATTTTGCACTCCTCTTTGTGCCAGTATTTTGATTCTTATTTGATTTGTTCGATCAAAGGTCTAGAAAGCAAGAAAGCAGTAGATGAATAAAATGGAGTGATAATTATTTACCTATATCAAACTTGTTCTCCGACAAATAATGGAGTGATGAAGCTGAACACTATAAATTGAACGGCCAAAAAACAAAATTCACACAGCTTAGGGCTCGTTTGAAAATGTTGTTAAATGATTGAAAGTTTTTTTTGTGAAAATGAAACTGTTTAATTATGTGCTTCTTATAAGAAGCACTTCAAGGTGATTTTAAAATCCAAAAACATTTTTTCTAGAAACGGTTTCGATTATGTTAAAAGTGGCAAACAAGCTATTAGGTTTTCGAAGTAAAGAAGGTTCTTCCTTAACTGCCAATGACGGATAGATATGTACCAAAATCCTGTTAAATCTATGAAATGAAATTCTTTTTTTTTTTTGCACATACGTCAAAATCTAATGTATGTGCTAGGAAGAATAGCCACCCTGCATGTAAGGAACCAAGTATTTTCCGAGCAAAAATAACTCGAAGACAAAGCATATAATGCTCCATCCATATCCCAAACTTCATGTAAATCATCATAATTTTAAGACTACCATAAATTAAGGCTAAAAATTCATGTCCAAGCATTCAACCTCTTAAAATAATACAAAAGATAAAACTCCTACTGGTAGAAATAAACTAGGTTAAATGATACAAACACCTACTACCATCATACATCTTCCCGGCGGCCAACTTCCCGTCCATCACGCGTGACGGTGGAAGAGACCTACGGTCTAATATTCCATTCTGACAAGTGCGGTGGATGCGTCGGCTGATCCATACTGCATCCAGTCCTTGGCACATACGAGGGCTTCCACCGTCTCTGGTCGTAGGGAAGTCCTGTACTGATCCATCTCCTTGACCGTTGTATCAAAGACAGAGTCGGAAGGAACTGTAGATACCGGAATTGACAAAATGTCACGAGCCATCTTTGAAAGCGTCGGGTACTTCATCTTGTTCAGTTTCCACCAGCCTAATACATCAAAGTCATGAACTCGGGGCAGCAGAGACTCGTCCAAATACTGATCCAGCTCCGACTTCATCTGTTGGCTGGTTGTCTCCATGATGTACATGTCAAAGTCCGTGAGTCCGTTGTCTGTCAGATTAGCTCCGCCTTGGGAATCCTCTGTCTTCATGTAGTTATTCCCGTCGTCTGCATAAGTTGGTGTGAGAGGCAAAGGCAGTGTCAAATATTCATGAAAGAGCTCATGAATTCCGTCATCAACAACCTTGATATGCATTGGAGCTTCTTCGCCATAAACTTTATTGAAACTGAACTCAACAAGCTTCATCTTGAACCTGGGATCCATAACTACCGCTGTTGCCAAAGACAGGCTACAATTCTTCCAGTATCTTTCAATCCTTTCTTGCATTGTCTTAGTTAGGCTGCCAATGAAGGGATCCTCACTTGCAACCGTCTTAGTCAGATCTGTCTGAATCCTCCACACTTCATGGAAGAAAGTAACTGGAGTTGGGTTAGTCGTAGTGGTAAGGATGTTGGCTGCATCAAAGATAAGTTTCAAAAATGTGCAGATAGTCTCAACTTGCTTCCAGTCTTCCATTGACGGGGCTTGTTTGTAATCAGGATCAGATGTATCCAAGCAAGAAAACACTTCCTTTAACTCATAACAGGTCACCAGCATTTGATACGTTGTGTTCCATTTAGTTTGGTCATCAATTGATAGGCTCCTTTCACTTGGGACTTGGAGCTGACTCTTAAGCTCCAGAAACTTTTCTTCATGGGACTCTGATGTCTTCACATACTTTACACTATCCTGTACTTTTTTGACCACATCACTTCCTGCCGCTAACACTTCTTTTGCAATGCTGCTCAAAGTACGGGCAATGCAATGCCCAACCAATAGTTGACCGTTGAGGATAAGTGGGTTCTTATTCGAAAGAAGAGGCCTTAAATTTTCAAGAGCAGTCTCACTCAGTGGCTGATCATAAGTGACTGAAAATAACTTGTTTTCCAAACTCCAATCATGAAGGCAAACAGCAACAGCATGACTAAGAGCAGAATCAGAGTCTGGATATGGTTCCATCACTACATTGAGCAGCCGCCTGTGCAACTTCCAGTCAGCGTCAATGAAGTGCCCAGTAACAAACACATAACCCACGCTCTGAGAGGAAGTCCACATGTCCAAAGTAAGGCATACACGTCCAGGTATGCCCTCAATAAACTTGGTGACACTTTGCTTCTCCGTTAGGTAAGTTGCAACGCAATCTCCTTGAACAGTATTGAAGCTCACCATGTTGAACCGTGGGTTAAGATTCTGTGCAAAAGCTACAAACCCAGGATGCTCTACCATATGCAGGGGGTAGTCATGCATGATGATCATCCTTGCAATCTCATGGCGACAACGGTCTGGATCAAATATAATTTGGGGTGTGTTAGGAGTCCGGTAACGCCTTTTTGGTGGATTGGAAGAGCTGCCACCCCTTGTAGCTGGGGTATATGGGGAAGACTGATTGTTGTTCTGGTTACGAAGAAGTGCTGGGCAAGTCCCCTTTGCAATGTGGCGTTTGAGGTGGCTGGTACCCGCTACTTTTGAACCCGTACTGTAAGCAAAACTTTGCTTGCACTGCTTGCAGCATGCCCTCCTACATCCAGGACTCACGTTCTCTATGGTGAAATGCTCCCAGACAATTGACTTCTTTTTCCTGCGCTTGTTAGGCTGTGTTTCTGTATTTTCCACCTCATTGTTTTCATAGGGAGTCAGCGTTAGCATCTTTTCTTCATCGGGTGTTTCCATCATGTCTTCATCAGGAGTGGCCCTCTTGTGGTTAATAGGAGTGGTCATTGGCTCTTCAAAGTGGGCAATCATCGAATCTTCAAAGTGGGCAGCCATCGCCTCGTCATAGTGGGTAGCCATCGCCTCTTCAACGGGGGCGGCCATCGCCTCTTCAACAGGAGCGGCGACCAGGGCGGCCATCTGCTCTTCAACAGGGGCGGCCGTGTGCTCTTCAACGGGGGCGGCCGTGTGCTCTTCAACAAGGGCGACCGTGTGCTCTTCAACAAGGGCGACCGTGTGCTCTTCAACGGGGGCAGCCGTGTGCTCTTCAACGGGAGCAGCCGTGTGCTCTTCAATTGGGGCGGCCGTGGGCTCTTCAACGGGGGCGGCCGTGGGCTCTTCAACGGGGACGGCCGTGGGCTCTTCAACAGGGACGGTCGTGGGCTCTTCAACGGGGGCAGCCGTGTGCTCTTCAACAGGGGCGACCGTGTGCTCATCAACAGGGGCGACCATGTGCTCATCAACTGGGGCGGCCGTGGGCTTTTCAACGGGGGCGGCCGTGGGCTTTTCAACGGGGGTTCCCGTGGGCTCTTCAACAGGGGTGGCCCTCGGCTCTTCTACGGGGGTGGCCGTCGGCTCTTCCACAAGGGTGGCCATTTTGTCTTGAATAGGAGCGGCAATTGTCTCTTCAGCAGGGGTTGCCATGTTGTCTTTGGGAAGTAAAATCCTGCATTCAGCAAACAAGGACAACCTTTAAGAAAATAGAAAGTAAATGTTGAAACTAAGAGCAAAGTGATAACGGAATACATGCAAAAAACTTCGCCACAGAATCTGAGCCTGAACCAAAAATCATATAAATAAAGCAACTTAACAACAGCTTCTTGCATTCAAAGAACCTCATTAAACATGGAATGAACAAAGGGCGAAACAAACCCACACTTCAATGTTATAAGACTACTACAGAACAATAAACATACAATATAGCAAAACCTTCATGTACTGCGAAAGACAGAAAGAAAATGCTCTGATTCTTTCAATTGTATTTAGTTACAGAAAGGTCTAATGACGTTGTTGACGCATCCCTTCACCATTGTAATGGTAATGACCGCAATATGCCACAACATCATACTCATCCCCATCATACAGAACCAGCTAAATATTTAGTCAAGTCAAGTTTTGTGCATAGCAGGAACAAATTTCATGGTCCAAAGTTCCAAATCCCAACAACAAAAACACAAACTAGCATAAATATACCAATTACAAATTTATTTTTGGACCGAAAGGAGAAATTCGATTCTCATTATGCAAAACTAATCTAAGAAACTGAAAAACGAAAACTTGTAATACCAAAACACGAAAAACGAAAAAATAGCAATCCAAGATTTAATATCTAAGTATCCAGCTTATTCAATTACAAACTATTCCTTGGGTTTTATTACTTTTTTCAAATTTTATTTTTTGTAGGAATCGCATTAAACATTTTAAAATAAATATATCCTAACATCTTAATATTCCTTAAAAACTGGCCCAACCAGACCCAAATGGGCCGTACAGAAACATGAACTTAAAAAGTCAACCCAAACAGACATTGACCTGCCCAGATCACATACAGTCCCTCGGATTATAGTCCATCGGATTAAAAACCCATCCTTCATCTTCTAACAAGAAGATGAGCTCGAACAAGTAACTATGGATCCCTGATGGGTCAGGGATAATCAAAGTCCACCGGATTAAATCTCGGAAAACAAAATAAAACCCAGAAACGGGCTAAAATTTAAAACCAGTACAAAATTTCCAAAAACAAACCCAGATCTCTACAATTTTCCGTCGTCTGATCGAGCTTTGGACTTGAACGTTTTTAAAAACAGCAGCCCAGATCGGAAAAAACCAAGTAATCACATGTATTTAACAGATCGAACTCAAAAAATTAAGAACGAAGACGAAAGGTTCGAAATTAACTCAAACCCAACATTAACAGACGAAATTAAAGTTAATCAGAGCATAATCAGGCTACAGATTCAAAATTCACAGCACAAAAACACGAATTAAACAACAAAATTCAGAATTCACAACGCAAAAAACCAAATTAAACACAAAATTAAGATCCTTTCGGAGACACAAGCTTAAGAACGCGAAAAACTGAAACCTTTCGAAATCTCAGAAAGAGAGAAAAAAAACAAACGGTCGTAAAGTTTGGAAATTTACCACGGGGTTTTCGGAGGAGGAGATCGGCGAGGCGGATTGAAGCTCGAAGGGCCGAGCTTCGAGTCTCCGGCGGTGGCGAGATCTAGGGTTTTTCCAGCGAGAGGGAGAAGGGGAGAGAGAGAGAGAAAGGGGGAAAGCGAGATTGGGCTTTTGGAACCCGAGAAGCTAATTGGACCTAAAAGAGGACTTTGGGACTCGTTAAGGGTCAAGGGGATAAGATTTTTTTGGTTTTGAGGGGTCAGATTGAAAAAATAGGGCAAATTATTTTTGGGTTTCAGGTGGTCCAATAATATTTTTTATTTTTAATTTTGGACTCCGAATATGTTGGACTATTTATCCGGGTGGGGGCCCACACGTGGTTTTTTTTTTCTTTTCATTTTTTGCTTTTTTTTGGTTAGCGTGTAATTTTTGAGCCCAATGATGTGTCCATGACTCAGTTGCCATTTTGGGAGATGCTTTGTTTTGACCAGTCTGAGCTGTGTGGGGAAAGGACTGAGACTTTGAGCCAATCGTTGGGTTAGGGTTTGTGGGGGGAGGGTCCTGTTTCTCTTAATCTCTCTCATGGCCTTTTGGGTGGGCATTTGGGCATGTAATTTGGGTGACCATGTTACAATACATTTTTCTGTTGAAAGGTTTATAGGCATACTGCAAGAAAAATGAAGAATTGGATCTATACATGTCTTTGGTTCTGTTATCTGTCACGGATAGCGCTTTTAGCCATTTTATTAAAGGAAAACTAATGAAAAGGGCTTGAAAATTTTGAGTTTTAATGATAAGGACAAAATCAAGGGTAAAATGAATAGTACCAGGTTTGACTTTTTAGTGTAAAAATGTGGTTTTTCGTTAAAGTGAACAGTACCGCGGGCTTTTAGTTAAAACTCCCTTTTATTAAGTGTTATAAACTTGTGTGTCTTTCAATTTTGTGGGGTGTGCTATCCACACACCATTTTTTACTTCTCACACACTCTCTTAATTTTCAGTTGTCGGATTGAATGAATTGAAGAAGATTAAAGGACATAAATTAATAAGGGTTGTGTGAGAAGTAAAAAGGAGTGTGTGGATATCACACCCTTTTTCTGTTAGTGGCATGAACGTAAACGTTACTTAAGAATTGTGTAGATTTTTTTAGGAGTATGAATAAGGATAGTGATTTTTGCACTCTCATTTTCTCCGGCCACTTGGTCTTTTTAGCCTTTAAATCAAATACATCTAGCGAGAATTAAGAGAAATAATGTCACCAACATGGTTGCGTGTCAATTGAAAGTCATATATGTTTATATGTAACGTGATTGCATTACATATACAGTTGGAACGAAAAAATACTTGCAGGGATGAACAATGTTGCTAGAAAAATTATGGCTCAAGGTTCCCTCCTTCTCTTCATGGTTCATGACACCATAGTTTCCAATATGATCTGTAAAATGTAAACTATCATGTTTAGGAAGAACACGCCATGTTTGGACTACCTAATAAAAAAGCTGCATCCTGCAAATGTACTATGTAGATCAATGCTGAATGCATAAAATATATGGAAACCCTAAAACACAACTACAGTTCATTGTTTTCGTATGGAGTTGGAGTCTTGTCTTCATGTTGGGCTAGGGTTAGGGTTTTTCTTGTCTTCGTGTTGGGTTAGGGTTTTTCTTATCTTCGTGTTGGGTTAGGGTTAGGGCTGCCGATTTGAATTAACTAGAAGTGACCATTGTGTCATGTGGAATGAAACCATGTATTCAGCATCAAACACGAACAACATTTGAGAAAACAAACTTCGCCAGGACAAAAATGTGAGGATGAACCAAAAAGCAAGTAAATAAACAGAAACAACATTACATTATCCTATCTTTAATGTGAATATAGTGGATATTGGTCTTAGTTGTAATAAACCGGATAACTAATTAGACCAATATGTCAGGAAACATATAAGGCGATACATCATATGTTATTATACAAGAGGGGATAAGTTTTTTTCTTTTTTTCAAGTATCCATCCACCTATATAATGACACATGACGGATGGACTTATACGTATGTCAAGAAATGGAATTGACTGGATAACTCTTTAATTAAATCTAGTCGGCCATGATGTCGACAGACTTAAGTCATTGATTTTGTTCCATGATGAAGACATGCATTCATAGTGCTACTTTAACATGTACAACATGTACAACTCAAGATTGAACGATCAATCTTATCCGTACATTGAGCTAATCGTTTGTTCAAATCTACGGGATGATTATGCAGATTCTCAAATTGACAGTTGGTACACTGGTAGGGGTAGCTAGCTTTTTTATCATTGTACATTTAGATGGAGACATTAACTTGGAGAAAGAAAAGAAAGACAGTCTAAGTTCTGGGTTCGAAACCCTCCAATATAAGTAAAAAAAATAAAAAACAAAGTAAAGATTGAGTTTAATAAGTGTCTGTGGCCCAATGACAGCCTTCCGTAGTGCAAATCCTAGGATTCAAAAGTCTTTAGAATTGATCATATGGTAGTGTGTGTGAGTGTTAGGGTTTGAGCCTTTGAGGCATGTAGCTAGGGTTGGGCGTAGAGCTAATCCTTAATTAACCTAATTAGGTTGAGAAGTCAATGGAAGACTTATTTTAGTAATCAAATTTAGGACTAGTTAGGATCGTAATTGTTAGGGTTAAATTAACTAGTGGAAATTAAGCTCTAACACTTAACAATTTCTTGCTAGCATGATTCCCAAGTAAAAGGAACCAAACTTTTCAAACCAGGTGAATATTGTTACTGTCATGTCTATCAGTAACAACATGATTAAAAGGATCCCTATTTAGGCCACTTGACTTTCTCTGTTTTTTTATTTAACTTTAGATTTCGTCTTCTTCCTCTGTTTCAGATCACAATACAATTTATTTGAGCTAAAATTATAGTACACAATCCAATGAAACGCTCACCCCCATTACTTAATTTGCTCAGTTCTACAGTACAAGTTAACCTAGCTACGTACCTAATTAACCTAGCTAATTAGTAAGGCTGAATTCCGTTACGTCTCGTACGTACTTATGTTTTTATCTTTATTTTCTTGTTGTGTAGGAACTAGGAAGTGTTTGGGATTTTTGAATTCTTGGTGAATATATCTCCTACAACAAATAATTAAGATGCATGAGCGCATCCTTTCCATATTTATCACCATTGTATAATGACGGGGTCATGATTTTCAAATAATGGGTCATAAATGAACCGAAAAAACTTCATTGGATCATTTCGTTAAGCATCTAGTAGACACTTGCCAATTCCTGCCAACATATGTTGAAAGCTTATGCTAATATATGTCGACAATTATTATTATTTGTAGAGGCTTGTCGAGGGTGCATGCAGGATATATATTGTGGAGTAATGTTGAAGACTGGCAAGGCTTGTCAACTAAAGTATTTCATCAAGTACAGGTGCACAAAATAGAGTCGCGCACAAGAAGAGAGAAAATAGAGACGAAGATGCTAGAAGAAATAAAAGAACTAGGTGAAGGAAGTTGTAATTTAGTTTGTTTTAGCTGTTTATATGAGTCAAATACAATACACAACAAAACATAGAATTTATTAAGTTGTTAAGGTCAAGGACGATCAATAACCCCATAATAGCTCCACCACTAGTTGTAGAATCTTGTAATAAGATCTTTAAAAACACACATGATGTTCTTAGAACATAAAACTAAAGAAGATGTTTGATAAGATTGTCTGCATAGAGCATCTCTCACACAAGTAAATCTAATAACAATTGAAAAAATAAAGAAAAGAAAAAACATGAGCAAAGAGCAAAAGAGATGGTGGAGGTGGTTGCCTAAATGCTAATTGGGAAGGCAAAAGACGAAGTCGTGGGTTAAATCAACTCGACAAACCCCTTCAATCGTGTTGGGCATGCGTGTTGGTTGCTGGTGTCAGTGATATACTGACACATGAATTCATGCATTTCCATGCAATTGTCGTCGGTCTTCTACACGTGCACAACACAAAACCTGGCTGCTTTTCGATCTGGTTCTTAGCAGCATCACCATTTTCACATTCTGCTCAACGTACTAGCTTTTAGGGTGAAACACCAAGTTTCCCTATGTTCTATAAATTCAGCTAATATTATGCATTATTCCCGACAGATATGCAAAACACATAGACCAACCATGCATCACTCGTCAACATCTATTTAGTCGATCCCACACACACATTTCAAATATTTTCAGGTTAAAAGTAAAAGTCCATGCAACAAACACCTCCTCATATGTAGGCTGTAGCAACACTTAAGCCAAATATATATATGTAAACACATATAGTGAATGGCGACGCGAAACATGTATGGTCGTGGGGTTCTCAAGTGGGTGAAAAATTGCTTTGATATCGTGAAATAAGTTGAGTTTTCATGCTAAAATCAATTAGTAATAAGTGAAGCGATACTACTTGTTATAATCACGCGCGTGTTGAGGTTTTATGTATTTATTTAAATACAAGAGGTATCTCGATCACCATACATTAGTTGCAGACTAACTACTCCCCCTCCCTATATATGCAGTCTCGATATATATGAGACGACAATGTACTTTTGACTTCTATGTCAAACGATACGTCAAAATAAAGCCGATGACCTTAAAAAATGCATCCGTGCAAGTTCAAACTCGAATTGAGAATTCCGAACCTTAGTGCTTTTCACTAAACAATCTCTTAGGGTAACGTGCAATGATAAGCCTAATTGATAAAAAGCACAGATTTTTCCCTAAAGATGCCAAAAAGAAAAATACTCATGATAAGCCTAATTAATAACTTGTGGTTTTCGTTCAAAATTGTTGATTAGATTGACAGTGGCTTTAGTAAATAACATGTCAAATTCCTCTTGTAAGATAATGTTACTCTACAACACTATGCTATGTATCCCATGTTAACTGTACAAAAACATGATATGTATTATCGTATTGAACGAAAAAAACATGATATGTATTATCGTATTGAACGGAAAAAAAAATAAGAAAAATGTCATTTAGTATTATAATCTAATGGTATTCTTATTCACTGGTAAATGAGAGGTCTTAGATTCGATTCTCGCTAAAGACAAATTTGAACCACATTATTGCTATGTTAGCCCATTGTGAGGCTTGGCCTACTCCTCTATCCCATTAGTGCAGACAATATCGTTTATTCATAAAGAAAAAAAATATAAGAACAGTAAAATGGTTGGACAAAAGAAATACAAATTAATTTTATATTATCTTAATCCCAATCCCAATTGCTCGAAATATAAGTGCAGGCCCAGGGTGGTGAATGATGCAGCAAAAGTGGATCAAATAATGGGAGAAAGACAGGTGGTTGAAGACTACCATCAAAAGAATTGACAAATGGTTTACCAAAAATAATATAAAAAAAGAATTGACAAATGACAAGTGATGAATGATGATAGATTAATTTCGGTGAAAAGATGATTAAGAAAGAATTATTCAGTGAGCGCCAGCTGCTTATAACTTTAAAATCGTTTTCTTTTTCTTTTATCAATCGCTTAGGATTTGTGTTTTTAACTTTAAAAACGGTTTTAAATACTTAAACATGCACATTGGAGGATCCCATAATCACAAAACATAGCATCCATGATCAGGATTGAGAGTCTCTCAAGATCTCACACTTCGGAGTTCGTAGACTGTTCAATTTAAATGCGGTCTCCATTACCCTATTCCACAATCTCTTTTTAATGTTCAGATATCTTCTTCGCACTCTTGAACAGTCCGAATTGCTAGATTTGAAGGTTCCAAAGTATGAGATCCGAAGACGATCTCAATCCCATGATTAGTGATCACAAATCATAAATCCAATGTGAAAGAGGAAAAGGAAGAAGGTTTCTATGATACCACGATGATATACGCAAATTTATTTTTACGTGGAGTTTGTATCACTACGATAATTGTGTATTCATGTCATATAAGAAGCTCCCGTGACAAGGGGTGTGTGCATAGTGCCTCAACCCGCGCACCAACCCATTGTTAAGGTTTAGGAGCTTCCACGGAGTGGAGTTTGGGATCGACGCATCGTGTTCTGCCAAAGCAACCCGACAAAGCGACCTCCGTTCCGTGAAAAACGGGAGTGTACTACTGTCGCATACCCTCTTGCACCTTCCCACGGGTGGGGTCGCCCCAACATGCCGCCATGTGACTCCTCCCAATTTTTATTTTTCCACACTTCTTTTATTTTTAATTTCGACTGCAATTTCATTTTTACTATAATTTATATAGGGATTATCTCAAAAGTGAGGTTCTTCATGAATTATCTCTCATTGTATAGTTTAACGTCAAATTTATGTACCAATATTATAAACTAATGTGCTCAAAACATGAAGTGTCAGAGAGTTCCATTTTTGAAAGAATCTCATTAACATTTTAATTTATATATTTATTTTGTTATGTTCATTTGAATTTTTATCAGAATAATCACTTGACGGTTTATTTATGTGCATAAATAGATCGTTTAATCCAAACAAGGGTATATATACTCGTTGGACCACATCCACATTGGAATGGTTGTAGTATAGTGTAGGTGTCAGTTGTTTAAATATTCAAATTTGATCAAGAGGCTCCTCCCCCAAATAGCTTTGAGATTTTGAGAATTATTGTTATTGTTTTGTTATTATAAGATAGGCTTTTCCAAAAAGAATTACCACATATTCACGTTTTGTTCTTATAAAAGCGATATTAGCGGCAGAACGAATCAAGCTCGACACTTTGGGTTGAAAAGTCTATGTTTTTTAGCTAACTTGTGTTGCTCTCCACTCTTCGAGTTTATGGATGGAGTCAAGCCTGTCATTCAGGATTTGTAATTGATTCATGGGGCTTTTAGATCCAGGTCCAAAAACATAAATTATTTTTAAGAATGAGTCCAGTTACCTAATTACATGTATTTAATTTTTTATGCTCATTCTATATTTTATAAAAATATTAAAAATCAATTAAATTTTTCTAATATTATGCATTTTCCAACTCCAAAAAATATAATTAATATCTTATAACAATAAAATTAATATACTGACATAAATCTCTCTGCAAAACATTCTACCCTAACTCAAGTAACAAATATATGAATATATATCATACCTATAAGCAAGATATGAAACCTAACTAAAATGTAGAAAAAACATAATATACCTACAAGCAAGACACATTAATCTTAGTTGATTATAAAAAAGAATTTGTCGTATAGGTAAATAAATATAATTAACCTGTGATATAGGTTGATTATAAAAATTAAACATAAAATATATAAATGGGATTTAAAGCAGGAGGAAGAACAAGAAATAACCAATAAATAAATAAAAATAAACAATCAAAGGGATAATTAGGAATAAATTTGATTTTTATAATAAATATTATCATTGAAGAGATAATTATTGATAATTAAATAATTAAATCTAAAGAATTGGACTTATTTTAATAAATTGGACTATTCCTACTATTGACTCAAAAAATTGGACTTATATCAAGTTTCCTCTTGATTCATTATCATTATATTATATATAGAAAACTAGATTTTAATCCCTAAATAAGATGAAGTTTAGAAAAATATCTTATACAATATTAAAAATTGATTTTAGTCCCTAAACTCTATTTAATGCTAGCATATATATTCAATGTCTCTTTTTTCATTTATAATTTTATGAATTTAAATTTTATGAAAATATTATAAATTTTAATTCTCATTATGGTAAGCATCTTATATAAGAAAATATTTTCGTAGAGACTTTTCGGTACACTTATATTTTTGCATGTTTTCTTATCTGCCACTAATTCATTACAATATATGTAGGTACGAACATTTCGGTACATTGAGTTAGTATAATATGTTTAAGTACGGACATTTCGGTACATTAGTTTAGTATAATATATTTAGGTACGAACATTTCAGTACACTAGTTTAGTATCATATAGTTAGGTACATAATTTTTGGTACACTTATGTTTTTACATATTTTCTTATGTGTCACTGATTCACTATAATATATTTAGGTACGGGTATTTCGGTACACTAATTTAGTAAAATATATTATGATACGGACGTTTAGGTACACTAATTAGATAAAGTTAAATAAAATTAATGAATTAAAATGTGTATAATAATAAATTAAAATTTTAATTTAATAAAATTAAATAAGTTATCTATTAAATACAAAGACAAAAATATAATATGAATTTGAATTAAGTACACATTAAGGGACTAAAATCAATATTCAATCTAACACCAAGTTTTTATTGAATTTTAATTTTAATCTTCTTGAATGATTAAAGTTCAAAAACCCCTATTATATACCTGAAACCGCCGCCTCATGAGCCAAAGTCAAACGGAGATACAAACCCATTGTTTTTTTTTTTGGAAGTAGAAAATATCATTAACCGGGCAAAGATGCCAAAGAAACCCGAAAGCCTACAGGAAGGCAAACAGCCAAAGCAACAACTAAATAGAGGTAGTGCAAGGAGGTTGCAAGAGACCTAGACGCCGCACCTCATGCTAAAGCATCCCTTACAAACCCATTGTTTAGTAAATTCAATTTTGAGTGGTTTTCTCACACCACCACACCCCCACATAGGAAAATAAGCGAGAAAGCGAAACTCTCCGACGATTTTCCTTTTTCATTGAAACACCATTTGCAGATTTTGTTGAAAAAGATATAATTGGAAAATTAAGCAGAATTTGTTTCTAATTCATGGATAAATCAATCATGAAAAAGGAAATAAATAAAAAACAACAACATTCACCGCTTACGTTCCCAGCATTACCCAAACACAAGAAATCTACCTTCCATTTTACATCCAAGAAAAAAAGTAAGGGAATAAAGAAACAAAATAGAATTTTTTTTTTTATTATTTTTTTTTTCTTGGGGGTTTGAAATAAAATAGATTTTTAAATCCCTTAGAAGCGCCCCAACAAACCCTAGGTGCAAGAGGAGGAAGCAGAAAAAAAATTGCCGCCGGCGACTCCAGTTTTGCCTCTAAGGTTGGCGGCAATCGTTATTTATCCCTTCCTTCTTTTCTTTTCATGTTTTTGGTTGTGGTCATTCTTTCTTTCTGAGAAGGAGAGCTTTTGTAGTGGTTATGACTTACTGCTAAACCCCAGATCCTAAAATGACAATTGTTGTTCAAGTCTAAGATGGTGATTTTGTGCTTTGTGTGCTTTCCAATGATTATGTAGAGGAAACTCAAAGTTTGTTGAAAGTGACTAATAGCAGGGTTTTTTTTGTAGACGATTGCAAGATCATCAAAGGGTGTGATCTTTCCTTTGTTGGGGTCGTTGTAGTGGTTTGAGGGACTCACAATCATGTTTTCTTGATGCTGCAAAGTCTTCATGTGATGGTACGATGTTTAGCTCATGTGTTTTGAATAGGGGTGGAATTATTTCCCGAAAATCCCGAAACGTCCCGAAATTTGACCGAAAAATGCCCGAACCAAATTTCCCGAAAAATTTGATACCTGAAACCAAACCGATCCTGAAAGTTTCGATTTGGGATTCGGCCACATCTTTGAAAGTGTTCGGTATTCCCGAACCGAACTGAATATTATATATATATATATATATATATATATTTATTTATAATTTATAATTAGAAATTACTTGGACCGTTGGTTTGATCTAATCCAACCGTCCATTGTGAGTTAGGTCTTTTTATTCCTCTCAATGCTTTCACTTCCTCAGACTATCTCCGTCGCTCACTCTCACTCTCTCAAAAAACTAGTTCGAACGTTGCTCCCGCCCCTCCTCCATCGAGTCACGTCGCTCCTCCGTCCACTTCAACGACGCTCATCTGTCCACTTCAACGACGCTTATCCAACACCAATTGAGTCCCAAAATCCAGGTAAGGGTTTCTGATTTTCACTGGGTTTTTGTTCTTTAGGGTTTAGGGTCAAATTTCATGTTGATTAGCTTGATTTCTGAGTATTTTGTCGAATGTGTGAGGGTTTGAGGACTGTGGGTTTCAGATTTGCATGCCTTTGGGAGGGTGGGTGCACGAATTTGTAGAATAAAATTATAGACGATGGTGGAAAACTGGAAATAGGACCTGCATGAATTGTAAAGGGATGGGTGGGCTGTAATTGTAAGAGTCTTGCACGAATGATATGTTTATGAAATTGCACGAATTATAGGGGATGGTGGAAATAGGACCTGCAATTGTAGGGAATGGTGGAAATATGACCTGCAATAAGTGTTTGATCATGTTTATGTGTTTGATTATGTTTATGTGAATAAATCAGTGAAATTGCAGTGTGTGATTATGTTTATGTTTATGTTTATTTTTCAACCCCGACGAAGGGGAGCATGGAGATTCATCTGGTTGAGAATTGGAGCTTTCATACCTTCGGGTTTGTTGTCAAAATGCCGAGGTTGCAGCCACTTTGGGCTTCAAGGCCAAATCCCGAAGTTACCCGAAATCCCGAAACAGTTTCGGGTATCCCGAATTTCAAGAATTGCATATTTTCGGTTTTGTTTTGGGATATAAAATCTCATCCCGAAATGTTTTGGTTTGGGATTTGGGTTGGGTGTTTTGGTTATGGATCCCGACCCGAACCAGCCCTAGTTTTGAAGGTGTTAGGTCCAGCTCGTACAGCTTAGGTCCTGTGAGCTTATCTTTTATGTTGGTTAGGTATGGCTGGTTTCTAATGATTGAGGAATCGTACACCTATGAGTTGTGTTGTGTTTTTTATTTGTTTTGTTTAAGTTGCGGTTTCGTTGTTTGTTTGTCTAGCAAAGGACAATGAGGACATCTTCGTGATGTCTCATAGCATGCCTTTTTTGCCGAAGATGCTGCATCTTTTGTAAGTTCATTAGAAAGTGATGCAAATTTTTTACGTCGTGAGCGTACTTTATTTGGTTATAAGTATTATTATATGGAGTAAGTTTTGTATTATCTTTATGTTGCATTTGTAATCATGAACTTGTATTCGTATTCTTATTTTTTTTGATTAATGAAATACTTACTTCCTTAAAAGAAACTGTGGAGTTTATTTTGATTAGAGTTTAGGGTAAAAACTTGCTAAGTGCAACCCACATGAGGCAAACAAAACCTTTCCACCGATACATAAAAGAGACAGATCTGGAAAGGGGTCCCCAATAGCCTGCCTCCACTAGGGTAACCAGCCACCGTCCGATCCGCCAACTTGCATCCAACCGCACGTATTTTTATTAAGAACGGTTTTTCACTTAATTAACTGTTATTAAATAAAGGGAGCACTGTTCTCCAAAAAAATAAAAATAAAGGGAGCACTTTTTTTTTTTGGAACTTTAACTAAAAAATTTCAGTACTGTTTACTTTAACAAAAAATCACATTTTTATACTAAAAAGTCAATTTTGTTACTATTTACTTTACCATTTATTTTATCATTATCTTTAAAACTCAAAATTTTCAAATTATTTTTTTTTCCTTTCTTCTTTATGATCAGGGCCTCCATTGATGCTAGGCCTGGCAATTCCTGACACGACCCGATAACCCGACACGACACGACACGAAATTAACAGGTGTTCGGGTCAACACGATAACGAATCGGGTCGTTATCGGGTAACCCGATAAGCACTTGTTAAGATAACGGGTTGGTTCGGGTATACACGTGGGTAACACGAAACACGATAAGCAGAATATTAATTTTATAATTTTATAACCCTAAAAAAATACTATAAAAATTATATATATTAATTTAACAATTTTATACCCCTAAAAACTAATATATATATATATATATATATTAAATTAACTATAATAATTATAATAATTATATATACTTGAATAATTATACCCCCAAAATATTAACTATAATATATATATATATATATATATATATTAAATTAACTATAATAATTATATATACTTGAATAATTATACCCCCAAAATATTAACTATAATAATTATATATATATATATGTATTACATTTTAAATTAAATTTTATACTACTAAAAAATATAATAATTACGTACAAAATAAATAGATTTTTCCTTGGTGGATCATCATCATCGTCGCAATCACCATCTTAATGGACACCAACCTTCGAACCCAGATCCCAGAGGAACCATGTTTGCATACATATCCACTGGGTTAGGAAGAAAGAAGGCCTGTAAGTATACTAAATACACACACACACACACACACATCATTCAACTTTATGGGATACGAATTATACGAAACTAATTTCAATGATCCAACCGTCAAACTTGTTTGTATATGCTTCGAGATCGCATCAGCAAAAAATTACAAAAAACAAACATTCAGAGATCAAGTAACGGGATAAAACTTTTCGACGGTTATAAACGAAAAATCACGATTTAACGGTTATTTTAACTCCGATTTTGATGATATTTTTCAGGTACACTCCTTGACCCTAAATGAATACAATGAATGAATTCGATCTTCAATTTAAAATATTTTCACTAGTGGATACCACAAAATCTTATGTTATACTTCATGAAAGTATGAATAAACTCTTAAGTGTTAGTGAATCTATTGTTTTGATGAGATACGCATTCTACGAAACTAGTTTCAACGATCCAACCGTCAAACTTGTTTGTATATGCTTCGAGATCGTATATGCCAAAAATTGCAAAAAACAAACATTCAGAGATCAAGTAACGGGACAAAACTTTTCGACGGTTATAAACGAAAAATCACGATCTAACGGTTATTTTAACTCCAATTTTGATGATTTTTTACAGCTACACTCCTTGACCCTATATTAATACAATGAATAAATTCGATACCACAAAATCTTATGTTATACTTAATGAAAGTATGAATAAACTCTTAAGTGTTAGTGAATCTATTGTTTTGATGAGATACGCATTCTACGAAACTAGTTTCAACGATCCAACCGTCAAACTTGTTTGTATATGCTTCGAGATCGTATATGCCAAAAATTGCAAAAAACAAACATTCAGAGCTCAAGTAACGGGACAAAACTTTTCGACGGTTATAAACGAAAAATCACGATCTAATGGTTATTTTAACTCTGATTTTGATGATTTTTTACAGCTACACTCCTTGACCCTCTATGAATACAATGAATAAATTCGATCTTCAATTTAAAATATTTACATTAGTGGATACCACAAAATCTTATGTTATACTTAATTAAAGTATGAATAAACTCTTAAGTGTTAGTGAATCTATTGTTTTGATGAGATACGCATTCTACGAAATTATTTTCAACGATCCAACCGTCAAACTTGTTTGTATATGCTTCGAGATCGCATATGCCAAAAATTGAAAAAAACAAACATTCAGAGATCAAGTAACGGGACAAAACTTTTTGACGGTTATAAAACGAAAAATCACGATTTAACGGTTATTTTAACTCCGATTTTGATGATTTTTTACAGCTACACTCCTTGACCCTATATGAATACAATGAATGATTTCGATCTTCAATTTAAAATATTTACACTAGTGGATACCATAAAATCTTATGTTATACTTAATGAAAGTATGAACAAACTCTTAAGTGTTAGTGAATCTATTGTTTTGATGAGATACGCATTCTACAAAACTAGTTTCAACGATCCAACCGTCAAACTTGTTTGTATATGCTTCGAGATTGCATACGCCAAAAATTGCAAAAAACAAACATTCAGAGATCAAGTAACGGGACAAAACTTTTCGACGGTTATAAACGAAAAATCACGATTCAACGGTTATTTTAACTCTGATTTTGATGATTTTTTACAGCTACACTCCTTGACCCTATATGAATACAATGAATGAATTCGATCTTCAATTTAAAATATTTACATTAGTGGATACCACAAAGTCTTATGTTATACTTAATGAAAGTATGAATAAACTCTTAAGTGTTAGTGAATCTATTGTTTTGATGAGATACGCATTCTACAAAACTAGTTTCAACGATCCAACCGTCAAACTTGTTTGTATATGCTTCGAGATCGCACACGCCAAAAATTGCAAAAAACAAACATTCAGAGATCAAGTAACGGGACAAAAAATTTCGACGGTTATAAACAAAAAATCACGATTTAACGGTTATTTTAACTCCGATTTTGATGATTTTTTTACAGCTACACTCCTTGACCCTATATGAATACAATGAATGAATTCGATCTTCAATGTAATATATTTACACATAGTGGATGGATACCACAAAATCTTATGTTATACTTAATAAAAGTATAAATAAACTATAATAATTATATATATATATATTAATTTAACAATTTTATTAAACTCTTATTTTCGAGTGTAGATGTAGTACTTAAACGATAAATGTGTTTTAATGTTTTGAAGTTATATTTATGTGACAATGTGTGGTATGTGCAAATTTAAAAAAAAAAAATATATTTTTCTTAACGGGTCATAACGGGTCGGGTCACACCCGACCTGTTAAGGACCCGTTAAGATAACGGGTGCGACACTACACGACCCGTTAAGATAACAGGTGTTACATGAAAACGACACGAACACGACTGACACGACACGATTGCCAGGCCTAATTGATGCGTATCGAACGTAGTCAGCTTTTAATAGGGTTTGAAGTAAAAGGGTGGAGGTCAGTACAATCTGTGACTGTGTAAAATCTCAGGCCCAATATTCTTCTCGGGATTGATGGTAAAAAATATAAAAATACAAGGAAAAAAAATTAATACAAAAAAAGAGACACCCTCGAGTTTTTACTATAAATACCAACCTCTCCTTCTCCTAAACCTACATCTCCACCTCCACCTCCACCTCCACCTCCACCTCCACTTCCTCCGCCTCCTTCTCTGCCTAACAGGCTAACCCTTTCTGCTGCTGCATCTGCATTTGCATCTCCCCTTTTGGGATTTTGCTCTTGCTGCCGTTCTCTGATTGGCTTATCTCTCTCTCTAGATATCCATAGCCTTGGCTTTTCCCTCTCTTTCTTTCTCTAAAATGGATATAAGATGATGATCCTCTTTGTATTCTTCCACAGCTTTCTTGAACTGCATCCATCTATGGCGAGATCGACCGATCTTTGGAGTGAGTCGACTCAGTCTCTCTATTCCCCTTAACTTGGTTTGCGGTTCAATAAAGCTGTGGGAAGATACAGATAGGCTCAATAATATTCGCTCACATAATGGATCTTCATTGTCCCTCATATCTTGGTATATTTTCTTGATCGTTTCTCTTCTCTTAGATATTATGTGAACCCTAAACATCTATACCTAATTTTGTAATTTTGCACAGTTTGACTCACTGATAAGTGAGTGATTTTTCTTCATCATTTCAAGCTTATTAATTCCTCAAATACCAGAAGAAAAAAATTTCAATCTTTCAGGATTTTATTCCAACATGATTTTTATGCTATCCACGCATAAGTGATTGATTGTTTAAACATGATTTTAAGTTGATTTAGTGCTCGATTTGAAGTAGGTGATGGTTTTGTAAACCATGCTACAATGGAAAATGATTTCAACCCTAATTTTATTCGAAGTTTTTGGAGTTTTTCATGTATGATTACCTGGGGATCTGATATATTTCTGATAAATTAAATCGAACACAATCACGAGTTTTGCCTATACAAAATTTCCGAAATGTTTAATTATTACCCCTAGTGCTTGATTGATCTCCTCTGCGAGTTGTTTCAGCGGTGACAAATTACAATGCTGTTCTTTGAGGAGAAATCTTCACCTGTTAACTCCCCCTCTCTCGGATCGAGACTTCAGAGAACATTCTTGATATTTAGTTCGATCTCTGATCCATTTGTACTTTATATTCTGCTTAATGATTGATATATTTTATATTAACTCCTGCAAACAAGATTAGATTCTTGTCTTTTAATTATATTGTTTAATTATCAGTGGACTTGGTTTAACTGTTTAGTTAATCATGCTTTATATTTTTTGCATATGTGTTGGTTCCATGTATTGCAGGCGATATATCTCCTTTGGATGCGATTCAAATGCTAATTAAGATTTGATAATTTCAAACATTAACGTGCTACATTATCCTACATGCCTATGACTCTGTAACTCTATACCCTAGTGTCGGTTGATAAAGTGGCAGAGAGAGAGTTCAGATAGAGTGCAGTCATTTTATATGCATACATGTACATGCGATTCTCAGATTCCATAGGGGTCAAAATCTATCTTAGCTCATGCTCATAATTCATATATGTGACCGTGATTAATTCTTGGGAAATGATGATCGTACACTCCTTTCCTTATTTTGCACGTCCCTAATGTGCAGGGCGAGAAAAAAAAAGTATGAATCATTTTCAGGGTCATTAATTTGCATCCGTTTCTCATCTGCCTTGCCGGCCCTTGCTACATAAAATTATTTCAATTCATCGTGTGTGTAATTAAAGTACGTGGACCTTGATGATTTAGCTAAACAGCTAGCTAGTCTTTCTTTTATTGGTTTTGCTTTTCACAAAGATATAACTTATTTTAGGGCTTAGCAAGGACTAAGTACTAAAATTTGTTCTAGGACAACAATTTCAGTTGGTTTATTGAATGTCCACTGGACCACAAAGGTCTGTGTTGCCTTTTTCATCTATTCAACTCTTGCTTCATTACTGTCTAGCTTATTCATTCAAGCTAAGCTTTGGAGCAAATAATTTGACGAGAAATGATTCCGACTCACCCATTTTCTCACTTTGCACACTTAAATAGTGGTGTGAAGAAAGAAAAAGATGTGTGCGGAAATCATTCCCTTATTTGATAGTTTAATGGTCGAGAGGAGAAAATTAATGAAGTTCATGGAACCGAAACCCTGCTGAAGAAATTAGGGTTATGTTTTGCCAACTATGGTAATGTAAACTAAGTGTGTAAAAAAGGTCATCCATATTTTTCACTGGCAAGGACGTGTGTGCTAGCTGGTCTTGTTTGGCTCCTTTCTCTTTTCTTTTGGATTATTACATATCAGAGACAACTAAAGCTTTTTTTAATCTTTCATGGTCGTAACTAAGATCCAAACCGAGAATATTTTTAACTGTCATATATGCAAGAATTGGTTAGATTTACAGATGGGTGCTCTCACGGGGATTTGGATGCATCCAATTATTAGACCAACCCTTTTGCCACCATAAATTAAAGAGTGACTAAAGGCGCTGCACGGGTCATGATCCAACTACTTTTCATGTCTTAATGTCACCCACTAATCTAACATGCATTAGAACTGCTCACCTTTCATTTGCTGTAAAACGTTTTAATACATCATTGCTTTATGCCCAATCTAGAGTGCAGTTTTCTTTATCATTTGGTTTTACTGTGTATTTATATACGTGCTTTTGAAAATCTAGAAGATTGTTAGAATAGTGTTTTACACCCTATGTCTGAGTTTGATTCTCTTTCGGTAGTTTAGAAATAGTTAATATGGAATGTTGCTTATATAAAAGGAGTGTGTGTGTGTATATATATATTTGTGTGTTTATGAATTATTACCTCTATATATTTTTACCACTTTAGATGCTATCATGGTATAGTTGTTGGTGAACCTCTAGTATATATGCTGAGATCGGTCATCATGAGAAGGTACGACCTACCTTAAGTAGTACCTATATATAATGGTCAAGAAAGTTGCCATTTATCTTTGTTGCTGATCACTTTCACTTGATATGAAAAGACAATCACTTCAACCTGATAATATTGCTTGATTGGTCGATCGGTCAAATCCCAACACACGGTGGCAAAGGTATTGCTTCTCTATGCCGTATCTCTTTCAGTTGGCCGTCATGGTTTGAAAATATATATGTTTCAGCCATCGTTTCTTCACACAGGCTTTTCCTTCATTACTTTTCCTTAAGAGATTAATTAGCCATTGCCATTCTAAACTGGATTGTTCTGCCACTGATCAACACTAGGTAGTATCATCTGCTAAACCATTTCACTACATATTCTTCCATTGCTTGTTGATGCTAGCGTATCGATATATTCAACTGTATATATAACCCTATATATATATGTCTTGAGATGCTGTAGATGGCCTTCTTTCACTCGAAGAGGAGGTCATGACTAGTGCAAATTTTGAAAACGTCAACTCATGCTCTTCTTTTGGATTCTAACATTTTGTCTTGTATTTGCTTTAGCAGATGCCTTATGTGTCCATCCTAGTGGCAATTTGGATTATACGGTATAAATACCCTTTTATTTCAGACTAACTTGCTAATAATGTACAATGATCCTTAAGTTTACTGTGATAACTGGCTGCAACTGGTCCGTATTTTTTGATTGCTCGAGAGAAAACTTATCTCACGTTCACTCAATCTGAAGATATAGGACATTTTTTATGCTCAATGTATAAGACTCAGTGCAGTGGTTTATCTGGTCTGAAAAACTTGAAAGATAAGTCAGGATACCAGTAAAAAAGTGATAACTGGCTTTAGAGCTTAAGTTGATTGAATACATTTGGACTTTCATCTCAACTGCATCTAGGTCACTTCCCCAAGCATCCACTATTTTAATTCCGTTCAAGTTTAAGTTTTGATTTGAGTAACTCGGTTATTTTCATAAACGAGCTATATGTTGACCAACTAGCTCTTAGTCTAGGTTTACAGTTCTTTTTACGTTGAAACCAGTTCCAACAAAGTTCGAATTCCCCCTAACTCTTAGTCTAGGGTTAGGTTTCTTCTTAAGTCGGAAGAGGCTTCGATAACGTTTGAATCCCCGGCCCCTATCCTATTGATCGAAGGAAAGGGATCAATGGTGCCCCAGTTCCTGATAACTAGGTACAGAAATTAGTGCGGCCTTGTTAATTTAATTCTACTCCAGCTGAGCCAATGCATGCCTCCTTAATTGTTCTGGCCTCTTCAGAAGTGATTTGCGTGGACATGGTCCTGGCTAGCTAGTTAGCAAGAGGCCTTTTTAAGACATTCATTGCACTTCCATTTTCCTCTGCACTACTCTGGTTAATAATGGTGTTCTTATTTTAGAAATTTAAGGATATCTAATTATTTTCGTTGTGTAAACCAATCCGAACTATTCGGTTTTCAGATTCTATTTCAAAGATTATCAATGCTGAATTCAGTAAATGTGAGAGTAACAATATGTCAAGTTGTAATGAAGTAGTTAAAGCATGGTGCCTGTCAACATGTGTGAGACTTGAATGCAATTCATCATTTGGCTGTTATAAATTGCTCACTATATGCTATTAATATATATTGCATCCATCATTACCATCGATTTCAATTTTCCAAATATCATATAGTTGCTGAATCGGCCATATTCAATTTATAATTGAAGACGTTACCAAGCGTTGCCAATGAAACTATACTTTGCTGAAACAGTACATATGAAGCAATGTGACAGAGAAAAGGAACAATGGGTTTTTACCAAATCCAGTGTAATGTGTTGGTGACAAAAGTTAAAGCCAGCTGACTAGATGATCAACTTACTGGAATATTGTGAACTATTGAAAAGAAAATTCAACTATGCTCTGGTGTATGAATTGGCAAACACCAGTTAAATAGGGTGTTAGATGTGCATGCAAGGATCCTACAGACACGGGTGTCGGTGGGTGTTATACACTAATGCATACTAGAAAATCCCCTATACATATACCAGGTAGATAAACAAACTCATTGTAAAAAAAATACTGAAATGAAACACATATAAGTAGGTCTTCAACAACCATTCCAATCATAAGTTACAGGACTGCCAAAATTGCTTTGTTTCTTCTAGCTTGCTCGTGTAGCGTGGGTAATCACTGGAGACCGAAAAAGCTCATGTATAATTGCAGAAACGTTTATGAAATTTCGAAAGTTTCATGCGGTGCATCTAGTTATGATGAAGAGAAAACAATTACAGTTTCAGTCTGGTTTTTTCATCGATACTTCTTTTTTACTTTTTAATTTGAGTCTTGGATCATGGGAAGCATAATTGTGTAGTTGTAATGCCAATGACATCCCTATTCAGCTGTACAAACATAAAGGTGAGAGAGAGAGAGAGAGAGAGAGAGAGAGATAAAACCGATTACAGATGTAACAATGAGAGGATGTTGTTAAAAAAACTATGTCAGATAGGGACAAAGTTTAACCTTTTTCACAGAAATGTAGGAGAAGATGTGGAAGGAAAATCAAAAGGCTAACTGCAGGAACAGGAAGGGAAGTGTCATTATAGTTGATAAAAGGGAAAGGGTAGGGGAATCTTCTCTGAAGCACAAACTCATTTTTTTCACCATATTGATTGAATGAATCAGCAGGGAAATATTTTTAAAAATTAAATTGAAATTTCACCTAAATGTATCAGACAACAAGAAAAAAAATCATTTTAAAATTACCATTCTGCATGGCTCAAACGTGTGCCAGTAGATATAACAAAGTTATAGATTAAAAAATACTGGCACAAAAATTCACTGAATTTCATCTTCATCTGTACTACTACTGTAGCATAGCTCATGGGGTTTGTCTTCAGCAGCAAGTACCCTCTTACCTAATACACATAATTCTAACTCCAAACTTAAGGAGAAGAGAATTTAAATTGTAGGGTTTTCCTACAGTACACCGGTGCTTGAACGGCAAGATTGAAAATGTCAAAATCTTGTCATCTGATACACAGGTGCAAGCTTATACACACGTGTAGTGTAAAATTTTTGTAAATTATAACCCACATTGTAACTCAGCTGTATCAGAGTCCATTCATTACATAATTTTTCAGACAAAATGCAAAGACAGGTTCATGAGAGGGGCCCCATGTGCATACATACATATTAAAGAACCACATTTGATGCAAATAAATTCAAATTATAAGAGAAAACTTACGGTCCCATATAATTATGAAAGAATTCTGAAAGAAAAGATTTTGACGAAATGGGTTCGAATTATGGAAGAAAAGTGAGGGAATTACCAGGATCTGGGGTGAAAAAGAGGAAATCATTTTTCATGTTGTCTGCAAACATTTTGGGGAAGTTGAAATGGTTAAGTCCAGAATTGCCATGGTCTCCCAC
The DNA here is from genome assembly GCA_036320875.1 of Cotoneaster glaucophyllus. NCBI lineage: Eukaryota > Viridiplantae > Streptophyta > Magnoliopsida > Rosales > Rosaceae > Cotoneaster > Cotoneaster glaucophyllus. Next base: position 1,732,907 of record CM070063.1, read on the forward strand.
AGCTTTCTTGAGCTTCCATGGTGCTAATCCTGAAAGAGATTTAGACAGCAGAGAATTGAAGTTCAAGAAAGCTGTGGAAAAGCATGGCGAGGACTTGTAATTACAGTCTCTTCAGATCTCAGCTCCAAACCAAAGAGGAATCCCTTGGCCTGCCAGAACATCCCTTCTTGTGTGCCTTTCTAGTTTCCACCTAGCCAGTATACAGTAATAAGAGAGAGAGAGAGAGAGAGAGAGAGAGAGAGAGAGAGAGAGAGAGAGAGAGAGCGAGAGAGGTTGGGGAAAAAAGGCCATACCCTTCATACAAAGGTCTCTCAAGGACCACTCTACAACATATAATCTGTCTACCAGCTTTATAGAGAGGGAGGGTGGAAAATAAAGAGTGGGGTGAGTAAGGTTAATCATAAGACATTTTACCCACAAAATGCCTTTCTTTCCAATTGAGTGCGTTGTGGGGTACTATATATATTATTTTCTATATTACACGTCCGAAGAGAAATCAAAAATTGAAAACTAATTACATAAAAAAGAAATGAAGAAAAAATTACTGGAAATTAAATATATATGTGTGCATATATAGTTAAGGAAAAAGAAAGAGCTGGAGAATGAATATTTCAAAGGATTTGGATCCTCTCCTGAGCAAGGGAGACGGATCCTCTTGACCCAAATACACGGGCCGTTGGATTTTGATTCAACTGCTACAAACAGGGGGCTCCTCTAAAAATTATAATAATTGTAGCCGTTTGATCAAAATCCAACGGTCCATGTATTTGGGTCAGGAGGCTCCGTCTCCTTTGCTCAAGAGAGGATCCAAATCCTCTTTCAAAGCCATTCCCATCCTCATCATTACATGCTTCCATGTGATCAAGATCTCTTTTTATTTTATTGGGATTTAAAGGCATGGGTTGTTTATGGTCCCCCAATCCTTATGTTTGTTTTTCTTTTCTAATTATTAAAGATAAACAATGTAATCATCGCTCATGATAATATAATTTTCCATATTTTAGATTTAGTGTATGTAGTTGAACTGTTCATGAGGTCATTGTAGGCGTGGTAGTAACATTGTAACAATATTCTATGTGGTTCTCGACTTCTATTTCGTATCTAAGTATGTTAGATTTAAATTCAGAACCTTCTTTAAAAAGTTGAGAAAGAAGAAATTTGTGTGGCACCATGTCAAATTTGAAATTTATTACTTTATTTTATGCACCGATCTATTAGTGTTACTTATGTGCGAAAAACTTTTTCTTGACGTCAAATGATAAACTAATTTAGAATTTAGAGATCAAGCTCAAATTTTCTTTTGGCTCAGTAGTTTTTAGTTTTTACCAGTGTTTTTTTAGGTTGACAACGGGGCTAAATGCCCAAAAAAGAAAAATTACAATAGAACACTTAACAGTGTCCGCCATTAAGAGATGTCAGCAACAGTCATGAGTTTGATCAAAATAACCTGGACAAAGAGAACATGAGAAACTCAAGTTAGCCAATTCAGCCGGTTATTTATTTCCATAAATCCCTGCCGACGACAAAATAAATGGTGATCCATACTAGTAAACAAAATTATATCTTTTCATAATTGACTATCCAAAGTTAGCTATATATACTAGGGAATGAAATATAATTACCAGCTGGTCACCATCCCAATTAATTTCTAGATATTTGAAAATTAAAAAAAAAATGCATCTAGACATGCTTAGACACCCACCTAGACCCTCCTAGGTCGTGACTCTAAGAGCACTTCCACCGGAGTGGAATTTGCCCAGCACCCAGTGGATAAACAGCCCAGCACCCTGTTTTTTGTCTCCAGCCCGCCCACTTGCCTGGCACCCAGCCCAAGCCAGGCAAGAGCCCAGCCCAATTTTGACAGACCATGTGACCGGGCAAATCACTGGCGCGTGCGGAACACTCGCGACTGGGGGAGAGTAGCCGACAGGCTACTGGCGCGCGGGGCTCGCTGTCGGGCCGACTTTTCACACACCCGTGAGTGGGCGACGTGGCTTGAGTCGTGCCGTTGGATTTCCAACGGCTAGTTTTTCTAGACCGTTGGATTTCCAAAGGTAAAAAAAATTTGAAATTATATTTTAACGTGGACTGTTGGATCACAGATCAACGGTCCAGATTAATTATAACATTAAAATTAATTAAAAATTATTTAAAAAAAAATTAAAAATACAAAAAAAAATTAAAAAATACAGAATTTTTTTTTATAAATACCTAACAGTTTCTACACTTTCTACTATCCGAAAGTAGAACAATTTTTTACAAAAAATCCTATTCGAAATTAAAATAATTTTGTTTTATTTTATAAAAAAAATTAATAATATTTGAAATGGGCTGGGTGCCAGCGCATTTTGTAGGGGTGGAGATCGTTTGGGCCAGCGCATTTTTAGACTGGGTGCCAGCACATTTTTTTTAGGGATGGAGATGCTTTGGCCTATTACTGTTCATTGGAGTCTAATATTGTTCATTTGAGTGGATAAATGCGCTGAGCGCTGGCACCCAGTCTTAGGGGTGGAATTGCTCTAAGGGTCACGAATCTTACTTACACAGAAAATTGATAATTTTTATTTTGCATCTTATTTTTTTAGGGTAAATTACACTTTACCACTTCAGGTTTGGTTTGGGGCCGATTTCAATTCCTTACAACATCTTTAAAACATTTCACTTTTAATATAATACATTCATTACATTTTCCATTCATTGATCCATTAAAAGCTGACGTGGCCGCCAAATTTATGCCACGTGGCAAAAAAAAAAATTTATTACCCTATTGAAAACAAAAAGGGAGTTTTAACGAAAAGCTCCCGGTATTGTTCACTTTTAACAAAAAACCATTTTTTTATCTTTACCTGACACTATTCACTACACCTTTAAAAAGGGCTTTTCGTTAAAAGGGAAGTTTTTTTGGACTTTTCATTAGTTTTCCTAAAAAAAAAACCTTGAAAACCCAAAAACCCACCCTTGCAAACCCACCCCACCCCTGCAACCCTCTCGAGCCTCCTCATTTCCCTGCAACCCAATCCCACTGACCCTCAAATCCTCCCTCCCAAAAATCATTCCCTTCACTGTTTAGGAGCTCCGTCGTGATCTCGCCGACAAAGAAGTCTGCCACTGCCATTGTTGGTGGTGGTGGGAGCTGTGAGACTATGGCGGGTGAAATGGTTTTTGGATCTGAGGGGTTTGGGGTTCGAGAGAAAGAGAGAGTGAGGAGAGTGGAGGAAGGTTGGGGGAATGGGTTTCTGGGTTTCAATTTTTTTTTTAATGGGTTTTTGGATTTGGATTTGCTGGGTTTTGTTTCAAGCCATGGCACGTGGAATTGTAGGGATTTGCAATGTTTGGTCCATGGCGAGGAAAGGAGGAAGGGTGGAGGGAGGGAGGAAGGGGCGTGAAGAGGGAGGGATGAAAGGTGCAGGGAGGGGATGGAGATGGGTTTCTGGGTTTTCAATTTTTTTCTTTCCAATAGGGTAATAAAAAATTATTATTTTTGCCACGTGACATAAATTTGGCAGCCACACGGCACAAATGTGGTAGCCACGTCAGCTTTTAACGGATCAATGGATGGAAAATGTAACGGATATATTATATTGAAATAAAATAGTACTTGAGGTATGAAAGTGAAATATTTTAAAGATGTTGTAAGGAATTGAAATCGACCTCAAACATGAGGTGGTAAAGTGTAATTTACCCTATTTTTTAATAAATTGTAAGAGTTGTTAAATACTTGGATGAACACTCATTATATGATTGTTCCCATGTTTTCAATACGTTTTAATACTTTATAATCGATATGTCATTTTGTTTTATAATTTATGTATCCCAATACAATTATGTTTTTTTTTAAGTATAAGTAGATATTTATTTATATGTTATATTATAAATTAAATTAAATTAAAAAAAACCACCTTGGGCCCTGCCTGAGCCCCAGCTAGATGCCTAGGCCCTAAACGCCTGGATACCGTCTGACTAGCGCCTAGCGTAACCTTGATACTTACTAAATTTTTGTTTTAGCGTTACTTCTCTTTCCACTATTGCAAGGGCCTTGAGATATAAAAGCACATGGTAAAGAAAACCTAAAATTACTCCATTGAATTCTTGAGCATGAGCAACACATGTCATTCAAATACAATCATGTATGTAAAGTGTAAATCGTAAATGAACTAACCTAATCCCTTTTTCCTCCTACACATGTATCTCATGTGGTCTTGCTTCACTAATACTAGTATAAATAGAATGAGGACAGTTTGTTTTTTCTACAAATATCATAAAGTTAAAAGAGTCTCCTTTCAACGTTCATTTTTGAAATGATGTTTTGTTGGCGATGGATGATGGGATAAGAAGAAGACGAAGGTGCATCATAACATAACATACGATATGGTGGATGGGGAGGATATTATAAAATGCTCACAATTCACATGATCTGCGGTCAGCTAGCTGCTCTCTCAGTCAGTCAGAGATGATGTTAAAACGGTTAAAGTGGTGGTGGTGGGGGTGGTTGTGCTGGCCATGTGGACCCCACCGCTCTCCTCCAAATGGCCCTAAATTATTATTATTATTAGTTTACAAAATAATCAGACCCCTCCAGCCCTCACCCGCCGTTACATCAGTTTGATATTCCAGTTTGTTTTCTTTTGTTGGTGCACGGCGCAAGTGGGGGAGGGGGTGTTCGTATAGGATTCCACCCAACTAGTTATCCCTGTGGTGGTTTATCTACCTCATTACCCTCGGATTGTGGGATTCAAAACTAGGGTTCGACAGTGGGCGTGTTATCTAACAACATTGTACGGTGTAGATTTCTTCGAAATTTCTAGTAATGTTTTTGAACAAGAGCAAAAGTTCACAGAATACCTCTTTTTACCTTAACAACATTGTACATGTCATATCTCATATTTAACAATGTTTCAATACTATACAATAATTTTTGAGAACATAATAACTAATAAGAAAAGAAAAATAATAGAGTCGAAGCATGCAATTTAGTGGAAGAAGCCAAAATGCTTCTTGACAATTTCTTCAAGTCACATCTTTCACATCGTAGATATATAATGTTCTCAACATACTTTAGCTACAAAATTTAAAGAAAAGTGTACTCCAGGGCTATCAACCCTAATCGGTACAAGAATGACCCCACAAGACGACTTGGGCCTAATTTCAAATTCCAGTCTTAGTTTATCGTGCAAACTTACTATCTATCAGTTCTATATAGACATTTGATTTTGCATTGGACAAAGAAAAAAGGAAAATTTTGAAGTGTTAGCGTTCAGCAGAATGTATGATTTGCCTTTGCGCATGGCCTGTAAGATGGTGACTGCGACTGGGACTATAAAGGCAGCTCTAAGCCTAACTAGTATGGCATTGCTCGTGATAAGGCCAATTCTCAGAAAGGTGGTGGGGCTCTAGCCTCTACCGCATCGTTGTTGTGTCTGGGCTGCGGGAGCTCTCAGCCACATATATAGTTCAATGTGCGTTGCATACATATGCACATGATGATAAGGTTGAAATGTTCAAATTTTGATTTTGCAGCCTGCATTACTAGGTAAACAGTAGAAGGTGGAGCTAGGTCTCTTTCTAATATACTATTCACTGCTGCCATTTGGTCATTGAGTTGTGCCATTCATCTATCTGTTTCTCCGCTACATAATGGGGCCAGAACATACACACATAAAAGCTGAAGTCTGTGCCACCACTTTGAGTTTTAGGTTCCGTCTGTGCCACCCTAACGTATATGAGGGGAACAATTTTCACGACCCATTTCCTCATCTGTATAAATTCAAATTCAGATCATTTGAGTTTATGGTTGTGATTCTTTCTCCTTTTCATTAAATCATGTATAAGCTATGTAATATTATAACAAATGGTGCATGTCCGTAGAAAAAATAACCTACCAACACGTGAGATGCACCGACAATTAAAGTATGAAAATGTAATTATCACAACCATGACTTACTAGATGTCTGTTAAGATCTTAACCGAGAGTCATGCTATGTTCATGTGTGTTTTACCTTCTTCGCATGACAATGTTTCGATTAACTTGAAATACTGCACTTGTGGGATCATATGTAAGTTCTTTGATATTGGTAGACTTGTAGTAATGAACAGTACGAACCAAGCATGTAGCCAAGGCAGCTGAGTAGTGGGATCGAACCATCCAGCCAAGCGTGTGTGCAGATCGTGCAGCACGGAGGTGAGAGGACAAGGAAGGGCAGAGGGAATTATAAGATGGTTCTGTTATCATTGTAAGATTGTGATAATTCAAGGGACCCACACGAACTAGGTTCCAAATCATCAGTGAATTTTTGCAGTGTCACTCATACCGTCATATGATGCATGACAAGTCAGGTGCACGAGAGAGGATCCGAGAGCATCCATTCCTCATCACCCTCACCAGCGCCCTATTCCGATTCATACAAATTTACATTCAGTTGTAGTACGGATGGATCTATGTTCAACCGTATCATTCTGTTAGTCCTCTTTTCTTTCTTTGTTTACTTTTAACTTTCTCCCACTTCAAACCATTTTTGTTGTTGTTCTAGTTACTAGTTAAATTGTAGAACCTACCAATCATCATGAGAGTCTCTTGTACCATAAATGATAGACCACTTACTTCTGTATCGTAAACTCAAAAACTTGACTTTAGCTTTCATGCTAATTATGTCGAAGCTTCATCGATCCTAATTATGTTGAACTCAAAATGTACTGGTAGATAGGACCAGACTAGTATGACATTATTATGTACAACGATATATGAAAGTAAATCTTGTATAACGCTGGCATTTTACACTTCTAGAGTGAATGAATTATATGTAAATTTGTCTTGCACTCAAAGGCGCTTAAATTGCCTTATAATCTCAAGTTTCTTAATGGCGTAAAAAAAATCTTAAATCTCGTAATATCTTTGAAGCCTAAACACTATAAAAGTTTGTCTCTCGCTTTATCATCTTACGTGTGCTGACTGGCCTAGTAAAATGTAATTAAAACCCCACAATTTTTTAAATTAGGAGATGGGGGTTGATGAGTTAAAAGAAAAGGTAGATCACGTGGTTAGGGCATTAGCCGATGGATGAGGGATAAGGTTTTTAGATGGGGGGTGGGTGGGGGGGCCTGGCGCAATGGGTATCTCGTAATAACAGTTGGAGGTGTAAGTAGGTGCATGTGATTTTGGCTTGGAAGGGAATAATATGTACGTAGGAACGGGACGGGATTGCAGCAGGAAGGAAGGAGGGGCTCTGTCGTCACTGTCGTATGGGTCACTAAACAGCCTGTTCACTACCACCACATTCCCTTAACATTACAAATTCACATTAGTATATAACCTTTAAGGTTTATTTACGTTGTTGTTAATCGTATTACGGTAATTCCCAATGCGGACATGCCAGTGATATTGTTGATGTTGCAAGCTTAACTTTGTTAATATGTAGTTGATACGTTTGCCATTTGTCAAAATTAATGTCTTTATATTTCGTTGGCAGATGCAGTTAATTGCAACTTAGAATAGTTGTATTACATTAAATGATTAACTATGCCCAATTGTTATTCCCCATTTGTCAACTTGGCATTAGTTGACCGTTGGATATTTGATTCTCTGTTGTTTGGGAGCCTGAAGGGTTATTTTGCTCACCCTCAGATGGTGGTAACCAGGGCCGGTCCAGAGATTTTTAAGGCCCGGGACGATACCAAAAAATGTACCCTAACTTTATATAAGAAAATTATTTATTTTCTCACGTAAGACATCGATAAAATTATACTTAGAAAAACAGTTTAAACTTAATAATTTAAAAACACATAAAGACTAATTTATTTATATCCAAAGAAGGAAACCAAAAAACTCCAAGCTTCCATGTAGATAGATGATAAGTTTTGTTTTCCATCTGAACTTTTAAAGTGTTTTTGTATAAATTGTGATGTGTTTTTTCTTATTTAATAACCTTGTCAATATGAGACTAAAAAAATAATGATGTTTGAGTCTTTAATTAATATGTATAAGTAATGAATGAGCACTAAATTAAACATTTTAATGACACGTCATATGATTTGCTCTAAAAATTTAGTCTACATATTACTTTTTATAGAAGATTAGACTTGAATTCAAACGAATATTTAAAAATAGCAACCTACATAACTACTAGCTAGTAACTAAAAATAAATAACCAAACAAATATTCGTAAAAATTGAAAAGAATAAACACGCATATGGCATTTCGAACTTAGGAAATCTTGTTAATTTTAAACAAGAAAAACCATTGCTTCTATTTAAACTTTTTGATCATTTAACCAAAATTTATAAATTTATACTCTTATGAAAAAAATTTGTAAAAATTGGAAATTAAATAAGCACATGTAGTGTTTTGAACCCAAGACCTCTTCATTATATCAAATGAAGAAACCACCACTTCTAGCTCAATTTCTTTGTAATCTAACCAAATTTTATAAATTTATACTCTTATGAAAACATATATAAATATACTGCCATAATAATTTTGGTGCCCCGAATTTTTTTGGGCCCCAGACAATCGCCCTGCCAGCACTGGGCCTGGTGGTAATGTTCGCAGCTCACCATCCTACTTATCATTTGATTGGTTTAAATTTTGAGATTTATGTTTATTCATTGTACAGGTTACCAAATTTAAATTCGGTAATAAATAAGGTAGTGAGCATCATCATCTCTTAAAGGTGATTTGTGTGTATTCACTGGACATGTCACCAAATTTAAACTCGTAAGAAATAGAGTAGTGAGTATCATCATTCTGGAAGGTAGTGATAAAAAATATTCCCGAACCTGGAATATAGATGGACCCACTTTACAACAACAGTCTTATATACAGATGGGACCCAAACGTCCTCAATTATATGTGATCCATCACATGCATGCATGCAGGGTTTTCTCCAGTTAATTTGTTCATTTGTTAAACAGATCGAATAGATCTGCATGCACATTAAGATATTATAATTGATTTTCTTGTTGGCCTGAATGATTGGGTGAAAATCGTAATAGTATTAGTGCAGTACTACTGCTTACATCTATACGAATCTGCACTTTTCAATTGGAGTCTGAAACTCTGAGTTGGAAAGAGCAAGCAAGGCTGCTGTGCCTGTGGCTCATGTTGCACGTACTCGTGTACAAATTTGTATTCCATGTTTTTCACTTCACGTAAAAATGGGTACAATCAGTAAAATTGACGTAGTGTGATATAAAAGCAGGAAAATCGATTAAAATACTCTTTAAGTTAGAATCGGCTAGCAATATAAAATTCACTGGGAATTGAAAAAACCTCAAAGTTTATTGATTGAATAATAGAAAAGATTGATATAAAAGCAGGAAATTATGAATGTTTCTTAATATTCCTAATTACTTAATCACCAAGAAAAGTATCATAACCCAAAAGAAAAACAGGTGAGAAATACCTACGAAATTTAAGAAATACTTGCTAACTATTCTAAACGTACTATATATGCAGGAGTGCTCAAAATGCTAAACAATTAGTAACCTAATACAAACGTTAACCATACAAAATGAATGCCCAGGGAAGAAAAAGCTGTCACAAACAAATCATTTATAATGGTTTTGTTAAAGCAACTGAAAGAGAGACATGCAGCGCAGTTTGAGAGCAACAACATGTGCATATTTTTATAAAATTCCACAAGATGTGTGACAAGGCTTAAAAGAATTTTGCAGAGATGGGGCTCATATGAGAAAAAAACTTTATCTGCAGGGCCATCTGTAGCCCTGCTAATTGCTCGACTTGTCTAGTCCTCTTCCTTGGAGTATTATGTATCATATATCTAGCTAGGTTTTCATTGGCTAACTGCATTCGGGATGGATCAGCTGCTGACAGTTGCAGACAGCTGCTGGGACCTTATGCAATAATCAATAAGATGGTGTTATCTACACACCTCATTTTCTATGTCACATATTCCTTTCAATTTCTGGTCGTCAGATCGAATGAATTGAAAAAGATAAAAATACATAAATTAACGTGGAGTGTGTAAGAGGTAAAATGAGAGTGTGGATAACACCACCCTAATCAATAATCTACCATTTATTTTCTTTGGTCTCAGACTCTCAGGCGACCAAAACGTACGTATAAGGTTAAAAGATAGGGTTCGCAGGGATTTGGAACATTCAAAGTTTCAAACATATATGGGCCTCTAATGATGTTATCTTATACTGATTGGTTTCGTCCATCTTGACCATTTGAGATTGTGAAGAGTCTCTGGCCCTTGTAGTTAGCAAGATATGCTGAAGGCCCAAAGCTATGGGAATTTGGAAGGAATCCTATATGTGTGCAAGACTCATGAGTGGATCAGTTCTTTCTTTGTAAATAAAGTATCCATATATCTTTACGACAATTACATCCGCAATACGTCACGATGAGTTTAGTATCGAATACACCATATACATATGCATATAATATGTATATGTAAATGTCGTCCTCACATTTGTGTGAATTGAAACACACTGGCCCCCCTCCCAAAAAAAAAAAAAAAAAAAACCAAGTAGAGACCAGCTGCCACTAGACCGGCCTCACATTTGTGTGTGAATTGAAAGTCCCACCATCCCCTTTGAAAACCAAGTAGAGACCGGCTGCCACTAGACTGTCCGATCATGTGCGAATAAAGTATCCATGAACAATTGAATTTGTATTGCCAAACTCATCTTGAAATTGATTCTGGTGGATATGCTTTCCTACAAGTAGTCATATTTGATGGTGGAAAATGGTGTGCACACAAGAAAAGCAAGGCATATATGCTATATAAACAAATTAAAGCAGGGGTGTGCAACATCGTTCACGCCACTTCGGTATGTAGAACATGCATGTTAATCAAATCCAAAGGACCAAACTGAAGACAATCGCCCAAAAAACTAGTACCGAAATTTGCAGATTTCTCGGTCACCTGTATCGTCTTTTCTGTTACGTATACATATTTTGGTATTTAGTTAGTTTGTAATTCAAGTTAAAAAGTATTTATTTTTACACTCAAGATCCTAGGTTCTCTCTTGTATGGTTTGTGTCAAAATGAAAAGAAGATCGTGAACCACGTTTCGTGTTCCATAAGAAGGAATTAGATCCCATCCGAATCCACTTTGTTCTTAGTCATTCATCGTGTATTATGCGATCAGAAATCATTTGACCTTTTTTTATTTAAAATTAAACACAAATAGTATCTGACGAAAACTGACCGCACGATGTACGTTAGGATGTCGGAATCCCTAAAATCCTTACAAAGTGAATCCGGAGAGGATCCTCTTCCCCGTAAGAATTCCTACGTCCTTTGTCATTCTGCTTTCTAAAAGCATAAACAGAGAAAATTTCCACAGCTATAAGATATGATTGGCATTGATTTATTTTTTTCAATATTTTTACCTCCAGCACAGCACAAATGATGTTTTGCGATGGTGTGAAGGTGGGGGCAACGTTGGTGCGGTAGTTAGTGGTGCAACATAAAAAGGGAGGAGGATTCTCTCCCCTTCTAATTTTTCTTCTTTTTCCTCTTTTTCAACTTAAACGGTTACGGTTAAGTCACATCAATATCTAATATTGGTTTTTTTTATAGAGACAATAAGATACAAAATAATGTGTGAGAGGAAAAGAGGAAAATTGATGGAAATAGGAAGGGAGATGTCTTAATCCCATAAAAAGACATGGATCCTTCTGCTCCTTTCAAAAGGACACAATTGAAGTACCATTCCACCGAGAGCTAGCTAGTGTCATTTATTTATCTAATTATGTTTGCAACTTACAATTAAAGTGCATTGTTTAAACAACCAAATTACTATGGCTCGTTTGAAAATGTTTTTAAAATAATTGAAAAGCGTTTTTAGAAAGAAAAAAAAATATTTTTAGGATCCAAAAGCACTTGAAGCGTTTTCTATAAGAAGCACAAGTGTTTTTTTCAAAATTAACTTTCATTTTTATAAGAATTATTTTCAAAAATATTTTCGCCAAAAGTTTCATTCAAATGTAATCTACTTCCCAAGAGACCAAGACCAAGACCAACAACCCTTTAATTTGTTGACCGGCAGAGGTGCTAATTGTTCAAACTTCAACAATCTCAAAAGCCAAAACTAGTAGTACTATCTTCTAAGTCTGCCCATCTACAATGATAATGACCGGCACCGTTTACTGATTTTTTTAGTGGTGGCAACGGAACAAAATTCTAAGGCTACCGTGGAACTCCAACAAAATAAAGATAAGACTCATTCAAATGCTAGGTTAAGCCATTTAATTTGTATTGGTTTCATCAATATTGCTCATGTGGCGAAAAGACTCTTAATATTACCTTTGTGGTTAACTCTGTTATCGTCACTCAATACTACGGTCTGGTGATATTCCTCTTCATTTAAAAGTGAGAGGTCTTAGGTTCGAATCTTGTAGATGGCAAATTCGATACCAAATTACGCTGTCCATGTGTGGGATGGTAAATTCGATACCAAATTACGTTGTCCATGTGTGGATTACCCAAACTCCTGCCGATGTACTAAAAAAAAACCTCTGTTATTAATTTCAGTTCAAATTGAACATACCAAATTACGCTGTCCATGTGTGGCAGTTCAAATTGAACAAATTACGTTGTCTATGTGTGGCTTAGCCAAACTCCTACATTAATAACAGTTCAAATTGAACAGACCAAATTACACTGTCCATATGTGGCAGTTCAAATTGAATAAATTACGTTGTCCATGTATGGCTTAGCCGAACTCCTACCGATGTACTAAAAAAAATCTCTGTTATTAATTTCAGTTCAAATTGAACATACAATCCTACTGTTATCACTATCTAAGAATTACTTCCAAAGATGACATCATGTGTTTTGTCTTTTTTTTTTTTTAAATTGACCAACTAGTGGTATCATCACAGGTAGTTTACTCTTCTGAAACCCGAAAAGACTCACAAAGACATTTCAACCTCCTCTTGACCATCATCATGTGATTTACAATGACAAGAATTAAACCCAAGACATTCCTTATGGAATACAATACACGTCTGGAATTCGTCCTCTACCATTAGGCCACCCCGTCGTGATTAAGATGACCTTATGTTTAAGTAGCTCTAATTAGGAAGAAATTTCACTATCCTAGAGGCGGACCATGTAGCTATGAGAGCGCGCACACACACACAGTTGTCTATGATGCCGTATGCAGATAGTCGGGCAAAGAACTCCCTCCAAATTAGGGCAGCGTGCCCAAGTATAATTGGAAGTCAACTTTGAGAGTACTGTTGGCAAAAATAATACATACAATTAGTAAGTAATCACATGAAGCTAATTAATAAGAAAACAAATGTATGTTTAAGTGTCGCATTATTTTATGTTGACATCACGCGGTTTGTGGGACAATGGAATCGAAAAGCCTACCAAAAACCGCGTAGTGCTGGAAGCTCTAATTTGGAAGAATTTACCAAAGACTTTGATAACACGACAAAGTCAGTTCTTCTCCTTGCTCTTTGCCTCCTCTTCTTCTTCTTCTTCCTTATCATTTTCTTCTCCTAGTTGCTGAAAAAGAAAGAGAGAAAAAAAAAAAAAAAACCAGAAAAAATGGCGGTAACCTCCGTACTTTTATTAGCAGTTTTATTCATAGCTGGCCTCGTAAATATTTTCTTTCGTTTTCCCACCACCAAGCTCCTTGCTTGGTTTCAATCTTTGTCCAAACCCTACTCCACTCATACTACCACTCCAAGCAAGGACAAAGATAATCTTGTTGTGAATGGTATTAGTCCGCAACCAAGAGTAGCAGATCAGGCGGCGGAGCTGAAGCAAGTGTTTGCCACCTTCGACAAGAACAGTGACGGGTTCATCACAAAGCAGGAGCTCAAGGAGTCACTGAAGAATATCAGGATTTTTATGAGTGATGCGGAGGTGGAAGAAATGGTGAAGAAGGTGGATGCTAATGGAGATGGGTTGATTGACTTTGATGAGTTTTGCATGCTGTGCGGGTCCATGCGCCTTCGGGATGATGGGGGAGTGGAGGGCGGAGATGGGGGAGGAGCGGAGGAGGAGGAGGAGGAGTTGAAGGAGGCGTTTGGTGTGTTTGATAAGGATAAAGATGGGTTGATTTCGGTGGAGGAGTTGGCGGTGGTGTTGTGTTCTTTGGGATTGAGAGAGGGGAATAAGGTGGAGGATTGTAAGGAGATGGTGAAGAAAGTTGATAGGGATGGAGATGGTATGGTTAATTTTGATGAGTTCAAGAGGATGATGAAAGGTGGAGGACTTCTATTAGCCCACTAATTAGGTATTGATCTCTAATTAAGTTCCTACTTCCAAAGCTCTAGTAAGATTTAATTACCATCTTCAACTTCTTGTGTTAAATAGTACGCATAATTGGCTTGAGATATCGTTTCTCAGGTTTAGATACTCTTACCTCCCATGATCTAGTAAGTTTCATCACCCTTCATCAACTTGTTACCGAAAGAACATTAACAGTATCTGATTGGATTGAGATACTGTTTCTCAGGTTTAGGTAGGTATTCCTCATGTCCAAACACATGCACCAAGTTGTATAGGAAACAAGAAAAACCAGACATTGATTAATTTGCAGCTTCATCTTCAATTCACAACCACCCTGTGTCATGGCATAGGATGCCATTCCTCCCCAACCAACCTTCATTGCTGTCTCTCTCTGAAGTAGTAGCCTTCATTGCTGTCTCTCTCTAAATTAGTTTTTTTTTACTTTTCATTGGCAGACAGACCATCATGGTCTAGTGCCCTTATGGGTTTTCAATAGACATTTACCTTTTCCCCCCTCTTGCTGTGTGATATTATTACCTGTAATATTTCTCTCCAACCTTGATGAGTTTAACAGCATATGATGTATTGCAATTATTTTCTATACAAGCGATATTGGGAAGAATGAAATTGAACTCGAAATCTCGAGATAAAAGGTGAATATTTATAATCAACTGAGCTACAAATCGCTTACTGAATGCTTTTAACTAATTGAGTTACAAGCCGTATTTCTAATCAACTGAGCTACAAACCGCTTACTGAATGCTTTTAACTAATTGAGTTACAAGCCGCTTACAATGTTTTGTTTTGTGTATTATAGTTTCACACAACTGTTGTCGGCTTGAGGCCAAAAAGAAAAACAAATGTTGTCAGCAATTTAACTATTTTTTAAGCCTATGATGTTTCCAAAACTCATCTGTAGGCCATGCTCGTAGTTTTCTATGTCTATGCATGTGCCCAATTGTAAATTTCATGGCTGGCTGAAAGCATATTGTGAATAAATAAATACAGCCTAGGATCTTCGTTGGCATTTGCGATAGAAAAGAAAAAGGAACGAAAGCAAAAGCCAAAAGCAAAAGTTAAAGGGATTACTATATGTATTTCTGAACGACTAAGATTGAATATCGAAGATCTGAATAATTATAAAAATCAAATTTCTCAGCTAAAACAATTGTAGCATTGAAGCAACACCCGTATTTCTGCTGCTGTATCAAATTTTTCTGCAAGATAGAAAAATGCCGTGTTCATGAAGCAATCCCCTGTCCATCGATTAATCAAGTGATTTAGGGAAGAGTCAAGTTTATGGTGCTAAAGAGATCCTTTGCATGTACGAAACGGCAATTTCATATTCCCACTTTTTATATACAGAAATCCAAACGATATTGAGGAAGGAAATTTTGAGGACAGAACATCAAGTTGAGTGCAGCGATAAACGCTCTTAATTACTTAAGCTATAAGTCTCTTACAGACCACACAACTTATTCTCATCCACCTGCGAACAACCCGGGACAGATAGAGGTTGAATAGCAGAGCGAGATCGTAATTTTCGAAATTTGTCTTACCTCAAGAAAGCCCGACGAGAACCATACGTGCAAGTTTCCCTGCATGTGGCTCGTCGAATGGGAATTTGGAAGTGTTGCTTGCTTAACGTTTAGGTTTCGGCACAGGGCAAAAATCGTGGAAAAGGACAAAGGAATGAGCGATGGCCACGGAAGCAAAGATGCCATTCACAGATGATAACTAAGATCAACTTTTGGATCTGTACGATCAGTTGGCGAACACAAAAAATTGCAGAGGATGCATGGAATGTACAAGAATTCAGCCGACGAAATTTGATTGAATAATAGGGTTTAAAGCATAAACCTTCTTTAATTGAAGTATAAAAAGATACAATTAAATCACTAAATGTTTCTTCCTATAAAACCTACAGAACATATCCATGAATTCGTGTTTGAACGAAGCTGTGTCGTCACCATAAACAGAGGAAAGACGCTGCATCTCTGTTTCCCAATCAACACAGATACAGCTTGAAGTGCCTTCATGTCATTAAAACTACCACAAGAAAGCACATGATCAGTCCACAAAGCCGAAGAAATATTTATCGTTATACAAATTCTTTAGAAAACATCCGGATGAAAACGCCCTGAGATGGAGCTGCTTTGTTGTGCCTGCTTTAGGTGCATTGTAAGTGCATAGTTGTTCACCTGATAAGGTATAAAACAAGTAATCAAACGATAGTGATCAGCATACGAAGAATTTAGAAAACTTAAGCAAGCAATGACCACGATGAAGAATCAACTTAAAAAGGAACGGTAACAGGCTAGCAAGGAGAACATGTAATGAGCTGTTTATATAAAGCAAACAAGATAATTTTCTCCTCCCAAACTTCCATCGAAATATAAGGTTGTATAAAGTGATTAGGCTCCTGAGCTCAACCTCGAGGGTTCTCAACTGTTCCTGGTACTGGGCCACCAGTTGCTTCAGATGCTGCAATTCCTGGCCTCTATCTTCAAGCTCCTTCTGCCGTTCATGCTGAGTGGATACAGCCCGCTTTAAAATTGTATTTTCCTGAATAATAGCTTCCAATTGTTCCTTCAGCATCATATTTGCCTACAACAAGGAAAAACATAAGTACAGCTAAGCCATTAGGAAAAAAAAGGGAAAATTAATAGACGTTGCATCCTCAAACATTCCCCTGGTTTTCTACTAACTGCCAAGGGAAGAAAAAAAACAAGAAGTAATTAGACAAAGAGAAACATATATTGGACATGCAATATATGTAATCAAGAGGTCATACCTGGTGAAAGCTTTGGGCTACCTCTGTGGTTGCACGAGCACTAATAGACTTCTCCAAAGCCTCAAGCACCATTGAAGCACGAGCTTTAGCATCATCCATATTAGAGGCACTCATCATCTCTCTGACAACGAGCTCCACCCATTCCGCTCCATCCTTGGGAATGTTATTTTGCACTGATGGATCATCAGCAATTGCAACCTCTCCATTTGTTGCTACCGCACCTAAAACAAAATATTGATCCACCCCCCTTAATGTCTACACTACAAGCAAGATTACCAAAAAACTTATGGATTCACTTCTTGAAAGACTGTCACAGTGGTAAGCCCTGTGGAAGGTGAGACAACGATATAACTTTCTAGGTAAAGCAAGAAAGTATCTGCTCATACTTTGTGATTGGAGTTGCACATTTGCTTCTGACGCTATATCAGATTTTCCTGCTGCAGAACCTAAACGTAGCTCATTCAAACTTTTGATAGCCGAATCCAAATCACCACCACATTCTTCAAGTGCTCCCTCCAGAAGCTAGGATAATAATTTCAAAACGCTTAGTAACTTGTCATCTTAATTAACTAGATATGATGCACATCCTCCAAAGTTGAAGGATATTAAGAACCTATGACAAGAAAAACAAAAATAGCACGTATATGCATGCAGAGTTTCAATTACGGGAGGTCACCAATCACGTTGGGTTGTTGATCGAGTTACACAGCGAAGTCAATGCAACCAACCACATTGAAGGGACAGCGTGCATCCATGTCACACATGTTTAACTCCCTGTATTGTGTGTGTGGTGTGTGTGTGTGTGTACACACAAGCGCGCACACATACGTATCTGTATGTAAACATACACTTCAAGGCAGTCGGAAAATCAGAAATGCAACAAAGCAAATATGCCAGATAACGAAGATTTAATATAAAAAAAAATGATAGAGAAACATGTAATATGCCACGAAATGATCAAGAAGACTCAAACCAATTATCATAAAAACACCCCGAACACACGAAAATGCAAGAGGGATTCCATTTGTAGTTTCACAATTGAACTAAACAATTCACAATAATCATGGCATACGAAATTCGGGTACGCCGAAAACTAAGAAAATGCATTCCCTTTAATACTGGGCATTTAAATTAGGAAACTTTAACGAAAAACTCTAGGTACTGTTTATTTTAATGAAAAACCACATTTTTACCCTTAAAAATCAATTCTGATACTATTCCCCTTACTCTTTATTTTGTCCTTGACATTAAAACTCAAACTTTTCAAAATCGCTAATCCAATCCAATCCAAGCAATCAAATTTATCCCTTCGGATGATGCATATAACAATAAAAACCAACAACTCCAACATAATTACACAGAATTGATTAACTAATAAAAAAAAAAGAGAAAAATGAATGAAATGTGAACCTGGTTGTCCATGTCCGGGAAAACGGCCCTGAGGTGTTCGATCAAATGGGAGGCAGCAAACGACGCCGTGGAGGGAGGAGAGAAGCGAACAGGGGAGGAGGAAGAAGAGCAGCGGATTCTCTTGGAAGCGGAGGAGACGGGAGGGGAAGTCGACGGCAGCGAGTTGTCTTCGAAAATCGATGATCTCTTCCCGCACACTACGGCAGACATGTTTTGCCTTCTCTCACTCTCTCTCTTCTTCCTCCTCCCTCTCCCCGGCCGTCGGCTTCCTTCTCATGCGGCGCACCGTTTCGATCTCAGTTTTCCCCCAATTTCCAACCCTAATTTCCGATCCAGATCGCAACCCCCTCCAATTCCAACCCCTAATTTCCCCAAATTTGGCAGCAATTACAATTTCAAAGTTCTATGGGGAGAGAAATATAATATCGGCAAAGTACTTAATCGGACATTGAATCTTTGGTGCTTCTGCGTTGCTTTCTCCCATGGTGCTTTTGGCTTTTGGGTTTCCCTCCAGAGCGGGTCACCGGTAAGGAGATTGGTGATAGAATAACGCGTTGGTTCCCGAGGACCACGAATCAGATGACGACACGTCAGAGAAGAAGGGTTGTTAAGTTTGTTGGTGGGGTACGTGGATGGTCTCTATTGGGCAGTGCTTGAGAGTGTATGGGAAGTTGGAGATTGGCTGTGTGACGCTATCATGTCGCGAGGCTTCGTATTATCTTTGCTTTGTTTGACGCTGCTCGGTCGTTTGGTTCAAGGAACCGGCGCCGCCCTGGATTGCAAGTCAATTAAATCATCTCTCTCTCTTTCCTTTTTCAATGATTTTTTGATGTGCTGGGCAAGAGACCCAACCCAAAGTCCATGCCTTTTTTTTGGTTGGAAATTTTAACGAAACACTTTTGGTACCGTCACCTTCAACGAAAAATCACATTTTTATTTATTTTTTTTATTATTCATTACACTTTTATTTGTCATTTTTCGTTAAAACTAATTATTTTTTTTTCGTTAGTTTTCCTTTTTTTTTTTTTTTTGTCAATCAAGCCCATGTGTACTTGCAATTTTATTTTTTGGTCCCTATGGTTGAAACTAAAGAGATCAAAGTGAAACTTCGCCCGATTCAATTTTAGTAGTTTACGAATATTTGTCATATAAAATTGTAGAGATTAAAGTGAAACTTCGCTCGAGTTACACGAACCACATTCATATTGTGGTTATACTTACTTGGATAGACTTGCTTCTCGCGTAAGGTGACAAGCACTTGCACATTATTTTACAGTTTTATTGATGGTGGTTTATTATGAGACTGTCGATCTGAGTCATTGTTATGCACAATTGTATTTGACTGTGTTAGTTGAAATGTTAGATTTTATGGTGGCAAAGATTTTTCAATGTGCTCGGAACAGGTGGTACGTCATATGTTATTATACAAGTAGAAGAAAGTTTTTCTTTTTTTTCAAATATCCATCCACTTGTATAATGCATATGACGTATGTGCCCATATTCGGTACACTAAAAAATCTTTCCTAGGTGGAAGTGTGATTATTAATTCACTCACCCCTTTCGCAATCCGACTGTTTTGAATCCTTCAAATATTTAGGGTTTCCATTCCATGGTTTTTCCCTGAGTTCCGGAGGCAAGATTAGCATAATTGGAAGTTGAAACCAAAAAAGTGCTCCAGCAATAAAACTTGGATGTAAATTAATAGACTGCAGAGTGTGACCCAAAGAATGACAACCAACAACCTCCACTTAATTGCAGGTGATGAGGGAATGGGGGCTTCGTGTTCTGATGCAATCACAGCCTTGCTTTTCAGATGGTGGAGTGAAAACTAGTAAAAAGAAGCATATAATATTTGATGCATGAAATTCTCCGAATTTGGTGGTGTTGGTTCTGACCATTCATGCTTGTGTAACTCACAAAGCTGGAATAGTTAAAATCTTAATTGAAACGCATGCACGACTAATCTTAACACTTTTGTAAAAGCTTTACTCGTATTAAATATGTATGATTTGAGTTGGAAGTTGTTCCTCCAGATAATTCATGCTTACGAGACTCACAAGCAGAAAACGACCATAATCAGCCCCTCGCTATCACGATTGATCCTATCACTGGGCTTGATCATACGCATGATCTAATTTGGGGTCCTACATGTTGGCCAATATATGGCTCCTTGTTACCAAGTAAGTCCCAACTTGAAAAGGGTTTTGGTATATTTGCTCTGCAGGGCATATGTGGATTTCACAATTCAATTCATTACACATCCTCCATCTTTCGCCTCCTATTGTCCTACAATGCAAAGCTTTCAGATTTTGGTTTGGCGAAATCCCGGTTGAGGGAGACAATACGCATGTTTCTACTAGGGTTGTTGGAACATATGGATGTTCTACTCCAGAGTTTGTTAAGGAAGTCATATCAGATGGTTCAAATTTTTCGAGACATTCGAAATTTTAGATACAGTACAATCCTTATGTAATACTTTGTAGTTTAAGAAGACTGATAGCTATCATGTATGTTTTATATGTTTTACATTTAAAGAAAAGAGAGTCGAACCTTAAGAGCAAAGCACTCGGGAGATATGAATGTCCAAATGAGCTTAGCTATGTGAACTTCTTTTTTAATCCTGTTGGTTCAGAACATAATTAACTCAAAGATCTCTGTATGAGTTTCTTGTTTCATAAGAAATTGGAGGTCTAACCAGTACAATTTGTATTCCCTTCGTTTTCGCAGGACACTTGACATCTAAAACTGATGTGTATACTCAGGAGAAAATACAGCCTTGGTGTAGTTTTAGTTAAGATTTTAACAGGAAGAAGATCCAAGCACAAGAAATGCCCTAGCAGAGAACAAAACCTTGTGGCATGGGCTCGGCCACATTTAGCTGACAAGCGAAAGCTTTCCTTTCTAGTGGATCCACGCTTGGAATTGCACTACTCCATTAAAGGGGTCCAGAAGGTCTCACAATTGGCTTACAGCTACCTTAGTAGGGACCAAAATCCCGCTCACAATGGATAAAGTCGAGAGGGTTCTTACTCCGTTGCAGGATGTCAATGACCTCGCCATTTTATCTCATAATTCTCGTTTATCTCAACAAGGAAGGCGAATGAAGAAACATGACGGAACTCACCAGCTCACCTACAGCCAGTCTAAGAGCATCAGAGACTCTCCGTTAAATACTGGCAAGCAGCAACGCAGATGATTGTTGCGCTTAGTCAATCCCTTTCCTGGACTGCAGACTTGACACAAGATTGAATGAAACAAAGGTCGCCTTTTGCTAACGGTTGTATATGAAATCTTCGAGCCAAATTGACAAGTGGAAGAGGCTAGGAGAGCTCACATTTGATATTTTGGAATCATCATTCATCACACCTATGTTTCATTTGAGATATTGTATTTGCAGCTAATTAATGTCAGCAACTTTGATCGAAAGTTTGCGGTGTTATAAAACATAGTATATGTGTTATAAAACATATAGGCGAACGATCAAAGTGATTTATACGAGTGATGGAAGTAAGGTATAATATTAAGGGCGGTGCTATATATCCACACCCTTTTTTACCTTCCACATTTGAAGATGATCAAAGAACATAAATTAAGATGAGTGTGTATGACGTAAAAAGAGAGTACATGAATAACATCACTTAGGCAAACGATCAAAGTGATTTATATGAATGATGGAAGTAAGGTATAATATTAAGGGTGGTGCTATATATCCACACACCCTTTTTTACCTTCCACACACATCTCTCAATTTTCGGTCATCAAATCGAATGATTTGAAGATGATCAAAGAATATAAATTAAGATGAGTGTGTATTGATGAAATTGGGGTTCCACCATAAAACCAATTGGCAATATGGGGAGTAGCCCAAGACCATATAAGCACATAGCAAACCTTGTCCCTCACCAATGTGGGACAACTCTCAACACGCCCCCGCACGTGTGGCAGATTTTCAAGCCTACACGTGGACAACAACTGGGTGACGTGAAGTGCGTGTGGCCGTCGGGCTTCACACGTGGACAACCTTGCTCTGATACCATGATGAAATTGGGGTTCCACCATAAAACCAATTGGCAATATGGGGAGTAGCCCAAGACCATATAAGCACATAGCAAACCTTGTCCCTCACCAATGTGGGACAACTCTCAACATGTATGACGTAAAAAGAGACGTACATGAATAACATCACCCTATTAAGAAATAGATTTATGTTTTGTACCATGAACAGATTTGTAATACCACATGGCATGACAATAAAAAACTTCTGGTAAGTTTTAGCTTTTTTATTCTCTCTTTCATTAAAATTTATTGAAACTTGCTGTAAACATACAGATGAAGACAGATATAATCCTCTTAAGATCTACCATTTCGATACATAAAGCCCTGGCCTTCATCTGCATCCTCTCCTCTCTTAATCATGCTGCACCTTCCTATTAGTGTATATGCTCTGTGCAGAGTCGGATTTCAAACTGAAGCTGATCATCTGGAGATCTAGTAACCTCGATTTCGGTTTTCGTAATCGATCCATGAAATATTTCAACAATTTACAATTTTCTGCTGGCTGTTCATTGGACTGTACACATGATTTTAACTAACAAGTTCCCCGTGATTCTTGCTATATACAACTTTAAACAACGTAAATGCCTTAATAAAAAAAAATGAAAGAATCGGATTTCTCAAGTGGAAGCATTCGTCTACAAACCCTAATATTGCATGCATGCATGCATACAAATTATTCATGTGTGATTGTCATTCATCATCATCACAACTTCACCAGCTGTTCATAAGTAGAGATGTCACATATCCTTTTCCTCCACAACCCTATCGGCCGCTTTTCTCGCTCAGACTTAATTATTGAAGCATGTCGAACAAAAAATATCTGCACATTTTACACCAAAATTATACAATATATCATGACATCTTGGCAGTCAAGAAAAATTAGATGAAAATTCAAGGAAATTTAGTAAAATAATCAGAAATGAAATCTCAATTGGTGAATTGATCAAAATCAAATATTGAAGACAATACTAATCAAATATTGATAACATAACAATCGATTATTTGATGATATATTGAAAACTGATCATTTCAGCAATTGAGATTTACAAATTAAATCATTTGTTCTAATTTCTCAAAATTCAAAGCAGAAGTTTAAAGGTGACAATAATATATAGCAAGACAACCTTATCGCCATCTTTGATTCCAAAAGGTCGGATTAATGCCTTGTAATCGAGTAGCTTCTGACCTTCATAGCATAAGCAAAAATTACCCCACACATGTGACCTGTTCAGAAATTTCAATAGTTATTTGAATCACTTTTTTCTTTTATTAATATGTTAAAGAAATTGTACAAAATATATACCTTCTAATTACTTTTAAAACAAACCAAATCCAAGCCAAGATTGTATTCATACGTACCATGAAATCATTTCATCTATCGACGACTGACTAAAAACATCTTTCACTGCCTCGTTCAGTTCAGCCACGGTCGCCGTCTTCGAAACTTGAATCTCTGCCTCCATTGAGAAGAAGAAAATCAATTTAATCACAACACACACGATGCATGTACGTACGTAAAAAGCATGAGCAGTGAATGATATTAAATATACATACCAAAGCTAGAACCATCCAATTTGATGACGAAGAGCGTAAGCGGCTCCTGGGGCAGCTTTTGGTAAGCATGGTTCTTCCGACCGCTGCTGCTGAGCAGTCTCCGCGGAGACAGAGATACAGGAAACAGGCTGCAAGCGGTGGCATTCGTGGCCAACTCTTGTTCACAAATATCCACCTCCATTTTCATGCACAAAAACCAACTCAAGAAACTAATTAAATTTCCTCAGCCTCAACGAGACGTGCCCTAAAATTTAATTACAAAATAAAAATTTGTTGGGAGTGTTTGATGGAGTTAATTAGCTAATGGAAATATATCAGAAACAGAACGTGTTTTCAACGCGTCAACTTAACTGCTCTGAGGGGAAACTCAAGATTTTAGGTCCATGACTATGTCATAACATGAATTAAGCAAATAGGTGGTACGTCCATCAATTTCTAAACCCTACATGCTCGGCTATATTTTGGGCCGGGGCAGAATTTAGTTTAATGGTCAGAATTTAGTCTGAAAACTAAAAATATGGGTGGCGGTGGTTGCATATAAATGTGCCCCTAACTCAAATGGTTGACCTAATTAAAGAAAAAAAAATATTCTACACAGACTCTCTTAAAGTGAAACTTTTTTATGGACCTTTTGACATCTCACAAGTTAATGTGAATCCCTGTACCAATATTATAAAATATTGTACAAAAAATATGAGGCGACAGAGAGTATATGAAGAGTCTCACTTTTGAGAGTCTCCATTTCTCAACAAAATAAAAAAAATACAGAAGGAAAACGTTAGGTTAGTGTGAACATGTATAATTAACCAGGGTCAAGAAGAACAAGTATCGTGAGGGTACAAACATAACTTAATTTGAAAGGAAAATTAGTTATATTGACATACAATCCTCAAGCAATATATATAATTTGAAAAACAAAAGTTCATCATGATGTTTTAATGATTCCAAACTTTCCTATATTGGCCTATGCGGTTATTTTTCTAGAGAAAGAATGAGAATAATAATATGTTTCTCCAAATTTGGGAAGGTAATTAGCACTTCTGTCTTAAAAAAAAAAAGTAGGAAAATGGTAGAAAGATTATGTTTTTAAATCATATTTTGTAAATCATGTGATACGGTAGTGATGGCTGGGAAGAAATTCAATCATCAGTCGCCACATAATATAGTTCAAGTCGATGATCTCTGTATCATCACTCAAAACAGTATTGTTCTACATATGACATTAGTTACTAAAAATGAACGCTAAAAAAAATTACTTCTATGACTATAGTTAATTTTTGTTCAAAGAATGTAAGTTACAAAAATGTACATGAAAGGAGTATGATACTATAAACTCTCATTAAGTATAGATGATAAAGGAATACTACATTTGAAGTTGAAAGTACATTACTGTATGAAGAAAGTTGAGGTTCCACCATAAAATTAATTGACAATTTAAAGAGTAGCTTAACTTACTTATTGGCCCATACAAGGCCTCTCCTCCCATCGATATGATATTCATTCTCAACACACCAACTCACGTGTGACAAATTTTCAAGTCTAACACCTGAACAACCCAAATGGGGTGACGTGGAGCACGTGTGGCCTTAACAACCATATGGCTTCACACATGGGATAACTTGCTCTGATATCATGAAGAAAGTTGAGTTCCACCATAAAATCAATTGCCAATAATATGGGAAGTAACTCAACTTACTTATAAGCCCGTGTAAGGTCCCTTCTCCAAGTGAGATTCATTCTCAACACTATGGTAATCAATCAAAAGTAAAACCAGATATTCGAACCATAAACCAACAATAACAAGAGAGACGGAGGAAGATTGCATATCTGTGACCGATCTCTCTCTAGATCGAAGACTGCTTGGAATCAGAATTATGAACTAGTAGATAACCCGTCTATTAGTTCTCCTGCTTCAAGTTCGAATTTCCACTCTTCTTTTGTTGATAAAGAAAGACCAATAACTAACAAATAGAAGTACAAATTCGGTCAGAAATAACATTAAACCATGCGATATCTTGCAACAAGTCACAAAAATTAGTCCAGGCAGCTAGTCCAAAAACCCTAAATCAGTTAAAAAAAACCTGATGAAGTTAGAGAGGAAAAGCAATTGATTTAGTTATGAATAAGCAACAAATAATTAAGAAAGTGATATTGGCGCGGCTCAATCTGAGATCAATTTACGCCAGCGGGGATGTGTAAATCTGTCTTCGGATTGAACCTCACCAATATCGCTTTCTCTCTGCTACTTCTCAAACATGCATATCCATGCCATAAAAATGAAGATAAAACAAGCTACCATAAAAGAGCAGATGTTCTTTCACCAGGAACCCCAAAGCACGTCAAGTTGTTGAAGAAATGTGGCCAAATCTAAAGAGTTTGTAGCGGTCTTTTACCTTTTGAGCAGGGCTAGCTGCTACCCTTGACCTAATAAAAGGGGCAAAAGTACTTGAATTAAAGAATACCAAATATGGTCCCATGTCGGCTCCATCAAACCAAATTTATTTTCTTTTACAAAGCGATTTTTAATTCACTCTAAACTACGAGATGAGAGATTCGATCCTAAATGTAAAGGAAGGAGTACATATTACTCTAACCAACATAACTACACTAATGTTTACGACCAAATCAAAGAACAACGATTAGAGACTAATTTTTAGGTAATTTCCTATGGAGAAAAATTAAACTAATTAAGGTGGCTGCTAGCTTAGTGGGGGAAGGGTCAAGGTATATAGTGGATTGTAGGGTGTCGAATTGGGGCCAGTATTTGTTGAAGTGGGTTTGTGGGATCCATAAAATATTAATAAGTTGCATCTAATTAGCACCATCGAGTCAAATGCTTAGGGCAATAACATTTTATATTCCACACTATAAAAAATAAAGAAGACAAAAATTATCGATAGCTATTGAAGTGGGATTTTAAAATCATGCATGATTCAAACATTACATGCAGCAATAAGAAACATGTACAAGAGAACAAAAATCAGAATACAATTATAGCACAGATGGGATATCTTCTAGAAACAGCCGTACATGATATCTTAGCTATATAGATATATTGACTTATATAAGTAGATATCTATATACACACACTATGGTTATGGATTTAGGTTAACAGTTGTCAAAACAACCAAATGCAGAGTTTTTGAGCTAGTTAACAAGTGTGCCATATATATAACAAAATAAACAGCTATCTGCAGGATGAGAGAGAGAGAGAGAGAGAGAGAGAGAGAGAGAGAGAGAGAGAGATCAGGGAGAGAGGTGAAGAGGGAAGGGATGGAGAGGGATGAGAATGTATACTGGTAGGTTTTACCTCGGGATGAGAGGATATGGGAAGGGGGAGAAGAAGAAGAAGGTGAGTGGAATGATGTGAATGGGGAGCAACACTACTTTAGGGTTTGTCATGCTTAGTTTGTACTCAAATAAATCAACCAACTTCCCCTGCGCATGCACCTGAAATATTCTCCCACCAAAAAACCAAAACAACTCCTTTAATGCACCTACAATATTTTATCAATATTTTAGACGCCCACCCTGTTCAATTTAATTAGTATGTCATGCTTTTCTTCGATGATTAATTATTTAATCTAAAAATAAGATGCTTGGCTTATATGTAATATATACACAACTGTATTGCATTTGGTCATTTTTTAAAGTTGTTTGATCAATTTTTATAGAACACTCATACCAAATTTAATCTAAACTACATGAAATTTTAAAATTCTTCATCCAAACATGGCATAATTGATAATTTGCAACTTTGCATGATACACAATTGGTATATCATTATCATATACTGAAACAGTAACAGAAAGTGGGATGAAAATATAGCTCGCAGCATATTTAGGCCTCCTACTATTATGCAAACTGTAAGTTAAACCTAAGTGGCACTTGGTACGTAGTGCCCAAATAAGTATAAAGAATGTACAGGTATAGAAACTAAAATGATGGGTCAAAAGAGAAGATGCATGCAGTCTCATGTGTGTGCAGTAGTACTCTTGAGAGAGAGAGAGAGAGAGAGAGAGAGAGAGATTGGGTACAGGAGTGCAGAATGTCAGCGAAGTGATTTAGTCTAAAAAGAATAAAGACTTCGGAATGGAAGGAGGAGTAGTACGTTAAAAGTTGCTATCTTTCACACACACACAAACTTAGAGAGAGAGAGAGAGAGAGAGAGAAGCGCGTACACAAAAACAAAGACAGACACACAAGTTTCAGTTAATCTGTTTAATTAATTAATTAGCATGCAAATAGGAGGAATATGCAGAGTGATGAGTGATGAATTTAATTGAGCAAATAGGAGGAATATGCAGCAAACCAGAGCGGGGACACCGGCGCTAAAGAAGCCCTGCCTTGGGCCTCGACTGCCGACACTTTCCTTGGTTTTGTCTTCCCTTTTCCATTCACCATCCACATTTTCCCTTTATTTTAAGGGCCACCTGCCTTCCCCCTCCCTCTTCTTCTCTTTGAAGCTTTTGGGAAGTGCAAAAGATCCCCCACCCCTCCTCTCTCTTTTATTTAACAAATACATATGTTAAAAATTCTCTCTCAAAATTATAAATTAGCTTACTAGAAAGTCTTTCTCTCTCTCACACTCTCATTATTTGGGGCGATAAGTTCGCGTGCCACTAGACAAGCAGATTCCCCCACGCCTTAAACCATTCCAATCCCCTTTCTCATCTTACTACATACACCAGATCCTAGGTCTTTCTCTTTGTTAGACGACTAAGACTGAGAGGAGGTCAAAAGCAATGGATTTTTACGCCTGCTCTCCCTCCAAACACCACATGTATTAACAGCGTACGAACACGTATTAATTATGCATAAATACGTATTAAGTACGAATAGATAGTGTAAGATATCCATGAAATGGTGCCAAACACAAGCGGGTGCGACCAAAATACATTAGAATATGCAGACTATAGGGTGTTTTGTGTGTAGTTGGACGGTCACATAGTCTGATCGTCCGCGCTTCTATATGTCAATAACTCATGATAGTGTTGGTATTTCCAAGTGTTTGTATGAAATACGTATTCCAAATGTATCCAGAGTATGTACTTACAAAATTTTAGTATGACCATGTAATGCATAATTGAAACAGTATCAATGAACAATGAACAGTGTACAAGGAATATAAACTCCAGCAGCAGTGTCAGAAGTCAGCCGAGTATTTCTGGTCTAAAAATGGTCATCATCGTTTCGCTGTTGAGAGCCTTTGATTAAAGAGGTAGACAAAGAGACACCTATGGTCGACTCATAAGTGAGATTTATTTCAGGCTAAGCAGAGGGGGCCGATACCATGTTGGCGTTTTTATATTCATCAAGAAAGCAAACATACTTTCTTCAAATAGTAGTTTTTTCTTCTTCTTTCGTTTCCTTGAAACACACAATATTTGAACCTACTTCTCTTTTCTTTCTTTTTTTTTTATAATTTCTTGCCTCCCACACGCCACTACAACTTTCTTTTCTTTTTGCTTTAATCTAGTTGTTTCAGCAGCAGCTGTTTGCCTTCTGGTCTATCGATCGATGCGCCACATAAGCAACATGGATTTTGAGACAATTTGGAGTTTTGAAGGGAGAGCTCGGATCCGAAGTTGGTGAGAAGAAGGTGCAAGTTCTGTCTCATAGTCATAGGCCAGTTTGCATGAAATGAGGGATATTGATCATGGCTCATGGGATGTGCATGTCATTTAGGGCAAATCTCTTGTCACCTTGCGCAAACAAGATACTCGTCTCCTCTAGGCACGAGGATGACTTGCATAAAACAGATTTACTACCATCGTAAATTTATTCCATTCTAATCCAATAAAACGACGTCACTTGCAAATTATTCACATGACATTATATCGGATCAAAACCTTACGTGGCAATGAATCCATTTCACGCATATTGCTCTCCCTCTACACAGGCACACGAGAATATTTTGGATAAGGGTGCTCGACTACATCATCTATAGGGTATTTTCTTTCGAAAGTATGGGATCCTTGTACACCAAGTTTTAATTACTAGTTTTTATTTTATTCTGGGGTTGGTCCGTGAGGAATGGGGACAAGTACAAAAGTGATCATCCTCTGAGCCGTCCTTACCAGGTGTGAGAGTTGTCCTCTACAAAATATCGTCTCAAAGCGATGGTAATCTGTAGGCTCTGCGCAATTTCAGAACTCCCTCGCGACTTTAAGAACAAGAGCTTTGTCATTGTTTCAAAGTAAAAACTACAAGTTCTCCCAGGCAAGAACAAAACTCCTGTCTAAATTACACATCAATACGTCAAATCTACTTAATTAGCAAATTACTACTTGCTAACTAGATACCTTGCGGGAAATCGGAACTCGTATAAATATAAGCGACATGTTTGACAAACTTTAATCTTTTGAGACTAAGCTAGAAAGATTATTTATTTCTCGTCAAGAACCTGAGGATACAAATCAAAATTTGGCAGCTGATGCAGGCAGCCATTCCCCAGTCATCGGACCACTACTTCGCCGGAAGGCAGACTTTATGTAGCCACTTGCCTCTCATTTCCCTCGGAGTTTACAGTACGCATATAAACAGGACCCGAAAAAACCAAGAGATTGACCGGCAACATTTAACTTGACGTAAAGCAAGGCAGTAGTTCACATGAAATGTAAGCAAAATATTGACTGTCAGTAATGACTAATGAACATTGCTGGAATAACAGGCAGATGGGAGTTTACACTTACCAAATCAAATGGAAGCCCGCCGAACAGTAACCAGCCAAGTCCGATAGTAAAAAGATCCTAAAATAGCACGGATAGGATCAGCTGTGATTGGTGAAGACAATGGCATGCAGAAAAGAATATACCAACTAATGCAGGGCGTGGCTGTCCCAGCCAGTATCATTTGGGTCATCGACTCTAATGCGTTATTTCTAAAGATCAAGTACAAGTGGAGTCCTACTTGAACATATATATGATGTGGAATAACATGTTGGAATACTATGACAACCATATGGAAGCCAACTGCCTTGACAGTCTAAAATCAACAACAATGAGCCAACTTCAAGAAAACCGAATTATGTGAACATAATAACATGACTAACACCGGAAATGTTTGTATGGTCAGCATAACACAAGGTCCGGAATGAGCATCATATACCTTCAAATTACCACAAATTGTCTGTGTGAGAGCAGAATTCAGAGTGGTATTCCAAAAAACGCAATAATTTATCGAAAAAGCCATAACACAGGAAAGAAGCATCACAGCCTGCAAAATATTCAAATTTAGCAAGTTCAACTCACGTCAAAAAATTCTTTGATGGGGAGAGAGAGAGAGAGAGAGAGAGAGAGAGAGAGAGAGAGAGAGGTTTCTCATGAAAGTGAAGCACCTGAAACCCAGGGGAGAATAGATGAGGGAAGTTTATCATCCCTTCTAGGTCACCGTTAATTGATGTCCAAAACAGCAAGATTGGTCCACATATTATTCCTATGATACAGAAAATAGATTTCCATAGAATATTAGTTAAGCTGAAGGCCAACATATAAAACTTTTTTCAAGTCTTTTTCTCACCATTGCACCACATTAGGCCAAAGGTACTAAGACCACTGGATTTACCTGCAAAATTGAAGTATATTTTGAATTAATAACGATACCTAGTACTCGAGTGTCACATGAATAAATGAGGCAAAAGACAACAGAAGAACAATGATACTACCAATATGAGCTATAGAAGCAAGATATATCGCCGTGCATATGTTTGCAACAAAGACAACACCATAGCTATAGGCGTCAAATGACAAATCCCGAGCTCCGGCAACAATTGCACCGAGTATAATTATCCCCACACTGATGAAGTCCTTGGATGCATTCCATTAAGAAAGGTGTCAAAAACATAAAGACTTAATTGCAAAACAATACACTCATGTGCATGACTGAATTTCATATAACCCATCAATTTATTCTTCCAATAAAACTAATGCCACAATTATCGAAAAGTAAACGTATTGTGTACCTGCCCATAACAGGATATGAATGTTTCTGCCGTGTCAAAATATACTCAACAATCATTGTAAAAGCTACTGTAGTCCGTCTGAGGGTGGTGTACATAGGAACATTTATACCACGAACTGATGCCATTGTAACCAACTTTCACCATAAGGATTACGGAAATGCATCGTTAGAATGGATATCAAAATGTCTAGCCAAAGGATGAGCAAGATTCCCCACTAGTCATATACCTACCATGTAAAGCAAATAGGACATTGCAAGAGGAAGAGTGCGAATCAACTCCTTAAATGGTACGATAACTGCTGGATTGTTCGGAGTACTCTGTGGTTCAGTTGTGAAAGAAACGATCTTCCAGCATTTCATTGCATACAGAAATGTGCACGACGATACCATCTAAAAAGACATTCAGAAGTCACTCTAAGAAAAATATCATTCAATTAGCATACAAGTTGTCAGCCAAGACGTTGGTACAATAAGAGTATTTAAATTTCTATTAACATGCATATGACCATGCAGATTTGAGTAAAGAAACAAAAGAGAACAAAAAGGATGATGATGATGATGAAAGATTATGAATTCATGCTCTTTTCAAGGAAATAAATTAACACAGCTCTCCACACGCACTCTCGATTATCATAAAAAAAACGAACAAAGAAGATATGCTAATTAAGCGCTAAGCGATTGTCATAAAGTATTGCGAAAGCAAGATATACTTTATAGTTTATAAGTCGAGGACTACAATAATACTCCATAAAGCAAACTTAGGCGATATGATACCTGGAAAAGTGTGATGACATTTGCAGACGGGAAATTGTAAGAAGAGAGGGCTGCTTTGTTGAACATTATCAAGAGAACTGCAGAATGAAAGGCAAAGCATGATCAATGTATTGAAATTACAAGGGAACACAGCTTCCTCATGAAAAATTATTGACCAATGTATTGAAAGGTAGATAGCAGAAACTAGACACATACACAATTGTGCCCGAGGTTTAAGAATTCCACATTGTAACTAAACTAAGCATACGCAGATATAAACCGAGAGTTACTGTTATCAACAAACTTATGCCAACTTCCAATGGAGAAATTTATAAAGAACAGCATACTGAAGGGAAATTCATAAAAATATTACACACACAAAAATTGGTCTTCATATTTTGATCTTGTCTTTCCACATCTAGCAATTCAAAAATTAAATACATGACTCTGTGGTTAGAATTCCACATTGTTTTCTCTTCAGAGCCATACATCGTTTTCAATCCTTCATAAAGTTCGAGTCCAACTCAAAACCTTCCAAATCTCCAATCCAATGTATCTCTCTCCCAGAAGAAAACATATTATACTTAAATTATGTCCTAAATTCCTAATCTTTGCCCATCACTGCCGTGGAATCTTTATTCGGTCCATACCATTACAATTTTCACCCGAAATACATACATATATACAATGAACCATTACATTTCTTTGACAACAAAAAAATAAAAAAAATATAATAGTTAGTTTTTATAGGAAATTTTTATTGGGACTCTAAAATTCTTATCTGTGTTCCAAATTTTTTATATTTAAAGAAAAATATACTTGTGAGCGAACAATAAAAATTTTGGATTGTCACTTGTCAGTCAAAATCAGGACATCACATTCCCTCTCGCCAATGCGCCACGTCCTCGGCTCTAGTTCAAAAGGCGACCACAAGCCAACAAGGCGCTTTGCAAACCTTACTTTATTTTACAAAGAGATTGTTTTCACGATTTCATGAAACAAGGAGAATCAGAAGAAAAAAAATACGATCTTTTTTTTTTTTAATTCCAAAATCTTTTTTTTTCTTCCTGCGTTTACTGATCAACCAAACAGAGCATAGACAAATTCATAGCTTCAAAGGATCATATCACACGAAATTACGAAAACAAGAAAGCCGATACAGGCACTTGGAAAAAGAAAAGGAATTACCGGCGGAAGCCATGTAAGAAACGGCAGCAAAAGCTCCTTGCTTGGTCATCCCCGGGGGTTTCTTGGTCCGCGGAGAGTTGGAGGAGGAGACTGGCAACTTCATCTGGGTTCTTTCCGTCTCCATCGTCCAACACGCCCTTTCTTCCTCTCTCTCCTTCGGAGTCGCAGAGACTGTGACGCTCTGGAAAGTTTCGGCACTGGAAAGTCGAAGCTTTTGGGCAACTTTTAAGAAGGCGGAGTGGGAAAGTGGCAGTGAGAGTCGGGGGGCGCACGCATGGGACGGAATATTTTGGGAATGAATGATGATTGATTCTGGTCAGGTGTAAAATAATAAAATAATTAATTAGATTACCAAAAGCAGAATGTAAACGTACGATTTGTTTCCTTTTTGCGAATATTCATCCCAACCATCCAAATTCCATAATTTACTGCCATTTGGCTTTTTTGTCTCCTCCTAATCTTGGAAAATATTCATGAAAAAAATCTTGGAAATATTAGTAGTGAAGTTGTCCTATAAATGCGTTCTATCTTCTTTAAACCAAAGTGTTCTGTCACATCCAGGTCCGGGCCCCACCATATCTCGGACTCAATTTTGTCGTAGCACGATATTGTCCGCTTTGGGTCCAGCCAGGTCAAGCCCTCACGGTTTTGTTTTTGGGAACTCAAGCGAGCAGAACTTTCCAGTAGGTCACCCATCCTGGGAATGCTCTCGCGCGAACTTGCTCTCGCTTAACTTCGGAGTTCCGATGGAATCCGAAACCAGTGAGCTCCCAAAAGGCCTCGTACTAGGTAGAAATGAGAATATACATATAAGGCTTACAATATCTACTTCTCTGGACGATGTGGGATTTCACATGTTCCGTGTTCAGACTCTTTATCTCATTTTTATTAATTTAAATTAAAAATCTTTAATTAAAAGATATTTAATCAACTTTTTTAATCAAAAGTACTTAAATTTTTTTTATGTAATAATATGAACGCAAATGACACACTACTCAAATTTTATTAACAACACAAACAAACAAAAAATTAAAATTTTAAAAATTGACACGCGAGTTCTTTTGCCAGTTGACGTGACGTGAGAGTCTCTGGCACGTCCTGACCTTTATCTCTCACCAGTCCACATAAGGCACTGTCTCTCTCCTCTTTCACTAGTTCCTATCAACTTTTCTTATCTCACTTCACTCTCTCCCGAGCCCAATTATGTTTTTTATATTGTAATATTAGAAAGATTAAATTTATAAACTACATTATGTGTCATTAATAAGAATAAGTACGTTTTATCAACGTGTAAATGATAAAGCAAACATTTCTGATCGCACGATGTATAATGAAGGATCACGATCACGAAATTCCTAAGATAGGCAAAGATTCGGCGGGAATCCTTAAAAAAATGATCCGGCAGAGATCCTTTTCCTAGAGCTACCGTCAGCAGGGGTTGTGCCTGATTTATTTTCGACGGTTGGGGTGGGTGACGATGTGGCTGATGGTTTCTATTTTGAGTTTTTCAGTCTTTTTTATTTTACTTTTTACAACTTAAGCTAGTTGGAATAGGTAGGAAAAAATGAAAACTAATGAAAAGAGTTTGAAAATTTTGAGTTTTAACGATAAGGACAAAATAAAAGGTAAAGTGAATAGTACCAAGATTGACTTTTTAGTGTAAAAATATGGTTTTTCGTTAAAGTAAATAGTAACAGGAGCTTTTCGTTAAATTTTCACAGGAAAAAATGATGGGTGTGAAGATAATTCAAGATTTTTTGTAAATTTTATGGTGAATGAAATTATAATTTGAGTGAAAAAATAAGACAATATAATAGGCCTAGTAGCATTTTTTGAAAATTACTGCACGAGCCAAATAGATTGAACCTACAACTTTCGAGCTTCACTGAATATTAATTGAGAATCCATCACTATTTTCAAAATGTTAATAGCGAAACAATCGATGTTCTTTTCATACTCTTAAATTTTTAAAAATATAATTTATAAAATGCTCAAGTACCTTATTTTGTATTTTTTTTTTTTTTAACAAACAATATTATTTACATTAAGAAAAAAAGATAGATTTAACATCAGAATAAGTTAGTAATAATGTGATTTAAATTCGTCATTTACGAAAACATAACAAAGAAAGAAAGAACCCCATTACGCGCCATAGCCCGCTTACGTGGACCCCCCTCTCCTTAAGAATTCTCCACGGCGACCCCACCGCCTTGCCCAATAGGGATTCTCTCTCTCTCTCTCTCTCTCTACTCGCTTTCTTTCTATCTATCTGCAAATCGTCGGCGATGCAAGAACCAGAGCTCCACGATCTCTCGGACGACGCCGATTACGCCGCGTCGCAGCAACACGTAAGCGTTTCTCCCTCCGGCGACGCAAACTTTAATTCATCGTTTGAGAGTCTTTTAGGGCTGATTAATTTTGGGATTTTGTTCGCTTTGATTTGGATTAGGGCTCGGCGAGCATGATGCGGAGCGATAGCGGGAAGCACAGCTCGTCGAGTGAGCACGACGGTGCCGAGGTGGTTTTCTTGAAAGACAATGTCACCATCCACCCCACTCAGTTCGCCTCCGAGAGGATTAGTGGAAGATTGAGGCTAATTAAGCACGGCTCTTCTCTTTTGATGGTATGATTGATTAATTAATTGATTAATTATTGATTGATTAATTGAAGATTATCTCTTGATTACTGATATATCTGTTAATTATTGTTGTGTTGGGTTCGGTTTAATTCTTAGACATGGATTCCGTACAGCGGCCAAAACTCGAACGCTAGGGTGTCTGAGAAAGGTTCTGCAGCTTTAGAATTTGAATTTTAGTAGTTAATTTTGTTAAATTTGTTGAATTTATTTATATATTCAAATTTTGTGGTTTGTGCTTGTGGTGGTGTAGATAGAAATCTTTATACCATAAGGTCTGTGCCATTAACTGAGGTGCGGTCGATTCGTCGCCACACTCCGGCGCTTGGATGGCAGTACATTATCGTTGTTTTGGCTACAGGTAAAGCAACTTGATCATGATTTGTAAGGCCAAATTATATATGGTGTTGGTTACAATTTGTTCGGCAGCTTTACTAGACTATTGTTGTCCACTATTTTGTTCGCGTAGTAAGTAATTGGAATAGTTTCCTTAGGAGCTTGTGTACTTGATACTACTTACTATTTAGAGGGCAACCCTTGGTAGTTGCCTTGTTAGTCATCCCAATGCAGCGTAATCCCAATTCAAAAAACCAATTTGGAAGTATATCTACTAGGGTAGAAGAAAGCAAATCATCTTAAAGTGCAAGACTTAAAGTACATATTCTATAATTTCACAATTTTTCATAGTCCATCTCTCATCCCTAGATATTATTATCCAAAAATAAACAGTAATAAAGGCCATTTATTGTGCCGTGTAAGAACAATTTGTGCATACAGTTCAAGAAATTAACTAGATTTTCTAAAAAATCTTGTAATTGTCTTAAGGTTAGAAGAAACGAAAAGGTGGTAAGAGCCCTGGGCGTGTGAACAATAATAAATTAGCTGCCTTTAGGAGTCGGGGAGCTTACTTGCTAGCTCACCTATAGCTTCTTTCAGGGTAGAAGGGCTAATTCAGTCTGTTGGGCCCTATAGGATCTCTAGACTCTGTTGAGTCAGTGTTACCCTCTTCTCCCGTCTTTTTCACTAGAGGTTGACAGGCGTATGAAGTAGAAAACGTGTGCCTTTGATCGATTCGGGTTTACTGTTTCTGCAGCGTTCATTTTGCTCCTTGATTTACTTAGTCTTATATCTAAAGCTGTGTACCCTTGTATGATGTTTTGTGTGTATTTGTATTATGTGGTTTGAAAGTAAGTTTTTGCAGGACTTGCATTTCCTCCTCTGTACTTCTACAATGGAGGAGTCAAAGAGTTCCTTGCTACAATAAAGCAACATGTTTTTCTTGTGAGGTTGGTTATTATTGTTAATTGATATAATACCTTCCGAAACTTAAGGTCCAAAGATGAAAGATTCCTTTTGCTACATGTTCTAAATCCTTAATTTCCAATTAAAAATAGATTTTCCAGAATTTTCATTCTGTTGAATGTTTTCAGGTCAGCTGAAGATGCAAATGTATTTCTGGTGAATGATTTTCAAAATCCTCTCCAGGTATGCGTTATTTATCTTGTAAACTTTGGTCTTCTTGATGATACTATCAAGCTGGAAACTGCAATGTTTTCTCATAATTTATTTGTTTCTTCAGAGAACTCTATCGTCTTTGGAGTTGCCTAGGGCTCTTTCTGTTGCAAGTGGGCAATCTACATTAGTCTCAATTGGTGAGACCTCTTCGGATGAAAACCAGGAGAGAACAAGTGGGTATGTTCAAGAAGGAAGTATAAGCATTTCTCAATACAATGAGAGGCAAAGGCAAAGGGTTCATGATCCTGCACGAGATCTCTCAATTCAAGTGTTGGAAAAGTTCTCTCTTGTGACCAAATTTGCTCGAGAAACAACTTCTCAACTTTTCCGTGATAATCATAGTAACGGATATGGTACTTTAGAAAGGAGAAGTAATAACCAGTCTCCCATTGATTACCCTCAGAAGGCATCCCATGATTCAAACAGAGCCCCTGAGAAAAGTCCTGTCCCCCCAGATTCCCTGGAGGTAAATTTTCCGTTTTACCTACATAATGCATTTTGGGAAAAACTGTTGCCATCAGTGCTGTCAATTTATAAATGAACTCAAGGAAGTTTTCTGGCTTGGTGCCAATAGAAATTCGTAGATAAAAGGTTTTAATATGTAATTTAAGCTTAGTCAAACATACAATTTCCTTCGGATTATTATGTCCATTGTATTCATAATCGTTCAAATTGGCAGTTTGAGAAAGAATCAATGGTATGGGGAAAACCACGACAGCCACCTTTGGGCTCTGATGAGGTGATTATTTTTCACTTTTAAAAATTAAGAGTAGAACTGGAGCTGCTGCTAGAAATGTGTTGGTGTTGTCATATAGCTTTGTGTAAGTTGCGCTTATTGTTGCAGTGGGAAGCTCTCTTTGATTCTGAAGGAAGGATCATCGACTCAGAAGCTTTCAGAAAGAGAATATTTTATGGGGGAGTTGAGCACGAACTACGGAAAGAGGTTTTTATACTGTTGTATGTTGGAAACTATGACCAAGTACTTTGTTTGAATATGCATTATGTCATCAGCATTCTTAATTTTGATTGTAGGTCTGGCCCTTCTTGTTGGGATACCATGCATTTGATTCA
This sequence comes from Cotoneaster glaucophyllus, assembly GCA_036320875.1. Classification (NCBI taxonomy): domain Eukaryota; kingdom Viridiplantae; phylum Streptophyta; class Magnoliopsida; order Rosales; family Rosaceae; genus Cotoneaster; species Cotoneaster glaucophyllus. The sequence goes on from CM070063.1 coordinate 1,772,061, forward strand.
ACAGAAGCTGAGAGGGAATACCTTAGGGCCGTTAAAAAGTCAGAATTTGAAACCATAAAGAAGCAATGGCAGGTTGGTAGTAATTTTATTGTATATTTCCACTATGATACACACACTCTGTCCCTCTCTCTCATTCTCTAACATACACAAAAATGCAACTTTCCTGAGTAGCTTGATTAGGTGGCTTATGATATATATTTGTATTTTCCTCTGCAGAGTATCTCCCCGGAACAGGCCAAAAGATTTACAAAATTCAGGGAGAGAAAAGGCCTCATTGAGAAAGATGTGGTATCATGAAACTTGCCGGATTTATTCTGAGCTTTCAACTTCAGTTATGAATTATTGCTGTTTTTAAGTCTAAAACTGTTAACTGTGTTCTAACTTTTCTTTAGGTAAGGACTGACAGATCTCTCTCCTACTACGATGGGGATGATAATCCAAATGTGAATCTGTTACGTGATATACTCTTAACGTACTCATTTTACAACTTCGATCTTGGTTACTGTCAGGTGATTACTTCTCCTGCTTAGTAGATTCTTGCTGCAGTTGGCTGCATAAATTTACTTTACGTTTCTGCAAAACACATGAAGCTCAAGTAAGATACCATTTTACCATGGCAGCATAAAAGTTTGGTTTGTGATTATCTCATTTTATATAACCATATTAGCTGTGTGGTTTATACACATTTGTCATATATGTAGTTAATATTTCATTGGGATATAGCTTTCATCTTCCCGTCTCTTGTAATCATGTTTGTAAAGTGAGAACATTATGTTCAAATATTGAAATCTGAATGTAAGTTGTTTCAGTATGTAACTCCTCAATTCAGTTGTGGAAGCTGTGTTCCATCGCTATATGAGATATCTTTATTTTTTCTTGCAGGGTATGAGTGATCTCCTGTCCCCGATATTGTATGTAATGGAGGATGAGTCCGAATCGTTTTGGTGTTTTGTTTCACTGATGGAGCGCCTTGGGCCCAATTTCAACCGTGACCAAAGTGGCATGCACTCTCAACTTTTTGCAATAACTAAGGTCTCTCTCTCTCTCTTATCTACCTATACATTGCTTTGCCAGGCAGAAATAGTAGTTCTGTGTTCTTAATTCATTCTGAATCATTGTTGTTGTAGTTGGTGGAGTTGTTAGACGCTCCGTTGCACAATCACTTTACTCAGAAGGACTGCTTGAATTACTTCTTTTGTTTCCGCTGGGTTCTAATACAATTTAAAAGGTCAGGTTCTACACTCCATTCGTTCATAATATTGGTTCATTTATGTATATTTCTTTCACTCCGTTTTTCCTGATAGAGTTTCATCACATATCTATCTTTAGGGAATTTGAATTCGACAAAACAATGCGCTTGTGGGAGGTATTGTGGACACATTATCCGTCTGAGCACCTGCACCTGTACGTCTGTGTGGCGATATTGAAGCGACACCGTAGTAAGATAATTGGGGAGCAAATGGACTTCGACACTCTATTGAAGTTCATCAATGAACTGAGCGGTCATATAGATCTTGATGCAGTGGTCAGGGATGCAGAGGCTCTGTGCATATGTGCCGGCGAGAATGGTGCTGCTTCCATTCCACCGGGAACTCCGCCGTCATTGCCTGTTGATGATGTTTTATTGTACCCTCAACAAGAACTAGACGACATATTGTAAATGTATTCCCATTCGAGGGAGGGTTCATCGACCATGAACTCCGACATTTTGGAGATTTAATAATTGCTTTTCGAAGACAATTAGCTTGTTTTTCGTATGTTGACATGCAACCGTTGTTTGTATGATTTATCGTGTCTTAAGAAATTACGTCTTGGCATCATGCGTGTCCAATACGAGAAATTGACATTGAATGTGAATCTGTAATTATGACGGTATTTCAAGTTGATCAGTTATTGCCGTGCGTTTTAATTTTCTCACTGGTGCATGATTGATATTGATTTTGCGATATTGACATATTGACATGTACGTTGCAAAAAAGCTCTTTATTGTTCAAAAAAGGAGATACAGAGAGGTGACATCAAGCGAGGTGACTCACTGCCAAAGAAAACCTGATAATAGTCACTGGTATGAGTCGTACAAAATGAGGGTGTGTAAACGGTACAATCGTGACACTTTATGCACAACTAATGTTGGTGATTACTGTTAGTTGGATGGTACTATTGACACGCTCGATTTTACCTATCACACACTTTTTTTAATTTTCGGCCATATAATCCGGAATTAAAGAAGATTAATAAACAAAAATAAGAAAATTAACAATGGTGTGTGGAAGGTAAAAAAGGATGTGGAAATAGCACTACCTTTGTCAGTTTTTCAACTGCAGAGAAAAACAAGCACTAGATACTAGAGGAGGCTTAACAATACTTATAACAGCTGCTACACTAAAGTATACAAGTGCTTATTTAATCAAATAAAAGAAACGAGTCCATATATCCAATGAAAGGCTCGTCATCAAACGCAAACGCTGCGTTGAAGTTTGAACTGAAGCTAGGCAGGTAATACTGGTAGTACTGCAGCTCCCTTGGAGATTCTAAGTCCATGTCGTCGTAAAACCAGCTCTCTTCTGTACTAGTAGTAGTAAACATTGATCCAATATTCGGCTCCTTGTGATGCTGATGCTGATGATCAGAACTGGTGTCTTTTGGAATTCGATCAGTACTACTGGTGATCATCGGATCATCAGTAGTAGTGGTGGTAGTGCTCGAAGTCTTACCCGTGTCGATCTTGTTCTTTTTCTTAGTGATATTGATGCCATCATTTGAGTAGTCAGTGATGGTGGTACTTTTCCTTTTGCTTCCAGCTGCCGGGCAGCAGCTGATATTCTTGTTCAAATGGGTATTCCAGTAGTTCTTCACTTCATTATCCGTTCGGCCAGGAAGTCGGCCCGCGATCAGTGACCATCTATGTAGATATATATTTTGTAGCAAAGCAACCAAAGCAATTAGTGAAGGTTAAGTGATGAATTCATTGAAGTGTGATGATGATTAGTATCATTAATTACTGACCGATTGCCAAGAAGTTTGTGCATGCGGATGATGAGGTCTTGCTCTTCTTGGGACATGTCTCCACGTTTGATGTTAGGTCTCAAGTAATTCTTCCATCTTAGCCTACAGCTCTTTCCTCCCCTCTTCAGACCTGCTTATGCATGCATGTTTTAAGTTTAGGGTTTGTGTGTGTCTGCGTGTGTGTGTGCGCGCGCGCGCGAGAGAGAGAGAGAGAGAGAGAGAGTATGATGAATAACTAACTAATGAACCTGATCGCTTAGAAACAGTTGCCCAGTTGCCTTCACCATGAGTTTCCACATATTTTCTGAGAATCAAGTCCTCCTCTGGCTTCCACAAGTTCTTCTTCGGCTGTGCATTTCCTGCTTTCACAACTGATGATGATCTTTTGTTTCCGCTCATCTCCATGACGAGAACAGAGACAATAGTACTAGCTAGGTAACTGGTCTGATCGATATTTTTCTGTGAGTCGACCTGCTAGCTAGCTATATATATGTGTGTGTCTGTGCAATTGTAGATTACAGAACGTGAAATCTACGTACGTACGTGAATAATGTGTTAACGGGGGGCCTATTTAATTTGGTTCAACTCAATTCCTCCTTCTTTAGCTTTTTCTCGAGTCTCGAGTCCTTGGCAACCCCACGTCTCCTCCTGTAAAAGCAAACCTTGCTCCCCACTATGGCTTCTTCAAATTTAGCAAAGATTCCAGGGAGAAAATGTGAAAGATGGAAAGACAGAGTGATCAGCAAATAGAACAGTACGTAGGTACAAGAAGTACTAGGCAATTCAGTGTACATATTCACGTATCACCAGTTTTAATGCGTATTCACTGTTTTACTACAAAAAGTGCAGTAAATTTAGGGTTAGGGCAACTACAATTCTACATGTGGTAGCCTTCATAGACATGCACGGGTGGTTACCAGTTCATCTTTTAAAGCTTTGCCCACGTGGGTTGAATGGCTTACCCCTTTTTCCCCTTTTGCTAATCATCTCATATCTTTTTGGGATACTTTAAGCAATTGCGTTTTGCAGTATTAACTTATATATCTAATAGAGATTCAAGTATTAAAAGTAGGTGATTTAAGTCAAAAGTACGGCAGGTTGAATGGCTTACCCTTTTTTCCCCTTTGCTAAGCATCTCATATCTTTTTGGGATACTTTAAGCAATTGCGTTTTGCAGTTTTAACTTATATATATATAGAGAGACTCAAGTATCAAACATAGGTGATTTAAGTCAAAAGTAGGGCATTTTAATTGAGTCATTAAAGATGTCTGAATTTCAATTACGATCAATTAATTTCACAATAAAATGTGAAAACGTGTTTTTATCCAATATGAAGTATCTTAAAGATTTAATGGCCTAAATATTGTAGGTGATTTTATTTTTTTTTGAAGTTTACACACTTCACACTATCCTATAATGTTATAAATTTACTCATGTTACTCTTAATAAATCTAAATTAGTAATGTGAATGCAAATTTCTGCTATTTTTTGCTCTACAAGTAACATCACGTGAACAACAGTGTCACAAAGATTAAGCTACCGTAATGAAACTAACAAACCAAATAAATATCAAACTCATTGTAAATATATATTATCCTCGCTATAATGATGCCCCCTTTAATCAAGTAGGGACAAATACTAATACAAACAAAAAGTTGTTCAAATTTGAAGAGTTTGGAATGAAGATTAGTATGAAGTGATAAGAAAAGGAGAGACCCCACTATCCACAAAGGAGTCTTTAAACGAGGAGTGCCAACTTTTACTTGAAAATTGTACATGGTGCGTGTGAGTTCTCTTATTTTCTTGCTGATTCTGCAACTGCAAGGGCCACCAAATAGGAGACGCGTTATATGCAATATGTTAGGGGGAGTGACATGCTGACATGACCATTCGTCTCTCACAAGCATGCACATGCCCTCAACTCATACTCTTCCCCTGACCCTAGCTAGTTGCAAATCAAATCCGCTTGTACATTATTTTGCTTTCAAGGCAGATGTGATAACTATTTCTCCTTTTTCAAGTCCTTGCATTCAGCAATTTATTGTATTTTCTGGTTTTTGGACAACCAAAAACAATCATGCTCCTCATCATTTTATTTTTCTCTGGGGTTGTTGCAAGGTTTCTGGTTTCAGATAGATTTTCCAAAAGCTATCTAGTTATAATTGCAGCTGATAAACCACACAAATACTTTTCGACCTTACTAGTTTACTCATATGCTAATAATATAATTTGGAGACATACAAACGTACATAATGATAACATGAATATTTACAAGCTTGATCTGGAAAGTTTGCCAGCCAAACATAAGTACCAAAGCTAGCTAGCTTGACGGGAGTTTGGTCGTAATTTCTGATATGAAAGGACTGCTAACAGCTAGATATATAGTACCGCATTATATTCTCTGATAGTCGTTATCATCTTGTAAAGTTCTCCACCATCTCTTGTTTCTTTTGTCGTGATCTCCGTACAATAATATAAAGAAATTAAGACCCATGAGGGATAGAAAATGACAAGTTTTGTGTGCACTACAGTCCATAGCTTGGGTAAAATCTTCAAAAAAATATACATGGTAGATTTCCTTTATGGAGGGCCAAACCCTAGCTATCAAATCTTTTATTTGGTTTTAGAAATTTAACTGACAATTTATATAACATTGATATTTATAGCATTTCCCATACACATTAATAGCTAGGCTAATTAACTAATTTATAACAATGATTATTCTTTATAATTTCTGCAACCTTTTTAAAATCATATAACATCACTTTATTTAGGGTTTTGATTTGGATTCGTGGTGGCAGTCAAAAGTATAGGGTTATGGGTTAACAATTTGGGGTTTTGATTATTTTAAATTGTATAGCTTTGAGTTATGCTTAAATTTGATGATCTGAGTTGTTTGAGTTTTACAGTTTTGTTCGGCATTAGTTTTTCTGTTATAAAATTATTATTTTTATTGTTGTATCTTTGATGTCTTACAGACCACTTCAATATACAGTTAAAGTTTGTCTGATGAATATCGTTTAGTTTTAGATGTATAAAATCATGCAACCTTTTCTTCCTTTTTTTCATATAAAGATAAGTAAAACTCCTAAGATGTATGCAAAGCTAGAGTTGCATATCTTAAAATTTGTGACATTATGCATGCATGCCGAACCACACACAGATTTCGATATCTTATGCATGTTCGCACTTGGAGACCATGAAATCACTTTTAAGCTGGCATGCTGGGGAATTTTAGCTAGATTACGATTCCTTCACCATCACCATATCCCATCCCATGCATTATTTGCACAATAATATTTCACCTTTTTCGCTTTTTAATATGTTTCCTGTAGAAACAGAAATCACATGTAAATCTTGGCCCTGCAAAGCGAAAGCAAAACCCTCCAATATTCTCTATATCTACCATTTATCAAAGAATATCAAACCCCACCAACCTCTTGCCTGCAAATCAAATGAGCTTTTTTGGCCAATCCAACAGGTAAAGTTTCCGCTTAACATTACACATTCAAATTCAAAGTGCAACTTTTTGGTTACAAACATATTGCAATGGAGTATCTTTCTTTGATTCATTCTTTTCAGATTCGTGCTTAACTTAAGTATTCTTAATTAATTCCCAACCAATGAAACATATATACATATAGGGTGGATCCATGATGCCATTTACATTTTACACAACTTTTGACACATGTCTTAAGAGGCCCACTCTATATTTTAATAATTCGAACTATCTATCTTTTTTAACATCATTTATAGATTATTCTTGCAAAAGATTAGACAAATCCAAAATTATTAAGACATTCATTTTGTAGCAAAGAAAATGGATGAATATGGTTCTTCATAGAAACTATAAACACTTAACACAACGGTCATATGGTTTCAGATACACACACACACACACACACAAACACACATATATATATATATGGCAATTGGCATTAAATTCTTAAGTCCTAATAATTCATGGTAAAATATTGGTCCCTACCTAGCATTGTTCTTAATTTTTCCAGTTAAATGCAGTAATTGATTGATTGAACAAAAATGCAGCTGTAAAAACAGTAACCTAGAAATAATTGATCAATTAAGCTAAGGGATCCCAAACGTGACAGAAAACATATATAGATGAATGTTCTACTTCAATCTGAATGAAAGAGTAACAATCGTAACCCACTGCATGTTTTCTGTAGATGAATGTTATACTTCAATCAGTCAAGCGAATGAAACAGTAACAATCGTAACCCACTGCACTAATTGAAAAGTGTTATGATTGTTTCCTAAAGGAACAATCCAACGGGGATTAGGTGATTTGCAGCCATCATTCTGCCATTGCTTATTCCGATCAAGCCTATCGTCCTTATCGAATTATATGTCGGACCTGTCACGAGGCTATTCTTTGGTTTCGGAACTGTATGCGCAGAGTGCATTTTTGCTCACCCTCTTAAAATGAGGGTGGTGCTCACCTTCCAATTATCTCTAATGGCACGTTTACGTATCCATAATCGGAATCAATTTACGGAATTGGATTCTGATTACGGGATACACATTTGTTTACGTAATTTTGGAGAATCAAAATACATGTGGAGTCCACACGCATTAAGGAATCCAACTCTTAATTTTGGAGGAATTGGACTCCCTACATGAGGGAGGTATTTCAATTCCTTGACACTTGAGGAATCCGGAATGGATTTCTTCTACCAATTATGCCATCTTATTTCTAATTATCCCAACATTGCCCTTCATTTGACACTCATTATGCCATCTTTTAATAAATAAATAAAACCTATTTATATATTTTTATATAGGTGAATTTTATTATATAAATTTAATTAAGAATTTAATTTAATTAATTAGTATGAAAATAATTGATTTATGTAAGGGCAATTTAGTAATCAACCTAGTTTTCATTCTGATTGAAGTGAATTAGTAAACAACTTGTATGGACTCAAAATCACTCATGTCATCTTTTAACAAATAAACAAAACCTATTTATATATTTTTATATAGATGAATTTTATTTATAAATTTAATTAAGAATTTAATTTAATTAATTAGTATGAAAATAATTTATTTATGTAAGGGCAATATAGTAATCAACCTAGTTTTCATTGTGATTGAAGCGAATTAGTAAACAACTTATATAGACTCAACATCATTCCTACTCTGATTCCAGACAGTTTTAGTAAACAACTTCAACAGGAATCTGATTCTGATTCCACCTCATTTCAATTTCTCCTCAATCCAATTCCTCCTCAATTTAATTCCTCTCAATTTGATTACGATTAGTCAACGCACCCTAAATTAGTTTAAATTTTAAGAATTATATCTTAAATCAATTAAAACAAATTAATTTGATGGCAATGAATGGAGAGCGAGCTTGGCCCAGCAAAGTTGCACTCATTTTCTTTAATGTCGGAACCGATTCTGAATTTGCGGAACTTGATGTGCGGAACCTATCTTGTATATGCAGAACTGTATATGGTTTGAGCTTTTGAGGCCCAATGTATGGCTTATTGTTTGAGCTAAACTAAAAGGTTCCCAACTTCGTTCCATTAAACAAATTATTTGGGCCACCAATCAATGATTCCTGATCATGTCCATGCCACTTATCAAATGCCTGCATGACTAAAGAAACTTTCTTACCATCAATGCACCTCCTTAGTGCGTTACTCGTTCAAAAGACGTGTCTTGTGTTCAAGAGAAATAAAAGGAAAACTAATGAAAAATCCAAAAAAACTTCATTTTTAACGAAAAGTTATTTTTAAAGGTATAGTGAATAGTGTCAGCTAAAGGTAAAAATATGGTTTTTCGTTAAAAGTGAACAGTACCATGAGTGTTTCGTTAAAACTCTCAAAAATGAACTAATTATCACATATTCAAATGGTTACGAGAGATTTTCTCTCTTGGAAGACGGTGATAACTTGCATGCATATCCATACTCATCTTTGTCTCTCTTATATGTCCATTATCACATGCAAGATAATATTTGATAACAAATAAGATATGATGCATAATCAGGTATAGGTCAGAGATTTGTCTATACAAAATGTACAACTCTCTCAAACTAAAGACACATTATCATGTGAGAAAGTTAAATAACATAATATTATATTATTGGTTTAAAACACCACCAAACTTGCATACCTAATAAATGGAGTGGACATGGTGCCCCCTCTTTTACTCTGTTGCCTCAGCTCAAAGAGGACTTCAGTTTCAAATTTCAATGGTCTGCAAAAACTCCTTATTTCAACGAAATAAATCGTACTGACAGAAAATGTTTGCATGGAGATGGTCCAACCCACAATTTTTGGTTTCAATTCCCCCCGACAAGCACATGACATGTTACTAATTATATGATACAAAGCAAAAGCAAGCAAACCAAATTAAGGAAGACTAAAGCTGCCAAGCCTCCCTAAATCAATATTAATTTTCCTTAATTTGATTCAATTGATTAAGTAAAGCGAAGGGAAGAGTGACCGACGATCAGAACTTCGAACCACCCAACCACCCAATTCCAAACAGGCAAAATCTTTTTGAGCCAGACCAGACCAAACCAGAATCACCAGACCAGCAGAGTGCATTTATCAAAAGTAATTATGGTTGAGTCAGTCCTAATAAACAAATTAAACTGAACCAGACCGGACAATTGACCTCTTTAGTCCGTTGGATCCTTTTGTCGGCAATCTACTTAAATTGGTCTATTTTTTCTTCACATGTAATCATGTCAATTTCTGCTTTTGCCATCATTCGATCATAGCAATTTTAATTTGATAGGAAATGTAATTAAACAGTGAAAAGTGTTTTTGTCCCCGAGGAACATTTGTTTTTGAGTTTTTAGAAGCAAAAGAAAATCTTTTTCGCATCATTTGACCGAATAATTGTAGACCATTAAATCAAATTGTAATTACTTATAACAAAATCTTCCAACGTTAATAAATTGCCATGATATTATTAGATCCTCTATTCGATTATGTGTATTATATTAAATATACACAAAACTAGTTCTTGGTGTGTAAGTAGAAATATGCACACATTTCATGTAAGTCCCTCTCTCAAATTAAAACAACAGCAACCCCATTTGAATCACCAAATTCCCACGTGAATTGCAATCAAAATATGTACAATAAAAAAATTAGGTATTTGGAGGACTTATATGGGCAAAAAGGAGGAGAATATATTGGGAGGGAATTGAGTGCCAATCTCCATCCTGTCACACGCTTGCTTATCTTGGATGGAAAAACTTTTGGTTACAAAATATCACAAGTCAAAGTCATCATGAGAGAAGCAAAATCCGAATACAAGAAAATATACTGTTTGTCCGTTTGTCCCCATGGCACACTATTAAAGTCAAGAAATGATAAAGATATTTTTTGAAAGTATAACCTTTTTTGAATTATATGTCATTGCGTTGTTTTAGCGTTAATTCTTATGCTAACATTACAAAATATTATGTCAAAAACATGAGAAACAGAGTTCATGAAGAGTCTTATTTTTAGAGAATTTCCTTGACATTTCTCATACTATATACATGCAACAAGCTTCTTATATTACCATATGTTTTCCAAATTCTAATTATGTAAGTCACTCTCATCCTTGATTAGCATTTTGATTAATTGCGAAAAAATTAATTTCAGTCTAATAATTATGTTTTCTTAATTAATAATATAATTATATGTATCAAATTTATCTAAACTATGGATAATGAGAGTCAACTTTAGGTGTTGAGAGAAAAAAAAAACAAAAAAACATACCACTTTAACCAACTAGATTATCTCTACTAATTAATGAAACCCTCTTTGTCAACCAAAAGAGGGTGAAAAGACAAATTAGTATTCTATCACACAAAAAAAAAGATGGGCAATAATGTAATTTCACATGTCCAAATTTTACAATTTTTTATTGAAGCCTCACCTACATGTGAGGTTAAAATACCTCCAATATTTAAAAAAAAAAAAAAAAAAAAAAAACCAAAAACCTCTCACTCCCCCCACATTCTCTCTCTCTCCCTCTCTTCTTCTCATTTAAAAAAAAAATGTCTTCATACACACAAAGTGTGTGCCCATATGCTAGTAATAATTAAAACAACAATTTTTATAAATAGAAATTGTAATTAACAACGGTTACACCCTTAACTAATATTTTCTTACTATTTAATTAATGAATTCCACTTTTAAAAGATTAAAGATGGAAGTAGTGTATTTCTTCAAATTCTTTACGGAGACATTTAATTTGTGAGACGATATAGATCATGATATGATGGCACATCAACGTCCACCTCATGGGCGTGAAGTTTGTTGAAGGAGATGGGATTACTTGCAGAAGAGGGGACCTCTTTCAGGGACAAATTCTGATATACTTTCTTTCACTAGGGAGTAGGGATCCTCTCCCTACGTACATAGCTAGACTCATTGACTCGTTGAAAACAATATCACCATTGCCACTTGATTGAGTGGAGGACGTCATTGATCTGTTCGATATTCTTCACCTTGAAGCAATATTTCTTGAGATAGATTGTTGGACCGTCGAACACATGGGCTTGAAAACCAGTAAGAGAAACTATCTCAAAAGCGGGACTTTTATGAATTTTTCGTCACATTATGTTTTTAGCATAATTTTTATAACATCGATACAAAAATTAACTTTCAATTGTGAAGTGACATATGGTTTTGGAGAATTCCACTTCAAGAGAGTTCTTTTAGCATTTCACAAACTAACAATGCATGATTTGGATGCATGCTCTATAACCTAAAGATGTCCTCATTTAAAAAAAAAAATTAAAAAAAATTAAGAATATCCTATTTCAGTTAGTTGTGGTTTAACAATTCAATTCTATAGATTTTTTTTTTCAAGATTACTCATTATGATAAAAACGGTTAAATCTATATACTTGTGTTGCCATTTGATTACCTACATTTTCGTTTCAACTTTATAACGAACTATATTATGATAGTCTTAAACAATTATAAATATTTACGACCTTAACTATATAGACAGTTACAATCGTTAAACTGCATTATAAGCTATAATGCTATGATCAATGAGAGCACTTATTTTTAAATAAGGACATCCGTACCCTAGAAAACATGTGGTTAGGTACATAATTTGGGTGCATGCATGCATGCATTCATGGGACTACTAATTAATCTGCAGGTGAAGCATTAACCGACAATGAAGTGTTGCTTTTGCTGGAATGTGGGTGGCACCACCGCCAACCGCCACCATAGGTGGTAATGTCTCAATAGCCTCGTGCGGGTGGCTCGGTCCAGGGTCTCGTGGGTTTGCCGGCAGCCATGTGAAACCCCCCGCCACGACTGTGGTCTTCCTTCAATGCTTCTTTCCCCATGACAGAGAGTGAGACTGACTCGACTTCACGAGGCAATTTTTCTACGCTGGTTTGTTGAAACTTTGTTTGCCATATATGTGCCCACAAAAAAGACCATTCATGAATAATATTAATTTGTATTCTACTCTTAACATATATTAATCCCCCGACCAGGCCAGGCAAAATCATGCACGACCTGGTAATCCAACATAAATGACACGAAAATTTAGATTTTGGCTTAATCTGTTCATGAGTCTACTCGTCATCTGTTAAAAACTTATTAAAGAGTTGGGTTGTCATTAGATTACTCGTTAAGAACTCGATTAGATATTGTTTGTTAGATAGAAACATTAGGCATGACAATTTCTGACGTGACCCATTAACACAATATGAGAGGACATGACTTCTTAATGAGTTGGATCATTATCGGGTCATCTGTTAAGAATCCATTAAATAACAAATTTAACATGACACTACCTATTAAAATAACATATATGACATAAAAACAACACAAATATGACAAACATCCAAACATAAACAAAACAAAGCACATAGGGAACATATGTTTGGTCAATTTTATGTACCAATATTTATATTGTTTGGTTGTTTGGTTTTGCATGGCAAATGGCACACTCCTCATCACTCGTTATAAATTACAATATGTTGACCAAAAAATAGAGTGATTATGTTAAAGTTTACCCAAAGACTCGTCTCCTCTATGCAATTAATTCCGGGAAGAAGCTGTCTGAATCCAATTGCATAACATGATCTTGTGGCTTCAACTCATTCATCAATCATCATACTTAACATATACTTGACGTTACCTGTTTCACGAAAGTCACAAATATTTTATAAACATAAGGTAGAATATAATACATTGTGATTATAACGTTTGAAAGGTATATTTTACTGATCTTCTCTGGGACTTTCTCGGTCTACTATTTTTGACTCTTCTCATGATAAAATATTGTAGGATGTTTGGAACCACCAACTTTGGATTCATCTTTTAAAGGTTTAATTACGCAAAAAATCAATTGAATTATAATCGGTTTACTGTTTGCGGTTGTCAATATTTTAGTTTAACTGAATAACATGATGTGTCTATTGATGGGAATCAATTTTGGAGTTCGTTTATTTTTTATGGAGTTGATCATTTAAATAAAAATGAAAACTAATGAAAAGGGCTTGAAAACTTTGAGTTTTAACGATAAGGACAAAATAAAGGGTAAAGTGAATAGTACCAGGTTTGACTTTTTAGTGTAAAAATGTGGTTTTTCGTTAAAGTGAACAGTACCGCGGGCTTTTCGTTAAAACTTTCTAAATAAAAAGAGTTGATTTTTTTCTTTTGATAAAGAGATCAAAAGTCATAAAAGTTCAAATGAAAAAGTTGTTTGCGCGTTGTACTCGAACACTAAAACCCTAAACCCACCTAGCGCATTAGGTTCGAGTCGTTTAATTATAGAGTAATGCTAGGCCAATTTTTTATATTAAATTTAGAAACTATATGATGTATCATTAATAAAAAATAAACACATTAATCAACACTTAAATATTAATTCAATCACTAACAAACACAGTCATATGATTATAAAATTTGGTTTGGTCTTACCTGAATGGGAAGTAGAGATCTCCGATCTGCTTCAAATGGTTATGGGGACCGGCAGAGAAAGGCGTACAGAGAGTAACTCGACAGTAATTTCAGCAGCACTGATCAGAACATCGTTATCCAAAAGACTTCCAAGTTACGGGTGCGACCGATCGTGCTTCGTTTGAAGTCTGTATTTGTTGACGTGTGTAAAAGACGTGGTCTTGATGCGCGTGAGGAAGTGTATTGAATAAGTGTTGGGGGTTCAGAAAGCAATGAGAGGCAAGTGGGTCGGCTAAAAGTACAGCATGGATTCGGACGATCTTAGCCAATGTTCCCGGCACTCCTTGTCCCATCGCCTACCTTCACCGCCTTCTTGTCCCCCCTCCCTCCTTAATCCCTCACTCCCTCCATATATTAAAGCAAGAAGCCCAGATCCCTTAGACCCCAAACTCTCTCTCTCTCTCTCTCTCTCTCTCTCACTAATTTATTGGGTAATCTTTTGTTTGTGCTCGTTGGATTGGATTACCTGATATGGAGCTTCAACTAGGTCTCGCTCTTTCAAGCACTCCTACTGCTCCTCCGCCAATCAAGGGCTTCGACTTGAACAACTTTGTTGACGAAGCTAGGGTTTGTGGTAGTATTAGCGACAAGTACAAGAAACGTAGCTTTGCCCAAGCTTTTGATGATGATGGCGAGCACGACAAGATTGGTTCTACTACTAGTGCAACAGCCGTGCCTCGAACGCTGCCTTTGTTGCTTTGGAACAGTGAACCGAACGGCTGCGACGAGGAGGAGGACGACAACAACCCTAATAAACGCCAGCACACAAACTCCATCTTTACCGTTGTTATCAAGTACTAATCTATCTCTCTCTCTCTAATCCAAAGTTTTGATGTTTACAAATATTACTATAATTTACATGTGTAAGAATCCGATGTATTGTTTAACCAACTGTCTTGAAACTCATTTGTTTCTTTAGTCCAAGGTTTTGATTTAAAAATAAATAAAAATAAAAAATAGTTCATAACCATAAATTAATAATTTGGTCGATGATATTTGGTTTGGTATAGAAACGATGGAGATGGATTGGTGGGGTGGCCGCCCATTAAGTCATGGAGAAAGGAGATTTGCTTCCACCACCACCACAACAACCGCTGTGGTGGTAATCGAACGGCGGGGAATATCAACGGCTGTGGTGATGGTGGCAGATCAGGGTCATCGTCAAACTCAAACCAGTACTACTACAACTCTACATTCGTGAAGGTGAAGATGGAGGGGGTGGGAATAGCAAGAAAGATTGACTTGAGCCTCCACCAATCTTTCCAAACACTAATAGACACCTTGATGGACATGTTTGACAAATGTACGTACATGGGAGTGCCCAGGTGTCCATTTGCATCTTCCTGTTTTGAGAAGAGATCCTCTCCAGATCTCTTTCGTCAAGACTACTGGATCAAGTGATCTGAACTTTTCAAATTTCATTCAACAGTAAAAAAAATTATTACAATTTTTAAAGAATAAAAACAGATGGGTCGTTTAATGAAATTTGAAAAACTCGGATCACTTAATCCGGTGGCTTTGGTGGAAGAGATCTTCCAGTTTTGGGTATGAAGTTTTAAAAACTGAAACGTGTGGAATTATGTGTGAAACAGGTCAGATGAATTCGAACAACTACAAACTCACTTACCAAGACAGAGAGGGCGACTGGCTATTAGCTCAAGATGTTCCTTGGAGGTATAATTATGATTAATGAACTAATTAAACAATATTTATTTAATTTATTATACACTGATGAGATTAGTTAACATAAAGGGTTTTGTAACTTCTGTTCAATTAGCGTATGATTAAGAAACTAATCATGTTTTAATTTTGGTTCTGCAGAAGCTTTATCCGGTCAGTGCAACGTCTCAAATTGGTTAAGAGAAGCGATTAATTAATTTGACTGTTTAATTAGTTTGCTCCAGCCAATATTTTAATAGACCCATGGGGCTTTTTCCAGATGAATTTCTGAGTGACTGATATGTAAAATAATATAGAATTGTAAAATGTTCTATATCTTATAGATAAATGTCTATATAACTTTCATTTTATTTTCTTATACGAGCGATATGAGAGAGAGGGAGAGGGAGAGGGAATTGAACACGTAATTGTAATACAGAAAAAAAACGTTTTTAACTACTTAAATTACATGAGTGATATAATATCGAACCATCTCTTCCAGCAAATACGAGCGATATGAGAGAGAGAGAGGGAATTGAACACGTAATTTTAATACGGAAAAAAAAAACATTTTTAACTACTTAAATTACACGAGTGATATAATATCGAACCATCTCTTCCAGCAAAAAATATATTGAACAACGGAAATCCAATATTAAAATGTAGAGGGCTTGAGCGTGCCAACCTGTTGTTGGGCTTAATTGTAAGGCTTTTCCCCATTCAACCACCAATAAATGTTGGGCTCAAGTCTTCACCCAATGTGATTTTGGCAATGCCCCTTCTTCTTTTGCACTCTTTTTAGTACTGTTTTTTTTTCTTCTAACAAACGATATTATCTACACTAAGTGATGAGGAAGTGGGCTAAGCATCACAATGAGCTAGCAATAATATGGTTCAAATTCATCTTTGACGAGATTTAAGCCTAAGATTTATTACTTACAGGTAAAGAGGATCACCACTAAATCGTATAACTGACATATTTTTAGTAGTTTGTTTAGATAAATTAAAGGAGAGCAATCAAGGAAGGGAAACAAACAGAGGCTGCTTAACCACATGATTGAAAGGTTTTGCAGGTAATGATAACTTTTAGCTATTTATTATTCTGATTTTAGCTTTCTATGTGCCCCTGTAACTTGCTAGTAAAGATACACCATTGCAAAGCAATTATTCTGATTTTAAGATTTGCTTTTGTTTCTGGTATTCACGTTTGGTTTATGGAAGGTCGTTATTTGGTCATCTTTTATATTATTTAGGGGGTGCTTTTTACGTTTTGGATAAAGCATCTTTTTCTTTATTTTTTCGCGAAATTGGAAAAGTAAATAAGACCTCAAATGAAACAACAATTTATCTTAAATAGTCCAGACTATTCAATAGTATGGAAAATGAACGGTCTGAGTTGAATTAAGAAAATATTATTTTTACGTACTTGTCAATCTAATAAATATATACGGATCCTTGAAGAAATGTAAAGGATGCCCAACTGAGCAAAATTTGTTGTGAAAGCGAAACTATCACAGCACCCATCAAGATGCACAGGTGGCTAGATAGAAAAGAAAATTTCACTATCCTGGTCTCTGGTACTTAAACACTTTGAGCCATTTTATCTTCTCCTTCTAACACTGCGCGTTTTGCATACTCTGATTTATAACCTCTACATTTCTCAAGGACGCGTTTACGTATTCGTAATCGGAATGAGAATGTGGAATTGAATTCCGATTACAGAGTACTCCGGTGTTTACTAAACATAGAGGAATCAAAAAAGCAATGGGGCCCAAACAAATTTTGGAATTCAACTCCTTTTATTGGTGGAATTAGATTCCCTATATATATGTGGTAATCCAATTCCTGATTGTTTGGGCAATCGGAATGACACTTTTGTTCCCTTTATGCCCTCACTAACTTTTTTTTATTCCTAAGACTATCCTTTATAAACCTATTAAAGTATAAAATATTAGGAAAACTAATGAAAAGTCCAAAAAAACTTATCTTTTAACGAAAAGCCATTTTTAAAGGTATAGTGAATAGTGTCAGGTAAAGCTAAAAATATGGTTCGTTAAAAGTGAACAGTACCGGGAGTGTTTCGTTAAACCTCCCAAAAATATTTGATTTGGGACAAGGGCATTTTAGTAATCATACTGGTTCATATTCCGATTCTGCTGAATTAGTAAACAGCTTTATGGAATTCTAGTCCGATTCTAGAACATTTAAGTAAACAGCTTCAACGGGAATCCGATTCTGACTTCTCCTCATTCAAACTCCTCCTCATATTTTCATTACCGTTACGTAAATATGTCATTAGTGTTTTGGAAGTTGAGTATAGAGCAAGACAACATATTGTATACACACTTTCTATTATTTAATCACATGACTGATCGTGTGATAATTTCGAATAAATTTTTACAAGTTTTTTACTTTTCTTTTTCTTTTTCCCGTCCAATAGAGCTGTATGTGTTCAAAGTTGATGTAATGAAACAGATGGAAAAATGATAAATTAACATCATCTTTCGGAAGAGGTGGCAATTTCAAAGTGGTTTGTTTGTCAAATATTTGGACTACCTTTTGATTGTCCAATTCTCAAATTAGCGTATGTGACAAAAGAAAGTTCGTGGTCATGTGAGTTTCTTGGTGGAATAATTATATAGCTGTATAATCATCCCAAAACTCAAGCTTTGAAGTCTATTGGACCACCATTTGTATTCAATTGTTAATTAAGGGTGGCTAAATTAGTTTTGACTTTTGTACAACCATAGATTCATCTACTTGCAATCAATTTTTAATGCAATTGGAATTTTGGGAAAAGTCACATTTTCTCCACAAGCATTTTTCATAATTTCATGATAATTAGCAGCTCATTCAAATGTACTTTTAAAATGACTAAAAATGTTTTTAGAGAAAATATTTTAGGTTCAAAAAGCACTTGAAGTGCTTCCTGCAAGAATCACCGGTTATGTGATTCCTACAAGAATCACTAGTTATGTGCTTCTTATAGGAAGCACTTTAAGTACTTTTTCAGAATTTGCTTACATTTTTACTAAGTACTGATTCCAAAAACACTTTGTCATATTAAAAGTGATTCAAAACGAGCCCTTAATTAGTCTAACGATTTCCAATCATTATAATATTTCATGGTCGATGTGCACAAATGTGAAACCACATATATATGTAGTCAGTTCGATCATAAATTATAACCTATTATGATTTATTGTGAGTGGATTAAAAAACTTGTCATAAAAATATGTTTGTAACAAAAGATTAGTATTTGTGAATTTTATGATTGATGGTCTTAGTCTATGGTTGAATTAATTTATAATCTATGGGTCATGACCCAACGTCCCCAAAGGACACATTTCGGTCGGTCGCTATGACAATGCTCTAAAGTATAAACACGATTTTTTATTCTATGCTTTTTCAGATAATGACATCGATAGAAACAATCACGTATCCAAATGTGAGATTTCGTTTGGCCATAAAAAAAAAAAGCGAGAAATTAAAGAGAAACAGAAAAAAGAAAAACCGTGTGGTATACGTTTGAATGAATTACTGGGCCTGTCGATACGTCACCTATGCATCGATTTTATTGTTCTCAAAAAATAAATTATACCGACTTTATTGATAATTACCAGCAATATGAAGACAATAGATCACTGCTGTAAAACCGTTAGGTTACGTTTATGCGCTAAGCAATTGATCATCGTTTTGATTAATTCTAGATATTTGGTACCTGGGCCTAGGTCTGCCTAAGTGTCCGTCTAGCCCGCCTGACCCGCCTAAGTCATGACTCTCATTTAGACAGAAAATAGCTAATTTTCATTTGCATTTATTTAAAAAACTGTAAGGAACTTGTTAAATACTTGAATGAGCACTCATTATATGCTTGTTCCCCTATTTTCATGTTCAAGTACTTTATAATCTATATGACATTCTATTTTACAATTTATGTATCTCAATACAACTATGTATTTTTAAGTATAAGTAAACATTTATTCATATGTTACATAAATTAATTAAAATTTAAAACCACGCCTAGATGCCTAGGTGCTAGGTCCGTACCCGCCGTCCGACTAGTGCCTAGTGCCTTTTAGAACCTTATAGTAGAATGATGTCATCCACACACCCTTTTTTATCTTTCACACAACTCTCTCAGTTTCTAACCGCAAATTGAATAAATTGAAGATGATCAAACAACAAAAATTAATAGATGTGTAGAAGGTAAAAATAAATGTATAGATAGCACCATTTATACAATATTAATGTCATGTTTTCCATAAAGAACTTCTTTATAGAAAACGAGCGTCCGTGAATAGAATTTTTTTTTTCATACAAAAAACACGCATTTGCATTGATCACATACTTTATCTGGAGGTTTCTTGGATTGAGATGATTTGAAAGGGTTACCAAATTCTCACCCACCATTTAGCAAACAAGCAAACAAAACTTGTAAAAACACAAAAGCAAAACTTCATTATCTATTGCTTGAAGAAAAAAGAAAGAAAAAGAGAGGAAAAAATAAAGAAGTGAGCAAGCAAAGTACTGTGGCCTGTATGTGGACTGTAGGTACCACCAATGGACTGAAACATCCTCGAAAATTCCATGGAAAATGACATTTTTCCACGACAAATGCGACTCAACCTTTGCTACCATTTTCTGGCCAACTTAATAGGCTTAGATAAGCATCATTGAAACCCATTTACATCCGAGAAAATTGACAAACTAGCACATCCAAACCATTCTAAATACTAGTCTGGTACTTAGGTGTTTTTATAAAAAGTGGGTATAAAAAAAACTGAGCTAAAAAAGGTGTTTGGTAAACACTTAAAAACAGCTTATTTTCACAGTTTTTGGTGAAAAAAACTGAAAACATGAAGCAGCAAAAATGAGCTTATTCTCACAGCACATCAGAAGCAGTTTTTTTTTCTTCAAAACACAGCAATACCAAACCAGCCTGGGTTGGGTTAGGCGAGTTCCACATGTTGAGATTATTTACTTATTTATCCTGGAAGTGAATATGAGTGACGAATTATTCAAAATACATATCATATTATGATTAAAGCAAATCACTATTTGTTACCAAATATATAAAGAGTAGTGCTATCCACGTACTCATTTTTACTTCTCACACACCCTTCTCAATTTTCAACCATCTGATCGAATGAATTGAAAAGAATCAATGTCAAAAAATTAACAAGAGTGTGTGAGAGGTAAAAATGCATGTGTGAATAACACTTTCCTATTTAAATTTCAATAATGGGTCAATTTGTATGATGTCAATAATATTTCAATCCAACTCAACCCACCTATTAAACGGATGATCGAATTTTTACTCCAGAGTAAAATATTCAAGTTTACAACCCAGCGCAACTCAACAAATTAGTAGGAATTTTATACAAAATTTAATCGCTGCAAAAGTTTATTAAACTTTTATTTGCAAAATCTAACAATTAATGTTTGATGTCTTATCAATGATCTCATATCATAAAAAGGTGAGATTCATGTGAAGCTTATTAATTGAATCCGCATTAGAAGTGTCACACGTTGTTGTTATTGGCAGGAGCACAGCCAGTCAGTTCCTGAAATTTTTTTTATCACCGATGACATGTTTAATTAGAATTGGAGAAGTTATGAATATAGAAGGAATGCTGGTGAAAATAAATGAGTATTCTATTTATTATCTCATACCTGATGTTTTTAGCCATGACACATACAAGACCTACCAACTTTTGCATTCCTTAATTAACGTGTGATATGTATGACATATATGATCATGATACTAATTTCTTATAAAAAATTTCTTTGTATTTAAACCATGTAGTGGTAGAGCTAATATGAAGTCATTGGTTATCCATGATCTCAATAATTTCAAAAACCTCATGTATATTTGTATGTGTATTGTATTTGACCATATAAATAGCTAGAGCGAACTAAATTACAATCCCCTTTTCCTACTTTTTTTTTTTTTTTTTCTATCACCCTTGTCTTCATTTTCTTTCTTCTATTGTGGGGAACTCTATTGTGCGTACAAAATCCTCAATGAAATGCTTCGGTTGACAAGTCTTGTCAATCTATTACTCTACAATTTGTTGTAGCCACCATTGACAAGCCTCTACATATCATAGTAATTGTTGACATACATGGGCATAAGATTTAGACAGATGTTAGCAAGAGTCAACATGTTCCTATTAGATGCTCGACAAAATGATCCTATGAAGTTTTTTTTTATTGAAATAGTGACCCTTTTATTTGGAAACCTTGATTCAACCAATGTAAACATGATTGAATAAATTAATATTAAATTTGAGATTTTTTACGAAATATGATCATGGCTTTATTCAGATGCAAAAAAATTGTAACATCACCATTGTGTACACTCATGAGTAGACTCTCTCACTTATGCTGCTAATAATATAACGTAGTGCTATCCTTTCCAACTTCTAAGTAGACAATTTTAGACTTAACTCAAATCACGCATTCGTTGCAAGTGACTTTTTACTACAGTAATGGAAAAGAATTGAGTTATTAGATGACGGCGTATATTCAAATCCCGTCGATTATTAATTTAATATTTAATATAATAAAATCTATCGTTTAATAAAAAATAAAAAAAATAAAAATCTCGTTAGTGTGTGATTAAATTCAGAATTTACTTGGAAATCACTCTTCTCTTTTACTTTTCAAAATGGCATAATATTATTGGTTATGGCAAAGCGTCCCACTTTACATGCAGTGGAGGTGCATGCACGTGATATATGAGCCCTTTGCTCTAGATAAGTACAAAGTGAACTGATTAGAACCGTTTAAAATGTCTTCCGTCAGAACGAATTGACGTGTGGTTGGTTATTATCCCACGTGAAAATGGTTTGAGATAATCATTCACTCTATATCGCATTTCTTAAATAATCGTCTCGTTCTGAACACGATAAATTGTGAGTATTTAAAGCACTTTTCATGCTAGCACTTTATTCTACTTTATTCTTAAACTACTATTTCAGTCCAGCACGCATTCATGAGTTTCGGGTAACCTTATTCACAATTTCTTATTTATTTTGTACATATTTTTGTTAATTTTTATTCATTAATTTTATTTAATTTGTTTGATTCGGTGATTAAAAGTTTAGAGAAGTATATGAAAAGTAAAATTGAGTATGTGGATAGCACTACTTGTGCATTTTATTTTTAGGTACCGTTTGGTTACCCAGACGGGACGAGACATGACAGAACGAATGATGTAAATATTGAAAAAGATAAGGAGAAATTTTGTCTTAAAATGTTATAAATTTGTGTTCCACGGATGTGGAACGGGTCGTTCCAGGAGGGAGAGGTGGAACGAAAAATCAACCAAATTTCGTCCCATGGGACAACCCGTTCCACAGTTTTTAAGCGCACCAAACGTGGGACGGAACGGCTCGTCCCGTTCTTTCCCGTTCCGTCCCGTCCCACGTACCAAATGGTACCGTGAACACGTGGTTTTTTCTTCTCTCTTTTTTCTTTTATTTATTATGAATCTCAACGGTATAGAAGAAATTTATATAGAACAGGTTTAAGGTCACGTGATGTTTTGATTTAATAATATAATGTCATGTAAAAATAAGAGAAATTTATATTTGACTTTATATTATTGAATCAGAGCGGTGAAAAACCAATTTTATAACGATTGGTAAAATACGAGTAGCT
The DNA here is from genome assembly GCA_036320875.1 of Cotoneaster glaucophyllus. Taxonomy (NCBI): domain Eukaryota; kingdom Viridiplantae; phylum Streptophyta; class Magnoliopsida; order Rosales; family Rosaceae; genus Cotoneaster; species Cotoneaster glaucophyllus. Next base: position 1,795,362 of record CM070063.1, read on the forward strand.
TTATTTTGGATTTAGACAAGCATCACTTAAGATGACTTCTTGCACTAGTTAATGTAAAACGAGCTGAATAATGCGCCCACTCCATTATTTTTTACTGTAAATATGCATGCATCGATGGCCTAACTTGTTATATAATAAGAAAAATAATTTTTGCATATATATATTTTTCTTGTTTTGGAAATGTTAGTTTACTTATATATGACAAAACAAGAACATAAAGGATGTAAATTAGGGTATGCGACAATCACTTCTCTAAACGATAACTTCACATCATCAAAATGATACCCCAAGTTCAGGCATCTTCAAATATAAGTAACACATGAGCTTTTATATCTTAAAACAAAATGCATGCATAAATACTATTTTTTCCTTAAAAAAAAAAATTTATACACGGTTACCATAAAAAAAATATATCAAAAGTGTTATGACTTGTTCGAGTACTTTTAGAATTCAAATTTTTTTTTTCAAAATCATTTTTTAGTCATTTTAAAAGTGTTTCCAAATAAGCTTTTACATAACAATCACTCATACATGATGAATAATAAATAAAACGTAGTAATTGGTATTTCCTTACAATATAATTAGCAACACATAGGAAAATATTTGTCAGAAGTGTGAACCAATTCACACATCATCAATACAGGTCTATAGGGATCTATATATATAAATTATAATAAATTAACAGATAATATAATTCCTTGGAATAAAGTAAGAAGAAATATTCTTTGCAACATATTCATATTTATTTATAATTTTTTTTTTTGGGAAAATCGTCTTGTTCTACTTCTTTAAAATGTTTTTTTTTTTTTTTTTTTGATAATTTCGTATTGCTACATGTGAAATTAACGAAGAAGATGATAAATGTTATGAGCAGAAAGTAGATGTTAGTTTGGCACGAGAAGAAAAATGTAGCTAGAATTTATATGGGTAGATGAGACGGCTACATATGTCCTTTTTCTGTAATAAATGTATTTATATGGCTAGATCTTCCCCTTAATTTGCGTAATTCTTATGCATGTAACGAGAAATTTCTTCTTAGAGCATATTCAAAAGAGATGTCAAAAATCATAGGTGAACTATTTTGGCAATAAAAAGGTGGTTTTCTGGTACCAAAGGAGATGCCAAAATCCTACATTCTCCACTTTGCTGCCAAGTTTGAAGGCAACGTTAAATATATATTTTTGTTTTATTTGTGTTGGACCCACATATTTCTTTATTTTTCTTCGCTTATTGATTATCAAATTCTGACCATCTTGATTTTATAAATAACCAAAAAGCATTTTGTTTGACATCTTAGTTGGAATGAAGACTTTACAAAATCTTATTTCGCCACATCAGTTATAAAAATGAAATTCGACATCTCATTGGAGATGGTCTTACGTATATGACTACAACTTAACACGTGTAGTAGAACGATATTAAAACTACTGTTTACATTCAAAGAATCACATAACGATGCTCTGCAAAATGATGCTTATATTTTTTTTTAAGACTTCTATCAAATTTGAATGCTTTTCTAATAAAATCTTAAAATAGGCAATCAAACAACAGGTATATATTTCGTATTTATTGTAGCATCTCCCCGTTGTGTGACTAATTATGTTTCTAGAGAAGCCACGTGACCGCTATAACTTTTTTTTCTTTCTTTTATTTATTTATTTATTTTTCCTAATTTGACACATACAAATCCTCGTTTTTGTTTTAAATTTGACAATTTTCTTGACGTAATAGTTTAAGTTACTTTTTGACAAGTATGGTAATACGATCCTAGAGGATTCTCTCTATAAATTTTGTTCATGTATCAAAAACAAAAAAAAGCAGTTTCTCCTTTCTCTTACCATTTAAGTTACAATAAATTCGGTATTTTAACATTGGCAGGACTATAACATTGTTTCTAAATATTATACATGCATGCGTCTGCATTAAATTTGTCAAACTTAATCACCATATAACAGGTTCATCTTACACGGTAACTTAATATGTGTGAAGCACTTCAAGTTACTATTCCATAGAATCAGCACGCACATGTAGTAAGTAGTACAACAATGACAAACAACAATAAAGCCGTATTCTACTAAGTGTGACCAATTATACGAATCCTAGAGCGACACTGTGTTTTTTTTGCACCAAATATTCCGTTAGCTCAAAGTGCTCCATGACTTTTCTTAAATGAACAACTGCGTCCAAATAGCTCATAAATCGACGATGATTATGGACTCGTCTGGAAGTGCTTTTAATATGACTGAAAACTTTTTTGGTGAAAATGTTTTGAAAACCAACCCTTAATAAAAATCCAAGTGAATAGAGGAAAAACACTTTGAGTACTTCATGTGTTTAAGTGCATTTGGAACTCGATATTAATTTCCCTAAAAGCGTTATCAGTCATTTTAAAAGCACTTCCAATCGAGCCTATATTTTATTCGACAAATATATCTTTTGAAACGTTTAACCCTTTACGTTGTTTCTTAATCTTGTGACAATTTTTTTTTTTGAACAATTGATATTATCAACATTAAAGGGGAGGAGGTGGGTTTAGCCTCATAATGGACAAACAATAATGTGGTTTAAATTCGCCTTAGGTGAGAATCGAATTCAAGACCTCTCACTTACAAGTGAAGAGAAATACCACTAGACCGTAGTAAATGACAATCTTTTACAATTTAGATTAACAATAATTTAGAAATTTTGTTTTTGTCGGATATAAGTTTTTGTTAATTTTATTTTTAGTACTACCTTAATTTTTAATAATTATTATTTACAAATTTACAGCTAAGGCTGCGCAAATCCAGCCGAAAATAACTCCAAATCTAGCGTTATACATAAACCGCATAAGCAGAACGGCTTATCAGTTTATACGGTGATACCGCTCTTGATATAAGCACACTAACCTATCACTCCGCTTATCAGTCTAAAAACATCTCATCTCGTTCACGCTATTTTATTTGTCTGCTATCGTTTCTCTCTCTAAACCTTTTTCTCCTCCAAATCCCTAATCTCTATCTTCTTCTTCGTCTCCATATAAATACGTGACTCCAAAGCACCAAAACAAAGAGAGCTAGAGAGAGAAACTAGAGAGAGAAAGCTTTCAAACCCTCCGATCTGAGCCATCGATATCATTAAGGTACCTCCTTTTCCTTCTCATTCTTCCTCTGATTTCGTTAATATTCCAAATTTTTGAGCTTTTATGTATTTGTTGATTGATTTTTCGGAACTGAAAATTATGTGTTGAATTATTTGAATTTTGTGTGAAATATTGGAAATTTTGAGTTGTTGTATTGGTGAATTGGAGCAGGAGGGTTTAGATCTTTGCCTAAATTAGGGTTTTGGCAGGAGTTCAGGGACGACGATGTCCTCGCTTAGCAGAGAGCTCGTGTTTCTCATACTTCAGTTTCTGGATGAAGAGAAATTCAAAGACAGTGTTCACAAGTATGCTCAATTTATATACTTTATTAATTTATTTGTATTAATTTATGGATATGTATGTATAACTGTATGTTTGTTAGGTGGTTTTAATTTAGTTTAATTTGTTTCGATTTTCAATTAATTTTGCTGTGATTGTTGTGGATGTGGAGGTTGGAGCAAGAGTCAGGGTTTTTCTTTAACATGAGGTACTTTGAGGACATGGTGACAAATGGAGAGTGGGAGGAGGTGGAAAAGTATTTGTCTGGTTTCACGAAGGTTGATGATAATCGATACTCTATGAAGATTTTCTTCGAGATTCGCAAGCAGAAGTACCTTGAAGCTTTAGACAAGTAGGTGTTTTGGATTGTTGTTTCTAATCAAATTGGTGTTATGGTTTAATCCTTGTCGATTAATTTACTCCATTTAAAGTTTTTTTTTTGCCCCATATGATTCAAAACTGAATGAATGATTGTTGTAGGCGGGATCGAGCAAAAGCTGTGGACATTTTAGTTAAGGACTTGAAAGTTTTTGCAGCATTTAATGAGGAACTTTTTAAGGAAATTACACAGTTGTTGACTTTGGAAAACTTTAGGTGAGAACAAATTGTCTTGTGCTGTTGACAGTTGTTAAAGGCGGCTAGTTCACGTTTCTGTAATCTCTATGACCTGACATGTTTTTGGGTATGCTTACTTTTCAGGGATAATGAACAGTTATCTAAATATGGTGATACTAAGTCTGCAAGGAGTATAATGCTTGCTGAACTGAAAAAGTTAATAGAGGCTAACCCCTTGTTTCGTGATAAACTTCAATTTCCTACCCTGAAGAACTCGAGACTGCGTACTCTTATTAATCAGAGGTTTTTGAGAAGCTTCTGCCTCGTGTGTCTGAGACTGCATTTTTTCTTGCTTTAATTTTAAGATATCTGGTTACCTAACTTTTGTGTCATGAAAACTGCAGTTTAAACTGGCAGCATCAGCTTTGTAAGAACCCAAGGTCTAATCCAGACATAAAGACCCTGTTTGTAGACCACAGTTGTGGACAACCAAATGGTACCAGGGCTCCATCTCCTGTCACTAATCACTTAATGGGGGGAGTCCCTAAGACAGGGGGTTTCCCTCCATTGGGTGCTCATGGGGTAGGTAGAACACAAAATATATTGTTTTGGTATGAGGTCAAACTGTCTCTAAGTTGAAGACTGACTCTGGGTGTATATGTATGTAGCCCTTTCAGCCCACACCAGCTGCTCTTCCAACATCTCTTGCTGGATGGATGGCAAATCCATCACCTGTACCTCATCCCTCAGCTTCTGCTGGGCCTCTTGGGTTGGCCGCAGCTAACACTGCAGGTACTATAGCAAAATTGAATGTTTCTGGAGCATTTAGCGTTGAAGTTTGACATTTTCTTATGGTTAGCTTGTATTGTTCTTGTCTGAAATTTTTATATGACATGTTAGCTTTATTATTTTTGTTCTCCTATTTAACATGTTTTTTTGCTGTTGTAGTAATTTTCTTAAATTTGCAACTGTTTTTCTCGTGTAATATATTTACCATCATTGCAGCAATCTTGAAGCGCCCTAGAACTCCTCCTACCGGTAACCCAACTATGGACTATCAAACAGCAGATTCTGAGCACGTTCTGAAGAGATCAAGAACTTTCGGGATAACGGATGAAGTATAAATCTATCCTTAATTTTTGCATATTCTGATTTATCTGATGGAAGTCTGAGTTATATTGCTAAATCTGAAGTTTTCCTTTATTTTGATGTATATTCTTTTGACTCTGTAATATAAATTATTTCAGTTTTAAAGAAATAAATTTATTTCAGTTATTCAAATTCAATTTCCTTAACATATTGTTTCATAAAAGGTAGTTTGAGAAATTGTTCCTTCAAAAGGTCGGTAACAAAATGGTAAGTTTAGATTATGCAAAATACTAGAACATGTCTGATGAGGAAGTATGCATAACGGAATTAAAAGAAATTTTATTCTTATAAACATGATGCAAATGGGCCTCCAGTTCCCTTTTTTATTTTTTTATTTTTGAGAAGAAACAATTTTATTAAAGAATAGAGAAAAACACATAAGTGGATAAGAAGTCCACCAACTAAATTAGAAAGGAAAATCCCAATAGGATTTGGTTACAGCAGCCATTTCTAGACCTAGCTCACTTAACTGCTGCTAACAAATCCCACAGTATTTGAGATAGAGAGCAATTATTAAACTCTTTAGTGACCAAAGCCCAAAAAGCTGCCCAATATTTTACTCTCCCCCAAAGTACTTCAGCCCCCACTCCAGTATAGACTTCAAAAATCCTTTTTTATGAGCAGTCGCAAGTTTTATGCCAAAGATCTGTATAGCTTTATTTTACAGAAAATTTTTAAGTTTCAATTTCTTGGTGTATATAATTGATTCTATATTAACTCAATTTCTAACAGGCCAATAATCTGCCAGTAAATATGCTGCCTGTCGCATATCCTAATCAGAGCCATGGTCAGAGTTCCTACTCTTCTGATGACTTGCCCAGGTCTGTTGTTATGACTTTAAGTCCAGGTTCAGCTGTCAAGAGTATGGATTTCCACCCGGTGCAACAAATTTTACTTCTTGGTAAGCTCCAGAGAGCTGATCTCCATTCCACTCATAAAATATTGTTTTTGTATATATTTTTTTATTTCGTTCTTTCAAATGTTGAATTATAGCTTTTCTTTTAGTAATAAGCAATTTTATCATTTCAGTTGGAACAAACACGGGCGATGTCATGATATATAAGCTACCAAGCCAAGAAAAGATTGCTATTAAGAACTTCAAAGTCTGGGACCTTGGAGCATGTTCAGGGGCACTGCAGGTTTGGCTTTTGATATTCTGTAGAATCGTATGGATTTTTTTTAAGTAGTCCTTATAATGAAATAATATTGCCATCTTCATTGTCCTGTAGGCATCTTTGACCAGTGATTGTACAGCATCAATCAACCGTGTGATGTGGAGCCCTGATGGGACACTTTTTGGTATGTGTCTCTGTCCTGGATTTTCTGAAGTAGACTTATGCTAGTTCATCAAATATTGTCAAGAATTAAGAAATGAATCTTAAACTGGTTATGATGACTCAAAATTCTACTGCAGGTGTTGCATACTCTAAGCACATTGTACACATATATTCCTACCATGGTGGCGATGAGTTACGAAATCACCTGGAGGTTTATTCCATCAACCTATCCCTTCGAAGATAGTCTTCTGTCATTTACTCTTGTTATTTTATTTTGTTTATATTTTGTCTCCTTATGTTTTCCTATTCTTGTTGGACATCTTATTTTCCTTTATACTTACGCATTGCTGTTCGTGTCTTGTTTTCAGATCGAGGCCCATTCTGGCAGCGTTAATGATCTTGCTTTCTCATATCCAAACAAACAGCTGTGCGTTGTCACTTGTGGGGATGATAGGGTCATTAAGGTTTGATCTATGACTTGACTAATTCTAATTTGATTTTGCAGGTTCAAGTTCGTAGTTAGATATGATAGTTCAATATTCTGCAGGTGTGGGATGCAGCCACTGGGAATAAGCAGTATACTTTTGAGGGCCATGAAGCACCTGTATATTCAGTGTGTCCACATCACAAAGAAAGTATCCAGGTACTATCTATTTATGTTATAGTGCTGATAACATGGAATGTAAAAAGGGTATTATTTTATGAAGAAAAAAAAAAAAAAAACTAGAAGTTTCTGTTTTTTCTGTAATGTACAAATTAAATGGAGAATCTGAATCAGTTAATACTTAACCGTATGTATTTCAATCAAAGATATTAGGACACACTTTCACTAAATGGGGAATAGGAAACTAACACATAAAGTAAGTAGGAAATTTTTTTGAAGGGCTCTCAAAATTTGTTTTAGACTTGGTCATTAGCAACTTGATTTGATGTCTCATAGATTGCACGATTATATTGTACTTTGTGTTAAAGTTCTTAATTCCCAACTGTTTCTTTTTCCAGTTCATTTTCTCGACGGCTACTGATGGGAAAATAAAGGCATGGTTGTATGATAATGTGGGCTCAAGAGTTGACTATGATGCACCAGGCCATTCATCTACCACTATGGCATACAGTGCAGATGGAGCAAGGTTACTTTCTGCACCCTTTACAAAGACATTGTTCTATTAGTGATGTGATATTAAGTATTTATCTGTTATATTATGATGGATCATGGACGTCTTTGTATCTTATCTGAACACATAGGTTGTTCTCGTGTGGGACTAATAAAGAAGGGGATTCATACTTGGTGGAGTGGAATGAAAGTGAAGGAGCTGTAAAGCGGACCTATCATGGTCTTGCAAAGCGTACTGTTGGGGTTGTGCAGTTTGATACCACTAAAAACCGGTTCTTGGCTGCTGGCGATGAGTTCAGAGTCAAATTTTGGGACATGGACAATGTTAGCCCTTTGATGAGTACTGATGCAGATGGTGGATTGCCGGTAGGCATCACAACTTATTTTTCTGAATAAAATCATTCCTTCCAGATTACTCACCATGATCTTAAAAACCTGCAGGCTTCTCCCACAATCAGATTTAACAAGGAAGGAATATTGTTAGCTGCCTCAACGAATGATGGTATTAAAATTCTGGCAAATACAGATGGAATTAGGTTGCTAACTGTGGAAAGTCGCACATTTGATGCTTCAAGAGCTGCTTCTGCGGCTGCAGTGAAGGTAAAAGTTTCAACTTGGCATACCTTGTTAAAATCTGTTAGCTAAATGCATTATTAATATGCAGGCACCCCCAGTAGGAACATTTGGGCCTTCCAGCATTCCTATTGGAACAAGCATTGGAGATCGAGCTGCTCCTGTGTCGGCCATTGTTGGACTGGTGAGTGTCATGATCTCTCTCATGGGTGACTAAAATATTGGAAGCATGCTATATTAAACGATATTATTATCATCAACTTAACTAATGTTTAATATTTAGTCTTTATCAAAATGTATGTTATTACGCATAGGAAATGTGTTTGAAACTAGAAGTTCAATTTTATACTTCAACAGTAAAAAAGGGTGTTTTTATACGATGGTTTAACCTTCTCCTCTTTCTTTGTCGATCTGTGTAGAACAATGACAATAGAAGTTTGGTTGATGTTAAACCTAGAATTGCCGATGAGTCGGTAGAGAAAGCCAGGATTTGGAAACTGACGGAAATCAGTGAGCTATCACAATGCCGCTCTCTGAGGCTCCCTGATACTTTAACAGCAATGAGGGTATTAATTCTCTTCTGTCCTAAATTGTTAAGAATTGTAGCTTTTATTGCATTATATTTTGTAGTCATTATATATTTCCTATGCCTTTGCTATTTAACAACTGTTTCTTGTTCTCAAAGCAAAATTTATCTGTTGAAATTATTTCTGATATCCTTAAGAGATTTCAGTAAGATCACTGCATGGTGAATCTCTGTAATATATTCATTTGCTTTTTGTTTCTTTTAAAATGTTTTCATGAGAACTATGCATGTTTTTATCGTGAAGCTCTGACGGATTATTATTTCAGGTTTCTAGATTGATATATACAAATTCAGGACTTGCAGTGTTGGCCTTATCATCTAATGCTGTACACAAGCTCTGGAAATGGCAAAGAAATGAACGAATACAAAAGGTATTAGGTTTCCTAAAAGTTTATGTATTCTTTTTTTTGCATCCTTAAGTTTTCCATTTACCAAAAAGTTTGTTCTTGTAGGCCACAGCCAGTAGTCCACCGCAATTTTGGCAACCTTCAAGTGGAATATTGATGACTAATGATATAAGTGATACAAACCCTGAGGATGCTGTTCCATGCTTTGCACTGTCAAAGAACGACTCTTATGTTATGTCAGCTTCAGGGGGGAAAATATCCCTTTTCAATATGATGACATTTAAGGTAGATGGTTTCCTCTAAACTTCTCTTTCGTATTGTACTGGTTGATTAAATATGCATGTCTATAAACCCTTTAATATAGGCGACCCCACTTAGTCGGAAAAGGCTTTGTTGTTGTTGTTGTCTATAATCCCTTTAATAGTGCCGTGCACCAGACAATCTCGCTTGAAATTGGTGATTCTGTACCATCCTTCACAATGCCCATTCTACAATCTACTTTCCCACACTTACTGAAAGCTAGAAAATTTATATTATAATATTCAATTTGCCCAGCTTCATTTCCCGAATGCCCTTAAAACCTAATTATGGCAACGTTTATGGTTTTATATTGTTGTATTAATGTCTTGCTGTCTGAATTGCAGACAATGACAACATTTATGCCCCCACCCCCAGCTGCAACATATCTGGCATTTCATCCTCAAGACAATAATATCATTGCCATAGGAATGGATGATTCTTCTATCCAGATTTACAATGTACGGGTTGACGAGGTGAGGTCTTTGTTCTCTGAACTTTAATTTTGCCAGTTTGTGATGATAGCTGGAATAGGGGATTGCTTACAATCTGGATGCTCCCCTTTCACAGGTTAAAACCAAGCTAAAAGGTCATCAGAAAAGAATAACAGGCCTTGCCTTCTCTCATACTCTTAATGTGCTTGTATCTTCGGGGGCTGATTCCCAGGTATGAATATTAGACAACATGCGAGTCTATATGCGCGCAATTTGCTATGCTACTAGGCTTTAAGCAGTCAACTGGCGACTATCAGAAGTAACGTATCACGAGTAGCCAAGCCAAAAGGATCAATGTAGTTTCCAGATGGTTTAACTTTCAACTTCATAGAAACCTGGTTCCCTGGAACCTGGTTAAATTTCACATTTCCATTGAAATCATTTCATTTGTGTGACTAACTGGGAAATGCATTTAATTTTTTCTCACTTAGTCCTCCTTGCCTCAGGCCTTTACAAAATTCTTTCGGTATTTGACAATCTTTTTTGTTCAACCAATAGAATCTTTCTGTTCCTCTTCTTGAACTTCATGCAAGAGAAGCTTCAATAGTTTGACTGGATGTTGATACTGGGTTATTTAGTCATCAATGCTTTTGTTTCTCTTTGCTGCAGTTATGTGTTTGGAACACGGATGGATGGGAGAAGCAGGCTAGTAAATTTCTTCAGATGCCTAGTGGCCGGGCTGCTGCTCCCCTTGCTGATACCCGAGTTCAGTTTCACTCAGATCAGACACAGTTGCTGGCAGTTCATGAAACACAGATAGCCATATACGAAGCACCAAAATTGGAATGCCTTAAGCAGGTGCCATTGCTTTTTGTGCTTGAATTTATTTTTGAGTATATTTTTATCCTGATTTATTATAAAGAATCAATTGTTGCATAGGCTTTAAAATTTAATCATTGCATGTATACGCCACTGGCATAGATGCTTTGCTTGCATATGGTAAGAGCACTAGCAAGCTTTAAGATGAATTTTGTAGTGCTTGTGATGTTCTGGTGTGTTTAATCGTTTGCTTTTACCTTGTTATTTGGGGTCTAATTAGTGCTGCTTACATGTTGAACTATGTTTCTCATACAGTGGGTTCCTCGAGAAGTTAGTGGTCCGATCACACATGCCATATATTCCTGTGATAGCCAGTTATTTTTTGTAGTGATTGTGATGTTCTGGTGTGTTTAATCGTTTGCTTTTACCTTTGTTATTTGGGGTCTAATTAGTGCTGCTTACATGTTGAACTATGTTTCTCATACAGTGGGTTCCTCGAGAAGTTAGTGGTCCGATCACACATGCCGTATATTCCTGTGATAGCCAGTTAATTTATGTTAGCTTTGAAGATGGAAGTGTTGGGGTTCTCACTGCTCTTACACTTAGATTGAGATGCCGAATACTACCAACCGCTTATTTACCTCCAAATCCAAGGTACATTTTCCTGTCAATACAATACAAAGGTCCACATATGTATTTGCTTTTTCCTTTTGTAATTAACATATCTAACAACAAATTTAACAGCTTAAGGGCGTATCCTCTCGTTGTTGCGGCACATCCATCCGAACCCAACCAGTTTGCCTTAGGACTTACAGACGGTGGAGTGCATGTACTTGAGCCATTGGAGTCGGAAGGAAAGTGGGGAACTAACCCTCCAATCGAAAATGGTGCTGGGCCTAGCATGACTTCTGGAGCAGCCGGTTCAGATCAACCCCAAAGGTGACAATCCCGCGTGCATGGCTTCCACCGAGGACCTTAGGTGCATCTCTCTCTTCCGCGATGGTCCCGTTCCTGATGTCACCATGTTATGTTTTTGAGGGGAAACTGTGGATTTAGGTACTATAGTTTTAGGATACTTGGATTAACCCAGTAGAATTCGTTATAGTGGCATTTGAAAACAGGTCAAAACAGATCGTGGTGAGGCAATTCCCGTCATTTAGGATAATTGGAAAGTGATGAACTATAGTTTGAAGTCTCGAAGAAATGCTGCGCCGGCGAAGGTCGAGATCGGACGACGAGGGGATTCGGCAAAAGATAGTAGTTGCTTTGGTTGGAAGGCGAGACTGTTTCATCCTCTTCTTTTCTTTATAAGTTGCTGAGAATCGTAGAAATTAATTTAATTGTGAACCAGATATGATTTAGTCATTTTATTTTCTGTACTCTATTTATTCTTCTGGTGATAAATAAGAAAACGGCTTTGTTGTTGTTGTTTATGACAGGTCTTTTTCAGAACTTTTGCTCATAAGCACTTTATTAGAAGCGGTTTTACCATGTAGTGTAAAGACGCTGAAAGTTTACTAAGAAACCGAGTGCTTCTACGATAAACATTTAAAATTTCACTTAGAATCCAACTGCTTCCCCTGGGGAATCACCTGGAATTACTCTTTCTTAAAGAAGCTTTCGGCATTCAGAAAGTGCTTTTATTAGCCAAAAAGATGTTTCTCATCTGGAAGTATTTTTAAAATGACTAAAAATGTTTTTGGTAAAAATGTTTTGAAACCGATCGTTGGTAAAAATCCAAAAGGATTTTAGAAACACTTTCAAGCGTTTCCTGCAAGAAGCACATAAATGGTGCTTTCTGCAAAAAGAACAGATGCTTCTTCCAAAAAGCATTTAAATTGGTTTTGCAACTCAAAATCAATTCACCAAAAGCGTGTTCAGTCCCTTCAAAAGAACTGCTAAGTTCAGAACGAGTCCTTAATTATTGTTAGTTCTCCAAATATGCACTCCATGACAATTCACAGTTTACAATTAGAAGAACAAAATTAGTTAAACAAAAATTACAGCTGAAATCGCTACATGATTCAAAATCTAGTGAACATGCATTCAACTACTATACACGACTTGTCGATCGCTATCTTCTAGTTCCGTCTCCGGCCGGATTTGGTCTGTCTTCTGGAGTTGGCAGGAGAAGATTGCTTTGAAGGTACAGGCAATACTGTTCCGCCTTTTATGCTGTCCGAGCCTGTCATGTCATTAAGTGTTTTTTGGGCCCGAATATAGACCGTAAGATCTCGAATCTGCGATAACCATCGTTTAAACTTGTTAAGAACCCGACACTACTTCTGAACACTTGCAAACTAGCACAAACTTGGAATTGCAATACCTGTTCTTCCAAATCGACTATCTTTTCCTCTCTTAACCTCAGCGATGCAGCTTCCCTAAAAGAACACGGAGTTTAAATCACGGAAGATACCAATACGGAAGAATTCACTGCCAGTTATAATCACAAACTAATATGTACCTCTCATCGATTTCCTTCAACTTTCTACGCCAAGCTTCTTGGTCCTTGATGAGATTGCGGTTGATCTAAGCAACAAACCCAAAAGCAAGCACAACAAAAATAAAAGACTGTCAGAAAAAAAAGTGATTTCACTCGATACAACGATACCTATGCTGAAACCCAAAGCAAAAGTAACATTCAAGAGGATGGCATTTACAAACTCACATCTGCAACGGCATTCCTTTCCTCAAGACATTTCTCCAGTTTCGCTTGCAAATCCTGCATCTTGGAATTTACAGCCTTCTCCACCACTTCTGAAATTGTACTTTCCTTTTTGCTTTTGGCCTCCATAAGTAGAGATTCATAATACTGAATTTAAAGAAACAAAACAGACAGGAAAAGATTAAAGAAAATGATTGGAAGTAAAAAGGATTCTAACGAAATCAACGGCCATATTAGGTAGAGGGAAAAGTAAGAACACAAAGAAGGGGTTCAGTGGGGTTTTGCGACAGCCTTACTTGTCTTTGATTCTCAAGCTGACTGGCAACAAGTAGGTTATACTCATCTACAATCTGTAGTAGCACAACATCTAAAGTCAGTTATGCGAATAAGAGAACGAAAAAAATTACGGATGGTGCTAGCTAGAGTACATACAGTGTCAACTTTGCTACTATAGAGGGCTCCACTAATTCCAGAATCAGCACTACATTCACAACCGTCACAAGCCTCTTCCAGTGACATACAACGAGAATCTGTACCATTTAATATTTTTCCATCAACTTTTGATTGGTTCAGGCGGTGAACATAAGCATCACCAACATAATCCCAGATCTGCTGCCTGTCCAACTCAAGAGAATAGCAATGTTGCGTATCCTTCCAGTGCTTAACAGCATGGCCTTCAGTATATCTATTTTGAAGAAAAAAAAAATCATCAATAACTTTCTGTGCATGATAAACTTAATCAAGACAACGTCATGGTTCATCAAGTAAATAATACATGAGCTATATTGCTTTCTTGCTTTGGAGACAGAAATAACCAAAGAAGAAAGAGCAATACATCAGTTTTACCTTCCACATCCTACAAAACCACATATTAGACAAATCCAGGGGTTCACTGGTATTCCACAGACAGAGCAAGCTGGTTTTTCATCCTGCTGCTGACATAGTCGGCAAACCTGGTGACACAGAATATCAAATCAGCAGCCATCCTTCATAAACCCAACACCATAGCCATATCAAAGTTATGAAGAAGCCAGTAGCAATTGAAGCTGAAGTTCATAAACCCAAGACCATAACCACTGCACAGAGGAAATTTGAAATAACTAAACACCTTTTTCTTTCTTTTAACGAAGACTTTTATCCATTTTTCTACCCAAAAGGAGGTTACAGTTGATTCTTCTTGTGTTATCCCTACTACAGTACAACAAGATGGGGCATGAACTAAGAGATTTCAAAACCTCTGAAAAGTATCCCAAAAAAAGGGCTACTTTGAGTGGGATGGTAACAAAGCTGACCCTATAACCTCCCAACAAGACCTTTAGGTAACCACCAGGTGGTCAACAATCTGCAAAATCTTGAAGATCAATTAATAAAAGAATAGCAGCATATACGAGAAACAACAAATATTACTACTGCAGTCACCAATGCTCTCAACCAAGATCTCTAACAAACTTAAACACGTAACGGAAATTTTAGAACATAGAACAACCAACTCACCTGACAAGACAAATAAGTCCATTTTGAAATGCAGGGACATTGAAACGAATGATCACAAAGTGTACTCGCTATTCCACTAGTGTCTGCATCCAATCTCTCTAACATTCAAACAAAAGTTGAACCAGGTTAGTATAAATATCGGGGATAACCGCTATAACTTTGGGGGAACCAAAAAAAAAAAAATACAGCTCCCAGCACACCATAGAAAATGGCGACTCACCAAGGCAAACTGGGCAAGTAGGTAACTCAGTAAATTCTTTCTCTGGATTCCCAGCTATTTCTTCTGATTCTGTGTAGTCCACAGATTGCAGAAACAGGATATGGCACAACTCAGCCTGCAAAATATCAAACCAAAGGAATGGGCAGACATAGATCACTGTGTATACGATAATAAACCACGCACGAAGTTGAACAGCCATAACGAAAGGCTCATTACCTCTCCAAGCGAATACTTCCTCCCATTAAAAGTGCTATAAAATTCACCAGCCGTGTCCCGATTCTTACATTCAATCAAAACACTGTACCTGTCTTCCATTCCATCGTTCCTAATCCAATGAAACAAACACCAACTCAGACTCTTTCGGTGACTAATGAAACAAAGACACAACATAAGGAAACGTAAATTTCAAGCAAACATTTCCTTTCAGTCCAAAGTATTGATCTTTTAGATTTTTAGCTCAAATTACAGCTCTTCATTTTCTTTTGCAATTTATTTAAATTTATTAACATTATCAATGCAAGCTTGTGAATTAATTGAAGCAAAAACACCATCCACATTATTTTGGAAACAAAACCCAAGTTTGCATTTTCCTCAATTTCTTCATAAACCCAATTCAGGGTTTTGATCAAGCAACCAATCCCACAACCCCAAATCGAAAGATTCAAAATTTCCTCAACCATTGTACCTGATGAATACGAGTTCGAGGACATGGTCGATGCGGGACCCGCAGAAGCGGATGAAGTCGTCAAAGGAGAGGTAGTTGGGAACGGCAACAACGAAGAGGATGGGGGAGCAAGAGGCGGGGCTCGGCAGCGACGACTCTCTGATTTTCCGAAACAAGTGGGCGATTCCTCTTCGCTCGCTGAATTTGGGGGTGGTTTTAGAGTCAGATTCAGCCGCAGCGGTGGTCTTGGAAGTTGAGACGGCGGTGAAGTCGGCGTCTTCGAGGCTGAGAGGGTGGTTGGTGTCCACCGAGTGAACTCGGAGGATGAACATGGTGGTTGTGGGCTGACTGAGTCGACTCAGTTGGGGGAGGACATAATAGAGAAAATGGGACCAAGATCAACAAGCTGCTGATATTCGCGGGAAGAGGCGGTTTTCCCTTTTGTGAGTTTTATTTTATTTTAATTTATTATTTTTAGAAATTCTTTCTAGATTTTCTGAGTTATTATTAAGAAGTTAAACTTATATTAATAGCAATATTTTTTTTTTTTTTAGTATATCGATATTTTTACACTAAAAGAAAGAGAAGTTCGGCTAAACTACATAATATGCAACCTAATTTAGCATTGAATTTACCATCCACGAGCTTCGAAAATAAGATCTCTCACTTTCAAGTGAAGAAGAATACCACCAGACTGTAGTACTAAATGATAATATTCTAAATTTTTAAATTTACATTTAGGAACAAAAATAAATTTAAACTTGAAACACAGTGAATTGGAGAAAACAATCCTAATTATCTAGATAGTACACCACTTGCTAACTCATTTATCTTCTTAAATTAACTTTTATAAACTAACATGTCGGGAGTTTGCTTGTAAGATCCCACATCGCCCAGGGGTGTGGATCCTGTAAGCCTTATATGTATATTCCCATCCCTACCTAGCGCGAGACCTTTTGGGAGCTCACTGGATTCGGGTTCCATGGGAACTCCGAAGTTAAGCGAGTAGCGCGCGAGAGCACTCATATGATGGGTGACCCGCTGAGAAGTTCTCGTGTAAGTTCCCAGAAACAAAACCATGAGGGCATAGTCAGGGCCCAAAGCGGACAATATCGTGCTACGGTGGTGGAGCGGGCCCAGAATGTGGTAGACCCCGGGTCGGGATGTGACATTGCTCAGTTAGAGTGCGTTCATCTTTACACTCAAATTTAAATCTTTGTTCGGAATATCGTCTATAAAAACACTAAACATTTTGTGATTTGATGCAAAACAAAAGTAGCGTCGCATTTTGCATAAATTTGGCACTATGATCCATCAAAAAAAGAATTTTAACGAAAAGTTTTCGGTACTGTTTATTTTAGTGTAAAAAAATGATTTTTTCGTTAAAATAAACCCTACTAAGAGTTTTGACTGGACGAGTTACATGGTAAATATTTATCGGCCGAAAATGTGTTGTAAGAAAGTTTGCGTTAGACAAAAAAATGGGTTTCTTCCGTCGTTAGAGTCCGTTACATTCGCATAAGACAAATCCACCGCATTTGAATATTCAACGTCGAAGAAAAAATCCACAATCCGTCAAGTGCCGTCTAATCGTCTGTTATTTAAACCCCGTAATTAAGTGAAGGGTTTAGTCTCTAAGACTACGCGCTTTCGAAGCAAAAGCGAAAAGAGTGCAACAGATACTCTCCCGATCGCTTTCTGCTTTCGCAGCACAGCTCCATTGAGCGATTCCGGCCGTACGGACTCAATCTCCACCGTCTACGGCGGGGACCCAATTCAAAAGATCTCTCCTTTCATCTTCTACACTCACGATCGGCTCCTCCGCAGCCCTGAACAGAGAGCAGAGGTAAAGTTACTGATAAACCCCATTTCTTGTTGTTTCTTGGATTCAATCGAGTTCATCAATGGCGCCGAGCACAATTCGCAAGGCGATTGGGGCGGTGAAGGATCAGACAAGCATTAGCCTGGCCAAAGTGGCCGGAAACATAGCGCCGGACCTCGAAGTTCTGGTGGTTAAGGCCACCA
Source organism: Cotoneaster glaucophyllus (assembly GCA_036320875.1). Classification (NCBI taxonomy): domain Eukaryota; kingdom Viridiplantae; phylum Streptophyta; class Magnoliopsida; order Rosales; family Rosaceae; genus Cotoneaster; species Cotoneaster glaucophyllus. Next base: position 1,812,981 of record CM070063.1, read on the forward strand.
CACACGACGAGGACCCGGCTGATGAAAAGTACATAAGGGAGATCATAAACCTGACCGCCCACTCGCGCGGATACGTCACGGCGGCGGTGGCGACTGTTTCGAGGCGTTTGAGCAAAACCCACGATTGGATTGTGGCTCTCAAGGCCCTTATGCTTGTTCATAGGGTTTTGGTTGATGGGCACCCTTCGTTTGCGGAGGAGATTGTGTCTGCGAGTCGGACAGGCGTGCGGTTTCTGAATTTGTCGGCTTTTCGTGACGAGGCGCATTCGGGTTCTTGGGATCATGCCGGGTTTGTGAGGTTTTATGCCATGTATCTTGAGGAGAAGGTGGAGTTTGAGGTTTATGAGAGGAAATCGAGAGGCAGGGAGGGCAGTAGTGGATTCGATCAGGAGAGGGAGAGAGCGAATCGAGAGGAAAGGAGGGAATTTGAGTACGAAAATTATCAGAGTGATCAGGCATTGGAGAGAGAGAAGAGAAGAGAGAGTAAGGATAGTACACCGGTGAGGGAAATGCGGCCGGAGAGGGTGTTGGTGAGGCTGAATGATTTGCTGAGGGTTCTTAATCGGATTTTGGGTTGCAGGCCGGCGGGTGCTGCGAAGAGTAGTAGGTTGGTGATCGTTGCTCTATACGAGGTTGTGAAGGAGAGTTTTAGGCTGTATGTTGAGATATGTGAGGCATTGGGGGTGGTGCTGGATAGGTTTACTGAGATGGATTATACAGATTGCGCTAAGGCTTTCGATGCTTATGTCAATGGGGCAAAGATGATTGATGAGCTTGTGGGTTTTTATGGTTGGTGTAAGGCTATGGGAATTGCACGTTCGTCTGAGTTCCCGGAGGTGCAGAGAATAACTGATAAGCTTTTGAAGTCGCTTGAGGGTTTCTTGAAGGGGAAGACAACGATGCCAAAGAGTCCTGAGAGAAACAGGGAGGAGAATGTTCAGGTTGACGAGGAGGCGAAGCAGGATGTGAATTATGAGGTGAAGGCTCTTCCTCCGCCGGAGATTTACACTGCTCCTCCTCCCCTGCCATCTGAAGTCCGGCCTAATCCTTCGCAGCCTCAGCCAGTGACAGAGGATTTGGTGAATTTGAGGGATGATGGAATCACAGCTGATGAGCAAGGAAACAAATTCGCTTTGGCTTTGTTCTCTGCGGCTCCTACTGCAACTAATACAAATGGGGCCTGGGAAACATTCCCTTCAAATGGAGAGCCTGAAATGACTTCGGCTTGGCAGACACCGGCTGCTGAGAATGGTAAAGCAGACTGGGAATTGGCATTGGTGGAGACGGCGAGTAATCTGTCAAAACAGAAGGCTGATTTGGCTGGTGGTTTTGATTCATTGTTATTGAGTGGCATGTATGATCAAGGCGCTGTGAAGCACCATGTGAGCACCTCGCAATTGAGTGGTGGGAGTGCGAGTAGCGTGGCAATGCCGGGGGCAGGCAAGTCTGCTACGCCAGTGCTGGCTCTGCCTGCCCCTGATGGGACTGTCCACGCAGTGGGGCAGCAGGACCCGTTTGCCGCCTCCCTCTTAGTGCCTCCTCCGTCATATGTGCAGATGGCAGACATGGAGAGGAAGCAACATTTGCTTTCACAGGAACAACTGCTTTGGCAGCAATATGGAAGAGATGGGATGCAAGGGCAGTTGGGTTTGGCTAAGATTTCTGGCGGCTACTATGGCGGTGCTCCTCAACCGATGATGCCTCAGCCGGGAGGGTACTACTATGCGCCCTATTGACATTGGATGCCTTTTCTCCCCTGAGCAATTTACAGTTTTTGGATAAAGCTTAATGCTGCAGATACCTTCTTATGGTACTTTCTTTTGGAAGATGTTACATCTTTTTTAGGTTCCTTGCCATTGTGCTTATTTCTGGACTTGTATGCATTGTATGCACTATGCAGTGATAACATAAAAGGTTTGGGATTTATATATATTGAGAGCAAATTTGGGTTGTCAAATATGTGTGATTGGATTGAGATATTGTCCGTAATATGCTACAATTTTATTACTTTAGGTATTTTTACTTCTCGCACACTCTTGACAATTTTTGACCTTTCATCATTTTCAACTCATTTCATCCGACGGTTGAAAATTCAAAAAGATGTGTGAGAAGAAAAAAAAGATGTGTGGATAGCAATACCCTTATTTATAAGCTTAGGGTGTAAGAAAATGAGGGTTTAGATGTTTTTTCTTAAACTTCAAAAAAAAGAAAAAGATTATAACTCGTGATCGTATAGCTCACAGTTTTTGTGACAACAACAACAATAACAAAGTCTTTCTCATTAGGTGGGATCAGCTATATGAATTCTAGAATGTCATTGTGCTCGGTTTTCACAGTTTTTGTGAACGATAAAAAGATAGATTTTTCAAAATCTTCTATGTGCGTTTTTAAATAAAATGTTTTAAGCTCAGCCATTTTATTTTTGCACGAAGAGATTCTCGCCGGATCTTTTTCACCAAGATCACTAGATTAAGTGATCCGGATCGTTGAAATTTCATTCAATGGCTAAAAATTATTATAGCTTTTTAAGGGATCAAAATAGGTGGGTTATTAGATGAAATTTCAAAGATTCGGATCACTTCATCCGGGTTTTTAAAGGAGGAGAAGAGATTCTACTCGGATCTCTTTCACCAAGGTCATCGGATTAACGGAGCCCCTCTTCGCCCTCCCCTCCATCCAACGCGCCACCGACGAGCTCGTCTTCGAGGACTTCAACTTCTCGGCGCTCTACGTCGCGAACTCCCCCTCCCTCGCCCACCTTTGCGAGGCCAGCCGCTGCCAAATCAAGGCACAGTGCAGCCTCGTCGTCGACTGCGGCTTCTCCTTCACGCACGCCGCCCCCGTCTTCCAGAACTTCACCATCAATTACGCCGCCAAGCGGATCGATTTGGGCGGCAAAGCATTGACCAATTACCTCAAGGAGCTCGTCTCTTACCGCTCCGTCAATGTCATGGATGAAACGTTTCTCATCGACGATGTTAAGGAGAATCTCTGCTTTGTTTCCATGGACGTTGATCGTGACCTCCAGATTGCAAAGTACGTAGCTTTTCTTAATTTTTTTTGTTAGGATTTCTGAATTTAATTTGATTTTGGTTGTGGGTTTGTTGAAGATACAAGAATCTCATGTCGAAAAATTGAACAATATGTAATGAGTGAGTGATTATACCCTTAGTGACATCGAGGCCTTCTGTGATAAAATTCCGCCCTTGTTGTGCTAGTGGGTGGTAATGACTGATTCGACCCATAATGGGGATAGTATCGGTGTTATTAGTAGTCGGCCGCTAGTCCGTTTAACTGAAATCTTGACAGGGATTTTGTTGTTTTGAAATGGGTGTTTAGGAAACATGGGAAGGACAATATTTTCAGGAGCACTTATGTGTTGCCTGACGGCATTACGCATACAAAGGGGTTTGTTAAGAACCCAGAGGAGGCGAAGAGATACTTGGCTTTGAGAGATGGTGACAAACTTAAAGATGTGGAGAAGAAGATGGATTTGGATCAGATGGAGGTTACAGACAAGTTGGCGGATCGAAAGAAGATTGATTTGAGCAAGAATGTAAATTTTTCTCTCGTGTGTTTGAACGAATTGAACAACTGCTTTGTTGGTTTACTAGTTTTGAGTGTGGTTTGGTGGTTTTCTTGTAGGAATTTGACCTGACAAATGAAAGGTTCCTAGTGCCAGAGATGATCTTCCATCCTGCTGATCTGGGTTTGTTTTGCATTCTTGTTTCTCGTTTCAATTTGGGGGTTTTGTTTACTTTTTTATGCATATACGTTGTATTATGTGTCACTGAATCAACGTTATAATCTCCTCTTCGGGTTCATGTTGGTTGGCGCTTATTACCACCGGTCAGCTTTCGCAAATTGTTGATATTTGTAGAGCATAGCATTGGAAATATGTTCTTTAGCTGTTTCAATACAAAGTGATGGCGTGTGGTATAGTAATATGGGGATAGTCAGTGTTGATCTTTACTCAGTCCGTTCGGAACTATATGCTTAGTGCGAAGGGAAGTGCTAACTTGAGCCTGTTTTCGCAGGAATGAATCAGGCTGGACTAGCAGAGTGTATTGTTCGAGCTGTCAGCTCCTGCCCACCACATCTACAGCCTGTACTTTATGAAAAGTGACCTTTCAAGCTCTGCATTTTTCTTGAGGATAATAGAAAAGAATTCGTTTTCGATACTTACTAACTGTCTGAGTTGTGTTGGCAGCATTCTCTTAACAGGTGGAAGCACTCTATTTCCTCGACTAGCTGATAGACTGTACGGCACTGGTCACTTTTCCATTTAAATGTACAAGATCAAAATTCATACGAAAACATTCTTTCAGACTTCTAAGTTTTTATTGATGTTTCGCAGAGAGAGGGAGCTGCGGCCGCTTGTTCCTGATGAATATCCAGTGAAGATAACTCCTCAAGAAGAGTAACGTTTCTCCTTATACCTACTTGCATTTTTTCGACTTAAAAAAAAAAAAGATACCACTTGACGTTTTATTAAAAAATTTCATGTTTCTCCAGCCCCATACTAAGCGTTTGGAGGGGAGGATCTATTTTAGCTTCAAGTCCGGATTTTGAAGCAGTGTGTGTCACTAAGGCTGAGTACGAGGAGCTTGGATCTGCTCGGTGTCGCAGGAGATTCTTGTAACGAGTGCATTTAATCTTGAAGGGTATGCTATCTGAAGACCATCATCACCTTTCACTGTAATTTACCGTGTCGTTCTGTTTGGTTGAGAAGATTATTAGCGATGGAGTTAAACTATACCATCCGTTTTAAATTTTCTGGACAGCAGCTTTGGCAAGCAAATAGTCCACAAGGGAAAATGCAGCTAAGCGTGCGCCTGTCGCTTTTTGTTGTCACCATTCACCAGTCACCGCTGAAGAAAAGGAAGTAGAAGCAGGCTTCGCGGCTTCAAGTACCAGTCACCGCTGAAGAAAAGGAAGTAGAAGCAGGCTTCGCAGCTTCAAGTACTAGCAGTGCCACGCTCGCAACTAACACAAACCTTTTTTCCTGACGTCTTTGTTGGTAGAAATCGAGCTGGAAGATTTGAGGTTCGACCCCCTTGCCACGGAAGGCTGCCCACACTATCCAGAGAATCGATTATTGTTGTGGACTGGATTTGCGTACCAGAGGAAGTGTCCGTGAGACTGCGACTTCTTGGTCGTCGGAAGCTGCGTCCCGGTGTCTTGTAAATCAAAGTAGCATTTGATCTCAGCTTTCTGGAAGCTTTAATCTAGAAGTCCAAATCAAGGTGAAAAACATATCGTATTGAAGCACACCGACGATTCAAGCGATTCAAAGCGTTTTCGACTGTCAGATTGAATGAATTGAAGATATGACAAAAAATTAACAAAGGTGCAGAAGGTAAAATTAGGTGTTTGAATAGCACTATCGGTGACATATTAGCGTATTCCATATGAGCTCCCGCCCCTCAGCATCATTTTTTTTTATTTTTTTAAATTTTATAAATATTTTTTGTAGAGATGGATTAGGCGAGATTAGCTCTTCGGCAACAGTCGCGTACGAGGCACAATCCTCTCCCAAAGGAGAAAGGACCGTTGTCCCCTCTCTACAAGATTTTATTAATAATATGAAGAAAAAAGGAAAAGTAAAACAAACAGGGGGACTAGGCCAATACCCGCTAAAAACAATTAATGAAAATGATATGGACTAGTTTAAGACTGCTTAGCTTCAGTCACTTGAAATTGATTTCCCATAATTCAGCTGCTCATATTTCATTACCAAAATCCACTTCCATAGCAACAATTTGCTCCTCATGAGCTTGAACGGAAGAATGGAAGCCCAACACAGTCTCTTCTATAAGATGCAACAGCAAAATCGGGTACCAAGTCCCACCACGTAAAGTTACTATTCATTGCACCAAAATTAGCAAAAGCATCCGCCCCTCAGCATCTTGAAAAAGAAATATTTAATAGTAAAATTCCAAATAGCATAGCATTCGATCTCTTTTCGAAATGAAGAAATAACATCATTACATACATTTTCTACCACCAAAATTTCCTATACTTTGAGAATTGTCCTCTTAACAATTTTTCTACGTTTACAACATTTTCGAGTAATATACGATATGCTCCTCTCCCAGTCGATTACTATCCCAAGATATCGATTTTTCGTGTCCTGAATCCCGTAGGAGCATAGTACAATACAAGGGATTTCTTCAACCTGCTTCCAATTTAACCTACGTCGAACCATATGCAAATGTAAAATATGGACAAGTTAGAGGACTGGATTGTAACCAAGTGACTAGGGCCAATCCTTTCATTCAGCGACTGGTTGCGAGTCCATGCATAGATGCACCAGTTTCCTTTGGTATTGCCCGTAATATTCGCTGACTGCCATAACGTCTTCGCTCTCGGGGCCTAACCCAGGCAAGTTGAGCAGCTTGTCCTTGATCAAAGAATTAGATTCATCGTCGCAGTTGCCTAAATCGGAGGTGAAGTTGGCATGAACTTCTCGGCAAGCAAGGATGAACATAGCGGCCGTGTCAGGTTGATGGGCCTCACGAAGTGCTGCCAATGCCTCTTGTAGTGCACCAGCTGCAACATACAAAATGAGGGCCCTCCATATGTTGTGTTCAGCGCGAAGGACGTGCGAAGCCCATCTTAGCAACACCCTGGAAGAACATCAATACGCACAAATCAGCTACCAAAACAACGAAAATCAGGGGACTAGTAATCGTGCAATTTAGCCAAAAGGTAAGCCGCAAAGATGGGGATGACCAATGAGTTTACATAAAAGTGAAGACACATTCTGGATTTGTGACATCAAAAGAAATCTACCGGGAAGGCGAAAAATAGCAAGCTAATCAATTAAAGTACACAGATGAAACTGGAGATGACAAAGGAGCCCTCAGAAACGATAAAAAGAAAGCAAATAACCTTGCATAGTCGGATCCTTTTAAATGCGTAGCAGCTAAAGTCGCAGCATCAGTCCAGCACCCAGCATCTTGTAGCTGCATAACAGATGACATAGTAATTAGCACATAAAAACATTGCGTAAACCATTTTTTAGTGCATGATATCTAAAGAAATCTCACAACTTAGATAACTGGGTTTACAGTAAATTTGTGTAAAGCAGAACCTAACCTGAGAACACGCTTCCTGATACCTTCCAACAGCACAAAGAAGATGAGTACCAGAGAACGACCTGTCAGTCCTTACCATGTTGGCTGCAACAACCTAATAATATAAAAGTATCAAAAATCCTGAGACGCTTAAACGACTTTATTCCAGCCATAACATGCATTTGATGTCATGAGTTGATCCAAGTAAGTTACACACCTTGACGGCAAGTTCAAGGAGAGACTTGGACACGGCAGAAGAAAGAGCAACAGCGCGTAAAGCATTTGCAGAGAAGTAATTGCTCTCAGGAGGAGTGGAAAGCAATAAACTAACCGCAGCTTCTAAGTTGCCAACTGAGACAAGCCTATATCATCAAGAACATAAAGTAGATCAAAAACCTCCGAAATGGAAAATTTGCTTTCTTTTTTACGCCTAAAGTTTTACATGTACAAGTAACTGGGCAATTTGGGTATTTGGCATGTTGCCAGAGACGAAGATGACAGGAAGGATGGAACTTGGCAAAAATTAGGTTTCCTGGTACATTTTCTCATGCACATATGCTTATATGCTTTCAAACATATGGAGTTCTACCAAGCAATTAAATATTCACCCAATAGCAACCAAACCAGCCAGCATCAACTCTTACTTAAACATACTCAGCAGTTAGTATGGCAGTTCTTCTAAGAAATAAGAATGATATGGAATACTCACTCATGTACACGATTCTGAATAGCATCTTCTCCCTCCAACTTCTCATGCCAAGGAATACGTTCACTGGCATTTGCCCACAAATCCTCTTGCTCAAAAGCCAATAACCTGAGCTGACCTTGATTCTGCTAACCATAGAAGTCGATAAATTACAGAGATGTTCAAAGCTTATGAGGAGGAAAAAATCACACAATAGTTAGAATTGAAGAGCACAAGATATAGGAGAGATGTGAGGTAATGTAGCAACCTAGCTTAAAAACTTGTACACAAAACTTGAGAATAATATCATCCAGAAATGTGGCTTACCATTTCATCTTTCTTTTCTGTTCCAGACACTGACTTTCCTTTTGATGTTATCCTACTGAGCATAGATGCATCATCAATCTCTGGAACGGGTGCTGACGCAGGAGTTTTTTGTGGAGACTTATTTACCATCTTATTCATCAAATGGTTAAGAGCAAGAGGCAGTTGTAGCCAGAAAAGAGCTTCTGAGGATTCACCAAAAATTGCAGCAGCAAAAGCAAATCTCACAGAAAAACCTTTGTTGACCACCATTGCATATAATTTTGCCCTCTCATCATCCAGTATGCAGCCTGGGGAAATATAACATTTATAATATGAGAGAAAAGAACACAACATAGTACGATACTTAGATATAGCTCCGCATGAATAGAAACAACACAAGAAAGACAGAGGACCCACCTTCTTTACGATAAGGTTCTAAGACTTTAAGCAGCAATTCTGGTACCACAGGGTCACCAACAGGCGGTAAATCGATCATGTAACTTCGAAGATCCTCATTCGACTTGGGAGTTCCTGGAATTTTGTGAGGCCTCTTATCTAAAGTCGTACTGCAAGTATTAAACCAAGAGGGCTCGACACCCAATTGTAAGATCACTCTTAATGCCTGTAACAAAGAAATCAATAAATTCCAGTTGGTCAAAACTGAATCTCTACTATCTTCTGTTAACAATAAAACATAAAACATAAAGCAGGCTATGTGGTTATTGATTCAGAACCTCTCAACTTTTCCAGTAGATTCTGCTATTTTCAGTATACAATTTGGTTAGGAACTCTCTTCTAACAAGAACTAGGTCCATAAGGTTGCAGATTAGCATATATGAACGAACATAAAACTCCAGTTGTCAAAGGGCACGATTTACTAATGATCAACAGAACTGGAATAGATAAGATATTGCTATCATGAAATAAAATAGAAGGAAAATGGAAATTAAAAATCATCATTACCAGGGCATGTGGTGTTGGAAGCAGTATAGGAGAGCATAGAGGCATAGGACGAAACCTCTCTTTTATAGATCTGGGCTGGTGGGTATAACCAAGTTTTTTGTCAATTCTGCACAAGAGTAAGATTGTTAAAGCACAGAACTGACGATTCCCATACAGGGCCATCCGCATGCCCCCCTCCCCAATACTTAAATAACCTGAGATATAACGAAATTCCTCAACAAAGTTTGAAACATACATATTAATCTCAACAAGGCGAAAGCTACTATCAGCTCCAGCTATGCACAATAACAGTGGATCACTTTTGCCAGTCCGCAAAGGCAACCAATCAAGTTCCAACACAAGGGTTCCAGGAAATTGAGGCTGTAAAAGAGAATTGGCTAATGGGTCCGGAGAATCCTGCAATTAGAAAACATGTAGAGAGTTATGGAAAAATGAAAAGAAAGGTCATCTAGATAAACCATATAAATATTTCTTTTATACTTACAAGGTCAAATACGGAAAATGTATTGTCATAGAATAGTACAGCAACGCGCCCCCTACTGCAGTCTCCAGGCACAACTGGTGAGAATTTAATTCGCCGGATACCTTCTCTATGAGTGTTAAACGAAGAAGAATGTCCAGTAGTTACATCCCACCAGCGAATATTTCCTGATCTGTCCCCCATAACCTGAAAATAATTTACAGAAAATATTGAAATGATTGAGAATCTGATATAAAATACCAATTGGATGAAAAGAATACAATTTTTTTGAGACATACTACATGAGGCAACCGGTAGGCCATGGCAGTAATGAGTCCATCCGATGAGACAAATGAAGAAGAAGGCCATTTCGGTCTAGAAACAAGCAATCAAGAACCACAATGAGAAAAACTTATTGACATGAAATAATAGTTCGTACGAGGGTAAATGCTAAGATTGAAAGTAGAAATACACCTGAAGTCACGGATCCTTCTCCCATGAACCTCAAAAACACCAAGAGCACCATTTGCTAGTGCAAATGCAAAGCTTTCAGAAGTGTCATCTTGAGATCCATCTGAGCTCTCTGCATTCCAGGGAAGGAGAAACTTTATTTTTGTTTAATTAAACAATCCAATAATACAGAAGTAACTCATATAGACCAAAAGCCAATATACATATTATAGAAGCTTATCAAGTAAATAAGCTCACTGGAATCCGATGATGCCTTTGTTGGAGAGGATGTCCCATCTGATGCCACAGATGTGTGATCTTTGGGGGACGATGATGATGATGATGATTGCTTAGCAGGTCCATTTTGAGCAGGTCGGGGGACTGCTGGGAGGGTCCATTCCAAAACCGTAAATGGAAGAGCTAATGATCTAAGCTACATGAGATACAGACAGTAATAAATACCAAGATGAGGAATCAAAATCTTAACCTCTCCACTGAGAAAAGTTGTGAAATGCATAAAATAAGAAAAGGCGTGCTTTCGTAGTAGTTTGAACTTTGAAAATTGTGAGGTTTCTGTTTAATGTAGTTGAAACAATCATTTTCTGGTAAATATGTCAAGTTGGAATGTGAAATAACCAAAGAAAATAGCAAACTTACCATAATAGGACTCTTTGTCATTGCCCAAACCTCTACTGGTGCATCACGAAGCAAAATAAGAAGGTACCTGCCATTTTGTCAACAGCATAAGCAAAATGTTACATTGCGTAGCTCAGGAAGCTATGAAGAATAACAACTGATGTATGAAAGCAGGGGGAAGAAAAAAGCACTAAGTTAGAGACATCTGATCAAAATAGTCCAATTTACCATGTTGAGCCAACAAGCAAAAAATATTTTATTAAATTCATATCTAAAATAGACGACGAAATATAGTCAAAAGTGAACACTTCTAGTTTCTTTTCAGCTAAGTACATTTAAAATTTGATAAAACCAAAAACATGACACAGAACAGATTATAGAGGACTTAACTAATAACCATAAATAAAGACAAGAATCTGGGTCTGAAGTCAACCTCCCAGAGGATGAGGCTCTTAATGCTCTTATGGGTGCACGTTCAGGCTTTTGCAAAACCCGGAATCGTCTATTTAGGCCACTTCTAGCACAGGTCACAATGAGCCTGTTGATGAAACCTCCAGATTTTTCACTCACCTAAATATTAAAAAAGAAAAAAAGAAAAAAAGTCAGGCTACATATGATGATCAACACACATTGATAATTATTTATAAATAGAAAAAAAGAGGAAAAAATACCAATCAAGGATAATGCTGAGCATAAAGGCACTAAGTAGTAGATGCATCAAACAATTAATGTGATGTTTGAATTCATCGCAACGTACCTGACTGTATGAAAATGAAACCAGTCTAGAATTTCCAAGCCATCGTAATCCCCTAACAGTACCATTATGAACAGAAAAACTTGCAGCGACAGCATTGGCAGAAACATCAACAACGTCAACTGTCCCACTTTGAGTTCCCAAAGCAACCAATGGAACAGCTACAACAGGATAGTTCCCCCCACCTTCATACATAATCAACTTACATGGTATCATAATTTCTCCGAAATGATGCTAACTCAAAATATAAAATCAACATATACAGTAGATTAGTGACAAGATTAACTAACGGCCCAAAGTAGCTGTTGAAGAAGGTGAAGGTACAGCTAGCATAGTCACTGCTGAAGAAAGAAGTTGAAGCTGTCCAACTAAGCTAATCTGCATCAGTAAGTTGGCTTTGTAAGCATGCAGGCATGTAATTTCAAATCTGCAAAATCGGGGATTGGTTGCAAACTTGTGTGTCGGTTTGAATGAACTGAATTTACGGATAGATATGACAGAAAGTACACAAAACAAAACCAGCTGTGTTCTGAACTATATGCAACCATAAAAAACATATGTTATAGCGCCTGTGTACATGTACGGGTGGGCGTGTGTGTCGTTTTGGGTTATCTAAACAAAGTTGTGTACCAATTAATACTAACATATATTTAATAAGACAGGGAGTGGGAATTACATCTAAGTCACATCCATTGTTCAAGTTATACTTATATTCTCCAGCCAGAAAACCATCCAGTGAAAGCCATTAACCATGAAATAATAAAAGTTGGAAGAAACTATAAATGAACCTTTAGTGATAAGTCTGTATGGCTGACAATAGAATTTGAAGGTCGGCTTCTATCACCACTGATCTTTTCTATTTGTTTACCAACTTCCATGGCAAGTCCTCCGGTAGAAGAAACTATAATGTTTGTATTTGTCCCAGGAACTGGCACTTCACTAATACCCAAGGTTGTGTCATCCTTTCGATTATCTTCAAGCCCTTCAGCAGTCAAGAGCCAATTCCATATTTTTCCATCATCAGAAATTGAGATCAAATGCGTTTTAGAAACAAGAAGAGGTTCATCACAGAAATCAAAAGGATTATCGAAATCCACATCAGGGAAAGGAGAATGAGGTACATCATCAGAGTAAATCTTGCCGACATTCTGGAGGGTCGAATCTGATTGGGAGATGACGAGAGCAAGCAACGAAGGAGAAGGGACAGATGTGCCAATTGAAGGCATCAACTCTTCCATTGAACACATTATGTGTACCTGCTCTCCTCTGCACACATATACAATATGCAACAAGTATAATACATTACTACATTTCGGTTTTCGATCTACACACTTCTTAAACTTTGCCCGAAAATGGTTCAAATGCCTATAGATTCCAATACAATTTCACATTCTACATCCTACATTTGATCAATGGAAATTGAAAAGGCTACAATCAATCGAATTTCAAGAGACTCACACTTTTCGGCGCCAAGTACTGAGCTTCCCGTCAAGATGAGCGCAGTAGAGGAACTCGTGATTCGGATCCGGAAGCACATCGAGAAACTTGCCGCAGCCGCGAGGCAATGTGGCAGAGAAAAGCGGCGTCTCATACTGCAAATCGAACACCACCAGCTCCCTCGGGAACGAGACGAAAAGAATGTGCCGCCACTGTGGCGAGAATGCGAACCTCACGGCGTAGATCGGGAACGCCGCCGAGGCCGACGACGAGTTCCCGGAGACTCCACCGGCCAAGTCCCTCTCCAGCTTCAGCAACTCGGTGGAGTCGGTCCGAATCTGAAGCTCCTTGATGAAGACATCGGATTCCGTCTCGCCTAACACGGTGACAGAGAGCAGGAATCCTTTGAGTCCGACGACACAGAAATGGCGCGAATCGAAGGGATCACGGCGGATGCAGGAGAGAATTTCGGGTGCCGCGTCGTATTTCCAGAAGCATCGGCCAGTGGAGCTGTTGTAGAGGGAGAGGGAGGAGAATCCGGAGATGGAGGCGAGGAGGTAGGAGTCGGGTCGGGCCTGGACCCACGCGAGGTCCTGGATGGCGAGTTTGGCGGGGGAGGAGTCGGTATCGAACCAGAGGACGGGAGACTTGAGGCGGAGGTCGAGGAGGGCAATGCGGCCCTGGCGATCGCCGGCGGCGAGGAGGAGGTGGGAGCTGGAAGGCTCGGTGGAGAGGAGGTCGCGGCGGAGAGGGAGCGGGGTCCAGCGGACGGAGGTGACGAAAGGCGAGAGAGACGATGACGTGGGGGAGGATTGGGTGGGAGGTGGCATAGGGATGGTGACAACGAGCTGCATTGAGCGGGCGTCGAGGACGGAGATGGAGCTGCCGGAGGGGAATGCGAGGAGGCCGGAGAGGCTGAGGTCGGCGGATCCGAAGTTGTTGCGGCTGGGCGGGCCCGGCAGCATGCAGTCCCAGCAGTCCTGGACTGTGGACGCCGTCGAAGCTCTAGGGCTCGACATTGTTGCCTTGTGTCCGACTTTCTTCGTCTACCGCTGCGACTTCAAGTATATCGACATTTCGGACACACACCGAGAACAACGGTGGTCTTTTCATCTTTATTTTATATATATATATATATATTTTTTTTTTTTCTGTAAATGTTAGTAAATTAAATAATTAATTGTTAGAAGAAAAAAATGGGATTGAATCTGTCTATAGACATAATGTTTTTTTTTTATAAGTGCGGTAAAACGTCATCTACAGATTATTTGTTAAAATTATAGTTAATATAAGGTTTCTTTTTAATTCTTCTTCATTTCTTAAAGTAATTTTCTCTTTTATTAATTTTTTTTATAAAATGTATTTATTTAAAGAATTATTATTGAATCTCTAAATTTTTATATTAAAAAAATATATTTACGAAGAATGCATATTCAAAGTGTGAATAATAATTTTTTTATGTACTTTATTACTATAATTTAATTAAAGGAAACCTAATGAAAATGACTTGAAAACTTAGAGTTTTAACGAAAATGAAAAAAATATAGGGTAAAGTGAATAGTACCAGGATTGATTTTTTAGTGTAAAAATATAGTTTTTCGTTAAAGTGAACAGTACCGGAAGTTTTTCCTTAAAGTTCCCTAGTTAAAATTTGGAATAGTATAAATTGTATAATATTTGTATAAGTTCAGGCACTCTCACAAAGAAACGACCTTATTCTATTCAGCCTCAAGCATTACAGTTCGAGTTGAATTATGAAATAATATGCGCTTACTTTCCCATCGATGGAGGAAGTTTTTGGTATGGACTCTCATATAGTATGGTTATCCGACCATAGATTTAGCGAGTGAGACTAAGAGAGGGGTCGATGGGGCGGACAGCAAGGAATCCGCTTAGATAAGTTTTATATTTTGATCGTACGGGTGATGTGATTCGTCTAGACATAATTTATCCAAACATTGGGCTTGGCGGCATGGTGATGCAGAAGAGAGTCGTCGGAGTTAAGGGTCTAATCCATAACAATGGTCCAATTGAATATGATTCAGTAATCCAATGGGCATTGAAAGGGAGATGAAAACAATGTTCATGGAATCAAATTGAAATTTTCTTTGAATCTCTATGTTTGGAGCGGAATGATTCGAAGATTCGGATTATTCATTTTGAATTCTACAGTCCCTATTAGCCCATCTATTTATCAATTTCATACAAATTAAGAGTTCAAATCTCTCTTCCTCGCTTGAACGATTCGAATTTCTCGGTCCATCAACTCTTGCAAGCGAAGAATTCCATTGAATCAACATTTATGGCGACCAACTCAGACCTTAACTTTCTCTGTGGGCCACGGCAAAAATAAAATACAATTTTGAAATTTTGAATACGTTTGGTACATTAAAACAAAAACAAAAAAAAAAACAAAGAAACGTTTGGAAGCTTTCCTTTTCAACTGCATGACAAAGATTAAATTAAGGTTTAACAAAATTGTGGTCCTGACATTGACTAATCATTCTGGTAGGGTTGTACGGACAAGGATCTTCTCCAGATCCTTAGGATCCGGATATCAATCAACTATGTTCGTTCATCATACATCGTACGGTCAGTTTTTGTTAAGTACTATTTATATTCAATTTTAAATTAAAATTTTAAAATGATTTCTAACATCACGATATACGATGAACATACACGACTGATTGATCATATGGATCCTATTCTGGATTGTACGATTAGGGTAACTTTAACAATGAATATGGAGTCGAATGGTATTGTATTTAACTAATTATTCTAAGAAGGTTGTCACAAGTACAACTCTTATAACCAATAGGATCATCTCCAGATTCTTTTGGTAAGGATTTTAGGAATCTATAAATCGTGTCTGTTCATCGTACATCATGCAGTCAGTTTTCGTCAAGTATTGTTTGTATTTAATTTTAAATAAAAATATCTAAATTAATTTCTGACCGAACGATGTACGATAAATGGATATGATTCACGGATCCCGGGATCCGGCGAGGATCCGGATTCCTCTTATAATGAATAAGATTAGAACAGAGTTGGATGAAACTAAAACAGGAGTTCTGTGCTTTTGTGAGTGAGAATAATGTGGTTGAACAACCTTGTTCAAGTTTATTTTTTAAATTGAGATGATCTAATTGTTTGTTTGCTACCCAAAAGTTTAGGGGGGAGGGAAGGCTACCCCATCCTTGGAACATTGCATACCACAAGCCTCTTTAAAGACTTAGGGGTTTAAGCCCATTTTTTGGTTATTATAGATCGTCCACCAAGAGAGATTGTAAGCAATGAGACTCGAACTTAGACCTTGGTCTGAAAAAGAGAACAATTCTTACTAACTCAACCAACCCTTATCGGCAAGATGATCTAATAGTAGCGTGTGACGACTTATTTCTATGATTGTGATGGCTTTGTTTTCATGAAAAATATTCGATCGATTTGATAGGACTTATTTGTATGCAATGTATTGAATGAGACGTGGGCATATGTAATAGATAGGAAGGAGAAGAGATATTGCTTTCTACATTTTGATTTCACATCATATATGTACCTTTCAAGTTTTCACCACTCACCCCCACAAACCCTAATTTAGGGCCTTAAAATGAATCAAAGATACACTAATTATTATGAAGATCCAATATTTTATGGAAGAATGCAAGTCCCACGTTGAAAACGTGATAGAACTGATAGAACTCCAGGCTTGCTGGATTTTGGAAGTGGTTAAGTCAGAGACAATTTTGGTGTGATTAGTAATGAGTCATAAATCCAAACTCTGAATTGTTGATTTATTCCGGTCAATGGTACTCATAATATCTATGCATCATGACATATGTTCTTTACGAAATTAAGGGCTAACTATTGACACTCTTGATATTGTTTCGATAACATGTCGGTATTACGAAACAATGGTCAGGTGCAGACCTATCATGCAATATAAGCTCTAGAGAAAGGCAACCGGCCAAAAAACTAATGCGAAAAGAAACATGTGTGGTTGTACTTGAAAGTTAGTTGGCAATTGGGACTGCTCAGAAATTGGAGGGACTGGATCTACGCAGCAGAAGCAGAAGGGTTGCAAGCCTCATGGCCTACCACTACCTACCTTTGCTTTGAGAGGTCCTTTGCTTTGTAAAGGTATTTAGAGGGTACAGCCATTTTCATAAGAGGACAACACATGATAGCTTTGTAAGTGTGGTTTCATGGCAGTGTTCACTAGACCACTCACAACATATCAACAGGAAAAAGGCTGCTAAACGACACTACCCCGCTCGAAAATTTTAGTAGGTTTTGGTGTATTCTAGATTATCGCATTTTTGTTGAGAGTATTAATTATACATCGGAAAAACGAGGGATCCTGTATGTACTTCTAAGTCGTTGAGCTACTCCTCGTATTACCAATTGATTTTACGGTAGAACTCCAACTTTTTTCATGGTATAAGAGATTGTTGTCCTGCGTGTGAAGCTCAATTGCCACATGTGCTCCTTGTCACCCGATTTGTGTTGTCCACGTGCTAGGCTTGAAAATTCGCCACAAGTGAGGGGGCGTGCTAAGAGTATCAATCCCACATCGGGAGAAAAAAGAACCCTGCATATGCTTATAAGTAGTTGAGCTACTTCGCATATTGCTAATTGGTCTTATGGTGAAACCTCAACTTTCTTCACTTTTGGCCGTTAGATAATCCCTAACTAAAAATCTAACAACCTAAAAAATACAGGAACATACTAAATAACCCACTTTGCTTTATACTATGTAACTACACATATCTATAAGGTATTCCCTTGATTTATGAGTTCCATTAAAATGGTGGGTAAGGAGTATTTAGTTCCAAGATGCTTTCATATTTCTGCAGGTATTCATAAATATAAATTTACGATCGTACTCAAAAAAGGGTGGATGCACCCACTATGACAGTCAAATTAGCTGCCCTTGGATACTTCATCCACATAAAAGAGAGACCAACTCTTTACACAGGACATGGCCGCTGTTTAGGTTGGACGAGACCCAAATATAATCTTATGTTTTTATGATAGACACCACGTGATCCGAAACTACCCAAAATCATCTCCAACTATACAATTACTATACAATTAAATTTTAAGTTACTTGTACTCTCTAGTTCATTAAAAGAGTAATTCATATTCGTCAAAAAGTGTCATAAAGCTACCAATGAGGGTTAGTTGAATTGGTAACGATTGTTCTCTTTGTTAAAGACTCGCTGCTGTCAATCCCTCTTGGTGAGCGGTCTGCAAAAATAAAAAATGGGCTAACATCCCTCTGTAAGACTGTAAGTCTTCAAAGAAACTTGTAGTATGTCCTGACCATTGAATAGAGTAGCCTCCCCCTAACTTTTTTTAAACAAAAAAAAGTGTCACAAAGCTTATGGAATCTAAAACCTAGTATTTATCTTTACATTCGAGATTCTGGACGATGATGATTAGTGCAACTATTTGCACACCCACATTGAGACTTGAGAAAGGGAAAAGCCATGTTATGTGACAAATCTCTTAAGCATGATGTCCATTTCTCCTTGCCACCACAAGGTTAAAGATAGGGTGTCAATTTTCCCTTCGAGTTTGTGTCTGCCCATGCTGGGCCAATTGCTGAATGATATGGGTGAGGGACACAATTTTACAGGCACAATTTGATGCCCACGCACAGGGGCCAAGGCACAATAACTCTCTCTCTCCCCTTCCTTCTTCCCCTTCTTCCCCCCAAGAGGGTGACCCCCCCTACACACCCAAAGGAAAAGATTGAACATCAAAACTATGGTAGGCTCTCTAAATTATTGGGGGAAGACAAAAGCATGGGAAAGCGACCCTTCCTCTCTCCCCATGTACTACCCAGCAAAAAACTGTCCCGCCCCATTGCACAGTCCTGAGGGAAAGAGAGATTAAAGCACAACTAACCCATCACTCCACTACATGTAGGTTCTACCGTTCTAGAGTCCCGGGACTAATTTATCCTCCCACCAAAACCCACTATTTCTCTTCCTTCTTGGGATTATTGCCCTGCTGCTGCTCTGCCGAGATGCCTAGGCCGGGCCCGAGGCCGTATGAGTGTGTCCGGCGAGCTTGGCATAGCGATAGGCACCAACCCATGAGAGGTTCCATCATTCAGCAGATTTTCAGGTACTGGGTCCTCTTTGTTGCCATGGATTTCTTGGTAAAG
The DNA here is from genome assembly GCA_036320875.1 of Cotoneaster glaucophyllus. Lineage (NCBI taxonomy): Eukaryota > Viridiplantae > Streptophyta > Magnoliopsida > Rosales > Rosaceae > Cotoneaster > Cotoneaster glaucophyllus. The sequence continues at coordinate 1,831,923 of CM070063.1, forward strand.
GTGTCTGCTTTTTCACATTTTGCTGACCGCCCACCACCTGTTTGATTAGGGTCGTCCATGAGGTTCACAGCTCCGTAACGAAGAAGAACAAGGAATGGCAAGAGAAGCTGCCTTTGGTGGTTTTAAGAGCAGAGGAAATTATGTATTCCAAAGCCAATTCTGAGGTTTTTTCTCGTTTCCTTTTCGGTTTTTCATTCGCTCTTTTTGGTTGTTCCGTCGGTCATTTTTTGCTTTGTTTTGTTGAAGGCTGAGTACGTGAATCTCGACACGCTATGGGACAGAGCAAATGACGCGGTTAACACGATTATCCGGCGAGATGAGGGCACTGAAACAGGGGAGCTTCTGCCGCCGTGTGTCGAAGGTAACATTGTACTGATTTCTTTGCAGTCTGTTGAATTGAACTGTGAAATTATGCTACTGGGTTGTTCTCATTTTCAATGTATATTAGCTCATTGCTTAAGCTTAGTTTAGTTCGTAAGAAGAGATTATTGTGCAGAATGAATACACTAGAGGTGTGATTTTTATGTGTGTTTTGGTCCCTCCTCTTTATGTTGTTCAGCTGCCCTTAATCTGGGTTGCACTCAAGTAAGAGCTTCGAGAAGCCAACGCCACAGTAATCCTAGGAGTTACCTCACTCCAAGAGCTCAAGACCCCGCTTCTACCCCCGCTAGGGTTTTGGATAAAACTACAGATGAACGGCGCCCTCAGTTTTCTCCGCATCACTCTAGCAATCAATTGAACTTTGCAAAAGCCTCAAATGTGAGTTCTGAGCATTTGGTCCCAGAATCTTACAGCCGCATCAACCAAAGTACTAACCTCACTAGCCCTCTGAATTACCCTTTTGCTCTTGAGAATGTTCCTGCTGGCCATAACCAGTTAGCAACACTGTCAACCAACAATCCCTTGAACTCGGGTTCGGTATATCCATTATATTATGGAACTCACCATCAACCCCAAAAGCACCAGGTCGGTCATCAGGCTCCAGAAAATACACATTCTAGGACTATACATATTGGTACTCCAATTGTTACATCAGTTGTGGAGCCTACAAAGCAGAACCTTTTCTCCTCTCAAGGTGCTGAAAATGTATCACACAGATTCACACAAGAAGTCATGGACACCCAGGAGAAGCCACGAGAAACAGAATGTGATTTATCGTTGACGTTGGGTCCTGCTCTCCACACGTATACTCAAAGAAGCTTGGCCAGTGAAATGGAAGATTTTGGTTCAAGAAATTCTCAAGAGGGGGGAAAGTTAAATGATTTTTCTTCACCGAGAAGTAAGGAAATCTGTTTCTTTCCCACAAAGACTGTTTATGATCGCTTTGAGTCCACTTCCAGTATGTGGAATTCAGAGAGTGGTCGGAGTTCTGAGGCAACTATAAGGAAGCGCAAGGCACCTTTTAGTACCAATGAGGAAGATAGGCAATTTTGCTGGCAACCAGATGTCATTCCCAACAGGTTTACTGGTCGAACTACAGGGCCTGGTTTGTAGACTCTCTGTAGTATATATGCTTCAAAATCCGAGATGCCAATATATTGTTGAATCCTATTATGAGAGGCTCTCTTCTTATGTAGCTCTGATTGCGTAATTTATCTAGTTGACGTTAGTTGCTAGTTGCATTAGTGGAAAGATGTGAGTTGTAAATGAAACTTGAGTTGGATTCATATCGTAGAACAATGTTCTGGTATCTTAACTAAAGCTTGAAACAATGAACTTCCAGATCATTAACACTGCATTGCTTAGACTTACAGAGTTGAGCGAAAATTCCAGAAAAAAGTGTTGTGGGTTGAGGGTATGAGAGCTATGTGGGACTGTGTAAAGATGGAAGTAAAAAGAAGCTTCATTTTTGCAGGATTGTGCTGTGATAAATTGTACTCCTCTTCTGAAAAATTGGCATAATGGTCTGGGGCGTCCACACGGATGGCTTCTTTCCAACTTCTTTACTGCAGAACCCTAGAAAATTATGTCTTTGGTAACTTATTGTGCATTGTTTGATTCAGATGCTAAGTTACCCGTTCTTATAAGCTTAGATGTTGAGTAATGAAATTGAGTGCTTATCCGGCTCCATTGTGTTATCGATTTCACGAGAAATTCTTTGCCGTTTTGCTTCGTGTATGATTTTGTCATAGATTTGCCTGATCACTAGCTGAACTCTTTGAAGGGTCTGTAAAGAAGCACTTTTTCCGGCTGGAACGATGTGCAGGGGGTTCTTTTGATGCAATGTCGAACCTTCTTAATTACGAGAGAAACCTTCCTTTTATGTAGCTACGATGTGCTAATTTATTGGTGCTTCGACTGTTAGTGATGTACTGGAGCGTAATGTACCATTCCGATGATATTGTAACGTACTACTCTGACGATTTGAAAAAAAAAAAAAACTGCTTGTAAGTTGTACACACCTATTGAAGAAAAATTTGAGTCAATTGTAACAAAACTCAAGGTTGAAACTTTGTCGAACTAACTGAAGGTCGGAACTTTGTTCGAACGATTACATAGGACAAGTAGAAGGAATGAGAATTCACATGTAAGTGCGGAAAGAAGTTATTAAAAACCAAAACAAAAAGAAGAAAGAATTGACATATTTGGAGATCGCGACGTCAACTAAAGAGCCAATTCTCAGAGAGGAAGCACCGGAGGCTGGTGGTGGCGGTGGAGCGGAAGCAGGAGAGAGAGAGTAGGGAAATCCGACGGTGAGAGTGACCTTTTGGCCCCGCTCGTAGTTGTTTGTCACCAACGGAAGAGATAAAGTAGCTTATAAAAACTATATAATAAATGAACATTTATTGTAATATAGCTTATTTTATAAATAAAATAGAGGATTAGACGATATTAAATTCTTGGAAACGGCTGCAACGAAAGTACGAAGAGTAGTGGTAGAGAGAGATGAAGCGTGGGAGGATGGTGGTGGAGGAGCTAACAGAGAAGAGGTGGGGGTTGGTGATCCAACGGTGATGCTGACCTTTTGGCCTTGTTCGCGGTGGTCACCAACGGTGCAGATGAAGAAGGGAGAACCGGTAGAATTGAGTGCCGTCCTTACTTCTGGTCCCAGTTCGATCCCAGGGTCACTGCAGCCATCATATTCTTCTTCTGTTGCTATTTCCCCCACATTATGGTCCCACGTTTCAGCCCACTTGAACACTGCAATGCCAAAAATTCACAACAATAAGTTAACAACAAAGATATATACATATTCATGAACTCGGACACAAGAGTTGGAAACAGGCAACTGTCCTAACTCACGTCTACTTAGGTTAACAACAAAGATATATAAATACTCATATGAACTTGGACACAAGAGCCAGGAACAATTAATGCTCCGGTTAGCTGACCTAACTCACATCTAGCTATTACTGCGAAATGGAAAGCGCACTTACCAACTGTATCTCCTATTTGGAATGTCTTTGAGGCAGCGCAGTCGGAGTAAAAGGAGGTGTATAAGGGTAAGCCACCGCCATATACTCACCGAGCAAGCCATCATCATATTAATATCTCTGCAGCTGCCTGTTTTTCGGTGATCTGCAAGTACTTTTTCTTGGATCGACGTACGTGTTTTTCTTTTTTCCTTTATAAATATGCATGCGTACGATTTATGAAATCAATTTTCTAATAAATTAAGCATATATGTTGTATGTGTGGCGGGAAAACCTTGAAAACTTTCAACAAGTTGAATATAACCCTGCATGGCTGCATTGCCTGGTGATTTTGATGCACTGATCTAAAAGAAAAAAGAAGAAAGAAATCACCAAGTTTTACCAGTTCCATCGTCCCAGAGTCAAAGACTTACGGGTTCATTGCGTGACGCCCTTGGACTCCCACACACGACCTGGTCTATGAATCTAGGATTTCTTCTTTTTAACTTCTAGTTTTCAAAAGAACAATAGTATCTTTAATCTGTTGCAACTCTACATGCTTGGTATACTTTAAAGTATAAACGTGTTGTTTATTCATATTATAACACGTAACCCTAGCCCCGACGACGCTCAACTAAAAAAATTAAGGAAAACTAATGAAAATGACTTGAAAACTCTGAGTTTTAACGATAAGGACAAAATAAAGGGTAAAGTGAATAGTACCAGGTTTGACTTTTTAGTGTAAAAATATGGTTTTTCGTTAAAGTGAACAGTACCGCGGGCTTTTCGTTAAAACTTCCAAAAAATTATCCGGTAGGGAAGGAATAAAAGAGAAAATAGATTACACAAGTGTGAAACATGTCTTTTTGCCCTAGATCTTGTTCTTGTCCTACTAAAACGGGTGGACTTACTGTAACCTGCCATTTGTATTCAGACATGCCCTGGTCTAAAAAGACTCTAATTAAGCTGACTGCAGTCGTTTGAGTTCAAGTGAGTTATGCAAAAGAGAATGTTTCCAACTTCAAATGTTTACTTAACCCTCGTCACAAACGGGTGCCAAAGCAACGTTACCGAGTTTTGTCACCTTTGCCTAATCCGTGGGCCGTGGCTATAAGTATCATATTTTGGCTTTCTCCTTCTGCACAAATATTCTTAGTTTACTACCCTTAAGTTTTGTGGTTTTCAACATTTAGTACATGAAGTTTTTTTCGTCCCAAAGTCATACATAGAGTGTTAATTTTGGGACAGTCTCATACATCTGTTAAGTTTTCTGTTAAAACTTCTGTTAAATGATGACGTGGTATCCACGTGGACAATTACTGGGCGCCATGTGTCAATATGGGCCTACTTCAACATTAAAAAATTATTTAAAAAAAAAACACACACACACAACAGCCGTACCCATCTTCTTCCCCACACCCTCTCCCTCTCCTCTCTTCTGCAACCCGCATCCCTTCCCTCCCTCCTCTTTTTTGCACCTGCACCACCCTCCCTTCTCTCCTCTACAACCCATACCCACCCTCCCCGCACACCCAACCCAGCAAAATCCCACACAAAGAATTCCAATTCTAATTTTTGAAATTAATCAAAAACCCAGTTGACTAAAAAAAATTCCAAATTTGTTAGACAAATTGAGATGGGAGAACTGCACCCCCTACCTCGTCACCATGGTCTAGAAGCTTCAAAGTCATGAGTGCATATCAACAGCAGAGTGCTGATCCTCCGTGGAACCCCTCCTCCCTCTCTTACAATAAACCGAATACCCATCCTCATCAACCTCCACCACCTCCACTCTCTCCACTGCACCCTCACTCGACTCCACCTTGAAATTCACAAAAATTCAAATCTAAATTCCAACCCCCATTACAAATACAATAAAAACAGAGCAAAATTTTATGTACAAGTATAAATCTTTCTCCTCGTGCTATTTCCTCAATAACAAAACTGATTGTGAACTGGGTTTGTGGGCTGGGTTTTTCTGCAGCAATCAAACCCCAAAAACAAAAACAGAGGCAAAAGGTTGCAACTTTCTCTCTCTAGATCCTCCTCTTTCTACCGGAATATCAATCATCATCGGCCTCTCCATCTTCAGACCAAACCCGAAGCCTCCTTCTGGCACTTGTTTATCACCTGCCTCTGAAACCGAGATTCAAAAGCTAGTGTTGTCAAGGCAGACTACCGCGACGTCGTGGGCGACGCGCCGTGGAGGACTCTAAGCGAAGAATAAGAAGCAGAATGGGAAGCTAAAGCCGACGACCGGAAAAAATGGTTCGGAAAGATTTTGAGGATTAGGGATTTCATGCTGGATTTGCTCAATTTTTTTGAAAACTTAAAAGATTTTGGGAGTTTGGGTTTTACAAAGGGTGGAGGAGAGAGAATGGAGGGGTGGTGGGAGGAAGGGGTTGGATGGGAGCGGGGCGTGGCGATGGGGTTGGATTGGAGGGTGGCTGGCGATGTGGGTTGATGGCAGGAAGTGTGGTTGGGGATTGAAAGGGGAGGACTGGATTGGAGGGTACATTTTAGGTTTTTTATTTTTATTTTTATTTTAAATTAATATATATTTTTTATAATTATTTTAATATCCACGTGGCGCCCAATCATTGTCCACGTGGGCACCACGTCATTAGTTAACGATTGCTTTAACAACAATTTTAACGGATGTATGAAAGTGTCCCAAAATTATGACTTTAGGTACCACTCTGGGATGAAAAAAACTTCATGTACTAAATGTTGAAAACCATAAAACTTCAGGGTGGTAAACTGAGATTAACCCAATATTCAAATATCCAAATCACACCCTGATTAGTAACGTGCCAACTGGATCACATTGACATGAAGCTGGTCAACGTGGCCAGAAGCTAGCCGGTAGCGTTATCGCTGGAACTAAACCTGTCGTTCCTAGTCCGACTCTATCCCCACCAGCACCGCCGCCGCCAAACTGCACTTCAGCTCTAACACCTGTTGCCACCGCTTTTTCTAATTGTCATCACCACCATAGTCATGTCTTTCTTCTTGTACTTACATCTAAATATTAACTCTATAATATGTGTATATTTTTTTTATATCAGTAATGCTAATTGATCACATCTATATCGAATATGATAATGCTTGTGTCCCTCACATGGGGGACTTACTTGTTCCCACAGTTACGACTAACGAACATTTAATATCTGAACATCATAATCAAACCGTTTATTCTCTTTATCATATCTGAAGATTATATTTGCAAAAAAATATTCAATTTGAGATCTTTTAGCCATTCACATGTATAAAACAAATGGATGGTTCATCATGAGGATGTTGCTTGTTACCGAAATTGTTGATTGGCATAATCGTAAGTGGGAGGACACAAGCATTATCCTATAAAATATATGACCGCTTTTGTTAGAAGGTGATCACCCATAACAGATGGTAATGTGTGATTAATTTAAAATATCGTCACTCTATCCGTTGGAATTTCACGTAAATTCTTCTCCTATTAGATAAATGATACATAATGTAAAACAAGGAACACCATTCTATATATTAAGTTACCAAAAATTTTATTAAGAAGGTTCTATCGATCATAAGCGTTAATCATACCGCATGGAATAAAATTATTTAAACTTATACTGATTGACCAGGCCCAGCTCAATTGACAAAGCTAGGCTTAATTTATTGCACAATTGGGGGCCATATGTTCCACGTCGCAATTTGATATGTAATGGTACATTTTGCGAGAATGCGAGACCAAATTATATAAGGGTTTATAATGAGTTGGGTTATTTTTTATGTTGTAAGTTTGATTTTACGGTGAAACCTTAATTTTTTTTATGGTATCAGAGCAGGTCGGTCCATATGTGATGTCTCCCGGTTACATGTGCTTCACGTCATCCAATTTATGTTTTTCACGTTTTAGGCTTAAAAATTTGCTACATGTAAAGGGGCGTGCGAGAATGTGAGGACAAAGTCCACATCGGTGACGGACCACAACTATATTGCTAATTAATTTTAAGATGGAACCTCAATTTTCTTCGCATTCAACATTTCCAAAAGAAAAGAATATATATTATTGGGGTGCAACTGTATAAACAATATCAATACACATAATATGCAGAAACAGCATAACATGAATTGTAAATGAAGTAAGTACATTTAGTTGAAGCTAAGGAAGGAGATGACTAGTGCAGTGCAGAGGATTAGGGCAACAATATTAATGCTGAGAGAAGAAGCGCCGTTCCATTCCCACCAATGATCATCATCATCATTATCTCCTGATGAAGAATAATCTCCTCCAATTCTGATAGTCACCTTCTGCCCTAATCTACTGCAGTGACTATCTTCCGTGCATATGAAGTAACGGGTCAAGTTGGACGTCAGTACAATTCTTGTAGGGCTGGAATCATAGAAGCCAAGAGGGTTGTCCTTTGAGCAGCTATCGTAATCAGCCTGTGTTACTTCAGCTACTCTGTGTTCTCCGCTCCATTTGAATTCTGCAAAATGATTGAGAGATAAAGTTAAGCTGATGTTCATCAATCAGAAAGGATAAACTCTCTTTGTAGGAAGAGATGATGCGCTGGGAACACGTCACTTATACTCAAATTTCTTCCTTTTTTAGTCTCACTTATGGACATTGTTGACTATTAGGTAACAAGTGGTCCTCTAGAACTTCGATTTTAAGTCCTAACTAACAATTTTTTGTCTACTTAAAACCTAAATCAAAGTGATTATTAACCAATTCGAGACTAAAATTTCTAGTCTCGAATGATAATTTTACACCCTAAAACTTCAATCATGCTAACAAATGGGATAAAAGTTGAAGACGAATGAGTATAAATAGGATTTTCTAAACGCGTACTGTTTTTAAAGACATAACGTCATGCACAAAGACGGACTGAATAAAAGGCCAATTTGAATGATGATTTAGAGGTAAGAAAGTCGGTTGTGAACTAATTCACTTACGACTTACCTATTGTATCACCAATCTGAAATCTCTTTGCGTTAGCCCAGGTGGAATAGGCAACAGAGCCAGCTGGAGGAATAGTCCAGCCTAAATCATCCCCAACTTTGTAGGTTTCAGCTGTGGCACCCTTCCACAAGGCCACTACAATAAGAAGCAAGCAACCGATCAATCCCTTCTGACTCACCATTTACCCTAATCTCTTCTTTCTCTTTCGAATTGTTTTGTTGTATGAATCAGTTATTAATGTCGACTACTTATACGCAAACAGAATGATGAGCAAAAGATAGAGTTCGCAGCGGGTGCCTTTAGGAAGGGAGTTCCTATTGTTTTCAAATAAGGCGGCTGAAGCCAACTTTAACTGATCAGAGGTTTGACCATATTGTATATCGACCCTTTTTCTTTTGAGAATAAAACGTGTTCTTCTGGAAGCCAAGAACAAAACATAAGGATTATTGTACAACCTTAGGATACTATTAATGTGTACCGACGTTGACTAAAGCTAGTGAATAGAGAAAGTGATGTACATCAGATGGCTGAAACTAGCTATCAACATTATTGCCGGGGACTTGAGATCGGCAAAAATTATGAATTCAAAGTGCAAGTAAATTTAAATAAATAAAAATCTAAAATGAGAGAAAATAATAGGGGAATTTGGGGTTGGAGACAAATAGTTAGACAAGATTACTAACGAAAAGGGAATGAGATTATTGGAAAGGGTGTTAGTTCATATTGTTAAGCAATCGGGACCAAGTGACATAGCTCAAAGAAAGTTGAGGTTCTACTATAAATTAATTGACAATACATAGAGTAACATAACTTATTTTTAAACTCATGTAAGATCCCTTCTCCAATCAGTATGAGATTCATTCTCAACGCACTTCATCACATGAGGCGAACCCTCTTAGAAATAAAAACTAGATTTGCCTTACTCCTTCAACCTATTGGTCGAGTTTACTTGTTTCCACTTGCCTTACAAGTCGAGCCTTGCAACACAAATCGGGTGACGTGGAGCATGTGGTATTTGGGCTTGATACATGAGACAACATGCTCTGATACCATGAAGAAAGTTGAGGTTCCACCATAAAATCAATTAACAATATTGACTATTGAGAGTAGCTCAATTTCTTATAAACCCATACAAAGTCCCTTCTCCCATCAAGGAGGGATTCATTCTTAATAGGTCTCTTCATGTGTGACTGATTTTCAAGCCAAACATGTGAATTACACAAGTAAGGTGACGTACGTGGATAATATGTGACCATTGGGCTCCATATGTGGGACAACCAACTCTGATATTATGAAGGAAGTTGAGGTTCCATCATAAAATCAACTGGAAAAAAGAGGAATAGCCCAACTTACATATAAGCATATGCAAATTACCATTCTCCCATTAATATGGGATTCACTCTCAATATAAGCATGGTATGAGGTGTGCGATGTTTGTTTATTCATTTATATGAAAAAATGAGGATAGAGACAAAAAAAATTGCATTGTAATCTGCATATGTCAATAATGATTTGGTACTTGACCACACGATGTATTTATTTAGCTTTGTCAATTTACTGTGGTAATGTGTATGCCCTTTACTGAACTATTGATACTCACCCCTCCACAAATATTCTTTTTGCAGGTTTACAAACTAGACCTTGGCAAGATAGACGGATGAGATGGAATTAGATAGGAGGCAAGAAGTTTTATTTCTTCTTGCAGTTGTAAGAAATTATTGGTTAATTTTACAAGAGGGATTTACTTTCATCCAATTTTAGGTTCTTTTTGTTTATTTAAATTTGACTCACACTTCAAATTCGAAATTGCATGACAGTTATCGCTAGAACTAACCCTGTTGTTTCTAGTCCAAAATTGCCCCCATCCCCATCGTCGTCGCCAAACTCCGCTTTAGCTGCGACGTCCGTTGCCACCACTTTATTTGCAATCGTGTCTACTATCACGTTATGTTATTAATTATTAATCTACGTGCTGTAATATGATCTTACACATATCAATTGGCAGCCATTGTGACTGGCTTTCGAGGCCCCCTAATTTCATTTTGGACCTCCTAGTTGAGGATTGCTTGTGACTGATTTTACTGGTTACTTGTAATCTCTGATGTACTGCCTGGACTGGGGCTGTTTTGGCTCCAATCTCTGAAGATTACTATCGCAACTTTTCAAAAAGAAAATAAAAATAAAAATGCGTGACTATATGTGATAGTCATCAAATAAGTTATCTTAAATTTTAATTGTACCTCCACATGTGTAACATGTATCATTTTATACATTTTTACCAATGTATTATTTGACTATTTCTGAGAAGGTAAGTTTTTCTTATCTGATAGATATGAATAATAGGCGTTAATCATAACGCATGGCTGGTATAGATTTACTGAGCATGACCAAACCCATCTCAATGGACAGAGCTGGCCTTAATTAATTCATCCAAAAAATTCGAGAAAAAAGGTTTAAATAGATTAATGTCCTGTGATGATAGGGTAGTCAGAAGATATAGCTCATGTGGTACAAAATTATTAGGATTGAAACCCCTGTAGTGAAGTCCGTAAGGATTGAGGCTCACATGCTAACACAAGGCTATCTTCCGACTGCTATATCATCACGGGACTAATAATCCAATTAGGCAAAAAAATAAAATCCAAAACTTTCCGAAACATTCGAGCAAATAAAACAAAGTCCAAAACTTCCAACTCTGAATGGAAAATCTTTGCTTTTATTAGTAATGAAAAGAATCAATCAAGATGATGAACATAATTTCAAAAACACATGAATATAAATTAGGTATTAAGTAGAATTAAATTAATTAAAGCTATAGAAGAAGATGGCCATCGCAGTGAGAGAAAAGAGGCGTTGCGGTCCCACCAGCGATCATCATCTTCAGAAATGTTGATAGTCACCTTCTACCCTAGATCACTGCAGTGAGTATCTACCGTGCAGATGAAGTAACGGGTCACGTTGGAAGTCAGTGTAATACTTGCAGGGCTGGAATCATAAAAACCAAGAGGGTTCGAATTTGAGCAGTCATCGTAATCGGCCTTTGATACTTTAGCTACTGTGTGTGATCCACTCCACTTGAATACTGCAAAACAATTTCAGAAAAATAAATAAACAGATGTTCACGAATCAAAAGGAGAAATTTTCTTTGCAGAAATTCATTTAAAGGGTCGATCCAGGTTCTAATTTGAAGAAATAGAGATCACTCTTATAAAAATCTCCGCCTAGCATCTCTTTGGCCACCGCCACAATTAATCACTAGTCGTTTGAAAATTAAGAAAGAGTGCTTAGACCTGCCTAACTGTCTTAGTTGCGACTCTCACTTAGACATAAAATAGATAACTTTCATTTTGCATTTTATTTTTTCAATAAATTGTAACAGACTTGTTGAATATTTAGATGAACACTCAGTTTATGCTTGTTCTTCATGGTTTCAATATGTTCTAATATTTTATAATTTATATATCATTCTATTTTGTAATTTATGTATCAAAATACAATTATGTATTTTTAAGTAGAAGTAGACATTTATTTATATGTTATATAATAAAATTAATCAAAAAAAAAAAAAAAAAACCACATAGCCCCCTCTCAACTAGTGCCTAGCGCCAACCTTGATAGAGATTAATTTTCTCAATGCGACTTGTTTATAAAGACATGACGTCCTGCACAGAGCTGAACTGATCAATAAGAAAGAACAAACATCAATGAATATTTAGAGGAAGAAATTTTTAGTTATCTATTGTATCATTAGTATGAAATCTCTGTGTTAGCCCAGGTGTGGAGTAGGCAATGGAGCCAGCTGGAGGAATAGTCCATTCCAAATCGTCTCCAACTGTGTAAGTATCAGCTGCGGCACCGCCGAACAAGGCCACTGCAACAAGAAGAAAGCAACCAACCAACCTCATAACTCATAAGACTCACCATTTCTCTCCTGTGTGTTCTTGGCTACAAACCCTAATCTCTTCTTTTACTCTTTGCAATTTTTTTTTTGTGTGTGTGTGTGTAGTAGATGATGATTGATTTAACGTCGACTACTTATACAATAGAGAAGGATGACCAAAAGCTATAAAATTTTATTATTTCAACATTTCGAAAGCGAGTTTCATTGTTTTCCAACTTGAACTGATTATCTAGAAGGCACGTGCACACACATTCATTGTTTTCCAACTTGAACTGATAATCAAGAAGTTTGACCTTCTTACACACACACACACACACATATATATATATATATATATAATATAATATTATATATATATATATATATTCTTTTCTTTTGAAAAATAGTTAAAGTGTTTTTCTAGAAGCAAAGACCAAAAAGACTCGTATAATATTGTACAATCTAGGAAGAGTCATCAATTTTGGATTTGATCTCAAATTCCCAAAAGGATCATTTTGGTGAGGATCTTGAAGATTCGTAAATCGTGTCCGTTCATCATATATCGTGCTGTCAGTTTTTGCCAGGTACTGTTTGTATTTAATTTTAAATAAAAATATTTAAAATGATTTCTGACCACACGATTTATGATGAACGGACACGATTCACGGATCTCAAATATCCTCACAAAAAAAAAATCCAGTAAGGATCCGGATTCCTCAAATTCAACTCTTTTTTTTCCGGGTGCAATTGAGCAAAGATTTTTTTTTAAAAAAAAGAAGAAGAAAAAACTACGTAGTTCTTCGTCATCTTGTTTTTCCATATCTAGTAATTTGTATATATAGTAAAGTCGATCAGTTTCTAATTTTTAGTATATCGCCTTTACAACAAGGAAATATTTTTTTATCACAAACCTAAAGTAATGGTGATGCTCATCATTTTATGGAGTCGAATCCCGTCAATGACTAATCTAATAAAATTTATCATTTGACAAAAAAAGAAAAAGTAATGGTGATGCTCATCACCTTATTTATCACAATTAGATAAATTTAAATTGAAATTTGTATAGAGAATAGACACTCAAAATTTAAATTCATCCAACAATGATAAATAAAGTGGTAAGCATTATCACCACTTGAGGATAGTTAACATTATCGTCACTTAGGGTTTAAACAAAAATACACCCTTTTATAACAATGTGAAAGGTATATTGCCAAGAGACTAAATTGTAATTATCAGACCAAATGGAAAGGTATAGGCAGGCATCATGGCTCAAGTCAAATATTTTGACTTGAACCAGGTCGGTTTTGTATATATTATATGACGCAGCGTAACAAGCCAAAGCGATCAAATGATAACCAAAAACATACAGAAGTTTGTAAACCACCAAAAGGATCAGATTAACCACAAATTTTGTTTGATTGATGATATGAAGATAACAACCGTATTAGCAAAGCTAAAGTTGCTTTTGTAGAAATTTTTCGTTGTGTTTTTAGGGAAGAAAGTATTATAAATTTTTAGAAATGTCAACAACAATTAACTATGTGAATATTAATGAGTTTAGTACATATAGTTGTTTTTTCGTATGAGTCGGAGTATTTTCAACGTATCAGCTACAAATTAAACATGAGCAAAGAAGAAGAAAAGATTGATCAACGAAACTTAGTAGAAATGTTTAAAACAAAGTTATGCTATGGTCAGTTTGCCAAAAAAAGTTGTTGCTATGGTCATTTTTATTTCATTTAACGAAACCATGCCACGTGGTTCTTTCTGCTTTTTGCCACTGTCTTTTAATATTCGTTATACGTCTCTTTCTCTTAATTGAATAATGTTTTTTTTTTTTGTCAAATAAATATTTGTTCTCTCTTTTGAGTCTTGACAACTGAAAGGCTTTGGCATTGAACAAACCCACTTGCAAAAACTAAGCACGTAATATCTTTGACAAAGTAAGAAATTATCTTAGAAGATGAGGGGCACTATGGCACCGTGTCAAACCCAAATGTCTCAATTTCTGATCTTAGGTTAAACCAAACAAATTAAAGTTGTTGAAAGAGTTGGTAAAATTGAAAACGAAGTATGTAATATATCTGACTTTGTAGTTCAATTTGTTAGAAACATTAACCTTTGTAGAAATTTTGTTTTCGATGGTTCATATATGTATATATATTGCTTTGTATTTTAAAAGAATCAAACGATCTATTTTATTGCATTTAATCTTACTTTGTTGGAGAGTCTCAAATTTAAATTTTATAGAAAAAAAATTGTTGAAAAAACTCTGAAGAATTTAATTGAATTCATTTTGTGTATAATTTCATTGATCATATAGCTGAATGTCAAAATTCAAAACCAAAAATTTATTATTATGCAAAAAAAAAAAAAAAAAAAAAACTGATCAATATCGTATTACAACAATCACGCTATAGGTGTCTAATTGAATGAATCACATCACACAAGATTTAAAACAATATACCGCCCCGGAAAATAATCTAAAACAACAAAGCTAGAGCAATGGACAAAAAGGTAGCGGAAAGGCCAGCGGCGCCGAGAGAAGCTGCTGCATTTGGTGGTGGTGGTGCAGCACCTTCAGGTGTCGGTGACGAAGGAGTAGTTGGGGTGGGTGGAGGGGTGGCACTAGAGCCTGGAGCCGGTGCCGGAACAGAGGTCGGTGGTGAAGGTGGAGGAGGAGGAGAGGTGGTACTTGGAGCCGGTGCTGGAACAGAGGCCGGTGGTGAAGGTGAAGGAGGAGGAGAAGTAGTACTTGGAGCCGGTGCTGGAACAGAGGCCGGTGGTGAAGGTGAAGGAGGAGGAGAAGTAGTACTTGGAGCCGGAGCCGGAGAAGAAGCTCCCTTCACATTGATGGACAATTTCTGACCGGCACTGCAATGGCTAGGGAAGGTGCAGATGTAGTAATGCTCCCCTGAAGAGCTAAGATTGATATTTGTAGGGCTGGTAGTATTCAAAGTAATGGGACTAGTTACATTGCAAGCATCAAAAGCTGCCTTTGTCACTTCCGCCACGTCATGAACTCCGCTCGTAAATGTGAATACTACAAAGCACAAAGTTCAACAAATTAGTACGAAACATTGAATTAAGTTCACATAAACAAAATGGTCATCAAACGAAAACTTATTTATTTGAAATTAGTATGAAACATATAACTAAGTGTATAAAAACAAATCAGTTATCAAAAGGCGCTCATTTAGCTGAAATTATATATACCAAGAGTGTCGCCGACAACAAAGGTTTTGTTGGCAGCCCATGTAGCATAAGCTGCGGCGCCACCGGGAGGGATAACCCAACCCCCCAAGTTCCCTTCGCCCACTTGGTAAGTAGTTGCCGCTGCCGCCGTGCTCATTAGCAAAGCGGCCGCTGCCACGGCTGCGAAAAACGCCATGTTTGTGTTCCTTGCCATTGCCTTTGTGTTATATGAAGGTCAGGTCGCCCCTGTTTTCTTCCTACTCCCTTTTTTTTTCCCCTGTCTGAAGACTTGTAAAAGGTTTTGGTTTTTAGAGAGATTGTTACCTTCCTTTATATAGAGGAAGGCTTTGTGCTGACCACTAATTTTGGCTGTTTCGGGCCTTTGGATGGATGCCACGTCTGAGGTTCTGTGACTAATATTGACGGTTCAGATTTGGATGCCAAGTCTGCCGAGACATGGACTTGTGGAAACTCAGATTTCCGCGTGAGAGGCTGAGAGCTTAGACTAGTCAAGTCATTGCTTATATCTCTAGAAAGTATAGTTAATGGAAATCTTTAAGGGTGGGGATTTTTTTTTTTATTTTATAAAATGAGGATTAGTTGTGGAGTTCACATTACATCAAATTTTAACGATTCGAACTGTTTATTTTTCAAGTTGCACCTCATAAATCATCCTTGCAAAATATTAGCCAAATCGGAAATGTTTAAGACATTTAATTGAGTTAAAAAAAATTAACGAATAATTTGTTATATAAGAAACAATGAAATTTTATATTGATAATTAAATAATCAAATTATTTCGGATTGAATTGAATATTTGTAAGGATGATCTATGAATTGAGACTTACAAAATAAAAGATTTGGATCATTAAAGTTCAATATAGTGTGGACGACCACCTAATCTCATTAAAAAAAAAAAAATTCTCTTTGCATAAAAGGCCTAATAGTTAATAACTAAAACAAGTGAGAAAAATCGACAGCGACCGAAGAAAAAAAGGGTAAAAGGAAGGACTCTTATAAAGTTACAAGTGAAATTTCCTAATAAATAATGAAGTCGTTTAATTTTTTTTAATATATAGGAAAATTGGAGAAATGTGAATGATGGAAATTGTCAAACCTAGACTGTAGCGGTAGTTGGCCAATGTGGACACGTTGCAGACTATTGTTGTGCGACAATTCCTGCGTTTTTTGGTCTTCCTTCTATGACTAAAAATTTGAGTCAATAAACCAATGCTAATGATGATTTAATACGATGCATGAGTGTGGTGTTGGACGAAGGGTATGACTAAAAGTGCTGATATTTTTCCAAAAAAAAAGAAAAAAAGAAAAAAAAAAGTGCTGATATTCTCATTCCGTTGTCTTATTTCCTCACCCACCATTTAATGAAAATGTTAATAACATATTTATCCTTTTAAAAGAAGACTCTTAAAACCGTATTTAATTAAGTACTAAAATTTTGAAAAAACAAAAAATAATTTAAAATAATAAATAAATAATGGTGGGAGAGATGTGATATCTTTGGTGGAAAGAGGTTGGGAAAAATTTGAGTTAGAATTGACGGAAATGTTGGAGGAAGGAATGAGCGTGTGCTAGATGAAGGCGAGAAACTTAAATGGAGGAAAAAGAGAGTTGGGTGTGAGATATGTGGTTTTGACAAAAAAGAAGGAAGAGTGGTTTGGGGATCCGGGGTCTCTGCAAGGCGAAGATAGGTGTGAAGGAGATGATGAATGTCCAGGTCTTAGGTCTTGCATTTTCTTTCATTTTTTTTCTATTTTTATTTATTTATTTATAATATTATTTAAAGATATATTAGAGTTATTTAAAAAATATATATATTAGGGTTATTTTGGAAATAATGGTGGGTGGGAAAATTACATTTTACTTTTTAAATTTTTTTATGGTGGGTGAAATTATCATGTGGATGGGAAAATAGAATAATGAGGTGGGTCTAGTAGCACTCATGACTAATTTTGAGTGGGATTGAAAAAGGCTAAAGACATTTCAGTCCATCTTTGATTACAATCAAATAACACACACTCTCACAAAATTTTAAAACTAGAGAATCACTCATGTTTTTGTCAGCTTCGTGCTTCAAACCCAAGACCATGAAGAAACTTGACTTGAAATTCTACTGCAATTCCACTGCACCACTTGCCGTTATTTTTTTAATTTATTAGGGTTCACGATTGTTTTTTCGTTGTTCATAATCAGTTCACCAAAAAAAAAAAAAGTTATATATTTATATATACAACTTTAACTCAATAAGAGAATGAAGGTTTGAAAAGATGTATTTCGGCGTGGTATACAATTTGATTTATTAACAAGCATAAATAATTCTAAAATAAACGAACTAGTAAACGAACTTACAATGATAAACTGTTTTCTTCTCCTCGTTCCTACAACTCACCTCAAGTATCCACTTGTTTATCTAAGGAGTTATTAATTCATTTCATTCCAATCTTAGATACCAAACGAAATCTTATGCTTTGCTTTTCATAAAAAATACTTCCATATCTCGGTGCTAATATATATGATATAATATCCTTCTCTCCAGCTCTTTCTCCACAGGCGCAGTGGGATGAGGAACAGAGAGGGAGAAAGAAAACCATCAATGGCCACTGTTCAATTCGTCCAAATACTAGCAATAACCAAAGACAACCCGTGGTGTTGATCCACATTGCTAGAACTTTTTCATTACCAGAAAGCCAGAATATTTGAAGTGTTAGTGATACTGCACCACAGAACCAGAACGTATACAAAGTTACAAAGCGAGGAATGATAATCAAACTTGTTACTTAAAATGAACAAAGTGGCTTGGAACAAAGTGGCTTGCTTTAATTTGCTCATAGGCTCCTTGAGGTTTGTTCATTTTTGAGAGGTTTTTTAGCTAAAATGGTCGTTGAGATTGACATAACTCTTCACTTTGATCATTGAGATTGAAAATCGATAAAAGTGGTCCCTGAGTTTGTCAGCCGTCAATCATTTTGGTCATTCCGTGAAAAATCTCCATTAAATTGAGGGTATTTTTGTCCAATCAACTCCTCCACTTGCTTTTTCATTTAATGAAGATTTTTCACAGAATTACCAAAATGATTGACAGTGGACAAACTCAGAGACCACTTATATCGATTTTCAACATTAGGGGTCAAAGTGAAGAGTTATATCAATCTCAGAGACAATTTTGGCGAAAAATCTTTTTTAAGACTATATGACACACCCTGACTCGGAATGTCAACTAGGACTCCGATCGAGTTGTGCTGGCCAACACCTGGAAGGTGACGAAGCCATAAAGTGTAGTGATGTGGGAAATGTGAATAAATTTAAACCTAAAAGTGCCTAAATATCAGAGTGCGTTGTGAGCAGGTATGAACCCAATTCACACGTGATAACAGAGCATAAGTACAGAACAGTAAAATAGGGTGAGAATTATACGGTCAATGGTAATCGTCTACACCAAGATTTTTCCATTAATCCTCGTCGGTACGAAAACTCTACTTCTAGAACCTGGAGGGGCGAAAAATAAGGGTGAATGGGCCTGAAAATAAAGTTTTAATAAAAACCTTTTGAAAACGGTATAACCCCTCGCTGTAAAACCTGCATAGTTTCTAGAAAATAATACTACATAGGTACGAAAAATGAATACACAGGTGCAGTAAGAACAGAAGCATGCCATGTCATAATATCTCAGCAATAATAAGTGTAAGCCAGTTGTGAAATCAGTCTGAACCGACATGCCAGTCGGAGTCACCCAACGTGACCTGTACGACTGGATCTGTGGCTCATCAATCTAGGCTAGCACACGAGCCGGAGTCACCTGGTGTGACCTGTACGACAGGCTGGGTATAAATATGTACGCTTAAGTGCTATGATTACGTGAAAGTTGTGCGATAAATCGCGGGTCACCTACGAGTCGGAACCACCTAATGTGGTCTGTACGACAGGCTCGCACCAGACTTGGATCCAAGTTGAGCGTGCGGTGCGGGAGGTGAACAATCACATGAAGGTTGTGCCCTAGCCTTGGGCGAGAGCACTAATACCGGGGTGCAACCATGATGAGCTCTAAATAAATGTATGCATGCTCATATAATTCAACTATTTCAATCACATATAATAAGTCACCTGAACTTACCTGCGCCTCTGTAGGATCATTTGGCGTAACCATAAATCTCATCATAATGCAATATTTAAATATAACACATTTAAATCATGGCACGTTATGCATAATCAATTTAAAACATTTCTGGAAAATCGTAAGGTGTGTATATATATATTATAAAAAGGAAAAAGACCCACTCACCTGAGGTCCGCGCTACAATTCCCTAGTACGAATATTGAGGCGTCATGAACGAACGTTGCCTGTGGCCAAGTCCAATTTGGCCAGAAAACACCTCAAATTAGCCACGAACCGCCGGAAACCCTTGATTTTGGGTGTTCTTGATTCGCTTCTAAAACCACTATGATGCCCCAACTAATGCATGGACTTTGTTTCAGGCCTCAAGGGAAGTCTAATGATGGTGGTAATTGGATGAAAACAATTCAGGATTTGAGGAATTTACACACGACCCCGCCGCACCCACCTTGCGGGTTTCACTATTTTTAAGGCTAAATTCCATCAAATTTGGGGTGGAATGGAAAGAGGGAAGGTCTTAGAGTGTTTCCCAAGTGGTTAGGTGGTTTAATTCGTCAGAAAATCAATGGAAAAGCACCGAGAAATGGCTAAACGGGTCGGGTTCGAGAGGTTTTGAGGGTCGGCTCCCCCTTTTCTTCTTTTTCTTCTTCTCTCATTTCTCTCCTTCCTCTTATCTTTCATTAGTCACTTCCCTTCTTTATCCCTCATTGGCCGACTTCTCTCCCTTACCTCTCCTTTATTTTTCATCTCCACCGTCCACTTTTCTTTCCTTTAATCTGGACCACACATGTGGCTCAATCAGATTTTGCTCTAAAATTCTGGAGTCTTCCAAAAATATTCAGTTTACTAAAATGCCCCCAACTTTAAATGTTACTAACTCATTCGTTATAAATCCAAACTATATTTCGTTTGTGCCCACGCATTCGTAGCGACGAGTACTTCGAAGATACACCAAGAAAATGAACCTTACGTGAAATGACAAGGTAGTCAACAAAAGTCAACACTTTGCCTCGAAGGGCATTTTCATAAATTCACTTATTAAAATTATAAAAACTGTAAGATTGGGAACGGGTCGTTTCCAAGTCTGGTGCCAGCCTGTCGTACTAACCACGTTATGTGGTTCCGACTCGTAGGTGACCCGCGATTTATCGCACAATACAGGTTTTACGGCGATAGGTTATATTGTTTTCAAAAGGTTTTTATTAAAACTTTATTTTCAGGCCCACTCACCCTTATTTTTCGCCCCTCCAGGTTCTAGTAGCAGAGTTTTTGTACCGACGAGGATTAATGGCAAAATCTTGGTGTAGACGTTACCATCGACGATATAATTCTCACCTTATTTTACTGTTATGTACTTATGCTCTGTTATCACATGTGAATTGGGTTCATACCCGCTCACAGCGCACTCTTGTATTTAGGCACTTTTAGGTTTAAAATTATTCACATTTTCTACATCACTACACTTTATGGCTTCATCACCTTCTAGATGTCGGCCAACACAACTCGATTCGGAGTCCTAGTTGACATTCCGGGTCGGGGTGTGTCACTATATGCTGCTTCAATTTCGGGTCGGGGTGTGTCACTATATTGCAGGGTTCCCTTAAGTTATAAAGGACTATAATTTTTTTTTTTTATTACAATCGATATTCTATACTAAGGAGAGTAAGTTAAAGAGAAAGATCCTAACAGCCAGACTAGATCGATTTCATTTCACTAGCAAAGATAAGGAAACAATCTATGTGGGCTCATTCCATTACTCCTAGAATTTTACACATAATTGTCAGCTAGCAACTAGTTTGGTTCATTCTTATTATCCTAATGTTACTAACATCAACTAATTGACTAGTGTTTAAATCAGAATAGATAGTTTTCATTAGATCACAACCCTAAGTAAACAAATAAAATTTAAAAGTCCTCTGAACATGATCCTTGCAAGGGGCAGTTAATTAGCTAGATATGCTAAATTAAATTCAGTTTCAACTTCTGCCTTGGTTGTGGACATTTATAATAAATAAAAAATTAACACACTATGCTAGGAATTATATTCATTGCAATTGATTAGTTTAAGAAAGGAGACTTTGCTCCAACTACCAAACTCCATGGTTTATTTATTTGTTTTATATAACTTTGATTAACCCAACTCCATCGTTTGCTTCCAAGAACTTTCCAAGTGACTGACTGTTGCCTGGAGCAATTTTATTTCTGTAATCCAGTTTGGAGTTTTATGATATATAAATATAGGCAGCCCTATCTACACACTCATTTTTACTTATCACATACTTTTTTCAATTTTCGACTGTTGGATCGAATGAATTTAAGAATATCAATGGACAAAAATTAACAACACTATCCTAAATATAAAATTGTGGATCAGTGGTAATTTTCTTCATATTTGTAAGTGAAAACTTTAGTGATATTTCATTTATATGTATATAACGATGACTTATGGTATTCATATTGAATGGTATACCTATTATGGTTGCCCATTGTGTGATTTAAGGTATAATATTTTTGTTCTCTTTAAAAATGAATATCGTTTTATATATAAAAAAAGGGGGCAAGTGGACAAAAATAAGCAATTGGCTGCAGTTATTTGTATATAACTAGAGTAAAGGAACGTACATACAACCAGGATTATTACGAAGGCCAAAGGTGAATACAAAAGCAAAATCATAAAATATAAATCAAATAAAATCAATACAGCCTCATAGTATGTACTGCAATTGTATAGAACATATTCCAAAGGAATTACAAATATCAACATGAGCTAGCCATGGCTAGCTAGTGACTAATGATCAATAGAAGAAAACTGCCACGGCAATGAGCAAGAAGGTGAAGTAGCCGCTGCCAATCTTGGATGGGGCTGAGCTGAATGGAGCTTGAGCAGCGCCTGGTCCACTGGTGCCGGGAGTAGTAGGCGAGGAAGGTGATATGGAACCCGATGGTGTCTTGGCCGATGGTGGTTGGGCTATGCTTGATGTCACGTTAATGGCTAGCTTTTGGCCCAATAGGCAGTGGCGATCGTAGGTGGATATGAAGAAATGCTCACCGCTGGTGTTGAGAAGGATACTCACTGGACTATTTTTGTAAACGGCGATAGTGCTGTTGGTGGTGCAGTTTTCATAAGCTGGCTTGGTCACCAAAGCCACATCGTCTTGTGTTCCATTGACAATGTTGAAAACTACAAAAGCAAGAAAGTAAAACATTGTCAAAGAATTAATAATTTACATGTAAGAAACAGAATTTGATCGGTGTTTAATTAGTCTGGTTATGAAACGGATGTCTATACACGATAAATATTACCACGTTGATGCTTTACGTGCATCATGCAAAGAGAATATCTGAGTGTATAGTTACCTAGAGTGTCTCCGACAATGAAAGTCTTGCCATAGGCCCAAGCAGCATAAGCCTGTTCACCGCCTGGTACAAGCCAACCCAATTTATCACCAACGACGTAAGTCACTGGTCCTCTGGGTGCAGGGCTTGGAGCAGGTGATCCATGTTCGGCGGTCACGTTGATGGCCAGCTTTTGTCCCAACTCACAGTGCTTGTCCTTGGTGCCAATGAAATAGTACTCTCCAGTGGTGTTCAAAGTGAAGTTGGCCGGACTGGTTGTTTTAAGGGTTATGGGGTCTGTCGAATTGCAGTTGTTGAAAGCTTCCTTTGTGACCCATGCTACATCTTGGTCACCGTTGGTAAAGTTGAACACTGAAAAATGAACATAAATTCAACACATGCCTACTTGGAAATTCTTTTTTAAAACGTATTTATACTCAGAAGCGAGTGCTTCTGTTAGAAGCATGTCAAAGATTCAAATTTTTTTTTTTTTAACAAAATACATGCAAGTGTCCTTCTTTTTTTTTTTTTTTTTTTTTTTTTTTTTTTTTTTTTTTTTTTTTTTTTTTTTCCAGAAAACACGTCATATGTTTTTTGAAGAAACAATTGCTATGTGTTTCGTTAAGAAGCACTTCAAATACTTTTCTTAACCCATAAACATTTGAAACTATTTCTGCCAACTGTTGTAAGAATATGAAAGCGCTGAATCTAAAAGCACTTCCAATCATTTTAGCTTAAAATTGCTAAACAATTGTTGTAAGAATAGTTTATTGTGATATGAAAGCGCTGAATCTAAAAACACTTCCAATCATTTTAGCTTAAAATTGCTAAACATAATGAAACTTGAGTATATATGTAACGTACCAAGAAGGTCACCAACGGCGAAATGGTGCATGGCGGCCCAGCTTTCATAAGCGTATTGACCGCCGGGAGGAACCACCCACCCGATTTTGTCTCCAACCACATGGGTTTCTATTGCTGCTGTGGAGTGTAGCAGACCAACCACTGCTATGGCTAGAATGGCTATGGAGAGTTCTTTTCCCATATTGTCTCTTTGTATTTTGTAACTGCTTTTTCCCTTGTTTTTCTCTATCTTTTATAGAGGTTAGAAGGAAGAAGTTGTGGAGAAGCTTTGCTGATACTTTGACAAATGATAACAAGATTGTTTCCCCAGTTTTATACTCGATCGACCAATTATTCAAGGAGGTCTAGAACCTAATGACCAATTTACAATTGACTTGGACCCAGTTTGATATAGTTAAATGCTGGCGTGTTTGCATGCCCTTAGTTATATCTTTTAGTGAGATTATTTGCTACTTTTCTTGAAAGAAAAGAACACAAATCAATAGAATACTCCATTTGTATTTGTTAATTTTGCATAAACAAATACAGATGGGATGGCAGGATAAAACATTAATTAACTTGTTAATTTATAAATGAAATCTTATTATTCATGATTTTTTTTATAAATTTGTTTGTACAAAAGATCAAAACCCTACTATGCAATCCTTTTGATTTTATAATGCAGCCAAGAGAAACGAGCTTGAAATGATCCACGATCTTCAGCCTAATTAACGCGTTTTTGACCATCTGATCTAGCTAGTTATCTTCTAAAAGACCTTTTTATTTGCCCTGCATATAATTTGATATAGTTTTAAAACCCAGCTAGGATAAAAAAGTCAGACTTTCTGAACTTTTCATTTTCTAGTTCTTGCCTGGGGATTGCTCTACCCCGATTCTATGTGACCAAATTTCCAAGGATATCATCATTTTTGCTATGACACTATGGAGATTGTCTTAGCTTTAATGATAACAGAAATTTGATGCCGCTACTAATTAACTTTATGTAATTCAAGGGGCAATTTGTTTTAGGTCTCAAATAATTTTGAGAAAGGGTAAGGGGTGTGAGGATATATATAAAGGTAAAATATATGTGAAAGAAAAAAACCCTGCAAGTGCTTATAAGAAGTTGAGCTACTCAAGGTTTTCCTCTTCACCGATGTGAAACTCTTTTACCTTCACATCCTTACAAGGGAACTCTCTTACTTTCACATCCTCACAATGGAACTCTTTATAAACTCTCTGCTACTTAGCAGTTTAACGTCAATTTTCTTGCTAACATTAAACATTGTGTCCAAAATATGAGATGATAAAGAATCTATGGAGAGTCTCACTTTTGAAAGATCCCCTTAATTGGAAAGGAAATTTGGTTTTATTGGTCTTAATTGAAGAAAATAATTAAATTAATTGACGTATCGTAAAAAAAAATGAAATGACACATATACGAAATATGAAATATTTATTGATCTAAACTAAAATTTCTGTTTATTCATGAGCATGACCATTGCATATTATTCTTTCCATGATGAGGAATTATTAGTCCCATATTACTGCTGTGGAGTTTTGAGAGGAAATTTCCTTCTATCTTATTTGTCTCATATTAGTTAACTTGAAAATTTTCACACTTTATAACATCAGGCCCCTCTTACAATTGGAGAGATGAATCATAGAGAGCAAAACTGGTTAAAGCTTAGGTTATTAGGGGCACTTGGACTCTAATAATTAAACTCAATAATAATAATTTTATTAATTTTGGATTTAATTAATTAATTTTTAAACCAACAAACTCATCATTTCAAATGAAGTTTGAGATGATGAAAGAATATCATAGCAGTACACACCCCTTATGAGAAGATGCCTACCATAAGACACATACCAGGTTCATACCTTGTGAACAAGTATATGTACACTGTATCTACATCCATTTGCATTGCATTTAGAACACAGAAAAAAAAACGAATCCTTTCTTCTGAAATACCAAAACCTTCTCGCTGAGAGAACCACAAAGGTATTCGTCAGAAACTAATTTTTCCGGTGCTGGAATCAGTGGCGGATCCACAGTGGGGTCGTCGGGGTCGCACGACCCCTTGGAAACCATGGAAACAACCTTGAAGCTCCCATATGCGACCTCTTGGAGCTGGGGTCGTCGGGGTCGGACTCGCACGCCAACTGTTCGACAGAAAGCCTGAAAGAAGACTCGGCAGGAAGAGGAAGAGGAAGCAGCGCTCGCGCGCGCTTCTTTTTTTTCAAAACAGACGGGCAAAACAGCGTCGTTTTGGCCCAGGAAATTTTTTTAATGACCTGGCCAAAACGGCGTCGTTTTGGGCCAGGCTGAACAAAAAAAAAAAAAAAGAAATTCCCACCGTGTCCCCCCCAGTCCCAGCCTTCCTACCCGACTCCTATACAATCAAAAGCCCCAATTTCTTTTGTTTTCTCCTCCTCCAACCCTAACTCAATCCCCCCAAACCCTCAACTCCTCTCCTCCCTTGCTGCTGCTGCCCCCAAACCCTCAACTCCATCTCCTCCCTTGCTGCTCCCTTGCTGGCGGCTCCAACTCCATCTCCTCCCTTTGTTTATATTGTGAGTATTTATTTTGAATATTTTGTATATGTAGAATATATTTAATTTAATTGAAATTCAATTCATATTTATTTTGTAAGTTTTTATTGTGAGTTTTTATTGATGGTTTGTTTATATTGATGGTTTGTTTATATTGTGAGTTTTTATTGGTTTGTTTTTATTGATGGTTTGTTTATATTGATGGTTTGTTTATATTGTGATTTTTTATTTTCATTATTTTGTATATGTAGAATGCAATATGAGATATTTAATTTAATTGAAATCCAATTCATATTTATTTTGATTATGTTTATGGTTTGTTTATATTGTGAGTATTTATTTTGAATATTTTGTATATGTAGAATATATTTAATTTAATTGAAATTCAATTCATATTTATTTTGATTATATTGATGGTTTGTTTATATTGTGAGTTTTTATTTTCATTATTTTGTATATGTAGAATGCAAGATGAGATATTTAATTTAATTGAAATCCAATTCATATTTATTTTGATTATGTTTATGGTTTGTTTATATTGTGAGTATTTATTTTGAATATTTTGTATATGTAGCATTATTATGGAACGGTTTTTTAAGAGAAAGTCATCATCGGGTCCGGGTAGTTCGAATAATGTTGATAGTTCAAATACTGTTGGTAGTTCAAGAACTCCAAGTTCAAGACAAAGTCAGTTAGATGATGTTTTGGGTAATCTTCAAGCGGATCCTGGATTAAGAACTCGAATAATAGATTATGATGCTAATATGAGAGATGAGGTCCGAAGATTATATCTACAAAAAGGACCTTGTCAACCTAGAGGTCATAATTTCCCAATAACTAATATGTCGGGAATTAATCGACGCTTCATTCCCCAATGGTTTGATGAGTTTGATTGGTTGGAGTATAGTGTATCTAAAGATGCGGCATTTTGTCTCTATTGCTATCTCTTTAAAACCAATTTTGAACAAGTGGGTAGTGAAGCTTTCACTGGAGATGGATTTAAGAATTGGAAGAAAGGGAGAGAAAGATTTAAGATGCATGTTGGACCGGTTGGGAGTGTTCATAATAAGGCTAGAGAAGTTGCTACAAATTTGATGAATCAAGCTACACATATTGAAACGGCAGTGAGCAAACACTCTGACCAAGCTCGTAAGGCTTATCGCACATGCTTGATTGCTTCAATCAAGTGCACTAAGTTTTTATTGCGACAAGGTCTTCCTTTTCGTGGCCATGATGAAAGTGCCACTTCAAGCAATAGGGGAAATTACTTGGAGTTATTGCAATTCCTTGCAGGTAATAATGATAAAGTTAGAGAAGTTGTGATGGAAAATGCTCCGGGGAATCTCAAATTACTAGCTCCTTCCATTCAAAAAGAAATTGTGAATTCATGTGCCCTTGAAACACTTGATGCTATCATGGATGGTCTAAAAGATAGATTCTTTTCAATATTGGTGGATGAAGCACGTGATGTGTCTGTGAAAGAGCAAATGGCTATGGTGTTGCGTTATGTGGATGACAACGGGCATGTAATTGAAAGATTTGTGGGTATCCAACATGTTACCGACACTACTTCAAGTTCACTAAAGGATGCTATTGACACATTGTTTTCTCGCAACGGTTTGAGCATTTCCAAGCTACGAGGACAAGGTTATGATGGTGCTAGCAATATGAGAGGTGAGTTGAATGGCCTTAAAACAAAGATATTGAGAGAACAACCTTGTGCATATTATGTTCATTGCTTTGCTCATCAACTTCAACTAGCTCTTGTTGCCGTAGCAAAGAAGAATATAGACATTGCCTCTTTTTTTTGCAACGGCTAATAGTGTGGTTAATCATGTTGGAGCATCTTGTAAGCGGCGTGATTCACTTAGAGGGCAACTTCAAGAAGAGCTTGTGATAGCTTTTGAAAATGATTGTCTTATAACGGGGCGAGGCTTAAATCAAGAAACAAGTCTCAAACGTGCCGGTGACACACGATGGAACTCACACTATGGTACCTTGATTAGCATCATTTCTATGTTTTCATCCGTGGTTCATGTGCTTCAAATGGTTATTGATGATAATCCCAATGAAAGTGCGGGTGAAGCAAATAAGTTAATGAGAGAAATACTTACTTTTGAGTTTGTGTTTCACCTTTTCTTGATGAAGGTCATATTGGGACTCACAAATGATTTGTCACAAGCATTGCAAAGGAAAGATCAAGAAATTGTGAATGCAATGGCTTTAGTGAAATCATGCAAGGAAAAGCTATATTGGATGAGGAATAATGGGTTCGATGCATTGGTTGATGAAGTATCTTCTTTTTGTGAAAAACATCATATTGATGTTCCTAACATGGAAGAGGCATTTATACTTTCAGGGAGGTCAAGGCGTTATGCTCCAATAAAGACAAATCGTCATCATTATCGTGTGGAGCTCTTTATTTATGTCATTGATGAGCAAATTACGGAGTTAGAGGATCGCTTTAATGAGGTAAATACCGAGTTGCTTATTTGTATGGCATGTTTGAGTCCGAAAGATTCATTTGTAGCTTTTGATAAACCAAAGTTACTTCGTCTTGCTCAATTTTATCCTCAAGACTTTTCGGATGAGGATCGTTTGGCACTTGAAGATCAACTTGAGATTTATATTCATTATGTGTGTTCCAGTAGTGATTTCTCTCAATTGGAAGGGATTGGTGATCTTGCAAAAAAAATGGTGGAGACAAGGATGCATCAAGTATTCAATTATGTATATTTGCTCATTACATTGTCTTTAGTTTTACCAGTTGCAACTGCTTCAGTGGAGAGAGCATTTTCTGTCATGAATATTGTTAAGGGCCCACTTAGGAACAAAATGGGAGATCAATGGTTGAGTGATAGCTTGCTTGTTTATATTGAGAGAGATATTTTTGCTTGTATTGAAAATGAAGCTATAATGCTTCGTTTTCAAAATATGAAACCTCGTCGTGGACAATTATAGTTTGTAATATTGTTTCCATTATGAATTATGAATGAAAGTACTATGATTTCATTTTCAATATGTTTTTCCATCCTAAATTTTTATTTGAACTTTTACACTGCGACCCCTTGGGGTAAGATTCCTGGATCCGCCACTGGCTGGAATCCTAGTTTATATCGTTGAATCCTGATGAAGCAGATGCCTATAGAACTACAAGCATAGAGTAGGGGCAAATTTATGTTTCAAGGACGTTGCGGTATGCAAGCCTTGATCTTCACTTCATTTGTTTAAATATGTCTTTTTATTCAACATACAGTGTTGTCATTTATTTGTTTATTATCATATTTGAATACACACTACACACACACACATCATCGATTGTCGATAAATATCCAAAATTGCATGATGACCATTCTAACAAACACATGTACACCATCTCGGTTACATCTATGAAGGAAATAATAATTTCTGCGTTGAAATAATTATATCAATATATTGATAAATAAATCATAAGAAATTCAAAGTTTGCTACCTCATTGTGTGTGTATATATTTGTGTGTATGGGTTGGTTGTGTTTAAATAAACAAAAACATTGGGATGAATGGTAAACCTAAGAAAGTCAAGATACATGGAACCATCGTCTTAATTTCAATATTGTAATTTCCTACCAGATACCCAAAGACAAACTTGACTAGGTGAAGATATCTTTCCAAATTAAAGATATCTTTCCAAATGGGTCGTTATCAAATACTTGTCAGCTTAATAAGAAAATTATATACAACATCACATGTTGTGGAGTCTAGAGGAACTGGCCAAATCAACCTTCTGTTGCAGGGCTTTACTAGCTCAGTTCCATTCATTTTTTATTATGCACATTAATATTAGACGAATGTGAAGAAAGTCAAAATTCTGCATCTGGGTATTAAGGGACCTTACTCGTGTTTTTAAAGAATTTGACTACTTTTTATATTGTTAATAATTAGTTTTATGGTACAATCATAATTTTTTTTATGGTATCGGAGTCACGTTACCAACATGCTCCCATGACATTAAATATGTTGTCCATGTTCTAACTTAAATGACCGTACGGTCCATACATGTGAACAAAGTGTTGAGAGTGCAAATCTCACACTATAGAATTCAAATACCTTGCACGTCTTTATAAAAAAATTTGAGCTGCATCCTATATTATCTATTAATTTTACAATGAAAACATCAACTTAAGCACACTTCCACAAAATGAATTGAAGAAACATAAGACCAATGCATCGATTAAAATGTTGTGTTCCAAGTTTTGATTTTAAGGACACTAAACGTGGAAATAATTCAGTACGTATTTCTTAGAACGTGTCAACAAGACTTCTAGAAGAGCTTATATTTTATGAACCTTCGTGAGCAGTAGACGAGCAGGGCATGTTATGCTTCAGAACCTTCCTACCGAAGACCCCTTTAATTTAATGATTTGCCAAAGTTTTCCAACAAGGCGGCTTCTAGGGCTCAAGAAATATGTATAAGAAGAGTTTTTATCACAAATGGTCCCTGACATTGATCAAACGCATCATTTTGGTCCCTGACATTGAAAATCAATAGAAATGGTCCCTGAGATTGATCAAACACATCACAAATGGTCCTTCTGTTAAAAACTCTTTGGGCAATTTTCAAAGCTTCGTAACTCAATCGTTTCTTAACCAAATTCGACCCATAATATATTAAAATGAAGATAGGAAAGTGTAAAACAAGATTATACCTATTTGGAAGCCCAATGGTTGCCGGAGATGGCCGGAAAATAGCTCAAATGTGACTGGTCCGCGGAAAAACTGGAAAACTCGCCGGAAATTGGGTAAACTTTAAACGTTAATAACTTCTTCAATACTCAACGAAATTGAGTGATTCAAAAATGAAAATCATACTTCTCGACGAGACAAAGAGAATATTACCTTTATTGACTGCTAATTCACCGTGGTTTGGCCGAAAAACGGCTCGAAATTGGATTTCGAGTTAGCCAATTTCGAGCCGTTTTCCAGCCAAACTACGACGAGTTATCCATCAAGAAATGTAATATTCTCTTTGTCTCGTCGAGAAGTATGATTTTCATTTTTGAATCACTCGATTTCGTTGATTATTGAAGAAGTTATGAACGTTTAAAGTTTATCCAGTTTCTGGCGAGTTTTCCAGTTTTTCTGCGGACCAGTCACATTTGAGGCTATTTTCTGGCCATCTCCGACAACCATTGGGCTTCAAAATAGGTATAATCTTGTTCTACACTTTCCTATCTTCATTTTGATATATTATGAGTTGAATTTGGTTAAGAAACGATTGAGTTACGAAGCTTTGAAAATTGCCCAAAGAGTTTTTAACGGAATGACTATTTGTGATGTGTTTGATCAATCTCAGGGACCATTTCTATTGATTTTCAATGTCAGGGACCAAAATGATGTGTTTGATCAATATCAGGGACCATTTGTGATAAAAACCCGTATAAGAAACTACCCTCGTTTAAATAGTCTGTAATATTGAATTCATTTGATCCCCTAGGCCTCCAGGCATAACAATTTTTCTGTTCTGTTTAATTGAGATTCTGTTATTTCTAAATTAATTAAGATTTTTCTAATTTATTTTTAAGTAATTCGTTAATTAATTTGCGTTGAATCTTGAATTTCTTAGTTTAATTATGCGCTTCCAACTCCGGTTAATTACAAAATAAAAAACTATATCCAGTACCAAACTCCTTTTAAAAGTACAAATGTTTTCTTCCGAGCCTTACTTGATAGGTGTCAAATAAGAAATTGGATCCTCTCCGAGGTAAACCCTCGGGATCCTCCTGACTTAATAATACGGACCGTTGGATTTTGATCCAACGGCTACAACTATTATAACTTTAGAGGGGCCCCCTGTTTGTAGCCGTCAGGAGGATACCGAGGGTTTACCTTGGAGAGGATCCAATTTCGTCAAATAATGCACCCATCATGATGTGAACAAGTTTAATATTATTGATCACCAATTAGTCAATGACAAGGAAAGAACTGGTGCAGAAGAAGATTGCTAGAAAATTGAAAGAGATTCTCTCCGGATTTCTCCCTCCAAAGTCCAGGGATCAAGTGATTTGGGCCTTTAAAATTTGATCCAACGATAAAAAATTATTATAGCTTTTAAAAGTTTTTACTAACTTCTCCGTTTTTAGCCGTTTGATCAAATTTCAAAGGCCCGGATCACTTGATCCTTGAGCTTTGGAGGGAGAGATCCGAATAGGATCTCTTTCCGTAGAAAACTACAACCGACTGCTCCTGTCACACCCTAATTTAAAATCGGTACTTCGATCATGCATGCAACCTCTGCCAATGAACTAGATTTGGATGAAACATAGTTTAGGAGAATACAAGCCTATGTTAGCAAAGCTATCTGTAACAACATTCTCCTCTTGAAAGATGTGAGAACAACAAAAAGTCATCTCGCGAATGTGGGCTAAACAAGTAAACCATTATGTACGAAGAAGCAAAGGAGGAACAAAATCATTCGAACGGAAACACAAAAATAACATTAGAATAGTCACTTTCTAACCAAAGACAACCCCAACCCCTATGATAAGAAAATTCTACACCAATAATTATTGCATAAAGTTCTACAAAGAAAGAATTGTGATGGCCAATATTATGATTTTTTTTAGACAAACCATCCATATGTTTATCCAAGGATATCGAGGAGGGGACAATAGCACGAGAAGAATACTAGGGGCCTTGCGAGGAATATGCCGAATCTAGAGAACAAATGATACAAGTATCTAAACACTGGGAGTAATCCTACTATAGACAAGACCAAAAATGATAGACATGCAAAGATGATGGAAAGAGATTGAACATCCTTGAAAAATAAAGCTTTCCAAATAGCCGAAATAGTAAAAAGACCGCAAAGACTCAAAGATTGTGCAACTGACAAGAAAAGAGCTTACACATAAAAGCATCCCAAAAATAGCCAAAGAATCTGAAAAATGTAAAGATTTACCAAATTGGCATGCTAACCACTTCCAAGTTGCTTAGAAAACTGGCATGTAAGAGTTATCCAGAATGATTGGGCATAAAGCGTCTTAGGTGGCTTTTTAAGTCCTCTGTCAAATCTCAAGGCTCAACCCTAGACTGTCTATTGATTTACTTAGCCTACATCTATATTCTAACTCCCCGTTAAACAATATTGAATCGAACTGCCATTTTTCTGTAGAACTTTCTTGCCCCTATTTACATGAAAATACAATAGATGAATAGTCATTCGATGAAAATCATTTGCCATAGGCGGGAATAAATCCATATAATCCGGCAAAGACCAACTCTGAGCTTGAATAACATTTGAAACTCGAGAGAAAACTATAGGAGAAATGAGTAGAGATAATGAAGGGCAAATAATCGGCTCATCCAACCCTTTACCACACCAAAAAGAAACTAACCTTCATCTCCAATAAACCAATGACTATTGCTATCCAAAATAGGAAAAACACACTTCAAACCATGCCACATAAATGACCACAAATAGGCATCTTGTTTTCTGCAAGGCGCGAGAAGAAAACGCTTACCGGCAAGGAATCCCACAAAGAAGAATCACAACCAATATTGAGCAAAGCCGTCGAGTTCAAAATAGCTAAATGATGAAGATTAAGGCCACCTTTGCATGTGGTGGTGAATCAAGTTACTCATTCCAATTTCAAACCTGAGTTCTGCCTAAAAAGTAAAAAGAAAAAAAAAAGGATTTAAGGATTAGACGAAACCTAATAGGGATTTGGCGTGCAGTATATGTTACAATAGGGTAATGAGAAAAAAATACTAATTAAGAATCATTAAATTATACCAAATTGTTCCTATGAAAAGAAATTAATCATCAACAAATTAAAGAAATCTTGTACACAAGCAATAGTATCCAATCTAATTAACAATATCCCAACATTGACAGAAAAAAACAAGGGGAACCATCAGGTCTCGGAGCACTTGAAGGTTCCATGAAAAAACAACATTTCTAATTTCATCAATTGAAGGCAAACAAGAAAGATTAGAAGTTTCGTTCTTCACTAACCATAGACGGAATGACACTACTACCCTAAGCTGCTGGCTTAAATGTGATATCTTACACGTGTTAAATTTTAGGGATACTTTGGATGCGGTCCCTAATTCTTAACATTCTTTGATTAAAATCTTAATAGTATTCAAAGTTTGATCAAAGTCCCTTGACTTTGCACACCTCATTATATTACAATTAATATTAATATTTTTATAGTTTTGACATTAATTGTTTGATATTTTATGAGATTTATAATCCTATAAATTTAAATCCTATAAATTTAAAATCCCTCATTATAATACTAATAGAAACGGTTACAATAAAAAAAATTCAAACATTTTGATTGAATAAATGGATAAAAACTATGTAAAAATAAGAAATAATAAATGGCAAAAGAATGTATCCATAGTGTTAAAAAAAAAATTGGTACATTTCACATATAACAAAGTGGTACATTAATAAAGAAGAATGAGTACATTATAAATAAATTAGGGTACAGATAAAAGATTAAAAAATTATGAGTACAAATGAATTTTAAAAAAATATATAGGCGCTAAAAGAAATTAATACATGGGTACAAAATAAAACTAAAAAGAAAATACTACAAATTTTAAAAAAAATGTTGCAAATTAAAAGTGGGTACAAACTAAAAATATAAATATATGATACAAAGTTTAGGCATAAAACATAAATGTACCATATGTAATTTTTCTATCATTGATTAAATATACAATGTCATATGACGGTATACACATGGGTACAAACACAAATAAAACTTTAAAAAATATGGGCACAAAAAGAAACTAATATATGGGTACAAATTAAAAATGAAAAGAAAATTGGTACAAATTAAAAAATATTTGCAAATTAAAAATAGGTACAAACTAAAAATAAAAATATATGATAAAAAATTTAACCATAAATATAAATATACTAATTGTAACATTTTTAACACTAAAGGAATATATTTAAAAATAAAAATATTTTATTATTCAAATAATTAATGACGTTATTAATAATACCCAATGACCTTGATCAAAAATTGAAAATGAATAAGATTTTAATCAATGGAGTAGCAAAAAGAAGGATGTAAACTTAATTTCTCCATTTTATGTTAGCATGATTATTATCATTTGTCAATGAAGTAAAGGATTTATATTTGGGTTATAGAAAAATGTGAAATTTAGTTTTTGTATAGTTGAATTTATTGATTGTGAAACCAGTTCCAGATAAGTTTGGTGTGTACATTAGAATAGGATATCAGCTGGATAAAATTGTCGATTTGGGTGATGATAAAATTGTCGATTTGGGTGATCTGGGCTAGAGATCAATGAATTAGATAAGATGAAGAGCAAATGTGAGATTTTATAGGGGTTATATTATATACTAAATTTTTTGAGACTACAGTGATAAAATGCATGGTATGAGACATGCATGTTCGTTTGTTTTAATATATAGATTAACAGGTTAGGTAGAATTAAAGTACATTCATGCATTATATACTACTCATAAAATATTATATATAAATGTTAATCACATAGGACTTTGGCCCCATTGAATTTTTAGGTCACCCCTTAATAATTTTGTTACAGGAGCTGAGACAGAATCTTGTGTCTGACTTGAAAAAAAGAAAGTTTGTTGTAGATAGTTTTGGAGTTTTGTTGTAGAAAACAAGTTTGAGAAAATGTTGTTATTTCCTTTCCTTGTAATGAACTTTGTAAATTATATTTTGTTTAATGAAGTGTTTCCGTTCAATACTGGCAACTGTTATTAGTTAAATTTAATTTATCCCTTAAATCACGCCTTAAATCAATTTTAGGGTGTGACAGCTTCAACTGAAGGAGAGAATTTTTAGTGTGATTGGCACACGAGGTAATACACTACGTATCACTATACAAATGGTGGAATATGTGTACTGAAAAGTTAATAATTTTAAAAAATAAAATTTTCCATCACTTATATAAAAACACGTGGTGTACCATCCGTGTTCCAATCACAATAAAAAATTTCTCCAACTGAAGATTGGTAGCACGCTACCGACTATAGCATCCTAGGGTTCGTGAAATGATATCGATCAGCAGCGATCCCACCAAATTATATATTCTACAAAATATATTTTTGGTGCAAAATCTCTTATAATTTTTTTCAGACACTAGAAAAACAATGACATAAAATATAAAACTAAATAATTTAACTTTAAACATGATGTGGAACGGATGTCTAAGCAGATTATAATATATCGTTTCAAATAGAACAATGCGTAGATCATTGGCCACCAGCTTTCCTCATGACATAGGGGCAATGTTGGCAAAATTCCTTTGTTTATTTTCGTCACTATAAATATATTGTGGGATGTCTACACAGCTTTGGATTTATGTAGATTTTTGCAAGAATGATTTACGAATGGTGTATTAAAAGATAGGCATTTGGATCATTGAAAACATTATGGAATGGGTCGTACAAGGTGTCCCTATGAAAATAAGCTTATTTGAAAGATCCCTTGTACAATAGCGGAGCCAAGAATTATTTGGTGGATGGGCTAAACTAAAATTGTTACTAGGAGATCAAATGGTTAAATTTTTTTGTTACTTACGTAAAGTTACACAATGACAAACCTGAAAGCAATAATTTAAAGTAAGAAATTTAACTATGAATAAAGTAAGTTTCAACTAGATTTAACAAAGAAAACATTTGAAGTTGCAACTTATAGTAGAAAGAAACATACATCATCAATCTTGTCAAGTACGAATTGAACAACAATAATGCAAGTTTATATAATAAATTATATTTCTAAGCAATCTATAAGACTATCAGAAAAAATATATTAAACTTGAAATTGAATTTTTAAAGTACGAATTCTTAAAATTAAAGTAATAAACAAATAAAATAATCAAGACATAAGAATAAAGTGGTTAAAAACTTACCTATTGATACGAAAAATCAATAAGTTTTCTCACGCTTGGTTTCTGTGAATCTGTGAACTGCAATGCAGAACAGAGGCGTGCAGATGGGACAAAAGCTTTTCCGAAATTGAAAATAGGTCGCTGTGTTGTACCCCAAAAGTCGAAATAAAATAATAAACTAGTCTACTCCTAGGAAACCTAAATTAATAAAATTTTAAATTTACTTTTTTGAAACTGGATGAGATGACTACTGTACACATAGGAAACCTAAACTAACCTAGAAGCTAATCAAATAAATAGACTTAATGGGACGTGTGTCAGTGTGTGTGTGTGTGTAAGATATAAAATATAATAATAATAAATTTTGATATTAATTAAAGTAAATAATTTATTTAATATTTATTAACTCTTACTTTTTCTAAAAGTAGTTCTATTGTTCAGAACTTTTACTTATTGGGTGAGCTATAACAATTAAAAATAATAAAATAATCTAAATTATCAGTATTTTTAACCTTAAACAACTAAAACTCTCCCTATGCTAGAGCCCACCCTAGCCCTGTTACTAGCTCCGATGTTGCCCTTGTAGGTCCAACTCCACAATTTTTTTTTTTTCAGGAATAGAACCGTCTATTTTTAGGTCTTTCCTAAAAAATCATATTTACAAAAAAATTACCAAAATCCGAAACCATATAAGCATTGGATTAAATAATAGTTATTTAGTGGTTTTTAAAAAACTGTATTAGCGTTATGCAATAAGTAGACTTCACATCCTTGCCACATAATTTGTGACACACTTTTGTGATCTAAATTTTGATCGTCTAATTTGTTGATGAATTCCTTTTGCTATCGTAAAAACTGCAAATGCAAGAGAGGAAGAAATTAAACTAGAAATCTTTGAGCCAAATTTTAGTAGTGGACGCGTTGCATAAACAAAATTTATTATCCATGTGAAAAATTATCAAAGAGTGGGTACATAAACATAATCATAACTTTATTAGCGGTTCTCGATCGTAGCCGATACGAGCCAAGTACACAGTTAATGACTCTTCAAGACCTCATGGACGGTTACTGAAATCATGTTCTTTTGCCTTGCTTGACCTTCATAGACACAAATTTGATGGGGATTGTCGCATGAGCCTGAACAGCAGCAGTTGGACTTGGGGATGGCGGAGTGGCTGAAGACGGAGCGATATAAATAGCTACCTTTTGCCCTCTGGGGCAGTGCCCGTCAAAGGTGCTCGTGAAATAAAACGTGTCGCTTGCGAGAAATTTAAGCGTTGATGGTTCATCGAAATAAAACAAGGGATTCGAGGTGTTACACGCATCAAAGTCTTCCTTGGTTACCATAGCCAAGTCGTCTTCTCCTTCAGTGAAGTTAAATACTGCATGTACAAACAACAATATGTATAATTAGTTTAATTCTATGTGATTTTATCTCGAGAAGCTAATATTGACAAATCTTTTAATTTATTTATAAGAAGACAATAAGATAATTCTGTGATCATCATGATCCATGCAGCTAGATCATCCAAATTAGTTCAAAAGAAAGAAAAAGAAATTAAGAAGTATACAATCCAAGAGGTAATTAACTAGTTCACCTAGAATATCGTTAACGAAGAAGCTATGCTTGGAAGCCCAGACAGCATAATCGTCAGCGTGGTGAGGAATAGCCCAACCCAACTCGTCTCCGACCGT
This sequence comes from Cotoneaster glaucophyllus, assembly GCA_036320875.1. Classification (NCBI taxonomy): domain Eukaryota; kingdom Viridiplantae; phylum Streptophyta; class Magnoliopsida; order Rosales; family Rosaceae; genus Cotoneaster; species Cotoneaster glaucophyllus. Next base: position 1,870,741 of record CM070063.1, read on the forward strand.
ATACAATGCAGCTTCTGTTGTAGGTAGCACTACGGATATTGCTACGATTGCTATAGCAAGGACCATCACATTGTTCATGTTCATGGTTCTAGCCATCTTTTTTATAATATTGTTGTCCTTGTATGTATTGTTCTTGACTTTACAACAACTTAATGGTGTCTGAATTTATAGAGCTGAGAGTTCTTGAATTTTAGGATGCGGGTGAAATAGACCAGCCAAATATTATAAGTTGTTTCATCAATTGTATAAATCAGCTGTGATATCCGGCAATTGCTAGCTGTGTGTGGAGCAGCTAGATTATTAATTGGTAAATTATTCATGTAATGATAGGTCGATGTTAACTATGTGTCGATTATGTAAAAAAAAATTTAGATGATAATTCCTAAACACAAACAGTATGATTTTAATAGGCCTTTTTTTTTTTTTCATTTTAATTATTATATGACAAACCTGCAGGCCTTGTAACCCTAAAAACGAACGGTTACAAGTAATTGTAACAGCAATGTGATAAGTTTGGTTTTATATAGCATTACTTAACCTTTAAATTTCTGGTTGGATTTTTGTCTCGGATGCTATAATGATAATGCAATACAATACAACAAAAGTTTCAATTTCAAAAGACTTCTCTTTTCGGTGTGACATTTATACTTTCAACAATATGTAATGTTATGCATCCAGCTATGTACCTGCCATAACTATTTAAAAGCGTTGAGGACCAATCATGATTGCATTCTTTAAATAGGTAAGACATTAAGATTTTAGTTATCTTTTCAAGTTTAGAGGTATTTCGGTTTCCTTATGGTCGCAGGATCAATCATTCTTTCCCGATGAAGTAGAAAGTTTGTGCATTAGTTCTTAAACAAAGAACTGACTTTCTTGATGAAGTACTTGAGACTAATACATGTGATGAACATCATGAGTTTAATTTATTTTTAAGCATTGGATCACAAAACAACTAAATTCAATTTGTAAAATGTTAATTACGTTCATTTTCAGTTTCTTGCCTTTTTGTATTCAGTTAGGAGTTTAAAAGATTTTAAAAGAGTTTACTAATTCAAGGGTATTCAATCAAGAGTTTAAATAAATCCACGGAAGTCTGTAAATCAAAATTTTAAAGAAGTTCATAAAACTCCATAAAAATCTTGATGTAATCAAAATTTTAAAATAGTCCATAAAACTCCATGTGTATTCAATTAGGAATTGATTTTAAAGTATTTTAAAAAATTAAGGATTTTGATGGATTTAGAAGGATTTTATAGTGTATAAAGTCTATGAAACTCCACTAGAACTCCATCAAACTTCACGAGGAGCTGCATCAGGAGAATCAAGTAACAACAAGAGCTTCTTACCTCACGAGGAGCTGCATCAGGAGAAGCAAGTAACAACAAGAGCTTCTTACCTCTTTGAAAACTATGTCCCTCAAATATGTGTACTTTTGTCCCAACACTCTTTGCTTCCTAACCCGATACAGGCCTTCTTCCTAGCCTCGTGGGTTAGTGCGGAAGCCTGATTCCATTTGGTTCCTGGGTTCGAAGGTGAGTGATGGTGATCATTGCATATATATACCGACTGTTTATTCTTGACTGCTGCTGCTGTCTCTTACAGTACTTAGGCTTCAAGTACATCGTCAAAATCGTATCCCAACCCTATCGACTGTATGGCAGCTTCCGCCTCTGCCGTCACCCCTTTCTTCCCGCTCATCCAACTGCGCTCATCCTTCTCTGTATATTTTCCTCTCACTGTCCCATCAACCAAGCACCTTAACCAGCATGATGGATTGCCAACTACTTATCCTTCTCTGAGTTCTCTCTATGTTTTCCTCTCACTTTCCCATCAACCAAGCACCTTAACTAACTAGCGTGACGGATTGCCAACTGCCATGTATTGGGCTTAAATGGGTATGAAGATAAATTTACAAATTAAATTAGATTTGTAAGGGTAGTTTAGACAAAAAAAAAAGTTGGGTTTAAACAATATTGATAGTTCTTAATACTTCCCTGCTTTATGGAGAATATTTGTGTTTGGTTTGGTGGAAATTTGAAAGAGGAGCAAGAAAAATAAAGAATTTTGTGTGCATTGCGTAGAACCCAAGAAAAATCACCAAGATTTGGGCGTAACCATAACTATTATATAAAATTGGTACAAAAAGCAAATTAGGAAATATACTTGCTTGGCTAACAAGGAAATACAAGGACCTTATTATTACAGACAATTTAATTTCTTTTCCCCATCTAATTTAGACAGGCAGAAATTCGAGCGGCAGGACCTGAGGAGCTTCTGTAACACTGGGACTTGGACTAGCTGAAGAGGTGGACGACATGGTTGAAGAGTCACGGACACGAACCGCTACCTTTTGCCCTTTCTTGCAATGCCTGGGCAAGCTGGAGGTGAAATAGTATATACCACTTCCACCAAATTTGATTTTAACTGGATCCTTCCTTAGAAATAAGGGATCTTTAGTGTTGCATTTGTGGAAATTCTGCTTTGTTACCAAGACTAAGTCCTGTTCTCCTACTGCGAAATCAAACACTGCCAAAAAAACGCACCATGTCATCGTCATCATCACAAAATTTAACCAAATTTCAGAGAATATATTTTCAACGGAATAAAAGAAGAGAATTAGTTAAAATGATCAGAATCCAATTCTCAATTGTTGATGAACTAATCAAAATTAAATATTTTTTTTAACTCTTTTTTTTTTAACAAACGATATTATCTATCCTAAGAGGAAGGGGGTAGGCTTAGCCTCATAATGAGATAGCAATAATGTGGTTCAAATTCGCCTTTGGCGAGAATCAAACCTAAAACCTCTCATTTATAAGTGAAGAGGAATACCACTAGACCGTAGTAATATTAAATATCCACAACATAACGATCAAAGATTAATGACATATTGAAAAACTCAGCAATTGAGATTTGAAAGTGATCATTTTGGCCAATTTTGTAAACAAAAAAAAAAATTAAAAAAAAAGGATAGATCTAAACTGGAAAATACAGAGAAGTTTACCTATAACATCGCCAGTTACAAAGCTGTACTTGGCTGCCCATGAAGTATAATCGGCAGCGCCACCCGGAGGAATGGTCCAACCCAACTCGTCTCCAACTAAAAATTTACTACCTTCTGCTCTAAGTAAAAAAATTGCTGCCATTGCTACAACAAGAAGCATAACATTCATAGTAATTTTTACCATCTTTCAAGTTCTCTGTCCTTGTGTTCTAGCAATTGTATGGAAGTTATGATATTTTGGATTTATAAGGGAAACGATCTTAAACCTCAGGAAGACGGCCGGCCGGCCAAATTGGTCGTTCACAATTCGTTCACAAGGGGCCGGATCGATAAATATTCTCTCATATATGCATGGCATTGTGTGTTTGGGTGACATCGTCCGGCAAATCCAATCTCTGTATTGGTGAAGTTTAATTGGCACGTTATGATCTGCGGGTAGGTCAACTTCGATATTTATTATGTCAAAGTATATACTGAAATTTTCAGTGAATTTTTATTGGTACTCTAAAAATCTCATGTGCACTCCAAATTTTCTATAATTAGAAAGAAAAATACATTGCCGATGAGTGTAGAATGAGATTTTTTCAATGCTAATAACAGTTCCCAAATTTTAATGATAAATAATATAGATGTACCTGCTGCTAGTGCTAGCCAAAGTAACTAAGTTGGAGAGTGGAGACTATTGATATAAGTAAAATTCTTTGTTATAAGACTTTTGTAGTTGTAATTAACTATAAACAATTATTGCTAGTATGTAAATAAGCATATTATCCTTTTATTTTATCTTTTTGCTGCATTTGTGTGTTAAACCAAGTGGTTAGAGCACCTAAGTTCAAATTTCACTTTTCAAAATTTAGAATGATTTAAAATATCACGTTTCTAAACATTTTGATTTAATAAAATTTCTCTCTTACCGCAAAAATTTCTTTAAAAAAATAAAATTTACAACAAATATTGACAAATTAGGGCAATCATAAGTATTCCTAACGGCTAAAGGCATAAGCCACTAGGTACATGCCAAACCTCGTTGTACCAGAGAAAATTTTCATTACACCCAAAGCACAGATAGTATACCATGTGTCGTTATATATATAGAGAGTATTTTATATTTTAAATTGTTAATTTTTACTGGTCACATCTTGGAAACTAAAAAGTGACACTACCCGACCTTGATATTCCCCGAATACCAGGATAGGCACGTGCTGGCCGACACCCGAAGGTGACGAAAGCCATTAATTGATACAAAAGCTAAGAATAAGAAATAAATAAGGGTTATGAATTCAAAAACAATGGATTAACAATTTAGGAACGTGTTCAGAGCATACAACTAATCTAGAACACTAAAAGAATTAAGGTAAAAATTGAATGAAATAAAGAATGAGTCCTACACCGAGTGGACTCGAAGATGCCGATGCGGAAGTGCCTCAACGCCGGGATTGTATGCCTCGTTTCTAATACCTGAATGGGGGCGCAAAACAAGGGTGAGTGGACCAAGCAAATATATGTAGTACAAAAACAGTTATGAACATACTAACCCCCACAGTTTAATAATGAAAATTACTAGCATAACAAGTGATGGGTTTTTCAAACCCTCTAGCATGCCATAAAAACCATAAAATATATATCTGTAAATCAATCTCAGAAATCATATCAGGAAGCATAACACGAGTTGTGCTGCTAGTGAGTATCACCGAATAATAATAATAATAACTTCCAGCCCAGTGTCTGCACCTAAATCTCTATGGCCTTCACCATGAGATAACTCTCTCCCGGCCCGATGCCAGACTCCGTGGTCCCTCAGCCTTCCGCTAGGGATTATTTCTTCAGGCCTCTGCCAACTCAAATCCTCGCCCCTGGCGGCATGGCGTTCACTAGGTACGCACAAAACATATTTCTAAAATACAACTTCGTAGCATAAGTTCATCCATCCCCCATACTACGAAGAGGTGTTCTAAAAGCATTTGAAACACATTCTTAGCATCCTATCGTCATCCATCGGATAGTCTAACAGAATGAGGGTTGAGTAGAAAATATGATATAATGAAACTAGTTCAAAATATGTATATAATCAATCATATCCAAATCATCATACTTCCTGTAAAGTTTTCATCAAATCAATAAATCTGCACGGCATGCTAGTAACATATGCAATTCTTTAATTTAAAACATGCTATTTTTGAAGGTGGTCCACTCACAGTACTTAGCCGCCGAAGAGCCACGCAAGCTAGCGAAGAATAAAATACCACGATAATTGCCCCTAAGCACATAAAGGGTACATTTGGTCAAACTCTATTCAAATGATTTAATTTAGAAAAACGGACATCGAAAACGAATTCAGGACGTCGAATTACCCTAAGAAGGGTCCCGGATAAATTTCGTAAACGTCAATAGAATACTCTATATAAAAGGGTTTGGGTTTTGGGTTCCTAAGATTTTTGGGTTAAAAGGGTTTAGGGTGAAATGGGGGGTGGTTTGGGCTTTAGGCCCAAACCCACACAAACACACACACCCACGGCACACACAACACACACTTACGCATACAACACAACATACACTCACACTCACACACACGCACACGTGTCATACACACAACGCACACACACATGCACTACGCCGAACGCACACACAGCATATACATATCACGCACACACGCGCATCCCACACATGCACACACACACGTGCACCACACACATGCGCACACACACGTGCACTGCATGCACGCACACACATCACACGCATGCACAGTACACACAACACACTGACACACGGCCCAAAAGGGCTGGTTGATTTGTTTTGGGCTTGGCAGCAGCAGCCCGAAGGCTTGGGTTTGCTTAGACTCGCCGGGGGAGAACACCGGAGCTTCTACAGCTCCGGCCGACTGAAAACAAAGGTTTTAAACCCTGAACTAGCTATGAAAGCAGAGTATAAGATGAAAGGAAGAGGTTTATACCCATGATTCGCCGTGAAGAGGATTGGGGTGATCGGAAACTGGGCTCTTACACCCACGGCTCGTCGGAATAAAAGGGTGGGCTTTCCCCCGCGATGGTTTCGTCTCCAAACCTTGATGAAAACAATGTAAAAAACCGTCACACAACATCCACCAACCTCAAAGATGTCTAAAAGGAGGGATTTAAGCCTCGCCTCACCTCACCGGAAAAGTCTAAGAATACTGCCGGAGATCCTTTTCTCCGTTTGGCCGATCTCGCTGCAACGGGAGAGAGAGACAGAAACAGTGCAGAGAATAGAAAAAGGAGAGATAAGAGAGTTTCGGGGAGAGAGGAAAGAGAAAGAGAGTTCGAGAGAGGGAGAGACCGAGAGACTCCGGGACAGAAATCAGGGGGTGGGCCCCTGGGGCACACTAATTAAGGACCAAAAATCATTTTTAAATAAAATGGGGGATGGGGTGTTTCAAAAAGAACAATACTTGGCTACTCAAAGATGCGTAGGAACTCATACTCAAAATTTCTCTAAATTGTTCGTTATCAATTTATAGATTTTCGTGTTTAGAATCAAAATCGTTCATATTATAAATCACTCTATAAAGATCGTCTCTGCAAAAAATCAATTAAAACTAAGGTTAATTTATTGTTCTTTTTAAGTAGCAGCTAAAAGCCAAAAGCAGTTCATAGTTAATTTATTGAGAATCTGTCTATGTTCTTTTTCTTAACGTTAATGATAAAAATTCTCAATATTTTTTATGCATGGCTATGGAGTGCTAGCTTTTAGCGTACCAAATAAATCTTAGCGAGTTTTAACGAAAAGCCCGCAGTACTGTTTATTTTAACGAAAAATCATATTTTTACACTAAAAAGTCAAACCTGGCACTATTCACTTTACCCTTTATTTTGTCCTTATCGTTAAAACTAAAAGTTTTCAAACCCTTTTCATTAGTTTTCCTATAAATCTTTGGGTTTTCCTCTCTTGATCACTAGTAGAACATTGGCTAATTATAAATAAAAGTAACACTCTCGTGATCTTACTAATTCTTTGTTTATTTGCCCCTGGTCGAGGAATTCCAATACATGCGGATGCTTTTTATTGAAAAATAATTCATCATAAAGGACTTCACGCAATTAAATAACAAATGTTACATATCACACTTTTCTGTGCCCAAGTCTTTCAGAGATAAATTTGACGGGCGGCGGGGAAGTAGCAGGGGTAGGAGGAGCACCACTTGGACTTGGACTTGGAGTATTTGCAGAGGGAGCGAAATAAACCGCAACCTTTTGGCCTTCAGTGCAGTGGCCGGCGATGGTGCAGGTGAAATAATATGTGTCTGACGCAGTAAATCCAATTATACTTGGTTTCTGGAGTTCAAATATGGGATTTGTGGTGTTGCAAATCTCGAAATTTTCCTTGGTTACCATAGCCACGGTATGTTCTCCTTCTGTAAACTTGAAGTCTGCACAAATTAAGCAACGATATCATCATGCAAATTAACTAATTATAATTGAAGGCAATGTGTGACACTTTTCAGCATACACATAAAAATAAAAGTTACTAATTAATGAACTAATGGTGAATCAGTTCAGAGAAATTTTTTTACACACATAGAGCATCGTTAAGTACAAAGCTATGATTGGCAGCCCATGAAACGTAATAGGCAGCGCCGCCGGGCGGGACAGTCCAACCCAAGTCGTCTCCAACTACATACTCTGTAGCTGCTGTTGTATGTGACATCGTTGCTACTGTTGCCACCGCTATAGCTAGAACCATCAGGTTCCTAAAGTTCATGGCTTTGATCATCTTTTCCCTCTCTTTCGTCCTTGTATTAGGAAACGAATGCCAATGTGGTCACCTAATTGCATTAGTGTCCGAATATATATGATACTGATATCCGGCAATGTATAATTAATAATTAGTTAGTTAACTGCACAGTTGCATACAATGTAGTACACAGTACACTTGATCAAATGTTGAAGTTATCAAAACTATTTCATTGTAATCATACTAAAATGATTTCAGACGGTCGTGAATAGGATCCTCCGCTCGAATGACCTAGCTGTCTGCTGCACAGAATGTTCTAAACGAATCTATAACAGCTAGAAAAATGTTCATACTAGTTACTAACTTAAGATGTGCTAACTACTCGTCCATACCCACTTGACAATATTTCTTATAATCTGAACCGATTATGTATTAGGTGATCATTTAAATACTAGCCCTACAAAATTTTATCAAAACTGAAAGTCGTTTAGATATCTATCTCTGACATGATATATAGACGAATAAGATACTGTCAATACACAAAAAATTTCATAATAATAATCAAATCCGATTTGAGTGAACTCTTATAAGGATGATCTCTTGATGATGACCTAAAGAGTGAACAGTCATGAAAAATTACTTTGTGAACAGGCCTAGATGAGTGGTTTGCGTTGTATTAATTACTGTCTATCATTATAATGTGTTTTGTTTAATTCCAAAATAATGAAATCTTTGTGGGAAACCTTCCTTTTCAGAGAGAGCCATGAATAAAAGTCGTTATAAGGGGAGGAGGAAGGAGAAGCATCTCTTCTTTTTATTCCATCATAGTGAACAATATTTTGTAGACTTAGTCATTGTCTAAACCATGCTTAGATATGAGTTCCCATCGCTTATTTTTCGTTCATTTTTCAATCGAATCATTTTCCCAAAAACCTCCCTGTAAATTTATGCTTTCCTCTAAATCTAATGTCACCTTGCCTATGAAGTTGGATCGCTAAACACCGAATCTTAATCTCCTAAAGATTCGTCTATTGTTCTACAAGTGTTGATGACAAGTATTGTGCACCAAGAAACGCCACAATATATGCGTTCAACTGTATGCATTAAGCTTTGTGAACATGAGTATATGTATAATATGAATCGTTTATTTATTAGTTTCTTGTTGAAAACTCATCCCTGTTAAGTTTTAGTCAACTTGAAAAAAAACGTGTAGTATATTGTGATCAAACAAATAGACGAAAAAAAGATATGAGATGAAAAAAAAACTTTCCTAATAAATAAATGGCCAAATGGTTATTATTTTGGATAAAAGTTTTGGCAGAATGGCCTTTTGACTGAAGACCTATTTGAATGGTTCTTATCATGACATTATACTGTACATTTCGTTAAGAGTTTTTCTATTTAAACACGACTACCTATCTAAGTTCGCCCCAATTTCTATTTACACACATACACAACAAAAATTGGATGATGTAGAGCCCGTGTGGTCATTAGGCTTCACACTTAGGCAACCTATTTTGATACCATGAAGAAATTTGAAGTTTCATCATAAAACCAATTAGCACTATAAAGAGTAATCCAAATCAACGTGGGATTCTCTTCAAGGGAAGAACTGCTTGTAAAGATAGAGAGAAACTGATTTCCTTGGATTATGATTAAGTGATTACAGAATCTGTTATAACAGTAATAACCTTTTCTTACATTCTTCTACCAAAAACCTCTCTCGTCTTGTCAGTGGTCAATTTCGTCGAAAAGTCGCAGACTCGTAGTGGCCAAGGAAAGGTTGAACACGAATGAGGCACGAATCACGTCCTCGTGCTGTTTTCTAGGTAGTGCTATTGAATGCACATGCCACACTATTCGTGCTTTCGAACCAAAAAAAAAGAAGTTTTAACGAAATACTTCCGGTACTGTTCACTTTTAACGAAAAAACACATTTTTATCTTTACCTGATACTATTTACTATACCTTTAAAAATGATTTTTCGTTAAAAGGGAAGTTTTTTTAAACTTTTCATTAGTTTTCCTAAAAAAAAAAGCCATGATGGTGAGCCTTGGCCACCAAATCCGTGGCTCATGCCTATTATCCAAGTAGTGTGTTTAAACTTGAAAGCTTCTACTGGAATCTCAAAATTAAAGGGATGAATTCAGGAAAGAGTGTATTTTTCATATTATCTAGCTAAGGCCAGGGGCAGTTCTTAATTAACCAATTGAGTAAAGTATGCATTTGATATATAGTTCTTCTTTATCTTATATTCTTAATCATTAATGCAGGAGAGATGGAATGCTTTTAGCCTACCAAAAAAATCTTTGGGTTTCTCTCTTAATCAGTAGAATATAGGCTAATTATAAATAGAAGTACACGTTCACGATTTTATTATTTCTTAGCTCTTTCCCCCTTGCTAAGGAATTCCAATACAAGCGTATGATTCACGCCATTAAATAATGAATGTTACAGATCACACTTTCCAGAACCCAAGTTTTTTGGACACAAATGTGAAGGGCAGGGACGCAGCAGGAGGAGCAACACCTGGACTTGGACTTGGAGTACTTGCAGAGGGAGCGATATAAACCGCAACCTTTTGGCCTCCAGCGCAGTGGCCGGTGAAGGTGCAGGTGAAGTAAAATGTGTCTGATGCAAGAAATTTAAGTCTACTTGGTCCATCGAGTTTAAACAAGGGATCTGTGGTGTTGCAAATCTCATAATTCTCCTTGGTTACTAAAGCCACATCCTGTTCTCCTTCTGTGAAGTTGAAGACTGCACAAAACAAGGATATCATCGTGTAAATTAGCTAAAATGTGCCAATGCATGCATGACACTTTCCAACACGCGCTCGCACTCACACAAAAAGATAATGAAATAAATGGAGAATGCAGGAAATAAGTTGATTACATAGAATATCGTCAACTACAAAGCTATACTTTGCAGCCCACGAAGCGTAACTGGCAGCGCCGCCTGGCGGGACAGTCCAACCCAAGTCGTCTCCTACAACATACTCTGCAGCTTCTGTTGTATGCAACATCATTGATACTGCTGCCAATGCCATAGCTAGAACCATCACATTCCCAAAATTCATGGTTTTAACCATCTTTTCCTGCTCTTTCTTCCTTGTATATTGAAATGAATGCTAATGTGTGTCCTAATCGCATTAGTTTCTGAATGTATATATAGAGGACAACTTGAATTTAGGAAACGGTTGAGTGAGACTATCCGCCATGTAATATGATATGCGCACATTGTGTATGATATCCGGCAGTTTATAATTTATTATCCGGCAGTTTATAATTTATTAAATAATTGCAAAGCTGTATGGGAGATAGTAAAACCAAATGTTGTAATTATCACAACTAGTTGTTTTGTTGTATGAATAATACTAAAAGGGCTTCAGACGAGAATAGGATCCTCCGCTAGAATATTATATCCCAATTGGGCGGAGCCAACTTGGGATAATACATGTTTTCCTTAGAAATACGATTTCAATTATGTTTTTTAGAAATTAGCAAAGAAAATAAAGTTTAAGTGAGTCATATAATCAGCATCAGGCTGACAAATTACATTGTATATTAGGTATATTTTTAGCTATGTCCCATGAAACTCTATTTTGATCTCGTTTTGCCTTTGTAACTAAAAAATTACAACTTTACTTCCTGAAACTCAAAATTCGTTTTAATTTGACTTGTGTAATAACTAAAGACACCTGGCAGCTCTATAGGCATCCTTGCCATGTCAGCTAAGGTTTGTTAGAAGTTAGTTGCACTATTAGGAATTGGTTGGTTAGTTATAGTTAAGTGAGCTGGAATGAGAGAGTGCTGTGTCATCAAAGAGTGGCTGACTCTAGTGAAGATTCAGGTGAATTGTTCCAAATTATTCATAATCTCAATGTTCTATGAAGGTTTCTGCGATTCTTTCTTTCGAAGTTGAAAGATTTGGAATTCTTGTTTTCTGGGTAATTCTTGAAGATTGGTTCAGAAAGTTTATATTTCAGTTTGTTAGAGAAGTAATGATCTTTCTTTGAGGGCACGAAGGCATTCTAGATTAAATCTTGAGATTTTTTGTGGGCACGAAGCCATTTCTGCTTATTTAGTTGGATTTTTGTTGGCATGAAGTCATTTCTGTTTGATTGAATATTGGTGATTTTCTGAGTTTGTTTGAAAATGATTGAATCAGGTAGCTGCTTGGTGATTTACATCTTCAGAATCTTGAAGAATTGTAATAAACTTTGTTGATTAATTACATTCTTTCAGTAACAATGACATCACCTTCTGTGAAAATTGAAGGGTTTTTGGGTACGCTGACAATAAAGTTGAATGATAAGAAAACATTTCAGTTTACATCTGTACTAAAAGGGTATAAATTGTTCGGTCTTTTTTATGGATATGTTAAGTGTCCATCTAAGTTTGTGATTAGCACTGATCAGGGGGTCACTAATACAATTTCTGATGAATTCTTGGAATGAGAATCTGTGGATCTTGCTCTTCCGAGTTTGTTGATTGCTCCATTGTCAGATGAGTCTATTGGACATGTTTTAGGCCTTAAAACTAAGAAGCTTGGACCAATTTACATGATAGATATGCTTCTATTTCTAATATTCTGAAAACGGAATTTCAGACCATGCAAAAAGGGGGTAGTTCTATTGGCCAGTACTTGTTTAAGCTCATAAGTATTACAGAACAATTGATTGCTACTGGTGAAGTTGTGAGCGATAATGATTTCATTGTTGCTGCATTATTTGGTTTGCCAAGGGAATATTTTGTTATTAGAACTGTGATCTTTGCAAGAGATACAATTATGTCCTTGAGAGAGTTCAGAGAACAGTTGTTCTGTGCAGAAAGAGAAGCTGACTCTGTGGTGAACAATTTATCTCCTAATTTTGTTCGATTGTATGTGCAAGGGGCTACTGTACCTAATTCTCAGTCTTCAATGACTCAAGCATCTTCTAGTAATTCTGAAGATGTATTTTTTACTACTGGAGGTGTTCTTACACAGACACCAAATGTAGGTTCAACTTTTGGAGGTTCAGATCAACAGGGATCTTCGTCATCCAATTCAGGATCTTATCATTTTCCTGGTTCAATGCAAATGCCTTATTCTCCTCATATCCATGTGGGCCCTAGATTGACACGTGACGCTTAATAATTGTCCACGTGGGCACCACGACACATGTTAACTGTTGTTTTAACAGAAAGCTTAACAAATGTATGAAGCTGTCCAAGAATTATCACTTTAGGTACTAGAATGGGATGAAAAAACTTGATGTATGAAATGTTGAAAGCCAATAAACTTCAGGGTAGTAAACTGAGATTTACCCTAGCTTTTTTTTTTTTTAATGTCCACGTGGCGCCCAGTCATTGTCCACGTGAGCGCCACGTCATCAGTTAACGGAAGTTCTGACAAAAAATTTAACAGATGTATGAAAGTGTTCCAAAATTATGACCTTAGGTACTAGACTGGGACGAAAAAAAATCTGATGTATGAAATGTTATAGGGTTGAAATATATATATTTGTCATTGATTGTTGTTTATTATCTAACAGTTTTTGGTAATGAAGCTACTTTGGTAAGGTTTACATGCAAAATGTAATTAGCTAGTAAGCATATAATTTTGTTCAGCTGATCTAAATGCTACAAGTTCTTTAAATTAAGTGCACCAAAATACTTGAGTATAACAAATTTGGCATTAAGCTCATCAGGAGATGCTAGCTTCGAGTTTATATGATATAATCACGATTAATACTGTAAATATTCAGTGATTTCTTTCTTTTAAGAAGTCTTTGTTTTTTTTTTTTAATTATGTTTTTTGCTTGTTTGATTGCATATATATTCTCTTTCAAACACTTTCAATGCGAGTATTGTCGATTCATTTGCGAAGCCTTTGCTTGTTTGATTGCACATATATACTTTTATCCTTCAAACACTTTCAATACGAGTAACCCTTATTTTTTCTTTTTAGGCGTAACTCAGGTTTAAAATTGGAATGAGTAACTTGATTCACAAGGAATATTTGAAAAGCATTGCACCAAGACAAATAACAAAAGATTAATCAATTAATATCCCGTCACAAAATAACCCAGGAAAGAAAATAGGACTTAATTATGAATAAATCAGTCATAACTTCATTATTTTGTTTTGGTGAATCACACCACAATCATTCACTATTTGGGTTCACACTAGTGAGCGTAGTACGATGTTCCTCTAGTTATTTGTAACTTAGGTAATAATAAAATATTCCACTTTCCTCTTGGCATATGTTGCTAGTAGCCAATTGACACCAATAGTTTCCTGAACCCGTTTTCTTTCTTGGACACAAATTTAACCGCAACAGATTTTTGAGCAGCACTTTGGCTTTGTCCTTCACTTGAAGTTGGACTTGGAGAAGAAGAAAAGGCAGGAGAAGAGGAAAGTGTTAAAGTCCCACATCGGTGGGTTCTAAGAAACCTAATGGGTTTAAATAGGATTACCCTACTCTAACTAATATCGAGGTTTTTTGTGGTAAAACTCCATACCTGATGGATTGGGCAGGTGGTTAAGTTGGAGACAGTATTGGTGTCGTTAGAGTGGGGCGGGCCCAGCGATCCAAAAATCCAACAGAAAGGGCAATCTTTATGAATTTTTTTCTTTTACGCAGACGTCAAGTTTGAAAGTAGACTGTAACATATAATTCGGATTATATGTCACTTTCATGAAAATTTCTGACTTCATTCATGGTTACCTACTAATTATACGTTTTATATGTCACTTGAGAAGTTTCGGTTGAGAATGAAATGCGGCAACTTTGAAAGAGTAAGCGAAATTTGTTTTGTACAAATAGATATCTGTGAGAACAAATCAATAATAATTATGTATTGCGACCCACTTCATACTATAAACCAATGTATCTATCCACTCCTTGTTGTGAGCATATTAAAATTGCAATGTGAGAAAGAAATAGGAAGTTTCTTATTGTTTATGATTATCTACTCCGTTTGCATGACTTATTCTTTGGCAACTTTAAATTATTTTACCCTAAGTATTTTATTCTATGAAAAAAAATTTATCTGAGACAACTTATTTGTTGTCGGAGAGATTTTCAATGTGTTCAAACACAGTGTGTTACTCCATGTTTCAGGTATATTCAAGAATTTCTCGTGTTGTCTAATTATTACCTCTCTTTTTTTTTTTCTTGACAAGCAGAAACTATATAATTTTGAACTTTTCATTTCTAGAGTAGCAGATTTATTTATTTATTTTTTTATAATGTCGTGGCTGACATTACTGTTTTTCTCTTTTTGTTGTTGCTGTAAACGATTCGGCGTTTATTATGATTAAGACTGAACAATGGAAGTTTTCCATGTGATCCATGACGAGTGACTTAATTTCCTCTTGCTTTAGTGAATACGAATCAGGAAGCAACACTTTTTTTCCGTCGTTTATCCGATGGTACTTCTTGAAAAAGTGATTTTCATAAACCATTTTTCTACTCGTGCACACGCGGGACAGAAATAAACAAGGATCCGTAGAAGGTGAAAAGATATGGAATTCATTTCCCTACTTACTTTCCAGTTTTTTTTTCAAGTTAGAAGCTCTAATTAATCCTCAATTCAATATCTAGTAAAACATTCTTCTCTGCATAGTGTCATAAATGTAACCCCAAGAAGCTTTAAGGTGGTTGAAACCATGCTCATGGAAGAAAAGTGATTTCTAGGAAGTAAAACTGATATACATTTCATCATATGGATACACTTAATAAGCAATGGCTAGCTGCTAGCATATGATTTACGAAACTCAAAGAGTCAGTTCAGTTATGGTGTTTGTACTTTGAAGGAGATTCGATAACCAAGCTCTGAACTCCGACTGCTGCTGCCCAGGTTTGCTCAATCATTATTTTAAAAACAGAAGCAATGATGCAGAAAAAATTGATAGCATCAAGAATTGCAAACGAGACCAACCTTGCGCTCCAATGTGCTGTAACAGCGTACATAAGGAAACCAATAAGATGAGGAAGCTCTTCCAATAATATAGTAATTCAGTAATAAAAATCGTTTAATGTGCTTTCGTGAAACTCAAAACATGTTATACAAGGCAAAAAGCTTTCGTGATGAAAATCTCATAAATTCGATTAGACTTTAGAGGATAGCAAAGACGCGCATCTTAACATTGAGGTTGACATCCTACTGTTCAGTTTATTAGGCACCTCTTCTTGGTGAAGGTGCTCAATCACTTCCTTATTGGCGGCTAGGTACTACTGTTTTTAATTCTAATACCGAAATGCCTTTATATGTTTCGTATGCATCTAACCCTATTTCTAAAGGCAATGATCAAAGCACGGCAATGACAATTTAAGGTAAAGTAATGGGATTTGAAATTAATCATTGTTTCTTCAAACCAGTATCTCATTTACTTATACGAAAAAACTCAGAACAAGTAACCCAATCGCCAAGAAATGAGCATTCAAATGACTTTTATAGAAAGCAAGGGAATTTGTACCTTTGAAGATAAAAGCAATGAATCTGCGGACGATGATACAAGTCCATGATACCCAATATCATATGCAATGGTCCCATCAGGCTTGAACAGTCCAAAATTTCGCTCAGAGGTTGCACCAGTTTTCAAGTTCTCATTAAATATTGCAAAAATGTATGCCTTCACTACAGACTTTGGCCGCATAGGGGTCCCTTTTTTCTTTGCTAGCCTTTTACGTAGATTATAATTGTATGTCCTTGCATTATTTACAGTAGCTGCAGCTTCACTAACATCTCCACGTGAAGCCCACCCTGTCTCTGTAACAATAACTTCCATCTTTTTGAACCCAGCATCTTCCAATGCTGCATAGGCTGCATCAATCTGAGCATCGAGCATATTATCATAATGAAGGTCAGTTTTTGGATCATCGATCCCCTGAGTTTTCTGGAAAAGAGCATAATTAATATCAATATTCTCCGGATCACTCATGTAAGCAAGGAACGGGTAAGCATTTAAACAGAAGGGAGACCCAATTTCTGAGAAGAACTCCAAAAGTGGCTTCATGTACTGCTGCTTCACAGTATCTTTAAATATACATGAAGAGGGAGGATAAGAATTAGCAAAAACGGCCTGTGAATGTGCAGTTGTAATCTGAACTACATCAGTTAATCCAAGCTTCTTGGTTGCATTGTAGATGTTTTTAACTGTGCCCAAAAGAGCTGCCCACGATTCATAATCACCCCCACCTAGGACTTCATTGCCCACAGCAATCCCGCGGATGTGTGTCTCGGGAAGGAATGCCTGCACATTCTCTTTAACCCAATCCATTGCATGATCCTCATTGGTACTCATGTCTTTCAGGTACCCATTTGGAAGTCCGACCACTAATTCAAGCCCAGTCCCACTAAAGGCCTTGAGAACACTGTGATCAGCATCATATATCCTGACATTCTTTATCTTTGCTGCTCTGAGAAGAGTAGCAACTTTATCAGGAGAAGGGATGTTATCTGCAATTCTTCCATAATTGATTCCGTATGCTCCGGTGAATGCTTGCACCGCCACAGAGGCTGGGAAAGAACAGAAACAGCACCATCAATCATGTGGTCAAGTGGTATTGAGAGACGATGGCAAACATATAAAGTTCTATATTTACACTCAAACTAACATTACAATCTACTGTAGTGAACCACGCAAATGGAATAATCCAACCGAACATCACTAACTTTCATGATACTGTGATATAAAGAGTAGATCTTGATTTATTTATCTTGCTCAATATTATTATAAACTGTTAAGACTGTAGTATCATCTAAATTAACATTGAAAAGTACCGACTCCATCAGCTGGAAAATTTACAGATTGTTCATAACCACGACTAGTTCAAGAGAATTTATAATATATAATACGAATTATTCATGTACCAATCCCTCTGAATAGGTATAACGAAAAAATTTGTTGATAAGCAGGACAAGTATCTTTTGTCAACCTGTATAATCAAGAAAAAGTTCATTCTATTTGGGCAAAAATAGACTAAAAGCTGGTGGTCAGCCACAAAAACATTGATTTCCCACATAATCCCTCACCACACATGACGATATTCGTATGAAATAAGCCGAACACCTTCATGCATTCCTACAAATGTAAATGGTATCACTAGAAGGTAAGGCAAGAGAAAGGGCCTTTCAACCTCTGCTTGAGTTCCTCTTTTTTATGGTTACGGTCTTTCTCGAGGCGCTACCTACCTACAAGGCAAGATTAATTGAACCTTCACCTTAAACTGCGACGGGTCTAAATGCAGGCACTTCGGGCAGTAGTTGTTATAGATCAATCCATGGGAATCGTAACTATGTTTCAAGTAGTCATGCTATCAAATCAATACCAGAACAAGGCTCTACAGTATTGTTTGTTTTCAATAATTTAAAAACAAAAAAAGCACAAACCCAGAATTCAAAATCTTTTTCACTAAGGAAACTACAAAAAGCAGCTTCAGATTACCAATAAAGGAGAAAGCCAATCAATCCTCACTTACAACACACACAGATAGAGACCCAATTATCAAGATTTACCAATGTTTCCAACAGAAAGCAATCAATAGAATACAAACCTATCATCGAGCAATCCAAGTCAAGAATCACTAAAACATCCAAACCCAATTTCCAAAAATCAAACTTTTCCACTATAAACACACACACACACACACACACACAACTGTTCTATAACCATCCAATTCATCCAATTCAAGCAGATAACAGTCAAAACTCTAAACCCAACTCCACAAATCAATTAAAAAACAACAATCTATGATCAAATTCAAATCAAAGATAGAAATTTACCAATTGGAGGGAAGAACACCAGGAAGACGAGAAAAAGCCGAGCAAAAATACAGAAGCTTTTCATGGTCACAGACAAAAATCCAACCAGAAAAGATTCAATCTTTGGCAAAGATCCAAAAGCAGAGACCCTTCAAATTCAATGCAGTGCTTCTTCTTCCTCAGGCATGCCATAAGACATCAATGTCTTAATACCCTTTACTCTTTTCCCTCCATCCCTGCCCTCATCCGACAGAGAGGAAGCTCCTTTGATAAGAAAACTAGGATTGGAGAAGGAGAAGATGAACAGAACGTGGGTTTTGGCCCTCGTTTTGGGAGGATCAATGGGGAAAGGGGTTGGTGCTTTGGGCGGTTTGCTGCTTTTATCGAATCCGTCCGATGGTGTGTGAGTGTTTGCTTACGACTCTTTCTCTAATTGGTTTGGTTTTTTGGGTTTTCTTGCTGTCCGCTTTGGACTTTAACTTTGTTGTGGCGGAATTCTGCTTGACTACTTTTCTACTCCCAATTGGAAAATAGGAGGATGCCACGTTTAGATCAACTTGTTTGTCTCTGTAATCTCACGCGCATGCTTTGGAAAAAGCTGTACCACCTGGGTACGAAGTCACCTCGTAAGTTATTTACCATGTTACTTTTTATTTTTAATAATAAATGCGTTAAAATCATATTTTAATACGTAATTGGAACGGAGGACGATTGTCTGCTCTCCCACTTTCCGTGTCTTCCTGTTTGTGTGGTCACAGTTAAACCACGTCAATATTTTATATTCATGTTCATTTTTGTCTTATTATCTCTATAAAAAAAATATAAATGTTGACGTGGCTTAACTGTGACCACATAAAACAGGAAGGCACTGAAGGGACAATCCTCCTCCAATTGGAACATCGATAGTGTTAATAATATAGAGAGGCTTGATTAATTATCTCTTTCTTTATAAGGTTTTATTTATAAGAAACATGGCTTTACCCCTCTCAATCTTCCCTACCTAGACCCACAACACCGACCCTTGTCGTCAGCAGATTCGGAACCTTGACTAGTGGTATTGGTGATGCCAACAGCATTGTCTCCGTATCGTTTTGATGAGAATTCTGAAGATTCGTGAATCGTATTCGTTCATCATATATTGTGCGATCAGTTTTTGTCAAGTACTATTTGTATTTAATTTTAAATAAAAATATTTAAAATGACTTTTGACCGCACGATCTACGATGAACGGACTTAACTCATGAATATTCGGAATCATCACAAAGAGAATCCAACGAAGATCCGGATTCATGGATGATGAGGACTTATTTTAAATATATACTAGCATATGGGCACACACAAAATGTGTGATAAAATGTTTTTTTTTTGTTTTTTTGTTTTTTTTATTTTTTATTTTTAATTTGAGATATGTTAGGATTACATGTAGGTGAGGTTTTGAAAAAAAAAAGGAAAATTTGATTATGTGAAATTACTTATACACGTTCTTTTTTAATTAGAGGGTTAAACTGGTAATTTCTTATAATTTTGGTTAACAATGAGTGTTTTATTAATTAGTAGATATATATATATATATATATATATATTCTACTAAAAACAAGGAAAAAACATAACTCTAACAAGATAAACATAAAAAGCTAATTTAGAAAAATAATTGGACTATTGTTTGGTGAATTATTGTCTAAATCAATGGGTTAGGTCTATAGCACGCAGGAGTTGTTTGGTAAAGAAAACTAAGTTAAATAAATATGATACACAGTGAAATCGTTAGGTACTTATATTAGCATTTTAAAAATATCATTTGATACTCGTCTTTTTAATCCTACGGTCGACTTCTACTCAACCATTGAGCAGTGACGAATGAATGTTCAGAAAATACGTGAATGATTGAATTGGCCCAAAAAAACATGAGTGATTTAAAAGTGACATACTACCACAAATAAAAGGAAAAGACAAAGTTTATTTATTGATTTCTTTGATCCAACAGCAATTATAATTTTACAAACTTTTTAAATGCGCGTCGAAAAATCATTTGTCCTATTGAATCATCTTTGGGACCAGTCCTCTTGTCCTTGGGTACTGCACATTGAAGAGATGCCCCAAATACACGTAGGAAGAAAACGAAATATTTTGAACAACTTTTTAGGGTTTGCTACAGTCGGTCCACTGTCGACGTGAGCATTAAAAAGTTGATCCATTATTTCTCCCAACGTTGGCTTTCAGCCTTCAGTTTTTGCATGTTCTTCACAAATGGAAACAATCTTTGACACTTTGCCGACCTGCACGAGTCATGACCAACTGTTTGATAAGATGAAAAACTTGAGTAATGGTGATTAACCACCACGTTCATAAAAACATGGAACTCTGGTATGTATTTTGGTCTTACACTCACTCAACTCCGCTCCACCTAGAGGGAAACACTTGCGTGAGCTGTGGTGGACGAAGCAGAAGTGAGAATGTCGGCTCATTGGTCTCATTTAGTATGAGAGTTGCTCTAATAAAACAAGTTTGCCGAAATTTCTCTGAATCTAATTATCATTCACTTTAACTTGAAAGTACCTTTATTTAGCAAAAGCAATCTTTTTTCTTTGCTGACTTGCCAAAACTCTTTTCCAACCCGATAATTTTTGTTATCTTTTCTCAAATATTTCAATAGTGAATTGAGCATATAGAGATGAAAGAAAAGTTATCGAGACTCTTATATGTGGAAGTTGAAGGGTCGCAATCTCTCGTGCACTTCATATTTCTTACTTGTTTCACAATATAAGAGAAGAAAAAAATGCTATCGGCTTATTGCTGATCAACGAATATATGATATCTGTCAACTTTAATGATTGGCCACAAGAAATACAAAAGCAAAACCCACGTATCAAATTGTATTTTTATTTGAGTAATGGTAGAGAGATTAAATTTGTAGAAAAAGTTTGTAAATAATGTCGTGGAAGTTGATGATTGTTGATAAACGTAATCATTTTCTATTGATGACACATAATTTAGTTTGCAAATTTTGTTTACAAATTTAATCTTCCTAACTACCATTACTCTTAAACTCATTTTATTTCCTTTTTTTTTATCTTTTCTACTTCCTAATAGAAGATAGATGTTGAAGGAAGAATTCATATTATCTCCCCACACAATTATTCTTCACATGCCTTTTACATGCATAAAGCAACACTATATATATGATTTTCACTTAACAATTTAACATGTGACAATTTTAAATTTTCTATTTTTTTTTCCCGTCCAAATAAAAGATCATTGCTACTTGTAAGTGAAACATTTTAGATTTAACTCCAATAATGGTAAATTCAATATCTAATTATTACGTCTTAATCCAATTCATCCAATTCCACCCCCATAATGTAAATATCATTGTATAAGAAAAATACTAGCCTATAATATTTGTCTAAAAGTTTGAACCTTATTTTGCATGAATAAATTGATATCGTAGTAGTACAATACACTTTAAAAGCTAACTGATGTTTTGGAAAGAAGCAGTGGATGGTTTTCTTAGAGGACAAGACACTTGGTAGCCTTCCTCAACTAAAACTTTGTCTTTTTAGTTTTATTTTTCTCATATATATTTATTTTTCTCTTTCTAAAAAAGAATGAGTTAATTAAAAGCGTATGTTGCTATATGATCCCACTATCATCTCAGTTAATTACAGAAGGACAATGAAGGTAATCAGTCACAAATAATCACAGTGGAGGTGGAGACTTTTGTTTATTTCTTGGAATATATGCTCATAAAGTGTGGAAAAAGCTCAGAGTTCTCAAGAAAGTAAGAGGTAGAGACTCCTTTTTAAGAAAATATCAGTGGCCTCCTAGGTCGTAAGTGTAATCAGAATCCGACTTAAAATTGGATGTCGGTAATGGTAGGGTTTTGTAGCTCAAGTGTTTAACAATATTCATTTTTGAATTCGAGCTAGGGCATCTGCGCTTGATTTCTCCTTTCAATATCGTTTGTGTATATCAAAATAAGTGAGAGTTTGGCGATGCATGAGATGTTTTAATGCATATGGCATCTAATTAAAATCTGATTAGTTATTGCATCTGATGACATGAGAGAGTTGTCTTTTGAGCTGGTTTAATTTCGACAACATTTCGACAACATATTCTGGTAAATGTGAAAAGACCAAAGTGATGGATCAAAAGATCGTTATAAAGGCAGAAGAAGAAAAAAAGTTGCCTCAGCCTTTTGCCATACCAACTGATATGATCCACCTATATGGGAATCTACTTTTAAATCCACTGGTTGTTGAATATATAACAGTCATAAGAGCATGGATGAAGCTACTTTTTTTCTCCTCGTTTAGAAATGGGAAATCCTTCCATGGACCCCATTACAACATTCCCCTTGATCCACGATTGGTAAATTAGAACCCCACATGCCCATTTTCTAGCCCGTTTGTGCCTTTATTTGATTTGTAGGTTCTTAATTTTAGTTACTCTGATATAGCAGACGTGGGTTAGACCAGTTAACTAGGGCACTTTGTATGTTCGAATTACTCTTTCCGTAAATTAGAGTAGCTAGTTTGGAAAATATTTTATAGAAATCTTTTCTAGCCGAATATAAAATATTTTCTTACGTTCTGGACAAAGTTTGAGTGCTAAACTTAAGAAAGAAGGAAAATTGTTCCTTTTAGAATATGATAAGAGACAAAATTATGAACCATTTTCAAATGCCGAGTTGGTTTTGGTAATTAGTGACGATGGATGGCTATATCTAATGGATTGATGGGGACATCTGACATTGGTTTAGAATTTGAGTCTAAATATTGTGTCAATTCAGATTGTTTAAGCATCAGAAAAAATGACTGAACTTTCCCATAAACATAGCAGAAAATAAGGTAAACAAGGAGAAAAAAAATGGCTAGACAATCTCTCTACTGACTACTGTTGTCATTTTAAGAGCAGAAGCAATGCAGCAGCGGAGATCCGGAACAAAAAGTATCGCAAATGAAACCAATATTCTTGAGCTCCGGTATCCTGTAAGAAATGTACATAAAGAAACCAATGAGATAGAGGAAGAACTTACAACAATATACGAATTCAGATAACAAAAAACAATTTGATGTATTAGCAAAAACATAGCATTCCGTGTGGAGCGACTTATAGTTAATGGGGAGGTAAGAAAACTTGTACCTTTAAAGAAAAAAACAAGGAATTTGCAGACGATGCAACTGTTTGTTCATCCTCTAGGAAGAAAGAATCACTTACGGAGTCATCATCTCCGGATGAGGAAATTCCGTGAAAACCAATATCATATGCAATGTTCCCATTAGGTTTGAACAGTCCATAATTTCTCTCAGAAGTTGGCCCCAGTTTCAAGTTCTCGTTAAACAAGGCAAAAACGTACGCCTTCACTACAATTTTTGGCCGGAGAGGGGTCCCTTTTCCCATTGCTAGCCGTTTGCGCAAATTATAATTATATATCTTCGCATTATTTGCTGTAGCCGCAGTTTCATTAGCATCTCCCTTTGAAGCCCACCCTGTCTCTGTAACAATAATTTCCATATTCTTAAACCCGGCATCCTCCAATGCTGCATAAGCTGCGTCAATCTGCGCTTCAAGAAGGTTATCATAATGAAGGTTAGTATTTGGATCGTAACTTCCCTTAGAATCCAGGAAAAGAGCATAGTTAAGATCAACATTCTTCGGATTAGCCATATAGACGAGGAACGGGTAAGCATTTAAACAGAAGGGAGACCCGATTTCTGAGAAGAACTCCAAAAGCGGCTTCATGTACTTCTTAACATTCTTATTAAACGTGCACGAAGAGGGAGGGTAGGAATTAGTAAAAACAGCCTCCGCGTGCGGAGTATAAATCTGAATGTCGGTTAATTTCAGCTTCTTTACTGCCTTGTAGATGTTTTTAGCTGCACCCAAAAGAGCTCCCCACAATTCAAACTCCGCCACACCTAATACCTCATTTCCCACGGAAATCCCACGTATTTGTGTCTCGGGAAGGAATGACTGCACATTGTCTTTAACCCAATTCACTGCATCGTCCTCATTGAGACTCATGTCTGGCAGCATTGCATTTGGAAGTGCTACCACCACTTCAAGTCCGGTCCCTCTGAAAGCGTTGAGAACATCGCGATCAGTATCGTATATCTTGACATTCTTTATCTTTGCTGCTTTGATAAGAGCAACAACGTTCTTAGGAGAAACAAGGTTATCTGCAACTCTTCCATAATTTATTCCATACGTTCCAGTGAATGCTTGCACCGCAACAGAGTCTGAGAAAGAACACAGTCAACACCATCAACGATTGTTCATGTGGAAATGAAGCACAACGGCAGCATACCAAAGCACCATATTTTACACTCAAATTAACATGACTATTTTCCCCAAGTCTCGAACGAAAACAAAATTGCTCAGGAATAAAAAAGAAAGTATGCTTCTCTAAGGGCAAAAAAACTAACTTCTGATAAGTGATGACGAATAAGGAGAAGAAAATTCTACAATGCATCGATGTATGCAATACGTTGCACTGTGGGATCATTTAGACCATCGGATATGATGGTTTCATCTATAACTTTTATGTCTAACCACCTAGTTGATCAACGTATTGCATTCACTCTAAATAATCACAAAGATACACACTGTTGTGCCAAGATTTCAGAGAGACGAGCCACCGGCCCACTACTAACCACAACGATATTGTCCATAAATCAGTTAAATATACTGTTCTATAACAATCCAATTCATCAAACTCTAGCAGAAAACAGTCTAAAACTCAAAACGCAACTCCACAAATCAATTCAAAAACAACCACCTACGGGAAAATCAAAAGTAGAAATTTACCAATTAGAAGGAACAAGACCAAGAACAAGTGACCAAACTGAACAAAGAACCAGAAGCCTCCCATGTTCAACATGCGACAAAGATTCATTCTTAGGACCAAACAAAGAGGAAATCCGACAAGTACGAACACTTGTTGAATGCAGTGCTTCTTCCTCCACGGGGGTTCCATGAGAGACATTTATAAGTGATGCCCTTTTGCTGTTTTTCTCTGACGTCCAGGTTTTGCGGGTGTTTTGTGAGGAGCAGAGAGAGTTAAGGTATTGGGCGTTTTGGCGGTTTCGTTGTCGACTCTTGCTCTAGTCGGTCAATTTCTTTTCCTTTTTTTTACCCACTTTGGACTTTTACTTTTGTTTGCGTGGAATTTACTTTTACCACTTTCTACTCACAATTTGCCAATTGAAGGACGCCATTTGTAAGGTATTATTTCAAAATAGTAACTTTTATAAAAAGGGAAAAGCCATTGTGAGGTTATTTCAAGTCAAGCATTTATTGTCGTATAAAAAAATTAGATTTTGTGTTTCTTTCTTACTTACCACATGACTTGTTTAGACAAAATCATAAATTTTAGGAGTATATGTAACACCCCACCCCCATATTTAAATATTATTTTTGGTTCTTAAATGGTGAGCCGGGTGAGACCCCATTTTCCTTTTTGGTTCCCGGTCTCTCCTCTCTTCTCTCCCCGTGACCCTCTTCTTTTTCTCCTTCCTTATTTCTTCTCTCAACTTTCTGCACTCTTTCCTCGTATCTGAGCTCAACACACACGCACGCACATCATCCCCCTCGCAACCCCGTCGAGCTCACCACCCTCGAGACTTCCTTGTTAGGATCTCCAACTGTTGAGGTCTCTCTCTCTCTCTCTCCCTTATCCATCCTTACATCTATCTGCAAACCCCTCCCCGAGACCACCAAGCCTCACGAGGCCAAGAAACCCCAGACCTTCACCCATCTCTTCCATATCAACACTACAGCGGTGCGTGCCAGGTGGAACACCGGCGATTTAACTCGGAATCCGACGAGCTTCCACAACCTCCAACTTGGGTAAGCCTCAAAACACTTCAAATGCTTCCCATTTCGTCCCCATGTTTCATATCTGACCATGTTGATGTGTTTTGGACATCAAATTACAAAGAAACACCTCGGAGGAGCTAAACCCAGATTCCGGTGATAACCGTGGTCGTTTGGCCATCTTTCAGGCCATTTTCCGGCCAACTCCGGCCACCACTCGGTCCCTACTTGGTATGAATCTCTTCTCCACATTCCTAACTACATTTTGGCTTTTGAATCACTCAATTTGGTTAAGTAATAAAGAAGTTACGAAGCTTTGAAATTTCCCCAAACCTTCAGCCAAAAATCCAGTTTTCCGACGAGCACCGCCCCTTTCGAGGCGTTTTACGGCCAAACCACGGTGAGTTGGCCGGCGTGCAGGGTATCAATCTCTTCGTCTCGTCGAGTGCTACAACTTTCATTTTTGTTTCACTTGATTTCGTTGAGTAACAAAGAAGTTATGAGCGTCTAAAGTCGGGTGGTTTTCCAGCCGAATTTCCAGCCTTCTTGAGGTCCGGCGACCCACGAACCCAGGCCCTTTGGCCATTTCCTTTTAAAAGGGCTTAAAGCCCTGCCCCTTATTTTGGTGAGGCCTTTGGGCCGGTGTGGTATGTGGGCTGCGTGTATGTGTGTGTATGTGTACTGTACATGTGTGTTGTGTGGGTTTGGGCTCAGGCCCAAACCATTCATTTTTCTTAAACTATCCAACCCAAAACCCATTAGACCCTAACCCATTTAACCTAAACCTAACCCTTAATCCGGAACCTCTCCTAAACTAATTCCGACGTCCTGGACCCGTTTCTAATGTCCGTTTTCCCAAATTAAATCGTTTGAGTAGAGTTTGACCAAGTGTACCCTTTATGTGCTTAGGAGCAAAGATTGTGGCGTTCCTTCTTTGTTAGTCTGCGCAGCTTTCGACGGCAAAGTACTGTGAGTGGACCCCTTCTAAAAATGCATGTTGTAATATTAGTAATGCATACATGAAAAGCATGATTTGATGAATATGATTTATGAAATGCTTTGAGATAACATGCTTACTGAGGCTAGTTTGAATTACTACTATTTTTCCTATAACCCATGTTCTTTATAGGATATTCGATCGATGACGATATAATATTTAGAACATGTTTCGAACACTTCTTCATAGTATAGACGATCGATGACTTTATACTATGAAGTTGCTTTTCAATACTTATGCTAAATGGTTTTGTATTTACCTAGTGGTCCACATTCCGCTACGGGACGTAGGGATAGTGTCCGGTCCGTCCCGGGCGACGGTTTGGTGCTGGCATAGGGCCTGGAGGGTGTTTCCTCTGGCTATTTAGCACAGAGACGGGGAGCCGGCAAGGGGCCTGTAGTGATATTTCCTCTGACTGTCTGCTCAGAGACGGGGAGCCGGCATGGGGCCTGAAGTGTATTATTGGACATTCACTAGCGGCTATTATTTTACGAGATATGATTTGAGAAATTGCACGACATGCTAGGTTTCGGAAAACCTATGTTTATCATGATATATATGTATTTTCATAAAACCTGGGGGTTAGTATGTTGATAACTGTTTTATTATATGTATATCAAATTGGTCCACTCATGTTTGTTTTGCGCCCCCTTCAGGGTATAGAATCGAGGCATACAATCCCGGCGTCAAGGCACTTCCGCATCAGCATCTTCGAGTCCTCTCGGTGTAGGACCCATTCTTTGTTTCATTAAATTTTACATTAATTCTTTTAGTGATCTAGATTAGATGTGCTCTGAACACGTTCCTTAAATGTCATTCATTATTCTTTCATATTTAAGTCTTATCTATTCCTTGTTCTCAGCATTTGCACTCAATAAATGGCTTTCGTCACCTTCGGGTGTCGGCCAGCACGTGCTTACCCTGGTATTCGGGGAATATCCGGGTCGGGGTGTGTCAGTATATCCTCTAGTGTTGTTTTAACGAAAACTTATTTATCCAAAAAGATATCTATCATTCTTTCCCTAAAAAATGAAAGATATTTATTGTGTTCCTTCTCCACTTCTTGAGCGAAAAATCACTTTAAGAACGCTAACATTTTGCAAACTGAATGTAGCCAAGTTGATTAAGGCGGTATAATTTCTGTTATACATCAAAGTCCGAATCTCTCCTCCACTAATAGACAAGTTTTTTCCTGTGAATTGTCCTATCATATTACAAAAATACCCTTAAACACCAGGAAAGAAACTGACTGGATATTAGATGGACAGAATCCTTCAACCTTATCCTCAAAAGTTCTAACATGTCAATTCAATACCTCTGAATTTTCCCACCAAAAAAAAAAACACCAGAAAAAATAAGGTAAAAAAAAAAACCAATCAAAGAAAATGGCCACAGCCATTCTCTCCACTGCAAAATCCTTCCTCCCTTCATCCTCTGTTACTCCTCCTTCTTCACTGACAACAACACCAACATTAGTTCATGTCCAAAAAACAAGTACAAGGAGAGGATTGACTTTTTGTCAGGCCATGAGTGAAGAGCCGCAATCACCAGCTCCAATCCTCACCAAAAGAAGCCTGTCCATCTGTTTTCTCACCAGCTTTGCCTTCTCATTGGTTGGCAAAGATTTCAGCAGTTCTAATGCAGCAATTCTGGAAGCTGATGATGACGAGGAACTGTTGGAGAAGGTTAAGAAGGACAGGAAGAAGAGGCTTGAAAGGCAAGGAGTTCTCAGCTCAGCAAAGAAAGAAACAGGTTTTGTTTTAATTCACTTCAAGATCCCATATAAAATGCTTAATTTTCTCTTGATGTTTAAAATTCAACAAAATATAATTCCTAGTGATAGTTTAGGTAGATTTGTGCTGATGTGAAAAAATGTCCCCCCGTCGGGTAATAAGGAGTTGGGTCACTCTTCGTATTGATGATTAGTTCTGGTGTCAAACTTTCACTTTTCTCGTAGTATCAGAACATGTTGACCTACGTGTGAAGAGTCTGAAGACCAATGGCTATATGTGCTACACATTACCCGATAAGTATTGTCCATGTTCTGTAATTTAGGCTTAAGGCTTTAGCTTGAAAGCTTGGAAGTTCATATTTTGTGACATGGGAAGCTGCATTCTACCTGATTTTGGTCAAGTCTCGAGACTGTTTTCCTTTCATTTTTCGAAGTATTGAAAACTCAAACTGGAGAGCATGCACCTTCTATATCAACATCGTGTAGTTCTCGACGAAAAAATGCTCTTTGCGCCGGACATGAAACTAGTTTTCCATCCGATGGTTGTTCCCTAGTTAAATTTCTTTTAATATCTCAACATAAACCAAATCAATGTGTAATTCTCTTGTTCTGTGAAAAAACGTTTTGTTGGCATGCTAGAAACTTACAACAATAGTATCATCTGTTGCAGGATATCTGCAGGAACTGGTGTACAGGCTGAGCAAAGCAGGCCAAGCCATCGAAAGTAACGATTTGCCTGCAGCCAGTTCGGTTCTTGGGGGCAGCACTGACACAGATTGGGTTCGGAAGGCGAATATCGCTTTGAATAAGGTCATCCCTCATCCTGGTTTACAAGAACAGCACGAAAAAACTCCGATAATGAAAACTGAGGGCATTGCTCTACCCTCATTCGTTGTGTATTGTTTTCGAATCTTACATTGCGCAGTTAGAATCTCGGTTTCTTGAACAGTCATAGCATCTGCTAGTTGTTATGTTGGCATTCATTGCATAGCTTTCCGACTGTTTTTCGTGTACCTTCTCAACAGCTAAGCTCTAGCCCTGAAGAGAAGACTGAGGTGGATGCATTCAACTCCTCACTAGCTTCATTGATATTATCAGGTGAGTTACTCCATCACTAGAAATTATTCAATGAGATTGCATTCAACATCAATGCCTCACTTATATTACAGAAAATCATCAGTTATCTGGCTGGAAAATCTTCGGTTTAACATACTTTTTCGTGGGTCGATTTTGTTTTGCAGTAACCCGGAACGATGTGGAGTCCTCCAAGCTTGCTTTTGTGTCTTCCGCAAGTGCAATTGAGAAATGGACGACATTAACCGGGCTCATTGGCCAGCTTAAGGGACTTTAACCACACAGAAGACCACTCATTTGATCACTTCGTTTCGTTTTTTTTTTCTGAGAGGAAGACTATTAATTCCAATATTTCTCTCAATCAGTATTACAAAAAAGGAGTTCAACATTCTCCATTGAGTTCCGGCTACCGCAGTTTTCACTAAAACTACGATTTTTCGATTTCATTGTTCTTTGTACATTGAATTGAAACAGTGATACTCATGTATTTGCTAATCTGCACAACTCGATCAGCTATGGATGTTTCAGCACTTTACGATCCCAAAACTCAAATCTTTGTTCATCCGAAAAAACACGGATTTAACCAGACCTGTGGAAATCAACAACTAGATCGAGCGAAACACAAAGTTATCACTACAATAGTACAGAGCTGCATAGTATTAAAATTACATCACCAGTATTTTACAACATAATGTTACAGAGGTCACTGCCAGCTACATTCTCTCTAGTACACAACAAAAGGAGGGTACATTTTATACGTCTAAACTACCGATCCTATAGACGGAGGCTTCAATGAACAATCAAAGAGCTAAAATTAACAACACTGAAACTAATGAGTTTTCCCAGAAATGTGCAAGGGTCAGAATGACGGAAGAGAAACGGGGAACGAATCATCAAGGCTAGACCTTTGCAGCCTCATTGCCGGGGCTGCCATTCTCAGTCACTTCTCCAACCTTCTTGCCCGCTTCATGAACACCTGAACTAATATGTTCCTCACCATTCCCTTTTGCTGTTGCTTTCTCCATATTTTCTACTTCGGTCTCTTTGCCATGTTTCTTTTTTTCCTCTCCTTCTCCTTCAAATTTGCCATCATCAGCAATAGCAATGCCGGGTTTGCCCTGATCCCCTGCCACTTCCTCTTTCCCTGCCTCAACAGGTGGTTGCTCGACCGTTTCTTCCTTTTCCCCTTCAACCTCCTTCCCATCAACGGATGCTTTTGAATCTCCCGGAGCTGCAGCATCGCCAGGTACATTAACTTCTTGTTGAACTTTGGCTTCTTCAGGAGGAGCTGGTGCTTCATCTTGGTTTTCCTTCACGTCAACCTTTTCCATCTCAGTATCTGCATCCTTCTCAGCTTTTTCAGCATCTTGCACGTCACTAATTTTTGTCTCCTCAGCTCCTTCAGGAGCAGCTTCCTTTTCCTTGTCCTCCTTCTTTGCCGAAGTTGATTTTCTGCTTCGCTTCTTTGGGGGCTCACTTTCTATTGGCGGCGGAGTTGCTTTGGCCTTCTCACTAATCCTTGCTGACCGCCTTGGTGTCTCACCAGTGCCCCAATCAAATTCTGATGCCGCAGGACCACCGGGGTGTGCTTTCAGGTACTGTTCCAACTGTCTTTTGCTAGTGATCTCTTCTCCCGTTGGGGCTGTAAATACGATCTCATTTTTCTTAGGAGTTCCACTTTGCTTGGGCAGAAACTGCATGTTACACAGACCAACCTCAGCGTGTTAAGTTGACTCAATAAACTGGAAAAAATACATAACAACATAATATGCATTGTAGGAAAAACATTTGAAAAAGGTGCTCTGAGAGACTTATGCGAAAATGGAATAAGAAATAAACTATTGCACCATGGTAGGCAGATATTGAAATTGCACTTGAGAGAAAAAGGACAGTGATCATGCACCTTATGAAATCAACCAGCACAGACACCTAATAGTACTTGGCGTAGTGCACTAAAGTTTTTTAAGTAAGGCAACTCGTGAAAGTTACGAAGGCTCATAATGGAATCAGCTAAAGCTCTAACTAAAGGGTACACTCAGAAGGCCAAAAATTAAAAAGTTACTTCCTTTTCTTTGTATTTTAGAATATTCTGTTGTCAGTTTATGTGCTCATTTGCCAAATCAATTATATGGCAAAAAATTGAACGTCTTTTGGTCAACACGATTTCCATAATTGCAAACAACCAATATTCCCATTACTCAATCAGTTTAAATCCAACTACACATAGAACTAATCCGTTTGAGTTTCTTGTTAGGTGGAAGCAAATCAATCCAGGAAAAAGAGTCATGTTCACCTAACATCTTAATTGTTTGGTCATACCAAAAAGAATTCGAGTAATTAAAAGTAACAAAGATAAGCAGAATCTCCTCAAATGAAACCACAGAGATTGTAATTGCCTCCACTTTTCAAAACCCTCAATTCTAAACTGCATTCCTCCATGAAAATTTGAAAATTCTCAAACACATAGCAATGCAGAATTCCAAGAAACAAGTACAAAAATCGCTTCCCCCGAACCCTACCAGACAAATTAACCTCACAAACTATATGCAAAATCCCCAGAAATTAAGCACAATTCCTGAAAATTCAACACAAACCCTAAAACAGAACCATTACCAAATCCTCAAATTCTACCTCAAAAACCCACCAATTCACAAAACCCAATTGAAATTTCCCCAAATAAACATGAATATACTAATTTAGCTACCCAAAAATTCAAAATTCAAAATTCCATAGCTCAGAAAATTATACGGGCAAAAAAATACAGAGTCAATAAAAACAGATAGATAGCAAATAAACCTTCTTCACCCAACCAGAAGGAGCTGGAAGTTCCAAGGACACAACCTCCTCCTTCCCACCCTCCTTCTCCACTAAGCTCGCCATTTCACTTCCCACCTGCAAAAATTTAAACAATTATTTTCCAAAAAAAACAAAAACCCTGAATTTTAATAACCAAATTACAAATTAAATAATTGTCAAAAAGTTAAATTTACATTAAATTAAATGCGAGAACAGTAAGCAAAGAGAGAAAGCTCCTTACTTTCTCTGTAAAATTCGAAGGCTTCGAAAAATTCGATTGAAAGGGAAGATAAAAAAAAAAAGAGGGCTAACCAAATATACACGTTGTTGAATCAGAGCATTTGTGCTTCTTCCCTTTCGAGAGCTCGTCTGTGATTTTTGTGCTGGGCATTTTGGAACGTGACGGCGTCATGCGGGCATGGCACGTGGAGTGGATAGGGGATTATGGACGGTTGGGATTGCATGTACGTAAGTTCGTTGGTTTTGACTTCGAGGAACTGTGAGTCACCGCTCGCGGGTTGTGACGGTTGGCTTGTATGTGATTGCTTTGGATTCACAACCATACAATCACTACGGTGGACATGAGACGCAGGAGAGGAGCTCTTGTTTTGAATTTCAAATATTTTTCTTTTTCGTCTTGGCATCTAATCAAACAACAGAAAAGAATATCTACTTATCCATCATTTGGTTTGAGATATTGTTGTAATGACATATCTAGGGATGGGCAAATACCCATTGGTTATGGGTAACCCGCCTGTTTAAATTAAACGGTTACGGTTATGGATAACCGTTTAGATAAATAAACGGTTATGGGTATAATCGTTTACCCTCGAAATTTAAATGGGCGTTTATGGGTATTAACCGTGGTTATAAACGGGTAACTGTTTACCCATTTATTTTATATATGTAAAATTAACACAAACCATATTCCCTATCTGACAAAACTTAGATCAATGTTATTGACTTTAGTGCATGATTTCATAGTCCATTATATATATTATGTTAATACTTTACATTCCGAGTTAAATAACCAAAGAATATTGTCTTTCAATAGTTTTCGTAACCCAAGAATACCTAGCCAATTTTATATTACCTTCATTGTTAACAGTTAAAAATATCGTCCGTGAACTATTATTTCAATTATTGGAATAGTATATGGACTTAAAAAATTAAAATGCGGAAATGTATGATGAATGTACCTATAACGGTGTTTAATTGTTAGAAAAAGAAAATTATGAAAAAAAATTCTTTTTTAATTTTCAAGTTGTTAAAAAAACACGTAGACGGGTGAAAAATGAGTAAATGTTAAAAAAAGAAAGGATAAACGGGTTAAAAAATGATAAATGGGTAAACAGGTATTAAACGGTTACGGTTAAATGGGTACGTGGTTATGGGTATGGTTAATTGTTTATAAACGGTTATGGGTATGAGTATAACCGTTTAGGCAATTACCGAACGGGTAAACGGTTATGCGTGTATGAGAATAAATGGTTATGGATAAATAACCGCGGTTACCCGCCCGCCATAATCGTTGCCCATCCCTACACATATTTGGTGTAGATATTCGATCTCGAACGTTCACGTATTTGATTATACAACATTCATCATCGGTCGAAGATTACAAATGCTCGTATACATGGAGTCTCAAAACTCGTATGTGCTAAAGCGGTATCCTTTATGTATGCATGTCTTACGACACGCTTCTAATTACGGCTTATCATAAGAAAAAACAAAATGTTGTTTGAACAACTCATTGTATTTCTAATGTATGTCATGCTTCAAGTGAACAGAGGATTTGATGTGCAACCAAAGTTCATCCGTTAAGAATCTAACAACAAAAAATTCATGCGTATAATTTATATCTATGCATACTAAAAAAACTTGTACGTAAGATTTCGAGTCGACCTAAAATTCAAGTTACCATTTGATTGTGTGTTTTAGAGTGTAGAGTGTGGGATTGACTTAATTATGAGACAAGCAAAGAACACGGGTTTGCTATAAAACGACACAAAATTTAGAGTTATCCATAATTGCCTTATCCGGATGGACTGGTGTAGATATTCGGTCTCGTTAGGACTTTCACGTATTTGATTATACAACATTCATCATCGGTCGAAGATTACAAATGCTCGTATACATGGAGTCTCAAAACTCGTATTTGCTAAAGCGTTATCCTTTATGTATGCATGTCTTACGACACGCTTCTAATTACGGTTTATCATAAGAAAAAACAAAATGTTGTTTGAACAACCCATTGTATTTCTAGTGTATGTCATGCTTCAAGTGAACGGAGGGTTTGATGTGCAGCCAAAGTTCAACCGTTAAGAATCTAACAACAAAAAATTCATGCGTATAATTTATATCTATGCATGCTAAAAAAACTCGTACGTAAGATTTCGAGTCGACCTAAAATTCAAGTTACCATTTGATTGTGTGTTTTAGAGTGTATAGTGTGGGATTGACTTAATTATGAGACAAGCAAAGAACACCTGTGTCCGGGTTTGTTATAAAACGACACAAAATTTAGGGTTATCCATAATTGCCTTATCCGGATGGACTGGATTATACCCTCTTTTTTAATCCTGAAAAAAATTAGAAAAATAAAATAAAATAATAATTAAAATCTTTTCTGGGATTTTCTCCAGGCACATGGATCCTCTCCAGATCCAGTTGTCCCAATCTACCTAGCCATATCATCCGGACCATTGAAATTTGATCCAACAACTAAAGTTACTATAACTTTTAAAGTGAGTCCCCTATTTGTAACTGTTGAATCAAATTTCAATGACCGGATAATTTGACTAGGTGGATTAGGACAACTAGATCAGGAGAGGATTCATGTCCTTTCTCCAGAGCTTTTGTTTTTTCGCTATTTATTTGCTAGCTGGCACCAAATCCTTCAATTCATTTCATGCAAATTGGCATAAAAAAATAAAAAATAAAAAAATCATTTCATGCAGACCTTGAGGCCCAATTTCATGGGCTTAATTGCAGTATGTGGAGACTGCATCGAGGTGGAGGGGGGTACTTTTTCCTGTATAGGCTAAAGACTTCTTGCTTGATAGATGATATTTCTCAATTGTCCGTCATATGTGTCGAAACTTCAAGTTTTCAAGTGTAAGACGCGAAGAGTTGTTATGACACCATGAAAAAAGTTAAAATTTTATATCATCATAACCAATTGGTTATTGAGAAAGTAATCCGACTTATAAGGTTTTACAAGATGTCTTAACTTTTTGGATGTGTCACTATTCTTTACATCCTCACAATTTACTTTTGTCAACTTAACTACTTTATATTATTCTTGGCTTTATTTGAAATCTTTAATTCTAAAAATAACCAAAAAAAAATATTACATGATTGATAATTTGCAAGATTTTTATATTAGTCCCCAAAGTCTTGCAAATCATACACGAATTTTTTTTTAATTCCATAACTT
This sequence comes from Cotoneaster glaucophyllus, assembly GCA_036320875.1. NCBI lineage: Eukaryota > Viridiplantae > Streptophyta > Magnoliopsida > Rosales > Rosaceae > Cotoneaster > Cotoneaster glaucophyllus. Next base: position 1,907,058 of record CM070063.1, read on the forward strand.
CTCCATTTAAATAGGTCGTCCAAAGTTTGGATACCATATAAAAAGAATAATACTAGAGAGACCAAATTTTTTAAAACCAAATTTGCAAATCAAATGGTGTGGTTGTATGTGACGACCCGTCCCTAATTTTACGATTTTATAAATTTCAAAGAGTGAATTTACGAAAATGCCATCAGAGGTGAGATTGTTGACTTTCGTTGACAGTCATTTTTGTGACGTGTACGAGCTTCTATTTTACCGTATTCTCGAAGTACCCGACAATACGAACGCGTAGGTGCAGATGGAATCGAAATCGAAGCTACGGTTAAAATTTTACAAAATATCGAATACCGAGGGCAAATTGGTAATTTCATGTTTAGAGATATTGTGCCGTAATGAATTCTTGAGATATTGCACGCTACGGTAATAATTTTCTTACTATACATAGTATGTATATTTTGGAAACTATACTTGTTTTACAACGAGGGGTTATTATGTTTTCGAAAAGGTTTTAACAAAACTTTATTTTTAGGCACGCTCACCCTTGTTTTTTGCCCCTCCAGATTTTAGTAGCTAAGCTTTCATATCGACGATGATTCTTGGCAACTCTTGGTATTGGAGATTACCTTCGATGGTATAATTCTCAATCCACTTTATTGTACTTTACTTATACTCTGACATCACGTGTGACATGAGTTTATTCCTGCTCACAAGCGCACTCTTACATTTAGGCACTTAGGTTTAAATTTATTCACATTTTCCACATCACTACACCTTATGGCTTCGTCGCCCTTCTGGTGTCGGCCAGCACAACTCGATTCGGAGTCCAGGTAGACATTCCTGGTCGGGGTGTGTCAGTTTGGTATCAGAGCATAAGTTTAGGCAATGTTGCGTTCATCACACGCGTGATGTAAGCATTCTCAGTTCTTGAGCTTAATTTTTGAACCTTGCCACCTCATCAAGCACGAAAAATGTGTTAACTTTTTTCTAAGTTTTGAGTAATTTAGACGACTTATCGACATTTTAGAAGAATATTTCTGCGGCCACCTCTACATTTTAAACAAAGAACCTTCCTACCAAGGAAAAATCTCGATTCAGAGACGATTTTATGGCCCTAAAGCATGGCTATTCTGTTGGTAATTGTGTGCCACTAGAGGTTTTACCAATCAATTCCACTACCTTTATCTCGTTATCATTACCAATCCTTTCGAGTTAGGATACCAAGAATAGTTTTGATTCCTTAGTAGTATCCATTAGTATACCATTCATCGGAATTCTGTCAAAATTTCCAGAAACGTCTCTAGTGACAATGTGGTGCTAAAAAGGTAGCACTCGACAGAAGAACATCTAGGGACAATCATTTTTGGTCCCCGATAGCACTAATCTTTTCTTCGGGAGGAAGATTCTACTCCGTTAAATTCCATTACGAAGTAATTTATTACCAATTTCCATTCATAACCTTGGAACATTTCAACCAACACTAGTTCCCAAAATTCTTTTCGATGCTGTACTCGTCATTTCGATGAGTATTGGCATGGGAGTACAAGGTATTATACGTATAGTTAGTAGAAATCCCCGTTTATCAAGTATGTTCCCTAGAATCAACAAAACCATCTTATTGGACCAGTTTCTTACCAATCATCTGAAACAATCTACCCGAGCAGGCTCTAACCTGTAATTAGCTTACGGTGATGCTACTAGTATCTGGGAGTGATACCCTTATGCCAGAACGCCGATTCACAGTTTTAGGGTAGCGAACAATATCAAAATGTGTTAATTAGTGGTGCAACTGATAGACTGATTAACAGTGACTACCTGAGCCAAAGAAATTAAAATCGTGGAAACTTAGGAGCATGCCTTGTATTAGGACAATAAATTCATAGTTATGTTAACCATATTACCCAATTAGGTAACCCGAACATTCTCGACTGGTCATTCTTATGGTCAATTTCACCGACAAACATTAGCAATGAAGCACTAGTTAGATTCCCGTTGTAAGAATGAATTGAGTATCGAGAAAGCTATAAGGACCTATTAGCACGTGGTGTAGTGAAAGGAAGTAGTATGATACGTTTCGAGGACGTATACCTTTGGCGTCAATTCTCAAAATTTTACCTGGAATATCACCAAATAGTGAAGTGAATTACACCATCGATTCACTTTCTCGTACTACACCAATTTTCCTTGTGTCTTTTCGAATAACTTCTACATCATTGAGAGAACTTAGTTACGGAAACTTACTGATTAGGAATTTATTCAACCAAACATCTTATTTAGGGAACCTCGAACCTATTCGTGAAGGCGAAAGACTGAACCTTAGGATCATACCTAGATTTTAGCAACTCAATCGGGTGAGATTAAAACCATTAACCCATACTTTGAATTGATGGTCTACCGGACCAACTTTTGGAACTTGAGTTTCCTTCTGTAGCTTGTCGAATTCGTAATGGTCTTACCGACGACTTTCTAACATACCCCAGCAACAAGAGTAAATTCTCTAATCACCGGCAGTCAGCTTTATATCAAATTCTTTAAATGTTAGCTTTGTTTAGATGGGTATTTTTCCTGGAAGGTGTGATCTTAGTGGACAATATCCTTTTCTTTTTCCCAAAAGGTTGTAGCAGAAGAAAGTTGAAATTCTCACAAAGTGTTGTGAAATGCAAGATATCTTTGGCCTTGTTGATTTTATCGACAGTTTGTTAGTGACTTTCAGCGATGGTGTTTTTCCTTCCATGTGGTTGAGGGAAAATCAGTTTAGCTAAGACGTGGAATACGATTAAAGTTGTGACAACTGAAGTGTTGTCTATTTCCTACCTTTGTTCGTGCACTTTTCGATAACATCGATAATTTCGATATCCAGGATGACGTTTCCTCTGAATGATTTGACTGCGTGCTGATGCAGCATGATGGAATATCACTTATGCTTCCCAACGATTGGAACCGTGCAAAACGAACTATCTTACTCATGACCTAAAGTCAACAGTTATCATCTTCATTTGAAAATCGAATGACACATCTCGGTGGAGAAACGTGTCCAGGACCTTTATCAATCTTAGACTGTTCAAATACATCCTCATTTGAAATAAGCCAAATTTCTTACAGTAGCAATGGAAAAACCAAATGAACATCTACGATTGCACTATCGTGTATCACCCTGGTTGTGCAACCGTAATTACTGTTTGCCACAGCAAAAGACTTTATCTACCATCGAAATACTTTCAGCCTGTCTTATTCCATTTTAGTTGAAATTCACAAGTATTGGTTTGACGTTACTTGCAAATCATCAAGAAATCATTCTAGTGGTAATAATCACTCATTGTATTTAAATGTAGTTGGGGAATATCACCATAAGCTCCTGGTGCAAGGCACCTTGTACATGTGAAGATTATGATGATATTTCGGTGATTACCGACCGACTTGTCAAGTCAATTCATTTTTCATTGGTCCCAGAGGGACTACTTTTTAAACCACTTAATAAAATTTCTCACTCTTAAATTCTTTCAGATTTTCTAGCGTTTCATCAACATCTACTATAGCTGCATTTTTCATATTCCCCTTCTTGTGCAAAGAAACATTTCAATCAACCGTGGGTACATGTCTACTTTATTATACTTCGTATTAATTTTAAAGCAGACAGTTTAGGTGAATTGCTCGAACATTTAAATTGCAGTTGTCATTGTCAACTTCTCAATCACCCAACGAATACTCTGCTGAATGAATCCTTATTGTTGGTGATTAAATATCCTGGAAGCTAGTGCTGTAGCGAGATGTTCTGCATTCAATCCAGATACCTTGTATTCTTGATTTGATGGCATTGTTTTGACTCTTAAATTCTTGATGTTCTTTTACCCTTCTCGACATAGTTTTTCGCTAATTTCGAGAGAATTTCACTATGAATCGACTCGCCATGGTGTTTTGAACTACATTGTTCGGCTACATGGTGTACGTTCTGCTATTGTATCTCACTGTGACGTGCATTTTACTCCCAAAGTCTTGGGAAGTCTTCTTGAAGGTCATGCGTACTAAGTTTTTATCCAGTATCATATTTCACCCTTAGACTAACGGTTAGTGTGATGGAAATGTAAGGATAAGTTTAGATCAAACGAATTAGAAATGCATGATGATTGAAACACTGAAAATAATGTGCGTAAATTCATGTACGTATTAGTAGCTTAGTGATTTTCGCACTTAATCTCGTGAGCGTAAGATATTGTAAACACTTAATTTAGAGTGTTAGAATTAACTGAGAATGTCCAAATCTTTACATTTTTTTATGGTAATGCTAGATAGACCAAAATTTTAAACCAAATGCGCAAATCAAATGATGTGTAACCAATAAGAAACAAACACGTTAATCGACACTGAATTAATTAATAATTCAATTATCTACAATGAAACACCCCGACCCGGAATGTCCACTTGGACTCCGAATCGAGCTGTGTTGGCCGACACCAGGAGGGTGACGAAGCCATAAGATGTAGTGATGTGGAAAATGTGAATAAATTTAAACCTAAGTGCCTAAATGTAAGAGTGCGCTTGTGAGCGGAAATGAACTCATTTCACACGTGATGTCAGAGCATAAGTAAAGTAAAGTGGATTGAGAATTATACCATCGAAGGTAATCTCCAATACCAAGAGTTGCCAAGAATCATCGTCGATACGAAAGCTCAGCTACTAAAACTTGGAGGGGCGAAAAACAAGGGTGAGTGGGCCTAAAAATAAAGTTTTGTAAAAACCTTTCCGACACCATAATAACCCCTTGCTGTAAAACAAGTATAGTTTCCAAAATATACATACTACGTATAGTAAGAAAATACTTACCGTAGCCTACAATATCTCAAAAATTCATTACGGCACAATATCTCTAAACATGAAATTACCAATTTACCCTCGGTATTCGATATTTCGTAAAATTTTAACCGTAGCACTGATTTCGATTTCGCCTGCACCTACGCATTCGTATCATCGAGTACTTCAAGATTACTGTAAAATAGAAGCTCGTACACGTCATAAAAATGACAGTCAACGAAACTCAACAATCTCATCTCTAGTGGCATTTTCGTAAATTCACTATTTTGAAATTTATAAAATCGTAAAATTAGGGACGGGTCGTCACAATCTACACACCTTAAAAAAATTTCGTCCCCGAAATTTGAAATCTTTTGTTATACAGAAAATACTCAAAATAGAAAGAAAATACATAAAGAAGAAATCAAGCTAGAGCGGTAACAAAAACGAAAATGTCATTTCGTCCGGAGTGCAATAATTTATCTTTCATGCCTCCAGACTCAAACTTTCCTCCTCCTTCAATACAGTACTAAAATATAAATCCTTTATGAAAACATAAAGTCAAAATAGATATATCGTAACATATCGTCAAAATACGTATATAATATAATGTAGAATTTAAAATAGTTGTACTGAAATCAAAACCAAACATAGAAAGGTTTCACCTACGCACTCGCCGCGTTACCTACTTCGTGAATAAGTGTAGTGTCTTTGGGTCCAGCCCAAACAATAAATAAATAAACTAACGTAAACGGCCTAATTGTCCACTTGCTTAACGAATCCAACAAATAAGTTATTGATACTGCGGTATGCAGCCCGCAATACCGACAACTCATTGTTGTCTCGATAAACAAGCGAATAATTCCCGATGGTGCAATATTACCATCTTTCCCCTCATTGGGAAATACATATAAATCGTCTAATTAGAGCCTCGAAGGCGACAATGCAAATAGCACACAATTTCCTAAATTATAATCTTGATCATTCAAATACCTGTTCGTAATACTCCTCTATCAATCATGTGTTATGCATAAAATCTCCATATTACGTCTCAACGGTGTCATACCCAGAACCAAAATTGTAACTGTAGCTACATGCAACTAAAATAAAGATAACTGTATTTTACAACCATGCTAATTGTAGAACGGACAAAAAGCAACACGTCCACTAAGATCTGAGTAGTAAGTATGCATGCAAGAGAATTTATATGGTATTTGTGTGAATATATGGATGCCCTTAAAGAAATGGAACCACGTCCTTTCATTTGATGGATCAAATATGTGCATTTTGTGCAGGACTTGTACCATAATAGTATGGTGTTCAAAGAGTACGTACCACCGGCAAATGGAGCAATCGTCGTCCTTGTCGATAAAACCAATTACTTTTAGCTATCATTATTAATTAATTAGGGAACACCTTCCACATGCAGTGCATGGCTACATTTTCATGGCTTGTATCAATATTGACCCTCTACTCTATGTTGCATTCTGTACACGATACTGCACTAAATTGTCATTGCGGAAAGTTTGGAGCTTCAGGTTTTGGTCTATTTATGTTGGGAGTCCTACTACCCCCCCTAACATGCATGGATGATCCATACATGTGTGTGTGTTTAACTTTAATTTCAAGAGAAATGTTACGGAGACTCTCTCAAACTCTCCATGGGCTCTCTATCACCTCATGTTTTTTACACAATGTTTTATAATGTTGGCACCATAATTGACTTTAAACTGTGAGGTGGCAGAGAACCTCACTTTGAGAGAGTCCCCTTAGCATTTCTCTAACTTCAAACCATTCAAAATTATTGTGTTGATATTGCATACATACGGTGGCTTACGTTGTTAGAATTCAAACATTCAACTCAAAATCAAGCGACAATAACTGAAAAGATGCAATATCTTTCGATCACTTTGTGCAAAACTTTCATTTCAAACTTAATTAATATGCTCTAGAGTCTCAACAAAATCATATGCATCTAGTTTCCCTAATGTTGTACTAGCTGTCAAAGGATGAGAGTGCTCTAACTAATATATAGGGAGATTTGCTTCACTTTGACCATAGATGTATGCAGGGGTTAATATATAGGCATGTGGATATAAATGGCCAAGACAGATAAGACAAAAGTGAGTAAGTTTTTCTATGCAGATGGCGTTTTACTGCAGTAGTGAAAAATAATTATGCATATGCATTTTGGTGCGAGTTTGATCCCAACTGATCATCTTCTCCCCTAACAACTAACAAACTAATCCTTTATCGTTTGTCAAAAAACGTTTTCCTATTATTTTTGTTATCCACAAACATTTCATATGAAAATCCCCAAAGACCCGTGTGTAGCTCTTCTGGAAAGAGGACAGACGAGTATCTGTATGGCTAGTAATAGTTGAAACATTTTACACCCATGTCACCATTATCATCCATTAACTTTTATTTTAGGCAATACGAACGTCAAATTCAAAATTTCTGCTTTATGTTGTGTTGAATATGAAGGATTACAAAGTAAATGAGATTTAGGTTAGGTTAGTAAGAAATGTCCCTACAAAACATTAGATGCAATGCGCTAGAGTGAACTCCTCCTGCTGAAAAATTATTGGGTGTATGCAATGCGAAGAAGACAGTCCACACGAGAGACTGCGAATGAGCTCCTACTGCCAAAAAAAATCAATGGGTGGATAATTATGAGGACAAAATACTTTAACTTCTTCCCACTTTCCATTATTCCCACAAATAGTCGATCGTTCATGAATATGTTGGAAAAATCAGCAGTTAACCAATTTAATTAATGGCATATCTATCGATTTGCTCCCCAAACTTGTATAGAGTTGTCAACTTCCTTCCTAAATTTTAATTTTAGCCGATTACCTCTTGAACTTTTATAATTAGCCAATTCTCCCTAGACAATAGATTTTAAAAAATTTCATCAAATTTTCGTCCATTTTGATCACGTAGACAACAAATGGCAACTGTATGGGGCAAAAAGAATGAAAAAAATTTAAAATCTAAACTCTAAGGGGGAATTGGCTATTTATAAAATTTTAGGGGGGGGGGGGGGGGGGGGTAACGGGCTAAAGTTAAAGTTCAATGGGAAATTAGCCAATTGTAAAAGTTCATGGAGTAATTGGCTAAAATTAAAGTTCAGAGAGGAAACTGACAATTCTATACAAGTTCGGAGGGCAAACCGACAATACCTCTTTAATTAATTTTTGAAGTTAAGATATTTTTTTATACTTAATTATGTATTAGATTTTTTTTAGTAGAATAAGGTTTATGATTACTTTCTTACTTGTTATTAGGGTTTAAGTCTCTCCATATGCTTATAAAAACACCTCTTGTCATTTCGTATAGTTTAAGTTCGTTCTTGATTTCATGAGTTCATTTTCGTTTGTTTTATTTTTCTTAGGTTGGTCGGTATGGCGTTTCAAGTAAATCTTGTGAAAGAAGAGAAATTAAGTGCAAAATTTTGAATCTTATACCATAGTACTAAAGGAAATAAAAATACCACAAATTTTTCAAGACGAAAATGACAACAATTTTAATATGCCTATGGACTTACAGTACGTACTTGTAAAGATTTGACCATGAAACAAACATGATAGCAAAAGGACAACAATTCATAATTACCTTGTTATTATTAGGGTTTTGTTAGATTGCTATCATATTTGTTTCATTCAAACATACGTTAAACCCTAACTCTAAGTTACACACCTAGTTTGTTGCTAAGCCCCTTTAAGCCTATGTGATGTAGATAAGGATGGTACCCCTCCTTTATTTCTGAATCCCACCTATCCCTCAGCAATTTAGCATAGCAAAAGAGCAGATAGGAGAATTATGAGCAAGAATTACTTTTGTTGTTCCACTTCTCCCCACTTCGCATTATTCCCACTGATAATCCATCGTCCATGGATATGGGGCTCCACTAGGCACAATATTTTATTCTTCTTGTTTTTCTTTTATGCATATGGATTTTTAGAACAGATGGTGTAACAAAATTATTGATTTGATTATATTTTTTCGTATATGTAAGTGTGTGTGCATATATAAACTCATCATCATCAATGTCTCTCTCAATTCTAAATGTAGTTTCAAATAGCTAGGATGTCATTGTCAAAGTCAATCTGACACCCCAAAGACTGGGGCAATCCCATCGAGTCCACTTGCTAATGAGACTCCTAGATTATTAAAGATGCATGTGAGAAATGAAATATACAACTTTTTTTGGCCACAAAAATTCAAGTTCAATAATTCAATAGAAAGAGGACGAGACTTTGGTGAATGTAAGTTCAATAATTCTGTAGTTATAATTTTAGGGAAAAATTGGGATGTGGTGATCAACAGATCCTATTAGGAGGATTTTGGGGACTATCATTTCTAGTTCTTCGATTGAATGGCCTGATTTTCTGGGTGTAATATTAAGAGAATTGCAGGGGTAAATGTTCCTAACAGAAGAAAGCATGAGGTTTTATTTTAAAAATCAATTGATCAGCCACTTAGTACTACGATCTAGTGGTATTCTTCTTCACTTGTAAGTGAGAGGTATTAGGTTCGATTCTTGCCAAATGCGAGTTTGAACCACATTATTGCTAGCCCATTGTGAGGGTAAGCTTACCCACTCCCCCTTAGTATAAATAATATCGTTTGTTCAAAAAAAAAAAGTAACTTAACACCTTATGATTCATTGCAATGTTTTTTTTTTCTTGATGTAAGACATTTCTTTACGTCTTCTCATGCCATTTTATATGTGGAGAACTTTCAAGCCTAACACATGTGCATCACATAGTAGATGACATCGAGCACTTATGGTTGTTGGTTTTACACATGGGATAAACCTACTCTAATACGCAGAGAGAAGTTAAAGTTTCACCATAAAACCAATTGACAATAAACAAGGTGATCTAACTCTTTAAAAACTCTTACAAGGTTCTTAACGCTATGTTTGGGTAAGGGATTTTCAAGTCCCAATGGGTTGATACCAAATTATTTAAGGAATATATGGACTACAAAATGTTAGACAGAGGGAATTAGCATTGCCCTCCATGACCATTGCAAAGACATGTGATCCATTGATTCCATTCTGAAGGCATAAATTGAGAGAGATTCAAATAATAATTGCCAGAATGTCTAATTATCGCTATTGTTTGTTTTCATTTTTTAAGTTAACAAAGATCAATTGGATGAAGTTCCATAAATTCTTATGGCGCTGGTATGATTTTATGTTTTGGGTAATGAGGGAGCCAAGAACAAAAACCAGTAAAACTAATTAAGCATGGCCTATAATTAGAAGCCCAACAAAATCAATGTGACATCAGGGTTGAAGGAATTGTAGCTCAAACGGGTTGTGTACAGAATTGCATTTAGGAATGTTTAGGTGAGGGATTTCTAAGTCTCAAGGGATTGAGGTCAAGTTAGCAAGGAATGAATCACATAAAGTTGATTGACGCTAATGAATCTGAAGGCATAAATCGATATTCAAAACCTCATATACTGTGTAATTTTTATTAACAGTACCAATCTTAACCAATACTGAGCTTAAAAATTGCACACAAAGAAAGAAACAAAAGCAAAGAGAGAGAAGGAGAATGCAGAAGAAAAACTATTAAGCTTTAATTGATGAGTAAGAGAGCATACATCCACTGCTTTATATGCAGTAGTCGTTACACCTTGATTCTAACAAACTAACAGACTTCTTTAACAACCTAACAGATTCCTAACAGAGCTCCAACCAATCTAACTGCTCTATGAAGACATGGACACTAGCCAATACAATTGTGGCACTTGTACATTTTTCATTTCTTCACTTATCATCCCCCCTTAATCTCAGATGGGGTATCCAAACCTGAGATTGCAGCACAAATGTTAGTCCATGCAGTTCTTTGGTGAGAATGTCTGCTATTTGTTCTTCTATTGGAATCTATTGTACCACCAAGTCTTTTCTTTGCATTCTCTCTTATGAAAATCTATGTCTAAATGTTTGATTCTAGTGTAAAACACTAGATTGGAACACAAGGCCAAAGCAGAAAGGTTATCACAATGTAACAATGGTGGTTCATCAATAAATTGATGTAGATCTTTTAACAGAAGCTTTATCCACACCATGTTTGAAGCACAGTGTGCTAAAGCCTTGTACTCTGCCTCTGTGGAACTTTTGGACACTGATGCTTGTTTTTTTTTTTATTGTCATGATATTGGATTGTGTCCCTCATAAACCACAAATCTTGTAACTGTCCTTATGTTGAGATCAGCTGCCCAATCAGAATCTGAGAAGGCAGTAATTGATGAATCTGGTGAAGCTGAGTATGTTAAACCACACTATATGGTACCTTGTACATATCTCAATATTCTTTTTACAAGAGCAAAATTATATTTGTTGGATCAGTCATACACTGACATGCTACATTTACAGCATATGATAGATCAGGTCTAATAAAGGTTAGATACTGAAGTGCACCAACTAACTTCTGCACTCAGTAGAATCAGGTAATAATGTACCCTCAGATGCTAATAGTTGAGTATATGGCTTAGATGGAGTTGTAGTTGGTTTCCAAGTATCCATCCCAGCTTTGTGTATCAAGTCCTTTACATACATGGACTAATTAATGAAGATATCACTATTGTCTTTATACTGTATCTGCGATCCCAAAAAATATGACAACTTTCCCATATTTTTAACTCAAACACTCCACTGAGTTCTTGAAGAACAGCTTGAACTTTGACAAAATTAGACCCTTTCAATATAATATCATCTACATATAACATTAGGGCAATATAGCATCCTCTCCATCATGCTTGACAAATAAACTGGTATCAGAATTGACATTTGGAATCCCATTATAGACCATGTGAACTCTGCATTCTAGGCTTTTGGTGCCTGTTTCAAACCGTACAGTGACTTCACCAGTTTACAAACATAATCTGGATGTGTAGAGTTCATAAAACCCTGAGGTTGCTTCATGTATACCTTTTCTTCCATTTCTCCATACAAGAATGCATTTTTGATATCAAGTTCTCTCAATTCCCACTTGTGATGAGCTGCAAGTGAAATGATTAACTTGATTGTTGTATGCATCACAACTGGACTAAATGTCTCAAAATAGTCTAGGCCAAGTCTTGAGTGTACCTTTGAGCCATTAAACGAGCCTTATATCTTGAAATTGATCCATCAGGGTTCTTCTTCGACTTATATCAGGGTTCTTCTTCAGCTTATATCTTGAAATTGGAACTGATACCATGAAAAAGTTTAGGTTTCATCATAAAACCAATTGGTAATATGGGGAGTTGCCCAACTACTTATAAGCACATGTAAGGCCCATTCTCTCGTCAATGTGGGATCCATTCTCAACACGCCCCTCACGTGTGGCGAATTTTCAAGTCTAACACGTGGACAACACAACTTGGGTGACGTGCAACACGTGTGGCCATTGGCCTTCACATGTGAGACATCCTACTCTAATACCATATTAACAGTACCAATCTTAAACAATACTGAACTTAAGAATTGAACACATAGAAAGAAACAAAAGCAAAGAAAGTGAAGGAGAATGAGAATAAAGACTATTAAGCTTCAATTGATGAGTAAGAGAGATTACATTCACTACTTTATATGCAGTAGCCATACACCTTGATTCTAACAAACTAACAGACTTCTTTTACAACCTAATAATGGCGTGTTTACATAACGGTAATGAAAATATGAGGAATTGAATTGAGGAGGAGTTGGAATGAGGAGAAGTCAGAACCGAATTCATGTTGAAGCTGTTTACTTAAATATTCTAGAATCAGAATAGAATTTCATAAAGCTGTTTACTAATTCAGCAAAATTGGAATATAAACCAGTATGATTACTAAAATGCCCTTGTCCCAAATCAAATATTTTATACTTTAATGGGTTTATAAAGGATAGTCTTGGAAATAAAAAAAGTAAGTGAGGGCATAAAAGGAACAAAAGTGTTATTCCGATTGCCCAAACAATCAGGAATTGGATTACCACCTATATATAGGGAATCCAATTCCACCAATACTAGGAATTGAATTCCAAAATTTGTGTGCGCCCCACTGCTTTTTTGATTCCTCCATGTTTAGTAAACACCGGAGTACTCCGTAATTGGAATTCAATTCCACATTCTTATTCCGATTACGGATACGTAAACACGCCCTAAATTCCTAACAAAGCTCCAACCAATCTAACTACTCTATGATGACATGGACACTAGCCAATACAATTGTGACACTTGTACGTTTTCCATTTCTTCACTTATTAATATTGAGAAAATTGAAACCATATATATGAACAATTTTGTAAATCACCTTAAACCACAAAAGGTGTAAAATATAATTGGGTACATTACACTTTGCCCCCTCAGGTTTTGGTGCAATTACAACCCCATACATCATCTTTAAAACATTTCAATTTCATACATTTTTTTATTATTTCATTTCAACGTCACACAACCGTCTCTTTTTCTGTTAGTCATTCTGTCAACTGCCTACGTGGCTGTAGCAGGTCTGATATGTGGATAAAAAAAGTTAATTCTTTATTCTAATTAGAAATTCATCTAAAAAAATAGGAAAGATAATTGAATAATTAAAAATAATAAAACTTCCAAAACACCCAGAAACTTCCTTTCTCTTCATGTTCTTCCATCGCCACTTGGTCCATCATCGTCTTCATCTCCCAACCGAACGATGAGAATGTTGACGAGGATGAAAAATAGGTCATGCCAACTCAAGGACCAGGAGTCCCAGCAGACGCTCAACCTCGAATTTGACGAATCCACAATGGGATTTTATGCACCCATTTTTGCCTGTGGCCCCTTTATGCCTTTGTTTTTTGAACTAAACATAATTAATGTTAACTTGACAATAATTAAAATAATAAAAAATAAACCAAATCCTCAGCCAATTAAGTAAGGCACAGAGGGGCCACATGCAAAAATGGGTGCAGAAAATCTCAACTCTCTGACGGAATGTAGGGTCGTCCAAAAGTCGTCGAAAGTGAGCTCGAACTGTAATTTTCATCGGCACTGAACCCAAAGTCGAAATCCCCAAAACCCAGATTTCTCTGCACCTTCGATTTCGTTGCACGCGACCAGTCAAATACCAAAATCCCCTTCGATTTTGTTGCTGGTTGCATCTCATGGTTCCGATCGGGGCCAAATCGAGGTTAGAGTGAGAGAACGAGGAAGAGAAAGAGAAGAAGGAGGTCGCCGGGATTAGGTGGGATGGCGGCAATGATGTGTAGGGGAGGGGCAATAGGTTCCATCTTGTCTTTCTTTTTCTTCTGAGTAATCTATTTCATATCATATATATTATTTTTGGTTGATTTTGAGTTGAAAACAAATATGTTTTTTTTTTTTGGGGGGGGGTGGGGGGCGGGGGGGTGGTTTGGTTGATTTTGAGTTGAAAACAAATATGTTTTTTTTTTTTTTGGGGGTGGGGGGGGGGGTGGTTTGGTTGATTTTGAGTTGAAAACAAATATGTTTTTTTTTTTGGGGGGGGGGGGGGGGGGGGGGGGGTTTGGGGGGTTGGGTTGCAGGTGAGGGGGAGGAGGAGGTTGAAGGTGAATAGAAGTAGTGGCAGGACCCATTATAAATGTTTAAAAATATTAACATAAAAATTATTTTCTTTCCTATGTGGTATGTTAGTGAAATCCATGTCAGCAAAAATGTGGGTCTTACAAATGCCACATCATTATTTAACAGTCAAACTAACGGTTTGACTAACGAATATATGAAATTGCAATAAAATTCAAATTTGTGTATGAAATTTAAATGTTTTAAAGATGATGTATGAGGTTGCAATTGCACCCAAACCTGAGGGGGCAAAGTGTAATATACCCAATATAATTAGTCCAAAAAATAATGATTAGCTAATATTAGTGCAAGAGTCACTCTAAAACTAACTAAGTTGAATTACGATGATTTCAGTTGGAATTCACTTAGAACTTCAAACTTAGTAAGAGGAAGAGGAGGAAGAGCAATTTATATATAACGTGTTCATTATCATATGTAGTTTTGTTCCAATGAATGTAATAAAGACGTAATGGTAAACATTGAATCCATTTCATGTAAAAATTTTAATAAGGAAGAAGTGTGGTCACACTCGCACTCTATTTTGTATCAGAAATAGTTAACATGCATCGTAAACAGATTAGGTAATATGCAGCCAAAAGTACTCCCTCTCATATAACTCTGTCAAGTCTCAACTCAAATAGATAGTTAGCTATATATCCTATAGAAGTACCTTAATCGCATATGTTGTCCAATAAATCAAAACCCGGTTTTCCATAAAACCCCACTTTTGCTTTCCAATCCCGGTCCCAGCATTCCTTGCCTGCCCTCGGCACTTCATAACCCACTTTTCTTTAATCATTATACTTCCTTACCCCTCACCGCTTACCACTTACCTTACCCTCCTACCCCTCTTTCTCTCTCTCTAAATTTCTAGCTCTATATATGTTAGCCATTTGAGGTATCGAGTGAAAGTATATAACCTATCTACAAAGCAAGGAGTGGTTGAGAAAGAAGAAAGTGCAATTTGTAAAAGCTGCTGAGCTTGGTTTGTTCAAGGAAAGGAGGAGTTTCTTAATTCGGTGATAACTGCATCCAGGTGATCATAACTAAGCGACATGACGAGCTGCGTCGATGTTGCGACTGAGCAACTCTGTTACATCCCTTGCAACTTTTGCAGTATTGTTCTCGCGGTATCGATCTCTATATATCTATGTATCTATCTATTCATACATATCTTGGTTGTTTTCCTCTTTCTGCTTTCTTTAATGGGAGATCTGCTTTTCAGCGATCTTCTCAAGAAATCTTATTTCTTTCATACATATATACAAGAAGAAAAAACAAAGCCGATCCTGAGAAATTGAACAGCAGGCTTTGGTTGATTTGTGATCAGGGATTGGTGTTATAATTTATTTTAATGGTGAAATCGAATAGTACGCAATTTAATAGTTTTACAAACAGGGTTTCTTTTTTAATCAGCGAGCTAGGGTATATAGTCAGGTCTCCATCGTTGGACTCTACTTTTTCTTCTTTTGCAGTCAAAGAAAAGTCATACCTGAAGGTCCTCCTGAAGCGCTTAAGACCACAGAGAGAGAGAGAGAGGGAGAGATCTAGACTCTAGAGAGAGAGAGAGAGTTGATTGTTGAATTTGTGTTTTGTAGTTAGAAGTTAGTGGTGCTTCTTTTTAACGTAAGAAACAAGAGGGTTTGAGGATAATCCACTGACGAAGACAAGTCCTCCCTTTGATTTCCTCACTTTGTGACTTTTTCGTTTCTAAAAACACTGCATCGTCTCGTCCAAACTCATTAGCTTCTTTTATTTCTGATAACCTGATGGTGAAAACAGAAAATGAAGCTTTCTTCTGGCACTATCTATTGTGTTCTTTCCTAAGAAAACTCCCCTCAGAGCAATCAGCTGGAAAGGAACACACTTTTTCTTCTCCATCTTTAGGTTTTCGAATCTCGCCTAATCTCCTTTATTATGTGTTTTTAAGGGGAAAAATTAGGGTTTAGTGCTTATAAATCATTTTTAATCAATTACCCTTTTCATACAATTACCCCAAATAAATAATTCATTTTCTATCAAGCAGTACCCAATTCTTACTTTCTTCTTCTATTAATTTCTGAGAAATGCATTTTTGCATTTACTTTGATCCGGTTTACTCATGCAGTCCTGATGTGCAGCTTTTAAATAGGTGTATGATAATTTTTGGGTGTAGTTAACGAGCTGAGAAACATATAACTAAGATGATACATACATTATAAATGGGCTCATATAGTGGTGATGATTTGTGTCTGCAGGTGAGTGTTCCATGCGGCAGCCTATTTGACATTGTGACCGTCCGATGCGGGCACTGCACCAATTTATGGTCCGTGAACATGGCCGCTGCCTTTCAGCCACTGTCCTGGCAAGATGTTCAGGTGTGCTTTTCGCCTATTTATTTATTATTATTTAGTAATTCCAAGAAAATAATTAATCATTCAATTAAAAGACTTAATACAAGAACCGCCTCTGAAATCTAGGTCTAGCTTCTTCTTGGTGTTACTTCTTTTTATAGGAAACCGAAGACTCGAGGATCTAACATAGATCGAGTATTTCAAAGCATTTTGCAGTAGTGCAGAAAACCTAGCTAGGTTGCTCAGACAGCAGCCGCCATAACCCACGACCCAATATCTAAATTTTTGCTTTATTAATAGATGGAGGTCAGGGCCTGAACCCTCCTGACGAGAATTTTTTGTTTGTCTAATCCGATCACTCCATATTTAATATAATATGCGTAAACAATACAATTAATATATTTTTTATAATATTTAATGAAAGGCAGCTTATTAGTTTGGTGAAATGGTAACACCGATTTACAATTTTTTATACACTAAAAATATCTCTCCCATCTATCCCTTAATCAGCATTTTATTGTCTCCTTTTCTTTTGCTTGATTTGATTGACACGATTCAATGATAGGGTTCTTAGGTTCAATGATTTATTTTCCACCAACTTTGTCCTCTACTGTGCAAACACAAAACCTTACAGAGTTTTTTTATTTCTTTTCAAACCAACTGTCAATCTGGGTTTTATATGACAGTCTTAACTGATTCAGTCCTGTCAATGCTGCTCTTCTTTTCGTGCTCCCCTCGCCCCCTTAAAAAAAACCGAGCCCGGCCACCTGGTAGGGTAGCTAACCAGCCCTATGTTAATCGGCAAAAAAAAAAAAAAAAAAAAAAAAGAAAACTAGACTAGCTATGTATATATAAAAAACTGGTTTCTTAGGTTTATTTTCATGGTTGGTATTCAATTAAAAGCTATGTATATATTTGATGTTTTCAACTGTTGCAGTTTAACTAATGAATACCGTTCTTATAAAAAAGATTGATCTCCTTGTTTTTGTGTTATGCATTTATTTACTTTTAGGCACAAAACTACAACTATAACTCTCAGAATTACCGGATTGATTCGGGCTCCTCTTCCAAATGCAACAAGAAGAATGCAACCAGAGACCCAACTTCAGATCATGTCACTGAGGAAAGGGGTGTGAACCGACGTGAGTCATCAATTAATCATCCCATAATTTGTAAAAATAAAAGATAATTATGCATATAATATATATGCCTCTCTTTTATTGCTAATGTGTTTATGTGTTTGCGTGCCTCTGTGTAGTCTAGTGTTGGCTGTTACTATAATACATACTGATAAAAATGGTCTGAGTTGTTATTTTCCTTTTCAGCTCCCGAGAAGAGGCAACGTGTACCTTCTGCATATAACCAGTTCATAAAGTAACGAAACCATTATAATTTATACCTAATATTTTAAATTTTATTTTCTTTTAATTTGCTTTGCTTATAATTAAATAAAAAGATGAGTGTTGATTTATTACATTGATAGGGAGGAGATTCAGAGGATCAAGGCTAATAATCCAGAGATTAGCCATAGAGAGGCTTTCAGCACTGCTGCCAAAAATGTAAGTGGAAATGCATTTGCAAACTAAGTAGGATTATATCCCCTTCAAAATTTCTTCTCTTCAGTCCTCACCTATGTGAACGGTCACAATTAAGTTACGTCAATATTTTGTGTTGATTTCTTTATAGAGAGAAAAACAAAGAGAAAAATGAGAGGGGAGAGAAGGAGAAGAGATTTATAGTGGAGAGAATCCTACTCTACGAGTTATTTTTTAGATTATGTAAGCAATATTGATGAGCTTGTTCTTTCTTTCTTTTTAATTAGTGGGCGCACTTCCCTCATATTCATTTTGGGCTGATGTTGGAGGCCAACAATCAGGCTAAGCTGGACAATGTAAGTAATTAATTTCACTAATTTATGTGTTTCTAAACTACTTCCTTGGCCTAATTAATTTTTTTTATTAAAATAAAAAATATATATGTTGCAGGACCCTGAGAAGCAACTTATGTCAAGGGCTGCACTACTGAATAACTGATGGCCACGATAATTTCAGGCAAAGACACTCGATCATATCAAAGTTGTTCTTAAGGACATTTCAATATCCTTCTTCTTTGTACTTGTCAAGTCCCCCTTATTAGAGTTTCTTTTGCTACGTGACTTAAAATTAAGTAATACGCTACTTTGCTTAATTTAATTTGTCATCTTCATCAATCTTTGATTTCCTAATGACACAATGACATTATAATAAATAAATTTCCCTTTTGTTAACTTTGATCGCTTCCTTATAATGACGAAGTCGACGTAATATATTCTCTTCTATATCAATAGGAAAAAGAAAAAGACACACCATTTTTAGCCTCTTACACATTCTTATTTAATCTTGACCATTGATTTTATTTAATTTATTCAATTCAATGGCCAAAACTAAAAATGAGTGTCTGAAAATCATTTCTGTATCAATAATATATTACGTAGTGTACAGTTTGGAACATGCAGAGATGGTATATTTAGGCAGAGTTAGTATATTTATGCAGAATTGTGAGCACGTACTATAATATATGTTTACGAAGTACATCAGTCCATTAATGGAAATGGACTTTATTAAACATCATACTTTTATTAAAACTTTATCATCATATTAACACGCTTAATTGTAGCCCGTGCATGGCATATATAGGAGAACTACGTATATATGTTAATTTGTTGGGTAGGCTTAGCTTATATATGTTTCTTGGTTAAGTTCAGGGTTAAATTTTAAAGCTTTTCACACCCTACTATGGCTCATTTCTCTTTAAAAAAAAAGCATTGACCTACAACTAAAGGGTAATTCTTGGAAGATTAATTATTTAGATCAATTTGGTAAATTATATGACATTGTTGTTGATGATTGGATTATTAGTATTGATTAATGTGCTTATTTCTTATTGGTAACACTCACATGATTTATAAATTTGGTTTAAAAAATTGATCTACTAACATTATTCACAAATAAAGTGTGCAATTGGTCACGCTCACTTCAGGAAAAAAAAGAAAAAGAAATAATAGTTTTAATAAGTTTAAGAATCCCATGTCCAAGATTTATAAACACATTCTCCAATTTTCCTCCTTGGTATAATGGTATATATCTCAAACTTACAATACGTTTTAATAGTTTTAATAAGTTTACTCTTTTTTTTTTTAGCTTGGCTTACAAACGAAAATGTGTAAACCTCATCAATTATTTATTCAAAACTAAACTCATCCATGTAAACTACTTTTTTCTTTTGAAGTGAACTTAAGGGCTAACTACAATTTACACTCCCAAATGTGAGGTGATTTTCAAAATGGGAGTTGCCCTCTAAAGTTTTAAAATTGTATCAATTTACCTAATTATGGATTTCTTGCATACCATGTCGTGAATTTAACAAAAATTCAAATAATTTATTAGACAAGATATATATTGCTACACTTTCAAAACTTTAAGAAGAAATATGTGAGAAAATTGAAGTATAAAGGGTATATGATTAATTGTAGTTAGCCCTAAAAGTAATATGCTTATGTTTCACTGCAGCTAGACCTAAAGAAAAGGGATCTTGCGATCATGATTGTTCACTGTTCATCGTGCAGTCAGTTTTCGTTAGGTACTATTTATATTTAATTTTAAATTTTAAATTTTGAAATTATTTCTGACCACACGATGTACGATAAACGATCACGATCACGATCACGATCACGAGATTCCTATGATCCTCAATAAAAGGATCCGGCAAGGATTCTTTTCATGCAAAAACCACTTTATATCTATACAAACGCACACGTGTCCCTATTGTACCCTTGGTTGAAGACACATGGTTTGAGAGTAAAATTCCATAGAAGGGAAAAGGGTAAGTCTGCTAATATATACACACACACACACACACACACAAACACACCTAAAAGTTATTAATTCCAACCGTGCAGCAAGCATATCAACAAGCTAAAGCTACCAGGACGTTATATAATTTGTCCAAATTTCCTGCTAGATTATTTCATGTAATGTGATGATGGGGAAAGAGAAATTAAAAGGTATTATTTCCCTTCATTTTTTCTTCTTTCAAAATTAAAAGAATATCTAAGAAAAGCCATTGTCTGTCCAAGCATGGACTGCAACTCATAAATATTATGACCCTCTGTGAAAAGGAATTCATGGACCACCATTTTGGTTCTGAGCCATTCCCATTTTACTTTGATACCTCCAGGGGAATCCATTACAAAAGCACTAAAGCTTGTTAGCGATCATCAGGAAGCACTTTAAAAAAAATTCTTATTTAATTTCTTCAAGGAGTTGCTTCCAACTTTGATCTTATTTAGTCAATAATACTGAGTTTTTTTCTTTGAAAATAGGAATTTTTATGTTCGTGGTAATTATACAGTTTGACACATGTGAAAAACTTTTCTTTTTATATTTTTGATGAGTTATATTTGCAATCATTATTTGCACCGATGAAGAATGACTCATCTGATAAATGAGGTAAGAAGCTAGCTTTTGATACAAATGACATTAAGGGGTTAGAGTTCGGGCTAACTATAATTAAGTATCGAACTCGTCAATCATGAAAGTCAACTTGAGAGACCTCCTATTATAAGTGAAGAATAATGGTATTACTTGATTGTAGTGATACTAACTAGTCCAATTTAAGAAAATTTAGAAGAAGAAGGGAGTGAAATATCTAGGGTTGGGGTGGTAGACATTGAGGAGGGGACCATTGGATGTCCTGCGGATCTTGAAGTGGGTTAAAGTAGATTTCCACAAGCTGGCAAGTTTTCATTTTTCCTTCTTGTTTTTTTTTTTGTAAAAGAAGGGAACGGGAAATATATATTTTACATATATAGTACAATATGGTGGAGGTGGTGGTGGTGGGGTGGGCAGAGTAATACGGCTGAGAGGCTGCCGCTCAGCTCGGACGCCCTCCCACATTTCTGACATTTAGAATCTGAAAGGTCAATTTCATATCTGTTAAGCATTCATCTCATTTCATTGTCATTTCACCTATAACTCCCCCCCCCCCCCACTCCCTTCCGCGCGCTCTCTCTCTCTCTCTCTCTCTCTCTCTCTCGTTTGGAATGTTGGTGTCCTCCGAAGGGAGGGGTTTCCAACCCTAATTTACGTGCTGCGGGACCCCATACCAATACCATATCATGAGGTTCATGATGATCACGAAGGTGGGCCCCACAGGGTGAGTGACTGGCTAGTAAGCTGAAAATGATAGAGAGAGGAGAGAAGGCTAAAGACGACTAAAGTTTCTTCAATACAAAAAACTGAGGCAACATGTGATTCCTATGGCATCATGTTCTGTGTCAGGAATGCGTTTGTTCATTACAATAAATTCTCCATCTCCCATTTTGTCCAATGTGTGTGGTGACAAATTGTGACAAGTACGTTTGTCGGAAACCCTAGCATCACTCGTCCACACATACGAGAGTGAATGTGGGTCGTTGATGCAAGAGTGGGTTCCCCGCATCACCGGACCACAGTCATCCACGAGCCACAACACAATGCATCACACATACGCAAGTGATTGTACGTAGGTCGTTGATGTCAGTGAGTTTCTGAACGCATCAACAACCCACATTCACTCTTAAGCCAACTGATGCATGCTAGCATATATAACTCATCATTATATGTAGGTAATGTACACACAGTTGTGAGTCATGAGTGCTTCAATTCACCTACCATGTATGCATGTTGATTGTTCAATCATATCATAAGAGAAACAGGATGAGCGACAAAACGCAGGACCATTTGAAGGACATTCACCAATTACTGACTTTTGAAATTAAAACATCAAACGACTCTCTATGCTTCTGCAGAGGCTGATCCTTGCGCTGGCTCTCTCACCACATCAAATTAAATGCCCTTCTACGTGTTGTCAAGTATCCATTAAATTCACACTACTACTGTCTGCCAGTTCGAAAACTCTAATTAAGGACCGCAAATGTATAGCATATTGCTGAATTTAACGATCAGATGACGCTCGTGAATTTAAGAAAAATTTAGTCTAAACCATTGAAAAGTTAAAGTATCATGTACGTTAATTTATAGTAGGACTCATGGCTTTCAAAACATCAATCGATTATCATGCTGGAGAGATTCTAACAGATAACCCGTTGCATATCCTTCTATTACCATCTCTCACATCACATGTTACGGGATAAGGGAGATACTAATAGGGGCATAACACCTAAATCTTGGGCAAACAATAATACGCGATGTTAGTCACATTCAACCATGTTCTCATGCCTCCAAGCAGACGGCTTTGAAACCCTCCCGGCCGGACCGCCCTTTCATCCTCAGGTTTAACAATGGAGACGGATACGGCGTCGTTTTGCTGTTGTGGTCGTTTGGGACCAGAATTGATGCTGTGGATAACGAAGGAGGGCGAGGACGATGAGGCGGATGAATTAAGGTGCGAGTTGAGGAACGAGTCAAGGTCGAGTTCCATGTCGAGTTGCGGTTTGAAGTGAAGAAGGTTGAGGAATGAGGCGAAGCCACCACAGCTTGCTACTATAGAGGACAGATGTATTTGTTCACAAATACAATAGGCAACCTAATTGGCCGGGCAATTATTGCCCTACGGTGTGAAGTGCTCTAAAAGGGAACTGGATCCCCTCTGGATCCCAAAAAACTGAGCATGCTGAGCAACGATCTTGGGCCGTTGAAATTTGATCTAACAACTACAAACAGGAAACCCTCCTAAAAGTTATAATAATTGTAATCATTGGATCAAATTTCAATGACCCTGATTTATTGCTCAACATGCTCAGTTTTTGGGGATCCGGAGAGAATCCGGTTCCCTCTGAAAGTAGTAAACATGTAGGGGTATAAGCAAACAAGGAAAATTAGCCAAAAGCCACCAATTCATTTCCAATTGGACTATTTGAGCGAGGGAAATTCAAACTCACTACTAAACTACTTGTCCTGCAATTTCACTCCAATTCCAAGGTACAATGAGGCATGGGTTTAGGTAGACAAAACCCTTGCGAAAATCTTAAACCTATACTCGAAAAGAAATGCTAATGTGCCTTCCTATTAGTTAATAACAGATGGCGTCTCTGCCTATTGAACCGAAAGACAACTTCGGCTCATCTGATCCAAAACTGAACTTAATATCTGAAGCATCGTTCTGAATTTCCGCACTCGTAGAAGGGAATGTAAACACAAGGGGATCAGACTTCTTGGATCCCAAATCGTAAGTAGGAACAGCGTATCCATCTTCATTGGACTGATGCTGACGGCTTGCCAGGAAAGATGGTATAAGGGATGGTGTCGGTAGTTCAGAAAACACTTCAGACGATGTAGAGACAGGGAAACTGAAGCCAGAGCTACTACCAGAAGAAAACGTCCATTTTGATTCGGGCTTGTCAACGAATATAGAAGGAAACGCACGTTTAGCCCCTGAAGATTGAGATGCAGGCTTCCTTTGTTGATCTGGTACCTCAGAGCCAGATGAAGCAAACTTCGAAAAATCCTGCAAATTAGTTTAGTTAGCTCTATTTCCGTATGTTTGTATAGCTCTAGCAGAATAGCACCATAAGGCAAAATTGCTTTTGAGACAATGGGTAAGGAATAAACACCTCATGTGTAATCTTGTTCAGAGATCTTCCATCCCTCCCATCACCAGCAGGGATATTGTTTGCAACAGCAGTGGCTTTTGTAGTGTTCTGCACAGGTGGAATCTTAAACAGAGAATTCCCCTTGTCAGCATTCTCATGTGCAGAATTTTTCTGGTAATCTTGATTTATGAGCTTACGAGAATTGAACCCTCCTACAAGTGGTAAGCTATCATGTCCATTCTGGTTGGCTGAAGAAACACCAGAAGACGGGGTTTTCTTCAATGCAAAGGCTAGCTTTAACTCTTCTGACTTCTCTTTAGGAGTGGGCGCGTTTCTATCAATGTGCTCCAAGATTGTCCTAGCAATCTGACTAGACTCTGGATGAACAGTTGGCACACCAAAGCTGGAAGACTTCTTGTGTGATGATTGGATTTGCGAGTTGCCGATTAATCCTCCAAGTTCAAAATTCTTGGTGGCAGGCATGAAGCCTTTGGTAGCACAGGAGTTCTCCACCCGTGAAGGCCCAAATGGAGAGGAATGGACATAAGGAGATCCTCTAGCAGGAGCTTGCGCAGCAGATTTATGTCGTAACCTGCAAATTGGTCCAGCTGATCCATAGCCACCATCGAATGTATCACCCCTTGGCTTCACCAATGCATTGAAACACAATGACATAAACAATCCAGTTGAGGCCAAAAGCATGATTATAAGAACGTCAATTATAAATTACATATTAAACTTGGCTATAAATGTATGCTGGATATCGAAAAACTATTTGCACACGTGCACTGGCAACTACAGCAACAAACAAGTTCTGTGATGCCAAAATCTAACTTGAAATCAATTTCCTAATCTGAGTAATCAACAATACTTGTAATGTAACCATTGGCAATGATCACTGATATGTATATTTACCTTCCCATATATAGGAGTCTGCGATTGTTTCAATGGAGTAAATACAGTTCTTGGGGTGTCATTACCACCTTGTAATTGAGTTAACTGATGACATGCAATAAAGAAAAATTACCATCTGAAGCACAAAGTATGTCTACTAGAATCAGAATGTTAGAAATCAAGACAAGTATCAAGACCTTTAACATACCTTGGATTTGGATTTTGAAAAGATAGTTCTAGAATAAGGAGTTCGAGGAAGATTATGAAGGCCAAATCTGCCTCTTTCAGTCTGTGGAGTTGAATAATCACGCTGATCCAGTACCATAGAACCAGGCCAGCATGCCGATGGTTTAGGTGTTAGAAGAAATGGTTTGGAAGAGAACTCATCACCATGCAGTGTGGCCCTTTCATCTTTTGACACTGCATTCTTAGACGAAGGATCAATTTCTGATGTTCTGCTTCCCATAAATGCTCTTGCAATATCAACAGGTGAAGCGCCAACTTGATCTCGCATCTGAAAATTTTAATAGAAATAATAGAGTCCTCTAAGAATATAAGTGAACCACAATCCACAAATATATAGAAATAAAAAATAAAAAATCAGTGTATTAAAAAGTCAATACTTATCTACCAAATGTGTTGGTAACTTCTATAAGAAAAAAAATAACTCCCTTTCACGGATATGCAGACTCAAACAGAATGAAAACAGATTGTGCAATTTCACATAAACGTAAATGCGTAACAGAATTGATTCTGCCTGATGACATGTCACTATAAACAGAGCAAGTTGACAGTGACACTCACAAGTGACTGCGGTAGAGGGGTTGAGGTTGCCCAAATAGCTTTATTCAAGTCTTCCTGCTTTTCTTCAGATGACTTTGGAATATCATCTGTAATTACAGGCCACTTGGCTTTTTCAGCAGCACTAAAGCTTTGGTTTTTCTTTTTGTGATCCACATTAGGAAGTTCAACAGCCCTCGAATGTATAACTTCCATCAAGTGATTGACTTCATTCCTGGAGAAACATGGAGTAAGCTTAGAGAGGACAAGAAAAGACTGGTAAGATAATGCATTTTAAGACCATGACTGTATGCATGGGTGTCCGCAGTGAATAAAATTTCAACCTGATATTTAAATGGAAGAGAAACTTGAATTTCGGTCAATTATAATGGTGGAATCTGATACACTGTTTTGATATCAGAAACAGGTTTCTCCATTATTCATTAATGCAATCTATGTAGGAAAGCAACTGCTTTATTCACACTTTTTGATATAAGAACCTACTTTATACACATTAACATGAAGCACTCATTTAAACCAAAACTAAGCTCCACCATTTTGACTCATTAGCATCGTAGTGGCAAACTATTAGAAAATCGATGTTTTATGCATAGCTATAATCATAAATGGAAGAAATACATCACATGCATAACTTGCCTAGAAAACTTTTTCCCCTTCAATAGCTGCTCAATTTCAGAAAGTCCAATGTCCTCAAACTGGTCACCCTTCTTATTCCCTTCAAATTCCGAACCACTTTTTAATCTATAAGCTGTTTTGCTAGGGCCTGCTATTTCAGCTATTATGGATATCCCATTCTGAAAAGATAAACGCCGAAGAAGAATTGAATATAAGAAAAATTTTTGATGGCTGGGAAAAAATCATATACAATTAAAGACATAGCTACCCGTAGCTGTCAAGAAGACCACACAAAATAGTGAAAAACTAGGTATGTCTAAATCAGTCAGAAGATAATCTAAATTAATGGTACTTGATATATACCATAAGAAGAAGAAACAACAAGAAACTGAATCTTATACCTATCACCACATAACATAACAGATGAAAAGGTAATGAATCTGAATTCGAATACTTGTTAATATCACATAAACAAGATTTTGCATGAAAGAATCACGTATATATGAAAACACAGTCGAATGCGCACCACAGTTGTACCAATGACCGAAACTAAAGCACAAAGTGACTTGAGAAACAGAAACTAAAGTTGCTACGTATACACAAAATATAACCCGTGTGGTACCATGAATTAACTTCATATGACAAAAGGCCTCACATTTAACTCGGAATTGTCATCATGATCGGCGATAGCATTTTGTTCCGTCTCCATGTGCTGCTCATCTGCTCCAGAATAACTCATTGAGTTAAAACCCAAAGACTAATTCACAATGTTAACCAGTAATCAGTAAAAGGGTATTCAAAAACAGCATAAAGTGACTACTAAATCCAATCAATTCAACAAAACCAAAGGAACAATCCAATCAATGCATCAAAAAGCACACAAAATCAATGCTTTTAGTCAATCCAATTACAAAGTAATAAACTTTATTTACCAAAACACCAATAAATTCCCAAAAAAGTACGGAACAAAAAGTCCAAAACCCTAACAGGGAGAGAATTGGGGCTGACCGTGATGCTGGGCAATGGGCGGAGGTAGGGCATTGAAGGAATTCGATTTGGAGAAGAAAGAGGGGAAAAGCCGAGTGGCGCCTCCAGATATCAGCCGATAAGCCGGATCGACAATACCCGACAGCCACCGCCGCGGTCCCCGCGCGGCTTGGTTCGAAGGCGGACGGGAATACGGCGTCGTAGTTAGCTTTCGAGACGGTGGCTTCCTCAGCTTCCCTCCCGCACCTCTCTCTCCGTACAGCCCTGCGGAACTCGCCGTTTCGGCGCCGGCCTCCATTCCTCTCTCTCTCTCTCTCTCTCACTATCTTCCTTGTTCCTCTGCGTGCTTTCCACCGAGTTTGTGGTGGATCCGATTTGGAACTCTCGCTTTTTGACTAGCACTGTTCTCCCGTTGTTCTTTGTTGACTCTCTGACGAGAAGCGGAAACTCGGAAACTTGTTTTCTTTTTCTTTTTCTTTTTGGATTTTTATTTATTTATTTTTGGAGAACGGATTTTTATTGAGTTTGCGATTTTGGAAGTTGCCAATGTAGAAGCACACGTTTTTAAAACGGTGCCGTTTCAATTTTTAGTTAATTGTTCAAATGTTCTTCGTTTTTAATATGGGAAAATTAAAATGCCCTACATCTTTTCTATAGTTGTTAGATTAAACATTCATCATTTTTAAAGATTTGATTAAGGTCCTTTGATCAATTATCACCTCAATAACTTTCTATTTATTTAATTTCCATGTCATTAATTTAAATGCATTTATATAGAGGCATAAGGTAGCTTAGCAACTAATTGCCTATAATATAGGAATTTAATTTTGTCAATCCCCTTCAACACATTAAATGACATTTTTTTTAATAAAATAAAATAAAAAATTAATTAACTAATTCCTCATTTCCTTATTATCAGTATTTAAAAAAAAAAGTTATCTTCCTACTAAAAGTGTCTCAATAAAAAGTCTTCAATACATATTTTTTCACGTATAGATATATAAAAAATATACTTAAAACTTATAGTACATTTGAGAACAAAAGTAATATAAACGTACCGAGAAACCAAATGTACCAAAAATTCAAATGTACCATAAAACCAAATGTACCCATTGTTATATAACCCTTTTGGTACGTTTAGATTTCAAATGTACCGAGAAACCAAATGTACCAAAATTTCAAATGTACCATAAAACCAAATGTGCCCATTGTCAGGTAACCCTTTTGGTACGCTTAGATTCCAAATGTACCAAAAGACCAAATGAACAAAAAATCTCAAATGTATCACAAAACCAAATGTCTCTATCAGATAACCCTTTTGGTACATTTATATTCCAAATGTACCGAGAAATACAAAAAATCAAATCCACTATAAAACTAAATGTGTCCATATTATAGGTAACTAGACGTAGCTATATAATCAAACAAATCTTTATTATGTGTTGGGTCTTCTAAATAATCAAATCTGACAATTTTTTTTATAAATATTCTACTATATTCACAAAAAAAAAAAAATGCATAGAGATGGATAATAAATGCATAAATATAGGGATAATAGGAAAAGAAAATGAAATGCCCAAGAGAAGTTGTGAAAAACTGAAATTATTAACCAAAATTTTAGGAAAATGTTTAATCAAATTTTTAAAAGGAGTGTATGTTTAGTCTAAAAAATTAAAAAATGAGGCGCCTATATCAAAACGCCCCTTTTAACATTTAAGCTGACATATATTAGGGAGTATTTATCAAATATAACTAAAAATTAATTTTTAATTTCAAAAATGTTATTTTTTATAAAAACTTTCATATATATTCAAAATTTCACTTAAATGGACACAAATACCCTCAAATTTAACAATTAAATAAATTAAATGTTTTTTAACTACTGTCACCTCAAACTCCAATCCAACTTCATCTTCACTTCTACACTCCACCACCACAACCCTATCCCCTTCGACCCCCCTTACATTGAGCGTCGCCGCAGTTACCGCAAGTGGGAGCAACAGAATTTCAATCGTTCCTTCAATTCAACGTCTTTTTTCTTACTCTTATCATTTTTATTTTTAAATATAAAAATAGTTTTTAACGTTAATCCACATGTCGTTATATAATTGTATTTGTGAGACCTACGTGGCGCCACATCATCATACTAACAGAGCAATTGACAGATTTTTCACGAAAAAATAAAATGATCACGATGGACAAATTCAAAGAAAGACTAAAATGATTCATGATAGACAAATTCAAGAACACTACTATTGATTATCATTAATTGTTAAGGACCAGATTAAGGAGCTATGTCAATGTCACGAATCATTTTGGCTAAAAAACCTTTAATTTATTTGATTGTTAAATTTGATGGTATTTGTGTCTATTTAGGTGGAATTTTTTATATATTTAAATGATTTTATAAAAAGTGACATTTTTGAAATTAAGGGTTAATTTTTAGGAAAATTAATGAAAAGAGCTTGAAAAGTTTTAGTTTTAATAAAAAATCATGTTATAAGTTTTGTTTAATAAAAAACCATGTTATAAGTTTTAGTTTTAATAAAAAACCATGTTATAAGTTTTGTTTAATAAAAAACCATGTTATAAGTTTTGTTTAATAAAAAACCATGTTATAAGTTTTGTTTAATCAAAAACCATGTTATAAGTTAAGTCACTGTTTCTGGAATTTAAGTTACTGTTTCTGGATTTTAAGTAACACTGTTTCTGGAATCTAAGTCACTGTTTCTGGAATTTAAGTCACTGCACTGTTAGTTTATTTCCAGCGACAGTGTTAGTTTTCCAGCGACAGTGTTATTTTTCCAGCGACAGTGTTAGTTTTTTTTTTTCCAGCGACAATGTTAGTTTTTTTCCAGCGACAATGTTATTTTTCCAGCGACAGTGTTAGTTTTTTTCCCAGCGACAGTGTTAGTTTTTCCAGCGACAGTGTTAGTTATTTTTCCAGCGACAGTGTTAGTTTTTTGCAGAGACAGTGTTATGTTTTTCCAGCGACAGTGTTAATGTTCATTTTCGTTTCAGATACAGTGTTTGTTTGTGCACGACCCAAAGGGCTTGGTGTGGTTGCTGCTCGCCAGAGCTAAACAGAAGGGAAGGCCGAATTTCGGCCGGAAAGTTGGATAAACTTTAAACGCTCATAACTTTGTCAATACTCAACGGAATCAAGTGATTCAAAAACGAAAATCGTAGTTCTCGAAGAGACGAAGAGAATGGTACCTTGCACGATAGCTAACTCATTGTGGTTTGGCCGGAAAACACCTCGAAAGCCTCGGAGGTCGCCGGAAACTAGGTTAGACAAACTTTAAACGCTCATAACTTTGTCAATACTCAACGAAATCGAGTGATTCAAAAACGAAAATCGTAGTTCTCGAAGAGACGAAGAGAATGGTGCCTTGCACGATGGCTAACTCATTGTGGTTTGGCCGGAAAATGCCTCGAAAGTCTCGGAGGTCGCCGGAAACTGGGTAAGATTCAAATGGATATAACTTCTTCAATACTCAACGAAATAGGGTGATTCAAAAAGGAAAGTTGTAGTACTCAGCGAGACGAAGAGGAGGATGAAGGCCAAATGAGAGCCCATGAGTGACTGGCTGGTGGTAGAACTGTCTGTTGTTTTGGCGGGTTTTACCTTGTTCTGGGATGATTTTTGGTTAAAAAAAGTTATAGGATGGTTTTTGGTTAAAATAAACTTAGTTCAAGCCCTTTTTATTAAAGCTCCCTTAATTTTTTGCTATATTTGATACATACTCTATATTAGGGGTGTGTTCGGTTCCAATCGGTTCGAGTTTTTGCCGAAACTGAAAACTAAACTGAAATTTCTGTTTGGTTTGGTTCAGTTCATTTTATTTTGTTTTTATTCGGTTCGGTTTAAATTTAGTTCGGTTTCGTTTAGTTTAGTTTTTCTATAAAACTAAATTTTTTTCAATCTGAAAATTGGTTTATACTCTACAACTTTGCTTTTGGCTTTTCTGTTTCAAACAAAAGTAAAAGAATAAAAAAAGAGAAAGAGAAAGAAAATGTAGGAAGAAACCAAAAAAAGAAGATGCAGGGGAGAAAAAAAAGGAAGAAAGAAGAGGGTCGGATGGGGAGAAAAAAAAGAACATTATACGTTAATGGTTGGTTTAAAATAAAAACATAAAACTTGGGTCTAAATTTAAAATTGGACTTGGAATATAAACACTCAATAGTAAATAAATAAATAGAATTAATATATTTAATTCGGTTATGTTCGGGTTATTTTTTCGATTTCGGTATTCGGTTCGATTTTTTGTTTTTGTTTTTTTCAAACCCACCCCTATGTTATGTACTTGAAATAGAAAAAAGATGAATAATGAAGTTCGGGATAGGGGTAGAGAATTATTTTAATAGGACGAACACATTGTTATTGTGACATTTTGTGTCAATAATACCATGTTCTGTGTAAGTTTATTATCATATGACATTATATTATCTCTGGATGTCACCTTACTATAAAAGTTGCTTTCCAGTTCAAGAAATCCTCCGCTTAGCGAGATCTAAATGATAATCCATCTCAAAAATACGTCTACCTTATGGGTTGATTGTGGTGACCAAAAAGAATATTTGCCCGAATATTTTTTCTTTTACAAGAAAGAAAAGAACAAGATTTTTATGTATCATTGTTTTTAATTTCATATTACATAATATGAAATTAACTTGGCTCCTTAAGATTGAGAACGTGTTTCTTCTCAATATACTTCGTGGCCGGTTTCCGGAATTTCATACCTATGATCAAAATCGTTCATATTATAATTATTCAGTAAAGATCATTTTTGCAAAAAAAATTATAAAATGAGATTGTTTAGCCATCAAACTATTTAAAAATTATGCACAAATCCAATAAAAAAAATTACAAACCGTCTATCTATTTGCTACAGTTAATTAACTAAATGACCTTATTTTTAATTGATTTTTTGCATAAATAATCTTTACAAAATGATTTACAACATAAACGATTCTGACCTTAAGCACGAAGTTCAATAAATCGGTCACATACTATTTTGAGAAGGAAGTGAATCACAACCATCTAAATATGCAAAGAAGAATCTCTTTTCCGCAAATTTGATGCCAAGAACTCAAAAACTTTCCTTTGAAGTGTTACATTATTGGTATCTAAATATACCTCAAATCTCAATGGCTTTTTACTCTTTAATGGTACACCACTGCCATCTCCCTCCCTCTCACTTTCTGGAAGAAGAAAGATGAAGGGTGAAAAAACCTTGAACTCAAAGTCAACATCTAGTCAAGTGTGTACATTACCAAGCAAAGTGAAGTGTATAATTGAACCCTAATAATGGTTGTACCATTAGCAGAGCATCTTTCTTCAGGTACTAGCAGAGCATCTTTTTCTCGAAGAATAATGCTTGGATGTTGAAAGAAGAGCAGCAAATTCTGTCAAAAATTCAATTGAAAATGGACACGTGTCCATTTGTAGGAGTGATGTTGGTTCAAATTTTCACTTCTGTAATCATTTTGTCACGTGTCAAGTTGTGATTGGGCACTTGTTTATTTCAGCAGGACTTGCTGCTCTTCTTTCAGCACCGAAGCATTATTTTTTTTAAATGTGCCATCAAATACTGCATATGGTTCCTGTTTATAGTACACCTTTTATTATAATTATAGCGACTTTAGAGATGGTCGTTTGGTACCCATTTAGAACAAGACATGTCTTAAACAATATGTTTGCGGAGTGGAGTTTATGATTAGTGGAAAGACCGTTTGTTATTGCTTCTAGAAGAAACACTTTCGCTCATAAGCGTTATTACTAGCAATGATTTTGTTGGGAAGAGGTCTTCCTCGAGAATCATCTAACATAGTCAGATTAGATTCTACGACCCATAAGCTATCCTTTTTAAGTTTTTCTTCTAAACATAGCCAGAAGCGATTTTTTGGTTGTCAGAAACCGCTCTTTTAACTCTTGCACAAACCGTCTCAAACATGCCTAAGTATCAAGATAGTTTGCCTTCGCTGCATCAAATTGTACGAATGCATATGTAAGTGTAGGATCAATGGTGATCTCTGAGTAGCACCATGTTCTGCCACTTGTGTACAGAAGCATCAAGAATAACAGCAACAGATAGTGGAACTCGAAAGATGATCGATTTCACTTAACCAGTGAATATGAATCCCTGAAAGTAGAGAAGAAGAGAATCGAGTTCGTTGATGGCTAATCAAAACCAACCAAATGTGACACCGGGGACACACATATAGGTCCCTCTTCTTTCCTTTCACATTTAACATCGATCGATAAAATGATCACTCTTAAAGTCTCTTGACAGAAACAGGTTTTGGCTCTCCTCCAATGAATTTCCATTAGATTTCATGTACTTGTAATACCACCCATCCATTGATGTCCCTACTCAGCATAATTATCTTCCCTACATGAATGAGATAGCCACATTGATGCTGATTCCAGATCTATCAATCAAATCAAGCACGTAACTCTATTAATCATATCACCAGGTTTATACAACCATGTGTTTATCTCTCTCATCACGTCCTAACTAGCTCAATTTAGCCAGAGCTAAGATCTATCGAGCTTTTGAGATTCCTATCTTGTCAAAAATCAATTTGCGATGTTTAATCGTGCCTTAAAATGGTGTATTATAAGTTCCGACGCAGGCCAATAGACCATCTAGAGCTACGAAAATGGAAGGTGGACTAAAGGGTGTTGAATATCAAGCCCAGCCAAGAGATGTTTACAAGATTGGTTACATTATTCATTTCTTGCTGGGAGCAGGCAATTTGCTTCCTTGGAATGCATTCATCACTGCCGTTGATTATTTTGGCCATCTCTATCCCACCAAGCATGTCGAGAAGGTCTTCTCTGTCGCTTACATGAGTTCTTCGGTACTCGTATTGCTTGTGATGATGACATGGAGTGGCTGGTGGGAGAAGATGAGTCCTAGGCTGAGACTCAACTTGGGATTTTCTCTGTTTATTCTGTCGTTAATGGTGGCTCCAATTACGGACTGGCTTTCGCGCAGTTCTGCGTTGAGTAGTGGGAGAGCTAATGCAGGTTATGGCGTGACAGTTGCATCAGTTGTAGTGTGTGGCTTAGCTGATGGCTTGGTAGGAGGAAGCTTGATGGGATCCGCCGGCAAGCTTCCGAAAAAATACATGCAAGCTGTTTTTGCAGGAACCGCTTCTTCAGGTAACTATGAACTACGTACACAAATTTACGCCTTCATGCTTTACTTTTCCAATCCAACATTGTTCTGATCCGTGCAGGACGTCATGTCTTTCTTAAATACATAACGTATAAAAATAGGACGCATTGAGAAAACCTCACTTCTGATTGTACTGGCAGGTGTGATAATTTCTCTGCTGAGGATTTCAACCAAGGCGATGCTTCCACAAACCCCGAAAGGACTACAAACAAGCGCGCACTTGTACTTCATCGTCAGCACCATATTCCTCCTGTGCTGCATCCTTGCCTGCAACTTGTTAAACAGGTTGACAGTCATGCAGGAACACTGCAGGCTTGCTCAAGACGAACCTTATTGCGCAAGACCAAAATTTTGGGACGTGGCGCGAAAAGTCCCCGTGCCAGCTTTTGGGATTTTCGTAACCTATACAGTGACTCTGTCGATTTTTCCAGGATTTATTGCCGAAGATCTCGAATCCAAGCTTTTTCGAGATTGGTATCCTATTTTGCTGATCACAGTGTACAATGTTGCAGATTTAGTGGGAAAATCATTGACTGCGGTATATCTTCTAAAGAGCATTAAGAGGGCAACTTTGGCTTGCATTGCAAGGCTCCTATTTTATCCAATCTTCACTGCTTGCCTCCATGGACCGTCATGGCTGAAAACTGAAATTCCAATGGGGGTTCTCACATTTATGCTTGGATTGACCAATGGGTATCTGACAAGTGCTCTCATGATGATTGTTCCAAAAACTGTAGCGGCTTCGGAAGCAGAGCTATCTGCCATTGTCATGGTGGTGTTCCTTGGAGTTGGCTTGGTTAGCGGCTCAGTTCTCGGGTGGTTCTGGATTTTATGAGGTTCCTTTGTTAGAAATGCTAAAAACCCTGTTAATGTATGTAAGCTCGTGTCTCTCTTAGAAGTGTTTTCGTAGTCCGATGACTTAGACCTGTTGTGTAATTCCGTAGTTCTGCTATATTGAATCGAAAACTTGCCTCTGCCACTTTCCAAGATATATTTACTTCGCTCAAATGAACTCAACTAACTCGGAATTTTGATAAATCAACTCTCGAACAAGACTAAATATGTAAAGTAAAATACAAGAACTTTTTATGACAAACTTGATGAGTTCTTCTTGTTGACAAGATGTGCTAAACGCTCGATGCAAGCTGTAAAGGCGCCTGGCTTTTGCGCGCTGTGTCATCGGTAGACCGCGCTGGAGTATAAGGTGGAATCAGTGAGCTTCTTGGCATGTTGCCTTTCCCTAACCAGTGTCATAACACCACTCAAACCCCAAGAGCTGAAGGGTTTTGCAGGCATCATGCTTGGCAAAACCATCTGCTGCTTTAGACACGATAAACTTGTCAAATTCGCCATTCTCCACCACCTTTTGCTGAACCCTTCAAGCAATCTGCTGCTTTAGTTCTGTTTTTCGAGTGAGGGAGACGATGGTGAAAGCGTTCATACTCCGGATGTGGTCAATCATTCTTCGAAAATGACAACAGCGAGGCGTTTTCCATTTTTTTGGGTTTGATTAAGAATTTGTGCGTTTATTGTGTTCTCAAAACTCAATCTCTAAATCTTTCCAGCGTTCATGCTTGAATTCGATTCATACTGAAATTCGAAGGGAATTGGATTCAAACCGAAATCCGAAAGGAACCAACTATTGAATCCTCTCCTTCAAGCCAAGATCAATATAGTTCTGAATCAAATCGAAAATTTCGATTAAGGGTTGTTGCAGAGAAAGTTATGCCTTCAAAAACTTCCATTCCATCACTTATTTTTGTTACATTTCTTTTTACAAAGATTTTAGCAGAAAAGATGTTGACAACAAAAACAGAGCTATCAGTTAACACAACCCAACCCAAACCAATTTCTCACGAAAGCAGCAGCATCCAAAGGATCACCCAAAAAGGTTAAACTTTTTACAAACAAAAGGTCAGCCTCTGAACATGTAGATACATATATCTCTATGTATCTATGCAGCAGCAGCTAATGGAGGTGGTACTGGAGGAATTCCATGAAACAAATTGGTTGCCGAAGCTCTGTTATTTGCCCCTTCTTTCACAATCTCCTCCTCGTCTTCCTCTTCGTCTTCCTCCTCCTCCTCCTCCTCCGAATCCCAGAGGAATTTCGCATATGATGCTAGAACATAACTGCAAACCATCAAATCATAAAACACTGTCAGTACAATTGATTCGCAAAACGTACCAGCATGTTATCAATACATGATATAGACAATACAGATACAATATCGACGGCGCATTACCTATCATCAGGGGCAGCTTGAACAGCTTGATCAAAGTAAGACTGAGCTCTGGGAGCATCCTTATGAATCTGCCATATCAAATCCGCAAACATTGACAGAACATTTCCGTCGTTCGGGCTCGCCAGAATTGCTCTCCCGCAGTACTCTTCGGCTTTGTCGAAATCCCCTCGAACCTGTAATTTTTGTCATCACAAAACATCATTAGCTTCAATAAAGATTCAATCTTTTGCGCTTAAATTTAAAGATTTTGGTATAAATTTGCATACGTCTTTCAAAAATCGAGCATAATTGCTAAGGAGCATGGGATTTCCAGGATTAGCGTCGATCACTTTCTGGTAGTACGAATCAGTGCTCGCACCGCCTTGATTCGATTCCCAAAACCCATTGTTCCCACCATCTCCTTCGTCCGATCCACCACTCCCTCCGCCATTACCACCGCAGATCTTGCCGCCTCCTCCACCAACTCCACTCCCATCCAAAACACTCAGCAACCCCCTGTTCTCCCTCAACCCCACCTCACACCCCTCAAACTCCCCCAATCCCCACGACGCCGTTCCGCCAAACCCAGAAGCAGCAAAGCCCATCTCCATCTCTATCTCCTCTTCCTCCTCCTCTCTCTCCTCAAACCCATTTAACGGGTTGCTAAAGGCCTTTCTTTTCGGCGACGCAACTGAGAAATCTCTGAGATCGTCCGCGGAGACCGCCCGGGTCAACCTCCTCGTCGAGTCGCTGATCGGCGACAGCAAAAGGGGCGACCGCGACGACGCCGAGAGGGTAACGGAGCGAGTTCTCGAAATTTGCGGGACTATTTCCGGTTGCTGATCGGAAAATGTCGAGTCTTTGGAATGCGGCAGCAATGAATTGAGCACCGGCGTCGATGAGCTCCGTAGAAGCATTTTTCCTTGATATAATCTGCGTCTGAGAAAAAACCCAAATCTCAGACTCCTTTGAAAACCCTAAAATTCCAAAATTCGAACGGAAAGATTGAAACTTTGAGGGGCAGAGAAATCAGGGTTTGTGAAGGAATTTGAGAATTTTGCAGGTGGGAGGTGAGGATGGAGGAATAAGGACTTTATGGTGAGGTAATATATAGGAGGGAAAGGTGTTGGTAGGGATGAGATCTCAGCCGTTGATTGTTTCTGCATTCAAAGTGGAGTGAGATGGGATGGTTTGAGGCACGTGGTTTAATTGGCAATTGGGGCTAGGACACGTTTGGTAGTGTGGCTTGGGTAAAAGCAAAAGCCGAAAAGGGCTTCTGCTTTTAGGCTTTTGAATTTTGATTTGTTTGGTCAAATCCTCAGCGCAAGAATAGCTCAATGGAAACCCTAAAAAAGTGTGGTTTGATCCTCCTTCATAGTCTCTAATTAAAGTAAGTATAAATAAGGAAAGAGGGAAAATGGAAAAGTCTATGCACCTCATTTTGCTAACTCCAAATTGTGAACGTTAATTTTGGAAAATGATACTAAAATCAGTAGGTACAAGAATTAGGAAACTTGCATATTTGTGTTTATAGTAAGAGGGGTAAATTCAACATAAATTGCGGGTGGTTATGTGGTTGATGACGTATTTCAGGCTTGTATTCTACATGACACGTCATGATCTCTAGAGAATATTGAAATGTCTTTGTTAGTCTTCCCTTAGTGTGATCGCACATTATTTTCTTAATATTGCTAGAGACGCCAAATTTATTTGCTAAATCTCATGTCAATGTTCACTTCATTTAAATAAGGAAAAAAGAAAAGTCCATTTGGTTATGCACCTGCAATTGCTACATTATTTCAAGCTTAATTTTGGAAAAGATTGCTAAAATTATTAGGTACAAAAATTAGGAAAGTTGCATAATTTTGTAATTTATAGTGGAAGTAAGAGGCGACCAATGACCTTTTTTCCCT
Source organism: Cotoneaster glaucophyllus (assembly GCA_036320875.1). Taxonomy (NCBI): domain Eukaryota; kingdom Viridiplantae; phylum Streptophyta; class Magnoliopsida; order Rosales; family Rosaceae; genus Cotoneaster; species Cotoneaster glaucophyllus. Next base: position 1,945,912 of record CM070063.1, read on the forward strand.
TCCATTTTGTTCCTCGCAACCACCAATGGTATGTTCATTTGAGGTGATGGATAACCAAAGGTCCAAATGAGAAATAAAGGTCAAGAAAACCTAACAATCTATTCTTGCACATCATCAACTTGTTCACGACAATCACAAAAATTATTGTGTGCTACTGGAAGTTTGGATGCAGTTGTGTTATACTTAGTCTATGTATTATAATATGGTGGACGATGTTGTCTTTGTTTTTACCCTTGTCATTGCCCTTTCTCTTCTCAAGCAGTTAGACTTGCACAAACAAAATTATTGTTCACAGTGAATAGTAGGGGCAATTTCGCCGTCCTTGCCTTTGCCTTACCCTTTGCCCTCCTAAAACGGGTGGACTTGCTCTTATTAATACGTCCCTAGTTTAAGTTATAGTACCAATAAATATTCATTCATCTTACATAGACGAGTTATACCATGCGATCATATTATTGTACCGCACAATAACACTATTCCACAATCACAAACCATGATCTCGTTTAAAGAAAAAGGTATATCCAATGGTACATTTATTTCCAATAGAACTAAGTACGTCAAATTTGTTCATCAAACGATACGTCAATATTTGATTGATTTAAACTCCACATTTTAAACTTTATTCATTACTAACAAATAAGATAATGACAGGTACACTAACACATCATTTAGTGAATAAATTTGATGATTCTACCATCTCTAATTACAAGAGATCCCGTATTTGAATCACTCCACCGATATTGATTAAGGAATTTGAAAAAATAGAATGAGAAGTCAATCAAGAACCCCTAATAATTTAATTTTAGATCAAAAGTTTGGGGGTGATTACAACACTTATAAATATTGCATACAATTATTATTTAACGGTCATATATATTCATGTGAATATATGTATTTAATAAACTCACAATTTGACTATCGGGATGATGATTGTATTAAGTACCTTAAGCATTGTAGCCAAATCCGGAAATTGGGTTCATCTAACAATTTGTTGCAAAACAACTTCATGTGACCGTCTACCAAAAAAATGGTTAGCACCAAATAATAGGCTAATCACATTGTGATACGGAAAATGACAACTTCAAACGAAAAGCATGCATATCATAGTTTGATTAAAAGAATGCCAGATTGATATCCTCTCGTATTTTTGTATCTGAAGCAAGCGAACTTAGAGATTTGGACAACTCATTTTAAATCCTACATACACCATTAATATCTCCTTAACTCATCTCATACAGACCAAAAATCAGAATTTCTCTCTCTAGAACTGCCCGAATCTCAGACTCCACTGGCTTCGAACTTTGAGACCTAGAGATGATCTCGGTTCCTATTTTGGGGGGGGGGGGGGGGGGGTGTTTAGCCAAATCTTAAAAATCAAAAAACGATTTTTTTCCAAAAACAAACACGTCCTACCAAATCAAAGTCGGCTTGGACGGAACCCAATTGCCCACTTCGCATGCCACCAACTTTAAATCAGAACCGTTAGAGTAATGGCATGATTTATCGCGGGTAAATAGCTAAAAGCCCCTTGTCTTACTCAAATTCACGATTTTGCCACTGGCACTATTTAGTTAGTGGCCAGGCTTTGCTCGAGCTAGGACCAGTATTGCATCCTAGGTGGAGCCCATGGGCCGCCAACGACGGGTTCAACGGTAGAGCTGTGCCGTTGAAGGCCTGGTCATGAAGTCACAGTGGACCTGACAAACTGGTTGTATTTGTATCGTTTTCGTGTCATTTCTGTTATCATAACGGATCGTGTCGTGTTAAACCTGTTATCTTAACGGATTCTTAACAGGTGACTCATATCCGCTTCGTTAACAGGTCAAGTCGTTTCGTATCAGGTTAAATGGTCGTATAAGAAATTGTAATGTCTAATGTTTATATCTGTCAAACGATATTTTTTCGGGTAAAGGGTGATATGATAACGACCCAACACGTTAACTTCTTAACGGGTTACCCAATAACAACTCGATTGGTAACAAGTTGACCTATAATATATTATTTTTAAACCATTTCGTGTCAAATTAACAAATCATGTAAAAAATTGTCGAGACTACGTCATAGGCAGGACTTAAGGATGGTTCAGCCTATTTATTTGGTGGGATCCCATGAAAGAACCATTTTTTGTCACGGTGCGGCCAACTTGCTCCGTCGAGGGTAAATTTGTCATTTGAGGATGGGGAAGATATTTTGTCTCCTGTGCGTTTATCATCCTTCCGTCATTTCGTTCTTGTTTGGTTTCGAGTGTTATGACAAATCTTGCTTCGTCTTTATGCGAATGATTGATACAGCAGAAGCAAATATGTGTGCGTTGGGAAAGTTTTCAGTTTTCGGTTTTCACTCATTGATGCTGAGAGAAGCAAATATGTGTGCGCCGTACATGGAAAAGTTTTCAATTTGCGATTCTCACTAGTTGTTATCGGGGTAAATATGTGCGCTTTGTACGTGGTTTTTAGTTTTCGGTTTTCGCTAGTTGAAAGTGACGGAATTGCAAGAAGAGGATGGTTTTTAGTTTTCGGTTTTCGGTAGTTGAAAGTGACAGGATTGCGAGGAGAGGATGTATATGTACGTCATGTGTGGTGTGCGCACTGGCGGATCCATTAAGTGACCTCCCGAACTTCGATGAACGTCCATAGATACCTTAGGTGCTGACCCTTTGAACTTTGGTGAATGTCCATGGATAACTTGAGTGTTACCCTTTTGAAGATTAGAGTTGGCTTCATACATGCCCTCCAACCGACTTCAAGCCTAACAAAACCCGATAAATGTCCATGAACACCTTGGGTGATGCCCTTTGCATATATTAACAGGTGTGTAATATGCATTTCCAAATGACTTAAGGCCTACCAAGACTCGATGAAATGGCGATATGCATGCTATTTCTGGTATAAAAAAATTTGTGCGCTACACGCGCTATTCTTACTGACTTCCTAATATTATTTCCTGGATCTGTCACTGGGTGTGCGGCCGTTGTTGCTACAAGTCTTATAAGTCATGTGAGTCAACGAGGGTCCAGAATTATTAGGTCAAATATGACTCTTCTACAATACTTGCCCATGCAGTTGTGCTAGGGTTGTTTGCATGGGCGCGATCATAGCCGTTGATTATATGGGTAGAATTCACAATCATCAACAATTGTTGTGTTATCTTAGTGGCATAATCTTTCGTTAACCACCAACATACGGAAGTTCTCATCGCTCCTAACACACACACACACACACACACTTTCCTAACATGCATAAAAAGACGATCCCAAGCCAACAAGAATTCCCGTTTTGCGAGGATCGAGAAAGAATGTCTATCGTACGCAACTTTACTCTTACTTAGCAAAGAAGCTATTTTCACTAGTGAAATAAGCATGAAGTAGATAATGTTCTTTTATCTCTCAAATATGGACTTGATTTGGAATTAATTCTCACAAACTGCCTGCTTCTCACACCCACACACCATTATTTGGCAAATGGAACCAAAGTATCAGTAGTTTTCAAAGGTGACTTGGTGAAGGGTCATTTTCTACACAAGTACTTCCAACTTTCAAAGATGAAGACTCTCAAATTCAAATAACGTAATTAACTACTGCTGTAAAAATCAAATCTTAATCGTATGTGTAAGCTTATTCCTTTGCAGTATCGTTCTTATCAAAATTTATGATCACGATAACTAAATATGCTATATCCCGCAAAAGAAAATTCTCCTTATGCTAAATGAGAGGCTTAGATGTACGGACCAATAGTTCAGGTGGAGCGGGAAAAAAGAGTTAACATTATTCGAGGCATCGAGAGGTCGAGATTATAGATTGTAGATTGTCACTAACTTGATGTTGGAAACCAAGTAAACGTTAGAAGACTCCCAACTTGCGAAAGTTAGGAAGTAGACTAGTGATCAAAATGACTCCTAACAATGCCACAAAAGAGATAGAAATCCTATTTAGAATAGACCTCTTATAAAAAAAGAGATATAAAGCAAAAAAATAGAGTGAAAGAGATGTGAAAATTTGATGATCCAATTTATGTGATGGAGATTCCATGCATATGGGTGGTAGTCAAAATATAGACCTCAAGATCGAAAGCAAACAACCAAATCAAATTCAGTCCACGTAATCTTGTAACACCCAATGGGAGAAATCTAAATCTTTCGTCTCATTGCATCCTCCAATAAGAATGAAAGGAATTCGTCAAGTGGGATAGCCGGGAATACCGTTCAGTACACCAAGTGTTATAATATAAATGGTTGAAATTGTTTTTTTAAGTGTTCGATACATGGTATGCCAGATTGTGTTATCGGTACACTAAAAAATCTCTCGCTAAAAGTGAACAACTTTCACTTGCATTTCTTAGGGGTTTCAAACCATGTCCTATCCTACCCACCCTCGCCACTAGGCTAACCACAATAGCTTAGATAAGAATTTTTTTTATCCCTCAGCGTCTTTGTTTTAGCTAAATTCCTACATTATCTTCATGTTATTATTGTTGGCTTTGCAATCTTCATGCTTACGACGATCACATCACATATTTTGGATTTACCTGCGATTGTTGTATAATTTCAAAGTAACGGATAAAGTTTTGACCAAAATAAAAAATAAAAAAAGTAATGGATAGTCAAAATCATAGTTTGCTTTACAAGATTTGCACAATATTGTATTTCAATCTCATATGAATATGTGTATGATTAAGTCATATCCTCGCAAATTGTAACTAGATGAGGCCAGACGATATTGAAAATACAAAGGAGGTCATTCATTTTCTTTCTAGAGTGAATAATAATTCAAGTATCCAATTGATTAAATTGTCATATCTAAAATTTTCTTCTGCATGATATACGGTTGCATTGAGTCATTATAACAATAACTCTTTAGCAACAAAATTTCTTCGTTGATCGACGAACCAACGAGGGGTGATACCTAGACCCTCAAAATGCATAGCTATGAAAGGTTCACCGACCCATACGACCACCTTGCCGGCTTCATCTATGTTGTTGAGGGCAGAGGGAACAACGACGCCACCAAGTGTCGCCTCTTCCCGACCACTTTCAGATGTGCAGCCTGAGACTGGTTCAAACAGATCGCTCCGGGATCGATTACCTCTTTCTCCGACTTAGGCAAGTCTTTTTTGATACTTATATGGTTATTTCCAAAAGACAGTACACACAGATCGTTCTTGCCTTGGTAAAGAAAGGTTCGAGCAAATCGTTGAGGGATTACATATCGAGTTTCAACAACGGGTATGCTAGGTTCAAGGGATGTGACGAGGGCACAAACCATAATGCTCTTATCGGAGGATTCACTGGCGGTGGTTTCTATTTCCACCTGACTATGAACCCTCTCGAGACATTCAAGGACCTGCTCAGAGAGGCAATCGGCTATTCTCGAGCCAAGTAGTTGAACAAGAAGATAATATAGACCATCGTGCCAACAGGAAAGACGGATGACACGAGCACTCCCGCCAAGCCAAAGACAATAGGTCGTGTACGATCGCCCAACGAAAAAGAGAAAGTTCGAAAAATTTCAGACCAGCACAGAAAGTCAAGCCGAGTAACAGAAGTTAGGATCAAATCGATTTTCGGTTCTTCTAAATGTAATCAAATAGCAAAGAATTTAGAGAAATGAGTTACGATTATATCGATGTTCGATTTTGATTTAGTTCTAAAGAAAATAGATTTTGTTATATAACAAAAAGAAAAAGAAAAAGTGGCATATGTATTCTTTGAAAATGGATTCTTTCCGGATTCCTTTCTCTTAATTCATCAAATTAGAAGATTCGTGCCGTTGAAAATTGATCAAACGGTTGAAGTTATTATAACTTTTAAAGTGGATCCCAAATAATTTAGAGAAATGAGTTACGATTATATCGATGTTCGATTTTGATTTAGTTCTAAAGAAAATAGATTTTGTTATATAAACAAAAAAAAAACAAAACAAAAAAAAGTGGCATATGTATGCTTTGAAAATGGATTCTCTCCGGATTTCTTCCTATTAATCCACCAAATTAGGGGTGCCGTTGAAAATTGATCAAACGATTGTAGTTATTATAACTTTTAAAATATATCTGGATTTCCTGATTTAGTGAATTAGGAGGAATGTACATATACTTTGATGGGACATAAGTATACAAAATGGACGTACTTACGTCGCGCCATCATCTGCAAACCGTCGACGTTATTTTCACATTTTCAGCGGCTAAATTTGGACTCTCTCTCTCTCTCTGTGGGCAGCCCCAGCCTCGTCGGAGCCGACCGGACAAACCGTTTAATTCGGGCACCCAGAGCAACCGAAAGCACGTACCTTTATCCCCACGGTGACTATCCACCAGAATATTCTCATTCTCCGGTAAGTACCTCGCCGGAATATTCCCCATTGTGAATGCATCATTCTCCTTTCTTTCAAATTATGCTCTCTCAATTCGATTCTCCAACTCCTGATTAGTTTGTGGTGAAAATCACAGCCACGTGAATTGAATTGACCAATTTTCGGATTCTGTTTATGCTCCATGATCAATCACTGATCGTTCAGCATCCCAAACAATGTCTTAGGGTTCATAAATTTCGTGTTGATTGAAGTTAATTGGAAAAGATTTGATTTTTATGCTTGTTTATGAAAACTGGAACTTGGGTTGACTGAATTTACTTCTAATTTCATGTTAATTTTTGAATTCATAGTGAAATCGAAGATGAAATTGTCTTGCTAGATCGTGAAAGTTTGAATTTTCCGGGAATCGGAGAGTTTGGTTCTGTGATTTTTGTGGGAAATGAGCTCAGAGGGACGACAATGAAGAAGAAGTCGAGAAATGTAGGGAAGTATGAGGTGGGGCGGACGATCGGCGAAGGGACATTCGCCAAGGTTAAGTTTGCGAGGAACTGCGAGACTGGCGAAAGCGTGGCCATGAAGGTTTTGGCCAAAAGCACCATTCTCAAGCACAGAATGGTTGATCAGGTGATTCACTTGTTCCTCCTTAAATTATTGTGTTTTGGATTGCAGACGCGGACGTAGCCACATTGGATAGAAAGGATGCACTCTTCATATACACCGAGTTTAAATCCCCATATCTCTAGTTTATATAGTTTTTAGATTAGTTTTAGGTAAAATATTGCTTGTATGTATAAAAAAAAAATTGTTGTGTTTATGGAGTAGGCTAACTTCTATTCAATTTCTGTTTCAGATTAAAAGAGAGATATCCATAATGAAGATTGTCAGGCATCCTAATATTGTAAGGCTGCAAGAGGTATGTTTACGCCGTCCCGGATTAATGCCTCATTTCCGAACTTCTGTTAATATTTGGAAATATGCTGATATGCATTTTTTTTTTCGCCCCTGTTTCTATATGCTTTCTCCTTTCCAAATTCTAGGTTTTGGCTGGTCGGACGAAGATATTTATAATTCTCGAGTTTGTAACTGGAGGAGAATTGTTTGATAAAATTGTAAGGCTACTTATTCAAGATTGGGACCCGTATCATAATCAATACACTTATAATTCGTATAGGCGAATCTCTGTATTAACAATTGTATTTTTATTTACAGGTTCACCAAGGAAAGCTTCCTGAAAATGAATCCAGGAAGTACTTTCAACAGCTTATTGATGCAGTTGCCCACTGTCACAGTAAGGGTGTGTACCACAGAGACCTGAAGGTGCAAACCAATATCCCGTTGGCGCTTATTGTACTTGCTTTTGTGGTTTCTGTACAGTGCTGTGGTTCTTATTAGTTTTTATTTCTTTTCTTTGTGATGTACATTTACAGCCGGAAAATCTTCTCCTTGATGCTTATGGGAATTTGAAGGTTTCTGACTTTGGACTAAGTGCATTGCCCCTGCAAGTAAGGATGATCTTGTTATTTTAATATTCAATCAAGCTTGAGAATTTTAATTTTACGCGCATGATTTTCTTGTAGTTTACCTTTTCGTCTTTTCTCCTCCTATATGTTTGACCAATGGTCCTGTGTTGCCTAATCCTTGAGCAGGGGGACGGTCTTCTTCATACCACGTGTGGAACCCCAAATTATGTTGCGCCTGAGGTAAAATTTCTTGAAACTTACTGAATTCACACCATCCACTTGATGAGATAGCTAACTGATAATTTGTGCAAAAACAATAATATGGAAGTCAGTTGGAGAGAACAAAATCTTATGCTAAATATGTTCTGTTACCATTGCCTAACAGGTGCTGGGTGACCAGGGTTATGATGGCTCTGCTGCTGATATTTGGTCATGTGGGGTTATCCTATTTGTTTTAATGGCTGGATACCTCCCATTTGATGAGACAAACCTATCGACCCTCTATAGAAAAGTATGCTTCCATTGCTCGATTTAGTAAGAATTATGTCAACTTATACAACGTTTGGAATTGCGTATTGCAATGTTCATGCCTAACACTATGGTTTCCTTCACTATTTGCGAATAACTTGCATGGGAACTTGTTTTTCTCATTTTTTTTTTCTGAGATGTCATATTGTAACTATCCTATTGCATGCCTGTTCACGTACTTGGAGATGCTGTATCACAGTATCAGAAATGCAACCAACATAGGCTTCTGAACACATTTACACTTTTATCACCCATAGGAATGTGGATTTGGTCCTGCCCGCCACTCCTACAGTGTTTCTCTATAAACTGTATGGATATCGTTAGAGTGATAGGAGATTCTAACTCTTTTGTCTTGTCTGTAGATTAATGATGCAGAGTTCTCCTGTCCGTTTTGGTTTTCTCCCGAGGCAAATAAATTGATACAGAAGATACTTGATCCCAATCCCAAAACTGTGAGTACATTCAAATATTAGTAATTTTTGTGCCAATTGATTAAAGGTCTATATGATTAACTTCACACTATAATTTATTGATCAAATTCAGCAACATTACACAAGTATTTATAAAATCGATTCTATATTTTTCGGAAGCCATATGGTGATAAAGTATGTGTTATAATCGAGAGAAAACTGATTTCTCAATTAAAGGAAAAAAAAAATCTACATTTTTTAGAGGGTTAAAGAATCTCCTAACTTTGTTTTACTGGTTCATGTGTTAATGCAGCGAATTCGGATTGATGGAATCAGAAAGGATCCGTGGTTCAAGAAAAATTATACCCCTCTCATATATAGGGAAGATGAGGAAGTAAGCTTGGATGATGTTCGTGCAGTTTTTGAGGATATTGAGGTTGGTTAATGTTTCTTTTGTGCTATAAGTAAGAAACTTTCAAATGCAAAGTTGTAAATTTTTTTGATTTACATTATTATGAAGTACAGATTTGTAGGATGCAGTAAAGTAGTGATATATGCATTTCAAGGTCTATTTGATTACCAAAGAAGAAAGTATTTCTGCACATTTGGTATGTATGTCACAGGACCAATATGTAGCGGAGCGGTCAGAAATTAAGGATGGTGGTCCTTTGTTAATGAATGCGTTCGAGATGATTACCCTATCCCAAGGGCTAAATCTATCTGCATTGTTTGACCGGAGACGGGTATAGTTGTATACTTTCAGCACTTCTGCTGCCGCACTTTTCCTCCCCTTCCCAATTGTTGTCCTCTCTCAAATGTCACCTTTTTCTTGCAGGATTATGTAAATCGACAAACCCGATTTGTTTCCCGCAAACCAGCTCATGTTATAATTTCAAATGTAGAAGCTGTTGCGGAATCAATGGGTCTCAAGGTCCATACGCGCAATTACAAGGTATTGTTGCACCTTGACTTAAGCGGCTCGGTTGAGGTTTGAGTATTACTGGTTGGGTTACCGTAGTACTTTGTATTGGAATCTAATATGTACTTTCGATGATGCTACTGAAAATCATTTGGTTATTTTTCCTACTTATATTTAATATCACATGTTCTAATTTAGTGTTTGAATTTTTGCACCGCAGACAAGACTTGAAGGAATATCAGCAAATAGGACGGGACAATTTGCAGTGATCCTAGAGGTAATCTTTTAAGGTTGTCGGCATAACCTTTGTAATTATCTTCCCAAAGGAAGCCCGATCTCAGTACAACTACTACTTAACATGATCGTTACCTTTTGCATATAGGTTTATGAAGTTGCACCATCCCTTTTCATGGTAGATGTTCGAAAGGCTGCCGGAGATACTCTTGAATATCATAAGGTTAGCTTCTAGTGGATGGCATAAATTCAAATCTAGTTCATTATTGTTTGCCTATCATACTTGGCTGCAACAGTACGATCTTTTGACGGGTCTCAAGTATGCAAAATGGCATTCCTGGATTCGTATTTTGTTTCTCCTTGTACAATGTTTCTTTGAAGATTGCATGCCCGCAGCAGTTAATTTAACTTTCCTGTGATTCTTTTCGGTTCTTTGTGCAGTTTTACAAGAATTTCTGTGCCAAATTGGAAGAGATTATTTGGAAACCGAAGGAGGGTATGGGTCGTTCAAATCTCCTTAAAACAATGACTTACTGATCCATTTCCTTGGGTGTGAAGCAAATCAGTGAGCAGACCAACAAAAGAAGGCTACATCACAAGGAACGTGCTCTGAAGCTTAGCAAGTTTTAGTGGCAACAACCTATTGTTGTATTTGCTTGTAATTTTGTTTTGTCATGTTTTTCGTTTCGATATGTATTTAATCTACGTTGAGAGATATCGCCATGTATTTAGCATACAAAGGATTCTCAGAATGTAAAAATCATGAAGATTGTTGATTTAATCCACCAGTATAGGAGTTTCTTAATATTTTTCACGAGGATCTTGCAGTCTGGAGCCAACGAACCGAGTAATTCGGATTATTTATTTTAAAATTTATGGCCCCCTATTAGTTCTTCCCATTGGCCCTACTTACACAAACCAAGAGTCTGGATTTCTCTCTCTTGGACAGTCCGAATTACTCGATCCATCTGCTTTAACTGAGATTCGAAGAGGATCTGAATTCTTTCACTAGTATTCTCTCTTGCATCAACCTTTTTCACTACAATTCTTCTCACTGCATGCCCATGTCATGGCCTCAAGTTATTAGAGAATGTCCCGTCACTAGTTGTATATATGTAATCACGGGTTTATCTCTTATCACGCCACATGATTGTATACCACTGGTGTTGTGACACGAGAATCTCTCCCAAGTTTCATCTATTGAATTATGTCATTATATAGGTATTGACGAGAGAGACAAACATATGGTCATTTGCACCTACGAGACTCAAGAATCTCTTCAAGTTATATCACTGTTTATGTAATGATTTTGAAGAGAATGCAAACAGCAACAATCTAAAGAGCTTTCCTGCCTGAAACTCAAAAAGCAATCCATGGAAGGACTTCATAGACTTAAAACTGTGAGAGCTTATCAGTCTATCAATACCATAGCTGCTAGAGTACATAGGAAGCGTAAACTTGATTATTTAGAATACAAACCGTATCCGGCGAAAGCGGAATCTGAGTCAGACGATCACATGACCTCCGAGTCTTCCACACAGATAAATGCTCTTAACCACTTAAGCTACAAGCCGCTTGCAGAAACATCGTTACATTAAAACTAAAATCCAATATATTCAAGGTTGGAACAACTTGTTCCTACATCTGCATTTCCATGAGAGGAGATAATAGCTCTCATCTCCCTGGTAAGTTGCTGCCTTGAGATTACTACTCTTGTGGTGCGAAGAAGCAACGAGAGTGGCCGTACAAGGCCTGCAACTCATGCATTTGTTCACGCACCGCGGCGGGCTCGATCCCAGCACCATCTTCATTTGATTTTTTAACCGTTGATCACCAGCTCTCCTCAACATTGACTCAGCTACGTTTAAAAGGAAAAAATAATTAGAAGAACCAAGATATATATTTAGCGGAGAACTGTTATTCGCATGCCAAAAAAGTCATCATATTGGAGGGAGGAGTCTGCGACGACTAATTTAGAGTGCCAATAACAGTTATTTTTTAGCATAGCGATGTCTCAACTGAAATGGGTTCGTTTCGGCTACCTGAAATGGAAGGAAAGAATGTGAGAAAAAAGATGAGAAACATGACAGCGACTGTGATCTTTAACATATTGGGGTGATTTCTTGAAGAAGCCATCAATGGAAAAGGAAAGAAGAAGAAGCTATGGCTTATGAGTGTGACTTTGACCAGAAGCAATGCATCTTCTGAGTTTTGATGGAGGGATGATATTGTTTTTTTAACTGAAGTTACAAGTTTTTCTATCTGAATTGACTTTTCCTTGCCTTTGCCTTTTCAAATTATTGGTGTACAAGTGCCCTCTACTTTGTCATCATGCAAACCCTTTATTCCCATCTGCTTTCTTCTCTTTAAAAAACATACATGGTCTTCAAATCGAAGAAAAATCTTCAGTAGAGCAGTCCGATCACATCATTCGTAAAACAACTCTTGTAAAAACATGAGTCCCTCTTACATTTTAACCACGTTCAACCCTCTACTAATCCTATTAGTGTGAGAGTTGTTCTAATTTAGTCCTCCACAAAGAGTTGGAAGATAGTAGGGTTTGAAATAAATCATTTTTCTACACGGTGTTATCAAGTTTTCTTAAGTTGAAAACTTCGCATTAATTGCCATGCCAATCACCAATGGTCACGTTAATTGTTGAGGAAATGTCTACCACAAAAATTCTTGGGTGTTCATTAAATGTTAGATCTTAATTTTTAAATAAAAATTTAATAATTAAAACATCTAAAATAATAAATATTCTAAAATACCCAAAAAAGTTTCATTTGGTACTGAAAAGTGAAGAGCCCATGCTTCGAAATTTTTTGCAGTGGTAGACGATGTTCTAGTATGCTTCGGTATATTTATATACAACACCGAAGCATACTAGAATTTTTTATTTTATTTAGCGGAAGAGAAACAACAATTTGCTCAAAAGGCCTCATCAATCCATGCATTTTCTTATAAGATTAAGAACGACAAAGGTGGGATTCATATATTTCTCTTTTTCTAGAACAGTGAAGAATCTGTGCACAGAGACAGTCCAACTGCTCAACATCTCAGGCTTCAGAAGAACCACATGTTGAGAGGACGCAGCAATAGTAGGCTATCAATTCCCCTACCACAAATCACGCGCCCCAAACTCGAAACTCTTAGACCATCTTCAATGGTGGGCTAAAAGTCAAATTTCCTCCCAAACTCACTCCAATCCAAGGGGAAAATTTGGACTAAATGCTAAATGCTAAACCAATGCCAGATTCCCCTCAGAATTTAGCCCAGAAATCGGTGTGGGCTCCACTGAACCGAGTGAAAATATTTATCGGAATTTAATTTTTTTTAGATTAAAATGTTCATAAAATTAATTTACGATAGTCTACATATTTATTTTTTATTTTAAATTAATTTAAGAAAAAAAAATAGCCTAAGTTTATTCTTTAATAATCCCAGGCTAAAATTTTAGGGTAGAATGAGTTGGAGTAGAAAAACTGTTTCTGGGCTAAAAGCTAAATTTTCCGGGCTAAAATGTTTGTCTTTTAGCCCAACCATTGGAGATGGTCTTACAAAAGTACGAGATTATTTTTTATTTTAATCTTATCTGATCTCACATCATCCCATCTAATTGCGCAAATTAAATAGCTCTATCAAAATTTCTTTTAGTGCGGATACGTTTTAGTCTCATTCGACAACATGTGATCCCATGCAATTGCCCTAGTTGGAATTTGATAGTCCTACCAAAGTTTTTTCGAGGATACTTTTGATGTACATAAGGACAAAGAGTCATTCAAATGATAAAAGAATCAACACTGTAGCCATATTGCCATTCTTTCACCAGACCAGAAAAGATGGCTGCTTTGCTTGCTTTCATCACCTTGGGCGACTAAACTACTCTACTTGATCACCAGTTGCATCACCCTGGCATTTCCACCACCTCACCCCACCTCACCATGTCTTCACTGTAAACAACTAAGGAGATACTACCACCACCACTTTCAACTGTTGCCCTCTCTCAATCGTCTCATAAAGTGTCATTAATTTCGATGTGAATTAGACCAATTGATCATAATAGATGCACCACTGTCGCATGTTGCCTGTCTCTCAATTGGGTAGAACCGCAGGTAGAGACAGATAAAAAAGGGATACAAAACGTATGAAGTGTCATTCATTTCAAATGCAAATTAGGCGAATTGATCAAGGGTGCACCACTCATTTACCCTAAGAGCAGTGGCAGAGCTACACTCACGACTAAGGTGGGCTGTAGCGGAGCCTTAGTTTGAACTCTTGCTAATAGTTTATGTATTAACGTATTTTAACCTATTATACTTATACATAGCCCACCCAATTCTCATAAAAACTATAATTTAATATGTAATTAATAAAAAATTTTAAAGAAAAGATGAAATTGTATTACCTGTTATGTTAGTTTGGATTATTATTTCAGATTTTAGAGTTTAATATTCATGTATCATTATATAAATTTATGCAGGTACGATAAAATTATGTTACTTTATAGTAATTATTTTAGCCATCCCACCCATGAAACCCATGAAAAAAATCTTGGCTCCGCTCTTACCCTAAGAGAATTTTGTGTACCACTGCCACGTGTTGCCTCTCTCAATCGGGTGGAACCACGGATAGAGCCCTAGAACTTGCCATTTACCCTAGTTTGATCCCGTTTCTGGATTCCTGACTAGAGTAGTTTAGAATATAACGTTGTTTGAAGTAAAAGTGTCGATTCATTTCTCTATGAAATATTATCACCATTCATTTCCAACACCAAACCATGATCCTTTGTTTTTGTTTTTGGTTTTCAATTTTCGTAACTTTTTAGTGAGGACATCAAATCCAAGAGATAGTAAATCATCAACAACATGTGTACAAGAAAAATGCATCCCACATATATAGAGGAAAAAGTACAATTCATAAGGAAGTAGAAACCTGCAAAACTACGACTTGGTTGCCCTTAAACAAGGCTGCCATGGCAGAACGACCAGAATCGAAAACTAAGATATCAGACAACAGACTTCCATAAGACTGAAAATAAGTACAAGCTTGATCTAACACGCCGATTAAGGAACGTGGGACGAAGCTAAAAACACCGGGTAAACCATCCAGCGGAACAAAAAGAGGACCGAACGCGAACACCTTATATCGGCGCTTGGTGGACTGTATTCTCGGGGAACCATGGCGGTGAAAAGAGGCAACCTCCCGTTGATGAGAGGCTAAACAGCGGAAACAGGCTTTCCTGTTTGAGAAAGCCTGCAAAAAAGATGATGATGGAGTTATCTGCCAAAGTCCCCCTGGAAAACATCCAAGCCGCTGATCTACCAGCAAGGCCACCACCAACGGGCCAAAAATGTTGTATGCTGAACGTGGATACCCGTGTGAGCTTAACAAACTGACGAATCTAACCCGAATTCTTTTGATTTCTTGATCTTACCCCTATACTTCATATCTGCTTCTCTCCTTCGCTATATAGGCGTATTGTTCTATTCCTTATTAGGCCAAGATATCGCATCTCCACAAGCTCTCCACAAGTAGCTCAATTGATCTGTTGCTGAGTGCAGTACAATGTTGGAGATTCAACCCCACCAGGGTTTGGCCCAATTTTTTCAGGGAAGGGAGGCTTTTGTGTGAGATTTCAGAACAGCCAGAAATGGAGAGGACTTGCAAGTTGATCTGATCTGCAGAAGAAAGGGCAGCAAGGCCGGAATCTGTAATCGCACACTTCGACACATCCAGCTCACGAAGAAACAAGCAGTTGTTTGCGATTGTCGCCAAGCTTGCATCAGTAATCTTTCTGCAACCATCAAGATTCAGTACTTCTAAAGTTTCCCCATGTAGCCTAACCAACGCCATAACGGCTTCATCTGTCAAATTCAAGCATCCGTTAAGATTCACTTTGACAAGCCCTTCCTCCAAGCTCTCAAGAAGTGACAGAACCCCTGCATCTGTCATTCCATATAGACCACTCATGTCTACATTATGGAGCTGAGGGCACAACCTTCCTACCATGGCCAGGCTAGCACCACCGAACCCAGGGCAGTTTCGGATGGACAAGGATCGAAGTGATCTGCAACTAGAGGGGACAGGTACTGCTGCACTTACATCCTTGATTCCCATGCACTTCACTAGGGTAAGAGATCTCAGTTTTTCTCCGCAGTTCGAGAGGGCAGAAATTATCCCAGATTGGGTAACCCTGTTGCACTCCTCCAGTTGCAGGCTCTCAAGTGATCCTGCAGCTTTGGCAAAAGCTACCAGCCCGTTGTCGGATACAAAGCAACACTTGCGAAGACACATCTGCTTCAAATTTGTGCATCCCTTGCCAATGGCTTCGAGACTGACATCTGTGGTTCCCCGGCAAGATGTGATTGTTAATGAAGCCAGATTCTGCAGAGCTTGAGCATTACCCATGACCCAAAAGCCTTTCTCACTCACATTCTGGAGACCACTGAGAAACAAATTGGTAACAGCCTTGCCATAATGTCCAATCACGGCAAGAGAGAAATCTGTGATGTTCAACGCCTGAAGCCTTACCTTCATCAGCACAGACGAACCTGATGATAACAGACTAGATACTCCATGATCGCCAACAAGAACGCAGTCTCTGATAGATATGGACTGCAACTTGGAGCAAGACCTTCCAATAGCTTGCAAGCCCTCGTTCCCAATCCTTGAACACGATTCAATATTCAAAGAAGTCAAATTTGGGCAGTTCTCTGCGATTGCAATCAAACCCTTGTTGGAAATTGAAGGGCACTGGAAAAGATCAAGCTTTGCCAACAAAGGGCATCCTTTAGCTATCTCAATCAGGCCTTCGTCACCAACAGAAGAGATGTCCCACAAAGCAAGAGACCTGAGAGAAGGGCATCCCTGAGCAACTGCTGAGAGGCCTAGGTTGGTAACTCCGCGGAATGAATTGCTACCTCGGATCGATAGCTTTCCTAGTCCCCCACGGCTACTGGTTCCAACAGCAATAGCAGCAAGTCTAATATCTGTTGCTTTTTTCCCTTCCAAACACCTTGTGAGGAAACCATCATTTTCCTGTTCTCGATCTTCATCACCGTTGGTCATTTCACTGTCATCGGAATTGTCTGCAACAGGGTTCTTGCATAGATCAACCTTGCGGATACTGCTTAAGAGCATAAGCCACTTCTTAGAGACGGATGCACACGAGCTCCTCTCTTTACCACCGTTGAGGCGCCTGAAGATCTCAAAGAGGCATTCATCGGGAAGGACGTCGATTGAAGGCTTCTTGACTTGCGCAAAATCGCTCCTTCCAGAGGCAAATTGGGAACTGATGCGAGCCCGCTTGCTAGGAGGGCAATACACATCCACATGGGATCCCATTGACAACAGGCAACCCAAATCCATGGGATTTGAGTAAAAAGAACCCCCAGGGTAGAAATCATCATCACCTGAAAATCCCGAAAACAAAAACTAAATTCAGCTACAAGTATTCATAAATTTGTTCAAAACCAGCCAAAATCATAACATCTGATGAAGAAATTCTGCATGCCAAGCCTCAAGTCTGAACAAAACTACAGGCTTTCCTATTGAATTCAATTGTATGGATTTATCATTCAATGTAACATATCATACAATCCTGTTGAATCTAAAAACTACCATCTGGGGATTTCTCAGCTAAATTTTTCCCCTAAAAACTCTCAGAAAGGTATGAGATTTCTGAACAGAACAAACATCCCAAGCATAAAATCACAACATAAGATATTGAAAATTCAACCAGGCACTAAATCTAAGCATTCTTCAACCACTAAGGGAACAAATGATTACAGCTATACAACATACAGATCGATACGAACTAGGTACAAAGATTACAACTTTAACACCAACCTATTAAAACTAAACCAAGAATAACAAAACCCATTAAACCAATTAACCAAAATCCACCAAAACTAGATCAAAATCCCACAAAAAACCCAAAAAGTAGAAGCAAAAAACATAGACTCACCGCTGTAATTAACGAGGGCAGGCATGATCGTAGGCTCGTACCAATCCACGACAATCCAGAGATTTCAAAAGCAAACGAGTCGAAGACGAAAAGCGTTGAGATTAGAGCGACGAAGGCGCAGAGCATTTGAGGAAGAACCCTAGCGAGTAGGGAAAAAATGGAGGTGGAGGAGGAGGAGCGTATTGAAATTGAATGGGGGAAGGTGTGGGGGGAGACTGGGTATATATATGTCACTCGGAGAAGATTATACTGAGAAAGGGGAAATTTGAAGGTGTCGCTCTCACCTTCTCTCTCTCTCTCTCTCTCTCTCTCTCTCTCTCTCTCTCTCTCTCTCCCCCCCTCCTTTCTCTCTCTCTCTTTCTCTCTCCTCTCATACATCTGATTCTGCTACATGCATTGTATCCTTCCTCAAAACCAGTCTCCCCTTGCTCTAACCACTTCCCCTCAGCCCAATACCGCCAAACCGGAAACCGCCATTTCCCTTTTTCCCTTTTTTTTCTTTTTGTTTTTTTTTTTGAAAACTTTTTAAGACATTTTTATTTTTCTCAATCTCTAGTCTCTACAAACTAATATTAAAAAAAAACAAAGATGCGTTGAATGATATTCTGTTTTACCCTAATAGACGTATATACGAAGAAATGAGATAATGAGATGGGCATGTTGGTTAATTTATTTGACTTAATTCACATTTACTAACAAATTGCATCGATTGATTATCGTGTTATACGCTTTTGGTTTTGGATGGTTTTGCTTAAGCCTAATTAAGTTTATAATGGGGAGTTTATTATAAGTATCATGCACGTGTCACTAATACTATGGATACATATAGTGTGTAATGTATTCATAAGTATGCTAAATGGATTTTTTTTTTCTTATACTTTTTGGGTGGAAGAACCTTGAATTTTGCATGTTCTTGTGTCATGCATAATGGTTTGTTTAATTGGCAATTTTATTTGCATTTCGAAAATTTATAAAAGTTAAGATCCATTTTTTTTTCCATACATTACATCAAATTGGATACTAGATTTTTTTTCCCATATGTATATATGTATATACATTCATCAAATGCTGTGGTCCAAAGTCCCTTTGTATTAGGAAAAGAGAATCCAACGAGTTTTTCATAGTAAGAAATACGCCCTAAAAATAGAAAAATAACGAAAAAATGGAACTATTGTATTGTGTTTTCTTCTTGTATATATGATTAAATGTACATGGACATGGCTTAAAAACATGGGTACACTGAATCTTTGTGCTTTCCTAAGGTAAATCTTCCCTAATATGCAACAAGGATAGAGAAGCTCCCCTCCTAGTTTGGATAGAATAAATATGACTTAATCGGATTAGGGATTCCAACTATACAGCCCCTTACTAAGAGGTATTAATAGTAGCACTCAGATTTCCAGAAAATGAAGAACTCACAGTAAGAAGATTATGAAGAAACTGAAGAAAGGAAGTAAAGAGAGAATATGGAAATTGTATTGATTGAATGAAATGATCGATCCACACAATAGGCAGTCATCAGCCTTTTATACATCGAATAGCCAAAACTAACTTTCTTCACTTGTAAGCTGCATATAACAACCCTAACTAATTCCCAACTGTATTATAGATGAGTTGGCAGATTACGTGGCATCTCCTCAGTCAATATAGGTCAACAAGAGGGATCCTCATTTTTCTAAAAAAATAGGGACAACATCTTGACTGTTGGATTGACTTTAATGAAATTGTGTGGTTGAGATTAAAACACAGGCCACACAATCTCAACCACACAATTTCATTAAAGTCAAATCCAACGGTCAAGAAGGTGTCCCCATTTTTTTAGAAAAATAGGGATCCCTCTTGTGAAATGATTTCTATATATACTCATGATTATTCGTATGTGGACATGGCTAAATACATGAGTATAGTGAAACTGTGTGCTTCCCTAGTTTGGGAATAATACTTTACGTATTTCCGTTGTAATGGTGTTGCTACGGTGCGGAATACGACTTAATTGTATTAGAGATTCCAATTTTACTTGGCAATTTATTTGTCATGTTGGATGAACCCTAGATTTTTCTTGTTATCTCGCTGGAAAAGTTGAACCTTAAACCCGAATGTAATCATACTTATTTCATCACCCCTTGGAGAGATTTTTTAGTGTGCTTGTACGAGACGGTACACCACATGTCATTATACAATTGGAGAGATACTTGAAGAAAAAAAATTTGCTTCGCTTGTATAATAATATGTGGTGTATCATCATGTATTTCCAGACCCACTTAAAAATCTCTCCATGCCGTTTGCTGAACGGGCATAATTCGGTGTCCTCACCTAGGTTAACACACAAGAAGTTGAAGGCAAAATTGTGGAAATACCTTTCTATCACTTTCTATACTTTTTTATCTATTAATCACTTTCTTAATCATCAATTATAAAGCATAATCATTTGGCAGAACTTGCGTCTGCTCTACAGTTCTATTGATTTGAGTGTTATCGTATGGGATTAAATTAAATCCTTTCACGTCAATCAATAAATATTAATAAAATCTGATTGCACTGATATTTTGCTATGGCTCAATCATTTGATTGGAAATTAGATAAGATTAATGTAACCAATAGGATCATTTCGGAATTCTCTTTGTAAGAATTTCAATAATTATTTATCGTATTCGTTATCGTATACCGTGTGATCAGAAATATTTTTAAATTTTTTATTAAAAATTGTATATAAACAATACCTGACAAAATTAGCTACACGATATACGATAAACCGACACAGTTAAAAAATATCCGAAATTCTCAAATAAATATCCGAAAAGAATCATCATTTTATATATAAACAAACACTATTTATACTTTATACATATTCTGTTGTTTTTATTCTTCGTACTCGATGAGGTTCATTCATCTAGGAATAACGCGTTTGCATAAATAAGAGACAAGTCTTACAAGCTTGAGTCAAAACACTATGATGAGTCAACAATTGCATTACTTGAGAATGGTGGATGTCTAGTATTTCGGTAACACTCTCGAGAAAAATCGATTTTTTTTCTTGTGATCTTACAAGAGATGGTGATGTACATTACCTCATGAGTTTTTTTTTTTTTTTTGAAGGCAGAAGCCGAAAGCCCCAAAACAGGGCAGGGAAACAAAGCAGGAAAGCCTACAAGGAGGCTAACACAAAGAACTACAACAAGAGCCACAACAAAGGGGTTACAAAGCAGACACTACTACCAAGCAGATCATTGAATTAAATGATAAATAAATTTCAAACTTAAAGTAATCTAACAATAATTAATAGGTGCAAGTGGCTCTTTATCATTCTTGTGGAAAGATGTTGAGCTCTTGCATGATGACGTGAGTTTGAATCTCGTCGGTAGCTAATCTAATATCTAATCTAACAAAATTTATCGTTTAACAAAAAAAACAAAATTAATAAATTGGTGAGCATCACCACCATTTTAGGGTGGTGAGCAAAAATCCGCTATATATATACAATAAAAGACAATGCTAGAGAGATCAACTACTTAGACCAAATTTTACAAATTATATAACATGATTGTTGATGATCCCGATCATTATTTAAGTGTTGTTTAATGTACTTATTTTCTATTAATGATACATTATATAGTTTATAAATTTAATTTAAAAATTCATCTATTTAGCATTACTCTACAATAAAAGGTTAAATTTTGACTAATGACTATGAAGGAAAGGAACACAGAAATAAAAAAATGAAAAACCAAAAAAGCGTGACGGAGAAATAAATTTCACACAACTCTTTTAATTTTATGCACACCTGTTGTTTTACTGTTTATCCAACTAAAAGTTATAAATTATCAAGGGTGTGGCTGTGGGACAAAATATACGTAGATATTACATCCCCATAATTAATACAATTATTAGGCTAGATCCCTTTTAATTTGTCCTTCCCAAAAAACAATTTCAGAGTTACTATTTTTTTGTTCGGACCGCTATAAGTTGGACACAACATTACTAAGTGTGGTGGCATGTCTAATCAAGTTGCATAATATATATTTATGTGGGATAAAGATTGATGAACTATGGGGCTTCCTTAATATCTTCGGGTTTGTATGTGTGACATCAACACTCTAAACATTTAACTTATATGATTCAACTTGCACTCTCTAATATGAACAAACAACGATTTGCTTCACAAAGTTGAATAAATGTTCGTATTAGACCTAACAAAAAAAATGGAAAATTCATGAAGAAAACAAAAGAAGGTTATTAGAATGTCAAATGTTAAATAATATAATTTATCATGATTTAGATTCAAATTAATCTTTAAGCTTCATTAAGCCTGATACTGGTACCAACTATTTAGACTAATAATCCCTTTCTTCCACAATACTAAATGAGAGGTCCCAGACTCTCCAAATGTATAATGATGATAATCTTGTACCTAATTTGAAATCTAATGTGACAGTTAATATGAGTTAAATATTCAGTCTTGTCATATATAAAAGGGAATTATTATCGTACTTCTAATTTCTTCGTTAACAGTAGTCCCGTTGTTTGTATCTCTAAATTTCAATTATTCATTATTTAATCTAACAGTAGAGTGAGAAAAAAAGAAGTGAAAATAGCATTTTTCATAGTAAAAATCCGTATAGCACTAAAACATAAAGAAGAAGAAAAAGGTAAATCTTTCACATCAATTGACAAGTAGCCTTCAAACCACCCCAACACCACAAGTCAACTTGCAGTGGTCAAAAATTGTTTCCCAAAGAGAGTGAGTTACACATACCTGTTGGTAGCCTTGGAGAAAAGAAATTTCAAACCATAATAGAAGATCCCGTTTTCCTCATCATCATCGAGCGGTGAAAATGTTTATCACTTTATTTTTATTTATTAAAACACTGCATTCTTTAGTACTAATGAGTTTAAATTTTTTAAATTTGTATCTATTCACTATATAATTTTTTTAATTTAAACTCATTTAATAATGATAAATAAAATGACAACTGGTGAACACTACCGCCACTTGAGTGTTTTGAGCAAAAATATTCCTAAAAATGAAATATGGGTGTAGGGAGAGGGACCCATATGTCATATGCAATCTGTTTCTCTTCTTTTGGACAAAGAGAGGTTTTGTGAGGATGTTCAATGAATATGAAACGAAAATTAATTTGGGAAGTTGTCTGTAGGTCCAATGCATGGCTAAAACACAACGACGTTTTCATACTACGTAGCTTTAGGAAAATGTTGTGTGGGTTAGAATCAATGGATCGCTTTCGAAGTCTCCAGACGTGATACAAAACTTGGCTTTTCTTTCTTTCGTTAAGTCGATGGGTTTATTCTTTTTCTTCAAGTCTCATCAAATGTAAACGTACCGACCATTTCTTTTTTTCTTTTTCTTTTTTTTTACGGTTTTGTTTTTGAGAACTCACATGAGAACTTCCCAGTGGATCACCCATCATCGGATTGCTCTCGCGCGAACTCACTTAAACTCACTTAACTTCGGAGTTCCGATGGAATTCGAAGCCAGTGAGCTCCCTAAAGACCTCGTGCTAGGTAGAGATGAGAATATAAATATAAGGCTTACAAAATTCACACCCCTAGGCGATGTGGGATCTTACAATCCACCTCCCTAAGGGACTCGACGTCCTCGTCGGCACACTTCCGGCCAGGGATTGGCTCTGATACCAAATTGTCACATCCCGACCCGATCCCCCACCACATCCCGGGCTCGACTCCATCGTAGCACGATATTGTCTGCTTTGGGCCCCGACCACACCCTCACGGTTTTGCTTATGGGAATTCACACGAGATGTTTCCAGTGGGTCACCCATCATGGGATTGCTCTCGCGCGAACTCGCTTAACTTCAGAGTTCTGATGGAACCCGAAGCCAATGAATTCCCAAAAGGCCTCATGCTAGGTAGAGATGGGAATATACATTTAAGGCTTACAGGATCCACACCCCTGGACAATGTGGGATCTTACAATCCACCCCCCTTAGGGCCCCGACGTCCTGGTCGGCACACTTCCGGCCAGGAATTGGCTCTGATACCAAATTGTCACATCCCGGCTTGGGCCCTCACCACATCCCGGGCTCGACTCCACCGTAGCACGATATTGTCCGCTTTGGGCCTCGACCACGCCCTCACGGTTTTGTTTCTGGGAATTCACACGAGAATTTCCCAGTGGGTCACCCATCATGAGATTGCTCTCGCGCGAACTCGCGTAACTTTGGAGTTCCGATGGAATCCGAAGTCAGTGAGCTCCCAAAAAGCCTCGTGCTAGGTAGAGATGAGAATATACATATAAGGCTTACAAGATCCACACCTCTGCGCGATGTGGAATCTTACATCATAAAAGTGTCAAGAGAGAAAAATTGTTGGTGGTTATCCTTTCCCATTTTTTTCCTTAAATTTTGAGAGGATAGACAATAGCCAATGGTATTTTTCTATACATTTCTCAATTTTTGGGTTGTTTTATTTGTGACTTTCTTATAGATATGAATTAGCTAAGTACAGATCCTCTTCGGATTTAAAAAAAAATTTGAGTTTAAGGATCAAATAATTCGGGCCGTTGAAATTTGATTCAACGGCTATTGGATCAAATTTCAACGGCCCAGATCATTTGATCCTTAGGCTTAGTTTTTTTAGATCCGGAGAGGATTTGTACTCGAATTAGCTGATTGTGACTATTTTACATTGACAGATATTGCATAGACACATGATACATCTAGTCATGTTTTTATTCTCTCATAAGAGAGTAATACTATAGAGATCATCTATTCAAATAAAATTCTCTTAATTGGATTAGGAATTCTGATTATACTCATGATTATACGTATGTGGACAAAGCTAAATACATGGGTATAGTGAAACTGTGCTTTCCTACTATGGAATACTACTTTCTACATTACCGTCGTAGTGGCTTTGCAATTGCAACAGTGCAAAAAGTAGGAGTAGGATTATCTCTTCTCGAAATCTCCTCACTTTCCTTGCTCTCTCCGGATCTCTTTATCCTAATTCTCACGAGCCACAAATCCAAATATTTGAAATTTGATTTAACGGTTAAAGTTATTATAACTTTTAATGAATCTCTCTGTTTTTAGCCGTTTGATCAAAATTTAAGAGCCCGAATTTGTGGGTCATAAGGATTAGGAGGAAGAGATCCTCCTTCCCGTTTTTTTTTATTTTTTTATTTTTTATTTCCCTATAAATAACTCAACACAAAATATTGACGTGGTTTAATCGTGACCGCTCAAATTGAAAGAGACCTCTCAAATTTTTTTATTTTTTATCTCTCTATAAATTTAATCGCGACTTAGAGAAAAGAATACTCCCCAAAAATATGAATTAATTGTATTGGGGATTCCAATTTACTCTGTAGTCTATTTAGTAGGAAAAATTGACCACTAATAGATTTCTTTTTTTTTTTGGACGAACAAGATTTTTATTGCTAATGTACGTTGGAAAAATTTAAACCGAATATAATCACATAGTCATTCCGTCACTCCTTGGGCTAACCTCAAGGGCATAATTAAGTTGAAAGCAACTTGGGGATTAATCCCTTTCTATCACTTTCTATACTTTTATGTATTAATCACTTTATTAATCATCCAAATTATAAAGCATAATCACTTGGCACAACTTGTGTCGGTTCTAACAGTTCTGATTAAATTTTTTAATCACACTCTTAAGTGTTATCGTGCGGGATTGAATCCTTTCACCTTACAATAACAACAATCAAACATTATCTCATTAAGTAGGTCGATTATATGAATTTTAGAACGTTATTGGCCTCAGTTTTGCGCCAAGTCTTCATTCCTCTACTCTTTTCCCTCTGAGTCTCCGTCTCACAGTCACATTTTTCAACTAAAACATCTTAAATTTTCGATTCACATGACCAAACTATCATAACTAATTTCCTCTCATCTTATCATTTCACCTTAATTAATAAATAAATATAAAATCTGATTACGCTGATACTTTGCTCTGACTCAATTATATTTATATAGTTGGAATTTAGATAAGACTTCTTACTCGATCAGGTTCATTCATCTAGGAATAAGGCGTTTGTATAAAATAAGAGACGAGTGTTGCAATCTTGAGCCAATACAGTATGAGTCAACAATTACATAACTAACACTTTGAATTGAGAAGGGTGGATGTCTACTGATTGAATAACACTCCGAAATACACCTTGTACAGGGAATATTTTTTAGCACCATCTTAAAATGATATTGATACTCGCTACCCTATTAATTACTATTGGATAATTTGACTTAATTTATCTACTATACAAATCTCGAAACTTGAAGTAATCCAGCGGTAACTAATAGGTTGATAAGCATCACCACCAGTTTAGGGTAGTGAGTAAAAACACGCTCTATAAATATACAATAAACGGTAATTCTAGGTACACCAACTACTTAGACCAAATTTTGTAAACCATATGACGTAATTGTTGATGATTGAATTATTACTTAAGTGTCGTTTAACGTGCTTATTCTTATTAGAAAATTGTACCAATGGTCTCTCAACTTTAACCTAACTTGAGCAATGATGCCTTAATTATAGACTTGTGACCATTGATCCTTTAACTCATCAAAACGTATAGCTTTGGTCTTTTTCGTCAACCCCATCAGAACTTTTGTCAAAATGAGCCATGATGGAAGAACCATTGGTACAATTGGATAAGTTGAGACACCATTACTATAATTTTCTCATTTGGTTTTTCATATTTGCCCCTTGATTCAACCTCACATGCATGACACATGACTTATTTTGACGGAAGTTTGATGGTGTTGACAAAAATGATCAGAACTGCACTTTTGATGAGTTAAACAGACTATTGACCATAGATTTTTAGTTGAATGATCATTACTCCAATCAGATTAAAATTATAGATCAATTACTACAATTTCATCTAAAAGTTACGCTTTGACTAATGATATGGAGGAGGGAACACAAAATATGAAAATTGATAAACAAAAAAACATAACGGAGAAATAATTTTCGCAAGTCTCTCTTTTAATTTATGCACACTTCTATTTAGTTTTATCCTCCAATTTATCTAAGTAAAAGTTATAAATTATCAAGGGTGTGGCTGTGGGAAAAAATGTATGTCACATCCCGATCCGGGCTCTATCACATCCCGGGTTCGACTTCGCCGTAGCACGATATTGTCCGCTTTGGGCCTCGACCATGCCCTCACGGTTTTGTTTCTAGAAACTCACACAAGAACTTCCTAGTGGATCACCCATCCTGTGAATGCTCTCGCGCGAAATTGCTTAACTTCGGAGTTCCTACGGAATCCGAAGCCAGTGAGCTCCCAAAAGGTCTCGTCACATCCCGACCCGGGCTCGACTCCGTCTTAGCACGATATTGTCTGTTTTGGGCCCCGACCATGCCATCACGATTTTGTTTCTAGGAACTCACACGAGAACTTCTCAGTGGATCACCCATCCTGGGAATGCTTTCGCGCAAACTCGCTTAACTTCGGAGTTCCTACGGAATCCGAAGCCAGTGAGCTCCCAAAAGGCCTCGTGCTAAAGGATGTGGGCATGTACATATAAGACATAGAGGATCCACTTCCCTTGGCGATGTGGGATCTCACAATCCACCCCCTTTAGAGGCCCGACATCCTCATCGGCACACTCCGGCCAGGGATTGGCTCTGATACCAAATTGTTACATCCTAACCCGGAAAGTCCACTTGGACTCCGAATCGAGTTGTGCTGGCCAACACCTGGAGGATGACGAAGCCATAAAGTGTAGTGTAGTGGAAAAAGAATGAGAATAAATTTAAACTTAAAAGTGCCTAAACAAAAGAGTGCGCGGGTGAGCGGGATTACACCCATCATGGGATTGCTCTCGAGCGAACTCACTTAACTTCGGAGTTCCTAAGGAATTCGAAGCCAGTGAGCTCCCAAAAAGTCTCATGCTAAAGGATGTGGGCATGTACATATAAGACATAAAAGATCCATTCCCCTGAACAATGTGGGATCTCACAATGTATGTGTATATTACATCCCCGTATTAAATACAATATTAGGCTGCCCCCCTTTTAATTTGTCCTTCCAAAAAAACAATTTCGTAATTACATTCTTTTTGTATGGGGACCGCTATAATCTGGTGGCATGTCTAATCAACTTGCATGTATATCTCTGCGTGCGGGATACAGATTGATGAACTATGGAGCTTTATATCTTTGGATTTGCATGCGTAACATCAACTCCAACTCTCCAAACATTGAACTTATATGATTCCACTTGCCTTCACTAATCAGTACTGTTTTCTTAGCACAATAGCACTGACGTGATGATATCATTCATAATACCATGCATGAACAAACAATGATTTGCTTCCACAATACTAAAAAGAGAGGTCCACCTCTCCAAATGTATAACGATAATGATGTATCTAATTGAAATCTGACGTGACAGTTGAGATATATAGAAGGAAATAATTTTTGCACTTCTATTTTCATTTTTTACAGTTGTCCCGTTTTTATGTGTCAAAATTTTATTCACTTATTATTTAATAAAGGGTTGTTTCTGACATTTTGAGACCCTGTGCGAAGTTATAAAAATGTTTGCTTCATTTTAAAAGATGATAATTTTTTTGTACAATATATTCATAGGGAGTTAACAATTAGTATTCAAAATTAATTGAAATCAACATCTTACTTTTACTAATTGAATAATCTCTAACAGCCATGAAAGCATAATTTTGGTTCATCCATGAAAAAATGGAGCATGAATGAAAGAAAGATACAAAAAGACGATTGTGTTTGTGGAATAAAGTAATACACAAGTTAGTTTTTATTATTAAAGAAAAGCGGAAGAAAGTAACACACAAGTTATGTTATTGCTAGAGAAAAGTAAAAATTAATATATTAAGTATATATAAGATTCATTTAATCAATTGTAATATGATTTTCCTTTTTAGTTAAGAAAAAATTATTAGAAAATTTATATTCATATGTAATAATTAATATAGGGTAGTGCTATCCACATATTCATTTTTACTTTTCATACACTCCTCTAAATTTTTAGTCGTTAGATCGAATGAATTGAAGAAAATCAACTGCCAAAAATTAACAAAGGTGTGTGGGAGGTAAAAATGGGTGTGCGAATAACACTATCCTTAATATATAGGAGGGCCACTTAGTATTATAGTTTAGTGGTATTCCTCTTCATTTGTAAGTGAGAGGTCTTAGGTTCGATTCTCGTCAAAAGCAAATTTGAACCACATTATTACTAGCTCATTGTGAAGCTTTAGCCTACTTCCCCACCACTTAATGTAGACAATATCGTTTGTTCAAAATAAATAAATAAATATATATATATACACACACACACACACGCATAGGAAATCTTTAAGGGAAGTGTAAGATCCCACATCGCCCATGGGTATGGATCATGTAAGCCTTATATGTATATTCTCATCTCTACCTAGCACGAGGCCTTTTGGGAGCTCACGGGCTTCGGGTTTCGTAGGAACTCCAAAGTTAAGCGAGAATGAGCCAGAGCATTCCTAGGATGCGTGACTCACTGAGAAGTTTTGCTTGAGTGAGTTCCTAGAAACAAAACCATGAGGGTGTGGTCGGGGCCCAAAACGGACAATATCGTGCTACGACGGAGTCGAGCCCGGGATGTGGTCGGGGCCCGAGCCGGGATGTGACAGGAAGGGATCCCCATTTTTTTTTTATAAAAATGGGAATTAGTTGTGGGGTCCACACTACATCGAGCTATAATGATCCGAACGGTCTATTTTTCAAGTTGCACCTCATAGATCATCCTTGCAAAATATTAGCCAAATTAGAAATGTTTAAGACATCTAATTGGGTTCAAAGAAATTAACAAATGCTTTGTTATATAAGAAACAATGAAATTTTATCTTGATAATTAAATAGGCAAATAGTTTCGGATTAAATTGAACTTTTGCAATGATGATTTATGAATCGAGACTTACAAAATAAACGGTTCGGATCGTTGAAGTTTGATGTGGAGTGAGCCTCACACTTAATCCCTATTTTTTTTTTTAAATGAGAATTTCTTTGCATAGAAAGTCTGTATATACATATATACATATAAGAGAATCAAAAACTTTTGGGGCCCCTAGAGTCCTGTCCCACACTGCATCTTTTGCACACACTGAACGCCTCCTTTGATTTATTCTAACAATAGCGTGAGAAAAAAAGTGTGAAAATAACACTTTTCCATAATAAAAATCCAAATAGCACTAAAACAAAGACTGAGGAAAAAAGAAAGAATAAAAAAGGTAAATCTTTCACATCCATTGACAAGTAGCCTTCATACTACTCCAACAATACACGTCAACCAGCAGTGGTAAAAAATTGTTTCCCAAAGAGATTGAGTCACGCATACATGTTGGTAGCCTTGGAGAAAAGATAGGGAATATTTTTGCTCATATCTACATTGTGATGATTTTATTTATAATTGTTAGATGAGTTTAAATTTCAAAATTTATGAAGTGCATAAGCACAAATTTCAAAATTTAAACTTATCAAACAGTAATAATAAATTAATAAATATTCACAACTTAAGGATGGTGAGTAAAAATATATCAGAAAAAAATCCCAAACCAGAAAGGAAAATGGGCGAGAGGGGACCCATTTCATGTGCAATGAATTTGATATAAAAGTAATTGGGAAGTTGTCTGTAGGTCCAATGCATGGCTCAAAACGAACAACATTTTCAGAATAAGTTGGCTTTCTAGAAATGTTGTGTGGGTTAAGAATCAATGGATCGCTTTCGAAGTCTCCAGAGTTGATACAAAACTTGGCTTTTCTTTCTTTCAGGTTTTCATTTGATTTTTTTCTAATTAAAGTCGGTAGGTTTATTCAATTTCTTCAAGTCTCAGCTAATGTATACGTACCGACCATTTCTTCTTTCATTATTCACCAACTTTTTTCTTGTTTGGACAATTAGTATTTTCTTCGGGATATGAAAATCACATTCACCGTTTTTCTTTTTATACACAATTTTATTATTTTTTGTTATAAGAAATCAAGCAGAAATAACAAACAAGATTAAATATGAATGTATAAGATACAAAAAATGGTGGTTCGTGGTTATCATTTCTCTCTTATTCTTTTCGTTCTTAAATTCTGAGACGACAGACATTAGCCAATGGTATTTTTCTATACATTTCTTTAATTTTGGGTCATGTTTTATTTTGTGAACTTCTTATATATGAATTAGCTGATTGTGCCTATATTACATTGACAGATGTTGCATAGATACATTATACTTCCCATCATGTTTTTATTTTTATTTAAAATAAAAAATAAAAACATGATGAGAAGTATAATAAAAAATTTAAGACAAAAACTACTCCAACATTGGTTGTTTAACACGTAAATATGAAGGAAGATGGGACATGGCAAGAGGAGATTGAAATGTCTCTGTAAATTTTATCGATTTGTGAAAGGATTGTTGGCGAAGTCACCAGCTGATCATTTTTTAAGAAACAAAAAAAAAAAAAAATGTTAACTACTAGCAACCAACCTGACATTTTAAAACATTGATATGAGTTTAATGGTTACAACTTGATCAAGCCAATTGATTTTTGTTAAATGTTGGCCACTTGAATTTAAGTAATGAGGTTCACACACAGCTGATAGGCTGAGCCAACCACATGATTACATGATCAA
Organism: Cotoneaster glaucophyllus; assembly: GCA_036320875.1. Classification (NCBI taxonomy): domain Eukaryota; kingdom Viridiplantae; phylum Streptophyta; class Magnoliopsida; order Rosales; family Rosaceae; genus Cotoneaster; species Cotoneaster glaucophyllus. The sequence goes on from CM070063.1 coordinate 1,977,377, forward strand.
TTGTCAGTTAATAAGCAGCTATTAGTTTTAGCAGCTAATTGTATTATAATAAAGAGCGAAATATACTCTAAAAATAAAATAACTAAAGAGAAATCTTTTTCATGTGTTCACTGGTGTTGCATTCCTAATCAATTTGCAAGTAGTAGATTGTTCAGGTGAATTACGGCCTTTGTTTTCAACTCCTTGCAATTAGGTACTCTCTTCTTTTTTCTTAATGTAAATTAGTGTAGAATATAACCAAAACATGTGCATTGAATATGAGTTGCCTGATGGCATGAGAGGTATGGGGTTGGACTAAAATGTGACCAGAAAGAGGGATACGCAATTACGCATGCAAGCCTAGAAACATTGGACCCTCTCCCACTTGTTCTGCAGACTTGGTAGATAAAGAAGACTGGGGTATTAACGATGTGTACATCAACGATAACAAAATTTTATCTCATTATGTGAGTTCGACTGTATGAATGCTAATAACACCATTGCGCTTTATTTTGTGATAAATCTTTTGTTAGTTTTTAGTACTTCATGTGTTTTTTCAGAGTCTATTTCTAAGCTTTTTATGTCTTCTTCTAGGGTTTTGTGTAATTCACAAAAACTATTGAAATTTCAATCCAACTTTCAAAAGTTCAGAATCTAAATTGTGCGTGCACCTTCCTCCACCAATGGATATCCACAAATCTCATCCAGAAAGACAAGAAAACAAAAAAAAAACCATAAATACATTTTTATGATTCGTTCTTTGAATTGTTCCATGGTTTTGCTTCCTAAACCCAAAGTCCTTGGGGGTACTAATTTACCTTTTTGGAGGTAAAAGTTCTTTAACGTACCCACCAAGTACTTGTGTCGGATTAATGCATGCATGTTTGTTTTTTGTTGGAATGTTTTGGAATTGTATCGGGTCCAAATCTGTTTCAATCACTTTTGTTACGTACACGTACCATCAGGTCCACCACTAATTTCCTATAAAATTTAAGAAAAAGAAAGAAATTTTAACGAAAATTTTACGATATTGTTTACTTTAACGAAAAATTATATTTTTATATTAAAAAATTAATTCTGGTACTATTTACTTTAACTTTATTTTGTCTTTATTGTTAAAATTCAAAGTTTTCAAACATTTTTTTATTAATTTTTCTGAAAAATAATGGATTTAATTAATCAAAAAGTTAGGGTTTAACTTTTGAGATCAACTTGCAGTATTTATAATCATATTCGATTGGGACTAGTCGTTTACGTACGTACTCATAGTCGCCATCTTGAACCAACGAGGCAAAAGGATGTACCACGCACTGCTCTCAATGCCCTGCAGAGACAACCATGCACAACATGCCGTTGCCAGCTAATAAACCCCAATCCTCGCACTAATTTGTACTAATCATGATGTTAGATTAATATAAAAGGTTTTTTTCTTTTTGGTCAGAAGATTAATATAAAAGGTTTCGGGTATATAAATGGAACCAGGAGGATCTTTCTGGATTCTCTTTATGAGGATTCTGAAGATTCTTAAATCGTGTTCGTTCATCGTATATCATGAGATCAATTTTCATCAAGTATTTATATTTAATTTAAAATAAAAATATTTAAAATAATTTATGTTTGCATGATATACGATAAACGGACACGATTTAAAGATCCTCAAGATCCTCACAAAAAGTATCGGAGAAATCCTCATTCTAAATGGAATTAGCTCATCCACTTAGCTTGCCCACAATTTCTCTAATGAACAAGGTTAAGAAAGGTAAAGGTATGCACGCAGTTCATGCACCACACAGTCTGATAAATTATTAAATTAATCATATTTAACCCATTAGCATTATATAATAGTATTTTTCTATATTCATAAGTTAATTTATGTTGATTCTTGATAATGACAAATTTAATAACTAATTATTTTTTACTCGTCGGCCGTTATATATAATTTCACCCAAATTTCCTGGTATCAACATATAAGGAATGATATTCATATTTTAAGACTCATAATATTGTTAAGAATGTGGACATGATCCAGTCTAATGGATTTGTTGGTTGACGACATAGAATAATATATTTTCAGCGATCTTGGTACTCTATAGTCTTCATCTTTGATCATTTTCTTCTTAATTTTTTTCATTTCTGACTTTTAGTCATCAAAATATTATAAAAAATATGCTACGTACGTTTAATTTGGATATTCAAGATATTTGAAGTGGCAGCCATTTTGATATTGTCTTGAAACATTCACTGTACGGGGGACATATTTAATATTTCAATTTGGTCCCATTGTTTTTGTCCCTCCTCTTACTTTTTATGGGAGTTGTTGAAGGGATGCATGAAATGAACCCGTTGGGAATTTGGTTATTGTTATAAATATGTAAAAGTTAGGGAGATAACCTTTAATCGTGAGGTGTGCGGAGCAGGTGTAAAATATTACACTGAAACTAGAGCACAAAGGAATGACAATTTAAGATAGAGGAATAGATGTATTGCTTTTCTATCTGTTTCTTCTTGTATTCTTTCTGTATCTACATTCCATCTGATAACAATCGAATTGCTCTATTTATAGAGCAATCCTACACTAACAAATGTCTTACACTTTGAAATTTACAATGCATGTTTTGACAAAAACCTATCCAAAGTCTGCATCAAAAGTTTGGGAATTGAAAACTTGATGCCTACACTCACAAAGTCTACTGACAAAATGAAAAATGTGTTTGTCTGCAATGTTGACAATTCTTTCATCTGTGGGCATTCATTCATCAGCCGAAGTTTCCAAATAATGCTGATGTTTTCAACAGTTATATATTTTTTGGAGTTTTAACGAAAAGCCCACGGTACTGTTCACTTTAACGAAAAATCACATTTTTACACTAAAAAGTCAAACCTAGTACTATTCATTTTACTCTTTATTATTTCCTTATTGTTAAAACTCAAAGTTTTCAAACCCTTTTCATTAGTTTTCCTTATATTTTTTAGGGCTTACTTTTTCAAAAAGCAAGACCCTTCTCTCACCCACTCTGAACCAAGTGGAAGGGGAGAGATGAAGATGTAACCAAATTAAAAGAAAATTACAACTTGATGTTTCTAGTTGCCTGCTTGTCTGTGGGTTCTTGTTGAGTAACTTGACTTGAGGCACTAACATACAGTGTTGAAACATATTTGATTCTTAAATTTGATCACGGTTGTCGGTCATGTAGTTTTAAATTTTTTGAATTAAATTTAATTATCAAATATCGGCACTGAGTATTTTTAAATAATAAAACAAGTATTGAGTGCCTGCCTTTTGGATCAATTTGCAATGTAGGAAGTAGTTTAATCATCTATAAGCACATGCAAGGTTATTTCTCTAATCAATGAGGATTCATTCTCAACACATCCCTCATATGTGATAAATTTTTCAGCCTAACACGTGGATAACACAACTCAGATGACGTGAAGCACATGTGGTAATTGCGCTTCACATATGTGATAAATTTGTCCAAATACTTTTGTTGAAGCATGGTGACACCAAATCACTATTCACCTTTTTTTTTCCATTCTCTTTATACATAATAGATTTGATCCAAACGGATTTATAGACACGCGATTGAGTCTATGATGATGAATAATGTTGGAAGTATCCCGATTCAAAGGATGCAAGTCTAGCATAAGTAGTTAAACGATCTTGAGGTGGCTTCTAGTGTAAGTGATTCACAATGGGGTGAGAGTGGTTAGTTAGATGGAATATCTTGGTGAACTAATTTTGAGTTGGATACTCATGTCATAATAAGTCGATCTAAATCAACTAATAGGTAGCCTTTGTTACTGTCTGCATATCATTAAATGTATGGATGCTGATTGAGTTTGATACGTATGGATTCCAGCCCATAACATGGATTGAAGTCCAAGACCGTCAGATCTTTAGTCGTTGGATTCTTAACTCAACGGCCATAGATCTCGGTCCATGCCTGATTTAGAATTTTCAATATACAAGCCATAACTTCTCAACTGACACTTGAAAAACCTCATAGCACACAAAGATCGAGCGGTCATAGATCTCTGTTCACGGTATGGACTGGTCGATTCTAGAATTTCGATACGTAAAGTATCGGCTGCTCCACGCACTTGGAAAAAGCTCACGCGAAAGAAGTCTTAATCTCATAATATTGTTTTCGGCATCCACATCAACACCAACAAACCATTTACATTCCATGAATTGTAACATGGACAACAAACCGAGCAACGCTGCGAAGTTTCCTAAATGTACATGCATCAAAGAGTTTTGGCAAATTAAAAAAATGGTCCAGTCGGCTGCGAGGTCATGGTTCAACTTTTAATCCAGACCTAACTAAATTCTTGTTTCTTTCCCACCTAGAAAAAGAAATGCACGACAAGACGTGGAAATGATTTTCACACGCTCCGTCTCTCCCTTCAACATACCCCTATTCATTTCCGCCATTGGTTCATTCAATCAAACGGACAAAAACAAACAGAAGCATAGGGAGAGAGAGAGTGCGGAAATCACTTCTCAAGAGAAAATGCACAAATTGGGAGAAGGAAAGAAAAGAGACGTACACACAAAGATCACCATGAATCTAGGCATACCGTTAACGTGTATAGCATTTTTCTTTCATAAAAATTAGCTGCTTCTGTATTCAGTTATCCGTGGCAGACGACATTTTCCACAATTCCATGGTTACAAAAGGGGGCAGAAAGGATGAAATATAACAGTTAAACTTCAAACATATGGTCAGTGTATTGAATTCCTTCTTCGCCCCATCCATATAGACACACTTCTGAGATTTACAAAGACAAGTTTCTTCCCGACGTTAAAAGGCGGATTCTGGTATTAACTCAATCGTACAGCCCCTCCTGCTCCCATACTTCCACCAGAAATTCTATCATGTCCTGTAAATACAAACCCAATTAGCACTGCAACAGGGTGATGAACTAACTAAATGCAATACAATAAATCAAGCAGCTCCCACCAAAGAAAAATGAGGACTTACAGACAAAGGAATGCGCTGCGTGTAGGGCAACTGTCTCTGTTTTGTTCCAACCAATCGTTCATAAGTTGCATTCCAACTACAAAGGACATAGTTAGTCAACCACCGGGAGAAATATAAGTGCAAATTAAAATGCAAAGCATGGTTAAATAAAATACTTCTACCAGATACACCTGCTTACGGGATTTCTTCAAGTCATGAGATCATTTAACTCACTAGCTACTTTAAATATGGTAAAAGTATTAACCAAAAAAGGATAAATTATACTATTAAAAGAAAATTAAAAAAGGGTAGCATCAGCAAACTAGTTAAACAATAAAGGTCATTACTTTGATTTAAAGCAGTGAACACACTTTATGTTACTCAAAACTAATGGACCGAAACTCAAGATTCCAGTCACAACCTAAGTTATTAAAGCACAAGTATCATACCTTACTCTGTTTTCCCGACTTTTTGGAATTTGATTCCTAGGGTTGCCACTTCCGATCCACTCAAGCCTGTTCTGGTTCCAGAGAACAAGACCTGCAGTTACGAAATGTTGCAAGTCAATAACCTATACACTTACAGTTATGAAAGCTCACAAGAGCATGAATAATGATTATACCAAATCAGAGTAAAGGTAGGTGAAAAACACTTCCAGCACCGTAAGTAGATAATACATAACATAAACATCATGAGTGAGGTTATATACAGATACATGACGTAGAAGAACAACTATACTTCGCAAATAATAAGAACATACTTCGCAAATTTTAAAATTCACATGACCTATTCACAAGCATATTAAAGCCAACGGTTTATCTGAAGAAAATTGGTTGTGTCAATGTCCATTTGTGAAACCTGGTTTAATCTGTTAATGAGATAAGTTGTAACTTAACTATCAAATTTTCCCCTCACCTCACCAAACATCTCGTCCAAATTCTATTCACAACGCTTCCCAGTTTTTCTCAAGCCTAACCGCTTCTCTCTTAGTCAGGCCTCTACGTTTAGCAAATTATAGCATCTCAAGTTGGGCAAAGCACCAAAGGGACTTAGAAGCATATATTTACTAGAAAAAAAAAAGTTTTATGTATTACAACACAGATCCTGTTGGGCTCGTATTAATTCAATACGACAAGCCACGAAATACTTACGGACAATTACCAGACCAAGACAAGAATGCTATAAAAACATACAACGAAAACTTGCCATTATTTACAAAGTCGGATTGGCTGCTCGTGCTACTACCAGCAACACTGCCATAGTTGAGGGTCTGGTTGGATGTGCTGATGGATGAGACACTTCTCTGGGATTGAACAGCGCTATTGTCCAAGTCATAAGTACTGCTGCTCCAAAACTCATCTGAGATGCCCGGTTTCTTAACACTTCGCCCTTGAATTCTCAATCCCTTCGAAGGCTCATCGACAGCAGTAATTGGTGTGGATTTAGTGCAGCATCCAAAACAACCACTGCTCTGTTTAAACCCAGGTTAAACCACATTGCACGATAAACTCCACCAAAACACAAACTAAACACATTTCAAAGGGATTTCATTTAACTTATCTGCAGAACTCTTGAGGTAAAATTACTCAAAATCCAGCTGAGCTTGCCACTGTTACCATAAAGTCTTCAAATTTTTGAAACCCAGATCGTAAGTTTCTTGTTTTTGAATCACTTTTTAACCTAAGCTTGCAATTTTTACCAAAAGTCCCAAAATTTTCAGAACCCAGATCATAAATTTTGTTACTTTTCAAGTATTTTCAATCTGACAATCAAAATTTTTACTACAACCAAGTCAGAATCAAGTCAAACCTTCCAAAAGTAACAGATTTTGGAGGAACCCAAATGCAAATAACTACCAAACATAGCAGATATTTTCCCGCGAAGTGTAATCGAAGACTTACCCCGTGCAAGCGAGGAAGTGGCGGATCCAGGCCGCCATGGAGGTATTGAGAGTCGCCGCCATGGAGGCTCTGCGTCTGGAACTTTGCCGGGAAAATTCAAAAGCTAGGAATCGGTCCCCATCCGCGAAAGAATTGGTGAAAATTTGGAGGGTAGGGTTTCCGGATTTACAGGGAAAATTGGGAATTTAATTGGAGAGAAAGTGAGGGGGAAATTCCGCGTGGAAAAGAATTGGGGGAATCCTTGGTTTTGATTGGTAGCTTTTGGATTAAGTTTTTTAATTTTTTTAATTTATTTAGTGAAATTAATTAATTAATTAAATACGTAAGTGACATTTTAGCATAGTGATAAAAACGTATTGAGCCCTTGCATAACGACGTGAATTTAAATACTGTTGACTACTAATCCAACAAAATCCAATCGTTTGACTAAAAGAAAAAAAAAAAAATTATTTGAATGCGCAGCAACTGATGAAAAAATTGATCCCCACGCTCACATGCTATTGTCGCCTCTTGGGACGTCTGCTCGCATGCTGTTGTCGCCTATTGGAGACGAGAGACGACGTCGTTTTGAGTTTATTATCGGGAGATAAATTGAACTTGAGTGCAAGGCTACGGATTTTGCTCCCAAAACCCGGCTTGTAAGAAAAGGATCGGAATGCTCTTGAACCACTATAGGATTTGTTATTTTTCCAACATGGGACAATTAGCTCGTATTCCTAACACGGTCACATAATCACCAACAAGAGAGTGAATCGATCTTGACTGAGCAGACACATTATCCTAACTAATTGGCCGGATCCACGCATTTTGGTTCTTGATGACAATATTGAATGCCCGACAAACATGCATGATTGGCTATTTTTGCATTTATTTTTGTTAAATAAAAAAGGGTGGTTGGTGCTATCCACACTTATTTTTACTTACTTCTCTTAATTTTCGACCGTCGAACCTAATGAGTTACAAAAGATAAAAGACAGAATTTAGTCACTTAGTATTACAGTCTAATAATATTCCTCTTCACTGATAAATGAGAGATCTTAAATTTGACTCTCGCCACAGGTGAATTTAAATCACATTATTACCAGTTCATTGTGAGGTTCAGCGCACTCCTCCACCCCCTTAGTCTAGATAATATTATTGTTATGAAAAGAAAAAAAGACAGAATTTAATTGAGAGATGTAAACGAATGTGTGAATAGTCGACTCATAAGACATATAGAGATGGCTTTGCCTTTCGGGTATGACATGAGAGAGAGCCGGTAGACCTGCCTGCATGATTTATAAAGTTAACAATTTTAATTTCATTTTTTTGAACTTTAAGCTGGAAAACTTTGGTTCCAAACGATCGTTTGAAATGAATATGGAAAGTTACAACAAGCAGATTCAAAACTATGTTTCACTTTCATAAGGTCTAATTCCAGAAAAATCAGAAAAAATAGGCGTTCTTTACAACTCGAGCCATCCCATTTCCGGAATCATATATATCAAGGTCGCTGCCAATGAAATCTCTAGCACAGCCAGTCTACACGATACCGGAAAGGCGAGGGAGAGACGGAGTTACTTATGTAGTAGCAGATCAAAAGCTAAAATCCGAGAAAAAACTAGAATAGCTTATAACATTTTGAATATGCATGACAGAAGAACAACCAAAGAAACGAACCTAAAAACTCGGAAAAAAAATTGGATGAAGTTTGCTGTCGTTCTGTTTCAAATTTTGAAGCTAATTGGCGTTTCTGGACAGCATGGATGCCACGCGCATCCTCCATCCGAGAATCGTAGAGGGTATAGAGGGCATGGAGGGTTCTGGCTTTTGGGGTATCAGAGAGGCCAAACCTGCATGCACGCTGTGACCGGAGTTGTTCTCCAGCTTGGCACTAGTCTCTGCACATCTGAAAATAAGACAAACTTTCATATGGATACATTGCCGTAAGTTTGATACATCACATTTCTTTAAGAAGTTGATCAATTGCCGTAAGAGAAAGGAAAACCGTTTTTTTTTTTTTGGGGGGGGGGGGAAACAAAAACCACCCAAAAGGACATACCAATATTACAGAATTTAACAGCAGCTACCAACATGTTCTGAGGCAAATAAAATCATTGCACATAGGTCGGATAATATTTAATCAGCGAACTAATGAAGAATTCAAAAGCTATCTTCCTATCAGAAAAGATTATCATGACAGATACACTCGCACAAAAAACTAGACATGGAGCATTCAAGCTAGATAAAATAGTGTAAAAGATAGCAACTACCAGCTCACGAGTTAAATTAGACAAGTCAGTAACCTAAATCCTCGATTCCTGAACTCCATTTATCTCTTCTGGCCAAATCGATGACCCAAAGCATTTGAAAATCCAGGACTATCGTAATATGGATGGAAGGTTAAGTCCTAGACTCAAAAATAACATTTAAATATACAAAAGGAGGCTCCTAGGCACCTTGTGCAGGCCTTCCAAACGAAGGTAAATGCCCGTAAACAATAGGAAACTGATATTTTGTGTGCTAAGCCTGCATGCCTATGCCAAGAAGAATCCAAGGATAACTTTGTAAAACTACCCGAAGGAAGATGTACAACAATTTTACAAGAGGCAAGGGTTTCCCAGCTTTATAAAAGAATTGGATTGAGAGCGAGAGAAACTAAATTCGTCAAACAAGTATTGCTCTTTTCTATATTACGGGGTGCTTAAAATTGAAGATTCTGAATATGAATTTTCCTTTAAACCATGCACAATAGAAAATAAATTCAAAGTAAACATACAAATGTAAACACAAATAGAAATTAAAGCGCGAAAGGGATCATACATGGAGGACACTGTGCCTTCATACGCCAATGTCGACATGCCCTGTCTTTGCTTATGCTTGGGGTTGGCTGTGCAAATCACGAAAACACGCCCGCGACGCTTAACTGTCTTACAAAACTCACACATCTTCTTCACAGATGAACGCACCTTCATGGCTACTGATGAAAACACAAAAACAAAAATTTAACAACCCATCAAATTCAGCAGCCATCCAATCCAGCTCGAGACGAATAACTCGAAACAGATCATGGTTGCCAAACTGCGAATTGAACAAGCTGCTTGCAGAGCAGTCAGTCACAATTTCAGATTTTGCAAATGAAACATCTCAATCCATAATATATTCACAAATCCATATTTAACCAATAAAGATGCTGACTTTTGGATTGGAAATTAAGAACCCTAAATACCAATTTATGAAAGGGGAACAATTGTGCCTTGTGCAAGAAACCCTAGAAGCATATCGAAATGATTACTGTAAAATAATAGTAATTAGCAGAGATGATTAAGCATAACTAAAAGCTGAGACTCTACAGTATTTCCGTACATCAATGGAGGTCAAGTACCTGGTGGCTGACGGCGGCGTTTGGCTGGTAAAGAAATTGCACCGCCTCTTCCTCTTTCAGTGAAGTGATTGCTGCTTCTCTGTGTTCTTCTGCGTCTTGTCTGCGTACGAGAGTGTAAAACCTCTGCTCCCGCGAAGTATGTTGGGCCCAGTTTGTAGCCCAATTTGTGGTGGACTCAAATCTTCCTCGCAAGGCCCATATTTACTTAAACCTGTTTTTTTTTTTTTTTTGCGAACATAAGGGATTTTGGTTGGTCCCTCACATATAAAGAGTTATTCCATTTTTAATTATTTTATCGTATACATGTTATAATCAGAATTGACCATCCTTTTTATCATCATTTAAACACCAGCTCTAGAAAAATTCATTTGATTAGGAAACCATTTCGTTATTAAAATGAATCAAACAAATTGACGGATCATTATGAAAAAGTTATTCGTCGAATCGGGAAGTGAAAATAAAGAATCAATATGGGATTAACTAACCTCCCGTAGTTGATGTGATCATGAATTTTCAAGTTTTGGATTACAAATTCTAATGTGAAAATCACACTAGTTTTTATTTGTTAAATATGTGCTAACATACAGGTGAAAATTCATGAGTCATAACAATTCCAACACCAATGCTTAAGTAATCACTAAAAATATAAAAATCAGCATAATTTTAGTTTTCATTATTTGAAAATAAACATAAAATAAAATGACGACCTACAGCCAACAAGGTTCTCACTTTTTAGGTAAACATGTCATAAATAGTAAAAAAAAAAAAAAAAAAAAAAAAAAAAAAAAAAAAAAAAAAAAAAAAAAAAAAAAAAAAAAAAAAAAACCTATCACTCCTTCGCCTTTTCTCATCTCACTTCTCAAGCACTTTAGTTTAGAGATGCATCATGCCTAGATGACCATGATCATTGACTATGGCCAGTGCTCTTAAGTTGATGACGGAGGCAAACAAAACGTGGGAGTCTAACTGATCAATCTTTAGGGTTGAAATACATTAATAAAAAAGTCAAAGATAATAAACAAATAATTCTTGGTACTTGGTTAAATGATACGTAATAGCCAAATAGCTTATTTAGAAGTACTTTTAAAATGACTGAAAACATTTTGGTAGAAGTGTTTTTGGATTCCAAAAGTACTGTCAAGTGCTTTTTTAAGGATTCATTTATATTTATTAGTTCTAAAAGCACTTTCATTAAAAGCGTTTTAATCATTTTTGAAACACTTCCAAACGAGCTATTGACTAGCATAATTATAACAGAAGTTATTTAGTAAAATGATTTCCACTGGATGGATATAATTTGTTGGCAAATTACAAAAAAAAAAAGAAAAAGAAAAAGAAAAGAAAACTAATGAAAAATGGCTTTAAAACTTTGAGTTTTAACAATAAGGACAAAATAAAAGATGAAGTGAATAGTATCAGGATTGACTTTTTAATGTAAAAATATGATTTTTCGTTAAAGTAAACAATACCGAGAGTTTTTCATTAAAGTTCCCTACAACAAAATGCTTTTGATTTGCAGAATCTAAAAGAATAGTTGTATATGTTAGGGAAGTTCCAACATTACTTCGTGATTATGATTTAACTCTCGACGTCATGGTCACTAGAGGGATTAACTTAATTAATTAACTAATTACCAACACTACTGATAGTATTGCTTGCTCACGATCCTTATCTTCACCGAAAAAACATTTACTTTAGCTATTTTTGGGTTAAATAATTAAGCTAATTTAGTGGTGAACAAATTGATTTCCTTTCAATGAGCAATTTTTCGGTTTAATCAAAATACCATCACATACATGAGGTTATTATTTACTTTACTCAAATTATACCAAGTCTATTTTATTATTTTACTAATATAACTTAAAAATACGGCATACTAATTTTGTCGTCTATTCTTAATTATGACAAGTAAAATAATACACAACATAATTTGTACTTCCGCAGCAATTGAAGATAAGATGTGAGAAATCAGTTAAGGTGGTTCGTGGACATGTGAACCGAAGATCTACGAATACTCCGATTAGAATATGTGATTATGAGACATAGGTTTCTGGCAAAAGGGAGAGGAGACATAGGTTTATGGCAAAAGGGAGAGGAAGACCTAAAAAGATTAAAGAGACCCTAAGACATGAGTACATAGGGCTAAAGGAAGACTGAGTGCAATAGTGTTCTAATACTCATATAGCTGAGTCCGCTTAATAGAATAAAGTCGTATTGTTGTTGTTGTGGTTTTTATCTTTTAGGCAAGACGAAGTTTTCCTAGGTAGCCTTCACCTTTCCCGCCTATATGTCATACGTGAAGTCATTTTTACTAATAAATCAAACATCTTGGCATTTGATTCGTTGAAAAAAATATTGTATGTTTGTTCTACAACATTCTAGTAATCACATTTTTATAGTACATTATGGCAAAGCCACGATGAGGTAATATGAGCACATTGTTGCAATTAAAGTACTAATATTAGAATAAATTAAAGTTAATTAAAGTTAATTAAAGCAAAAGCATTGGGTCTTTTTATTGACTACAGGGAGGACCATACCATGAGCTAATTCTTTCACTTTAACTGTTTACACTTTATATATTGAAAAATGTTTATAAAGTTGATGAGATCATTGAGAAAATGGATGGAGGAAGCATCTAACTAGATTTTGCAGATGTCATGCGCCTTTTTTACTGTGCTTGTTGATGGGTGAATGTAGACCTGCAATTTTTTTGCACAATATATTAACTTAACACGAAATGATACAAAAATAATATGCTTTAAATTAATCCGTTAACGAGTCGGGTAGTTTTTGGGTCATACGTGTCAAACCCGTTAAGAGAACAGGTATGACGTGTAAACAACACAAACATGACCCGATTGTCGGGTCTAAACATTAGGCATGACAATTTCTTGCATAACATATTAACCCGACATGAAACGACACAACTTGTTAACGAGTCAGGTCGTTATCGGTTCACCCGTTAAAATAACTGGTTTGTCATGACACGATCCGTTCAGATAATGAGTATAACACGAAAACGACATAAACACGACAAAAACGTCTCGTTTACAAAGTCTAGCCTTCTAGGTGAAACTACGTTTTGGCGAGAAACTGATTACAGCGAAAATGCCACTGTTCTGTGTGATAGGGATTTTTACCACCTGCAAAAATAGGATAAAAACACTAAAATACTTGCAAGAGTACAAGGTAATCGTAGTATAATTGGCCCTATCAAGGTCGTTCTTTACAAGGATTGGATGAATAATTTATGTTAAACCAAATCTTAATTAATTATTTAAAACGAAGTTTGAGAAAATGTTGTTTTGTGATTTAAAATAATAAAGATGAATTTAACAAAAATAATTAAAGAAATTAGCAAATTAAAAAAAAAAACAAAAAAAAAATAGTTTTTGAAAATTAAATTGTAAAAGGACCAAGGTTTTGTCGTCACCTTAACAATCCTACATAGTTCTTCCAATTACTCATGACTTACACATGCATATTTGAAGGTTAGGTTTTCCTAATATATGCCTACTTGGACCCCCAACATAGAGCGTATATCAAACATGCAATCCGTCTATAGTATTCAAATCAAATCTAAACATGCATGACTCATTAAGTTTTATGAAACCTTTTGAAAAACCATACAACCCTTAAGACGTTCATCTTAATTGAACTTGCACATATTAACCACAAGAAGTCTTCATCAATTTCAGGGACACCGACCTTTGACCAAAATTGCATCAAATTACTTTTTTAAACATCCTAATGGTAGCTAAGCATTAAGACAATTAGATAACATAAATAGGTGATTAATAATTCAAACCTGCATGCATAATATCACAAGTAAATTGAAAAAAAACTACATATTCTTGCTAAGGCTCATGGCATCGCCCTAGCAAATGAGATTAGTTACTAACAATTATAAAACAAAATATTATTAAAAACAAAGATAAATGACACCTTGTAAATAAACTTGAATTGTCAAAAATTCTTAAGTAATGCGTTCCACCCCTTTTTCCCCCAAAACCCTAATGGCTAAAATGCCTTATTTATATTACTACATAATTAAAATCCTTACTAGAAAAGGTATTCTAAAAACTAGTAAACATAATAGAATAAGATAACTAGGAAATACATTTCTATTTTACTTTTGTGAAATCTGCCCAGCCACAAATCAGCCATGTTTTTGGACTTCCAGGGCTCCAAAAATACTTAAATTAAAGTTTGGGATGTCCCGAACATAGTTACAGAATGCCTCAAACCCAAAAGACATCATCTTGGAGGCCAAAAAGCCCAAATAAACCCAAAACGTCATTTTGACAACACTGCGCACTGCTCCTTTATTTCATCGCCATAAATAAACCGGTTGGTAGAAAATTATGAAACTTTGACACGAGCAAGTTGAGAGACACATGAACGTTCTCTATTTGGAATTACTCCAAAATTCATTCATTTGTTCACGTTTCGCTCAAGAGGAAATAGAATGTCCTAAATTAAGAATATAAATCAAAATATCAAAATTCTCACAAAATAACTACTAAATTATAACTAAGAATAAGGTAAAATATATAGTATAATATTGACTCATCACTGTGTATGTTGGCAATTTTTTATCCCTTAGAGCAACTCCAGCCGTGGGACTTGCTCGGGGGACGGGGGAGATCAAAGGGCCCGAGGGCCGGTGGGGAGAGCTCCAGCCATGGAGAGCCAGAGGGCGGGTGGGAGGTCGAGCAGCGGGGGGGTGGGGAATCGACGGGCCTGTGGCCCGAGGGAGAAGAGGTGTGTCAGGCGGGAAAGAGAGAGAGAGAGAAGAGAAGAGAGAGAGTTAGAAAAATAATAATATTTTATGGATTGGGTGAGAAAAAAATATTAATATTTTATTACTAATTGCCTGGGGAAAGGGCTCCATGGGTGGAGATGCAAATGTCAATTACTGTTCATTAATGGCAGTTACTATTCATTAAAGGCAGTTACTGTTCAATAGGGTGGATTGAATAGTGGATTGCCAGGGGGGAGGGCTCCATGGGTGGACTTGCTCTTACAATGAAGAAGTAGGATTGGCTCATGCATTAGCTAGCCAATGGAGGCAGATTGTCTGCCGTCCTTTTACCATACCCTTTTCATCTCCTCCTGTGTTGTGAGGTCACGGTTAAGCCACGTTAAGATTTTATATTGATTTTTTATAGAGATAATAAGACAAAATGCAATAGGAATATAAAATGTTGACGTAGCTTAATTATGACCGCACAAATAGAAGGAAATGGAAGGGGTATAGTATTGAGATTTGAGAGATAAAATCTGTCTCCCTAGCCAATGCCCTAGTCGCTTTTGACAAATGACTTGTCCAATCAAAACCCTAATATCTAGTGCATGCTGAGGCCCTTAGGGCTACGAACAAAACACAGACAAAGTTTTCAAATTTCATTGGTGGGAATGATTTGGTGACAGAGTAGGTTCCAAAAACCAAAACTTTGAATATTTTGGAAGATGCAGTAGCTAGATTGTGGCAAATTGTAATTAAATAACTGAACAAAACAAAATTAGAATTAAATAACAGAAGAAAATAAAGATGGGGACGTATATGTCACTTATGGGACGCAGCATGATCCCCCACAAGGAAAAATGCAGAAACAGAAAGACAAAGAAGCTGATTTGCATAATCTAAATGTTCCGAAATAAACGCAAAGTAGCCAACCAACAAAATTTTCAGTTGCCCATCCTGCTTAATTCTACAGGGTTTTGCTGTATTTTATTCTCAATCGTATTCTTAAAAAGAACCTATACTATACTTAAGTTACAACGCACGCGATTATACAATACTTAAGTTAGAACACATGTAATTACACGTAATCATTACGCTTTAACTTGAGGACTTAAAACTCTCCGGTTGATGTATCATAGGTCAAAGTAATCGGGCTTGACGATGTTTTATTTATATGTCCCTGTTGATTAGGAATCAATTAATATGCTAAGATGGAGATTAGCCGCTAATAATCATATGTTTTCTGTATAGGTACACATATAGTTGGCTTTGCTTCCTATCCATGGTTTATTTAGGTCAAATATGCAAAAGTCTTTGTTGAATTGATATACGAAGCATCCTGGCACATGGCTGTGTTCGCACCGCATGAACCCTCGCATGCAAAAGCATGTGATGTATGTACAACACTCCACAATGTCCAAACCCAAACCAGTGGTGGACAGATCCAACTAAGCATGCATGTGATATATGTACAGCACTCCACAATGTCCAAACCCTAACTAGTAGCGTACGCAATTGACCATTTATTATAGTGGTAGAAAGATGTTGAGCCTCTGTATGACGGCGTGAATTCATACCCCGTCAGCGGTTAATTTAACAAAATTTATCGTTTAACAAAACAGTTAAAAAAAATAGTTGTGGACATGTCCAACTAAGGCTCAAGACATGAAACAGACCACCTGAAACAACGCTTACTTGTAAAGGAGTTTGTACTCAGTTGATTAAGAATATTTATTTTTTTACTCAAAATTTTGAGTTCAGGTTTGTTTTCTCAACATTGCTTGTACAATAATATAAAAAGAACGGCTTTGCTCCTGGGAAGTTGGCATCCCTCTGTTATGCACAAGTGTTCAACAGTGTTGCAAGTAAGTAGAAATGTATCGGGATAGGATCATTTTTGTGAGAATCTCGGGAATCCTTTAATTCCGTCCGTTCATCGTACATTGTGCGGTCAGTTTTCGTCAGGTACTGTTTGTGTTCTATTATAAATAATATAATTTAAAATAATTTCTGACCGTACGATATAGATGAAGGACAAGATTAAATGGATCCCAAAGATCTTCACAAAGAGAATCCGACGAAAATCCTATCTCAAATGTATCGAGTCTTTTTCGACCTACATTTCTCACCGAGACCACCTAAAGAGCAATGCTTAGCTCCTTCCTTCCCTTAGAAGTTGTCAAGCATTCTACAACTACAAAAATTTTATCTGAACAATTACAAATTGACAGAGAAATCAATCCTTAAAAGAAACTTTTCTGAATAACTGTTTAGTCTTTCTTCCAAGTCCCAGCCACAACCCAATGTCACACATAAGTCACGTTGTCATCACAAAGACTTTAGCTAAGGTCAAGGTTTCTCAGTTATCTAGAAACCTACCGAGTCATAGGATTGGATAAGCCTTAATGTTGGAACTTGTCACACTATTTTGCAATTCAACCATTTATTTTCATCTTTTGGTTGCTACTTGATGAACTGAGATCCATTCTGGATCTTTGTATTCGAAGTCTGTAAATTGAGAGATTCGAAACACTAAATTTTAATCTTACAACTTCATTAGTCCCTCTAATTGACCTACTTCCTAACAATTCAAAATTTTGAACGGGCTAGATCTCATTTTCTCCCTTGATCCTTGGGGTCTGTACACAAAAATCCATCTCATCTCATTCCTTGCTAGCAATACATGCAAAAAGGCTGAATCTTTGTTGAAATTTCTCAGTTGCCCAATAAAATCACAATATCGGGATTTTCTAGTATGTATTGACATATAGTATATTACGCTATTGTAAATGTATATTCAACCATACATTACTCCCGTGTATATCATACATGGTATGCCAACATCAGAATATAATAGAATTTTTCTTAAAATATCAACAAAAGTGTTGGTATTAACAGAAGATTCCACCATGAACCAAATTATTTTACAAGAAGAAACATAAAATGGCAGCAACTAACCAAACCCGTGGAACCCAGCACTACATACAAATTCCGAATATTCCTTCCAACCTACTTAACTTCTCATCAGCAAAATAAAAAAAAACTAAACTTTGTACAAATTAAAGATAAAAAAAAAAAAAAAAAAGACTCGATCTTTACAGAAAATCAACCCCAAAAGTATACAGAACAGATGTGGGAATTCATCAGTAGGAGTAGGCCAATCGGTGACAGCCACGATCCCTGAGAATCCCATTGTACAGAGCCGCCCGATTAGCAGGCATTGATCCTCTGTATTTCTGGGAAGTTGCAGAAGATGAAGAAGAAGATGAAGATTTGGAAGAAGCAGTGGGAGTTATCTGGTACTGCCGTCTAAACTCTTGATTGTCTCCACTCGGATCCACGACGTCATCTGCAAAGTGCACCCTCTTGTTCTTCTTCCTCCTCTTCTTTCCATCTGCAAACCCACCAAGAAAAACAAAAGTCAGCCATGTATGAAACTACCAAATTAACCTTGAAACGAAGAAAACAGAGTGAAACAGAGGAGTGAATGTTAAGCATACCAGAAGATATACAAGATCGTAGTATTTGAGGGGAGGACTGATGGGTAATTTGACCAACTGGGTATCCGTGAGGATTGGGTAGGCATTTCTGGAGGCGGAGGGCGAGGAGGATGAAGGTGCCGGAAACCGCCATGGCGGTGGCCAAGACCACCCCTTGAGAGCCTAACACTGAAGACATGGTCTTTTTTCTGTGCAAGAAAACCAAGAAGTAGGAAAAACAGAAAGCCCAGTTGGGATATGGAGGCAGATAAAAGAAACAGAAAGCAGAAAGTAGTAGAGTTTAGATGAACGAAGGAGAGAGAAGTGTGTGAGTCTTATAGTAGTATAATATAATGGGGACAGAAGGAGAGAGGAGGAAGATAAATGGTTGTGGTGGTGCAGTGGGAACAACATGTGAACATCACACTGAAATCAAACAAATGGGATTATTTTATTGTTATAAATTTCTTTGATCAACCATTGGTCATGAGTTTTTGGAATGATATCATCTTTGGATCTCTACTTCCGAAGTAGACGGACTCATAAATCCGAGTTATTTGAGAGAGAGAGATCAGGGCCTTCGTTTATGTGTGAGGTGGACCCGTGAGATTGACTAATGAAGCTGTAAGATTTAAATTGAATGGTTGGAATTTTCGGATCCATTTGCCCCGTAAATAGAGATCTGGATATGATCTCATTATGAGTTTTTCTTCTTTTTTTTTCTTTGTTTTTTTGGGGTTTTTTTTTCATTTTAGATTGGTAAAATACTAAAATGTAAATGTGGGTTACCTTGTGTCTAAATGTGTAATTTCACTTTTTACAAGACGGGTTCGTTTAGCTTTCATAAGAATCATTTATGTTCTTAAATGCTTTGTTAGAGAGTGTTTTGATTCGCCGCTTAGTATTACAATGTAATGACATTATCACTTAGTGATGATAAGTATTAAGTTAGACTTTCATGGATAGTTTGATATTCTCAAATTATAATGGCAGACTCGTTATGTGAAGTTAATCCAAATTTATCACTCAGATATGTTGAAACTTTTAATAAAAACACTCAGATATGTTTCTTCAAAAATTGCTGGTATAACCCAAAAACACTTTTAAGTCTTTTTACAAACAATATTTTAGTCATTCTAAAAGCAGTCTAGGCCATATTTTAAAGCACTATAATGGGAACTTTTGCTCGTGCACCGCACGGCAATGCTAAAAGAAAAGGAAACTTCCATGATGACGTCAATTGCTTGTTTGGAAAATGGGGAAAGGAGTGGGACCAACTCTACCTCAGCATTACTTTTTGTCACTTTCAGAGTCTTATGGAATGTGCGGGTTAATCTGGAATCGTAGCTACGTGCAATGCACCTTCTGAACACCAATGGTTAGCCATATAAAGTTTTGATCGAATTTCCGACCAAACCAAAAACTTAACGATCTAGACACCATCTCATAAGAATGATCGTTTCGTGACCGATTCTTGAATTTGATGGTGGATTGCACTTGATTGTAAATGAGCGTGAGCAGTATAAAACGGGGTTCAATTATTAGGTGTTTTTTTTGCTTTGAATATAGGCAGCCGTTGTCATGCATGACATGTCTGGCCGTTCCAGCCGTTCCATGCCAAAATATTGGAGTTCTTGGTGATCAGATCTAGTAGAAGATAGGAAAATGACTTGGGGCCAATGGAGGTTTCGAGGGCTAGAGATTGGGAGTAGTACGAATACACTTTTATCATGATATTCAGGTTAATGAGACAATAATATGTATATATTTAACTCCTATATCATTGTATTATTAGCACAGAATATTACGATAACAGTGTTAAATTAAATGTTATGTTATTCTAAAACTTCGATGAGAACAATAATAATAAAATATAAATAAATAAATAAAAAATACGTAGGAAGCTTGCAGCAAGCACATGCATTCCTCAGCAGTTATTATTCCCCAGTCAGAAAGTTACATGTGTGGCCGTTAGGTTCCCAAAAGCCAATAACCAAAAGGCCTCAGATTGTGGTTGGATATTGGCCAAATTCTAGAATATAGGATAGAAGAAGACTACATATATAAACAACATTATGGGGAACATATAATTGGTTAGAAATTATTTTATATTTTAAGAGAGTTTGAGTAAGATAAGGAACAAGCATAGCCTTTGATTATATTGGCAGGCGTTCAAGGAAGGAGAAAACTTTGCAGAGCTGAGAAGATAGAATTGGGGCAATATGTCTAACCTAAAATAGTTGATCGGATAAAGATTCAAATACTTTGTGATAATCAATATATCAGTCACTTATTCTAAATAGAAGATATTTTACATGACCGTTCGTATTATGTCCCACCTAACCTAAACTTGACCCTACTATATTGATTCTAATATGTCCTACGAACAGTCAACAACAACAAAATTTAATCTTACTAACAACCATCCTAATGTAGTAGAATAAAGCTTTGTTGTTGGTTTTTTGTTGTTATTGTTGACCGTTCATATGAGATATTAGAATCAATAGAGTGGGATCGAGTTTGTATTGGGTGAAACACAATACAACCGTGCTTGCTATTGGTGTGAATAAGCCGCATGACCAGCTGGTTTGGAAGGTTGGACCATAAATTTTCATGAATACGAGTTAGACAAGTTAGAAGTTTAATCACGAAAAATATTTTAATTTATGACTAAATGTGATATGCATGTGAGTGTCTCACTCATCCTGTAACACACATTTTCTTCTTCTGGTGCCAGTCTTATTGTTGACCCGGTGGACTTTATGTGAACACAAAGCCACTAGGCTACAGAGAGACGGCAACAATGACTGTTGATAATATATGTTCCATGTTTTTTTTGTCCAATTAGGTTTTTGAGAGGGAGAGATTTGAAAGGGTGTTCATGAAGATGGTCTCACTCATCAAGAAAGAGATCCTCACAGGATTTTTCCCTTCAAAGTTCAAGATCAAGTGATATGAGCCTTTAAAAATTTGATCAAACGGCTAAAAATTATTATAGCTTTTAAAAGTTTTACTAACTTCTTTGTTTTTAACCATTAGATTAAATTTTAAAAGCCTAGATTATTTAATCCCTGAACTTTGGAGGAGAGATCTGAAGAGAATCTCTTTCCACTCATCAATACCAATAATTATCTTCTAAATTTCTTATCAACAAAAGCAATGATGTTGAAAACTAAAAACAACTTCAACCAAAAGAAAAGGAAACTTACGAGGGAAAACAAAATTCTTTTACAAGGACAAATTTGTGAAGAGGAGGTAGGTGAGGAGGGTGTTAAAAGATAAATAGTGATATTTGAGAAAATTACAAGCATAAAAATACCAAGATACAACTTATATTAATCCACTTATGTTGTAATCACATATATCTATACTGTTATTAACAAAACTCAACCAAAAACTTTTTAAATTACAACATAACCGAATTTTAAAAACAAATTAATCAGGTATGGATAAATGTGTCAAACAAGTAATTAAAACAATAAAAAAAAGTTTTAAAAGAAACCCACGTTCCACTTCAACCTCCTAGTCTTGGAGAGATTTTTCAGTGTGACCGTCACACGAGATAGTACACCATGTGTCCTTATATAAATGGTGAGTTATGTGTGTTAAAAGGCTAATAACTTAAAAATTAAAATTGTCCACTACTTGTATAAAAACACGTGGTGTATAATCCGTGTTCCCTTCACAACTAAAAATTTCACCTGGTCTTGCTCCCCTAATGTCTTCATTTTGAGGACTTTTGAGGATCAAATGCATTATTGGTTACAAGATTATATTAGTTTATATCCAATGGTTTATATTATATTAGTTTATAGCCACAAAATTAATTAACTTGTCAAGTATAAGAAGCATTTGAATCTAAACCAATATAAGTTTTTGGATAATATATATTTGGTCCATGCCCTTTTTTTCTTCAGAAAAGATTCTTAAAAAAAGTGATATAAATATTTTTATAAAAATAACAGACAAATTTAATTGCACAAAATAATAAAAAATATAGCAAATTATCCGATCTAAGAGAATTCTTGTCATAACTATATAAGAGAATTGCTTATGATATTAACACACATATACACTGCATCTAGCATAAAAGGGCTGAAAAGAAACCTTAGATTATTACTAAGTAGTGAGTATTGAAGGAAGCAAATCAGATTTGGACCCGAGAATTCGAGCCTTGGTGTCCGGAAAAAATTCTGTTCCAGGCAACTCTGTGACCTCTCCGTCTTCAGTAACTGCAATGGGGTAGCTAAGCAAATGCCCTGGCAAGTCACCGTCTAATGTGTCACATGAATAAAGGTCCCAATGCTGGTCCGCAATGTGGTTCACCTTTCGAAAGCATTCCACATTTTCTGGTTCAAGAAAGGTGTCATCAAGCAGCCCTAAGTGTTCATACCACAACGACATTCTGAGGCCATGAATTTGTCCCCGGGCCGGCTTTCCAGTGGATAGATGATAGGGTTGGTAGGCTCCCATCGCAATCTCCGAATCCCTGGCTCCATCCATTGATCTCTGGTTGATGTTGGCTGATCCAATGATTATGTACTCATCATCAACTGCAAATTGTTCAAGGCATTTTTAACACTTCAATTAGTACATGTTTATGTTGTATACAATCCATGATTCTCTCTGTATGGCGTTTGCTCTTTTTAAAAGGTGGACATTTCAAGAAAATCACATTTATAATCAATTTTATTCAACTTTGATCGCATATATAGAGAGAGTTGTTATGAGTGTAGAATTGTTATTTAGAGCTTTAATTTTAGGTTTTAAGTCTTAGGTTTGGGCGAATTTGAGACTTAAAACCTAAACTCGAAGCGAGGAATAATCAATCGTATCAAAAATGAGGTCAAAACAAAAAAAATTGATGATAAATGAGGTTTAACGCATCCGTTCTTTAGGTTAATTAAGAGATCAAATTACTAAAAATGTGATATAAGCTTCGCTTACCTATCATCATCTTGGCATGAACATAGATCATGAACCGCCTTGCTTGCTGCGCTCGGCTGTAATCCGAACCAGGTTCTGGTTTTTCCGGAGGTTCATATTCTCCGGGTAGCTTCTTCTCGCGGTTACCAAGGCAAAAGAAAGCCAAATAATCCTTAGGGTTTGCCTCAATCCCCTTGGCTTTGAGAGCTTGAACGATGTCCCTATACATCATATCCATCGTCATCCTCTGCCAATGCAATATTGCCTGAACCGTTTGGCTTTCCGGGATGCCCTCTGGCCACATTGGCATCACAATGTAGACCGCAAATCTTTCTCCGGCTTCAATCTTACTAACAATCTTTAGTGACAGTTCCTTCGGGATCAGATGCAAAGCCCCAACCTCCTCTACTTTTAGGGTATTATAATCTGAATGCCATCCGAAAGAGCTTCCAAGAAAGTACTGATTTTCAATGTAGATAAAACTCTTTGCACGCCGAATGGCATTGATATAAGCATCCTGAATGCTTCGATCAATCACGTGATCTTTCCCGGTGACAAGGCCTACCCTGGCAGCATCTTTTGGGGAGTCAGGGAATCCGAATGCAGCTCCTCCATCGATGGAGCGAAACAACTGAACAGTCCACGTCTCATGGTCTTGAGGGAACATAACTGGTGATGGCGGCATAAATGTGTTATCAAGCCCTGTGAGTTCAACAAGCAAGTCCTTCCCTCCTTGCTTCCTCCATCTTTGCTCGAAATTGAACAAGACGTCCCATGCAATAGGCCCTTCCAACTGACAATGTATGTCGTGCCAAGGCTCCCTTGGACCGCCTTTTGCAATCAACGCTCCCTCAAAATTAGGCTGATGAAAATCATTCTTGTGGGTTGTGTCTAAAGTTCTGAAAATTGGATGTGAAGGAGTGTCATATCTCCCATCACAAAGATCAATGCCACCAATGAAGCTCACAATCCTCCTCTTTTCCAACCCTTCTCCATTAGGCAATTTGCTGTCCACCACGACAATCTTCTGGTGATGCGTAAACATGGTGGAAACCTCTAAATCCTCAACAATGCTATTCCCGTTGTCAGGGTTTCTGGGACACAACACGCACTGAACTGCCGTGTTGTGGAAGTAACTTTCAGTGTCTTCATCGTGAGTAGCCATCAGTCCATCTCTCTTCAGCAACTTCACTGAAGTTCTGTCATCCCACACAAGCATTAGGACTTTCACTCCTTCATCTGCCTTCTGCTTAAGAAGCTCTCCGAGGGTCAAATCGCCTCCCGGGATTTGACTGTTCGGGTCCCTTACTAACGTGATTTTAGTATATACAGACCAACCTGCTATGTATATCAAGTGTTTTGCATTAGAAATGGCATGAAAAATGTCTTCCCAGCATCGGTGCTGGTCATAACACATGGAACCGGCAAGAGGGATTTTCGGGGTGAAGTTTTTGGGGACATGAGCATTTTGGTAAAGGGTAACTCTGCAACCATTTCTCTGAGTGAAAAATGTGTATGGAACTCCTTGGAATTCAGGACTTCTTATTCCACAAGACCAATTCAAGTCCTGGTTTACGTTAAAGAACTGCAACTTCACATGAATTTTCGAACGTCTATGCAGAGGGTTGTTGTTGTGATACATGATCTTAAGCCATCTGTCTACTTCTTTGCCACTGAGGAGTTCTGCTGCCGGCATGTAAGCCCTTCCAATAACTTTGGCCCCAAAAGCTTTGTCTTCTTTGATGGAGAAAACAACATTTGAAGTCATGTGTGCACAGTAAATATGAAAAGATTCACGCCACTGGGGATTTTTCGTTGAGTTTTCCAGCAGTCTAGTTCGTCCAACTCTTACATTTTCCAAATCAATTGTTGCATAGAGTCTGGAACCTTTCCCTAGCCCTACTGACTCTCCAAGAAACTGCAGTGAAATTAAATCATGACATTTACTGAAGTTAGATTTCTCACATTGTGAAATTAAGTCAAAGGAGGTCACACGACCGTTCATGATTTTTTTTTGGACAGAAATTGTGAAAGTACCAAGATAAAATTCGAATAAGATGAAGTGCATGCTGACATTCTGTGTTGATAACAACACTCTAAAACTAACAGTGAGTTTTTCAAATACAAATCAAATGTTCAGTTAGTAAAATTTCGCAAAATGAAGTTTAAGTGGTCAAGCTTTACACAGTTCAAAGTTCATGTAGCATTGCTATAATTTCTCCTAAAAATACTGCGACTTGAGAGTCATTTATAGACATAGATACAGTAAATGTTACTGTAGCACTTTGCAGGACGAAATCACACAGCCAATAAACATGGAAATTCAATTATATCCTGGTGAATTTTTCAGAAAAAAATTGTCTTCCGCAATCAAATTTGATAAGTGATATTTCGAATAAGTGTTTACATATATACTCTTCTTCTATTTGAGGAACGATTTGCCGCAATATGATATTTATTGCATAAGAAATTAATAATGAGAAATTTTGGATCATATTTGATTTGTTAGAGATAATAATAATATATAAATCTAAAGCAAAACAAATTTAAAGGACAATAATTTATGACTTGATCATCAAGTTTTGAGAAGGAAACATTAAAAACACAAAAGTAACATGACAACACAATTCAGAAAGAAAGAAAAAGGATAATGAGGTTTATACCTTGCAGAAGAAAATGCAGCAACCACCAGGCATGAACCTGTCAACCTCGTAGATGGTTGCATGCAGTACTCCATGCAGGAGCACTGGTTTCGCCACCATATCGATCTCTCGAACTGTATCTGCAAATCGCAGACGGGCTAGCAGCTCCGGCAATCAACGAAATCAAAAGTAAATTTTATGCTGCTGCTGACACGAAGAAAACTTAAGTATTCAAAAAACTTAGCTAGGAAGTTTTGTGACAAAAGGTGAGACCAAGAACATGCAAGTCAAACAATCACGAAGAATAACAGGTGAGACTGTATTGAGTTGTCACTTCCTTAGAATAATGTATACATATATATACACACAGACAATATATATGTGTGTGTGTGTGTGTATTATGTGAAACAATGGGGAGAAAACTGTCGAAATAATGTATGTGTATATATTTCTTAGTGGTTTCGTTTTATTTTTCTATTGTTATGGAGTGGTTGTGTGGTGGTGGTGCAGGTAAAAATACTAATACATAATATAAAAATACTAAGATATGCATTGGTGGTGCAGGTAAACAGCCATGCAATAGGATTAGCACGTTATGGACGGCGGAGATTAGGTTAAATTCCTATTCAAAAATAATAACTTGCTCTAGTTTTAATTATATTTTTGGATAAACATTCTACCATCCTAACTGTCTCATTCAAATTTTGAGGCTTCTAAACAAAGTTGGTGCTGAAAAAAGGTGATTAGATTGATGGAAAACGTTTTAGGCACGATAATTGTACCATGTAATCATATATGTGATACAACTCATTGTGTCAACTTATTATATGAAATTATTCTGGATCTCGACTTCTTTACATTTATTAAACCATGATTACTGAAGTTATTTCAATTCCGAGCTTTCTTTGTGTTTACTAACACATACAATTTATATAAAATGCCAATTCCAAGTAAAAATTCGTAATTAATTTACTATCTGAAAAATTAGGAATCAAATCAACTGTCAGCTTTCACCCGCAAAGTTTTTGGTTTTTTTTTTTTTTTTTTTTTGCCGTGAACATTTGGCACGATGAAGTGCTTATTTTGTCGCGCAATTTTTCTTGGGCGATGAAATATGCTTCGTTGCCTTAAATTTTGTCTCACAAGTTGTTTTTTCTACTAGTGCAAGTAAACATGCAAGTTGAGAAAACATGAATAAATAAACCTTCTAGTTGATCACCAAGGGTTTTATTTAAGGTGTCACATTGAAATTAATTAATATTCTGCAGCTGATTTTGAGACATCTGTGAACTGTTCTCACAGAGACGTGAGCGAGCCAACCAACCTTAATTGATTGATCACGTTGGTGAGATACTTATGCATCTGAAAATTCATGAAAGTCAGCCTGGTTTTCTGCAGGTTGCTGAACATTTTCCATATCATTGAGAATTGTTCGCCACAAATTGGCTAAAGCAACAGCTGTTTTCTTCATCGTTACAAACCGTTAAGTGAAAAATGTGTACAGAATCGTACGTCTTGGTAATGGATTTACAGGGGCAACGACAAACGATACGAAGATGGGTCAGTACTAAGATCCCGAGCTACTTGGAGAAGGTGTTCGATGTTAATATCTGGATAGCGCTGCAGAAGTTTTAAGTTTGCCACAAAATCGCCGCTTAACAGTCTACTTTTCACGCATAGCAGCATTGCGCAACAAACTTTTAGAAGCATATCCTGCAGAAGTTGTTTTTCGAAGACATCATTGTTTGTTCATAACGGCGCATCACCAAAGTAAAAATGAGAAAGAAAAGAGGAAAATTGATCCCAATACTGACTACAGAGTTACTAGTACGCAGAGAGACGGGGAGAGAGATAATACCTGCACACCAAAAGGGCTGCTCAATAGTGAATCCCAAATTCTCAAGATGGTTTGGAAGTTGAATTCTTGTGTAAGTAGTAATGTGATCCACCTGAATCCATAGTATTGCGGTTTCACCTGCATAAGAGGGCATATTTTATAAGCTACAAAGTTAGGCGCAACATAATATGTTGAAAACGGCATCTTAGTTCAACTTCACCACAAAAATACGAAAAAATGGTTAAATTAAATCTTGTAATTCGCTTTGATATAATTTTTTACCTTTGTAGTGAACTCTAGATGCCTCCACAGTTCTTCATCGTTGGCTTTCAATAATTCTGACAAGCGGGAGAGAGTGGAGAGTATACCAACTGCACTGTTATCCAGTTGTTCGCAAAAGTGATCCACTGAGTCACTCAAGAGTCGGACAAAACAAGAGAAGCTATCTGCTTCTGCATTTAACTGAAGAATGAACCATACTACGGGTTTACATCTTTTTACACTTGGACATTAGAAGGATGTTATATCAAACATTTATAAGACAAATACATCTAATAAAAAGATGAGAAAAATTTCCAGGCAATTCTCTTACAGCATTTTGCTCATTCGGGTCAGTACTAAAGACATAGTATATTGGCGCCAAGACTTCATTCATGCCTTGCACATAACGGATAGCTGGATTTAGTTTTGCAAACAGCAGAAGAATGCTTCTCATTGATTCCTGAAAAGGGAAACGCAGTAAAGATCCGGTTAGTGACACTGTCAGCTAGTCTGTCTGCCGGACATCTGAGACAAACACAAGGGCAAAAACTTAAGAAAAAGAGTTTATTCTGTGGGAATCAAATACCCTGTGTTTCCTGCTGAATGATGACTCCCCTGAGAAGAATTTCAGATCCGGGTGTGTTCGTTGCAAATCGCGGTCTATCTGTTCTGCAATCTCTGTATGCTATAAATAAACATGTAGCAGGATTGACGTCGCCTAATTATACAGAAGGAAGCCAAGATACAGTCTTATAATGAAAAAGGCATTTTACCTGAAAGTATTGATGCCAAACACTAGCCTTACCAAGGCTTAAAGGGTGATCTTCCTCGGAAATTTCACATCGCTTCAGCGGTCCATCAACATTGCCGTCAGCAGGCTGATCGCAATAACTCAAATCACCAATTTTTCTCTTTGTGATTTGTGACTGTCTAGATTCAAGATTTTGATTAGTGCATAATAAACATTAACAAGAGTAATGTATAGTTTGGTCACTAGGAAACTTGGTGAGCATCTTACAGGACTCAGGAGGAGCTCCTCTTTAAGCTTGGCATATTTTTGTCGGTTTTCGATCAGTTCTTTTTCCCATAAATTCCGGGAAGGAGGTAGATAACCCAAGAGCAACTGTGCACATGAAACGTAAGGACAATCATTAAATACTAGCCTTATTCTCTTATTCGCAATGCATCTAAATCGTCAGTCAACAAGTTACTTGTCATCACTGGCGATTTGTTGTTCAAAGATTTGAAATTCAACACATACACATCAACATTGATAATTTGATATACACATACGCATAAAATCCGAAACAACGAATTCACCTCATAAGTAATGGTTGTGGTCTGAAGATCTGTTAATTAATCTAGATGGAATAAACAACTTTACATTGCAAAAGCCGCTAGTGAAACAAAGTCAGTACCTTCCAGGCTGTTGCGCGCAAACCTCCTCCATCCGGAAGCCCTGAGCTAGCGATTCTTTGTAACTTTTCCAAATTTATCTCTGGCTGAGAAAGCTAATTGATAAAAGAAAAATAGATAAAAATCCGAAAGCAAATAATTACAGGGGCAAGAAAAAAGAAGAATACAAACAACAAATTGTAAAGCCTGGTATGTTCTCTACTGTTTCTGCAGAAATGTAGGTAAAAATGATCTATAAACTATCAACATTGTCTTGTTTTGTTGGTTGCAACTCAAACAAAATCCGCAAAGACAAAGGTTTCGAGTGCGGTACTATTATTTTCCTTCAACCTAAATATCTGCTACACATCCTAATGTTACACCTTCGCTGGACGTGGGCGTAGCCACACATTAGCTAGAGCGAATATGTTTCTCTATGCATCCGAGTTTGAATCCTCTTCTCCTCGACTTCGATTAGTTTTTAAGTAAAATGTCCCTTATATTCCAAAATGAAAAAGATTGCACCTTTTGACTACATTGTGAAATCTTTCAATCTTTGTCTCAATTTCCTAGAAATTTACACAAAAATTAAACCTACTAAACTCCAGAAAAACCCTAATTAAAAACGAAAAATAGATAATTAAACAAACAAATCAGTGATTTAAGTTTTAACTAATTACACAAAAATCAATTAGATTAATAAAAATGCAATCTTTTTCTCTGTTCTTTCTCACTTTTCAAATTCTCACCTCATACTCAAGATCGGACCTTTTATCATCCGCCGCAATGGCCGCCAGCACCGACAACGAACCCGACCCTTCTCTTTCGGGTCTCTGCTGGACCCTCAAATCCGGTTCTCTGTCCAACTTCTCATCATCAAAATCCTCGTCCTCTTCATCAATCTGACTCTCTCTGCCCGACCCGTACCCGTTTGGCAGAATCATCTCGAGCTCCTCGCCGGAATCGAACACCGGATCGGACCCACCATTTTCTTCCGCTTTGTTTTCGAATCCCGCTACCAGGCTGCCCAGCCGGTCCGGGAAAACTCGCTTGGTCTTTTCCGGGAGCTTGAGCTTGCCCTTGAGCATGACAGCCGCCGAGTTCACACCGAGTCGGTGCGAGTGAGGAGCGAGTTGGGTTTGTGGGTTAGTTGGCGATTGCACTGGAATCGGTGAGAGTGGAGCGAGAGAGAGGGTTTTGGGGGGTCACGAGTGACGAGTTGCATTGGACTCGGTGCTGACTCAGTTTGGCGGTTTTTTGAAAGAATGGTAGTTTACCGTTGATTGGTAGGTTGACCCACGTTTCCTTGTAGGACCCAAAATGCTTTCTGCTGTTTTCTTATCTAATACTCCTCTGCCACGTCATGTATGTAGCTTTGGATCCAGATATGAGAGAAAGTTTGGGCTATTTGATTAAGATTCGAGAGCCCAAATAGGCCCAAATTTCTCTGTCCAATTTTCCTTGGGCCCAAAACTACTTATCATGAATTATACATTTTGCACAACTTTGTTTTTAGGAACTAGAAAGCTTGGGCTATGGATCTCTTGATCCGTCTAACAATCAAGTTAACTAATTTTTTGTTTTTTCCCATAACAAATGAGATTTTTTTTTTTGTTTTGTTTTGTTTTGTTTATACGAATGTTGAATTAATGTCATGTGGGTAATTTTTCTGATATTATAGATGCAAGCTTAAAAAATCGACTGAAATTATCCATTTCTAATTTTTAGTTGTTGGAATGATTATTTTTTCAGTATTGATTTCTATGTCGTCACTATTCAATCAGTGTATCGTCAGTGTTTGATTGTTGTATGGTCAATATTTGAGTAGTCCAACAGTTGAAATTTGTCAAATAATTATTTTAGTCAATGTCCCCTACAATTTACATTCACATTCGCCATTTGTAGACACGTATGAGTAAATTGATGTTCTTTCTCCCACCAGCTCTTTCTGAAATTGGATGTGACATGAGATGAAAAAAAAAAAATCTAACAATGTGTGCGTACCGTTAAAGAAAGAAGTAATGTTGAAGAAAACAAAATAAATTTGAAAAGATATTTGGTGCAGTCTTGCTTAACATGAAAGCAGAAAGAAAAGTTTGTTGGGCTCTAAAACAGTGTAATTTTCTTACCATTCATGACTTTGAATCTTCTCTGGAGCATAACACCCGGTAAATCCGAGCAATTCATTTGTGTTAAAGAGAAAACGGAGGGCTTGATTTATGTGAAATAGACCAGTAGAATGAGTTAATAGGACCGTCAAACTCAATTTAAGTGGTCTAGATTGCCTGATTCTTAAACTCATAACAGTGAGTTTCAAAGTGAATTTCTGACCACCAATTGGTCACTTAAATTGACTATATGTAAGTAAGAAATTAAGTGTGAAAAGTTTATGTTAGTTGTGCATGGTTGATAATTCGTTAAAAAATGTGGTGCGTATGAAAATTTGATATTACTCGTGCATCGTTGTTTCGTTTACAAAATGTGGTGAGTGTGAAAAATTGATATTAGTCGTGCATGGTTGACAATTCGTTTTCAAAATGTGGTGAGAGCCCAGCCGGGGGACCATATGCGTATAGACACCTTCAAAGATGAAAAGAAATTTGAGGTAAGAAATATTTATGACCAAACCAACTGTGTACTGTGTGGCCTTTATTGTGTGAGTCTCCATCGATGACTTTCATGCTTTGTTCTTGTGAGGATGTAGGAGCACCAACGAGCACTATATTGTATCTCATAGTTTTCCTATACCCTTGGAATTTTATGATCGTTTGCAACCTTACGTAAGAAAATAGATAAACAAACTGTCAAAACAGTTACTCTTACAAATCTACACGCATGCATGCATGTCACATATTTTAGAAGTTTAGAAACTAACATTACGAGTGAGAGACATATATTATTTGAAAAACAATGTACACGTGTTATAGTTTTAGTCATGTGAGAATATAAGGACAAAGTCTCAATCGGTAAGGGACCAAACCATATAAGGGCATATAAAGAGTTGAGCTACTTTCTAAATTGAAAATTGATTTTATGGTGGAACCTCAATGTTCTTCATGGTATCAGAGTAGTAGGTTGGCCCATATGTGAAGCCCAACGGCTACACATACTCCACGTTATCCAATGTATGTTGTTTACATATTAGGTTTGACAATTTGTCATTTGTGAGGGACGTGTGAAAATGTGGGACATTGAGAGCCCAAAGTATACAAAAAGTTAAGAAGTTGAGCTACTCCTCATATTGTCAAAACTTTATAGTGGAATCTCAACTTTTTCAAGCATAATACTTTCACCGCATGACGGTATTCCAAAGGCACCAAAAGAATTTAAGAGTTTGGCATTGGATGGCCGTTCGACGCATACAAAAGTCAAAAGTTCATATGACATGGAGACATGTCTAAGTTGATGCTTACACTGATTACACAAAAACATTGATGATGTTTCTTTCTTAATCAACTGCGACATAAATGTTTGATGGATAACTAATCATGTTAATTAAAACTTCTGTTTTGAGAAATATTAACCAAAAATTGTAGAAAATGACTTTAATTTAACAAACCAACAGAGTTAAATTTAATTACCATGATAATATTGAAAGGAATAGCAGAAAATTACAAAACCGACATATGCACCCTAGAAATGTCTTAACGAAACACTCCCGGTACTGTTCAATTTTAATGAAAAACCACATTTTTACTTTTACCTGATACTATTCACTATACCTTTAAAAATGACTTTTCATTAAAAGGGAAGTTTTTTTTTACTTTTCATTAGTTTTCCTTATGGTGTACATACTTAATTAATAATTAGATAAATTAAGGCTTTGATGATAATAATTTGATTATTTTATATCTCAAAAAAATAAAATAATAATAATTTGATTTTTTTTTTCTGGCTTTTTTTTTTTTTTTTTTTTTGTGATTGGGACACAAAACGATAGAAGACATGTAGAATAATAAAAGAAATGTAAAAGGAAAGGGACAAAAATAAAAACTAAATTTAAGTTGTCTGTGCTTTCCAGTTTTTGTTGACATTGACGTTCAACGTATTCTTCCCCTTCCTTCTACATGTACCACTCTTTTTCATGTATTTTTCTCATGTCCAAAAAACTAAAATAAAACCTAAAATGATAAAAATCATTAAATGGACCCTTAATTTCCAAAAATAATTAATTATGATATAAGCCAAATAATTGAAGCAATATTATTGATCTGAATTACATGCATTGGAAAAATGGAGGAATTGAAATCATGTCGCGATGGGTTAAACAAAAATGTCTTATTTATTAGGACAATTCATCACCTGCGACGAATCAAAATTTTAAATTAACTTATTTATAATTATTTATTTATGTGAGAAAGACATAATTCCAAAGAGAACAATAAACTAAACAACTGAATTACCAAGAAATTAATCAATTTCTTGATCAATAACAGAAATTGATGTTGATCTTTTATATTGTCTGATTGGCACATGAATATTCCAAACCCTTTATACAGTTGATGAATAAAAGGAATTTTTTTTTGAAATGTTTGATGAACTTATACACATTTTTATTTTTATTTTTCATAAGACTAAAATTTTAAGCTATTTGTCATTACAAATTTTTGAAATAATTAATTTGTCATCTCACTCTAACTTTGTTAAGCTTACATCCAAAATAAATCATGTGGTTTGCATATAATTATGTTCAGGGTCATTGCGGACATTTCCGCATAAAGAACATCAAACAACTTTACCATAAAAGCGAGTTCAGGTCGTTCCTCTTTTTATATTTTAAGGGGGGTGTATTCAATCGGGAATTTGAGAGAGTTTAGTGGAATTATAAATCCATGGATTTTTATGGAGTTTAATTGATTTATAGAGATTCCACATAAAATTTTGATTCAATTCCCTTGAAATCTCATGGGGAGAGGTGAGATTTGTGGATGCTTAAAATACACTAAGAAATCTCTCAAATTCCCTCAAATTCCTTAACTTTTTCAAATTCTTTAAAATCAATTTCTAATTGAATACACCTGGAATGTTATAAACTTCTTTAAAATCCTAATTGAATACACCCGAATTTATAAGGATTTTAATAAACTATCTTAAAATCCTGATTGAATACACCTTGAATCTCAGAAAATCACTTAAAATCCTGATTGAATACCCCTAAATTCATTAAAAGAATTAAAATCCCTCAAAATCCCAATTGAATACACCCTCCTAAGTCATCTCACTTCAAAATACAGCGAGTGCAGGTCGTTCCTCTTTTTATATTTTGTGAGAAATTCTAAGGTTATTTTTGTCGAAGGCAACTTATTTGAAGGCGAGCAAGATGTTAAAATGTCCGAAATAACCTTGAACACAAATAACTTAACATAGTTAAGGTGAGATAACAAATTAAGGATTTCCGAATATTGGTATGACAAATCGAATATAACTTTAGTTTATATGACAAATTAAAAAGGCTATTACATGAAATTGGACACTGTAATGGGTTACATTTATCACACTCACCCTTTCAACCACCACATAAACAAATATATATTATTTATCATCCGACTTTGCTTTACCTATGTACTTATATAGATTATTGATATCGGTAATATATAACACTAAACATTTCTTAATTTTTACCAAATAAACATAAATAGCTAGTAGTACTACAAATAAATTCTTTCCTCCCCTTGTTGAATGCCAAATGATAAATCCGGACTTACACAATTTCCGTTAAGCAGCTCTTCTATCATCTGCAACGCAATTTTCTCTTCTTCATCCATCTCCGCCATAAGTGGGGGGGGCCTCTCTGATGATGTTTCAATCGAAGCAGATTTCTCTGAATTCGACATGAATTGTGATGACAGAACACTCTGATCATCAGCATTATTAGTATCAACAGTACTATTATTCTTCTTCTTGCCAAGTGGAACAGTCATGACCCAATTGGAGTTATCAGAGCGTTGACCTGCACGTTTTTGCCATACTCCGATGTGAGAGCTCTCATTGTCGAGCCTCAAGCAGGTCATGGATGGAGATGGTATCTTGCTGCATTTCCTTAGCTTGGCATGCAAGATTTCCGACAGACCCTTCTGTTCGGATGGTGAATCCAAGTCGCCGCCACGAGTTTTTGGGTGATCTGATGATCCTCCTGTGGCACGGGTACCATTACTCTGAGTTGTAGTAGTTGTTATTGGGAAATTGGTCTTGGCATTTCTTCCGCTCATCAAAACGGAAGCTTCATCGTATGCTCGGGCTGCTTCTTCAGCTGTCTCAAATGTGCCTAGCCACACCCTTCTTTTCCTGCATAGTCACCATAATCACACACGTACGTACGTATTATACAAGATTAAAAAAATACATACATACATATAATATATATATATATATAGAGAGAGAGAGAGAGAGAGAGAGAGAGAGAGAGAGTTGAGAAGAAAAAACCAAACTAATGGTATATATGTTGGTGAGGGTTGCTTACAGTAAGGGGTGGCGGATTTCTGAGACCCAAGAGCCCCAGTGACGCTGCCGGACGCCTCTGTACTTTTTTGATTTCACCATTTGTTTGTTTGTTTGTTTTGTCTGACTTTGAGAGAGACAGAGAAGAATGAAGGGACGATAAATTGAGAGTTCAGAGAAGTGCAGAGAAGGTAGCAGATGCAGATTTGAGGCTACAAGCGGTGATAGATAGGTGGATATAAAAAGAGAGAGAAGGAAAGACTACATGCTGTCGGCGGACTAAGCTTACATATAGTGCAGTGCTCTTTGTAATTAATTTTATCAACTACAACCTCCCATAATTCAGTAACCTCTCATAAGTATTCAGTTCCCTCCTGACTTGTCCCCTGGCTGTTCTCTCTCTCTCTCTCTCTCTCTCTCCCCCCCCCCCCCCCCCCACCCCCCACCCCCCACCCCCCACCCCCCACAACAGGACTAAGAAGACTTGCACATTGACATTTTTTGCATGGAGTGAGTATTTGAATTATTTCGATATTGATTTTGTGCGTATACTAAAAGGTAATGCAATGGAAATTAAATTTGTAGATAAAATTTTGGAAACTAAATGACATAGAAATTGATGATTGAATTATTGATACTTAAGCTTTGATAAATTTGTTCATTCCTATTGGTGACACATTTTTTAGTTTTGCAAATTTTATCTACAAATTTTATCTTTCTAGCATTACCCTATACTAAAATATGGATTATCAGAATTATATCAATTCTTGACTTTTTACCTCAAAAATTAAGAATCAGAGAGCTAGTTGATCACACATCTCCTTTCCTGATTGACAACTTATCTCGTTCTAATTAGATAAATGCCAATAATTAAGCTCAGTATGGTTTTTGTTATAATAGACTTATAAATAATTCGAAATCTTGTCTGTTATTGTAGCATGAATATAAGAATGTAATTTTCAATTATAATTAATGTGAGATCCCACATCGCCCAGGGGAGTGATCCTTATATGTATATTCTCATCCCTACCTAGCGCGAGGCCTTTTGGGAGCTCACTGGCTTCGGGTTCCGTCGGAACTTCGAAGTTAAGCGAGTAGCGCGCGAGAGCATTCCCATGATGGGTGACCCACTGGGAAGTTCTCGTGTGAGTTCCCAGAAACAAAACCGTGAGGGCGTAGTCGGGGCCCAAAGCGGACAATATCGTGCTACGGTAGTGGAGCGGGCCCGGGAAGTGGTCCACCCCGGGCCGGGATGTGACAATTTGGTATCAGAGCCTAACCCTGGCCGTGGTGTGCCGACGAGGACGTCGGGCCCCTAAGGGGGGTGGATTGTGAGATCCCACATCGCCCAGGGGAGTGATCCTTATATGTATATTCCCATCCCTACCTAGCGCGAGGCCTTTTGGGAGCTCACTGGCTTCGGGTTCCATGGGAACTTCGAAGTTAAGCGAGTAGCGCGCGAGAGCACTCCCATGATGGGTGACCCATTGGGAAGTTCTCGTGTGAGTTCCCAGAAACAAAACCGTGAGGGCGTAGTCGGGGCCCAAAGCGGACAATATCGTGCTACGGTAGTGGAGCGGGCCCGGGAAGTGGTCCACCCCGGGCCGGGATGTGACAATTTGGTATCAGAGCCTAACCCTGGCCGTGGTGTGCCGACGAGGACGTCGGGCCCCTAAGGGGGGTGGATTGTGAGATCCCACATCGCCCAGGGGAGTGATCCTTATATGTATATTCCCATCCCTACCTAGCGCGAGGCCTTTTGGGAGCTCACTGGCTTCGGGTTCCGTCGGAACTCCGAAGTTAAGCGAGTAGCGCGCGAGAGCATTCCCATGATGGGTGACCCACTGGGAAGTTCTCATGTGAGTTCCCAGAAACAAAACCGTGAGGGCGTAGTCGGGGCCCAAAGCGGACAATATTGTGCTACGGTAGTGGAGCGGGCCCGGGAAGTGGTCCACCCCGGGCCGGGATGTGACAATTAATATAGGATTCCTACCACAATACGAATTAATATAACTTTATATATATTTTAATATTTTTCACATATCAATACAACGACTCTCAATTCTACACTCTTCAATATGTTTTCTCTTAGGTCCAAGGGTGTCCAATAAAAAAATAAAATAAATAAATAAACCTCAACCCAAACTACAAATTGCCGTCCACCATTGTCCCTCATGGGGTCATCTTCTTCCTCTCTTCCTGGCCAAAACACTGCTACTTTTATTAAAGGATTTATATCACAAATGGTCCCTGAAATTGACCCCATCAATCATGATGCTCCCTGAAATTGAAAATCGATCAATGTAGTCCCTGAATTTTAACTCGTGAATCAATGTCGTCCTTTTGTTAGTGTTCCGTCCAAATTAACTTTAAAAAAATGTTAGAGAACCAATTTTTCATGGTAAAATGATAAAAAATAACCCTGTTACTTATAATTTTACTTACTGCCTCTCTTTTCTTTTTTCCATCTTCACTTTTCTCTCCATTTTTTCATGGATTTGGTGCTAAAATTAAAATAAAAACAAAAAAAAGTGGTTCTCTAACCTTTTTTTTGGTCATTTTACCATGAAAAATTGGTTCTCTAACCTTTTTTTAGTGTTAATTTGGACGGAACACTAACAGAAGGACCACATTGATTTGCGAGTTAAAATTCAGGGACTACATTGATCGATTTTCAATTTCAGGGACCATCATGATTGATAGGATCAATTTCAGGGACCATTTGTAATATAAACCCTTTATTAAATTTTGTACCACAAATTATATTATTTGGGTTCACATCAACTCAAAGCTTTTATTATTAGTTATGATCTCTGGAAATATGTCGATGGTTCTTCTTCCCAGCCCAACTTTGCTTTTGGACAAATAATTGCCTATGTCAAAAGTAACTATAATTGCTTATGTTACATAACCATATATAATTGAGAAACTTTGGATCCGGACTCTAACCACTAACATTTTTTTACTAAAACTTTAATGGTATTCAATTTTTGATCAAAGTCTCTTAACTTTGTCCACCTTATTATTGCTATTAATTTGTATTTTCATATGTTTGGTATTAACTACTTGACACGTTATGGAATTTTAAAATTTCATATTATATGGCATATAAATTAAAAATGATTATAATAAAAAGAAAATACTCAAACATTTTGATTGAATAAATAGATAAAAACAGGTAACAATATAACTTTGAAATAATAAATGTCAAATGAATGTACTCATGGTCACATAGGTGGTTCCGACATGTAGGTGACCCGCAATTATTCGCACAGCACTTTACTTGATCGTAGCACTTGAGCGTATATATTACACCTAGCCCTGTCGTACAGACCACATTAGGTGGTTCCGACTCGTGTGCAGGCATATTAGATGAGTTATAGATTTAGCCGTACAGGCCACCTTAGGTGGATCCGGCTGATACATCTTCATTCATCGTTGATGCATTCTTTCATATATTGCTTATTATACTTGGTTGATTAGATTATTCTGATGATACAGCATGGCATATTGTTTTGATATTGAGTTTGATGATGATTTTGAGATACATATATATTTATATATATGTTCTACTTTCTGGGAAACTATACAGGTTTAAAAAAATAACGAAATAAAAAAAATATTGAAACAATTCACGCATATAAATACATTTAAAATGTCCAAGTCGCTCGTAACGCACTGTAATTCAAAAAATGCCTTTTGCAAGTGGGAAGAGAGAAAAGAATTAAAAAAATGGAAGTATGAGTGAAAGTTGATGGTGTCCACGTGAAGGGGAAAGAAAAATATAATTAAAAAATAAGAAAAATCATGAGTATTATGTTTAAAACATCTTAAGAGGTGCGTAGTGCTAGTGATAAATTAGTAAAGTTTTTTTTAAAAATTAATATC
Source organism: Cotoneaster glaucophyllus (assembly GCA_036320875.1). Classification (NCBI taxonomy): domain Eukaryota; kingdom Viridiplantae; phylum Streptophyta; class Magnoliopsida; order Rosales; family Rosaceae; genus Cotoneaster; species Cotoneaster glaucophyllus. Next base: position 2,017,201 of record CM070063.1, read on the forward strand.
TTACAATAGGCTAGCAATAATGTGATTCAATCAGTTGTTTATTAAATATTATTTTCTTTATAAAAAAACGTCTTTCGCACGCGGATAATAATGTGATTAAATTATTCAAATGATTGTTTTTTTTAAACAAACGATATTATCTACACTAAGGGGAAGGATGTGGGCTTAACCTCACAATAGGCTAGCAATAATGTGATTCAATCAATTGTTTATTAAATATTATTTTCTCTATTTTTAATGTAAATTCTATAGAAACCAATTTTATTATGTGAATTCAGCGACTTTAATTGGTTTATTAGGGATTTCTTCTAGCATGAACTAAAATTAGTCATTTACTTCAAATATTTGACTTTTCTTTTGTCAATTTACGCATATAAATATATTTAAAACGTGTAAGTCACGTGTACACGCCGTGATTCAAAACGCGCGTGCATGAAGGCTAGTCTATATATAAAGCCATTGAGTCAATGGAAAGGTGAATAGTGATTTTGGTGTTACCAAGCTTCAACAAAAATATTTGGACAAAGCCCCCAAGACAAAAAAACTTCAAAGACATCCCAAAACAATGTATCAAATGAGGCAAGAGCATTTTCGTCATTTTAACACTATTTTTTTAATAATAATTTTTTTTGTGTTTTTTTAATTAGTAACTCACAATAGGCTAGCAATAATGAGATTTAATTTCTCTATTTTTAAACACATTCAAAACATCTTAAGAGGCGTGTAATGCCGGTTATAAAAAAAGTTTTTCGCACGCGGATAATAATGCGATTAGATTAGTTGTCAAATGATTTTATTTTTTATTTTTAACAAACTATATTATCTATACTAAGGGGGAGGGAGTGTGCTTAACCTCACAATGGGCTAGCAATAATGTGATTCAATCAGTTGTTTATTAAATATTATTTTTTTTTTCTTAATGTAAATTTTATAGAGACCGATTTTATTATGTGAATTTAGCTGCTTGAATTGGTTTATGACATGTTTCTTCTAGTATTATCTAACATTATTCATTTATTTCAAATATTTGACTATGCTTTTGTCAATTTACGCATATAAATAGATTCAAAACGTGTAAGTCGCGCGTAACAAGTCGTTATTAAAATAATGGGTGCATGAAGGCTAGTGATGCTTAATTGCATGAAATTAACTTCGGAAACCTCCTCTCGCGGGAATGAACAATATAAAAATTTAAATATACACACAAAATATTTATTTTCACGTTTGTCGACTGGAAAATGGATTGAAGGACTGGACATGAATAAATAATAAGACATCGACGGATCAGTGAACAACGATGAACTTTCAACAATTAAAAATAGTGGATGTATGTGCCTTGAAATGATTGGAATATTCCCATCATTTCAAGGCACATACATCCACTATTTAGCTTTAACTGGCGGATGATGGTGGCGGATATTAGAAAACTCCCGTCGGATAAATAAAATCCGACGCATCATTTAATTAGTGGCGGATATTAGAAAAATCCTGTCGGTTATATCCGACATAAATTCCTGGCGGATATAACAAAAATCCTGTCGGTTATAACCGACAGGATTTTTGAATTTTTTAAAAAAAATATTTTTGACAGATTCTGACGGTTTTAAGTTAATGCTGGCGGTTATAACCGTCAAAAATGAAAATTTTATTATTTTAAAATGTTATATCTTAAGTCGATGTGCTTTGCTTGCTATTAATGGGCTGGCAAGAAAATCAGCACGCGCCGGTGATTGAATAATTTAAGCTTTGGGAGTTAGCGTGATCCTCCACCACCCTACTTAAATATATGGTTCCAGAATAATCTAAATAAGCTGTTGCTTAGCAGGATCTTGTGCCGGTCATTTAGATAAATAAGCACATGATTTTAATACAAAGCTTTTAAGGCATGGGCTATAGCTATATTATTGTTTTTCAAGTATCTTAAATCTCACATTAACATTCACATTCACATATATCTACACTAAATGCTGGTTTGAAAGTGTTTTAAAATAACTGAAAGCATTTTTAATGAAAATTTTGATAAAAATAAATAAATAAACACTTATTTTAAATTTTTTTTCCACTCATGATCCTAAAGTCTAATGAACCCCATTCCCACGAGCCATAAATTTTCTGAGAGAATAATAACAACAGACTACAATTTGAAGCTCTATTATTTTTGTAATAAGGATTATGCTCCCTCACAGGCAAGCAACAAGTTACAAAGAAATTCAAACAATTTTTTTCAATGCGTCACAAAGCACATTGTCTGGCACATAAACACACATGAACATCTGGTGTACTCTATCATGTCTGATTTTATTATTTTAAAATTTTATTATGATTAAAAATAAATAAATAAATAAACACATGTTTTAAATATTTTTTATACTTCCATTAAGTATAAAATACGATTTATCCACTAGTGTAAATATTTTAAATTGAAGATCGAATTCATTCATTGCATTCTTATAGGGTCGAGGAGTGTAGCTGCAAAAAATCATCAAAATTGAAGCTAAAATAACCGTTAAATTGTGATTTTTCGTTTATAACCATCGAAAACTTTTGTTCTGTTACCTAATCTTTGAATATTTGTTTTTTGCGATTTTTTACGTATGCGATCTTGGAGTGTGTACAAATAAGTTTGACGGTTGGATCGTTGAAAAAAATTTCGTAGAATGCGTATCATTTATGTTCCTTATTTATAATTCATTTATGTTCCTAAACTTTTGTTCTGTTACTTACTGATATGTATTTATAATTCATTTATGTTCCTTATTTAGAATGTTTTGTTTGTGAAATAGTAAAATCAGAGAGGCCCTGGATTTTCTGAAAGCCCAGAGAAGAGATACAAAAGCTTTTACATCGATTCTCAGAAGAAGGTTATTTCCGTTTGTCGTCATGAACTATCTATCTTATTGTCTAGAAATATGACATTTCGTCCTCGTGCAGATTGAAGCCTTGGCAAATGAGAACCATGAGCTTACTTTTCGAGATCGAACTCCGGCGGGTTTCGGATGGTGAATGCGGGGATATGGAAAATGCAGAATTTTTTTTTTATTATTAATATATTTGCTGTCGGTTTTATCCGACAAGAATGATTTTATTTATTCTTATTAATAAACTATCTGTCGGTTATAGCCGACAGCATTTCTGGCGGTTTTTTGTACTTTATGTCGGTGTTATCCGACAGAAATTTCCTTTTTTTATTTATTATAAATATATATACTGTCGGTTTTAACCGACAGGATTTTTGTCGGTTTTAGAGTATTTTCTGTCGGAAAATTCATTTCCTGACGCTGGCAATTCTGTCGCTTATTATATCCGCCACTGCATCCATTTTCTGTCGAATTTTGCTTATAATCCGACAGTAATTTACGTTTTTTGTCAATTTTTGGACCGCCAGTTATAGATAATTTTGTAGTAGTTATGAACATTCAACAACACTCCATCTGCCATATCTGCATATCAAACAAAAATCGAGGCTATATATTATTATTAACTAACTTGTACCCTCGATCTGTCTGTCTATTGCGCTATATATTGACTATTGTAACTAGTTACACTGCCATGAGTCTGGTATTTTCATCTTTGAAACTGATAGCTTACCAAATTGAGGCAGACAATTGCGCGCACCGTGCAGCCAACTAATTGTATTCTTGTACGTGGTAAGTTGTGTCTCGGTTATGAGTAATGCTAGAGAAATTAAATTTGTAAACAAATTTTGATAAACTAAATGATATCGAAGTTAATGTTTGAATTATTACATAAGCGTTGATAAACGTGCCCATTTCTTATTGGTGAAATATCACTTAGTTTGTCAATTTTACCTATAAATTTAATCTCTCTAACATTACCCCTCAGTTATATATATGTTCGAATGCAAAGTTTGGAAAGGCACACAGGATCATACAAAATGCGTACAGGATCATACATGTTGATTATTTGAAGCATATATATCCTTTAAGGGTTTACTCGAAACTCTATTCTTTGAAAAAAAAAATGGACATCTCGTCCGGAGATGATAGGGCTCTTGTAGGGGCCATTTTACTCTATAGGATCCTCGAAAGGGGGGGGGGCAATAAGGCCATCTCCAACCGATTCGGCCAGAGGGCCGAAAATAGTCCAAAATGACACGAAAATCATCTCCAACCAAGGGCTAGGCCAAAGGGTTCGTGGGCCTCACCGGGCTAAAAAAAGGAGAAAAAGGCCAACCGACTGGTCTAACCCAGCCTGGGGCCGGTCCAACCATTCAAATGTAACGTCTAGTTGTTGACGTCATCTAGCCGTTTTATATATATATATATATATATTATTTTTTTTACAAATCTTTTTAAAAAAATTAATTTTTTTTTTCCCTATAACTTCCTAAGCCATTAAACAACATTAAATAACATTAAGTAACATGAAACAACCTTAAACAATATTAAACAACATTAAATAACATTAAGTAACATTACACAACATAAAACTTTTGCAACGTAAAAAAAAACATTTAACAACATGAAACTTAAACAACATTAAAAAAAATATTTAACAACATAAAACTTAAAATCCAAGACACATCAACACGTGACACTCGAAATCCGAGACGTAAAATTATTGAGATTCCTTATCGACAAGAAATCTGCAAAGTTACTTAGACATGGACACGTGACACTCGAAATCCGAGACGTAAAATTATGAGATTCCATCTTGAAAAATTATTGACAATCCATAACGTAAAACTATTGAGATAGTTTAATTTAAGTAACCATATTAATTCAATTAAAATAATAAATTATGTTTGGCCCTATGGCCCTCTAGCCCCTCGTTTGGAGATGATTTTTTGTCACAGGGCTATGTTTGGCCTATGGCCCTCTAGCCCCTCGGTTGGAGATGGTAAGAAAAATGGTCTGACACTGTTCATTAAAATATTAATTTCTTGGAGGGTAATGGGCCAAAGAGATTCCTCTGGCCCTCATTCGGTTGGAGATGGCCTAAACTATATAAGAGGTCTTATATGGGAATATATATAGAGTGCGTTTATTAATATGTAATCAGATTGAAGGGAATTGAATTGAGAATGAATCGGATTGAAGAGGAATTGGATTGAGGAGGAAATAAAATTGAGAGATTCTTGTTAAAGTTGTTTACTAAACTAACTAGAATCGAAATACAAATGATATTAGTTCCATATATATTGTTTACCAGTTCACTAGAATCGGAATTAAAACTAACTTGATTACTAAATTGTCCTTGTTTAAAATAAATTATTTTAATGCTATAAGTTATAACGATTGAAAATTAAGTTTATCTAATTAAATATATCCATAAACAAAGCTTTTTATGAGATCATTATTTCCAAAACTTTTTATAAAATCGTTATTTCCAAAGCCACTTTTTCCCTTTCATCTCGAGCCTTTTTTTTTTTCCAGCCCTTTTATCCCATAGCCACCGTCACATAGCTTGGCAAGTCCTGGTCCAGGGGCAAGTGGACTTGTCGACGAAAGATCGATCTTGGTCCACTACATCAGGTAGGAGCGCAGAAGGTCGGATTCTGCGGTGAAATTCCAAAAGTGAAAGTCGTTAGGGTGCATGGATGGGTGTGTGGATGATTTGGGTTGATTGGGTGTCGTTCCTGGAGGTACACGTCTGGTGTCTTATTTTGGGGTGAGATTTGAGTGCGGCAAGGTGATGGTTGAAGGGTGTTATTGGGGTTTCAAAATATGTACAAGGGTAATTTGGGTAGAAAATTCTGATTCCTAAAGCAGCCTCTCTCCTGGAGTCCAATTACCTCATCTTTCTGAATAATCGAATTCTTGGTAAATCAGGACTCTCATTACTGATTTCAGGTGGGGTCCACTTATTTTTTCATTCCCATATGGTTGATAAACGCTGGAATTGTTTGGAATGTGTGCAATTCCCTTTCCTCCACTTTCATTCCAGTTTCGTAAACATGCCAATAGTTCCTCCGATGACTATATATATTTGCTACACTAAAACAAGATGCATGCTATATGAAGTAGGTATATATCAGTGTTTAAAAAAAAGGAAAACTAATGAAAAGGGCTTGAAAACTTTGAGTTTTAATGATAAGGACAAAACAAAGGGTAAAGTGAATAGTACCAGGTTTGACTTTTTAGTGTAAAAATGTGGTTTTTCGTTAAAGTGAACAGTACCGCAGGCTTTTCGTTAAAACTCCCTTAAAAAAACCCTCCTCGAGGCGCACCTAGGCAGTGTTGGAGACGGGACAATGATAAAAACGTTTCAACAATTTGAAATCCTTGCTTGAAATTTTTTGGGCCCCTTGAAGTAGAAGGTTGGGCCCATGAGGCTCTGTCCTCTAATGGCTTTGTTTTCATTGACGGTGTCTTCATGAAGAAGTCAACCACAAAGAAGAAGAAAGATACATGTATTTTTTTAAAAAACTTGGCTCAAAATGCAATTTTGACCAAGTCTTTAATTTTTAAAATGACTAAACTCAAAACGAGATTGTTTTTGCCGAGTTTAATATTTTTGGTAATCACCAACTGGTCCTCAACTTTACATCCAAAGGACTGCTCATTTATATATATAGTTAAATATAATACATACACTCAAGACTTTGGCCTAACCGAAACCATCCATAAAACGCCTCCCCTGCACCTTTTAAAACAATGGTACAATATACCGCATCTCGTAATCCATCTCTTAAAAAAGTATTTATGAAGTCTGGACCTCATGAGAACTTCTTTCTGGGGAGTGTGGTATGTACTGCAACCGGTGCCGACTGCCGGACGCACAAGTTCAGTGGCCAGCAACAGAGGGCATGAAGGTCTAAAATATCGATGATATCGGAAATATCGGTAGTCCAAAAATACGAAAATTTGGATGGAAATACCGGGATATTATCGATATCGATAAAAATTGAATAAAAACCACGAAAATTGTAAGAAAAACTTGGAAATTTTTATTGAAACTTTGCAGGATGTTCATTTAGTCAATTATCTATTAGTTTATCACAAAAAATTTGAAGGAAATGCATTGCATGATAGATTTAACTGATTTAAGTTGATTATATAGCGAGCTGGCAAACATTGTGAGTGTAGAAAATATGTAGTAATTAATGAAAGAAGTTTAAACACACCATAATCATTTATATATAATGAATTAGTACAATATTTTATACTTTATACATTGCATGGTAAGATACATGAGTGACTTAGCAAGGTCTAAAATATCGATGATATCGGAAATTTCGGTAGTCCAAAAACACGGAAATTTCGATGAAAATATCGGGATATTATAGATATTTTAGACCATGCATGACCAAATGGTCCAAACTACGGAGAGGATGGAGCAGTACAGAATGGACAATACTTGGGTCCTCACCGGGGAGGACCCAAGATACATTGACTTCCAATGAAAAAATAAAACGTGTTTTTTTCATATATTTTTTATATATCGGTGGGTCCCTTTAATGATAAATGGCTTGATTTGATTGGTTTAAAAGCAAAAGTCAGTACATTGGGTCCTCCCCAGTGAGGACCCAAGTATTGTCCGTACAGAATTGAGGTAGATGTCAGATAAAATTGTACACACATGGCTGGAGATGTCAGTTCCAAATGTCACATTAACTCAATAAATGGTAGATTAAAGTTCTTCACCCATTGTGTTGGGTTTCATAAATAATTTAAATTTAAATTTAAATTTATACGTAAACAGATTAAAATTGATGTATATATCATTGCGATAGATCTACGAATCGAAATGATAAAAATCAGTTTTTAACTCATCACTACTAGGCCTTGGTTAATTTCCTTGCATATGTTTGGCTTAATATGTTGAGGTTCATGATCAAATTTAGAAATGGTGGATGAATAGAGGGTGATGTGATGGGTACAACTATGATAGAGATCTTGAATATGTAGCTCTCATTTTGTAACCGAAAATTTGACGTAAAAATTGTGGTTAGTTTTGAATTTTTTTTTTTGTTACGCACGCATGAAGTATCGTATGAAATAATATTTCAACTTTATTTTATGGAAAATTTGATATTTATTTTACGAAATAATATATTATGTATGATTATAATCTATATATAAGTCGACGATTCATCAAGTACAACCACTTATAAGTACGTGCAAGATTATTTATTTATTCGATATGAGATTCATACTCTCAACACGATGTTCAAATGTTTTGAATTTTTAAGCGTAATACGTGGACAACACAAATCTGATGACATGGAGTGTGTATGGTTATCAGTGGAGACAACTTGCTCTGAAACTATGACAAAATTTGAGGTTCTACCATAAAATCATTGGTAATACTGACAGTAGTCCAAACACTTACAAGCACATACAAGATTTGAGATGGACACATACTCTTGACAATGCATACATATACATAATTTTTTTAAGCAGAAAGATGAAATGAATGTAATTAGGTACGTAGGTAGGATATATAAATATGTGCTTCCTGAAGGCATTCATTGACGAGACATGATCATGAGGCTTAATGAAGATGATGATGGTGAAATATATCATTTTCGAATATTAGAGTGAACGTAGAAGTAAATTTAAACTTTTAATTTTGTACCTACAATGAAGGAAATCCCATGTGCGCAGTGTGGTCACTGGACCTCCATCGTGTACTTCTATATGATATGACCCTTCGATTTTTTTTTGGCCACAAAACAACAAACTCCAACCACCAAGAACCACGAGAACAAAGAGAGCCCATCCAGAGGCAAGGAAGGTTAACAGTAGTAAACTGTAGTTAACTCTTCCTTATGACCCTTCGATTTTATGCATGCATGTAAACTGTAGTAATATAGTCCAAAGAAGGTTAACAGTCATCGTCCATGTGGGGCAACAGTGCTACATCATTGCACAATCATCCTCTACGTGAGCGTCAGGTTACATTTAACAGAACGTTCCTGACAGCTAACTTAACGGAACTATGAATTTGAGAGAGAATATAATTTTAGGTAAGAAAGTAAGGCAGAAAACTTTTAAGTATCAAAGTGTAAATTCACAGTAATTAAGAGTAGTAAAGTGAAAGTAACGTTTATTTTTATATGATTAGGGATGGGCAATGATTATGGCGGGCGGGTAACCGCGGTTATTTATCCATAACCGTTTATTCTCATACCCGCATAACCGTTTACCCGTTGGGTAATTGCCTAAACGGTTATACCCATACCCATAACCGTTTATAAACGGTTAACCATACCCATAATCGCGTACCCATTTAACCGTAACCGTTTACTCATTTATCCTTTTTTAACCCGTTTATCCTTTCTTTTTTTACCATTTACTCCTTTTTTCACCCTTCTACGTGTTTTTTTAACAACTTGAAAATTAAAAAAGAAAAATTTGTCATAATTTTCTTTTTCTAACAATTAAAAACCGTTATAGGTACATTCATCATACATTTTCGCATTTTAATTTTTTAAGTCCTTATATCATTCCAATAATTGAAATAATAGTTTACAGACGATATTTTTAACTGTTAACAATGAAGGTAATATAAAATTGGCTAAGTATTCTTGGGCTACGAAAATTATTAAAAGACAGTATTCTTTGATTATTTAACTCGGAATGTAAAGTATTAACATAATATATATATATATATATATATAATGGACCATGAAATCATGCACTATAGTTAATAGCATTGATCTAAGTTTTGTCCGATAGGGAATATAGTTTGTATTAATTTTACATATATAAAATAAATGGGTAAACAGTTACCCGTTTATAACCGCGGTTAATACCTATAACCGCCCATTTAAATTTCGCGGGTAAACGGTTATACCCATAACCGTTTATTTATCTAAACGGTTACCCATAACCGTAACCGTTTAATTTAAACGGGCGGGTAACCGCGGTTACCCATAACCAATGAGTATTTGCCCATCCCTATATATGATAATATAGAAAAAGAATTTTTCAATTATAACATTTGTACTGTATAATTATGCAACATTAAGAGAAAAGGAAGAAAGTATTATCCTTTCAGTCATATGTACTCTTTTAAAATCATGTTAAAAGAGACAAAGAGTTCATCTCCAGAACTTTTCCTCCTAATCCACCAAATCAGGGGATCCATGTCGTTGAAAATTGAACCAACAGTTGAAGTTATTATAACTTTTAAAGTGTACCCATGTTTGTAGCCGTTTGATCAAATTTCAAAGGGACAGATCGCTTGATTTGATGGACTAGGAGGAAGGGATCCAGAGAGGATCCCTTTCCATTGTTTACTATAAATAATAAGTTAATGACGTTGAGGATGACATGTAACATCGATCATTTTCAAATTTCTAGGAAATGTGGATGCCAGTTGGTCTAAGGTCTCTCAGAGAGGCGGTTTGTGGCTGCTGCTAGCTACCCTCTCTGTACTCTTTCTGCTTCGTGGTTGTGAGTTGGACACTGCTTTAGGTATTCCTTATGTCATTATTGAATCAGACTATCTGGATGTTGTTTCTTATCTTTGTCACTCTATTGAAAATGGCAGTTGGGAGGCTTACCCTACCTTGGCTCGGGTCAAGCAACTAGGGGAGCTTTCCAGAATTGTCGCTGGTCTTAGGTGCCGAGATTAACCAACGAGTCGGCGCACGTGCTTGCATTGATTGGTCTTACGGAGATGTGTGAATCTGTTTGGGTCAATCGGCCCCCATCTTCGTTAGTTTTTGTCTTGAACAAAGACGGTCTCCCATGTTCGCATTAGTTTTGCAGTGGTGGTGTTTGGGGTGACGTTTTCACTTGGTGGACATGTCTTCTGGTTGTATCCCCTTCACTGCTTCAGTACAGGTCTGTCTGTTGGTATTAGCCTCTCTGTACGCTTTCGTGGTGTCTTTGGCTTTCCTGGGAATGTATCTTCATGTTCTCAAAAAAAAAAAAAGTAAAAAAAGAAAGGGATGTCAGGGGACCACATTTCTTCCCTTTTACTTGAACGGTTACGGTTAAGTCACGTCAAAATCTTATATCAATTTTTTTATAGAGACAATAAAATAAAAAACAATGTGTGAGAGAAAAAAAGGAAAAGGAATGAGAATAAGATGCGAGAGAATCCTACTCCCTTTCTCCCTTCCATTATTTCCATTTTCATAACAACTAGGGGTGGGCACTTGGAACCGAAAACCGAAACCGAAACACGAATCGAATCGAACCGCACCGAACGGTTTGGTTTTGCGGTTTTGAAACGGTTTCGGTTTCGAAACCGAATCGCGGCAAAGAAAACGGTTTGGTTTCGGTTTTGGGTTTTCAAAACCACACCGAAACCGAAACCGAAACCGAAACCGCACCATATAATAAATAAATGTTATATTTTAAACTTTTAATTAGTTCAGCTAGGTTATAGGTTTGGTTTTGGGTTTGCACTTCGACTCCTGACTGCTTCTGCTTGCATCTCTGCCTCTACCTTTGCGACCTAGCTGCTTCTGCTTGCATCTCTGCCTCTGCCTCTGCGACTGCGACTGCCTGCTTGCATGCATCTCCAGATCTCCTTCATCTGCAAATCACTGCCTCTGCGAGTCTGCGACTGCCTGCTTGCATCTCTGCCTCTGCGACTACGACCTTATTGAGTCACTGCTTCCCTTGCATCCCCAGATCCCCTTTATCTGCAAGCCCTAATCTCTGCAAATCAAAAGCTTTGCAAAACAGACTTGGCAAATATGGTTGTGGGTGCCATCGTATGTTTCCACAATTTGTATCATCATATATTTATCTAATTTTGAACTTTTTGAATATCGTTGCAGGCCTCACCTATCACCATTGGGGATCGCCCAACAGTGATTGAGGAAAAGAGAACCTCAACTCGAGGTAAGTTGTGGTTTATAGAAGGTTGCTAGGTAAAAGACAACTCCTATTTAAATGATGTTAAGCTACAAAGCTTCTGGATGTTTCAGTTAGCAGTGGTGGGAGAGGGAGGTTCTCTTCAGGAAGAGCTGGCTATCGGAATGACAATTTCCATTAAGGTTATAATGATTTGGTTTGCTGGGGAATGGTAATTCTTTCTTAACTCAAAGAAAATTAGTGAGAAACCATGTAGTCCTTTTATTTGGTTTGTCATGGATGTGTTCTGTCTTCTGTGAACATCTTATTGTTTATGGTTATGTTTTTATTTGCTCGAGCTTGCTTGATTTGGATATAGGTTTGGTTTGCATTTTATTTTTCGTTTTGTTTCAATCTATTTTATCAGTTTTGGATATAGGTTTGGTTGTGCAGTTTTTTGGTGCAGTTTTTGGTGCAGTTTTGGTGCACTTTAGCTGCTGTTTTCTGTGCAGTTTTGTGTAGTTTTTTGCTGCAGTTTTAGTGAAGTTTTTTGCTGCAGTTTTGGTGCAATTTTTGGTGTTGTTTTGCTGCTGTTTTTTATGCAGTTTGGCTGCATTTTTTTGGCAGTTTTGCCGCTGTTTTTTGCTGTATTGTTGTTGCTGTTTTTGGTGCAATTTTGCTGCATATTCATTCATTAATATACAAAGAAAATAAGACCGTCTTATGCATAAATATGTGTATATTTTAAATTGTACATTTTTTTCTCAAAAACCAAACCGAAACCGTTTGAAACCGCACCGAACCGAACCAAACGGTTTGGTTTCATTTCGGTTTTGACTTCAAAACCGCAACGCAAAAAGTTTCGGTTTCGGTTGCGGTTTCACTCGAAATCGCACCAAACCGCACCGCGCCCACCCCTAATAACAACTGCATGGGCCGGTCTACTGTTTATGAAATATTAGAATATATATATTGCCTACTAAATATATAAGACTAGAAAATATGTTATTTTCCATTAAATATAAGAATTTTCAAGATGAAAAACATCGATCATATATATAAATATTCACATAGAATCTAAACGGAAGGGATTCCCATTTTTTTCAAAATAAAAGAAGGATTAGTTGTGGGGTCTACAACACATCGCACTTCGATGATCCGAATTGTTTATTTTTTAAGTTGCACCTTATATATCAACCTTATAAAATACTAGCCAAATCGGCAATATTTAAGGCATCTAAATGAGTTCAAAGAAATTTATGAACACTATTGTCTAAGAAACATTGAACTTTCATCTTGACAATTAATTAAACAAATGGTTTCGGATTGAATTAAATTTTTGCGTAGCTAATTTATGAATCGAGACTTATAAAATAGACGGTTTTGATCGTTGAAGTTTAGGCCATCTCCAATCGAAGGAGGGCTAGAGGGCTTGTTTTAGACCATCTCCAACCGAATGAGGGCCATAGGGTTCGTTTTAGCCCTTTGGCCCTCCAAGAAATTAATATTTTAATGAACAATGCAGGGTCATATTTTTTACCATCTCCAACCGAGGGGCCAGAGGGCCATAGGCCAAACATAACCCTGTACCAAAAAACCATCTCCAACCAAGGAACAAAGGGCTATAGTATGGAATGTGAAGAATTGAAATAAAATGAGGTAAGATAGTATGAAATTGTGAAAAATATGTGAGAAATGGTGTAGGAAAAAAATTAGAAATTTAAGAAAAAAGGTCCAAAAAAAAAAAAGTGGGCTGGGCAAATGGAAAGGAACCAAAAAAAAAAAAGGTGGCTGAAGATGGCCAGTCGGTTGGCCCTTTGGCCCTTTTTGTCTCGTGGAGCCCACGAGCCCTTTGGCCTAGTCCTTGATTGGAGACGATTTTCAGGCTATTTTGGACCCTTTGGTTGGATATGGTCTTAGCCCTCTGGCCCTCCAAGAAATTAATATTTTAATGAACAGTGCATGATCATATTTTTTACCATCTCCAACCGAGGGGCCATAGGCCAAACATAGCACTGTGAAAAAAAATCATCTCCAACCGAGGGCCATAAGGCCAAACATAATTTATTATTTTAATTGAATTACTATGATTACTTAAATTAAATTACCTTAATAATTTTATGTTATGGATTGTCAATAAATTTCATATTGTTAAATGTTTTTAAAAATGTTGTTTAAGTTTCATGGGTTAATTTTTTTTTTATTTTGTTTAATGTTACTTAATGTTATTTATGTTGTTTAATGACTTAGGAAGTTATAGGAAAAAAATAGAATTTAAAAAAAAAATTAAAAAAATTTGTAAGAAGAAAAAAATCAAATATGACATCATCATGACTTCAGCATATGGCCCGACTTGGGGCTGGCTGGTTGGGTTGCTCTATGACCCCTAACTATTGAGAAAAAGATTATAAAAGAAAATAGTGAACAAGCCAGGGAAAACTCTCTTTTCATTAATCTCGAAGAAAACTGACTCAAATTCTTTTTGAAGGGGGCGGGCTTCTGTGCATGTAAAACTAGGCGGGCTCCGTGTACGAAAAATGAGGTGGGACACAATGCACAAATTGAGGTGAGCACGAAAAATGAGATTGACTTCATGCACACCAAACTGACACGTGCTCCATGAACACAAAAAAAGGATGGGCTTCTGGCACGCAAAATGATGCGACCACTTCACATGCATAACGAGGCGAACTCCCAGGTGCTTTGAAAACGAGTTGGGCTTCAAACACGAAAAACTATTTTTTGAAGAACATGAATACGATAGTTTGTTGTAATGGTATGAGAAATAAATGAAATTAACAAAAATGTACAAAAATAATTCAAATTCTTGCAGATGCCAGTGACTTTCTGGCTTCCACAAAGTCATGTGACTTTCTGCCACCCCCAAAAATTGTATCATTTTTGTACATTAACTTCCATGTTTATATACATGTACCTACAATAATACTACTTGATTAAGTTTAAGACAAACTAACTAATTCTATTTAAGGCACTCGTTGACATGATTATTTGAAGGGAGATCACGGATTTATCAGTGGGAACTGGAAATCATTGTCCATGTTATATGTTTCTTGGCCTCCCAATTTAGCGCCATTGTTTTCAACTTTGTTCCCATGCTTTCACTACAAAAAATATAGGTGTGGAGCCAAAAATAATCACAAAGCAACACGTGACTTTTGGACAGAAGAGGACAAAAATACCCTTGAGGTGTAATGAGATTCCTATGGGCGAGCAGCGGGCAATCATCCCTCAACCAAGTCAAAAGTGCTCAAAATAGGTAACAATTCAAAAAATCTATCTCACCAAATCCCTTCTACAAGGTAACTCCCAAAACCTATTTCATTCCATATATATTTTTACCTCCTTTTCCTTTTTTTAGCTAATCAATTAGCTATTTATTTTAATCATTCCATAACCTTCAAAACATTCCACATAAATCGAGATAATTGGCTAATTAATGGATTTATTCCTAATTAATCCATTAATTACCAATTAAATCACCAATCTCACACAAAAATACCCCAAAGGGCCGGCCACCTTTTCTCCAAAGGAGGACCAGCCAAGCTCTATGTATTGAACCCTATTTTTTCTAAAAACTGAAGTCCACACTCTTGCAAAACTCCAAAAAACTCTCTAAACATTTTTCTCTCTAAATTCTAACTTTGGCATCGGAGGTTCTTTGGCCAAAATCCCCCCATTCATCGTGGGCGCGTGAGGTTCTTGGCCTTGACCCTAAGGTGTTAATTGTTTTGTAGGTGCAATTTTGTCTAAGAAGAAGGAGGAAGAAATTTGCATCCATAATAGGCACTGCACACAAACAATTATTTGTGCCTATAAGGTACCCTTAGACTAATGGCAACAGTGCAGCAACCAAAATCTTATGTGTGCCCTCTATAGGCTTGCCCTTTGAATGGCACAATATTGTGTTTGGTGCTCAATGATGTTAGCACAAATAAGGGGGTTTTTGTGCCTCCATTCTGACAAGTTGTCAGATTTACTTTCCCATCCATATTAACACAACTTTTATTATTGTGCCCAGTAGGTTAAATATTAAGAAAAAAAAAACATAAATTCCAATATTACAAAATCAAATCAAATAGTAATTACCATTGGTAAGAAATTATTCAGCTTGGTATTACATGCACATCCAAGATACCAATTAAACTAAGAGTAGGGCTAAAACGAGCTTTTACGATTTAGTTCCACAAACAACCAATTCATACAGAGAAGTAAACCAATAATTCCTAATACCATTGTATTTGAGTTCGTTGCAAGCCAAACAACCCTCAACAACCGTAGATAACCCAGTATTGACAACCTCTGAAAAATGACCATGAGTAGGAAATATATCGAGCAATAAAACACATAATCATATTGGATATCGCTGAAAAAGATGGAACTATAAATTTAGACTACCAAGAAGCTCTTGAAAACATCATTTACAGAGAGCAGCAAGAAATGAGTATGTAATGGCTTCCAAACTTTCAAATCATGATTCTTTTTCTTTACCTGATGAGCTGGTGTATATCCTTCATCCCACAGAGTAATTAGTGTAATTATGCTATGTATACATGCACTCATTTGTGATTGAAACATAAAGAATTTTGCCCGCCACTTTAGTAACATTCTTACATGCATGGCAAGCAATCATCACACAAATTAGCGCATAAAAAATTAGTCCATAGTCCAACTAATGCGATTCTCACTACTACAACGTTTAACAAACACGAATTTAAATAACTTAGGAGATTAGTAGTCGGTCTGGAGTTTAATTGATAGAACACGTAAGTGTAACGGAAACAATGTACACCTCGCCATGGGCATCACAATTAATTGTAAGACATAATCAAACCTTATCTTAATCTGAAAGCGCAAAGCTTTTTATAATACCCAGGCCTGCAAAGTAAAGTAATCCCAAACCATGTAAGCACTATGTAATCACACATCAAGAAAAACCCAAACTTTAGAAAGCTACAGAAAGGTCTACACATGGACATGCACATGGGAATAAATAAATAAATAAAATAAAATAAAAAAGAGATTTGGTACAAATATCAAGCCCCAAATTATTATTGTGGATGTTTACAAATTTAAGATGCATGCCCTTGTTCAATAATTAAAACTCAAAATTTAATGTTTCGCATGTTCTAGATTTAGTGTAGTATCGAAAAGGTAGTGCAATATCTTTAATTTGGCAACTCAACATAATAAAGTCGGAGAAATTTTTCATTGTGATCGGAATACAGGTGGTATACCATGTGTTTTTATGTAAGTGGTGGAAAATTGTATTTTTTAAATTAATAATTTGTTAACACACATATCCTACCATTTGTATAGTGATATGTGATGTACCATTCCGGTCACATTGAAAAATCTCTCACAAAGTCAAATATAATTGAGGAAATAAAGATATGCAGAGATTACTTACACTGAGAACGGAGCAATTGGAGACGTGCACTTTACAGATTCAAATCTCCCCTTCTTAGAATTAACATGCATTGTACCCAAATAATCAACGACCTCAAAAAAATTAAACTACATATTCAGAAATAGAATAAAAAAAAATTGAAATCGGAATTGCACAATTCATAAACACTTAACCCATCTTCCTTTCAAAATCACTACAAATTTCTCTCAGACCCTGTTTCCTATAACACCATAAACACACCAAATAAGTAAAAGTAAGGTAACAGGAGGCAAATAATTCAAATTCAGACCCTGTTTAACCCATTAAAAATAAAACTTAAATTAAGAACAATCGAAGAGATCTGATATCAACATACTTACCAAGAGTAAGGTAATAGGAGGCAAATAATTAAATTTATGTAAAGGTTGTAGGATGGTTTTATTGTTGCTCCCAAAAAATCGGTTGTTTTGAGAATAATTTCAGGCCCATTTTGTGGGAAAATAATGTACTAGTAGTGCTTGAATTGCTAGACCGGTTACAGGCCCATATTGGAATCAATTGATGGACTGGTTTCGTCAGATGAAACATCATACTATTTTTATATGTAAAGGGTCACCACAAACCAGTAAGGTCTTCTGCTTTGCAAAGATCGAGAAAAAACGTCTATAGTATGTAACCTTGTACTTATTTTACAAAGAAACTATTTTCACAACTCAAATTTGTGATCTTTCGATCACAAAAGAGCGATATTTTTGTTGCGCTACAACTCGCCTTCATGGTATTAATATATGTAATATTCATGATTATACCAAAGGGATTTAGGAATATCCTGAAAAGTCTTCCCTTAGATGCCATTTGCATTTGCGAGATTTCTGTTAAGATATCATATAATATTTCATTAGTTTACCAAAAGTGCAAATCTGCTCCACTTTTATAAGATTATTAAAATTGGAGTTACGTGGGCTAAATTCCAACGAGCATAATGACATGAAACGAATGCCAAATAGTTAATAAAAAATTAGTGATCTAAACATTAGCTTTATTTCTGTTTTTGATACGCTATAACACTGCAATTTAGTAATATTTTTTTCATTTGCAATGAAAAATCTTAAGTTCAACATCATGCATATAGAATTTGATACCAAATAAATTTATCGTGACTTTTTGTGCGATTCAGCCTAAATCATTTTCTGATAATGTAAGACCCGTTTAAAAATGTTTTTAAGAGGATTGAAAGCGCATGTAGGAAATTGAATTTAAAAGAAGCACCAAATACATATATTTTGCAGGAAACACTTAAAAGAGCTTTTCCATGATTTACCTAGATTTTTCCTAAAGAATGGTTTCTGCAACATTTTTACCAAAAATGTTTTTAGTCAATTCAAAAACACTTTCAAACAAGTCCTGAATGTATCCCTATACATAAAAACATAAAGGGAGAAAGAAAAATTGACTTGGCTGTCATGACTCATGGTTGGGGAACAAGTAATTTTGTGAAGTGGCCAACACAAAAATTTTAACGTTGTAGGAAGATGCCTTTAGCACATAAAATATACCCCCAATATAGTATAGTAGATTTTGTTGATAGGGATAGCATGGGCAATTCGGTGTAAATAAAATAGCGTTGGGTGGGAAAATTAAGGATAGAAATATAAAAAATGGAACGGCCGCCGGCCTTGAATTGTTTGTGTAAACTCATGACATCCATGGGATGGGATCTCTAGGGAACCCAAAGGAGAATATGCCCAAGGCCCTCCAGGCCTTTTTTCCTCTCTAGCTTGCTACTTTGACCTAAGTTCTCACAAAGAGTTCGGATTATGACGTTTGTAGAGTGAGATATATCACGTGGTTATGTAATAAAGAATTCGTTTTTCACATATAACGAGTTCAACACTATCTTTTCTTTAATCTACACTGTTATACAAATTGTGTGACGCATTTTGTAATGAAACTAAAATTGTATGTAGACTGATTTTGGACTGAGTAACTTGTGTTAGATAAGATTTGTAAGAAAGGTCGCTTGACCAAAATTGATATGATAATTAGAAAACTTTCAAGATGATAACAACGAAAAGCTACTTTCCCCTGCCTACGACTCTGTGCCATCTCCTTCCCCCAAAGTAAAGCGCCTAACCTCTGATCCTCCTATGCCGTCGGCCTTTTTGCTCCGGCTTGAGGTCAGCGTCAGCCTAGCCCTCCCTTCCTCTATCTTCCTCTTCCTTTTTCTCCACCCTTGTTTCTTTTCTTTCTCCCCTTCTTTCCCTCTATGTCCTCCCGATTTCCCATCTCCCATTTCTCCTCCAGCTCCACCATAGTTTTTCCCTCTCCAAGCCACCATGGTTGGAGATTTAGTTCATCTATTTATGCTTTTAGCTTTCGTTTGCTTTTTGTCTGAGCATTTTGTGTCTCAGGTTGCTATGAGCTTGGTCTCAGTATTCCCTGAGTTTATCTCATATCTGTTTTCCTTGCCTTGTTCCTCTCCAATCATCACTCCTCACCGTGAATCTCCTACCATCTACCCTTGTTGCTTCGCAGAATTTAAAGTGCTTTTTGCACTATTTGGTAGGACTATGGAGCGCTTCCAATGCGGGTAGCTTGTCTACCCCCATTTTTCATTCATCCTTTTGGTTCTTTGGCCCTTTTTTTGGGTGGTGGTGACGGATATGTGGTAGAGATGCGACTGTGTTGGTGGAGGTGGCTGTCTACGGTTTTCGATTTGGTTGCTGCTATGGGCTGCTCACTTTGGGCCCTTCTCATTGTAATTTTCGTTTATGTTGTTGGGCTTTTGCTTGGCTTTTTTGGACTCTCTTTTGGAGTTGTCCTTACCTTGTATTAGCTTTCTCTTTAATGAAATTTACTTTGTTTGTCCAAAAAAAAAAAAATTAGAAAACTTTCTTATTAACAATTTCATATCCTATTTACTAAGTTGACGAAGGTCATATCAGATTATAGGATCTAAATTTTCAAAAACTAAGCTAAATTAGAAGACAAGAAAATCCAAGCGTTGTTGCATAGAGATGTATACGTATGTTCTAGTCAATATCACAAGTAACTTTAATTGTGAATAAGAGATCCTTAAATGAGTTACAGAAATAAGTCCATTAGCTATTTATACATTACATTGATTTGGGTTGAATCACCTAATTCATCTTATTTTGTTCGGTTAACAAGTTTAAATCATAGATAAATGCTAAGGAGACTCTCTCAAGAGTCAAGAGTATGACTCTCTAGCAATTCTCTGTCACTTTATGTTTTTGACAAATTGTTTTATAATATTGGTTTTAGAATTAGCATTAAACTGTGGTGACAGATATTTCATGAAGTATCCCACTTTAAAATAATCTCCTTAACATTTCTCTTAAGTCATAATCAGATCAAATAATAAAATTTCAAATTCATATCCTACTAGTCAGTATCTGACCTACCGACAGGTCTACGTGTAACTATTTTGTTTTTAACTATATGAATTCAACACATTTGTCTGCTTCGAAAATGTACATTTACTATAAGAAATATGCTGAGAAGACTCTCACAAACTCTACATAAATTCTCTATCACCTCATATTTTTCGACATAATACTTTATAATATTGACACCTAAAATTATGTTAAATTGTAAAGTAATAGAAACACTTTAAAGAGTCTTAATTTTAAAAGAATCTCGTCGACGTTTCTTTCTCGTACAATGAAGAAAAAGCCGAACGTTCCACCCCTTCTTTCAACTTCCAAGACTTTGAAAACTCGGAAGCGAAGAATATCCCAGAGATATATCCGAATCTTGTCCGTGAACCCGAAATCTCAAAGGACAAAATTCAGAAATTGGGGGACATGTTCATTGGGTTGTTTCTCGACTAGAACACGTGGCAAATGCCAAGGCAAGGATTTTACTCGCACTGACGACTGCCACGTGGATTTTTAAAAATTCAATCTTGTCTTTGCTCCAAGAGATAAGGCATATCTCTCGTAATTATACTATGCGTCGTAAATTTACCAAAACAAAGTCCCCACCATACACCCAAGAAAATGAATTTTGAAAATATTTCAACAAAAATATCAGTTATGTGCTTTTTCAATAAACACTGTTTTTTGTACATAAAAACGTTTTTTCTAACAACGCTTTCATTCATTTAAAATCATTTCTCAAACGAGCTCTAACATTAATTTTATAACCCTTGGATTACCAGTATTAAAATGGTATTATCTCTTTTGTTTGAATTAGAAGATTTGGAAAAGGATTCGGTGGGGATCATTTTCCTGGCGATCATGTGATCGTGACCGTTCATCGTATATCGTGCGGTCAGTTTTCGTTAAGTATTATTTATATTTAATTTTAAATTTTAAATGATTTCTAAGTGCACGATGTACGATGAACGGTCACGATCACGAGATTTCCAGAAAAATGATCTGGCGAGGATCATTCTCGAGAATATTTGAAGTCCTAGCCCCCTAGTGGTCGCCCACTACGACTCGACTTACTCGTTCACATGAAAATTGTTTTATATTCTCAATACATGAATCAGTATATCATATATTATAATATGCACTGACGCAAGATTTTTACACTCAGTCTTTGAGTATATTGAAAAATTTCTCACTCACTTAAACGTGGCTACAATCTTAGAGCCATATAAAATAAATAAATAAATAATAAATCAGCCTATCTATCTCGGTCACAAATTTAAGATGTGAACCGAGAAAAAGAAAAGGGAATAAAACCCGAAATATACTCTTCGGAAACAAAAGGATATTCCAACATTAGCCCTCAGAATATTCCATCTTAGCCGTTATATTGCCCTCCTTTACCCTCCATCAACACCCTCCCATTTTCCCGAGAAAATTCCAATCATTTTCTCTCTAACCAAACAGAAAAAATATTTTAAGATGAAGTTCGGTAAGAGCCTGAGCAACCAGATGGAAGAGACCCTGCCGGAATGGCGGGACAAGTTCTTGTCCTACAAAGAGCTCAAGAAGCGGTTGAAGCTCATCGAACCCAAAGGTGGCGAACGCCCCGCCAAGCGCCCCAGAATTGACGCCTCCGCCGCTGATTGTAACGACGGCGGCGATAAGGAGGGCATTTCTGCGGCGGAGATCAGTTTCATTACGTTGTTGGAGGACGAGCTCGAAAAATTTAACTCCTTTTTCCTCGAGAAGGAGGAAGAATACATTATTAGATTGAAGGTATTGTCTTTTAATTTAACTTTCTTATTCAGTTGTTTGGTTCCTGAGAAAATTTTCAACTTTCTTTTCTCTGGAACCAAGCAGAGTCTTAGGCTAATTAAGTAGCATATTTCTATAACTATCACTTAATTTCTAAAATTTGTAGTTTAATTTGCTAGATTTATCTCTAAATTTGGAGTTCAACACTTTAATTTGCTAATTAATTTTCGTAATTTCGACTTTAATTTTCCAAACGACACCGTTTGATCTGCTGTGCGCTTTAAGCTTAGCATGCGCCTGCAGAGACTGCTCAAGTGACCGTTAGCCGTTAGCCTTTTTGGCGCTTTGCCGTTACACTTGTGAACTGCACATGTCACCTCCGACTGGTTCGCACCTCACTTTGTACGGCTGAGGTGCTTTCGTTGCGGTATATTCCTTTAGTTAAAAACCACCGTCTGGTTCCGGAAATGTAATCGGTGCTAACTTGCGCCCCTTTTCGGGACGGAAACCTAGCACGGCACGGGATGTAATTGTGACAGTATCCAAGCAAACTATTGTCATGCACCTTTAACGTTCTCACGTCCGTAATTGGCTTGGAAATCGTTATAGTGTCATCCTGTTGCATGGAAATCCTTCTCGCTTCGAGGGTCGTTGATCAATGTTTATTGATTGCTATAAGTCTATAATGTTGCAAAATTTCTTATTTTGGGACGGAGATGAACTTTGTACGTGTATGGAATGCAGGAGATCCAAGACAGGGTGGCGAAAGCAAAGCCTTACACGGACGAGATCATGAAGATCCGCAAGGAGATTGTGGACTTCCACGGAGAGATGATTCTGTTGGAGAATTACAGTGCTCTCAACTATACAGGTATACTGAGCTTTTGATCTCTTGCTTCCTTCTTTTAAATACTGAGATTCAAGACGCTTGATCAATAGTATTTCGATCTTTATTGTTGCGTGTATTGATAGATCTGTTGAAAGATTATCTATACGCTTTGTTAGTATTGATTCTTAATTATTGTTAGATGTCTTGAATTTGACGAGTTTAAATGAGGGACATGACGAACAATTAATCTGGTAATGTACTTCAAAGAAGTTCTCAAATAATTCTCATTGAATAGCAATGTTTTAAAAAACGCGCCTAGGCTGCTTTGAAGGTGGGGCGGCGCTGAAAACACCTATGCCCAGCGGGAGTAGAGTTAAACTCACTTAGACGTGTTCGAGGCGCGCCTAAGGCATTGATTGGGCGTTCCCAGGACCCTTTTTCGATAGAAATCGTTACTTGAAATTTCCTGGGGACCCTCGAAGTCGAAGGTTGGGTCTATGATGTTCTGGCTCTGTGTTGTGTTGCGGCTCCGTCTTTCACGAAGAAGACGACCGCGACTTAGAAGATACGTTTTTTTTCAAATGACTTGGCCCAAAACGACACTATTGTAGCCAAGTCGTTTAATTTTTTTAAATGACTTGGCACAAAACGACATCGTTTTGGTCAGTTTTATTGCTTGTTTGATTGTTGATTAATTTGTTTTACAAAGCATTATATTATACATATAATTATATAAATATATATTTAAAAATTTAGGTCCAACACCCTCACGCCTAAAGGTTTTCGCGCCTCGCCTATCCCTTCGCCTTTTAAAACATTGTTGAATACACACTTTCATCGAAAGAAAACCATTGTGCGCAGATGAATACTAGTTATATGCGACTTTACAGACTGGTGCCTTAAACATAATATTTGCCTTGTTAGAATCGGTGGAGATGATCCGTTAAATTTATGTTTGGAGTTTCTGGCCTGCATTTGACAGAAATATTTCTTGGTTTAACGAGCTCATCTAGTTTCTTTTTCTAACAGGACTCGTGAAGATACTCAAGAAGTACGATAAAAGAACTGGTGCTCTTATGCGGTTGCCCTTTATCCAGAAGGTCTTGCAACAGCCCTTCTTCACCATGGACTTGCTCTACAAGCTCATCAAGGAGTGCGAGATAACGCTTGACCATGTCTTTTCCATGAACGACCATCCCGTCTCAGCTGAAGGATCTGATGGGGACGACAGGTGCGATCTTTCAACTTCTGCCCCTATCAAGAGTCACGGTGTTCAGAGAGTAACCAAGGAACTTGCAGAGATCGAGTATATGGAGAGCTTGTACTTGAAAAGTACAATATCAGCGCTACGCGCGTTGAAGGAAATCAGGAGCGGAAGCTCAACCGTTAGCGTCTTCTCGTTGCCGCCGCTGCAGATGACCGGATTAGAAGATGCATGGAAAAAAGTCCCTGTGCTGGAACAACTTGCAAAGTAGGTAGATTGATAGGTTGTGAGAAGTGTAATTTGGGAAAGAGTATGTTGTCCCTTTTATTTTTTTGTTTTTGTTAATTAATTAAAATTTGACATGCATCTGCTATGCATGCTTTCATATATACCAAGTTACTAACACAGATGTAAAATGTAAAATAAAGCCTTTGGCTTAATAGACGTATAATGCTGTCCAACTTACAAAAATCTTTGGTTGTATTTTTCTCATGGACCAATTAAAATTCCGCTAGCGTATCCGTCCATGACACATCAGTTTTGTCGTTCATCCATATCGTATACTTGCATCTTCTAACCACCTTAATTGATTTTCATTATTGATTTCTTTTTTAGAGAGTTGTTACTAGTGACTTAGTGTTTTAAGTGTGACGTCTTCAGGCGAAGCTAAATCTGTCTTATATTCTTCTTGTTTCTTTATAAAAGTGGAATGCATGATAACCTATTTAAAGTGTCGATATTCTTTTTTAATTTCTTTTCCAGTATGGAGATACGTGAAACGCACTCATTAAATGGTGGTGCCACACAAATTTTGTCTCGGTTACAAGGACGGAGCCAATGAAGGTTCACTTGGGGCATATGCCCCCAATCAAGTGATTCGTTTGTTAAGTCGCAGATTACAATTATATAATACACACGCGTTATTTTTGAAGAAAATATATGTACCTAGTGTCCAACATACTTTCATACTGCGTATACTTCATATCAAATATTATATAAGCAAAAGTGCTCTTGTTCTATCATTCAAACCGAAAAACCTCACTTTTGCGTAATTATGTATTAATATTTTTCTTATCACTTCGCCACTTTCCACTACTACACTGAAATTTTTGTAACATTGAAATTGTGATACATTATCATTTGAAATCATCCATATTTTCATATTGGTTATAAGCCATACTATAATAAAGTTTTCTTAATTGATTTTCGGGTTGCCCCCACTAAAAGAAATTTCTAGCTTCGTCCTTGCTCGGTTACGAAACAAAATTTCTCCTAAACTTAGGCAATCTAAGTGCTGCACTAGTTCAGAAAGCAGCACACTAATTTGCATGCATAAAACCAAACTTTTTCCATCCAAAAAGAGTAAATGGGAACCTCAAACACGTGAACAATTTGAGGAAAAAGTATAAAGCAAAAGAGTCAAACATAAAAAATTTGAACACAACCTGCATGATGTATATATGTAGTGAAATCCACTCCAAATCTCAATATTTTCAAAACACAAAAATAAAAAGAGGAACCACCAATTGTTCTCTAAAGCTTGATTAGGACAACTCTTATATCAAGCGAAAAGAAACTTTTGGATAGGATAGTTTGATCAAGGACTGTGACCAACTCTCACACTGAGTAAGGAAAAAAAACTTGTGTTGGATAGTTTAACTAATGGCTGGTTCGGCCCTTATAATAGGTGGCCTTATGGACATTGAATGTTGTACTTATGTGGAATCGGATGACATCCAAATACCGTGAAACCTATTTTATTGAGTGTATGGCCATCCATTTGATCTACATTACCCAAAATTTTCTCCTAATGAGACTTGCGTGAGGTCGAGTAGAACCCAAGTACAGAAATCTCCTGCCTTTGTAAGAGCTTCCCTACGAAGTTTTCATATCCCCTAGATTTTGAAGTTTACATGCATGGCCCCTAGACGTTCCACATAAAGGATTTTTCATGAAAATCCAATGGAACAAGTCAAGCATTCCATTTATAAACAAGAGTAGTGGTACATGTTTTGGTAGTGAAAGAGTGAACTAGCAATATAAATTTAAAACCCAATTGGTTGGATTTGTGTAACACTTGTCCGTGGCAGATATGAAAGCCATAGTGTCGGTTTTGCTCATCATTATGGTGATAATTTTGCCTGCAAAAGGTCAACTGAAAGCTGGATTATACTCTTCAAGATCCCACCATTGCTGCAGGCTTGCTTAAGCTTCACTTCCACGACTGCTTCGTTCAGGTTTTCGCACTCGTTCTTTTATGTTAGCTCATTGTTTTAGCTAACTGACCTAACTCACGTATGCTTCTTCATTAATTTTGTTAACTTGAGTCATTTTGTGTTCATGTTCTGCAGGGTTTTGACGGTTCGGTTTTGATCAAGAGCGCTACGGCTGAGAAGAACGCCTTGCCAAATCTCGGGTTGAAAGAATTCGAAGTGATTGATGAGGCAAAAGCTCAATAGAGGCCTTGTGTCCTGGAGTTGTCTCAAGTGCCGATATACTAGCATTGCTGCTTGAGATTCCGTTGACTTATAATTGACTAGCCTCTCAACACGCATCCTATATATTTTTTATATAAGATACTTTTAAACCACCCCAATTTTAGTGGTGTCTGATTAGTGTTTTCTTGGTCTATTAATTTCACAGTGACGGTCCAAGTTGGTCAGTGCCTACCGGAAGAAGGGATGGCAGTGTCTCTGTCATCTCAAGCCTCAAACCTACCTTCTCTTGATTCTGTTGCTGCCCGAAGGCAATAATTTGCTGCTAAAGGCCTCAAGGATCATGATCTCGTAACCCTAGTTGGTAATCAAACTCTCTTCGACACGTTTTGTTATTAACATGTTATCGACAAAGATACTTTGACAACTTATCGATACTTTATCAACAGTCCGTCATTTAATAAGAAATAAACGTCCGACTCATATATATCAAGGGGGAAATTGCTTGCAGTGGCACATACCTACCATAGGCGAAACCCATTGCCAATTTACCCGATATCGGCCCTACAATTCCACAGCCACCGGCAACTCTCTGACCCGACATAAATCAAGCATTCCTAGCACAGTTCCAAGCTCTTTGCCCCAAAAATGGCGACGGCGCGAAGCCGGTGGCGCTGGACAAGGGCAGCAGTCCAAATTTGTTGTGAGCTTCTTTAAGAATTTGAAGGATAGAAATGCAATTTTGGAGTCGGGTCAAAGGTTTTGGGGGTGATAATGCAACTCGTAAGATAATGCAAACCTATGCTGGCAACTTTAGGGCATTACTAGGGTTTAGATAGTCTACGTGTGGAGAAATAATGAGTGTGACGATGACATTGATAAGTGATGTTACTAATATACGTGTTATAACATGAGTGAATTGGTAATATTACGTAATTGTTGTGACAGACCAACTGAAAGCAATTTTGATAACTCTTCTGGTCTTCTTTGTTCACACGAGTCTTTTCTTAGATATAAGTTAGGGCAATAAGTCAGAGTTGTGCACTCGTCTCTTTGCACTTAAGTTTGAGTACACATTCTTGTAGATCGATTTAGAAATTGGTCTGTGAAAAGAAAAAGGAAAGAAATGCTTGGGTCTTTTTTAATTTTGTGCGCAATACATGTATATAGCTCTTATTGAGCCCATTTACAACAGGGCCCAGACCTTCTAAAAGTATTGAAAATGAAAAAAAATGATCGACGCCTGAGAGATTCGAACTCTCGCGGGGAAACCCCATGTACTTAGCAGGCACACGCCTTAACCACTCGGCCAAAGCGTCTCTGTTGTTAACTAGTCTTCCTCTTATATGATAAATCTTAAGAAGTATATGGTTATTTACGTGTTGGTACGCATAAACATATTTGGAGTCGAAAAGTGAAACTTGTACTTACAAAGTACGAATCGAATTGGAATCATTGTGTTTAGAAGAAGTCGAAACCGTAACATCGTGAGTTAAAAAGAATAACTAATCACCGAAAATTCACAACATTTTATTTAAGGTAGATTAAGATGAACATGGATCCTCTTTGAATCCATGCATCATCTCCGGATCCATGCATCCTTATTATAGGAATCCATAAATCCGGACCATTGAAATTTGATCAAACGGCTAAAATTATTATAACTTTTTAAAATGGGCATCTATTTGTAGTCGTTGGATCAAATTTTAATGGTCCGGATTGATGGATCCCTAGGATTAGGATGCATGGATCCGGAGAGGATTCATGTCCGGTTAAGACTATTGTAGATCACGAGACATAGATGATTTTGGCAATTATCAATCAATTAGTTTGAATGTTTTATGATTTCACCTAATTAGGGTAAATGGTAAAAAAGAAGGGTAGTGCTATTCACATACGCAATTTTGCTTCTCATATATCCGTTTCAGTTTTCGTTCGTCCGATCAAATGAATGAAAGAAAATCAATGACAAAAAAATAATAAGGTTGTATGACAAGTAAAAATAAGTATATAAATAATTATATTATCAAAAAGATCATAGTAAATCACAATTTATGCTCTGCCTCTTACCATTGATTATCCTGCTAAAATCCTAGTGTTTTTTAACCAAGCAATTTTGAATGGGTAATGCTATTCACATACCTATGTTTAGGTCTCACATATCTCTTAATTTTCGTTATTCGGATCAAATGAATTGGAGAAGATTAATTACTAAAAATTAATACGGGTGTACGAAAGTAAGAAAAGGTATGTAATTAGCAATATCCTTCCGAATCAACGCTAAATAGTCTCTCAAATAATGATCTCTGGCATAACTCTAACAAATCATTTAGTCATTTAGTACTACGGTTTAATGATATTCCTCTCAATTTGAAAGAAAGAGATCTTAGGTTCGATTATCGTCAAAAATGAATTTGAACCATATTATTACTAACCTATTATAAAACCAAGTCCATCGCCATCCCCTTCAAAGTACACAATATCGTATGCTAAAAGAAAATAAAAACTAACGTGTGGTTTCTTGTCCGTGTGAAGAAGAAAAGAACAGAGAAGTGAGTGACCACGGCATCGTAGTCCCCAAGCCAGAACCACCTACCACTCGTATTTACAAACTTTGGCCCTTCAATCAAACAAGCCAAACGACGTCGCATACCTGCACACCGGACCCTTTGAAAAATCAATTTCCTCCTCTCTTCTATCCGCTAACCAAGAAGTGTGAACCAGAAGAACGAAAACACAGCAGCAAAATTACAATTCCAACCCAGAAAAAAGCAAGAAAACAGAGCCGCCCTTTTCTCTAAAGTTTGAATCTTGATAGAAACTAAGCGCAGAGAGACCCATACGCTCGCAACCCACCAGCCCACGCTGCATCGTGGTTCAACATTCTCCATTTGTTTTTTAAAATCCGATTTAAAAACTGTTTTTTTTTTTTTGTTTTTTGTTTTAATTTTTAAATATTATCCATCGCTTTGCCTTGAAGAGTACGTGAAAGTCACTGTTTCTTTTATTTTATTGTGTTTTTTTCAATCTGAAATTTCCGTTCACGCATCGTTTTCGAACACTCAATCGACTCACTTGCTCTTCCTACAAGCTTTGGACTTTCTGCAATGGCTTCTTTAACACCGGTTTCGCAATCCCAGTTGCTTTTCAACAAAACCCTGTTCAAGTTACCACCAAATTTGAGCTCCGGTTTATTGCTGAACAAGTTCTCTGTTTCGTTCCGGAGGATGAGTTTCAGAGTGCCCACGAAGGCGGCGGCGGCGTCCGGGGTGGTTTCCGCTACCACGGCGGAGAAGGCGGAGAAGGCGAAGAAGAGGTACCCGGGGGAGGCGAAGGGGTTCGTGGAGGAGATGAGGTTTGTGGCGATGAAGTTGCACACCAGGGACCAGGCGAAGGAGGGGGAGAAGGAGGTGAAGGAGCCGCAGGAGGGGCCGGTGGCTAAGTGGGAGCCAACAGTCGATGGGTATTTGAAGTTTTTGGTGGATAGCAAGTTGGTTTATGATACCCTTGAAGTGATTGTTGAAAAAGCTCCATTTCCTTCTTGTGAGTAATTTTTTGATTGTTTTTAGATTGAAAGTTCGAATCATTTTGGGGGTGTTTGAATTCAAATTCAAATTTGTATTTGCATGAATGCTTTCTGGGCGTTGTTTCTCTGTTGGAGATATTGGCTTTGATATGGTTGTAAAGTTTGGATTTCGATAATGTGTGTTGGATGTTGGATGATCTTGTTATATTTTGGCTTTGTGGATTGCTTTTTCCATCGTGTTTGCGTATTTGATTTCGCGTTTTATAGCGCTGAGGCATTGTTAATCATTTTGTGTTCATTACGTGTTACTGATCATGTATGTTTCTTTGATTGTGTTGTGACATTGCACCAACAAAGAAATCGAGTTCTATATATGCATCTGTTTTCTGCATCAGTTTACCATATCAGATAAAATTCTCTTCGACAATCTGCCCGGTATTATAGTTGGATTGCGAGTAATTTCTATGTTCACTTTGTGAATGTATTCGTTTGAGATACCGGTTTCCTTCCATTACTCAGGAGTAGTAGCTGTTGCTCAAACAATTGGTTCTGCCACTCTAATTTGGCAGTCTGTACTTTATCGTAGCAACACGGTTTATTCTTGTTCGGTTTTGTTTATCATGAAATAGTTTGAGCTTTTAGATATGAATAACGAAATGAGGAAACAAAGGATTCATATAATGGGAACTTTCGCTTAGATTCCAAATGTTCATGCATGTATCTGAGTTTTGCAAAATTACATGTACTTGTGTACTGTTAGTATGTAGTATGTCGTGACTGAGCTAATTCATAATGTTGTACTGTTTTCTTTTTTGGCTACAGACGCCGAGTTCAGAAATACCGGATTGGAAAGGTCCGAAAAGTTGGCAAAAGATTTGGAGTGGTTTAAGGAGCAAGGTTATGCCATACCAGAACCTTCTACTCCTGGTGTTACCTACGCGGAGTATCTTAAGGAACTGTCGGAGAAGGATCCTCAATCATTTATTTGCCACTTCTACAATATATACTTCGCTCATTCAGCTGGGGGACGAATGATTGGGAAAAAGGTACATATATAATGGCCGGAAAGTGTGTCCACTCATTTTAACATGTATTAACATGTAAACATGTCATAGAGTATGTCACATTGGCTCTGGTTTGTGAGCTGGTTGAGTGTCTGAAGTAGGGCACGGGGATAATTTATTTCGTAATTCTGACATAATTCTAGCTAATTAGTTATTACTCATATGCGGATAAGTCTACTACTGACCCCTTGTTCGTGTAAAACTGAGTCTCCAGGATTAACAGCAACTGTGAGTTGCCTGATGTCTCGTTTCTGAATAGTATGCATTCATAAGAAAATACTTGTATTATACAAATTTGAGAGAGGGAAACCGGGTTTCATAGTCTCGAAACTATTGGCCGTCCACTTAAGTTCATAGCAATATAGCTAATTGATGAATAACTAGCTTATGATTTATGCGTGTAGAAAACCACCGATTTTCTCAGCTCAAGCTCTCAAGTCTCAAACACATGTTCGTTTTTGTTCTCACCCAATTTCAGGTGGCGGAAATGATACTAGACAAAAAGGACTTGGAATTCTACAAATGGGACGGCGAGCTTCCCCAACTGCTGCAGAATGTGAGGGAGAAGTTGAACAAAGTTGCGGAGGTAGATTTAATTTGCTGCTCAAAATCTTCTTATGTGCATCTCTTTGCTTTGATTTAACTTTTACATGCGTGCATCGACAGAGCTGGACGAGGGAGGAGAAGAACCACTGCTTGGAAGAAACCGAGAAATCGTTCAAACATTCGGGAGAGATTCTGCGTCTCATATTGTCATGATGCCATTGCCACACCTGGTATGATTGTGTTGCTCCCGGTGCAGCTGTTGTATTCTTTGGAAACTGTCGATGGAGACATGAGATTACGATTACTGTGCTTAAAGAATAACAGTTGTTGAATATGTAAATAAGATTTGGCAATTGGCGTATCCCTTTTTAATTTAAGGAAAATTGATTTCCGCATCTTCTTTTCTTGGGATTTTTAACAAAACACTCATGATATTGTTCACTTTTAACGTTAAGAATATTTTTACTCTAAAAAATCACTTATAGTACTATTCATTTACAACATTTTTTTATCATTTTGGTTAAAATTCAAAATTTTTAAGCTCTTTCGTTAATTTTTCTTTTTAAAAACTAGTTTCCAATGGGGTATTTTAGATGCAATGAAATGCTAAGCTGACAATATTTCAAGTTAATCGATGACATGTCAGCAAAGTAAAATATACAATGTACATGATATGTTTTGACTGCTGTTACTTGACTGAATAAGATTCACTTTTGATTTCTATGTTCGTACCCCACAGACCCACAGAATGAAAGATCATGGCCGCTCAATTTGAGTTCTACGGCTCTCATTTGTCCATTTCATTGGCTCCTTCACAAAACCGGAATTGGATGCTTTCCGGATCTCCTCATTGGAGATTTCGGAGATTAATGAAAAATAATCGTTCATCAAAGATTGTGCGGTCATAATCTTTTCTTTTTTATATTTTTCATGCAAAACAAGACTGATTTGCTTTTAAAAATATAAAATTTCAATTGTGGTCACACTATCTTTGATGAACGGTTATTATTTTGATCTCCTGGATCCCCAGTAAGAAAATCCGAAAAAGATCCAATTCCCACAAAACCTACAAACTTGAATGACATGAATCTTTTTCTTTCCCTTGAACAATCTCGATCTCAATTCACGAACCCCATATACAAAAATTCAGAGTGAATCTCTTTCCCCGCTTGATGCCTCGGTCGCATATGATTCAAGTGAAATGAAAAAATAAGATGGAATTACCCTTTATCCCTCGGTGAGCTTTCAGTATTGAGTAACTATTGCATCAAAAGAAGTTAAAATGAGCATCAGAGATTCAGTGCGGCAGTCAGTACGCTTGCAGCCTTGCAGTGCTATATGAGCGAATTACCATTGTATCCCACATACTTTACTTGTAAAGCCACAGTTTCTCGGTGAAATTGGAGTTCTGTCGTAAAACTAATTGATTACATGAGTAGCACAATATCTTATAAGTTCTTGCATTAATTTATGTCTCACTGACGTGAGTTTTATCTTCACATTCTTACATGTCTCCATACGCACGTGTGACAAATTTTCAAGCTTAATGCGTGAAAAACACAAACGAGTATGTCTGTTGGGCTTCACACGTGGGTCAATTTGTTCTTATATTATGAAGAAATTGAGGTTTATCGATAAAACCAATTGGCAATATGAAGAGTACCTAATATCTTACAAATCCTTGCGCCCCTCACCGATATGAAACTTTATCCTCACATTCTCATAGTTACAAAGAAAACTCAAAAAGAAGATTTATATGGCACATATACCGCTTTGTACAGTTTTGTATGAATGATATAAGAATATTTTGGATAAAAAAATCAGATTATCATTTACTCGAGATATGACATTGACAATGTACATGAAAGTGATCATCTCTAAATTCTTTTCTCCTAATCTATTAAATCCGGAAATACAAACTATTAAAATTTGATTCATCCATTAAATTTATTATAATTTTTAAAATAAATCTCTACCATGGTTCTCCTAAAAAGTACCGGGGGGCATGAAGGGAACAAAAAATGCGAGCAAACCAAGAGACTGTAACCGACTTGTCATTTTCCATAAGATTACACGAGAAAAGTAGTGGAGTATATGGGAGTGTATAAAACATCCATAAACCCACCTGGTTTCTCATCATTTTCTGGAATCAAAAGAAGAGCAATTTACAGGAAAAACATGATCAAACCAGAACAAGTTGTGTTTTCTCTTGTTCTTGCCCTGTTAGGGTTAGGGTTCTTGCGTTTGCATGCTGCTTCTAGTTCTCTCACTCCGGCCCTGCAGGCCAAGAGGAGCTGCCCTTATACAGTGATCATAAAAACCAGCTGCTCTTCAACCGCCACCACCAGAGACAGGATCAGCCTTGCTTATGGTGATGCTCACGGCAATGAGGTTGGTAATACCACCACTAATTTAGGTCCCGTTTCGAATTGCTTCTCTCAAAAGCATTTATACTCATAAGCGCTTTCATCCCTTTTACTTTTGATTTTATCTGCATAATTAGGTGTATGCAAAGAGGCTTGATGATCCGGTTTCAAGGACGTTTGAGAGGTGCTCCTCCGATAAGTTCCACATAGACGGGCCATGTGCGCGCGACATCTGTTATCTCAACCTTCTGAGGAATGGATCCGACGGTTGGAAACCTGAGTTCGTCAAGATCTCGGGTCCACATACAAACCCTATTATCTTTGACTTCAACACCTTCCTGCCCAACCGAGTGTGGTTTGGACACAATCTGTGTCATCATGGATAGATGTAGTTAATTAATTTGTAATAGTTAATAAATTATGACATTAGTTATTATGTACTTGATCTTAACGTAAGACTATACGTAAAATCGTAAAATTTATGCATTCGATCTTGCTTAGTGGGATAAGGCGACTTAGTTGTTATTGTTGTTTTTTACTGTGTAGTTACTCTGTTTGGCATTATGCTCAAGTGATTTTTATGATTTTATTTTTCTTTCACTCGGGGTCCAGGCACGTTTCATAATAAAAGTGGAAGAACACTAAAAATATCTCTATCTAAATAGATAGTAGATGCCAACCAGAAAAAACTAAAGAGCATAATTTAAGCATAACATGGCTGTTTGGTTTCCGAGAAAATGCCAACCAGAAACTAAAAAGTGAAGCTGAGCTTCACTTTGGGACGCAACATTTCAATGCAGTTTCCTCCGCAACTAAACAGGAGGAAAATACATTGCGAGGGAAGTTGATTTGGCGGAAATGGGTCACTGGATGCCGAGGGACGAACGGGATGGTTCAAGGCTGAAGGTTGCTGCTGCTGCCTCCCACAAGTTCGACAAGTTCAGGCGTAAGTTTTTTTCACGTATGATTTTGGTAACGACGGATTAAGCGTAATAAACCACAATCAAACACAAACAAAAGGATTGTTCCATTGACATGAGTGAGAGGCTTGAAAGTCGTTTTACAATGAAGATGCAAGAGGTGGACTAAGAGAAAATCGCGGAGATTTGCGAGTAAGGAGAATATCGCGGTCTGTCTTTCTCATTGTAATTCAACCAAAATGCAGTAAGCAAAATTACAATATCTAATCAAAGAAATGAGTTCTTGACTTGTTTACAAAGGACAGCATATCACTATACCAACAAACTGAGCAACATATTTTGGTATTTTTTGTTCTGGTAGAATTTCTAGGGATCGTGTATATCCTTGCAGGTCACAACGATCTAGGCGTCCTGTGTGTTCATGAAGCCGCCCAAAAACCCGGCACCATTGCAATCTCCACACAAAATCTCCCTCTTCCCCCTGCAAGAAAACATGGTTACTAGTGTCAGATGGCACATATGAGAAAGAACTATCACAAAAATTTCAATCGGTGAAAGACAGTTAAGCTAACATTTTAACGATGAAATGGGATTTATCCAATTGGGATGAACTATAAGCTGGTCAGTTTAGATGAAGGGAAGGAACAACATGCAGTATTTGATGTTTGAGATCTCTTTATTAGGAATATTAATTTCGTTCCTTCCTGAAAATTACGATGATATTAGATTTTGATTCGAAGCAACATGGTTACCTGCAAAGCCAACATAGTCCACCGGCTTTAAACTGCCCGTTGAAGTGGTCTACAGAATTAACTCCAGTACCTTCGCATTGATTACACACTTTTGCACCTGGTTGATGGATCAGAAATGAAAAACTTGTGAGCTGAAATCCTCAGATGCTAATAAAACAAGAAAATATTTCAGCGAAAGGGTCAAGACAAAGGCTGACTATGCATATGAAACATATAAAATTGTACTGGAGAACATCAACGAATAAGATAAGAACTCAATCAAAACTGTGTCCACAAAATCGATTTTGAAAGCAATGAGAACTGACGATGCAATCACAGAATTATTTGAATGTTTTACTTTTATTAATAACAGAAATCAGTTTGCAAAATATAAGGTTTCCAGTAGTAGCTTCCAATTTAAACGTTCTTTCCTCTGAAGAAAAGATCTTCGGAAAACTGAGAAAGAAACAGCTATTTTTTTGTGTTTTTTTCTGGATCTTGACGAACCACATTGACATTGCAATTAGATGTGTCTAGTTTCTAAATTAAGCATCTGATTAGTGGTCAGTATAGTATGCCAGATTCGGGAAAAAAAAGACAATTAAGCCCCATACTCCTCCAAGATAAAGAGAGACAAGAAGCTAAATATCATGCCAGAGTCGAAAAACAATGAGGAAATAGTTGCCCGAATGCTTTCAGAAATTTCATTCTAAAGCATCAAGTCGATATTCAGCATAAGATATATTCAAAGACCAGTTATTCGCTTACCGTTTCCCTCACATGCTGAACAGACTAGGCTATTTACTTTGGCTGTTGGAGTACCGTCTGTGGCCTGCAACACAAAACAAAAGTGAAGTCTGAGGGAATCAACAGCCCTTGATATACTATCAACCGATTCGCATACAAAGTCCTCTACTCATATGCTTACACGAATCAAAGGTAAAAATTCTTTTCTGCTAAAGGGTTCCACTGATCAAGACTAATGCTTCGTATCATGATATCATCCCCTCAATCGGATATAGTTTGTTAAAGCTTCCACATTTTCGATTACATCCTACCATTCCATGGCATCCAACAATCCCCACATTCTAGCAAACTCATAACCAAATCTTAAAAGAGATTTACTTGGAAACTCGGGCATCTTTCGGCCATGAAACTACATTAAGAACATGTTTATCACTCTTACTTTCGCAAATAAAATTTCACAACCCATTGAACCCATTTCAATTCTATATATTTCTTCCTAAAACAAGTTGATAGAAAGGTCCAATCCAAATAACATGCTGCAGCAAAGGAAATCAATGCAAACTGCAAAGCAACAGTTCCGAAAATTTCGAAAAATGGGTTCGTCTGAAATGCCTCACCTTGACCTCCCAAGACTGAAAGTTTGCAGCTTTAGAGCTCCGAAACACTTCATTCACCCGAACAACCTTCCCGTCAATCGATTTTTCGATGAAAACCCCTGTAGAAAAATGAAATTGCTCGCTCAATTAACAAAAAGAAACAGAAAGCAATCAACTAAATTTTCCAAATTTTCAGAGATAGAGATAGTACTTGGTTTGTTTGTGGAATCGAAGGAACAAACAGGCGTGAAAGAAAGAGAGTTTGCCATTCGAAGAAAGTTTCAGAAGCTGTGGAGACTCAAGGTCAATGTAGCGAAGAATTGCAATCCGCGGGTGGTGGTAAAACAGAGGATAAGGGGATAGACTCTTCAATTACCTTTATGCCCTCATTCAAATTCCACTGTTTTAAAAGAAGCCGAGGTCCTTACTGTAATTTCAGCCCTAACAAACATGCGTTTTCCAATATGCACACCCACTGTCACTGTTATAATTCTCTGCCCTCCCAATATCATATATTTCTCATCCCCTTATATTTGTGCGGTCACGGTTAAGATACATCAATATTTTATATTCCTATTACTTTTTGTCTTATTATCTCTATAAAAAAAATCAATATAAAATGTTAACGTGACTTAACCGTGACCGCATAACACAAGAGATGATGAGAAAGGTATGGTAAAAGGAGGGCAGAGAATCTGCCTCCCTGTTATAAGGCCATGAATGAAATTAAGGATTTGCATTATTGGTCGTTTTTTCTTTTGAAAAACAGTAGCATTGGTAGATTAAATTGTTAATTGTTAAGAAACATGAAGAACGATGAGAACCGAACACGCACCATGATGCATATGTATAGTTACTTTCCGAGTTTGATTTGGATGTCCCCCTTGATGTTAGTTATAGTGACAGAAAAAAAAAAAGTCAAGAGTACCTAGACAAACTTATTCTTGAACCCCAATTATTTTGTTGTTGATTTGTATTTTGGTGCATTTTTATGACTCATTTCTTTTTCTTCTTTTGCTGTAAATCCCAAAGGGTTGACAAGCGACATTGCCTTGAGAGCAATATCGAAAACTGAGTTCCAAGGACAACAACAGTTGATATGTCGATTTTAAGTTGGGCATACAAAGAAAATGTCCAAACCGCAACGGTTGAATTGATCGAGTAGAACTGAAGGAGTGATTTTAAGTTGGGCATAGAAAGAAAATGTCCAAACCGCAACGATTGAATTGATCGAGTAGAACTGAGAGACTCCCAGTCACGAGAGAAAAAGGCAAGCATCAAACCAAAACAAAACAAGTTCATGAACACCCCTTCCCTCCCAATCTCCCATCCTCCCAACCATATTGTTTGTAGTAAAATTTTACACAAATTCACTTATTTGGGTCAAAGCCAAATTGGGTTTTGGTTAATTAGGCTAAGTTGCAAGATATTTGGCTGCATCATGTTGGAAGGTTTTTTTTTTTGGGGTCAAAGTATAAATTTTATTACCAACAACACACATTACAAACATAATGATCCAGATATAAGGTAAGCACAAGATGAACCATAAACCATAAAAAGGCCCAAAAACATAAAACCAAACCCAACCCTAGGCTAAATGCTATTTTTTAGGTTTTATTCCCCCCAAACCCAACCTAACCCATGCTAAATGTGTGGGTTGAAAGCTAAAAGCCAAACCAAAATCAAATTCCCCCCATGATTTAGCCCATAAAATGGTGTGGGCACCGACATGGGTATGTTTCCCAGGATTTATTGAATCTAACGGCTAAGACAAAATATAATCAAATATAACGGTAAAAAAAAAATCTAATGGCCCAAATTTAAATCCAACGGCTAAAATAATTAAAAAAAAATTATTTAACTCAAAATTCACCCAAATTTAGTGATTTTTCAATATTTATCGAAATTTAAATATTTTTAGGTTAAAATGTTCATAAAATTAAATTATGATAGTGTACATAATTTTCTTTTTTTTAAAAAAAAATTACTTTAAGACTCTCTCCAACCTTGGGTTAAATGTCAAATTACCCCATTTATTCCCCCCTAAACACCACCCAATTCAAACCAAAACATTGGGCTAAAAGCCAAATGCTAAAGTTGGGCCAAATACCCCTTAGATTCCCCCCCCCCACACGCGTGGACTCGCCCAAAACAGGCCCAGTCTCGGCCCACTCACTCGCCGATGTGCCCCACGCGGCCTGCGTGCCTTCAGCGCCCGACAGCGGAGGGCCCACTGTCAGGGCCGCTGTTGGCCACATCCCCGAGCCCAACAACTCTTTTCCGCTTCCAGATTCATTTTTTTGATAAAAAAAACTTACGTGCTCCCAAGGGTTTATCGCTTGCAAGCTCTCAGGGTTTCCCAACCCCACCGCCATTGCTCCTCCACGTCCAAGTTATACCTATTGATACGTGAATACGAGGGAGTCCCTTACATTTCTTTCTCCCCCTCTTTTTCTATGTTTTCCAGTTTATCATCTCTGCAATGAACAAGGATGTTCCCATGTTTTTTGGTATCAACAAGAAGAAACACAAGCCAGTTTATAATTTCTTTACGATCCAGTCGAAAGAAATGTATTAGCGAATTGCAAGAGTCGAAAGATATTGAAGCAAATAACGTCAGGATGTAGTAAAATTTGACACAAATTCACTTGTTTGGGTGAAAGCCAAATTGGGTTTTGGTGCAATTAGGCTAACTTGCAAGATATTTGGGTGCATCAAGTTGGAAGGTTTGGCATTAAAATAATGTTTTTTCCTTTTGTTTGGGCGGTGGGAGTTATGCCAAGTCCTTTGGTTGCATGATATGATTTGAACTTTTTGAGAACCCTAGTAAACCAGAAACATTAGTGACTTCCTGGATCACTATGGAAGTAGTAGTTAAATAAATGGGATCAAGTTGTAATAATAGAGTAAGGACTAGATTGTAATAGTCTTTTTAATTGTGGGTCTTAGTTTTAATTGAGTTGTCTGTTGTGCCAGTTGGCACCGACGCAATTGTAATGGCTGGTTGGTGGTATTAAAGCCTCAGCTAGTGGACTTGCAAGGATATACCCGTTTT
Source organism: Cotoneaster glaucophyllus (assembly GCA_036320875.1). Lineage (NCBI taxonomy): Eukaryota > Viridiplantae > Streptophyta > Magnoliopsida > Rosales > Rosaceae > Cotoneaster > Cotoneaster glaucophyllus. The sequence goes on from CM070063.1 coordinate 2,057,503, forward strand.
TACTTCTTACACATCACTTGAAAGGATAAGTCGGTCAAGAAAATTTGACAAATAAAAAAAAAAGTCGATCAAGAAAACGAAATAGTAGTAAAAGATTTTTTTTTTTTTCTTTCTAAAAGCCCCTTTTTTTATATGGAATAAAAAAATTAATTAAACAGTAGTAGGTGCATCATTGTGATATGTCTTTATTTTATTTTATTTTTAGTTCTCAAAATACATAAATTTTAGGCATTTAGGTCAATCGTCTCTTAGATGAGATGAGATCTTATGTACCCATTTTTGCATGTAGCCTCCCTGTGCTTTTGTTAATTGGCTGAGAATTTGGTTTATTTTTTATTATTTTAATTATTGTCAAGTTAACATTAATTATGTTTAGTTCAATTAACAAAGGCACAGGGAGGCCACAGACAAAAATGGGTGTAGAAGATCTCATCTCCTCTTAGATTGGTATAACTCCTCACTTTCATCCCAAATATTTGAATCAATAGAAGTGGTCCTTGAGTTTGTTCATAGTCCATCATTTTTGTTATTCCGTAAAAAAAAATTGTTAAATAAGAACCAAAATGACAAAAATACCCTCAATTTAATAAACAATGAGCCAAAATAATGTGACAAAAAATTTAGGATATTTTGGTCATTTTATCCTTATTTAACATAAATTTTTACGGAATGACCAAAATGATTGATGGTGGACAAACTCAAGGACCAATATTATCGATTTTAAATCTCAAAGATCAGAGTGAAAATTTATATCAATCTTAAAAATCATTTTGACTAAAAGGCCAAATTTTATAATTGTCATAAAATTCGTACTAACAACTAAAAAGTCTAACAAAAAGCCTACAAAACCTTTACGCAGCCTATTATTCTAAATCATTTCTCAAATTGTATATGACTTTAGATCTTTAATTATTATTGTTGCTAAATAATAACTAAAGGAAACTTAGTTTCACACTTCTTCTTGTTTTTTTTTTAGTTTAACACTTTTTTTTAACATTTTACACTTTTTTTTTTTATATTTTTCAACTTGGGATTAAATAAATTAAACAGGAATGAGGAACAAGACTAAAGAAAGGTGTGTAGAAGGAAAAAAAAAGGTACATGCTTATCATTTCCCTAATAGAATGTCTTTAAAAATGATTTTTGCTATTTGCTTGTTAGGGCTGAGTCTTCCTTTACTAATTTAAGGACGTAGGTCATGTTTAATTTAGCCTCAATAACAAGTAATGATAATATAATTGTCTAAACATTTCATGAATATTTATTTAGTATTTACAATATATTCTTAAAAAACTAAGGGTTGTTTGATAATTTTTTGTTTTCAGTATTCAATTTTTATTTTCACCTTTTTGAAAACTAAAACTGAAATCTTATTTGGTAAATGATTTCAATTTAACAAAAAATGGAAACTGAAACAAAAAAAAGGCAAATTTTAAAAATTCAAGAAACTAGTTTTTAATTTTTAATTTTTTGAAAATTAAAAAATAAAAGTAGTTGTCATACATTTCTTTTTTCTGTTTTTTTTGGGGGGTCAATCATACAGAAGTCATAAAATAACGGTGGAACCAGAATTTCACATTACGAAAGGCCATTGAGAAAATATAAGGCTTGAATGTTTTAACTTCTTTTAATGATTAGTTTTGTTTGTACCATACTTGACCAATCTCGAAACTACCAAGTACCGGTCAACTTCATACATTCAAGGACCCACTGAGGGGTTCATGCTGAGGCACACCTGTCAAAGCACAAGAGTTTCCCTCCACCCAAGAGGCCAATCACAACACGACACGTGTCAACGTCATAATAAAGCTCTTAGAGTTCCACATCAACCGTGGACGAAAGTCGGAGACTCTCCTCAACCATAAAAGAAGATCATTCTCCTACAATAATTGTGACGATCCGTCCCAAATTATTATATATTTTCTCCTCGAGTGTGTAAAGAGACGAATATGCCCTCGTTGGTTTAGTGACGTGGATGTGAATATGCATTTTAAATTATTATTTCTGAAGTAGTAATTAAATCGTACTTGACGTCACAAGCGCGTTGACGCGAGTTAGGGTCGAATCGGATTTCTAACAAAAATGTTACAACAATTAAAGATCGAGATTGGGTAGAAATATAATTTTGGGTTGCCTATCACTAATTCACCAATCATTTTAGTTCCTATATTTTTGAGCCCAATCAGAATTTGGGTTTGTTTTATTTTTCCTTTGGGCCAACTGAAACCTAACTCTCTCTCCCTCCTTCTCACGACAGCCCAATCAGGGCTTATTATTATTTTCTTCTCACCCTATCTTTCATCAATAATAAAATTTTCACCCAAAGTTATCATTTACAAATTAATGATTTCATCCCACTTTTGCCTTTTGTCTCCATCAGACTAGTAGGCTGGAAAAGGTTGTAGTATACCTGGCCAATACACATCAATCACACTTCATTTTTCTTTTATTCTTCACTTTTTTTTTTCTTCTTTTTTTTTTTTTCACATCCACGGGCCTTTTTCGCCCAACTTCACATTCACAGGCCTTTTTCGCCCAATTTCACATTCACGGACCTTTTTCGCCCAACTTCACATTCACGGGTCATTGTGCCCAATTTCACATACATGGGTCATTGTGCCCAATTCACATATCCTCCTTTATATCCACGGGCTTTTTTTGCCCAATTCACTTATTTCTCACTGGCACAGGTATAATACAACTCTTCCATCTACATGTCACGATGTCACAATCATCTTAATATTCAACACTTTCATAATACATAGCATAATGTCAACTCAACACAACTCAATTCAAGATTTATGCACAACCATCTGCTCTCCTCAACGCCGACAGACTCTCTCCCTCGAATTCCCAACTGAAGCACTCGCAGCGGGCGGTGACTCTCCTCCCTCGATCTCTCCTCCTTGAATCTCCTTTTCTCTTTCGTCTCAGACCTCAATCTCGAGCCCAGGCTTCCATCTCCGTCCATCAACTCTCCACACTTTTTCGTTCTCCCTCCCACCCGTAGTGACTGAGTCGACCTCGACTGTGTCGACATCGCAGCAGCCAGCCACCATCACCATCACCATCGTGGCATCCTCCCTGACTCTCCACCGGTCCTCCCAATCAGGGGCGGATCCATTCAGGGACCAGGGTGGTCCCGGGACCACCCAAAGCTCGAAAACATGGCTGTGAAGATCCTCAAGGACCACCCAAGTCTGGGCAGTGATGGAGAAGAAGCAGCTATGGCTGCTACAGACTCTGCATTTCGGGAGGAGAAAGAAGAAAGGCAATTTTTTTTTCAAAATGACTTGGCCAAAACGACGTCGTTTTGAGCCAAGTCATTAAAAAAATTTACAGCCTCAGTCACGTGAGAACCCACACTCCAGCTCCTTCAGCAATTTTTCCAAATCTGTAACCCTTACCCTTCGCCTTCTGCACTTTTTCTCCTTGCGAGCTCTGGTCTGGACGCTAGCCGCCGCTGCCCTGCCCACTGGTCCTCTTCTTCTTGGTCGAAAAGGTTTGTACTTTGTACTCTCTTTGACTCTGTGAGTCACTCTCCATTAAACAATTTTGCCAACCATTGGCATTGGCACAAACAAACGCTGGCAGCAGTGGCACTGCAGTCTGCTGATAGTTAGTATATATCTATGTTCTTGGGTGCAAAAAATTGGAACAAATATAAAATTTGCTTATTAGTTTGAAATTAGGTGCTATTCTTATGTTATTTTGTTGATTTTACAGATCACTCAAAGCATATGAAACCAAGAATATAGTGTTGTGATTATTGTTTTTGAATTTGATGAAATTTAGTGGTGCTTTGTATCGTTTAAGTACTGTGAAAAATGAAAAGTATAATTGGGATCTACAGAGTGCTTATTTATTGGAATGGACCTCTGTCTCTGTGGAATGTTCTTTTGAGATGACGGAGATTTGATGTTTTTGATCATAGTTAAAACTCAATCCAACATGGTTGACTTGTTGAATGCTGTTTCTGTTAGATCACGATTCACGTCTCCTAAAATTTTGTATCAGGCATTTGTATTTGTTCTTCCCATTTTATGTTACATGTAGAGTTTACTGAAATTGTCCCATATATCTAAATGAGTTCAGGCTTTAAGAATTCTCATCTAGAAGTATGCAATTATAAAAACAGCTTGCAATTTTTGTTTTGTTTTCTTTCGGGAGGTGGGTTTCCTAATATCTTTTGAAACCTTTTCAAAGATCCATTACAATTAAGCAAGAATTTATGATCCATCCTGTTATTGTCTCTCTTGAAATTTCTATTCTCTGTGTAAAAATGAACTGATGTCACATTTGTTTTCTAGGCCCTATGTAAGTCACATCCTGTGGAGTTTGCCTCGTACTTCCATTATTGCCACTCTTTAACATTTGATCAACGCCCGGATTATGCATTCTTGAAGCGCTTGTTTCGCGACTTGTTTAGCTGTGAAGGTATGATATTACACCATATTCTATATCCTACAACATATAAATAGTTGTAAAAAATGCTGCTAGAATTGTATGCACAGGACCATGTTCTGTTCTGTGTGTGTATCTAATTTTCCTTCAAGTATTGATGTATTCATTCTTACATGTTTAACCTTGTTTCTTCTAAATTCATCTCAGAAACCACAGCCACCTCTGTAGTAGTCCACGGTCGAGAAGTTCCTAGTGGTCAAGCAGTACCAATGCAATGAGGCTTAAAGGTAAAGGTCCAGTACCCCAGTTTTCACTTCAGGGAAAGCTTTGGGTATACTAGAGCCTTGTTATTTACATTACTCAAGGAGTCTGTTTATACACAACATGTTGGTTTATCAAGTATTTCTCATGTCTAAGGTTTTATTTATGGGTTTCAGGCGATGTTTCTAGATCAGCTAAGACATGCATTTGGTCACTGTTTCTTAATAAATGTTCATCACCAAGCAAGTGTTTCAATGATTTCTTCTCATCTTTAGCATCCCATCAGTTCCTTGCTTATACATTGCACCTTCCTTTTCGTTTTTAAATGCATGCATTCAATTCTTTAGTACTACGAAACTGATGGTTTTTCTGGGTGGATCCAATCGAATCGAACCGAAACCAATTTTTATTTTTCTTGGTATTTAGCTGATTAGGGTGGATCCGTGACTTCTGGAACTGACATAATTGGATTGGATGATGAACATATTTGCTTGAGCTAGGACAGGGCTTGTGCAAAACCACCGAATACATGAGACATCCAACTGCATTTGCATAATGCACTTTGTTTTTCTCTGCTGATGTGGGGTTTTCTACTCTTTCTGATTTTTTTTTTTGGTGCAACATATAATGATTTCTTCCTGTTTGTAATTTTCTGCAGTGCTTTGAAGGACCGGAGGTTTTCCCAAATACAAACTAAAGTGGTAGTGGAATTACAAGGACAAGCTGCAGCCTTTGGAAGGCGTACTCTATATATTCTACAATCTGTGCGTTTCTCACAAGTGCAAGGTATGTTTTCGTTCACCAAATTAGAAATACGGAAATTAGAAGTAATTATAAATTTATAAATGAATCTGATTTCTCATTTTTCATATAATATTTGTTTAGTTTCATCAATTGATATAGATTTTTTTATTAATTGATATGTGTAGAAATTAGAAGTATGGAACGATATTACAAGCGAAAATCATCATCGATTAGTTCGGACAATCATATTCCAAATAGTTCATCTCCAAACTTGGATAGTTCCAATCCTATTCCGAACAGTTCCCCTCCTATTCCAAGTAGTTCTAATCCAATTGGGGGTAATCCCACTCCACAACAAAATGAGTTAAAAGTTGATTTGGATAATCTTGAGAGAGACCCCGGAAAGAGAATTCCAATGAAGGATTATCCTCCAGATATTAGAGATGAGAACCGAAGAGCATATATATTGATGGAGCCTTTTAGAGCTAAAGATCACGATTTTCCATTCACTTTGCATTCGAATAAAAAGCGACGGTTCGTTGATAATTGGTTGAAGGAATTTCATTGGTTGGAATATAGTATATCTAAAGATGCTGCATTTTGCTTTTATTGCTATCTATTCAAAGTCAACTTTGAACAATCAGGCAGTGACGTCTTTACTGAGGTAGGCTTTCAAAATTGGAAGCACGCAAGAGCCTGTTTTGAAAAACATGTGGAAAAATGGTTGGTAGCTTTCACAATAAAGCTGTTGAAGCTGCTGGTAATCTAATGAATCAAAAGGCGCATATTGAAACAGTTGTGCTCAAACAATCAGAAGAAGCTCGTATGGCTTACCGCACTTGCTTGAATGCGTCAATTGATTGCACTAAGTTTTTGTTGCGACAAGGTCTTTCATTTCGTGGTCATGATGAAAGTGACACTTCAAACAATAGAGGTAACTATTTGGAGCTCTTGCAATTCCTTGCGGATCATGATGAGAAAATAAAGGCCGTTGTGTTAGATAAAGCTCCGGGAAATCTCAAGCTAATAGCTCCTTCAATTCAAAAAGATCTTGTTCATTCATGTTCTATTGAAACCATTAAAACTATCATAAGTGATATGAAGAATGCTAGGTTCTTTTCTCTATTGGTTGATGAGGCACGTGATGTTTCTATAAAGGAGCAAATGGCGGTGGTTTTGCGTTATGTGGACAAAAATGGGAAAGTCATTGAAAGGTTTGTAGGAGTTCAACATGTTCCCGACACCACTTCAAACACATTAAAGGAGTCTATTGATGCCTTCATTCATTTCAATGAGTTGAGCTTCTCCAATTTACGAGGGCAAGGTTACGATGGTGCTAGTAATATGAAAGGTGAGTTCAATGGACTCAAGGCAAAGATTTTGAATGATCAACCTTGTGCATTTTATGTTCATTGCTTTGCTCATCAACTCCAATTAGCTCTTGTTGCCGTAGCAAAGGATAATGTTGATGTTAACACATTCTTCCTATTGGCTAATAATGTGGTAAATAATATTGGAGCTTCATGTAAGCGTCGTGATGCACTTAGAGAGATGCAACAAAAAGAACTTATGAAAGCTCTTGAAAATGATTCTCTTATGACGGGACGAGGCTTAAATCAAGAAACTAGTCTCAAACGTGCCGGAGCTACAAGATGGAATTCACATTATGGTACTTTGATTAGTTTGATTGCTATGTTCTCATCCGTGGTCAATGTGCTTGAAATGATTGTTGATGATAATACCAATGATAGTGTGGCCGAAGCAAATAGGTTATTGAAAGACATACAATCTTTTGAGTTTGTGTTTCTCCTATTTTTGATGAAATCTATATTGGGAATCACGAATGATTTATCACAAGCATTACAAAAGGATGATCAAGAGATTGTGAATGCAATGGCTTTAGTCAACACATGTAAAGAACAACTACTCTACATGAGGAATGATGAGGGGTTTGACCTTTTGGTTGACAAAGTATTGTCATTTTGTGTCCAACATCATATTGAGGTTATTAACATGGATGAGACATATGTAGCTCATGGGAGGTCGCGCCGTAATACCCACAAAAAGACCAACCGTCATCGTTACAAAGTGGAGCTCTTTTTTGTTGTCATTGATTCCCAACTTACAGAGTTAAATGACCGCTTCAATGAAACAAGTACCGAATTGCTCATTTGTTTGGCTAGTTTGAGTCCAAATGATTCTTTTGCAGCTTTTGACAAACAAAAGCTACTTCGCCTTGCTCAATTGTACCCTCAAGATTTTACAAAGCAAGACCTATTGGCACTTGAAGATCAACTCGATATTTATATTCATTATATGCGTTCGAGAAGTGAGTTTTCTCAGTTGCAAAGCATTAGTGATCTTGCTAAGAAAATGGTGGAAAAAAGGATGCATCGAGTGTTTCAATATGTGTATTTACTTATTGAATTGGCTTTGGTTTTACCTGTTGCAACTGCTTTAGTGAAGAGAGCATTTTCCGCCATGAATATCATTAAGAGTCCACTCCGCAACAGAATGGGGGATCAATGGTTAAATGATAGCTTAGTTGTTTATATCGAGAAAGATGTTTTTTCTTGTATTGACAATGAAACTATCATGACGCGTTTTCAAAGTATGAAATCCCGTCGTGGACAAATTTAGTATTTCTAGCTTGTTTAGCACAAAGATTATGAATGAAAATTGTAGTTTGCCATTTATTTGTTCAATGATATTTTCGCCTTTTTTTTTGGAGCTTTTATATTGGGACCACCCTAAGTTAAAATCCTGGATCCGCCACTGTCCCAATCACGAGTTCCGACCACCACCGCATCATCCTCGCCGTCGAGAACACCACCATCATCCTGCAAATCCCTAGGTAATTTATGAATTAGGGTTTATAATGAGGAATTTAGGATTTTTGCATAAGCTTTTCGATTGATTTAGGAATTATGTGGGTTTCTGATTTGGGACTCCCAACCACGCCGCCGCATCGCCACCGCAAGTTCTGAGCTCGGATTTTCCGCCCCAAGGTCAGTGATTCCGTTGTAATATGTTGATAATGGCCTCGAATTGATAGGATGAGATTTTGTTTATAATTACTCAGAACCCAGAAATATCAATATCTAGTTCGTTCGTCCGTTCGTTCGTTCATTGATCTTTTTTTTTTTTTTTTTTTTTTTGTCGAAAACAACAACATTGAATTGATTGATGCTTGAAAGTATTGAAATTGCTATTTTAGGTTTAGGTTTAGGGTTTACTAATTACATCCGAAAGCATAATTAACATAGCTAGTTCGTTCATGTTTTACGTTTTGCAGCACTAATGAGTTGCGTTATCACTCGTCATCCTGTGACAGAAAGGTGAATTTTAGAGGATCATACTATTTGGTCACGCTTGGGTTGTTGTTCTGGTTCTGGAGGAGTGCCGGTCATGGTCTTGGTGGAGGAACAGGAAGGAGAAGCTAATCCTAAACCTACACATGTGTATGTGCTTGTGAATTATTTGGGTGGCACATGCGGCACTGCCAATGGATTATTTGAAGTTGAAATTCAACCAGGAGGAGAAATTACAGGAGCAAAAGATGATTGCCTCAAACCTATAGCCCATTTCTTTGATAAAAAAACTTACGTGCTCCCAAGGGTTTATCGCTTGCAAGCTCTCAGGGTTTCCCAACCCCACCGCCATTGCTCCTCCACCTCCAAGTTATACCTATTGATACGTGAATACGAGAGCGTCCTCGCCCCACACAATGGATTCGTTTTCAACACAGAGAATCGCTCACTGGCTGCTATCCCTCCACTTCGAGGACCTAAGCATAACGGACTAGTTTTTTCTGCATATGGCAAGATTTATAGTCTTGCCGTTTGTGTGCACTCGGAATGGCTCCCTCCAAGGGCATCCTTTGCGTGTTATGACCTCTCCTCTCGTAAAAAAAAGAGGACCATTTGGGAGAAGCTCCCTTCTTTTCCGTGTTCTAAAAGCAGGGGCACCTGGGTATACGGTTATGCTGTTTGCCACGGTTGTATTTTGTTTTCCCTTGATTTTGAATTTTGGGTCTTCCATATCGACACAAAAACATGGCATCCAGTGGAGCTTCCTGAAGAGGAAAACTTTTGCGCTTACTTTACTTTCAATGGGAGGGCCGTGATTGTAGATGATACTATCTATGCCTTATCAACTTGTCGGTTCGGGACTGTTGTTTCGTTCTCATTTAGGATACACTTGGAGGGTGATGGCCGCACCATTTATTCTCTAGAGAGACCATACTTATTTGAACCTTTGGGGAGCTGGTGCGGCTATTACCATCGACAAAGACAGTATTTGGTTCCTTTGGGAAAATTGCAATTTTGTCTTGTCCAAACTGACTATGGTTACGAGCTTTTGATTACCACATTTGAAATTGTCCGTGGAGGAGACGGCGGAAAAATGGAGATCAAGACCTTGCATTCTACTCGCCGTGCTGTGGATATTGATGCTATTCGTGAGGGTTATGGTCAATTCTTAATTAATTTCGCCTACACACTGTAAGATTGTTCATTTCCCCCCCTTTTTTGTCCCTGTAAGTTCTGTAGCCATATATTGGTATTGTGATTCGTTAATGCGAATTTGTATTCTTGAACAGAGAATGTGAGGATTTTGAACCTGGAGAAGAGTTTATGGAAAAGGTCGAATGCATGTTTTTCACATTTTGAATTTGTTATTTTTATGTTTTCTATTACTCCCGGTGAATCAATATAATCAACTTGTATGATTAATTTTTTGTTTCACATATGTATATGTGTGTGTGTGTGTGTGTGTATATAATTTTTTTTTTTTTTTTGTTTTCCAGGGGAATGCCAAGAAGAAGAGAAGAAACAGGAATAAAAAGAAGAATTTCAATTGGTCAGTCTCTCTCTCTCTATCTCTCTCTATCTCTCTATATAACAAAGCAATAGCATCCACTCTTTTGTAGTATTAAACCACTTGAAACCTCTTGAACCCTTCCAATTAACAAGAGTAGAGTAATCATATGTGGAACTATTTGATTTCATGTCTCAGGGACACTGATGATTCTGATTGCGAATTCCTGGATCCTAATTGTTGGCTTCCTTATTGTATGGAAAGCCAAAAAAACATACGTAACCAGGATAAAAGTAAAAGAAAAGGAAAAATGAAGGATGTCAAATTCCTGGGTTCGTATGCTGGTGATGTTGTTCAGAGTATCAAGGTTATTGATAGCATAGGGCCGTAAGTTACTTCTTATTCTTACTATTTTTGTTCACAATTTCATATTAATATCTGTTTCGAACTTATCTGGGTTCGTTATGTATTTTGCATCTCTAAGGATTTCTAATCTATCTCTGTGATTGTGAACCTAATGTCAATGTTGCCCTTGAAAGCGAAAGTCATGCCTTAAATTCTTTCTTATTCCTTTTTGTTTGTTCCTTTGAATTTGAGTTTGAATACATATTATATATAATAGCTATATATATAATTATATATATCCATATTTGACGCAGGTTTTGACATGACTTCTAGGTGGTTAGACTTAAAATGTTGGGTGGTTTAGATATTTCATTATTGGACAGTTTGAATGCGTTTACAATTCAAAACAAATTTTCAGTGGTTTCATGTAAAGAATCAGTAATTCTTCGCTTCCTCTGGTCAAGCATAATGAAAGCCAAGGGAAAATGATGGATGCCAAATTCCCAGATCCTAATACAGGTGATGTCATTCAGAGTGTTAAGAAGAAAAGAAACCGGAACAAAAAGAAGAATTCCAATTTGTCAGTCTCTCCCTCTCTCTCTCTCTCTGACTCGGTTTTATATCAAAGTATTCACTCTTTTGTATTTTCAAACCAACTTGGAACCATCTCTCTCATTAACTCCGTTGTATGGCGAAGTATCCACCCTTTTGTATTATCAGATTAACTTGGAACCATGTGAACCCTTCCTATTTACACGGGTAGAGTAATGATGTGTGTAACTATTGAATATCATGTCTCAGGTACACTAAAGATTCTGAAGCTGAAAACCAGGATCCTAATTCCTCGCTCCCTTTGGTCAAGTATAATGAAAGCAAAGGAACAATGATGGATGCAAAATTCTCGGATCCTCATACCCGTGATGTCATTGGGAGTGTCAAGGTTATTGGTAGCACCTTGCTGTAAGTTTCTTATTCATTTGTTAATGTTTGTTAATATTAATTTTTGTTTTTAATATATCTGGGTGAAAATTTATTATTTGCTCCTATGACTTTTAAGTTTAAATATACATCTTTTAACAAGATTTCTTGTAAACTATCAAACCAAATTTTCAATGATTTCTTTTGAAAATCAGGATTTATACTCTCTTTCCTTTTTCTTGTCAAGTCTTTTCCTCTCCTTGTTTGTTCGCGTGTGCCCTGTAGCTTCTCTACTCTTTTCTGATCGTATGAGTTCTGTAGCCTTATACCGGTATGCTGTGATTGTTTTTAATGCAAATTTGTAATCTGGTGGCAGAGAATGTGAGGATTCTGTACCTGGAGGACAAGAGGCTTGTCAGTTAAAGAAAAAGGTCGAATGCATATTTTCATACGTGAAATTTGTTACTTTTACGTTTTATGGTTATCCCGGTGCATCAAAATAGCTTGCTTGTATGATTAGGTTTTTGTTTCTAACAAAAAATTGTACATGTACAGTGGAGTGACAAGGAGCAACGGAACTGGAAAAAAAGGAATAATCTGAATCGGTCAGTATCTCTCTCACTCTCTCTCTCTATCGGTTGTCATTTTGTCTTATTCCGGTTCCTTAATTTTTGAAAGTTCCATTTGCCGAAAAATGTCTACTTATTTTTTTTCTATTTCTGTTTTCAAAATATCTGGGTGAAATTTTTTGTTTGCTCCTATGAATTTCAGTTTAAATATACATCTTTTAACAAGATTTCTTGTAAAATATGAAAACAAATTTTCAATGATTTCTTGTGAAAATCAGGAATTATACTCTCTTTCTTTTTTCTTGTCAAGTCTCTCCCTCTCCTTGTTTGTTCGCGTGTGCCCTGTAGCTTCTCTATTCTTTTCTGATCGTATGAGTTCTGTAGGCGTATACCGGTATTCTGTGATTCCTTTTTAATGAAAATTTGTATTCTGGTGACAGAGAATGTGAGGATTCTGAACCCGGAGGACAAGAGGCTTGTCAGTTAAAGAAAAAGGTCGAATGCATATTTTCATACGTGAAATTTGTTACTTTTACATTTTATCGTTATCCCAGTGCATCAAAGTAGCTTGCTTGTATGATTAGGTTTTTGTTTGTAACAAAAAATTGTACATGTACAGTGGAGTGACAAGGAGAAACGGAACTGGAAAAAAAGGAATAATCTGAATCGGTCAGTATCTCTCTCTTCTATTTTGTTTGAGTGTTGCCCTGTAGCTTCTCTTTTCTTTTCTGACCGTATGAGTTCTGTAGCTGTATGCCAGTATGCTGTGATGACGTATGTAACTATTGAGTTTTGTATTTTCGAACTAACTTGGAACCATCTTTTGTATTATCAAATTAACTTGGAACCGTGTGAACGCTTCCTATTTACAAGAGTAGAGTAATGACGTGTGTAACTATTGAATTTCATGTCTTAGGTACACTAAGGGTTCTGAAGCTGAATACTGGGATCCTAATTCCTCGTTCCCTTTGGTCAAGTATCCAGATTCCTTATTTTTACGTTTAGTGGTTATCCCGGTGCATCAAAATAGCCAGCTTGTATGATCGGGTTTTTGTTTCTAATAAAAATAATTTGTACTTGTACAGTGGAGTGACGAGAAGGAGAAACAAGACCGGAAAAAAAGGAATAATCTGAATCGGTCAGTATCTCCGTCTCTCTCTCGGTTGTCATTTTGTCTTATTCCGGTTACATATTTTTGGAAGTTCCATTTGCCAAAAGTGTGTTGTATTTTTACTATTTGTATCCAACTATCTTGGATTTAAAATTCTGGCCTATGTCTCAGAGTATTGGAGGATGTTGGACCCAAAGAAAAGACGACTTCTGATGATGGAAGTGCGTTTCTGGATTCCAATCAGGATACATCCACAGAGAGAAGAAAACCGAGTAGTGGTACGTATATACTTTTTTTAGCAGCCGTTGTTACATCTATATGAAGGAACTTGATGTTAGGTCCCAAGAAATGAATACCTACCTACGTACAGTTATCTGTGTGCTTTGTGTATTAGTTCTTCATTTGGTGTGTCTCTTCTCTTGTAGCAGGTGGGATATCTGAAAACAGCAGGAGCAGCGACAGCCAAGTCGTCAAGTCTGGCTCACAGCCGTCTCTTTGGTTTGCTTGGTTGAGAATCATGGAAGCCCTCTCTTTGTTTCTCCTGCTGCTGGAAGAAGTAGAATACTTTTTCTGCCCCTGGACTAAGCCTTCTTATTGGGACAAGTCATTGGAGAAGCGACGACTTGTGATATCTGAAAACAGCAGCGGCGGCGGCGGCGGCAGAAGCCTTAGCCAAATTGTCAAGTCTACCTGTTGGTCTGCTTGGTTTGGTTTCGAGGATGCCATCTCTTTGTTTGGTCTGGTGCTGGATGAAATAGTATTCTTTATCATCCCATGGACTAAGCCTCTTGATTGCGGGCGTTGTGATATGTGCAGAAGGATCCGGCAGGGGCGACTTGGGAGACGGTTACACTAGTCAATTATATCCCTTTGTTCTCTGTAAAAGTTTTTTAGCTCTCTTTGTTTTTTTCTCTGTTTAAAAGATTTCGAGGACACTGTGAAGCTAGGAGGACCCTACTGGCCTAAGAAGTAGGTGGATTCACAATGGGCTATCCCAATGTAACATATATATTTTTAGGTAATCGGTTGATTGAAAATGCTATTATTCCAAGGCTGTTGTTTTTGCGAAGTGACAATTCTATTATTCCAAGGCCATTGCGTTTGGTTTTGTGTCACGTCTTCCGTTAGATCCAAGTACTCTAAGCTTTTTCTTAGAATCTCTTCTAGAGTCTACCTAGATCTTCCTTTACCCTTTCGGCCATGAACCTCTATCCCGTAATCACATCTTCTAACCGAAGAGTTGTATTTGGCATAAAACTGCTTGGATTTGAAGCCTGTGATTAAGTTGAATTTGACATTTACCAACGTCACAAATTTTTTTAATTAGTTTTAATGGTGAGTCCCTAAGTCCACTACCATTTCAGCCAACAAAATTTTGTTTCAACATTTTTTTTGTTCTTTTTGTTAGGCCTGGCAATCGTGTCGTGTTTGTCGTGTTCGTGTCGTTTTCGTGTAATACCTGTTATCTTAACAGGTCGTGTCGTGTCGCACCCGTTATCTTAACGGGTCCTTAACAGGTCGGGTCACTTTACCCAACGGGAAAAGTGACCCGACCCGTTAAGAAAAATATATTTTTTTTTTAAATTTGCACATACCCCACATTGTCACATAAATATAACTTCAAAACATTAAAACACATTTATCGTTTAAGTACTACATCTACACTCGAAAATAAGAGTAATAAAAAAAATCCATACACTACTAATTCTAATCTATTACAAATATTAAATGTGCAAAGATATGCAAAATAAAAGAGTTTTGGTTTTCAAATCCTTAATTTACATCTATCATCATGAGGAAACTGCATTAGAACTTTGGCTTGATCTATTGCTTTCAAGAGCTATGTTGATGATGTTTTCAGTAAGGTTGTCCACGTCAGAACTCTCTTCCGCATAAACTAAGTATAGAAAAACCAAACATTAAAAATCATTCTAAAAATATATTATGAGAAGTTTACCAAAATAATTATGAAAAGAAATAAAACAATAATACTATACAATATAAAAATATATTACCTCCTTTTCCAAATAGCCAATCTCGTCTGCACAACAAAGCTTCAACTGTTTCTGGTAACAATGAACTACGATACTGATCTAGTACTCTACCCCCAATACTAAATGCAGATTCTGATGCAACAGTTGAAATGGGAATTGTTAACACATCTCGTGCTAACTGAGAAAGTATCGGATAATGAAAACGCTCCATTTTCCACCAAGAAAGAACATCAATGTCTACTTTTCTATCCATTCTTGTATCCTCCAAATACTTCTGCAATTCATTTTTTTCAATTGAACTTGAACCATCGTAATTATTATCAAAATCCTACATCATAAAAAATCATGCATCATGTCAATTTCAAATATAATATCAACATTTTTATAGTACTACTACTACAATCTACAAATATATAAAGTAAATAAAAATAAAGTTAGGTTACCACAAGGATAACTTCTACAGATTCTGTTTGATGATTAGGCACTGAATTCACTGGAGTATTTGAATTATCAAGATGGGGAAGTTTTTCCAAGTACACACCAAAAAGAGCATTCAATTTGTCTTTAACCTTTGTAAATTCGACTGAATTCACACCATGAAGCCTTGTGTAAGCCCAATCCACAAAATGCAATTTATAACGAGGGTCTAAGATGACTGCAATTGCCAAAATCAAACTATACTCTGACCAATACTTCTCAAACTTCATGTACATGTAAGTCCCCATCTTGTTCAAGAAACTTTCAGAACCATCCATGGCTGCCTTAATTTGAAGTTGGATTACGAACACCTTAGGGAAGAACAAATTTGATGTGGGGTACTTTGTCCCAGAGAATAAGCACGTAACCTCATAAAAGTACCCCAAAAACTTGGAAATCTTTATTATTTTATCCCACTCTTCAGAAGAAGGACAAGTAGTAAAATTGGAATCACTCAACCCTAAATGAATCAAAGCATATCGATAGAAAATTGCACTATCTAGCATGATATAGGTTGAGTTCCATCTAGTAGGGACATCTTGTCTCAAACCTCTCCTACTATCCAATATCCCTACTTGTCTAACACATTCATAAAACTTTAATTTCCTAGCCTCAGAGCCCTTTATATACTTGATGCATTCACGAATTTTTATCACCGAAGAATCAATTTCTTTAAGTCCATCTTGAACTATCAAATTCAAGACATGAGCACAACAACGCACATGAAAGAAGTCACCATTCATCACAAGAAGACTTCTAAGATTCAATTGATTCTTCAAAATGCTAACAAAAGAAATATTTGAAGAAGCATTATCCAAAGTAATAGAAAATAACTTCTTCTCAATCCCCCACTCAGTCACCAATGCATTAATTTTCTCAGATAATGCAACACCAGTATGAGGAGGAGGCATGTGACAAAAACTTAAAATTCTCTTATGCAATTTCCAATCTTTGTCTACAAAGTGAGCAGTAAGAGCAAGATACCCATCAGTGCATTGAGAGGTCCACAAGTCTGATGTCAAACAAATTCTACCTTCAACTGAGCCTACCAAATCATGAAGCCTTTGTTTTTCATTTTTGAACATCCTCAACACAGAGGCTTTAATTGTATTTCTACAAGGTAACTTGATATCAGAAGATATATATGCAAACATAGCTCTAATTCCCTCATATTCAGAAAAACTAAAAGGAAGATTATGCTTGATGATGGCCTCTACCAATAAGCCACGGAATACCACAGGATCAAAGTTTTGGAAACAGAATTCAGACACCGACGACAATGATCCATCAGTTTGTCCAGGGCATGTTTTCAAATGTCTATTCATATTACCCGTCCCATGATGACTATCATCTATTACCAGTTTCTTACAATCTTTACATTGAGCACGATTTTTACCATCTTCAAAAATAGTAGTCAATTTGTTGAAAGTTTTCCAAACAGGAGACCTGAGTGTTCGCTTACCTAATTTGATCACTCTAGCCTTTTTCCTTGTTGGACTTGTATTTGTATCTTCCATATTTTCACTTCCATGATCAGTTTGCATTCCCATTGTCACTTCCACTGACCTTCCATCACTAAGGTTCGTAAAATCTTGCTCAGCATCCATTGCTTCAAGAAAGAAAAACAAAACTGTAAAAAATTGTTGGAACAGTTTATAATACAAATAATAACCATATACAACTTTAACCAAAGCACACACACTGCACACAGAGTGCGCACACTGCACACAGAGCGCGCACACTGCACACAGAGCGCGCACACTGCATACAGAGAGCGCACACTGCACACAGAGAGCGCGCACACTGCACAGAGAGCGCGCACACTGCACACAGAGCGCGCACACTGCACACAGAGCCCGCACACTGCACACAGAGCCCGCACACTGCACACAGAGCGCACGCACTGCACACAAATGCTTAAAAAAAAACCCAAAATGTACACCACGATAACAAACTGTTCAGACAATTCACAACGCAGAATTCACACTGAACATAAAGGAGAAAAATGCAGATCCATCTCTATGTTCTCGACAATATGAAACATCTCAAATGTAAATTCTCAAAGTTATCAGATTCATACAACTCCTGCCAACAATTTCAATTTCGCTATGCCATTCCCAATTAATGGCATTATTGATTTACTAATTCAAAATGAAGAATTATAGAATTCAACAGTGATATTATATCACTACAACAACAAAATTCGAAACTCTAAAGCCTCAAATTTCCAAAAATTCATTTCCTCAGTCAGCACCAATGCCTATTCCCTCACCTAAAGATTAATCCTTTGAATCAATTATCCAATTATCCAATTATCCAACTATCCAAGTGTAACCCATTTCTCCAATCACCTAATTTATAGCAAACAGATCAGCACAACAAATTGAGCAAAGAAATCATGAAGCAAATTAACCTTCTCCAATTTATAAACCTTAATTTTAGAAATTCCTAATTGCAAAAGCCCTAATTTAGAAACCCTAATTTCAAAATTTCCTAATTCCAAAAGCCCTAATTCAGAAACCCTTGAGTTTATTTATTGCAGGAAATTTTTACCTTGTGCAGTGAGGACCTGACTGAGACCGAGAGCTCGATTCAGGAACCGGATTTGCGTGGTACACTGGTACTGGTAACTGGTGAAGTCGCTGGTTAATGAGAGAGAAGAGAATGATTTGAAGTCGAGGACGAGGAGGGTGAGCCGGTGAGGACACTGAGACTGAGGTGAGGGTGGCTGAGACTTCGTGAGGCGCCGTGTGACTGAGGTCGATCGAGATTCCAGAGAGACAGAGAATGATTTCAGGTATATGAGAGAGAAGATAATGATTTGAGGGTGAGCCGGTGACGACGGGGCGGGGGTGAGCCTGTGAGACTGAGGTGAGGTGATGAGGGACTGAGACTCGGTGAGGCGCAGCCGCGCGCAGTCGATCGAGATTCGAGAGAGACGACAGTCGCGGAGGAGAAGTTAGGAACAATTTGGTTAATCTGGGTAAATGAGAGAGAAGAGAAGATACCCTACAATGGACGGCTGAGATTAAATCTCAGCCGATCCAATGGTCATCAAATTTTTAAATTTAATTTAATATATATTATATATAATTATTATAGGTTTTTTAGGGGTATAAAATTGTTAAATTAATATATATAATTATTATATAACATTGTTAAATTGTTTAGGGTAGGGGTATAAAATTGTTATATATATATATATATATATATATATATAATTTTTAGGGGTATAAAATTGTTAAATTATAGTTTATTTATATTTGTATTAAGTATAACATAAGATTTTGTAGTATCCATCCACTATGTGTAAATATATTAAATTGAAGATCGAATTCATTCATTGTATTCATATAGGGTCAAGAAGTGTAGCTGTAAAAAATCATCAAAATCGGAGTTAAAATAACCGTTAAATCATGATTTTTCGTTTATAACCGTCGAAAAGTTTTGTCCTGTTACTTAATCTCTGAATGTTTGTTTTTTTCAATTTTTGGCGTATGTGATCTCGAAGCATATACAAACAAGTTTGACGGTTTGATCGTTGAAACTAGTTTTGTAGAATGCGTATCTCATCAAAACAATAGATTCACTAACACTTAAGAGTTTATTCATACTTTCATTAAGTATAACATAAGATTTTGTGGTATCCACTAGTGTAAATATTTTAAATTGAAGATCGAATTCATTCATTGTATTCATATAGGGTCAAGGAGTGTAGCTGTAAAAAATCATCAAAATCGGAGTTAAAATAACCGTTAAATTATGATTTTTCGTTTACAACCGTCGAAAAGTTTTGTCCCGTTACTTGATCTCTGAATGTTTGTTTTTTGCAAATTTTTGTTGATGCGATCTCGAAGCATATACAAACAAGTTTGACGGTTGGATCGTTGAAACTAGTTTCGTAGAATGCATATCTCATCAAAACAATAGATTCACTAACATTTAAGAGTTTATTCATACTTTCATTAAGTATAACATAAGATTTGTGGTATCCACTAGTGTAAATATTTTAAATTGAAGATCGAATTCATTCATTGTATTCATATAGGGTCAAGGAGTGTAGTTGTAAAATATCATCAAAATCGGAGTTAAAATAACCGTTAAATCGTGATTTTTTGTTTATAACCGTCGAAATGTTTTGTCCCGTTACTTGATCTCTGAATGTTTTTTTTTTGCAATTTTTTTCTGATGCGATCTTGAAGCATATACAAACAAGTTTGACGGTTGGATCGTTGAAATTAGTTTCGTGTAATTCGTATCCCATAAAGTTCAATGGTGTGTGTGTGTCTATATATATATATATATATTTGATATATTCACAAAGCTCCTTTCCTAACCTAGTGGAAATTTGTGCAAACACATGTTGCTCTGGGATCTGGTCTGGGGTTCGAAGGTTGGTGGTGGTGCTTGCTGGTGCTAGTTCAATGGTGTGTGTGTGTGTGTCTATATATATATATATATTTGATATATTCACAAAGCTCCTTTCCTAACCTAGTGGAAATTTGTGCAAACACATGTAGCTCTCTGGGATCTGGTCTGGGGTTCGAAGGTTGGTGGTGCTGTTTATTGAGATGAGAGATGGTTAGATAATTTATTTATTTTGTACACATATAATTATTATATTTTTTAGGAGTATAAAATTTAATTTAAAATTTAATATATATATATATATATATATATATAATTATTTTGTCCACTGTCCATTGAATTGAGAGATGGTTGTATAATCTATTTATTTTGTACACATATAATTATTATATTTTATTTTGTACACATATAATTATTATATTTTTTAGGAGTATAAAATTTAATTTAAAATTTAATATATATATATATATATAATTATTATAGTTAATATTTTAGGAGTATAAATTTAATTTAAAATCTAATATATATATATATATATATATATATATTAATTTTTAGGGGTATAAAATTGTCAAATTAATATATATAATTTTTATAGTATTTTTTCAGGGTTATAAAATTATAAAATTAATATTCTGCTTATCGTGTTTCGTGTTACCCGCGTGTATACCCGAACCAACCCGTTATCTTAACAGGTGCTTATCGGGTTACCCGATAACGACCCGATTCATTATCGTGTCGACTCAAACACCTGTTAACTTCGGGTCGTGTCGTGTCGGGTTATCGGGTCGTGTCAGGAATTGCCAGGCCTACTTTTTGTGCCACGTAGGTTTGGTAGTTTTTAGCGTCAACAGATAAATACAACCATTTAAAGCCCATTACAAATATAAAAATAACATTTATCAATTCAGTTAAATAGAAGTACAAAAATTTGATATAAAACTTCAAATTGCCACATCAATCCTCAACACTTCACATTTGCTTTGAAAATGATCCAAGTATGTGAAGTAAAAACGAGATTTTTCAATAAATAAACATAAGACAATCCCCTACATGTTTCAAACCCCTTTTTCAAGGTACACTGAAAATGAAAAATATAATCATGTTATTACACAATTTTATTAAAAAGAAAAAAAACACAATTGTAAGAGAGTATAAACAAGGCCCCATTCGTAAAGAGGAACAAGGGCAAGTACACCCACAGGGGATTTCAGACAAGAAGGGCAGTGACCATTCAGTGAGTTCACCACACCGCAGGAGTAATGAAGCACCGAACCAAGAAGCCATCCAGCGCCAGGACCGCCGCCAATGTCAGAAATCCAGTCACCGCACCTACCCCCGCCACATACACCACCATTACTCCATTGTTTACCTACAAATCCACGTTCTTCATCGTTTGGTAAAACACTAATTGAACGAACCCTCCATCATTTTCTTACCCATTTTGTTTTCTTGAAAATCTTTTGTTTGTCATGGATTTGTGCTCTGTGTGAAATTCTTTACTATTAATTACTAGCGTTCAATCCATTGGCAGCTTCATAGTTTTTTAATCCACTAATTCTCTGTAAAATTCAAATGGGTATATTTGCCCTGTAAAATTCAACGAGATAGTTCTCCTGTAGGAGTCAAATGGGACTAGTTCTCTTTTATTAATTCTTTCCATTTGCAGCATGCTAGTTTTTTAATTCACAAACTTCTCAGTGAAATTCGTATGGCATCAATATTTACACTCATGTTGCATTTGCAGCATCGTAATTCTTAGTGTCCAAAACTTGATGGAGGCAGCTTCAAGCGGGGATAACCTGCTGTCGATATTGAGGACAGCAGGAGCTTTGTTTCTCTTCCTTGTTGGTACCGTGTGGGTGTTCCTCAAGTCAAGAAGCCTAAGGTCAGAAATGCAAGAAATGCACCTAAGACAGCAAGCAATGGAGGCCATGATGGAAGAAACACTACAAGGGGAAAAGGCGGCCCTAAATGAGGAAAAATTGGACCTGGGAGCAGAGAAGGCGGCCCTTAAAGCGGAGAAGGCGGCCCTTAAAGCGGAAAAGGCTGCCCTTAATGCGCCAACTTCTTGATGTTTTTTAGGGGACGGGAGGCGTCATGAACCGGCTCAACCTCTGGGCAAGGTCGTTTGATCGGCTGATCGGGCGCGACTGTACCAGCTTTCTTTGCTAGGGCCGCCTTCTTCTTGGCCGCGGCCGCAGCGATTACGACCGCCTGTTTAAGCGCTCGGCTACCTACGAGGAGAAAATCAGGTTAACTTTTGAGTCGAATGGGTAAACACATAAAATAAGATGAGAATTAGCTGAATACCCTGAACTTTCTCTTTGGATGGGAGGGTGGCAGTTTTATGGGGACGATTGCCAAACACTTTGGCAACAATGTCGTCGGCCGACTCCCCAAAGAAGTCTTGGGTATATGCCTCCCACCAGTCGCCAAAAGTGTCAGTGCTGAGGGTTTCAGGAATGGTGGGTCGAAGCCGTAGTCTCTTGCACTGCTCCTGAAACCCGTTTTCGGCGTCTCGGCATTCCTTCTCTGAGGAACCAGCAAGTCGTCCTCGACTGAGAAGAGAGAGAGGTGAGCAAGGGCAATGGGCAGCCTTGAAGGAATCCAAGTTGCCTGGCTAAGAAATGTGGGTGATAAACTTCCCAACTTGCTCGGCGGGCGTCGCAGCCGAAAGGAAGGTCGCGGGCCAGTACGAACGATCCCCAGCTCTGATGAAGGGTAGCATCCTCGCCATCGTCCCAGATAGAGCTCGGCAGCTTGATGGACGAGGGATATTCTCGATGACGACATACCAGGAATTCGTCATCAGAGAATTCTTCAAGGCCGAAGAAGTATCTAAAAACTTCTTCGGCTCGATGAGGGGGAAGAGGATGAGGAGCTAGCTGAAGGCCGAGCGCTTCGGTAGAGGAGAAGGCAGGAACCTCTGGCCGAAGTGTGGTGAAGTAGGTCTGCAGCCAGAGTTGGAAGACCCAGAGAGGCCCATTCTGGTGAGGATCGACCTTGTGAAGGGTTGCTTAGGCCAAGCAACGTAGCAGGTTAGCGAGAACAGCCGGGCTGAGCGCCAAAGTAAGGCCGCTAGCTAAAGCTTCGGCCACGGGCATGTTCTCGACTAGGCATTTGTTCGATTTGGTACAACAAATGAACTTGTTGTACCAATAGAACAGGAAAGCTGCATGCTCCCCCTTGCGAAGACCCGCATCCCCTCGACCGACGAAGTGGACAATCAAGGTGCTGTAGTTGAAGAAGTTCTTGTGCAATTTCTGAACTTTTTCCTTCGAGGGCTCTTGGCCATCCCGGCTCAGCGTTTCGACAGCCCGAGCCTCGAACAACGCCTTGAGATCGACGTTCGACGAACATCCAAAGAGGGAGGCGTCGACTGGGATACCAGAAGGTGACGTCCCAAGGATGGCAGTGACGTCGAGAATAGCGGGGCCAATAGGCCCAAGGGGTAAAACCATGGTGTTTGTGGCCGAACACCAAAAGCTCAGAGCCGCCAGGAGGAGCTCTCGATCCATAGCTATCTCCACTTTCGAGAGTCTAATGGCGTCGTAGATCCCAAGAGCTTTCCATTCTTGGCCGAAGAACTTCTCCATTCGGTCGACCCAAGCTGTCCAGGTCGCAGTGGTCGAAGGCCAGGCTCCTTGTGGCTTCGACGTTTCCCACTTCGACCACTCGAATCCCTGACGCAAAGGTACGAGGCAGTGATCCTTCAGGAGGTCAGTGATGGGAGTAGGCACTAGTTTTCTGAATAAAGGTCCAAGAATATGATGGGATGCACTGGAATCAGTCTCAAAGCGCATGGCTTTGAGGGCGCAGTGGTCTATGATTTCCTGGTATTTGTTGCACTCTTCGGATACGTTATATAAGTCAGCAGTTTTCTTCTCGGTTTACATTTTAGGACAAGGAGACCCCATTCCTCTTGCCTCGTCTTGATTTCCCATTCCCTCTTCCTCTTCCTCCCCCTCCACTTGAATGCCCTTTCCCTCTGCCTTCGAGTCCCTTCGCATCCGTCTCTGTCTCAGATATCTGTCCACCAGTTGAGCGTCTGCCACACGTGCCCCTCTATGTGAAACCAAAGTTTTCTCATCAGAAACGACAACTCCAACACTAACCAAAACTTTACTTTAAATACACACATCACTTGATGATACTTTATTTTGGAAAAACGACAACTTCAACAGTAACCAAAACTTTAACGAAGCACATCACTTGATGATACTTTAACCATGCAATTCCCTGTTTGTTTCAGTCGGACTCCTAATCATATACTTCAAAACGTATAAACACATTTCCTTAACAACTTGATTAGGAGTGAGGATGGTGAATTTACCTGGGCCATTGGGTCTTTTCCTTCTGATTCACTACACGGACAATCACTGAGACATCAAGATAAATCAAAACCATTATAAACTAAAGTACCGACTCAATTCATTGCAAACGAAAAAGAGAACACGGACGCAAACCAAAAAAGAGAACATGGACACAAACCATACTTACGGAGTAAAGACTGACTTCGGAAAAAATATGACATTGGTGTGCCGGGTATATTCCGCATCATAAACATGTTTCGCCAAGGTTTTGATACTCCTAGAACCTGGTTCACCGACGATACTGAACACGGTGATAAATAGAGATTGACAATTATCAGCCCTAATGCCACACTTGACAAATAAGAATTTGTTGTTCCCCAGATAAGCCATATTCGAATCGGACTTGAAATCACATACAAAAGTTGCCAAACCTTCCAAAAACACGTGTGTGCTCACAGTATAGTCAGTGCAGTCAAATGTAATTTCACAAACCAGATCAGACATTGAATCTACAGCATATATATAGTCGCCTAAAACCACTGCCCTACCGGAAATACCAAAAAACCTGCTGGGTTTAGATACACAATGCCACTTTTTATCATGCACGTCATAGGCAAGTAATCTGTTGCTGATCGAAACCAAAATATGACCGCTGCAAGACTGCATAACCAGCTACAGTGTCCTGTAGATTATGACGAAGATCGGGGGGATAACACTGAAAGGGGCTCGACAGCTCCCCATGGATACATGGCTGTGCAAGGTAATAAAGGTTGTCATAGGCAGAAATGAGAGCTCCCCATGGTTCCAGTGAATCGGGGGCCTTGAATTTACCTGTTAACTTGTGATGAGGGTCAAAAGTACGTCCCATAGACAACCACTTGGTGGAGGTGCCGGTTCCCAAATTGCTTTCCCATACAGGCAGCAACATATATAACTTCCCCTTGAACCAATGACTTATCAAGACACGATTAGAGGGGAAAATTCAACTGTATCTACCCTTGCCTTGATCACCATGCTTGCCACAATCATCAAAAGAGCGTACAGGATTAACAATCAATTCACCGCCATTGGGTTGTGATACTTGATATAACTCAGCTTCCCCATTTGTATTCTTGAAACACTCCACTAATACAAAAACAGATTTAGTATCCATAAACATGAAGATGGCACAAAGCACCCTGCACCTGCAGAAGATATTGAAGCAAATAAGGTCAGGGTGTATGTAACTAGTATTGATATATGTGGATCAACAGCAGCCAGGTCAAACATGAAGCAATACATATTTAAAAGGGCATGTTGTTTGGTAGCTGAATTTTGTCATTTATTAGCGGAAACCATACATAACTCTCAAAGAGATATCAAAATTACACAGCGGAAAGTCGTCGTTTATTAAGCGCGCACACAGATGAGCACTCAAGCGGTAACATGTTAGGAACTTTTAACAGAACTTCATGTAGCCCTATGACCGCATTATTTTAGAACCGAATTGAAGTATCTATTCACAGTCTCTCCAGATCGTACAAATGTATGATGCACTGTACGATCTTTTACACGATGGGCAAGAATGTGTAGAAAAATACAAACTTGCTCTTCTATAGATACTGAACCATACATCCTCAACCTTCCATGAGTGCAAAGCAACTCGCACAATATACTGAAGGTTTTTCTATCCATTGGAAGCTTATTCACACACGTATTTTACTATGATCTAGCAAACTCAAACGAGTCTCTTGTCTAGAAGCAAACTCAAACGAGTGTCATGTCCGGAAAGAGTACGAATTTAAAGATAAAACTTTTCACAATACCACAACGTCGGAGCATATAAGATAGCTACCAATATCACTGCAGCACAAAAATGTCGTTTCTCTAACTCTATTGCAATTAGAGTAATCATAATCTTCCTCTTTATCACTCGATCCATGTCTAACAATATTTCAAAGAGAATACAAGCAAGAACAATCAATATGTATCTAATTCTAATATAAGAAAAGAAACTAAAATGACGAACATGCCAAGGCGAAAACCGGTACTAATGTAAAATGTTCCGTATGCATACCAAGGAAAAATGCTTGCATAAATACACAAGTCATAATCCGACTAATCACGAAACCTAGCAGAGGTACAATTCAAAGACAACACAATCCAATTCTAGGCCTTAATCCTATTAAAAAGGAGTCAGGCCCCAGTTCATTATACCAAAGGCTCTTCTATCCATTCGAAGCTCATTCACACACGTTAAATCCCTACGTACGATTGCTTTCTTCTCCTCCACCTCAACTCTACAACAGTAATTCTATCGAAAATTTGAGCACGTTTACAAGATTTTTACCAAAGGTTTCTGCAGTCACACTATTCGCCTCATGGACACTTGAACATGAATTTCTGGTTCTATAGTACTGCTGGGGTAAAACCCCAAACCCCAATTTGGATTTAAACAGAAAGAAAGTAAATTTCTCTGCAGATAATTCACAATGGCAACTGAAATTTCAAATGAACAATAATATAACAAACTCTTAATAACTTCACACAGAAGAAATTGAAATTAAAATTCTGCAGATAATTGAATCACCACCGAATATCAGAAGATCCTATGAATCTGTACAGAAAATCGCCGCGCTCAACGCTGCTCACTATCCGCACACGGCGTTGGTCGCGATGACCCACCCAGAATGCCGCTTGCGACGAGAGAGAAGGTGTGGAGAAAGAGCGGCTGCTAACGTCGCGTTGCCTCGCAATGGGGTTTGCATCCGTGTGGGATTGAACTCAAACCAGCCCGCCAAACAGGCCCAAATAGAAAATGGAACGCGATCCAGTCGAAAAGATGAAATTCTTTGTAAATCTTGTTAACTAGTGAATTTTCATGCACCATACCGATGAAAGGGCCAGCAATTGATGTAATTCCAGCATACACAGTATTTGCACGATATCCGTGATGGCCGATTAAGTTCATTATGAGCCTTAGTAGGTCCCTTATACATGTTGCCAACATAATTTCTAATGATAGTTGAACCTTGTACACGCTCATCACACAGACTGAATTTTCAAGGTAGGATCATGACTTCAAGTACTCTGTTTGCATGTATACTTTGAAGCCATAGAAGAAATGTGCTTAATTCTTGATTAGGTTGACTCAAAGTTTTACTTAGATGCCTATAGGCTTCTCTAGGCATGTCTTGCAGCTCGTAACCTTTTGCCACCGTAAAGGAGCATCTTAATCTTGGATGAAGCCTCATGAGGAAATGTGATATTTCAAGCTTTTCAAACAACATATCTTCATATTTTATTATATCTTCTGATATATTCATCTTAAAGTCAAACAAGTCTAGAAATTTTCCTTTATGTTTATTTTTCTTCCCATCTACCCTGACAAACACCTCCTCCATATATCTTTTCATACTTTGAATTGAAGAATTACTAGTCTCCTGAGTTTATTAACTTTAGCATGTTACTTGACACTCCATATAGCTGAAGATCATCGAATTTGGTGCAAAATTGTTTCTTTCGGCAGTACAATAATCCCACTACAATATGCATCAAACAAAATGTGACATGTTAAGAAGTTTAGTGTTCATAATTTGAGTTGAAGAACTACTATTTCTGATTTATAATGATCTGTTTGGTAATATTATGTGGGATTATTGTTTGATGTTTATTGTAGTGGGATTCTTCAACTCAAAGTGTGAAAACTATACTTCTTAACATGTCACATTTTGTTTGATGTTTATTGTAGTGGGATTATTGTCACATGGGTTAATTGCCGAAAGAAACAATTTTGCACCAAATTCGATGATCTTTAGCTATATGGGGTGTCAAGTAACATGCTAAAGTTAATAAACTCAGGAGACACAGTGGAGACTAGTAATTCTTCAATTCAAATTATGAAAAGATTTATGGAGGAGGTGTTTGCCAGGGTAGATGGGAAGAAAAATAAACTCAAAGGAAAATATCTAGACTTGTTTGACTTTAAGGTGAATATATCAGAAGACATAATAAAATTTGAAGATATGTCGTTGAAAAGCTTGAAAAATCACCTTTCCTCATGAGGCCTCATCCAAGATTAAGGTACGTCTTTATAGTGGCAAAATGTTACGAGCTGCAAGACATGCCTAGAGAGGCCTATAGGCATCTAAGCAAAACTTTGAGTCAACCTAGTCAATAATTAAGCACAATTCTTCCATGACTTCAAAGTATACGTGCAGACAGAGTACTTGAAGTCATGACCCTACCTCGAGAATTCAGTCAGTGTAATGAGCGTGCACAAGATTCAACCACCATTAGAAATTATGCGCCAACATGTATGAGGGACCTACTAAGGTTCATAATGAACTTAATCGGCCATCACATGGAAGGATATCATGCAGAGACTGTGGATGCTGGAATTACATCAATTGTTGGCCCTTTCAATATAGTGTATGAAAATTCACTAGTTAACAAGATTTAGAAGGAATTCCATGTTTTAGAGATTACGAGCACATACCTCCCACCCCATTTCACTGCACACGGTTCCCCTCAACCCTACCCCGACATTTCTCCACATCACTCTGTCCGTGCAACGATTCCCCAAATCAAAGGTGAATAGTGGACCCACCCTAGTCTCTCTACTCCCAAATCCCTCCCTCGAATCACTCTCTACACCCAAACCCCTCTCTGGAAGACCCACTCTCTGTCACCCCTCTGCAAATACCTCAGTAAGAAAATCAAGATGCATCCAAAACACATACAGTCAAACTGGAATGCGCAGGGAGAAGTGGAAGAAGAAAAAGAAGATGGAGAGGGGGTAGTCGATAGCTTACCCGACACTGGTCGTGGTCGGAGTTGACAGAAATCAACGAAGCCCTGTGCGATTTCATCGTTGTGAGCTGTGAGAGAGAATACGATGGTCACCTCACGATTTCATCACCTGAAGGTCGAGTCTTCCAAGTCGGAAAACAGAAAAATTAAAATTCAAGAACAATAAACTAACAAAAACAAATTACAAAAGAGGAAACAATCAAATTACCTCAACAAAAATCCATGATTATTCCATGAGGGCTGATTCTATGGGTTCTGAAGGGGGAAGGTTTTTTTATTTGAGATGGAGGATGTTCGATCTGGGGATTTTAGGTGAGCAGATTGAAACTGAAGGAGAGAGAAAGAGAGTGATGAACAGAATGGGAACTGACTGAAAGAGAAAGAGGGGAGGAAGAGACTAGTAAAGTGACGATTGCACCCCGCCTTTCCACGATCATCAACACGCGGGCACCACGATCAACGGCAGAGAGAGTCAGTGGCAGCCCCGTAAATAAAGTGAAATTCGGCCCAAATCACTGTTCATTTCTACAGTGCCAATTCCAAACCTTTCTTTAGACTAAAGTAATAATGCTGAGATATTTTTAAGTTAGACTCTAAGTTGATGTATTTCATTTTGTTTTCTCTCTTTCTTTTTCAGTTTTGTTTAATGTGTTGCATGACAGTTAATTATCTATTGTGTGATGGGAAAAAAAAAAGAAAAAAAAAGAGAAGAAGATTTGATTCCATGTTTTAGAGATTATCAATGCTGAGATATTGTAAGTTAGAGTCTAAGTTGATGTATTTCATTTATGTTTTCTCTCTTCTTTTTCAGTTTTGTTTAATGTGTTGCATGCCAGTTAATTATCTGTTATGTGATGGAAAAAAAGAAAAGATGAGATGAGATGAGAAGAAGATTTGATGAATGCTTCGAGAACAATATGTGGTTGTGGTTGGTTGTGTGATGACAAGAAAGAAAGAAGACTGAGAAGAATATTTCATGTATGCATGCTAAAAACAAACACTTGACATAGAAATAAGAAGAGAGATGAGAACCGAACCCGCATTATAATGCATAGATATAATTACTTTTCGAGTTTGATTTGGATGTCCTTAAAATGACTAAAAACACTTTTAGACAAAATATTTTTGGATTCCAAAAGCACTTAAAGTGTTTTCTTCAAGAAGCATAGCACTTTAAATGCTTTTAAAAAAATTACTTGTATTTTTACCAATAATTAGTTCTAAAAACATATTCACCAAAAACACTTTCAGTCATTTTAAAAGTACATTCAAATAAGCTCGTAGTAAACAGGAACCAGTCATTTCTTGCTCATACAACAACATGCCAGATGGAAACTTACTGAGTGGGAGGTTGACCTACTTTGGAGGTGCAACTCAACAAGTGA
Organism: Cotoneaster glaucophyllus; assembly: GCA_036320875.1. Lineage (NCBI taxonomy): Eukaryota > Viridiplantae > Streptophyta > Magnoliopsida > Rosales > Rosaceae > Cotoneaster > Cotoneaster glaucophyllus. The sequence goes on from CM070063.1 coordinate 2,088,004, forward strand.
ATTTTATAGCCTCGTAAGCGAGGAAGACAGAGTTATGTGTTTGCTTACATGCCCACACACAAATCGGCACCGAGTGTGCTTTGAGCATTTCCAGAAGATACCAATTGTCAAGTTGGATGTCAACCACAACGTAGACAATTGGTGGTGCGAGAACACAAGGTGAATTTTCATTGTTGTTTCTCATAATTAATAGTATCATGGTGACATAAATGAGTTTCTTTTCTAAATCCTATATGAATTTTCCTCTCAAAAAAAAAAAAAAAAAAAAAAAAATTCCTATATGAATTTTCGTTGTATAAACATAGAGTTGCATCATAAGCACTAAGAATCTTGAATGCTGCTCATCATCTGTTGTGTGTCCGAGTTAGATTATAAATGTTAGCAGTAGCTTCATTCACCACCTCATTTATGGTTGAAATCACAAAAGACAGAGAAGACGGTTGAAATGATATACAAGTGTACCTTCATTCACCACCATCTGCACACTAATATGACAAACTAGATGAAAACTCTCAATTTCCAGAAGCACACAAAATAGCAACGAAAACAGAAAAATAGCATCGAAAAACAGAAAATGCATTGTAACGATAATAATAGGTTGACTTCTCTTATTGACTCATCACTTTTTAAATTATTTATTTGCAGTGGGATTATCATGACATTATGGAACTGTCAACAAAAGGCATATAACGACGCCTTGGAAACGTTAGCAATGCCAACGGAAAGCTTAAATTCATAAACACAGGAGACATGAATGATGAGACGAAAGCACGAAAAATTCGGATCAGCTATGAGCTCAAAGGTATGCAAATATTCATGACAAAAGTATTTGTTGGTGTCAATGAAGATTTAAACCCCCACAAGAAATATTTTTTGGAATTGTTTGAAAAAAATGCAAACCACCCTGTGATAAATACAGACTTCTTAAGTTTGACAAACTTGCCAAATCCCCTTTCCTAATGCTGCCACAAAGTAGGCTGACAAACTTCAACAAGTCTGTATTGATCACATGGTGGTTTGTATTTTTTTTCAAACAATTCCAATTTTCAAACAATTCCAAAAAATATTTCCTGTGAGGGTTTAAATCTTTATTGACACCAACAAATACTTTTGTCTTGAATGTTTGCATATCTTTTAGCTCATAGCCAATCCGAATTCTTCGTGTTTTCGTCTTATCATTCATGTCTCTTGTGTTTATGAAGATCCATTCTCCTAAAGCGTCTATGCTTGAGTTGTCGACAGTTCATTAAAGTAGTTTGAGTAAATTTTGTGCAATGGCTAGAAAAGGCTACCATGAGATTTGAACGAAATAGGAGGTGGCAATGGAGAGGTTTGAGACAAAGGGGGCTCTGGAATGTGAGCTTAGAGAGAAAAGTGGGGGAGCGGCATTGGCTTTTGGAAATGAAGAAGAATGCAGTTAAAAGTTGGCATTTATAGCGAGCTACTAGGGTTTCCACTTCCCATACGTGTGAGTTCACACGTGTGTGCTCTGTGACTCTCGTGTGTGGAGGTGGTGAAGAAGCTACTGCCAACATTCCTAATTGGGACACACAATAGATGAGCTGCATTCAAGATTTTTGGTACTTATGATGCAACTGATATTTATGGGCAATTGAGAGATGAGGTTGAAGATAAAATTAGCACACGTGGCAAGATAAAAAGAATCAAACTCTTATATGTTTTGTGAGTTCACACGTGTGCTCTGTGACTCTCGTGTGTGGCGCAACGAGATCAATTGAAATCTGCTTGAAAATCTCAACAAGATTTCTCATAGATGTGGCTGAAGATAAGATGAGGACACGTGGTACAATGATAATAACCAAAATCTATTCGAACATCGAAACAAGATTTTTGATAGACATGGACACGTGGCATGATCCTAGTCACATATTCTAAATTAATCTCATCCGCTCAATAATTACTAAAAATAATTGAATTATATATTAAAATTTAATAAATCTTTTTGGATAGTAACATCCATGTCAATTACTATTCACAATAGGTGAACGGTGAACAGCAACACTAACAACCATGGGAGTTCACTATTTACGTGAATAGTAATTGCCATGAGTCTATTCTGAAATTCGAAGCCACCCCCTTACTCCCTCATTTCACTTTATTACCCTTTATGCATTTCTCTTTGTTCTGATCCTCGTTTCTGTTTGACTTATTCAATATGTCGGACTACTAACCCTATCATATTATCGGTGGTCAACTTTTATCGATGAAAATCAAATGTGGTAAATAGTCCCAAGAACAATTTAGGAATTGAGAATAAACGATAAACGGTTTGTATTATCCTCATTTGATGGGAAGAGAACCCCACAACTAGTCCCCATTCGATGATGAATAGCATGTTTTGTTTGACCGTAGTTGTTTTAAACATTCTTATACCAACCGCTGCAAGATAAAAAGAATCAAACTCTTATACTTGTACTGCCAATATGACTTTTCTTAACCAAACTAAGCTACAAATCCTTTGTATCGGCACAATCCATAAACGTTTTTCAAGAAGCAAAAATCAATTATATGTTGGTAAAAAGGGAAGTATTTTAGAAAGATGATTTCATTAGTGATTTTATAGGATTCAGTTAAGGTTTGATATGACTTGATTCGGTCTAGGTTTCCTTGTCTGATAGACAAATGATTGTATTGATTTATTTTTTAGTATTGCTCATTTGTGATCTTATAAATACCTCTTATGAAGAAGAATAAAGAAATTCTTATATTTGTAATAAACCCTTTATTTTCAACTTTATACACTAATGTTAAAAAATTAAAAAGAGTCATTCAGTATTACTGTCTTGTGATATTCCTCTTCACTTGGAAGTGAGAGGTCTTAGATTCGAATCTCATGAATGACGAGTTCAATATCATATTAGGCCGCCCATAGTATGGCTTAGCTGAAATCCCCCTTTGTAGTGTAAAATTATCAATTTACTCAAAAAAACTAAAGGGAAAAATAGAGAAGCATCTAAAGACAAAAATAGAAAATCGCTCTCATCAAGCTCGTCTTCGCAAAAGCTTACCTTTTATAGGCCTTGAAGAGGGTTTTAGCATCCAACACTCATTTTTCCCTCAGAATTTTATAGCTTGCAAACTTAATCATATTATTACGGTGGACATCCTAAACCCATGAATTTACAACACTTTCCCCTTGTATGTACTCCGTGCATGCAGTGCCTCGGTAAAACCTTCCGAGTAAAATTCGGTGGGACAAAACCTGGAGGAAGGTGTTGGGCAAGTTAATTCCCCTCGTCATGGCAAGCAAATCGACGGAAGAGATAGAATGCTACCAAAATGACAAGAAGTAAAATGCATAAAAAAAAAACACGGCTAAACTTACGTCCCATGTAAATTATTGGTGTTCTTTCTTGCGACAATTTTACTTCTTGTCATCTCAGTTGCATTTTATTTTTTTCGATTGGATTTGCTTTCCATGATGAGTGAGATTAATTTTCCAATAAGTGGTATCATAGCCGTGGTTCGGTGGCCATCAAGACGGAGTTTCGCAATCAGGGCGAAACTGGCTATTTTGGAGGAAGAGAACAAGCGTCTAATGGAGGTGGAGTATGAGTCTAAGGCCCTCAACACAGAGTTTCGCAATCAGGACGAACAGCTAGGTGAATTCCAAATTTGTTGGCTTTCATTTCTCCAAGGATAGAGGAAGATCGAGACATTCTTGATACCACATTGTTTTAGAGCACCAACATCTTTTATCAAAATATTGGAAATACGGCCTACACGTTATACAAAGCAGCAGTTTTCTACTGGGTTTACATTTAGGACAGCCCTTTCCGTCTGCTCCTCCTTGAATGCCCTTTCCCTCTGCCTCCACTTGAATGCCATTTCCCTCTACCTTCGAGTCCCTTCGCATCCCTCTCTCTCTCTCTCTGTCCATCAGTTGGGCGTCTGCAATCGGCGTCCCTCTATGCGAAACCAAAGTTTTATCATCAGAAACAACTCCAACAATAACCAAAGCTATTAAAACATACATCACTTGATGATACTTATTTCGTGTCATTCATTTCTAAAAATTCAATGCAATTCCACGTTTGTTTCGACTCTTATAAAACAAAACAAAAATTCAAAACATACAACACATTTCTTTAACTACTTGATTAGGAGTGAGGATGGTGAATTTACCTTGACCATTGGATCTTTTCCTTCTGATTCGCTACACGGATAATCACTGAGACATCAATATAAATCAAAACCGTTATAAACAAAAGTACCAACTGAATTCATTGCAAACGAAAAATAGAACACGGACACAAACAAGGGAACTAACTTACGGAGTAAAGGTGAAACTCAAATAGTATATGAAACCGTCGCGCCCCCGGGTATATTCCACATCATAAACATGTACCTCCAAGGTATCGATACTTCTAGATCCTGGTAATCCTGGTTCACCCACAATATTGAACGTAGTGATAACCAGAGATTGACAATCATCAGCCTTAACGCCACACTGGACAAAGCAGTATACATTGTTGCCCAGACTAACCAGATTCCCATAAGACGGTGAATCATTGTTAAAAACTTTCAAACCGCGCAACCACACAGGTTTGCTCAGAGTATATAGTTAGTGCAGTCAAAATAAAATTCAGAAACCGAACCAGACATCGATTCTACAGCATAGATATAGTCACCTGCAACTACAGCCCTCCCATGGAAACCAGGATATCCATCCGGATAATGTACACGATGCCATTTTTTATCACGCACATGATAAGCAAAAAAGGTGTTGAAGAACGAAACCAAAATATGACCACCATAGACTGCATAACCAGTTATGGAGTCAAACAGCCACCGAGTAAGATCGGGGTGAATCCTTGGCAGGTCTTCCCAAGTGTTAGAACCGGGATTGTAACACTGAAAGGGGCTCGGGAACTTATTTAAATGGATTTGCGGGTTCGCATGATAATAAAGGTTGCCATATGCAGAAATGAGAGCTCCCCGTACTGTAAGCGAATCGGGGGCCTTGAATTTACCCATTAACTTGTGATGCGGGTCAAAAGTACGTCCCTTACACTTGGTGGAAGGGCCCCTATCTAGTTGCCATGCAGGCATCAACATATATAACTTCCCCTTGAACCAATGACTCGTCAAGCCGTGCTGCTGGGAGGGGAGAGTCCAACTGTATGCATCACCCTTGCGGTGATCACCAAAAGAAAGTACAGGACTAACAGTCAATTCCCTGTTGTTGGCTTGTGATACTTGATATAACTCAGCTTCTCGACTTTTCCTCTTACAACATTCCAACAAACACAGATTTAGTATCCATGAACATGAAGATGGCAGACAGCACCCTGCACAGAGCTGTGAATGAGATGAAAGCGAACGCGAGGAAGGCCAATTCGAAAGAAAACTATTTACCTATTTTATTTATAGGGGAATTGCAAGTCTCTGCGGCGGCGGCTTCATCCACCAGAGACCGATAGGGTTTCTGCCAAGCAAAATTATCCGGGTTATATACTAGGGTTTCTGCCAAGCAAAACCCCCTCGTCTCTTTTTTCTTTTTTTTTTAATTATAATTAAAAAAATTCACTAAGTATTTTGGTTATTCGCGATTAATTTATAGGCTTTTGAAAATTAAGAAAATGCTCCTACACTTGCCTAGACGTCCCGCCTAGGGAAAATTTTTAGTTGTGACGGGAACATGGATGGTACACCACGTGTTTTTATGTAAGTGTTGGAAAATTTTAATTTTTAAGTTATTAATCTTTTAACATACATATCCAACTATTTGCATAGAGACATGTGGTGTACCGCCTTGTGTGATAGGAACACTGAAAATTCTCTCACCTCCCCGCCTAGGTCGCAACTCTAGCCTTAAAAGAAAGAAATCACTTTATTTGCATTTACATAAATTATGAGAAACTTGTTGAATATTTAGATGAACACCATTATATTTAGTTCTAGATGGTTTCAATATCTTGTAATACTTTATAATCTATACGTCATTTTATTTTGTAATTTATGTATCCCGATCCAATTTTATATTTTTTTTACATATAAGTAGACATTTATTCATATGTTATATAATAAATATAATTAAAATAAAAATAAAATCTCAAACGCTAGACTCCTATCCCTCACCTGACGAGCACCTATTGCGTTTTAAAAACTTAAAGTCGATTTAATTTTTGTAGAAAGTAATGGAACTTGTGGAACTGACGTCAGTACACAAATTCATATAAAATTCTACAATCATGAATTTCAAACCAAAGAAAGTGCAACAACATGAATTTTTGGGAGAGAATGAAAGGCAGCGTAGAAATTTAGAAAACATAGTTGAAACTTGAAACAAAACCCCTAAAGATTCAAAAAAAAATTTCTCAAGAAGTAGAAGTATAATATTTTCACACAGATGTAGCCAACTAATTTAAAGGTATAAGGCAATGTTATTTGTACACATTAAATTGAAACACGTATTAACATAATCTCTAATATAGGCGAGTCTTAAATAATGATACATCTTAATCTATTAGAGACCGAAATATATCAGTTTTATGCGTACAAATAGTATTATTTTGGGGAACCAAACATGAAACTAAGGTCTCTCATTAATTGGATTGAAACAGGCAACCAACTAATTTAAAGGTACGTTAAAGTGAAGGAAAAATTTATGGCCAATTTAAAGGTAAAAAATGAATTACTTGTTAAGGAGGATATCACAGATTGATTAAGTCAGTATTGTAATCTGATATGTAGTTATTCACTTACTTATTTAGTCCTTGATTTCCCTTGTTTATCGGCATCATCAGTATAGGATCATGATTGTATATTTGTAACCCTAATTCTATTGTAATACAAGAAAGTATTCAACAACTCTATCTTTTCTACGATTACACACTTATGATGGGTAATGTTAGGGAGACTAAATTTTAGAAACTAAATGATATAGAAGTTAATGATTGATTTATTATTTAATCGTTGATAAACGTGCTCATTTCTATTGGTTACACATCATTTAGTTTGCAAATTTAATCTCCAAATTTAGTCTATCCAGCATTACCCTAAACTTATTTCTCTCAATCCCTTCCACTATTGGGGGTTTATGCGCTCGTTTGGTGGACTAGATGGAATCGGGCATTAGGATAAATATTGGATTTGCAGGGATTGGTTAGACTTTGTAAGACAAAACTTGTAACTTATGTATAAGTATAAGTTAGATAACACACTCTATTGTAGATTCATAACTCATCATGTCTGGTTCTACCAATCTCATAGTTTAACACAACAAATAATGGACTGGATTCAAATCTATTTTAGTTGATCACAATATATTCCAACCGACTCACCACTTCATCCTTCCTATTGTTATTTAATTTTTGGTTAAATGCTCATATTTTATAAATTTAATAAGATTCGAATTAAAAAGTCATTTACTCACTAGGAAAGATGAACACCAAGCGGTACGTTTATCAACTTTATTAGAAAAGTGAAGGTATTGGATAAGATCCTCCGTCCTCTAATTCAAAGTTACAAACAGACATTTCAATTACCTCAATGCCCTCGGTCTAATGTCACTGTTACGGAACAAATGAGGTCCTTACTGTAATTTCAGTCCCAACAAATAGAGGCTCCAGCTCCAAACATTTCCTCAAGTTAGCTGCAACTGTTTCTGGAAAGACAAAAAAAAATGGCCAGCACTCTCTTGTCAGCTCCTACCTTCCTGCCTCTGCAAAGTAAGTTTGCTTCCATGAATTTCTTTTTTTCAGTATTGTTTTCTAGGAGTGAGCACGGTTCGATTCGGTCCAGTTTATGCATGCTAATTTAACTGGCAAAAATATAGCTGTCTATATTAATTTGACAAGTGAGAGATTGCATATATTGAACAGATAGAGAAGTGGGTGGATTTGTGAGGAGCTTCAGGGGCCCAAATTATGACAAGCTCAAGTTTAATCAAAGATTAATCACAAAAACTAGTGGTGGCTCCCTTCTTGTTGCCTCAGTGGTTAATTACTTAACCCCTTGTTTCTAATTATTCCATTAACCTCAATTGTTGTTGCCTGAATTAGATTTTGCATATTTGACAGTTTGAAAGGAAGGTGAAGAGCAGACAGACTGTGATTCCGGAGCCGGATTATCGAATTCCGATTGTTCTACTAGGTATATGCTCAAGTTTCTCGCAGCATTATTTCAAGTTTAAGCAAATTTGGGTCATTTTTTAAGGGTCGTTTAATAACCATTGCGTTTTTAGTTTTTAATTTTCATTCGTTTGTTACCGTGACTATATGAAAACGTTCGCATTTATTTGATAGAAGTAGAAACATTGTGTATGTGATGTCAAAAAATGTTGATTGAAACAGGTCTATCTGGTGGGTTAGCTTACACGAATAATCTCCTACCAGCTGCGCCCGTCGGTCTCCTTGGATTACTGTTATTGTTTCAGGTAAGGATATTTGAAACAAATGCAGTACAAGCTCGATAGCAGAAATTAGTAGACATTACATTCTCGTGTACTATATATATAAATTCGAAGAAGTAGCTTGAACCTTTTTCTTTTTGTGTTCTTCTTGCAGACTACAAGAGTTAGATTTGTTTTTGATGACGAGGCTCTGGTTTGTTTAGTCAACATTCCTACGAAGTGTGGTTTGTTTACTCGGTTTGTAGCCTTCGTGTAATATGTTGTCTCTGAAATTTGTGTATTTAGGAAGTGAAAGTAGGAGAAGAGCTTGAGAATTCAGGTGAAAATGTCTTCGTGGGCGGAAAAAATCGTTGGAAGTAAGTAGCTACATGAATCAGTGAGCGTTGGATTTCATTGTAAAACAGTTCACTTATTTATTGAATGGTTGTAGGTACTCATCGTTCGTGAACTGGGAGCTCTGGTGGCCAAATTTCCCTATTCTGGTGTACTTTAAAGAGAAGCAAACAAAGCCTGAAGGACAAGTGCACTTCTTTCCGGTGATATTTGTAAGTGCGCGAAAAATCAAAGCTTGTATCTGTTTGTGGAGTTCGATTCTTTCTAGAAACCGATGAAGGTTTAGTCGAGAACACAATGCAGCACACACAAACACAAGCACACGCATGCACAGATTGGAGAATACAACAATTATTTGATATCTGTTGTCATGTGGCGATTGAGCAGAATGGGAAGCAACTTTACGATGTCATGTTGGAGAGAGCTGGCCCTTCCCAAACGAGTGGTCCGAAAGATTCTTGAAGGCAGGAGCATATTGTGGTTACAAATACTGAATCGTGCCATCTGCAGATGGTAAATATATTTCTGTTCTGAGGTACAAAAAGTAGAAAATTGGAATTTTCATATCATATCGAAAAAAATACACATGTATGATGTTAGTTTCATCTCTTTTGGTCGTTCAAGATTTTGATTCATAAGGCAAAGCGGAAAACAAATAGCACTGGAAACCCAACAAGGACAGTTGCAACCACACCTAGGAAGTCCTTTTGGTACCCGAAATAAGAACCTCATAAATTTATCCACAGTTTCACCGGAATCAAGTTTGTCCATAATTCCCCCAAACCGTGAAGAAACCAAGACGTACAAGCTCCAAGAGGTCGGGCTGATCCAGTAGAACCATCTCCACCATATTGGAATTCTCTGTCACCAACAAACACAAAGTACACGATCAAAATAAATCTCTAACACAAGACTTCGGCCTTAATCAGTACACGAACTCGCTCCTTGCTACCTGAGCAACGAACCAATCTCGATCTGTAAGGGAGTTCAGACCGTTGGCCAAGTGTTGCCTACATAGGAGAGATGTTACAAGAGAAACAAATTTTCAAGCATCGTTACTCAAGACAGACATATTTCAAAATTTTCAAATATCGTTACTCACAGTGGGAAAAGGATCCTCGCCAGATCCTTTTCCTAGGGATCCTATGATCGTGACCATTCATCGTACATCGTGCGGTCAGAAATTATTTCAAAATTTAAAATTTAAAATTAAATATAAATAGTACCTAACGAAAACTGACAATGTACGATGAACGGTCAAGATCATAGGATCCTTAGGATCCCCAGGAAAAGAATCCGGCATTCCCATAGCAACTCTACGGATGATGGAATTAGTGTTATTTTAGATGCGAAGGAAGCATCATATATGAAGAAAATTGATTGGAGAATTGGTAATATATCCACATGTTAAAAGATTATTTGATGCTGTCATATTCCGAAAGGGGATGTTTAAGACTTTCCATGCTATTTGGATTAATGTCACTTTCGTTTAGCGTGTCAAAAGATTATTTGATGCTGTCATATTCCGAAAGGGGATGTTTAAGACTTTCCATGCTATTTGGATTAATGTCACTTTCGTTTAGCGTGTCAGTTTTGGAACCTTAATATATGTATTCAAAAAAAACGACAAGATCTAAAAAAACTTCTTGTTTGCAACAAGCATAGTCGTAATTTGGGCAAACTATGTTGTTTAATGTGTTTAATTCGGGTTTTCATATTGTAAGATCTTTTTATATTTTGTTATTCGTTTAATTCCTTTTCTATTTGGATTCCTACTGCTTCTAGAGTTAAATTACATTATAAAAATGTCATATTGGCCTTAGATCGGTAATCTTATCATATTATTAGTCAAATTTTGAGAACTTTTCTCAAGTCATTCCAGAAATTTATTCAAGGGTAACCGTTTGTGATCCATTTTATCCTATAACTTCTGTGGAGTCACAACCTAACAAAAACAGATGTGAGAAATAAATTACAAATAAGAGAGATGCAGCACCTAGCCAACATTCAACCATTTCAGCCACAGACAAGTAAACTATACGTAAGAGACTCGATTTAAATTTTGGTTTTGGTTAATATCTCTGTCATCTTTTAATATGCATAGGCATACGAAAAGATTGATGCATGTTGCCTCTGTTTCTTCTGTTGTTCGATACAAATAGTTACATTTAAATTTCTGTAGTATTATTGACAATATAACGTATTTCATTATAGTCTTATGATTAACTACAAATTTTTTAAAAACATTTCTAAGTCAATAAGGCTTTCCGCTTTAAGAGGGTTGAAATAACTATAGATTTTAACATAATTTATTCAAACATATATAATTAAATAACATGGTAATACTTATATGTTCTTCTCCTCCTCATCACCATGTGGCACGTAGTAGGTGCCAAATATCCTATCCCAGAACACGAAGAATGGCTGGGAGTAGTTGTATTTGGTCCCGTGCAGGGAATGGTGGATGGTGTGGTAGTTGCTGTTGTTTCTGAACACCAAGTGGAAAGGATGCCACGGAATCCACATTCCACAGTGGTCGTCCACTGCCTTGACGGTGGCCAACGAGAAGAAAAAGATTGACATCCTCGGAGACATGCCGGACGCCAGAAAGCTGACGGCACCACTCATGGTGTCCACTAGCAGCCCCTCGATGGGGTGGTTGTACAATGCTCCGTATGCGTACGGTGCCACCAGCCTATGGTGGCGGGAGTGTATGTACTTGTAAAGCACCTTGTTTTCGTGCATGCATCGATGCATGAAGTACTGCCACGTGTCCAAGACAAGCATCGCAAAGAAAAATTGAACCCCTGCGCGTAACAGCATCATGAGGGTTGCAGCTGCATGGCCTTGAGTGGTCTGGCCCGTCAACCAGAACATCAGCCCCGCTATCGTAGCCTGCCCGAACTGCTGGAGCAGGACGCCGACGATCACAGTTGGTTGGGAGACGAGGTTTTTGTCCTCTGACTCTTTCACTGCTGGGATTTTTAATTCCGGAAATCTGGATTCCACGAAATGAAGAACCCCAGCGTAAAGCCAGTATACGAGTATTGGGACAAGTGTCCCCAATACCTCATCTGAAACTTCAAATGACATTTGAAAAATGAAATGAAAAAGTTTTTTTTTTTTAATTTTATTATTATAATTAAAGAGAAAAAGAGTGTTCAAAACTATGATAATAACTAAGAAAATAAGTTTCGAATCGGAATGCATAAATAAAAATGTGAGATGATCATTTCTTCGAACTGAGGGTCTATATTTATACCTAGTTAGGGTTTAGACTACAAATAATTTCCAAAGCAATCATACGGTCACCGTCTCATCCGAGGGTTGGTTGACTTTCATTTCCCTCTCCAGTCTCCGCTATGATTTTCATATAGTGATAATTTAAATCAAATGTGTTTCCTAATACTAAATGATGGCAAACTTTTTATCACAAACCACGTTAACAAGCTTCTTAGAAATACAATATATATCAATAAACAACATAAACTAACCACAGTAAGTGGCCCAATGGAAGGGGCACAGACTGCGGCTCCCCAATAATAAAAAATGTGAGATGTCTCGGATTCGATGCATTAAGCTAATGAGTCTACTTGATTGTGACCACGAGTAGTATGAAATTCCTTATAGCCTATAACACAACTTTATTTCTTAATTACCCTAGAATTCACTTATGCTTAGTCATGACTCGTAACCTGCAAAAGATTGCACTACACTTATAATTATTACTTAACCCAAAAAATTTCTCCCAATTAAAGTGTCTCCCATAATCTTTTAGATGGTTTCTTTTTCTTCTCCTCCCCGTATTAGAACCTAGTAGCACGTTGAGAATCTTAACTCTCACAGTTGATCATTAACAATGGCTTGGTGAACATTGTAACTTGATGGATTTGTGGAAAATAAATCCAGTGGAAAATAAATAAAATTCCGAGATGAAAATGACTAGTATAGTCAATAAGAGAACACACTAAAAATCTACGTGGTTCAACAAAATCATATCTACGTTTCCGAAGAGTGTTAATTGCCACCCTCATCATAATTCTAATCAGAAAATATACACCCAAACAAGTAAACCACTCAAGTGTCAACATCAAACCCGAGCCTTACCAAAATGATACACATGCACCCCTTGTACGCCCTCTCAAACCCGTGAAGACATACCCTCTCTTGTTTCCCAAGAGTAAATTCACTCTTGTAATACTTTCCCAAGGGAAATATCATGTGTTGTAATTAAGTTGTATTCTTGATATACTTAGTCGAGAAACGAAATTTTCTGCATCCATTTTGTGTGTGACATCTATCATTGATTGACATGTGTTCATAAATTTCTCTCTCTTTAATTAACTCTGTTATCCATAAACTTAACTCTCTTTAACTCTGTTATTTTTAAACTTAACATACGTCAATCAATGATAGACGACACAGAGATATTTCACACAAAGTAAGTACAGATTTGAACTTATAATTGATGCCCAACTAAGCCATACTCAAATAACCGTATACAGAACAGAATTAATGGTAATTATATCACTCTTTCTTCACCACCATGTACGATAGAACTATATAAGACGAAATTTCACCAAAAGAAAATGTAAGAAGAATAATATTCGTGATGCATGTTGTGATGAAATGATGAAGTTGATGTTTTATACCCATTACAATCTTGAATTATTGTTGTTACGATATTGAATTTTTTAAGGCGTGATTAATAATAAATTGGTGACTAATTGGCTAAAAAGGCAAACTATAATATATGTATGTGCCACGGTGTATGTACACGTCGGACGTCATTCCATAACTTTGCATCAATAACACAATGTCGTGTTTTTAAAGTTCTCACATAATATTATATGGCTGATTTTGAACACTGTCATTTTGACATTTTAGTCATTCTCAATACGGTGAAGATGTGATGTGAGGCGAATATATGTCCCACTATAATACTATTCTATTTCTAGAAGAATGTCATCATCAAGTTGTAGCACTAGGAAACCCTAAGTCCAAGTGGCTAATTAATGAGTTTGGTTGGACAAAGACTTGTTTTCATTTGACTTGGGCTACTAAAATCATACACGTTAAAGAGACTCGTTGGCTCTTATGTTCTTCTTTCATTAGTCCCCACAAATCGCGATATTCTTGACGTGTGTTCTGAAAAATCCATTCAAAATAAATTAAATTTTTTTATTTAAATATACCATAGTATTGATGGGTTGTTATTCTATATTTATGATCTTTGCATTTTAATATGAAGAGATACAACTATTACTCTTCGAGAAAAAACACAAGTACTTTTTCAAATAATCACTTCTAAATCTATATAAAAGGTCTCATCTTATTGAATCATTAGTCAATGTGTCAATTTATTTATTTTTTCTTTTTCTTTTTTTTAAATCTCGACGGTACGAAAATAATTTTATTGAGTCAATTTAATCTATTCACATAGTTTCATGTGAGCCTTTTCATATAGAAATTAAGTGAGTCTTTAAGAGAAGTCGACTCAATCATGATTTGCTAAAATCTTATGATTTGGATGCTACTATCATAATTAACGACGCGATCATTGTATCTTGTGATATGTGTTGATCGCACTACAAACTTTCCAATTTCTATTTTAAAGATAAGAGACAAAGACTTCAACACAAAGTGTAAGAAAATTCAAAGTCTTCTCACAAAGAACAAAAATTGTAACAAAATTCAAAGTGAAGCTGAATGTGCAGTCAATCTGGAAAGAAACGTGAAGTTGAATGCGTGAACCACTTTTTGTTTGGGATAGACTTCATCACAAACTGTAAGAAAATTCAAAGTCTTCCCAGACAAAGAACATCTCAAATATTAATATATTATTTTTAGCTACACCACATTAGAACTCGATTTTAATCTTACTTTGCTCTTGTAACTTAAAAGTAGTCACTTTACTCCCTAAAACTTAACGTTAGCTTCAATTCACCTTCTGAGACTTGATTTTGATCTCATTTTGCCCCTGAAACTTGAAAGTCGTCTCTATAAAACTTAAAATTCGCTCCACATTGCCTTAGATATGTTAATTTCTTATGACTGTTTGATTTCGATCACCAGCTAATCAATTTCTATTTTTTTTTTCATCTCTTTAACTTCTTTTAAACTTAATATTCTCTAATTGTTAAATGTTAACGCACAATAGAGCTTTATAATCAAATTTATTGTACATATGGCATAGTCTTGTTGGGTGTTGGGTCCAACATATATTTTAGGAGGGCGACCTATAATTTTCATGTAGAAGAGATAGTCCACAAGTCAAAGTGAAACGAATTTTAAGTTTTAGGAAGTAAAGTAGTGACTTTTGAATTACATGAGCAAAGTGAGATCAAAATGAAGATCTAGGACGCATAGCTAAAAATAGATCTATATTAATCTTTATATATAAAACCAACAACCCCTTTTGGGGTCACAAGCTTTACCAAAAAGTTTTGGACAAAAATGCCTCCAAAACATAAAATTTCAAAAGCAACCCAAAATAATGCAGGGGTATTTTCATCTTTTAACAATGTTTTTTTAATAATTAATTCTTTTTGTACATTTTTTTTAAATTAGTACCTCACAGTAGGCTAGCAATAATGTGATTCAATCAGTTGTTCATTAAATATTATTTTCTCTATTTTTAAACACGTTCAAAACATCTTAAGAGGCGTGTAATGCCGGTTATAAAAATGGTCGTTCGTACGCGCATAATAATGTGATTAAATTAGTTGTCAAAAGATTGTTTTTTTTTTTAACAAATGATATTATATACACTAAGGGGGAGGGGTAAGCTTAGCCTCACAATAGATAAGCAATAATATAATTCAATCAGTTGTTTATTAAATATTATTTTCTCTATTCTTAATGTAAATTCAATAGAATATAGATGGAAATTGAAAGACCAATTTAATTATGTGAATTCAGCTGCTTTGATTGGTTTGTGAGTGGTTTTTTTCTAGCATGATCTAATATTATTCATTTACTTCAAATTTTGACTTTCTTTTTGTCAATTCACGCATAAAAATACATTTAAAATGTGTAAATCATGCGTAGCATGTCGTGATTCAAAAATATTTTATGCACGCTCCTTAGAAAAGAAACGTGAAATGGAAGAGAACACGGGAATTCGCTCAGCCAAGAAAGAAAAATGACGCCATGGGCTGCTATGGAGCGACTGCCTCCGCGCTCGAGAGCAAGGAGATGTATTCTACTCGCGGAAGATCGAGAACACAACAGAGAGATAATCGAGATTAATAATCCAAACCAAGATGAAATATTAATAATCCCACGCTCTTGCTCAAGCTCAAGGACCGCACGAACAGGTAATCTCAATATTCTTATGCATTTGAAGATGAAATTAGACGACAAATTGACAACTGTAATAATAAAAGAAAATTGTAGTAATGGTTTCTCAACTATTCAATTGGAGCGTTAGTCCTTCAATTAAAAATTTGTGACCACTGATCCCTTAACTCATCAAAACGTGTATCTGTGATCATTTCGTTAACTCCGTCAAAACTTCCGTCGAAATGACTAATGATGGAAAGACTATTGCTACAATTGGGTTACAATAGAGGGACCATTTCTCCAATTGGGTTAAAGTTGATGGACCATTTCTCTAATTTTCTCATTTTGTTTTCCATATTTTCTCCTTGAATCAGCCTCATATGTGTGGCACGTGGCTCATTTTGACAGAAATTCTAATGAAGTTGACGAAAATGATCATAGCTGCACGTTTTAATGAGTTAAGGAATCAATAGTCATAGATTTTTAGTTGATAGACCATTGCTCCAATTCTATTAAATTTGAAAAATCATTGCTACAATTTTCTCGTAAAAATAATATCACCATCTTGTTAGCATATCGATAGGGTTTTAAATTTCTATATAATATGTAAATTTCGGTTTAGGGTTTAGGTAAAATAGGATATAAAATAATTTATTTCAAGTTGAAATGCGAGTTTGATCCACAATATTGTTAGCCGAAGTTTGATCCACAATATTGTTAGCCCATTGTAAGGTTAAACGCACCCCTCTGGCTTTCTTTGGATAAAGTCGTTTGTTAAAAAAGAAAAAATTAAAGGCTTTTTAGCTACTATCACCTCAAGCTTCGGTCCAACTTCACCTTCGCTTCTACACTCCACCACCACAACCCTATCCCCTTCAACCCCCTCATCACCAACATTGAGTGTCGCAAGTGGAAGCAGCAAAATTTCAATCATGCCTTCAACGCCTTTTTTCTTACTAATATAATTTTTAGTTTTAAATATAAAAATAATTTTTAAAGTTAATCCACATGTCGTTATATGATTGTATTTGTGAGACCCACGTGGCACCACATATCATACTAAAAGAGCAATTGATAGATTTTTTATGAAAAAACTAAAATGATCACGATGGACAAATTCAAAGAAAGACTAAAATGATTCACGATAGACAAATTCAAGAACATTACTATTGAGTATCATTAATTGTTAAGGACCACATTAAGGAGTTATGTTAATGTCACGAATCATTTTGGCTAAAAAGTCTTTAATTTATTTGATTGTTAAATTTGAGAGTATTTGTATATATTTAAGTGGAATTTTAGATATATTTGAAAGATTTTATAAAAAGTGACAATTTTGAAATTAAGGATTAATTTTTTACTATATTTGATAAATACTTTCCAAAGTTTTGGCATGAATCCCACCAACTTTATAATTCTCCAGTATTTGTGTTCTCCTAATTAGGATTTAATTCCGCATTTTAATCCCCCACAAATCGCAATATTCTTGACCTGTGTTCGAAAATACATTAAAATGGCTTCCGTCAGGCTTTTACTCTTTGTCTTTTGCTCGCCGTAAAAAGCAGGGAGACGTTTTCCTATTTGTTTTGGGCAACGAATACCAAAAAGAGAAAGAACAGCCAAGAAGAGCAGCCAAACTCCTCCTCCGAGTCATATCGGAAAATGACGTCATGGGCTGCTTTAGAGCGACTGCCCACGCGCTCGAGAGCAAGGAGAGGTATTCTACTCTCGGAAGATCAAGAACACATCAGAGAGATTGATGTGAAGGAACTTGGATTAGTAGAATGGAAAAACGTTTTGGAGAGGCTAATCCAGATTAATAATCCAAACCAAGATGAAACTGGTAATAATCCCACGTTCTTGCTCAAGCTCAAGGACCGCATGAACAGGTAATCTCAATATTCTTATGCATTTGAAGAAGAAATTCCACGACATATTGACAACTGTAATAATATCGACGACATATCAGCATAATATCGACAACATATCAGCATTTCGATGGGGTTTTAAATTTATAATACGTACTTTTCGGTTTAGTGTTTAGTATTTAGAATAAAATATAATATATACTGATATAACTTAGAAGAGTTGTTCTTGGCACTCGAAAAATATCATTTTCACTTGTTCGCATGTGGTTTGGTTTTGGCGGGTTTTGAATTTTTTTTCTGTGCGTTTGTAAATAAATTATGCAGAGTTGGACTTGAATTTCCAACAACTAAGGTGCGGTTCGAGCATTTGAACGTTGAAGCAGAAGCTCACGTAGGAAGCAGGGCATCGCCTTCAATCCTCAACTTCTCCCTTAATATCTTAGAGGTAATATAATCAATCACTAAGAAAAGATGAGGAGTATTTGGAGCTAATAAAAGACTTGACATAAAACCGAGCCCAGTGACGTTCTAGGATTTGTACAGTCGACCTCACTTAGTTGGATAAAGCTTTGTTTTAGTTGTATGTATGCATGTGTGTATAATGAAACTAACCCTTTTTCTCTCTCTGAATTTGAATTTGAAGGGGTTCCTGAAATGCTTTCACATTCTTACAAGTAAGAAGAAGCCAGTGTCGATCCTCCACGATGCAAGTGGGATTATCAAGCCAAGAAGGTGATTAATTGGACACGATCAAAATCTTCAAACTGCGTCTGCATTGCGTTTTTCGTGCATATTAATCGTGTTGTGGTTTGATTTCTGCAGAATGACACTTCTTTTAGGCCCCCCGGGCTCTGGAAAGACCACATTACTATTGGCATTGGCTGGAAAACTTAGCAAACACCATCTAAAAGTAAGCATACATACATCATACTTATTTCACTTTTCACCATTTGATTTGATGTAACGTAACTGGTGACTTAACTATTAGCTTTCGGGGAGAGTTACATACAACGGACAAGGGATGGAGGAGTTTGTGCCGCAGAGGGCGGCAGCTTATGTTAGCCAACACGATCTCCACTTACCGGAATTGACAGTGAGAGAAACACTGGCTTTTGCAGCGAGATGTCATGGTGTTGGGCCGCGCTATGGTACGCTACTCTCTCTAGCTTAAAGTACCCTCAACTGATTTTGTTTTAAATAAATCTTGAATCTCGATTAAGTTATTAATTATTTGCATTTGGTAAACAATTCAGAATTGTTGGTAGAATTATTGAGAAGAGAGAAGGCTGCAAATGTCATGCCGGATCTTGATCTTGATCTAATCATGAAGGTATGAACATAGTTTGCACTTGTTCCTTGAAGTAGCATTCCGATTTCCAGAACTTCTTGATTAAGCTTCCTTTTTCGCAGGCAGCGGTACTAGAAGGACGGGAAGCCAATATAGTTACAGACTTAATACTCAAGGTACGTCCCTTCCATTCGTCCACGTTAATGCCTTACATAAATAAAGATACTATCTTGTTAATAACTGTTTTTGCTAATACAACTTTTCAGGTTTTGAGACTGGAAGCTTGTGCTGACACCGTTGTAGGGGACGAAATGACCAGAGGCATATCCGGTGGACAAAAAAAGCGAGTCACGACAGGTAGAGCTAGCGTAGAAATTGTAGTGAATTAGGTTGATTCAAGTAAAAAAATTGTTATTTAAATTCTGGCCAAACATTACTTACAGGGGAGATGCTAGTCGGACCAGAAGGAGTACTTTTTATGGATGAGATATCGACTGGCCTGGACAGTTCTACAACATTTCAAATAGTGAATTCGCTGCGTCATTGTGTCTACATCCTCAATGGAACTGCATTAATCTCTCTCCTGCAGCCAGCACCAGAGACGTATGATCTTTTCGATGACATAATTCTCCTCTCGGATGGATACATTGTGTATCAAGGTCCCTGCGAGAATGTGCTCGAGTTCTTTGAGCACATGGGATTCAAATGTCCCCAGAGGAAGGGAGTCGCCGATTTCTTACAAGAAGTAACTTAACATAACTCACTCTTATAACGATTGACATGCTTATATATATATATATATATATATATATATCTCCTCCGACTAATCCAACTATTATTTTTGTTTTCCTCTTTGATGATAGGTGACATCAAGGAAAGACCAAGAGCAATACTGGGTCTATAGAGATAAGCCTTATGGCTTTGTAACTCCCAAAGAGTTTTCCGAAGCAATGAATTCGTTTCACATTGGTCAAAAACTCGGCGATGAGCTTGCTATTCCATTTAACAAGTTTGAAGGCCACCCTTTGGATTTAACAACTAAGAAGTATGGTGCTAGCAACAAGGAACTGTTAAAAGCTTGTATGGACAGACAAATTATTCTTATGAAGCGGAATAAATTCGTCTACATTTTCAAATTGGTGCAGGTATATAAGTCTGCAGTATATAACCCTCCCTAAGTCCACCACCCCCACCCCACTGAAATTCATTAAATGCCTGTATTTCAGCTTATTGTAGCTGCTTTTGTAACAACGACGTTATTCCTGCGCACTGAGATGCACCGGAATACAGTAGCAGATGGTGGAATTTATATGGGAGCTATGTTCTTTACACTGCTATCAATCATGTTCAATGGGTTTGCGGAGCTGCACATGACCGTTGAGAGACTTCCGGCCTTTTACAAGCAAAGGGACGATCTGTTCTATCCAGCTTGGGTGTATACTCTACCTCAATGGATGATACGGATCCCTATGACATTTGTGGAAGTCTCCATTTGGATGCTCATCACTTACTATCCCATCGGTTATGATCCAAGCTTTGCAAGGTGATCGATTGAAAAACAGAAACATATTCCAGTAAGATTTTTATGCATTGGTTTATATATGAAATCTAATTATGAAATTTTGCTAACTTGCTGTAACAGGTTTTTCAAGCAGTTCCTTGTGCTAGCGTGTATTAGCCAGATGGCAAATGGACTTTTTCGATTGATAGGGGTAGTAGGAAGGAACGTAACTGCTGCAAATACATTCGGGTTTGTTGCTTTCCTCGTCATTCTTGGTCTGAGCGGCTTTGTTTTACCACGAGGTTGATCTTTGATACTTTGGCCTCATGTATTATAACTAAGTTAATACGGTGCCAGGTTATATCTTTATGTTCTGGTGGATGCACTGATGTAGCTTTCTATGGCAGACGATATGAACAAGTGGACGTTGTGGGGATATTATCTCTCACCGTTCACATATGGACTGAATGCGATGGCTGTAAATGAGTTTCTGGGAAAAAGTTGGAGACATGTAAGTAACGACTCTACGATTTGGCCAATGTATCGTTTAGAAAAATGTTAATTGGCAAAATAATGTGTGTAAATGTGTATTGTAGGTTCCTGCAAACTCAGCAGAAGCGTTAGGAGTTATAGTATTGAAGTCTCAAGGAGTATCTCCGGAAGCACGTTGGTATTGGATTGGAGTGGCAGCTTTGATCGTATTTACTCTTCTATTCAACTTCCTTTTCACGTTTACACTTGAGTATCTTGATCGTAAGAACCAACTAACCTAGACATTTTTCGTTCTGTCTTCTTAAATGTTTATGTACTGAAATTTTGCTACATGTACAGCATTTGAAGAGCCTCGTGCAGCATCAGAAGTGTCCAATGAGGCTTTGACTGCGGTATCAGAGGGAAGCGACATGGAAGCCAATAGTACAAAGAGGCAGCGCGGAATGGTTCTGCCTTTTCAACCTCTTTCGGTTACTTTTAATGAAATACGATATGCGATTGACATGCCTCATGAAAAGAAAGTTCAAGGCATAAGTAATGAAGGCTTCCGGAAAGAAATTCTCAAGGGTGTGAGTGGAACTTTTAGGCCAGGAGTCTTAACAGCCCTAATGGGTGTTAGTGGTGCAGGTAAAACCACTCTACTGGATGTTTTGGCTGGTAGGAAAACGAGTGGACATATCGAGGGCAGCATCACAATATCTGGATATCCAAAAAACCAAGACACATTTGCTCGCGTAACAGGATACTGCGAGCAAACAGATATCCACTCTCCTCATGTTGCAGTGTACGAGTCTTTGGTTTACTCTTCATGGCTCCGGTTACCCCCTGAGGTTGATTCCCGCAGCAGAAGGATGTTCATCGAGGAAGTAATGGAGCTCGTGGAATTGACTCCAATACGCAACGCACTTGTTGGATTGCCTGGTGTGAATGGTCTCTCAACGGAGCAGCGCAAAAGGCTAACCATTGCAGTAGAGCTTGTTGCCAACCCATCCATCATATTTATGGATGAGCCGACCTCTGGCCTTGATGCCAGGGCAGCAGCAATTGTGATGAGAACGGTGAGAAATACAGTGGACACCGGGAGGACCGTAGTCTGCACCATCCACCAGCCAAGCATTGATATATTTGATGCTTTCGATGAGGTGATGATCACAATATCCCTTTTTATGCTTTAGAGATACATGGATATTATGCTGTTCAATGTTACAAGAACTTGAATATACTCGATTTTCCGTTGCAGATGCTGCTCTTGAAAGAGGGAGGCGAAGAAATATACGTTGGCCCTTTAGGCCACCATTCTTCCAAGTTGATCGAATACTTTGAGGTTAGGATTATACATTAATCAAATACACTGTACATGCCATATTTTCTGCTCCACTGCTGCTACTAACATAGATGGTATATTATTTAACCAATTAGGGGATCAATGGAGTTCCGAAAATAAAGGATGGTTACAATCCGGCAACATGGATGTTGGAGGTTACTTCTGCAGCACAAGAAGCAGCGCTCGGGGTTAATTTCGCTGAAATATACAAGAACTCTGAAATATACGAGTAAGAGATCGATAAAAGCTCAGATAATAATGTTTCTTCACATCTGTTTCAGCTACTAATACTATATATGTTAATGTTTCATTAGGAGAAACAAGGCCTTGATCAAGGAACTAAGCACCCCTGCACCAAATTCTAAAGACTTGTACTTCCCATCACAATATGCTCAATCGTTCTTTACCCAGTGTCGAGCTTGCTTATGGAAGCAACACATATCATATTGGCGAAACCCGCAATATAGTGCAATGAAGCTGTTTTACACAGCTATGATGGCTTTACTCTTTGGAACAATTTTCTGGGATCTTGGCACCAAAAGGTAATAATATAGTCAGGCGTAAGCGCGGCCTAAACCTTGTGTGTAATCTCCTTGTCCTTAATTTGGCTGATTAAATTTTCTCTTGGAATACAGGGAAAGGGAAAGAGATCTTCTTAACGCAATCGGTTCAATGTATGCTGCTGTTCTCTTCATTGGGATACAAAACTCCTTAGCAGTGCAGCCAGTCGTAGGCATCGAGAGGATGGTATCTTACAGAGAAAGGGCTGCCGGAATGTACTCAGCATTTCCATTTGCCTTCGGACAGGTATATGTTTACTAAGTTATATGTAGGATGAGACCGCAGGTGAGGGAGAGCGTTAGCTTGATCTACAAACACTCTTGGTACTGTTCATTTTTAACGTTAAAGGACATTTTTACTCTAAAAAAGTCACTCCTAGTACTATTCACTTACAACGATGTATTGCAGGCCGTCATTGAGATTCCATACACGTTGATCCAAACTATCATCTACGGGGTTATAGTGTACACAATGGTCGGATTTGAGTGGACGGTCAGCAAATTCTTTTTGTATCTCTTCTTCATGTGCTTCACCTTCTTGTACTTCACCTTCCATGGCATGATGGCAGTGGCCATCACTCCCAATAACACCATCTCTATCGTCGTTTCATCCGCCTTCTATCCGCTATGGAACGTTATTTCCGGATATCTCATTCCCAAAACAGTAAGCTCTCGTATGTCTACGATCACTAAATCTTTTAATGCCAATCTTCTGAGTGTGCTTACTCTCTGTTTTGATTGTGACAGAGAATTCCAATATGGTGGAGATGGTTCTACTGGATTAGCCCGACATCGTGGAGCCTGTACGGCTTGTTTTCTTCGCAATTTGGAGGCATCACGGACAGACTTGATTCCGGTGAAACTGTGGATGAATTTATGAGGTCTTATTTTGGGTATAGGAACGACTTTGTAGGCATTGTTGCAACTGTGTTAGTCGGGTTTTCAGTGCTATTTGTTTTCGTCTTTGCCTTAGGAATCAAAAAATTGAACTACCAAAAGAGATGAAACGATCTTATACACGATATGAAAATCCGAATATTTCTTTTCTTGTTACAAGAGAAAAATCTCCTAACAAACATTGAAATCGACATCCTCAATGAATCGAATAGAAATTTGAATGTATCAATCCATCAGTAAAGATCAGTTAACGAAAAACCATTTTACAATTAAAACCTTCAAAGGCGCGCTGCAACGTGCCGACCAACACAATAGATAAATCCGGTTGAGCTCAACGAGCAGCTTCTTCTGAACCGATCTCCTTTCAATGTATTCACGGACTGTTTCCCGAAATAGCTTGCCCTCAACCATCATGGCCAACGCACCTTACAGACTGCAGGCGCCCGCTGTGTTACATTGATATCTGTTAGACCATTGTCTAATTTATCTGACAGTATCACGTATGACTAGTCCGTCTTCAGAAAATTATATGCAAACCAACCACGATATGGTAGTTTGGTTCTGTTTCTCGCGGCAAAGCCTAAGGTATGGAGAACATGTTAACCCAATTTGGTGCAGTGTGCATCTGTACCATGCAGCGTGCAGTGATTGTAACCCACACCCTTCAGGAAATTTCGAATCTCTATTGCACTGCTATTGCTTGCTCGCAGCAGCCGCTCATCTTCCTCATAGATGATATAGGGTGCTTCTCCAGCCTTTCTTGACAGTAACTTGGAAGCTCCTTTCAGCACATGATATTCCCAACCTTGCACATCAATTTTGAGCAGGAGAACAGGCTCTGTTTCCGGGATCACATCATCGAGAGGGATGGTTCTTACTTGAACTGCCACTTCTTCGTTATTCTTGAAAGCCAACCTTGCGCCAGTAGCTGAAATAGCACTGTTGTCCATCCGACCAACCAACTGGTAACAAAAGCAGGATTCACATAAGAAACGCAACAGACTGAAGATTATCACAGCATTACAAATCTACATTATTTTGGAGAGCATATTATCTAATACAAACCAAACAACAATGCCGTAAATAGGATTTTCGTTGTGCTAATTGAATTCCGTTCTGCAGCCTCTCGATTCGTCCCATCACATATTCAACTAAAGGCAATACGCGATCACAAATCACTCCATCACATATTCAACTAAAGGCAATACACGATCACAATTCACTCAAAAGCACATCTGAGGTTCCATGGATTCATTAGCACCACCAATTCAACCCATCATGTAACTATAGCACGTTACTATATTTTCGTAATCTAATTAGGCCGATTATGAAACAGACGTCGTGCACAGAGAATTTCCGCACCCGAAATGCCGTCCTATGTATTCCCTCAAATGCCAAATTTTCATATTTATTCATCTTCAATCATTTGAAATTCATTTCACATATAAACAAAATATATAGCTAACAAAAGCACAAAACTTTAAATCAAAATTGCAAAAAGGGGTTACCTTGTGGAAGGTAATATTGCCAGGGCGGTCGGAGGCGGCGGCCTCGAACACCGTCACCAAATCCCCCACACGATTCAAGTAAATCCCATCACAAATCCTCTGCAAATTCTCGAAAACCGGCTCAAAAGCAAGCACCTGAAAACCCATCACAGCGGCGGCGAAGCTGGCCATGCCGACATTGGCACCGACGTCCACCACCAGCCCGTTGTCCCTCCCTTCCCCTTTGAATTTCTCGAGAACGCCCTGAATCGTGGCCGAGATATCGGGCCTCCGAAACGGCTTCCCCTTGAGGAATCGGACGATGTTCTTGTGGGGCTTATCCGGCAAGTTGCCCAAATCGGCGAGCGAGAAGATGAAGGGGTAGCGGAGGCCTTCAACGATGTTGGCGATGACGGGGTACGCCTGCGGGCACTCCTCGCAATTGAACGGCGGGATTCGGTAGATCGGAAGATTGGTTCGGATGGTGGGGTCGTTGGAGGCGGGAGCGGCGGGGGTGGCGGAAGGGCGGGTGGCGAAAAAGAAGAAGATGAAGATGAGGACGATAGTTGCAGAGAAGAGGAACACAAGGGGTCTCATGGGTTTGTCTCTTTTCCAAGCATTAGCCATTGGAAATTGGTGGGAAAAAGTTTGGGTTTTTAATTTCCCGAGAAAATGCGTGACTTTCTCGGAAAATGGGTATTTTCCGGGAAAGTTATAGGATTTGGATCTGTTTGCAGTGGCTTTGCAGTTGTAGAAGGTTTTCTGGGGAAGGAGTTCGAACTTCAACTCTCAACAGTACACAGAATGACGGTTCAGCGACTTTTCTCTTATGGGTTCTGATTTTGGACCGTTGGATCAGATGGGTGGCTAAGATTGAATCTTTCTGGGATTTTCTTAGTAAAGTTGCAAACTTTCTGGGATTTTCTCAGGAAAATGTTGAATTTTGGACGATTTGGGATAAATGAGGGAGAACCCAGATCTGGATGGAAGTGAAGGGAGAGGGGAAACCAATTACTTTTTGTATTCGTTTTGATAACTGTTCTTGAAAACAGTTTTTGGAAACAGAACCAAAATGTTCTAAACTAGCAAGGAAATTAAGTTGCTCTGTTAAGTTGTTTTTCCAAAAACCCTATTTTTGGGTAGAGAAAATGGTTTTTGACAACTCAGCCAGAGATGTGTTAAGCTTGTGTGATACTCGAATCCCTGCTAAAACCCTTTTTTTCTGGCCAAAAATTTGATTTTTTAAGATGGAAAACAGTTTTTGGCAACTCACTCAAAGATGTGCTAAACTTGTTTTTGTTATGTTTTTATTTCATTTTTCACTTTGTTTTTGTTATGATTTTTTTATACTAAATTCAAACATTAGGATTTATTTGTATTTTTCTTTGCTTGTACGTGAAAAATCCGAATTAATTTAATCCAAATCATACCGCTTGAAATAATATCCTTATATCAAAAGAAAATCATCATGCATTAAATTAGCCCAAGAGGGCATATACGTTGAAGAGGCCTAGAAAGATGTACCCGAACATAAGACTTCAAGAGTAGAGATTCTGTATTGCACCTAATAAGTAGTCCTAGCGTCACCTGATCGGTGAAAATATTCCATGTAGCCATTCAAGTTAAAAATAAAAAATAAAAAATAAAAAAATTTAATGTGTCAGAAAAACGGGTTGATAAATAATTTTCTAACTGATTTTACTATTACACTTAATATACCAAGCAATGTTTTTGCCACATTAAAAAATCTCTCGTACTCATGGAGAGATTTTTCAGTGTGTCCGAAATACAGAGTGGTACACCACATGTCATTGTACAAGTGGTGAAATACTTGTGTTAAAAGATTAACAGCTTGAAAAGTAAAACTTCCCTCCATTTATATAATGACATGTACTGTATCATCCGTGTTTCTGACACAATTAAAGATCTCTAGTACTCATGAGGGATTTAGTGAGGTTCCGCTTTGGCTAAAAGCCACCCTTCATGATTATAATTTATACCCTATTACCCTAAATATCGATTATTTGGTTGATGTTTGTGATGAAATGGGATGGAATGGAAGCCACTTTAAAAAGAAAAAACTTGGCAAAACTACTTTTTTTTTTTTCTTTAAACAATTTGTTAACAAATTTTCTAGGTAACCATTCAATCTCAACACGCAGTTTTCAGCTGTTGGATTCGAAGCATGGAAACTAGAACTGGAGAAGCTTCTTCTGTTTTCGAATTGAGAAAGGAACGACGGCAACCATTTAATCAGAATTACAGCAGAGGAAGTTATTGTCAAATTTGACAGCAGCTTCAAATATGAACATCACTAGCGAGGTTCATTTCGTAAATAGCTCCCAAATCCATGTCTTAATAGAAGGGTGAGAAGAAGGGATTCACATAGACAACGTGCTGACTTAAGCTCCGGAGAGAAGCCCCAACACTGAGGAATTCACATTTTTCTGCCTCTCACAATGTGTGTATCACTAGTGCAGTCATAGTCTCAATTTTTCCTTATTTTTTACTTTCTCGGCGAAAAAAATTACTCGTTAATTGACATTGACACGAAATTAGTGATGTTATTATCGGGTGATGATTGTGTTTCCATTGGAGACCACATATTCAATAATCATCTCCGATATTAAATGTGGGTCAGATCCGGTCACAAAATCAGGTAAGAATTTCTCTAATCTTGTTTCCTCAGGAGTATTGACTTTCGGACTCCTCTTTTTGCGTTCCTCCCTGTTTTTCCGTCCTTTGGATTGAATCAGAGAATCAAGGGACCAAAAAAGAGGAGTTCATGAGAAAACGGATGTATGAAAATCACTATCAATCAATTACTTACATGGAGAGCTTAATGTTTATCCATTTCTTTTGTTTTAGTACATGGATATTTTTACACTAGGAAGAGGGGAAGTTCGGCTAAGCCACACAATGAGCAACCTAATTTAATATCGAATTCGTCATCCACGAGATTCGAACCTAAGACCTATCAGTACTGAATGGCGTGTTTATCCATTTATTGCGTTTGAAAGCAGCATTGGAAGATTAGGGCGGAGTGGGAACTTTGTTCAGGTCTACCTCCAAGGAACCACCAACGGAGCTCGGATCAAGACATGGCATGTACCGAACGAAACCCGAAATCACGGATACAAGTTCGAGCCATATTCTAATTCAATTTTCACTGTCTTGAGTAACATTTTGTTCCGACATTTCTCCTACCAAGGTTGGCCAAGGCTACATCCGACGGGTCACGTTGGAGCACATATTTTCCGTTCTGTTAAGAACCCCGTAATTATCGATCAAAACTGCTGGCAGCAAGAGAGGTGCCTGCTAGGAACTGGTAATACTACCAATCACACTCCCTGTCGCTTGCACCGGAATATTTTTGAAATCGATGTACCTTTAGACCGGCTTACAAGGACAGAACTTGACTTCGAACTGCACCAATGCCCACGGCATTGCCGTAGTTCAACCAGAACCATGTCTCCAAATTCGATCTCATTGTTTACCTGATACAGCTCGTTTCAGTTCATATTTGCAGAACTCCAGCATTATACAGAATCGGAGATTTCGATGGACAAAAAGTTGTATAACTTTGCATTTTACGGAAAGTCGCTGATATCACACAATCCTAATGTACAACAACACTATGCCATTAGAATACAAGACCGGATACATTAATGTGAAATTCATCGAGTCGGACCAATAGCTGGTTCGGACATTCTCAAGAGCCTAACCGTTGAATCGCCATTTCCTTGAGTGAAGTCGCTAATCTCCGAAACACCTTCAGATTGTGGCCTACTTTATCCTGAGAAGAGAAGAAAGGAGCACAAAAACAAAATTTTACATTAAGCAACTGAGAATGATCAGGCTAGCAACTGCAGTATAAATTAAGGCGTACCTCGCTTAGTAACTCAAGTCGTTCTAAAGTGGGAATTAGATTTCCACACACGGACGATATGTCTTGTGCCTGTTCAGACTTGGCACCGTACGTGATTGTCTTCAATGATCCCTTGGCATCGGATAACAATGAGCTGTTAAGAAAAGAAAGTCAATGCCAACATCTTGGATAAATAAACCAAATAGCCACGATCCACTGGTAATATACAGGGTTATGTAACTGATACGATCTCTTATGAGCCTCAACAAACTACGACAACCAATCCTTCAAAAGAAAAGAAACGAAAGAAGAGGTCCATACCTATCCTGGAAATGGATCAGGAAAATGTTCAGCACATGTTCCACGAGCGGAAGTACAATAGTTATTAACTGATCCCTTATACCAACAACCTGGCACATTTCCACCATCGCGATATACCTCCTATAAAACAAAAGAATCCAGAAGATAATTATATGCTCCATGAACTGGGAATAATATGTGTCAACGAACTGATGCTGATAGAATCATGGAAATGCAGTCTTGAGCAAATCAATTGACACAGACCACTTTACTTCTTAATTGAGCATAAGGGTGAAACTCAATTACCTTTTCTGGATATTGTCTGATGGCGAAACAAAAACTTGCCGGGCAAATATATTAATAACTTCATCCACCTCCTGTCTTGACAATTCATTTATGTCTCGAATCTGCATATTATATACAAAAGGAAATATCAAATCAGTATTAAAAAATTTATGAAGCAACGCAAGGGAAAATGTTGTTTCAATCCAATTTTACCTTATTGAGTAGTAAGGACTTTTCCTCGGCGGCTCTTTCAAGAGCAGTTGTGACAGAAGTGAGAAAAGAACCCAGCAAACTCAATGTGGGAAGTTGAAGTCCCACAGCAGCATTGTAATCTAGGGGAACGTCTGAGATCTGTAGTAAAGTAAGTTCGTTAGTGGAAGAATCAGCAGTTATATCAAGCAAACATAACTTGAGCAGATCAAAAATAAAAAATGTACCTGTAGTCTAAGGGATTTCTTTGTGACCAGAAAATATAGATAAGAGCTTAGGCTGTAGCATAATTGAAACGAGTAAAGCTCTGTCTTCCTCTGATTCTGCTCATTCGCCATCAAACAGGGGGGGAAACAAAACAGAAATATCAAAAACTAAGTTACAAGATTGTAACAGTCGATATGTCAATTTTAGGCTAGGCATAAAAAGAAACTGTCCAAACCTCAATAGGTTGAATTGATCGAGTAGTACTGAGAGACTCCCAGTCACGAGAGAAAAGAGCATGCATCAAACCAAAAAGCCCTTGAACAAAGCCACATTCATCGCTCTCTTCGTAGGGCCAAACCTACAAAGGGGGAAAAGTTGAAGTGCATTGCATCTATTAAATATACATGTAGAAAATGACAGCTTGTAGAACAATATTAACGAAAAAGTAGACAGGAAATTAAAAAACAGCATTGCAGCTTATACTACGATATATGTCGAAAATGGCAAAATGAATTTTAGGGATCCAGTAGGATACCCCAAAAAATGGATGATCCAATCCTTCTCAGTCATGTTGCAAGACTCAACTGTTCAAAGACCATATACAACAACAATAACAACAACAACAAAGCCTTTTCCCACTAAGTGGGGTTGTTCAAAGACCACATATTGAGGCATATTATCGGAGGCTCGAGGCATGCTTAAAGCTGACCCAGATTGTTGAATGTATTTCAAGCAATCAAAAATAGACTATAGAAGAATTCTTACCTTGCTAAGGATACCAACAACCAGATTTATCTGCTCCATCACCAATTCATCAGCTTCAGAAATGTATTCCCGAAGAACATGATCAAAAAGTGATCTATGCCCTTTGACAAAATCTATTACTTCACGAACAATTTTATTCTTCACCTGTTATATAAATCCAAACATAAATGACATTTTCTGAAATGCATTAAAAAGGACACTGAAGAAATAACAACCTAATAGTGACAATTTCTCACAATTGCAAGGTGCTTTAGCAGGTAAAATTATCTCTAGTAGATGAAGCCTACCATGATAAAACCACGATTTTTGGACAACAGAACCAGAAATTTTCAAAAGCTTCTTACTAAGAACAGAAAAATCAATGAATGAAAGGAAGGCTAACCTCAAAAAATTCAGAAGTATCAACCAACGACAACAGAGAAAACACTAATCTCAGAATAGGAGTTATAATCATCCTTTGCTTCTTGATATCCACTGGAACATCTCTTTGATGTTTTGTGTCAACCCATCTCAAGCTTCCCTGCATTAATATGGAATTGAGCAATGAGATGGAAGAAATTGTCTGTGTAAGCACACAAGCAGTTTGTGTTTCTTATATAAATGAAGCATATAAGCAGCACTTACGAGAAAGTTGACTGCCTTGCATGAAGCAATATGCTCCAAAGCACCCATCGAAAAGAGAACCTGAGCTCCAGATTTCCCGTACTTGTGACTTATTCTCAGTAGTAAAGCAAGTTCAGCCTCAAGAGTGTATGCTCGCTGCAATGGTTCTAGAGAACGTCCACCATCCTAGCGCAAAGTTATAGCAAATTATGTGAGATCGTATATGCAAAGTTAAAAAGTAAAAACTGGCAATATGGAAGTGCCCAGCAAAAATACTTAAAAAGAGATAGTATGAAAGACCCAAACATTGACATCATAGAAGAAAAAACAATAATTACACCAAAATTCAAATCAAAACAAACTCATATATACACTAAAGATCGGCGAGTAAAAGAAGATTGGGATGGGCAAATATGTCACTTCCTAAAAGGAAGTCATACTGGCAAAGTTTCTTTCCTATCACATTTTAAGTTTATTTATTTTCTCAAGTGTCAATATGTGTTGGGTAAGACTCGTAATGGTGCTCATGGTAACAGTATCTCCAAAGTGGGATTGCCCAAAAATTTATGCTTAATTAAAAAATAAGGTCAGATCAGTAGAATGGTAAAGTAAGTTCATGAACAGCCTCTTCCCGTAAAAACACTACGAACAAGGAAAAATATTCTAACAAATTTGAAAACAGGAGATCTTTCAATTAGCTGATTTAAACCTGCCAAATAAAATACAATAAAAAAAACCCTAATATTGAACTTTATGATTGACCAAACAACAACCTGATGAGATAAATTGCTGATGCTCGTTAAGCAAGATCTTAAGAAACCCCTGCTTTGAAGTTGGCTTAAGAAATATCTTTCATGATCCACACAAATCAATGCATCCAAAACATAGAGTGCCATTTGCTTTCCAAGTTCACTGCCTTGAGTAGCATCCTTTACTACCTGAACATTCATAGTTAAAAAGAAAAATATGTCAAAGATAAATAGACAGGAAAAATGGTATTTGCAAAATCAGGATCAATTTAATAGTGCCTGCATGTCTGTGTGAAGCGCATGCACTCAAAACTATGGTGCAGTTAAATAATCAGTTGCTCAAATAGATT
Organism: Cotoneaster glaucophyllus; assembly: GCA_036320875.1. Taxonomy (NCBI): domain Eukaryota; kingdom Viridiplantae; phylum Streptophyta; class Magnoliopsida; order Rosales; family Rosaceae; genus Cotoneaster; species Cotoneaster glaucophyllus. Next base: position 2,120,752 of record CM070063.1, read on the forward strand.
AGCAGATATGCATGAACTATCTTCACCTATCATTTAGATACTGCAGAACCTTTCTAGAAGCAAAGACATCTTTTACAGAATTCTTCATTTTTAAATTATATATCAGATCCAACTCCTTCCCATTAATATATTTGGTCATGCACCCTAAATTTATCAGGCTAGATATTCTATTAGATACCAAACAATCTGCCAAGAATAAACACTTACCAAATCCAAAATAGACTGAGCTTCTTTCCTTAATATAGAGAAATTGGCACGAGCAAGTTCTGCCTGTTCTCGGTTGATCTGGGAAAATAACATATGCAGTATCACCTTTGTTAAAGCTATCCTTTCCACCAGATGAAATTTAGTGCAAAATAAAGACTTTGCCTTGTAATCATAGAAACTACACACCTTCTGGAGATCCATATCATCACCATCTTGCTCAAGCAGCAAGAATTGGAGAACGGTTGACGGGACATCTGGATCAAGCATATGTTGACAATACTGAAAATAGCTAAGAAGCAAAGCATATAGCCTGAAAACAATGATTAATGAAGGTCAGATGCTGAGTGAAAGAGTTTAAACAAGGATGGAGCAGAAAACCAATATCCTGACCAGGACCATACCGTCTCCTTAAGGCTTCTGATGATTCTTGTCTTAGAATTGCAAGCGTAAGCTTAAACAGGATTGAGTGACAAGCTCCATTTGGTAATTGTTTTGCCATGATAATATCAAGGCATGCCAAACTATCAGAACTAAGACCACCAGGAAATGAAAATCTTTCATCTCTTAACTTTGCCATGCATGTCAGAGCAACCTAAGGAATTTTCCATTTTTTAGATAGAGACAAAGACCAATAACTTTCAGCTGCAGCGCAAACTTGTAAGACCAGAAAAATAAATCATTCATACCTGGCACAGTATAAATGCCATCTTCAATGAACAGTCTGGAGAAGCAGAAGCAGTCAGAGCAGCATCAAGAACCCTGTCAATGACGAGACAATAAGTAAAGAGAATGTAGAAAATGATGAAAGAGCAGACTATAATAATGGACATACTGATATAGAACTTCAGAGCGATTTCCAAGTGATGATATTCTTCTGGATGCAGATATCTATTCAGAGAAGAAAATGACAAATGTTGGTCAATGTAATTATGACAAAATTAGTACTTCAAGGTTAAAACCTAATGGAAGGCTTCTCAATTTTGTGAACTATGAAAGAGAACAGACCTCGACAACATGCGACCAGCCAGTTAACATATGAAGTTGGGCTGCTTGCTCCTCAAGGTTCTTATTGTGCTTCCAACCCCATCTCAACAACTGTTGAATTGTTTCTTTTACATCGTTCAGCTCTAGGTCACTACCAATGGTACTCAACTGAGGATAAACAGAATTGAATTTCTGACCAAAAGAACAATATAAATCAGCAACTGGGCTAACTGTTTTTAATTCACGGAACAAAAAAATTGCACTCCTAGCACTCATTGTATAAATCCACTTTCTGGAACTTAATTAAGCAACCTGCCAAAGTTTGTCACGGAATGAAGCAAGATCTATCAATCGATCACCACGCTCAGAGTAATAATGGACACCACCCTTCCCAGAAGTTGTAGGATTACTAAGTATGTCATCCACCTAAGAAACATATTTGATCAAATGCAGCACAAGCGAACAAAATAAGATATAAGGACCAAACTATCACTAGCAAATTAATTTACAAATATGCTCAAATATAAATCAATTATAGAACAGAATATTACCAACAGTTCATATTTTGTATTAGAAACAACCGAAGAAAGCTTCATCCTGGTATCTGGGGATCTAAATTGGACTACTTCAAGCAACTCCAACACCTGAATAAGATCCCAGAAATGAATTAATTATCTGAGGAACCAGGGAAGAGAAAATAAGTTTTATCTGACAGCTATAATTGAATTGGACAAAGAAATTCCAGAAAAATTAAATATTAAAATATTAAAAACCACAGTTATAAAGTATTAAAGACTCATCATGAACATCCTCAATCCTTATTGTTTATAGTATGAAGACCATTCAAAGATTAAGTCTTTGATAATGGCATGAGATTAAATCACACATGCACAACTAAGCAATTATCAATACCTTACTCTTACTAACAGTGCGGATTACAGCATTTTCCATGCCATCTTCAAGGGAAAATGAATGAGAATCAATTCCAGTTTCAACATTTTCCTGCCCAAAAAGATGCGCAAGGATGCTAAGGCATGTCTCCCGGTGAGTAGGGATATTGACTTCACCAACATGCAATTCAATGGCTAATAGTCTCAACAGCCAAGCTCTCTGTGAACAATAAGGTAGAAGCGACAAGAGGTATTAGATATGTAAACAATAAGAATCATATATAATTTAGGGAATGGAAAGCAAGCATCACATATAGATATTAATGAACTGCAAAAATACACCACCCATGGATGTCAATATATTTTCTTATAACGATGTATGAGTCATGACTAAGCTTCAAGACTCAAGAAGGGCAGCCTTGACTCAAAGCTGTTGATGCACTAGGATGCAGAATGAATGTGATGAACAAATTATTTGGAAGATAACTAACGTAGATAGATTATGACATCTCACTAAGGTATCATCCAGACAAGAAAATATCTATGTTAAAAAAAATAAAAGGGCAATGTACTGTACGAAATTATTTCAATATTTCAGTAACTACTACGGTTTTTTCATGATTCTACAAATGAAAGGAAAAAAAATAGTAATATTCAAGGCAATTATGGCATCTTAGGATAGTCATCTGTATGTGCTAAGTAGTAGAACAGCCTCATCCTTTACATACCCATTCTTGCTTCTACCAATACTTTTTTTTATCTACAAAAAATTAATTAGGCAATCTACAAAAAAAAGTAATCCCTGTGTGTCATTCACTAAACTATGAGTTCAGCATTTTGGAAACTTCACTGAGATGCAAAAAATGATAGACAAATCACCACATCCAAATAATAACAGAAGAAAACCTGATGAAGGGAACTGATGCGAAGCGCCTGGTTGTTATTTCGTTTAGGAAGTGCAGCAACCCCAATCGTATCCAGGTGCTGTTGTGATAAACGTAAATGAATTTTAGATGTATGTAAAAAGAACACTGAAAACAAAAATTAGAATAAGACAAAACCATCATCAACTTTTTAAAGTATCATTCAAGAGCTTCAAATGTTACCTTTATGAAAAACTGATACTTTTTACTACTCAACAGATCCATTGTAGGACCACCTGTTAGAGGATCTAGGCACAACTCATAAAGGAGCTGCACAGAAAACAGTCAAGAAACTCTCATGAGAAAAATTCAAACAAACCACTAATGCAGGATACGAAAAGAGAACAGAGAGAAGAAAAGAGATCCCTGCAGAGGTAGAGATTGTTTGATCTAACCTTGAAACCGAATTCATGAAGCAACACATTCACATCAGGCTTTGAAAGCTTCTCCACGATTTCAAGAATAACCTTCAAGCAACTGCAAATAACATTATAGAGCACAATTCACTGGAGAGTAATTGGATTGCATATATATGAAACCATTAGGGCATCTTTAAAGCAATTAAACCTGTAATGAAATTTTGGCTGTAAAACAGTCCGTTCAATAGGCCTGTCAAGATCAAACTTGAGTAGTAAATGGGTGATATTGGGAGCTGGCCTACTGATATTGTCCACTAGAAGCTGTAAAAATGTAAATGAGAATTATGGACGTTGTAGAATTATAATAGTTAATGGACAGGAAGAAATAATGGAAACGGCAGTGCTAACCTGCAATATCAGTACACCCGGATCCTCACTTGTGTTCTCTATGATCTGACATGCTTCTGACCGTAATTCTAGGCAAGCTGCATAATCCTCAATCAAACTGCTTGCAGCATTGGATTTTAGCAGTAACTGTACTAGCCCAACCATGCGAGAACTGTGTCCCAAAATATTGATACAAAGATGTCATTTGTGCTTCCATCAGATGCTTATTAGATATTTTGTCACAAAAATATGATATACGTGCATGTGTGTGCGAAGTTCGAAAAAGGTTCGAAGCTTGAAGCTCTGGGCCATATCAGACCCCATCAGATCAGATCAAAGATGATGAACCAAAACACAGAACGGAAGAGAGGAGTTACCTTAATATGCTCATGATTTTGATAGAGCACTGCTGAATTTGAGGTTGAAAATCATATCTGACATATTCCAATAAGGCTAAAATTTGATTATGATCTTGAGAGAGTATAACATCCAGAGGCTGCAGGAAGAAAAAAAAAAAAAAAAAAAACAATAATAATAATGAGAATGAAATCCTTGAAAGAATTATGCATGTATTGCACACAACCATGAAAATTAACAGAAACCAAAGGAAGACAATGTCTGCCAAAGTTTATTTAAAAATAAGCCAATACAACGGGTACCAAAAAAAAAAACCTGGTAAAGAGGACGCCAAAAATCAGAAAGAAGCAAATCCTTCTCCAAGACGAGGATTATAATTTCCAAAGAGAGTTGCACAGCTTTCTCTAAAAGTTGCCCATACACTTCATTTGTCCGTTCAGTTATGATGGCATTGACACCAGGCAAAAGAATGCCCATAATGTTCCGGAAGACAGTTTTGCCACTCATGAAGTCCTGTAAAAAAAATTGTCGTTAGAGTAAGAATGAACCTGATAGTGTCTTTGTACATTAGATCAACATCAACAGCAAATCGTTTTGCAACCCAGATGGCAAAGTCATATACAAGCAAAATCCCTATGGTTTCTTTATAAACCATCACAACAATAGTACTAATACAAGAAATATCCAAAATCATACTAATTAAAGTGACAATTTCAATCACACTAATAGAAGGAAACATGACTGAATGAATACCATACCAAGTAAAAATAAAAGAAGGAATTAATTACGAAGAACGAAATACTACCATTATTAACAGGCTTGCTTTAATATCATAAAGATACAACTAAGATATTTCATGCTGACTCAGGCAAACTAAGTAGACGCAATAACAACTCCAGAAAGGTGGAGGCAGAAGCACTAAACGCCTTGGAGGTTCTAGATAAACGCAACATAATTATTAGCATTTAATGTCCACATGCTGGATTTGAAATTACATGAATATCACAAACAAACAGAATGGAGAAGAACCAACTTTTAGCAACTCTAATATGGGTAGCTGCATCTGGAGTGGAGATGGTTGTGTTACTGTTGAAAGCTGAGAATGATCAGTGACACCATCAATGTCCTCCTCATTGATGTCATACAGACTCAATATCCTGCATGGTAAATCACATGAAGATCCAAATTTCTCAATATTCAAAATCTAAGACTAAACCACACGAAGTTAAGAATTATACCAATCAGATAGATCAGGTTCAGGCAAAAAAAATCAAGAAAATACAGGAAACAGCGGAGGTGGTGGCAAGTAATCATGCAGATAAGATGAAATAAAACCCTGGAATGCTTCTAACATGGAAGGTAGGATTAACTCACATATGAAAATGCTGAAGACAAGCAACAACCAACTGCCATTTCTCACAAGGATCAGCATAGGCTCTTTGAGGGAACGGCCTAAAAACATGATCGTAGATGAACCTAAAAATGCCAATGAATCTACCAAACAAGAAAAACCTCTCGTCACTAGTGTGAGCATTCCAGAGAAAGTGTCAAAATTAAATGTCAGATAAATCATAAACCAACCTACGCCCTCTATCGCTTAGATCTCTTTCTACAGAAATAAGAGCATTTAGCAGCTTAAGGAAAGATATTGTTGAAGGATATTGTTCTCTCCTTGCTTCTACTTCATTCAACTCAAATTGCATATCATATACCTGTAAAAGACATGATAGTTTTAACATATAAAATATATATTGGACCCAATTTTCCCCATACTAACCACTATACCCAAACAACTACTGAAAGGATGTATCCCATGGTTGCCAAACCATAAGAAAGTTAACCCTTCAATGTCCCTAAAATAAAATAATCCTAATTTGCCTCAGACCATCTTAAGACCCATAACTTGTCTATGCATTAATGAGAAGAAAATATATCATAGATTGACAATACAGGGTTAAGAAAATAATTATAAAGAGTGGTGTGTATTACTTATTCGACACCTAATTATTCCCTGCTAGAATAAAATACAGATACCACCCTAAACCAACCTGTGCTACCATGGGCTGTGCACTCTTCCCAACATGAGACCCAACAACCACAGGTAGATCATACTGCTCAAGATAATTCCAAACTGTATCTTTTAGGCTTGGGGAGACATGAACAAAAGTTGTGATTGCATTACGTAAAGCACCCTGCAAAGTTAGCAACATACTTTATCAACAACAAGAAATTCACTTGAAGCTTCCAACCATCACTAAAGAAACCACAAAAGTTATACAAGGACTGTTCCATGAAGCAGCATTAAATACAGTGATCAACCTTCACATAAGGAGGCACATTTTCATAACCAAGTAGCTTGAATAAAGGCTCAATATCAGGAAACCAATTGTTTCTTTCAAGGGGATTTCCGTTTTCCACAACCTGCAGCACAATCCAAAGAAACACAAGGTTATTCCTGCCAACACAACCATAATGAGACTGTCTTTTAGTGTCTGCACAATGGATTATATAATGAATCATCAACTTCACTTCTTTTTTGTTCTAATAAGCACTCTAGTTTAATAATTTGTAAACTGTTGAAAGACTAATTTAAATAGGTATAGGGAAAGGAAATAAGATAATATCAAATAAAAAAAATACTTTAAGTAGACCAAAAGAGAGGGAGGGACATAAAGTTGTTCATCAGCAAAGAGATGACTATATTATGAACATCAAATGGTATTATGAATGTCAAATGGCAGCGCCAATGACGCCAATGACACAGAGATGACTATGCTATACCACTGGTAAATAAGAACAAAAGAAATCAATTGGGTGAATAAATTGAAAAATGAATAGCAGATAAAAACCTTTTGAAGGACATTCAAATAAGCAACAAGTGCTTTTGCATCCCCCTCTGGGAATTCCGGTAGCAAGGCACCCGCAGTTTGAAGAGATTGTTTAAATTTCTCATCATAAATTGATAAGCAGTCAAACAAAGTGCTCCACCCAACGGAGCGGAACACTTTACCCTGCAGTAGCTCAAAAACCTTTGAAGCGCCCTCTTGACTAGAAGCCTGAAAGGAAAACAAGAACACGAGAATCAGAGCATAGGAAATTGCATACTGGCAACGCATGCTTCAGATATCAAAATTCTACCAACTGGAACATGTTCTTCATACCAAGGTACTCAGCATATTCAAGAATGCCACAAGCGTCTGAAAATTTGTATGATCCTCTCCAGCAAAATTCACAAATGTCCACAAGACATCATTGCCAGACAACAGCTCTGGTTCCTTCTGGGGATAAATAATCGCAAAGAAAGCAAATATGAGCTCCAAGTCACATAAACAAAAGCATACAGAATACAACGGAAAGATACATGATAAACAAGACAGCAAGAAATATTACTTCAATTTATTTGAATAAAAAACTGTAGCAGATGAATCTTAAGGAAATTATACTACTGTACTTCTTGTATTGCATAATAAGACAAGAAAATCAAGTCAATGCCATTTGATTTTTTTTTTTTGTATAAAAAAATAAAAATAAAAATATGGTTTAAAATTGATAAGGTCCTCAAAATGGAAAAAGAATGTCACATATCAAGATGGGGTTAACATGCTTAACTAACAAGTAATTTAATGGCTTAAGCTGAGTAATAGTAATTCTTCCTTCAACAATAAAATTGCTCTTTCTTATTGAGAAGGAAAAAAATTGAAACACAGATTCATCCGAGGACGAATGAAATCTCTATAAAACTGACATGACTTTGAAAAGTGTTCTGGTTCAAATTAACCTGATAAATTTCGCTCACAAACTCCAAAAGAGAGACGAAGGATAACGGGCCAGTTGCAGAGACTTGTTGAGAAGTTAAGTTACTATCGTGTGATCCAGCCATGCGGTATGGACTAAGCATGCTCATAGCCCTCTCCTTTGATTCTTTTACCTGTAAGGATACTTACCAAGTTGTAAGAAAAAACTTACAAACTTACAAACGAAGGGGTGAACCACGGGTGAACCACATTACAAACATACATGGGGGTGGAGAGAGAGAGAGAGAGAGAGAGACTTGGAATATATTATGACGAGAAAGAGGAGGAGGGAATAAATTCAAACTGCCTAAGTGCAGAATGTTCTGATCAGCATTACGCACCAGCAGTGTGCTACATAAGTAGTGAACTGGAATTCATATTTTGTAATCAAATCTTTGCTGCACCAAGTGCACGAACAAAGTGTTCATTATTCACCTCCCATGCAGAAATACACATCTCACTCATGCAATCAAGAATCCTGAATCCATATTTTCTAAGGTAGTAGCAACTAGCAAATCAGACTAGCTCATTCTCATATATCCTCCAATGCACAATGCATATACAGATTTTGATAATCCACATCTCATCCACAAGCTTGGTCAGTTATAAGAAATTGGATAGCACTGAAGTTACAAACTAATTCACTTTTAAGAATAAATGAAAGACATATAGGCCAAGTTAGTCTCTCAACTGCATTATTTGCTATGTTTATCACATTTTAATAATTTATACATCAAAATTGAATTTCTAAGCTATATACCAAAAAATTTCAACTGACCTTGTCTCTGGCGAGTGGGTGAGATAAGAAACATGTGATCAGTTTGTGAAGATAAGCATTGTACATATAAATCATGTCCTCATCATCATTCTGCACAAATTACAAAGGATTCCAATAAGAGAAAATTTAGGAAAGTTTAGCGACCAAGACAATTGGATATTTAAGATCAAACACTTTTGACAGCGACCAATGGAAGAAATCACAAACCAACCTGATATGCTGCAGTTCGTAGAACTTGATCTATCATAAACTCGAAAACATTGTTTGAAAAAATGGCTTCCAAGCACGACTGCAGGTAACCCATATCACTCGATGAAGCACTTGAAATAGTATCCCTTGCAGTAATAGCATCTTGTATTAACATCAAGTGCACAGCCCAAGCAAGCCTTGTGCTATTAACAAAACCCTGAACGTTTGGATCATTTCCAGCAGCCGTTACCTGAAACAGAAGGAACATCAATTTCCAAATCCTACTCGGAAAGTCATAAACACTGCGAAGAAAAACTAACCAAGCTTTGTGTCTTACTATTTCATGAAATTCATGTCGAAAAGAAGCATCACGGGACAGAACAGATGCTTTATCCGGTACTGCATTCAGAGCATCTGATACGAAAGCGATCACCAGAGAAAAAAGAAGACTAAATGTAATCTGCAAAAACATAAATGTATAAATAAATAGTGTGATGAGGCAGCAACATAATATGTAGACACAAATGCACAAGAGGATGTATAAAATAATAAATAGATACATGCATAAAATTTGTGCTTGTGATAAAGACAACTAGCATCAACCGTCCAGTAAATTTCAAGCCCAACCTTACAAACAGACAAGAAGTAAAACTAAATCACTCAGCATGAAGAGAACGACATGCCTGACGTTTCATGGTGTTGTTAGTGTCAGTAAGTTCAGCAGCACTGTCTTTTAAAACGAAAAACATATCCTTTATATCCTCTGAACCTGCAATCAACATATCCAATAAAGATGTTACTATGAATCATGTTAAGAGATTCCAGCACCTTTAATTCACCAAAAATATCCAGATTGACCATTTCCTCAGTAAGTGTTTAATTACGGAGGCAACGCTAATAAAAAATGACTACAGTTTCAAAATAAGGTAAGACTCAGACCAAAATAAGGTCAAACTGACAAGAAATAACAGTAAGTTCTTTGCATGCATCCAACAGTACACTGTAAGTATTCAGTATGCGCAAAAACAGCACTATGGTAAAAAAACCCATAAGATGTGTTGCTTACTCGTCCGCACAACCATAACAGAAAGGACAAGGCAATGTCCAAGTATGAGCCTCTCCCTAGATACCACAGCATGACGTCCAACAAGAGCACCTCTAGAATCTAGAACATAGCGCTCAGAGTGAGGCCCACCCAGGCCAGCTGGTTCTTCTCGATTAAGTTCCTAAAATCAAACCCACAAAAACTATGCTCAAAACTATATCGAACAATGCCAATCATTGTGAAATTTACACCAAACGAACACGCGACCACAGTGACACGTAAGAAACAAGTTGAGAGATGCTTCCAAACCTTTATAAGAGATATCAATCTTTGTCTTAGCCCATTATTGATAAGATTTTCCAAGTATTCCTGAATGTCAGACACGAGATCAGCTTCAAGCCCCTGATCAAGCACAACAGCCTGCAAAAGCAATAGTATGAAAATCACATTGAAGTAATGACCTAAACAATAAGTAAAAGGTTTTAGGATGATAAGTAGGGATAGAAGAGTGACTACCCTAAATAGTGTATAGAGGGCAGTTAATAGATCTCTTCTTTCAGTGTACCAGAGCCCCGCTGCAAGGCGCAAAATTTCCAGTGGTTCTCTTTCCATTATGCCCCACTAGGAATAAAAAATACAATTAAAAAACCAGACAATCATGTAATACTTCCAACAATGTAAACTGTAGGACAATGGACTATCATTGTGAACAAAAGACAGCATAAATCTACCTCTTGATTAGCAGATATAAGCAAACCGACGCAGTCTATTTCATTGAGATGGAGGTCGTCACTCAACTTCAAAGCCTACGATCCAATTCCAACATAACATCAAAACTCATATCATAACATGCAAAATGTAGCTCAAACTCTATCCATTCAATAAGGAAGAAGCAGTATACATACAATCTGAACATCTTGGTCATCAAGCGAAATTGGCGGTCCATCAGGAAGCCTAACTTCTTTTGACTGAACTTGTGCCCGGTCCGAGGGTTTCGGAGGCTACAGAATGTAGTCAATACAATTCAGCAAATACAGTAAAATCCAGGAAACCATTAACATAACAGTACTCAAAAACGAAATAAACTCTAAGCAACAATTCCAAATTCCAAACTCTCAACGTACAACTTCAATTCAAAAATCTCCCATTACAGAATTTCAAAAAGCTCTATAGTTCAGTTAACTTTTCTTTTCCTACATTGTGCTCAGAGAAATCAAATGGAACAGAGATGGCGGAAGGGTACCGGATAGGAGAGGAGGGACTGGAAGGAGGATATAGAGCTGCGAATGGCGTGCATGAGCTCCACTCTCTGAGACGGGCTCGGCGGCGACGGGCCCAGCAGGGCTGATTCGATGGTGGCGAGCAGCTGCTTCGGTAGCACCATGGTTGGTTTGTCGATTGGTAATTTGGTACTCCGAGCGACTGGTGCAAAACGTCCAAACCCTAGGAGAGAATGTTCAAAAGGCGGGACATGGGCCTGCGAGGTTTTGCAGTTTGGCAATGGAGGGGAGAGGGAGAGAGAGAGAGAGGGAAAAAGAAGGTTTGGGTATTTTTTTGTAAACCTTGTATAAGCCCTAGCGGAGGTGACACTGTGACAGTGTGTGACTGACACCGTGAGTTTTTTTATTAATTTGTGCTTTTTTTTCTTCAATATTTTTTGTTCGATTTTTGCTCATTTATCGACGCTACTCTAACTCTTGAATTAAAATTTTAATTTAAGTTTTAATCTAGAAATAATATTCTTGCTCCAAATAGGTTAAATTTTAGCTCTTTATTATTAAAAAATTAATTTAGACTAATTTTTTTAAAGTAAATTAAAAAAAAAAAATATGTACACTATCTAAACTTAATTTTATAGACGTTTTAATATAAAAATATTTAGATTCCGATAAATATTAAAAAATCACTAAACATGATACTTATTAACTAAATAAAATTAATTAGTACATCATAATTACTAATTACTAAACCATAACTTTTAGCTTTATAAAATATTTTACGCGGGAATTAACGAAAATGTTCATTGGATGTGATTTTATCCTTTATTAAACCCCGAAACTATTTCTCATTAATTTTTTAAAGTTGAAAAATATAAGCAGAAAAAAAAGAACACTAATAGTGGGGCCTACCAAAGAGATTTGTAGGTGTCCAAAATATTGGAAATGTGCTAAATTAATTTTAGAAAACATGTAAAATGACTCTAACTTTAGCTTATAACGAATATGTAAAAGTTTTCAAAATCGATTAGAGAATTATGGGTTATAAATCACAGTTTTTGTGAAAATTTTGGAATTTTTAGCTTTAGGAAATATATTGCGTTAGAGTTAAGGAAAATATTGGACGACCTCTGGACGTGATACCGTTTATTAGGTCCTGATTTTTTTATTGATTTTTAAAGTTGAAAATATGAGAGTATCTTTGAATTTAGGTTTTAAATCGTTAATTTCAAGTGTTTAAATATTAATTATAATAGATTTAGCATGGGAAAATATATTTTGAAGAACATGATTATGATAGTTTGTAGTTATGGTAAGAGAAATAATGACACATCCCGACCTGGAATGTCCACTAGGACTCCGAATCGAGCTGTGTTGGCCGACACCTGGAAGGTGACGAAGCCATAAAGTATAGTGATGTGAAAAATGTGAATAAATTTAAACCTAAAAGTGCCTACAGACAAGAATGCGTTGTGAGTGGGAATGAACCCATTTCACACGCAACATCAGAGCATAAGTAAAGTACAGTAGTGTGGGTAAGGATCATATCCTCAGAGGTAGCCAAGAATCCTCGTCTATACGAACTTTCAGCAGCTAAAACCTAGAGGGGCAAAAAACAAGGGTGAGTGGGCCTGAAAATAAAGTTTTATTAAAAACATTTTAAAAACACTATAACCCTTCGCCGTAAAACCTGTATAGTTTCCATAAAATAATACTATGTAGGTACTAAAAATGAATGCACAAGTGCAGTAAAAACAAAACCATGCCATGCCTTAATATCTCAGCAATAATAAGTGTAAGTCAGGTGTGAAACCAATATAAAATAGTATGTCAATTGGAGTCACCTAACGTGACCTATACGATTGGATCTATAACTCATCAATCTAGGCTAGCACACGAGTCGGAGTCACCTAATGTGACATGTATGATAGGCTGGGTATAAATATGTACGCTCAAGTGCTACGATCACGTGAAGGCTGTGCGATGAATTGCGGGTTACCTACGAGTCGGAACCACCTATTATGGTCTGTACGACAGGCTGGCACCAAACTTGGATCCGAGGTAAGTGTGTGGTGCGGGAGGTGAACGATCATGTGAAGGCTGGCCTTAGTCCCGGGCTGGAGCACTAATACGGGGGTGCAGCCATGATGAGCTCTAAATAAATGTATGCATACCAATGCAATTACAACTCATTAAGTCACATAATACTCACCTGAAACTTACCTGAGTCTCCTCAGCATCACACAATTCAATTCACAAGTGTAACAATGCAGTATTTAAAATGTAACTTATTTACGACATGGCAAGCAAACATAATTATATAAATCTCATCATAATGCAGTATTTAAGCATAACAGATTTAAATTATGGCATGCTATGTATACTCAGTTTAAATCATTTCTGGAAGACCGTAAGGTGTATATATATATACACACTATAAAAAGGAAAAAGACCCACTCACCTGGAGTCCATGCTACAACTCCCTAGCATGAATATCGAGGCGTCGCGAACGATCGGCGCTTGTGGCCAAGGCCAATTGGGCGGGAAAAACTCTAATTTCACACAAACCCGCCATAAACCCTAAAGAGGGTATGTTTCGATTCAACTCCATGGATGCTCTGACGCCTTAATGGTTGTTGAACATGGGTGGTGGTCGTCGACGATAGCTGCAGAAAGGACGGAATTGCCGCCGTGCACCCATGGTTCCTGTCGGGTAGTATTCCTCCAAAATAAAACCAATTTCATTATAATTTTAGGTGTAAATGGAAGAGGGATGGACTAGAACACGTATGGGGGTGGTAGGTTGGTCCAATTCGTCCAGATAACGGGTCGGGTCATAGGTGCCACGGGTTAGGGTTGATTCCATGCATCTCACCTCTCTTATTTTCCCTTATTTCTTTTCTCCCTCATTCGTCCTCTCATTTTCCTCCCTTTACTGATTGGTATGCACCCCCTTATTCCTCATTTCTTTTCCATCACAGCCACACACGTGGCATAACTATTTTTTACTCCAGAAATCTGGAGCATTCCAGAAATTGTTCAAATGAACTTTTAGTCCCTAATTTCGTTCGTTAATAACTCCAATTTACGTTCCGTTCGCGCCCACGCGTTTGTAGCGACGAGTACTACGAGGATATGTCAAGAAAACGAGTCTTACATGACATGACACGGCAGTCAACAAAAGTCAACACTTTGCCTCAAAGCACATTTTCGTAAATTCACTTATTAAAATTATATAAACCGTAAAATTGGGAACGGGTCGTTACAAATAAAATAAAATAAAGAAAAAAAAAAGTTTGAAAAGAGGGGAATCGGTATGAAGCTAGCGACTTTAATTATAATCGCTATAATTATAGTGACTCTTTTCAGGGAGAATCGGAATAAATTTATCGATCGTAACATTTTTTCCCCTCCTTTTTCTTTTTCTTTTTCCATTGAACTTCTTTTTCTTCCCGCGTTACTTTATTTAGATTCAAATACCTTTTATATTTATATCCTTATTTTTGAATTTTTTGACATGGATTATAAGAAAATTTTCACCAAAAATACATTTTGTGGAACATGAAGATGATACTTTCGTGTTGTGGTATGGGCAAGACAAAAATTTAACAAAAATAAATAAAATTAATGGTTTAGACGCAGGGAGACGCAATCCAAACTCATGCCCAAGCCCAAACTTATGCCCACTAGAAAGCTCAAGACGTAGTAGAAGCAATGGAGGCCCATGAGGTTTAGTGTTTAGGGGCACGTGAATAGTAACAATTTGAGTTTAAGTGTTTAGGGGCGTGTTAACACTTTGAGTTCGGCGCGTTTCATTGCCCGGTGTATTCGAATTTTTTCCCCTCGCCACAGCATAGCGGAGAAATGTTTTTTTTTCTTTAAACAGGGGTTACTCTGTTACAACTTACGACTTTAGTGCGAATCCTATCATGTTTGATAGTGACTTATAATATGCCTACCCCAGGCAACAATGCTTTGTTTGCCCAACTATGGTTAACCTTTGACATTAAACGAAACCATACCCCCTATTGATAACGGCCTATAAATGTCCTATTCCGACACTAATGCTTCATGCAGGCAACAATGATCGACCCCTTGGAATTAAAACTAAACACACCCCCTATAAATGCCTTACACTTGGCACCTATGTTTCGTACAACGAACCATGGCTGACACGTGATGTCACATCCCAGTCCGCATAATAAGATATTGTTCGCTTTAGGCCACGCCCTCACGGATTTGTTTTTGGGCTTCCATCCAAAACGCGTCTCACTATAGGGAAGTGGGCATGTACATATAAGGCATATCACCTCCTCTCCCCTAGGCGATGTGAGATCTTACACATGAGATTAAAACTAAACCCTACCCCCTATAAACGCCCTACCCTTGACACAATTCGTTTGTACAGGCAACAATAGTTGACCTGTGAGATTAAAACTAAATCTTATCCCATATGGATAGTGGCTTGTATATGCTCCACCTCGACACCATTCTTCGTGCAAGCAACAATGCGCCTCGGGCTGCATCGTTTTGCGTGTGTCAGTGCACCTCGTTTTGCATGCACCGGCCCATCTCATTTTCATGCGCCTTGCCCGGCTTGTTTTGCATTAGGGGTGGGCACTTGGAACCGAAAACTAAAACCGAAACACGAACCAAATCAAACCGCACCGAACGGTTTGATTTTGCGGTTTTGAAACGGTTTCGGTTTTGAAATCGAACCGCAACGTTGGAAACGGTTTGGTTTCGGTTTTGGCTTTTGAAAACCGCACCGAAACCAAAACCGCATAACTTTATTAAATGTTAAATTCTAATTGGTTATTTCATTGAGTCCATACATTTAGTATGGACTCAACCACATCATAATATTTCCACATAATCTCTATCTTTTCTTTCTAGTTTGTAATGCTCAACTTTATTCATCTAAGTTTCTAACTCTCTCTCTCGGTCTCCTCTCCGACCTCCCCTTCATTCCAGCTCTTAACCTCTAGAGTTCAGAGTGCTATAATATGGTAAGAACTATGATCTATAACTTATTTTACTTATAACATGCGAATAATGGGTAGATACTAGATATGTTTCCACCCAGTATACACACACCTACACGAATTGAATCCGCCCTCTCCAAGCCAATCAAAAGGTTCTAGTTCATAAGTATCAATGGCTTCCCATCCATTGGTTTAAAATTTACAACGTGCAAGGTCTTCCCAACAATCGGCTAGTAAGTGTGCAAAAGGAAAGGGAAAGGCAAAGGTTTGAAACTTGAATGATGCAAAGTAAGTTGAAACACCAAATTTTTTTTATTGAATTGGATGAACAATTTATTTTTCGTAATGTCATAATGCATTAGGTAACCATAATAGCTTTTTCAAACACCAAAACTTTTTTATTGAATTGGATGAAATGAAATACAACTAGGTAACCATAATAGTTTTTTCAAACAATGAAACCAAACCAAAACCGTTTAAAACCAAACCAAACCGAACCGAACCAAATGGTTTGGTTTCATTTCGGTTTTAGCCTCAAAACCGCACCGAACCAAACCGCAAAAACTTGCGGTTTTGGTTTTGGTTTTGGTTTCACTCAAAACCGCACCAAACCAAACCGCGCCCACCCCTATTTTGCATGCCAATTTTTTTTCGTGTG
The DNA here is from genome assembly GCA_036320875.1 of Cotoneaster glaucophyllus. NCBI lineage: Eukaryota > Viridiplantae > Streptophyta > Magnoliopsida > Rosales > Rosaceae > Cotoneaster > Cotoneaster glaucophyllus. The sequence goes on from CM070063.1 coordinate 2,137,525, forward strand.
TTGAGATTGCATTGTTTTGCATGCTGCAATTTTCGTGCGCTGAGCCTACCTCGTTTTACGGGTTTTCTAACTATTGTATGAAATTGAAATAAAATAATAACTAAATGTATGAAATTGAAATGTTTAAAAGATGTTGTATGAGGTTGAAATTGAACCCAAACTTGAAGGGCTAAAATGTAGTTTGATTTTAAAAACTTCTATGTTTTAACAATTTAAAAATAATTTTGAAATATAGTTTGACTTTTTTTTTTTTTTTGAAGAAACGGAATTTCTACGTTAAGGGGAGGGGCTAAACTTAGCCTCACAATGGACTAATAATAATGTGGTTCAAATTTGCCTTTGGCGAAAATCGAACTTAAGACCTCTTACTTACAAGTGAAGACTGTGATTATTAACTTCTTTTTTTTTGAACAAATGATATTGCCTACATTAAGAGGTAGAAGAGTGGGCTAAGTCTCACAATGGGTTAGCAATGTGATTCAAATTCGCCTTCGACGTTAATCGAACTTTAAGACATTTCCCTTACAAGTGAAAAGTGATTATTTTTTTTTAACAAACGATAATATCTATATTAAGGAGATGCGAGTGAGCTAGCAATAATATGGTTCAAATTCACCATTGACGAGAATCGAACTTAAAACTTTTCATTTACAAGTGAAGAATACTACTGCTAAGTGCAAGTGCAAGACCATCATTATTTGGACCAAGTTGTAATTGTAAACACCCCGTATCTCCAGACACTTCTTGGGACCGCCCAAAGGGTAACCCGCCAATTCAGATGATTCAGAAAACCGTTAGAAGCAACGGCCTTGTTTCCCTCCCACAAAAATGCAAAACGCTAAAACAGCTCAAGCAAATCCACGCCCACATCCTTACATGCCGTCTACCCGAAAACCTGTACGCCATTGCTCCGCTCCTCTCCGAGGCAGCAACCTCCAAAGATGCTTCCTTTTTATCATACGCGTGCTCAATTTTCAAGCACCACCATAACCACCGCAACATCTTCATGTACAACACAATGATCAGAGGATATGTTCAGTCGCACTCGCCGGTTCCCGCCATTTCATGCTATTTAGACATGTTGAATTATGGGTTTGTTCCGAATAACTACACTTTTCCGCCGTTGATTAAAGCGTGCACGATTCTCGCACCGAATTTGAAGCTCAGTGGTCGCTTAGTTCATGGCCATGTGATTGGGTTCGGGTATGGTGACGACCCTTTTGTTCTTAGCTCGCTGATTGAGTTTTATGCCGTAATCTATGATATGGAAACTGCAAGGATGGTGTTTGATAAAAGTCCTAACAGGGACGTGGTAGTGTGGACGGCAATGATTGACGGGTATGGGAAGGCAGGGAATGTTGAGAATGCCCGAGCTTTGTTTGACGAAATGCCGGAGAGAAACACCATATCTTGGAGTGCGATGATGGCTGCGTATTCTCGGGTGAACGACTTCAGGGAGGTGCTTTCTTTATTTAGGCAAATGCAAGAAGCAGGCACAAAGCCTAATGAGTCGGTTCTTGTTAGTGTTCTGACTGCCTCTGCTCATCTCGGTGCGGTCACACAAGGACTGTGGGTACACTCCTATGCTAAAAGGTGCAATCTTGAATTGAACACGAGATTGGCCACTGCTCTGGTTGATATGTACTCGAAATGCGGATATGTGGAAGCAGCATTACGGGTTTTTGAGGGCATTCTTAACAAGGATGCTAAAGCGTGGAACGCTATGATCGCTGGAGTTGCAATTAATGGGGATGCATTGAAATCACTTGAACTCTTCAATAAAATGGTTTTAGATAGGATACAACCAACGGAGACCACATTTGTTGCCGTTCTCTCGGCTTGCACACATGCAAAAACGGTTGACAAGGGCCTTGAATTGTTTGATCAAATGGAGACCGTTCACGGGGTTAAACCTGGGCTTGAGCATTACGCTTGCATTGTTGACCTATTGGCCAGAGCAGGCATGGTGGAGGAAGCTGAGAAATTTATAGAGGACAAGATGGGAGGGCTAGGAAGAGGGGATGCCAACGTGTGGGGAGCATTACTGGCTGCATGTAGAGTTCATGGGAACGTTGAAGTTGGTGACAGAACTTGGAAGAAGCTTGCAGATATGGGAGTAGCCGACTGTGGCATTCATGTTCTTTCGTATAATATGTACAAGGAAGCTGGCTGGGAATTGGAGGCAAAGAGAGTCAGAAATATGATCTATGAAGCGGGAATGAAGAAGAAACCTGGTTCCAGTGTGATAGAGGTAAATGGCGCGGCCGAAGAATTCTTTGTTGGTGATCTTTGTCATCCACAAGCAGAAGAAATTGTTAATATGCTCAACTCCTTTCGTAAAATGGTGAATTTTGAGGATATTTGAGGAGGTATCCATTTTATTTTTCATAATTTTACGTAACTCTCTTATTTTATTTTTCATAATTTAATGAAACGGAGAGATGAACGGATATATTTTACCGGTTAATTTACAGGAAGTATGAAACATATTAACCTGCAGTTGTTCAATTCTCGAACCTGCTTCGACGAAACTAAACAAGCATGACTCAAAAACACTCATCATTATGTAAACTGAATAATACATTACAGTACACCTTCAGCTTTTCAACTAGAAGAATATTGTATTGAACATTACCATATATGATAAGCTGGTAATGCAAATATATATATATAATTATATATATGATTGTAGGTATGAACTTCTCTTCCCACTAAGTACACGTAGCCTGCTAATATGCCCTTGTCAGCCATTATTACTATGAACTAAGATCAATCGTCGACATCGCTTACTAGGTATAGTTTACCCGCTGTTTCGGGTGTCAGGTGCATTGCTTCGCATGAAAATCCTCAGCAGATATCAAACCGGTGACGAGGTGCTTTAGCCTTTGAGCACCAAGACCCGGCCTAAGAGTGGTGAAGTTTTTTAAACTGTAATCTGGAACTGTCGCACTTCCATTTGCTTGAGTACTGAACCATCCACCTGGCACATATCCATCGGCATTGCAGCCTAAAAGCTCAGAGTCGATCTTGTCAAGAACTGACTCATTCCTCCCAAATTTCCTGGCGAAGGGCGCATTACTGTCTACCATGCGCTGGAAGTCATCCATGACGAGGAAATGTGGATGTTGTTTTGGGGGGTTGTCCCATGATATGAAGTGGAGATCATGGTTCACAGTAGTGTTCCGAAACTCCTCAGCGTTGCAGATGACAGTGTGGAAATACCCTTCCGGTGAAGAGAGAAAGTTGGCATAATACATAAGGACTGTCCTTGGCAGATTGTCCCAGCCCCATAACATATATTCAATAAAAGGACGGGAGAGCATCATCCAAGCAGACCCTGAGGAAATTATTGAGCAGAATCCAGAATCAGCCATAAGTTATATGTATAGAGGGTGCGTTCGGATATAGTGACTAAGATTCATAAACTTTTAGAAGGCAGCTGCCATGTAACTTATGTTAAAGAACAGTATAAGCAGCGCGCTTTCTACTTTGAAAGCGTGAGATACAGCACGTTACAGATCTTGAACCAGATACATGCTCAAATGAGAAGCAGTGGAAGCAGAGATTTTCACCTGTAAACAGCTTATATGCAGTCGGCACGCTCCTCTTCTGTGAGATCCAGAATACATCTGATTTTTGCCGGCTATACAGCCCCGGATCAATTATAACGGGCTTTGCCCTCTGATCCCTGTGGGATTCATGCAATTTAAACCTTTTAGGAGCAGTTATATACAACTTTGCATACTCAGTGGGTCCAACTAATTACTACAAAAGGAGGAGAGATGAGCCACATACTCCTTCCAGCCAATGTCACTGGTATGCTCAATGAAATTAAGATTTCTTGGAATGGATGACAAGACATGAAGCAGATCTGTTAGACAAATGCGTAAATCAAGGCGTTAGGATATGACGATGCAGCTTAATCATTTAACCGCTACTCTAAATTCAACAATAAGAAATCAGCACGGAAACTAACAGATTGCATGAATGCCGGAGATCACAAACGAAACTACAAAGACTAAACCCGCCCTCGCCCCTCCCTCACTCGTCTTGTATTACAGAACAATAGCAGTATCCGAATGCTTTTCAGTACAGTTAGCAATGAGATGAAGCAGTAACAAACTTTTGTCGACAAGGCGATATAATTTTCTATTATCCTAATTTACGGGGAAGGGAAAGAGCAGAAACATTATCCTCGCCAACTGGCCTAACCCACGTCTGCCAAAACCAAAAGCGGAAATAATAAGTTAAACAAACTGCTTTGCACCTGCCAAAATAAGCCTGAGAAACCAAGAAATCCAATGCAAGAATACAGAAAATATAGCAAAGTCCAATGCATAACCAAAATTAGCAACAAATTAAAAAAAAAAAAGTCATAAATTACCCAAAAGCAGAAAAAATAGCAGTAAAAGAATCAGAAAGGCCAAAAATTTACCATCTTGGGTCACCAAAGGATAATCAGAAGCACTCAAATTGATAAACCAATCCCACTCGCCGCCCTCCTTCAACAGAATCGCCGCCGCGTGCAGCGTATTGGTGACCATCGTCGGCCCTCTGTACGTCACCAAATTGGCCCTCACCATCGCCCTGACATTCCCGAGCTTGGCAAACAGTGGCTCCTCCTTCACAAATCTCGCCAAGTCCAGCCGCTCCTCCGCCGACGCCTCCAGGTCCAAATGCACTGCGTACTGATTCCTCGGATGGTACAGCGCTTTCAGCGTCCGCTTCAAGCTGCCGCCGTCGCCGACGGAGCCGGAGATCAAGTAGGCCAATCTGGGAACTGGGTTTTTGGAAGTTTCCGAAATCTTTAGCTTCGATTCCACGAAATGTGGGAGATGTTTTTTAACACGGGGTCGGTAAAATAATGCGGAAGACGAGCTGGAAGAGGTAAAAACAGTAATGAAGATTAGCAGGGTGGAGAGAAGAAGTGAAACCACCAAGGGTAAAAACCATTTCTTCTTCTTCTGTGGCTTGTTGGTATCCATTGTTGCCGGCGACCAAGCTCACAGCAAGTAACAAGAAGAAGAACCCAAGATTTAATCAGCTGAGAAGGTGAGGAAAAATGGAAGCTTTTTTCATTTGGGGGGTTTGGGTTTCGGCGGCTGAGGGTATGGGGTTGTGCGCCTGGAGAGGGATCTATGCCGATGAGAGAGAGAGAAGAGAGGAGAGCGAGAGGTGGTTGGTTGGTGGGGTTCACGGAATGAATGAACACAATTTGGTAAGTGATTAATTTTTCTGTTTAGTGTGTATAAAGTATAAACAATGAGATTCTGAGGGAATGTGGTTGCAGTGGGAATGCAGTAATAGAATACACTTTTCATGAGTGACTGTCGGCAGTGAGGTCTGTGGTGTGTCCACGTTTAACCCACTTTAACGCACGAAATGTCACTGTGACGGTATTCTATTCAATATTACACTTTTATACAATAGTATATGTTATATCTCATCCCAAAGATATTTTAACCCAATCATCCGGGGATTGTCCATTGGTTGGAACGAATTTTAAAGCTCATACCCCACACGATATGTCCTAAGTTTGATTTCTTAGCGCTAGGTAAATTTATCTGGCATGACTTTTTAGGACCGTGTTACTTTAAAAGAAGAATCAACACGCGGTGGTGAATGAACGGCCAGATTGGAGAAGAGAGCTAAGTTAGCTGTAAAAGAAATCTTTGTCCCCAATTATGTGGGGGCACACATCATAGCTGTATTTATTTATGCATTACACTTTTGTTTCAATCATGATTGATTGTACATGGCCTTCTTTTTCTTTTTTTTTTAAAGAAAATTTGAAGTTCGCCTGTGCAAATAGAAACCAGCGCCTGAAAATGCCTCACGGCCGCCTGGCAGTCGGCCGGCCGGCCAGTATTTTAAACTTTTAACTAGACCTGGCAAATGGGACATATTTGTGTCACACACGTTAATTCAATAGATCGTGTCGTATCAAATCTGCTATTTTAATGAGTTTTTAACAGGTGACCCGATAATGATATGACTCATTGTCAGGTCTTGTCGTTTTCGTGTCAGGTTAATAGATCATATAAGAAATTGTCATTGTCTAATGTCTAAACCTTGCAAATAGGTCATGTTTGTGTCGTTTACATGTCACACCTGTTATCTTAAAGGGAAGCCTGATAAAGACCCGATGACGACCCAATTTGTTAACGTGTCCTTAACATGTCACCCAATAACGACCCGATTTGTTAAAGTGTCCTTAACATGCCACCCAATAATAACCCGTTTCATTACACGAAATCTATTATTTTCACATTATATCATGTCGGTTAACAAATCGTGCTTCTCAACCATTATAATTGTCTTTGTGTAACTTTATAAAAAATGGAACATTTTTCTTTTGCAATCATATCCCATTATAGGTTTTTTTTTTTTTTTTTTTTCCCTTCTATCTCTCCTTGGAGAGTGACAGCCCAAAACAAGTGGACTATTGAGTATCTTGGGCTTCTTTCATACTTTGGGCCATTATCACTACTCTGGGTAATACACAATTTGTAATCTCAAGGCCCATTTGATGTCAACTTCAAGAACATGACATGGAATCTACTCGTGTCTAGATCACAAGGTAGCTGTATACTAAACTTGTCACACACTCTTATGCGTTTAAATTTTAGTTCCCGTCGTCTTTGTGCACCGCGGTGACGCAGTTGTTTTGGCTAATTTGGTCTTCGCCTTTGTGCGTTGTTATTGTGAGTCTCGTCTGCGAACGTTGACTTTGTTGTGGTCTCGCACTTTTGAGATGACTTTTTGTGGCCTCGCTATTAAGCGATGACCGTTGTGTCTACCGGTATCTCTCTGTTGCTACTATCGTTTATTGTGACAAATCTGTATTGGTAGTTTTGTGCGCTTGGCGATTGTGTGGTTGAGCTTGTTGGTGTCCACTAGGGGTTTAATGTTATTTGTCTGCTTTTGTGCAAATTCATTCCAGATCAATTTATTGGTCGCTAGAATTATGTACCCAATGACACTCTGTAATTGTTTGATGTTGATTAATGAAAGGCTATACTATTGTTTATGGTAAAAAAAAATTAGAAAATTAGTTTCAATAGCGTTGGTAGAGATAATCACCGTTTAAAGAGAACAACTATGAAAAAGATAATTATAACCAATTTCCATGACGTAGAGTGAATAAATAACTTAATATACCAATACTTTACCGCAAAGTCTCAATTGCAAGAAAGTTTTGAACCGTCAAAGACGGTCGAGGAAACAAATGTTATTGTGAAGGAGCCAAACATGGTTGAATGCTCCTTTGAGTAGTCGGCATGAGAACCACCCTTTCAACCCACGCAAAGGGAAGAAGACGGGTGTGATCATCTTCCTCTCTCCCGACCTGGATCCTCGCCCTTGATTGCGAGCGAGCTAATTCAGTCTTTTTCTTTGCCCAACTTCTAAGTCGTCTTAGTCAACACACCTCTTAATTCTTTTCAAAAGTCCTTAATCTGAAACATATAATGGTAATGTAACTGCATTGTCTTGCAACAAATTGAGGAGGGAATTTAGAACTAAGACATTGATTTTGGTCGTTGGATCATTGGTTAAAAATTTAACAAGATAGAAATTTCGACATGTATGATACACTAGTGCAATCATAAACAATATTTTAATTTGGTCTCCTATAAGCACTTGCGTAAAATTTGTGTTTTAATTTTCAATTAAGATATTGGGTGGAATAGTGGAGAAATTTTCCAGTGTGCTGAGTACACAGGCCTGGTACGCGAAGTATTATATTACATTTAGTTGTAATTTTTTTTAGGTTCCCAACCAATCGTATTATTACACTTAATATAACAGGATGTATTATCAACATACAGAAAAATCTCTACAAAGAGTATTATTACTTCCAAAAAACTAACCCAACTCAATAGAAAAACAAATCTAACAGTCCCTCCAAATTAATATGGAAGAAAAAACAAATAACACAATGCTTAATTGCCAACAAATAAAGTATTACTATGTGAAAAAAAAACTAAATAATATTGTCTTTTTTTTTAATTGCGCAATAAAGAAGAATAAGTGGTGATCGAAGCATGATAGATTTCTATCATTAAAGTATTTATTTAATCATAGTTTAAAAAAGATATTAGGCTCGTTTGAAACTACTTTAGAATGACTAAAAGCGTTTTTAATGAATTTTTTTAAAAATCAATTATTAGTAAAAATTTGAGTGGATCATGAAAAACACTTTAAAATGATCCTTGCAAAAAACATGGTACAACATTTTTTTAAACCCAATTATTAGTAAATTAATTTTTTAATTAATTTAAAAACGCTTACAAATGAACTCATTGTAATAGCAACGTACTTAGTGTGAAAAATTCATCATGATACATGGTACAATATTTTTCTATGGAAAGTTGTTAATTACCGGCCTTCACATCGGCTAATTTTGTTAGGCGTTGAAATAAATTACCATTTTTTGTTATCGTATATTATTTAATTGTTCCAAAAGACCAAATTTCCATTTGTGAAAAACCAATAAAAAATAAAAAATAAAAAATAAAATTAAATCACAAATTATTTTGGTCAACGAATACCTAACCCGAGTTAGATTACAAAAATACCCATACCTCACAGAGATTACAAAACCCCAAATTCTAATCGAACTGTAACTCCTCCTCCACCACTCTCCCTTCCGCACTGACACATTTTAGAGAGAGAATGACACATTTTTTTTAGAGAGAGAGAGTCTCCTCTTTGTTTAAATCCCGGTCGTCTGAGAACCCAAATCTAGGGTTTGAGTTTTCAGACTTCAGATCCAATCTAATCGGACCCCCAAATTAGGGTTAGGGTTTTCAGATTCCCAAAAAAATGGCGCTTTCAGAGGGGGTGGTGAAGAAGGTCCTCCTCTCCTACGCCTACGTCGGAATCTGGATCTTCCTCTCCTTCACCGTCATCGTCTACAACAAGTACATCCTCGACCGGAAAATGTACAACTGGCCGTTTCCGATCTCCCTCACCATGATCCACATGGCCTTCTGCTCCTCCATCGCCTTCCTCCTCGTCCGCGTCTTCCGCCTAGTCGACGCCGTCTCCATCTCCCGCGACCTCTACCTCAAGTCGGTCGTCCCCATCGGCGCCCTCTACGCCCTCTCCCTCTGGTTCTCCAACTCCGCATACATCTTCCTCTCCGTCTCCTTCATCCAGATGCTCAAGGCCCTCATGCCCGTCGCCGTCTACTCCCTCGGCGTGGCTTTCAAGAAGGACGCTTTCAAGAGCGACACCATGCTCAATATGGTCTCCATCTCCGTCGGCGTCGCTATCGCGGCGTACGGGGAAGCCAAATTCAACTCCTGGGGAGTTACATTGCAGCTGTTGGCCGTGGCGTTCGAGGCCACAAGGTTGGTTCTGATTCAGATTCTACTTAATGCAAAGGGTATTAGTTTGAATCCGATTACTTCGCTGTATTATGTTGCGCCGTGTTGTTTTGTGTTCTTGTGCGTGCCGTGGGTCATTGTTGAGCTGCCGGTGTTGAGGGAGAGCTCGAGTTTTCACTTTGATTTTGTGATTTTCGGGACGAATTCGCTGTGCGCTTTTGCTTTGAATCTGGCTGTGTTTCTGTTGGTGGGGAAGACCTCAGCTTTGACTATGAATGTTGCTGGGGTTGTCAAAGATTGGCTTTTGATTGCGTTTTCATGGTCGGTGATCAAGGATACGGTGACACCCATCAATTTGATCGGGTACCTGATTGCGTTTGGTGGGGTTGCGTATTACAATCATGCCAAATTGCAGGGGCTTAAGGCAGCCGAGGCGCAAAGGAAGTCCCAGCAGGACAATGTGGAGGCCGGTAGGTTGTTGGAGGAGAGGGACGGGGAAGGGAACGGAAAGAAGAGCGAGACTGAGGATTGATTTTCTAACAGATAACTTCTACATTGTATGTGAGAAAGATGAAGATAGCGAATTAGATCAAAGATAATCGAGGACGGAAATGGAAAGCTTGTTACTTGGTCACAGTTAGCAGCTATTGTTTGGGGTATGTGGTGCTAGACAGTTGTGGTTTACTTACTCTTTATTTTTATATCCAATAGTTCAATATAGCTGCGTCAATTTCAATTACTGGGGGTTTTGTGTTTGATCATCGCGGTGCCTTGTGGCAATTTATCTTTGTGGGTAGGAAATTATAAATGTTTTCTGACTCGTAATTAGTTTACGAGGAGAGCTTAAACTTATTGAGTATATCAATATTAATGTGCTTTATTCATTGTGTGTTATTGATGCCAGTTTGTTCTTGTATTTTGCCTCTACTCAGTTGAATGCTTGTCAAATTTTGGTTTGGTTGAACACCAATTTTATAGCTGTAGTTCTAGAATTTCTTGCATCTTCCATTTCTTTGATAGCTGTATAAACTTCCAGCGATAAATTGGTCGAAAGAGGCGGTGTTACTTCATTCGCAGAAATGGATGGATTTGAGATTTCTTCTCAAATTGTTGCTGGGTTTTCTTTCAGGACATTCAGTGCTACATACTGCTTGTTCTCATAGACGGAAAACAGGTGTTCATATATTACTCCCTGAACTTCAATTCCGGGAGAATGCAGAAAGAAAAATGAGTGTAAAAACCTAAATTTCGAACTCTCCGAGAACGAGAATGGTCAAAAGTCCGTAGAAACAATCGAGCCTGCCCTGATTTATGGTTTTTGCAAGCCATCCGCCATTTTTGCCTCCTGTCACCTTATTCACAATCCAAACCAGGAGGCTACTGAAGAAGAAACCGAAGGATAAGGTACCGAGGTAGAGGCCTGTGCTCATAGTTTTCACCCCCGTGGGCGATTCCCTTGTGAAGAAATCAAGCTGACCGGTGGACATGAAAGCGTTACCAGAACGCACCAGCAAGAACTGTGGGAGCAAGAAGAAAACCCTAATAGGCAGAGGATTCAATCCTCCGTTGGCTTTCGCCACGGCCAACCTCTTCCTCTCACATTAAGGCTGTGTTGCTCTCATCCCAAAAGTTTTCTGCAGATGGGTGAAACCTGTATTCTTGCATTGCAATCAGAAAAAAAGGAGTCATCATTTAGAAGTAACATTTTGTACGTGCGGTCCAAATTCACAGCCTAATGTCATAACATTAATTTTGTACATGGCCGGCCTTCGCGTTTCTTCATAAGAGGCCCGATGACGCGGTCGTTGAAAGCGAGAGTGATCATGATGGCTATAAAGAAGACGGTGAGAGATCCAGCCGGGATTTGGAAGTTTCCGATCAACCTATCCACGGTCGATGCTTGTTGTACAGAGACGGTCATCATCTCTGCATAACTAATCCAAAATTTTGATAATTGTCGCCCATATCGAAAGCAGTCTTATCACCATTTTTACCTCCTCCACCTTTGTCACTGACCTTAACTTCCAAGAGCTTTCCTCAAACTCTCCTTCCGCCGCAATGGCTGCCTTGTCCAGGAAGCTACATATCTGAAACTTCGGTACACATTGCAATGTAACATATTCCCTACGCAACGCTTCGATCCACAGCGTCTTGTATGTGGTCGGGAGTGCGATCAGAGTTCCAAAGTTGATGAAGAGGAAAAACCTGTTAAGGAAATAGGCCCTCCCTGAGCTTTCTCCTTCTCGTCTTTCCCGTCGAATTGGTCGCTTCCGAACCCCGAAGCGCTTGCTTTCAAGCCACCAACACCTACTGACATTGTGTAGGATTGGATTGGATTGGACATGAAACTAATCGACATATGATGTTGTTAGGTAACCAAGGCCGCATTTGGTGCTTAGGATTGGATTGGACTGGATTAAAAAAAAATAAACGTTGTTAGGTAACCAAGGCCGCATTTGGTGCTTAGGATTGGATTGGACTGGATTAAAAAAAATAAACGTGGTCGGCAGGATTCGAACCTGCGCGGGCAGAGCCCACATGATTTCTAGTCATGCCCGATAACCACTCCGGCACGACCACTTGCTGTTGATGAAGCTACAATTTAAAAAAATAAATTAAATACACGCTCTTAAATAATGGTGCCACCCATTTGAGAAAAGAGTTCCAATGATGATCAATATTATAGCAGTTAATATTTGGACAACAGCACAATAAGAAATAAATTTCTACTTGTTTGTTTGTACGAATTTGAAGGTTTTTTGTGAATTCATGTACGAATTCTCAAATGATGACTTTTGTTACATCTTTGCGTTTGAATTGATTAATATTTCTTTTGTCGAACTAAGTTGATGAATGTTAGTTCTGTCTCTTTATCGCTGAAACAATTTTGAACAAGATTTTGGATGATGAGAGAAGGGATGGAGTTAGACCATGTCTCATTTACTAGTGCAGTTTTGACTTACGGTTATGAACAAAATTTAGGACTCGGGAAAAAGATATATGGCGTGACTATAAAATCAGGATACGGAAGGCATGTTTCGATTTGTAATGTATTGATCTCGACATATTCAAAGTGTGAGGATACTGAAGATGCAAAATTTGTGTTTCAGTACATGAACGATTTGTAGTTTCTTGGGTGGAAGAAGGCCGAACGATTCATGAAGTTGATCAGTCAAATCCCAGGACAGCTAGGGTTTTCGTTGCTGCAAAGCCTGCTCGGGGCATGCAGGATACACGGGAATGTAGAGATGGGTGAGAGAGTGTCCGACGCGCTGATGGGATTGGAACCGACGGAGTCTGATGCTTACGTGCAGATGTCGAACTAGTATGCTGAGAAAGGGGAGGGGACTGGGAAATGGTGGCGAAATACGAAAAGGGATGAGAGATAGGGAAGTGAGGAAGTTAGGTTTAGCTGGGGGGACACCGGTTGGTGGTGGTTGCATCCGTTTTCGTCGGGCGATACGTCTCACCCGCTTTCGGAAGAGATTTGGAGAAGGCCGAAATGCCAGTATTGGAGATGAAAGTTTTTAGAGGGTGACAATGGATCGATGCTTTCTCAAGGCCTTCACTGTGGAGATTTTTTTCGAAATTCCCAGCACTTGTGTCAACACTTTGTGAGAAATGGACACATAAATTTATTTAATTAATTAAAAAGAAAAAAAAAAAGAGAATATTTTAGTGTCAAATTTCATTGAACTCGGGATTCTGAGTTTGGTTGCCTCATTTCCTCATACCGCTTGTATATAAGAGCACTTCCACCCCTAAGACTGGGTGCCAGCGCTCATCGCATTTATCAACTCAAATGAACAGTAACAGACTCCAATGAACAGTAATAGGCAAGGCATCTCCGCTACTAAAAAAAATGCGCTGGCACCTAGTCTAAAAATGTTCTGGCCCAAAAGATCTCCACCCCTACAAAATGTGCTGGCACCCAGCACATTTCAAATATTATTAAATTTTTTTATAAAATAATAATAAAAAAATAGTTTTAATTTCGGATATGATTTTTAACCAATCTCGTCATGCCACGTGTCATTATCCGAACGTACTATTTTGTGAATAGATTTCCGCATTTTTTTTAGATTTGGTGTTATGTATTTTTTTAATTTTTTTTTTGTATTTTTAATTTATTTTTAAAGAATTTTTAATTAATTTTAATGTTATAATTAATCTGGACCGTTGGATTTGAAATCCAACAGCCCATAATGAGCCACCTGGCCAACGGTCATAATTCTGACCATTGAGACTTTTTTTTTTTTTTTGCTGAAAAACTGTGGACCGTTGGATCACAGATCAACGGTCCACGTTAAAAACAAATTTCAAAATTTTTTTACCGTTGGAAATCCAACGGTCTAGAATAACTAGCCGTTGGAAATCCAACGGCAGAAGTAGTGCCACGTCGCCCCTCACGGGCGTCTGAAAAGTTGGCCCGACAGCGGGCCTGTTCGTGTAGTAGCCTGTCGGCTACTCTCCCAGAATGGCGATTGTAGTGCACACGCCATCAGACTGCCCAGTCAAGTGGTCTGTCAATTTTGGGCTGAGCTCTTGCCTGGCATGGGCTGGGTGCCAGGCAAGTGGGCGGGCTGGAGCTCAAAAATAGGGTGCTGGGCAATTTTTCCACTAGGTGCTGGGCAATTTTTTCAGGGGTGGAAGTACTCTAAAAGATAAGGAAAGTATATAAGGTGGATGTTTGTGTAAGTTGAAAAAGACAGTTCTATGAATTGATAATTTGGAAGAAGAAAACAAAGGAAGGTAAAAGCACAGAAGAATAGGAAAATGGCTGTTCCTTTCACTCTGCAAATCACAGAGGAAAAATTCTCTTGAATGATTGCCTTTTCTTTTGATTGCTTTTCCTTGTCCCCCACAAAACGTGAAAAGGAGGAGAATAAAACAGTTGGGAAATCTTAGCTGGATCACACTAGAAGCTGATCACAACCACTCATCTAGTTAATAGCTAGGATCATTACACATGACCTTACATATTTAAGCCTTACACTTGGCATCTAGTTATTCACTAATACTAATCTGCTCACAGCATCTAATTCAACAGTGGAAAATAGAGTACACAAACATCACACTAACATACAAACATAGCATTAGAGGATCCGATTCTTTTCCTAATTTTTGGCTCTCTTTTTATCTTCTATCAAATGATGTTGTGTGCTTGCCATGCACTTCCTCTTCAGCTGATTGTTTCCATCTTTCCTTTCTTCCTCGGCTATTAACTTTCCGTTCTCTTTCTCCTTCTCGAGAGCTTGGATCAGGTCCTGCAGGCGGATGTCAACGTTCCGAGAAAGTGTCTTGGGCGTCAAATGCTCCGCAACATCTGCTGGAACCACATTGGTTTCCCCCAGCAACTCGCAAATCGCGGGGAACAGATGATGTGATTCGAGTTTAAGGTAGTTTCTAGCCAGCACCTTGAATGCTTCAAAGGTGCAGTATGATAGTTCTATGTGCTTGTCCAACCTTCCTTTTCGAGTGAGTGCAGCATCGAGTTTCTCCACATAGTTGGTGGTGAATACCATCAGCCTCTCTCCTTTACAGGCTGACCAGACCCCGTCAATGAAATTCAGAAGCCCTGAAAGATTAACCTGGCTCAGTATATTTTCGTCTCCTTCCTTTTCCTTTCCATCACCTGTATCTTCGTTCATCACTTTATCTTTCTTCTTACTCCTTTGCCCCGTGAGATCAAGCGAACAATCAATGTCTTCAATCACAATAACAGACTTGTTCGATGTTTCAAGCAGTAGCGTCCTCAGCTCGGTGTTGTTCATAACTGAAGTCAACTCAAGATCGTAAAGATCGTAGCCCAAAAGATTTGCCATGGCGGCAATCATGGTGGACTTCCCAGTTCCTGGGGGGCCATAAAGGAGGTACCCTCGCTTCCACGCTCTCCCAGTGCTTTTATAAAACTCTTCCTCTTTGCTGAATGCCATTAAATCGTCTATAATCTCCTGCTTCTTCACCGGATCCATGGCTAGCGTCTTAAATGTTGCAGGGTGCTCAAACACAACATGGTTCCAACTTGCCCCTTTGTTGGTATAAAGCTTCTTTTCCCGTTCTCTCATCTTAGTTGCAATGCCCTCTTTCATGACATGTTCGATATAAGGCCCGACAATGAGCGCCCTCTGCGTCTTATGGAAAGTGAGCTTGAAGTACCTTCTCTCACGGTGCGTCGAACGTTCCATAACAGTGGTTTTCCCTAAAGCCCACCATACTTTGGCTCCTCGAAACTCGTCAGCAACCTCTTCATTATGATCCATGCTAAGCACAAGGGACTGGTTTTTCTTCACGTAACCACGCATCCGCTTTGCTTCTTTGGAAACTTTGGACCTCAGGTAGTTGTCAATGGCGGAGAAGGCTTCACTGTGCATGAGAATCTGCTCTCCATCACGTTCACGTTCAAGGATTTGATTTGGATGTAAGGATAGTAAATGGAACCGACTACCACTGGATGGATCCAATCAATGAGTCTTAAGACACACTGTGGAAAGCATTCTCTTAAGATAGCCCACGCAGACTCAGACATTATATGGCTAATTTCTATTTATGGGTGCTAATTGACCTCCTTTTCACTCCTTTCTTGCTTCTCTCTTGGCTTCATGTCCTCCATTATTTATAGGCAGCGCCAGGTTTTTCCTTACTTCATTTTTTTGCTGAGCTTAAGTTTTCGGAAACTTGCTGGCAATTACAGTACATAGAGGAACCTTCCATGGCGATTGCAGTATATAAGTTCAGAAACACAATTTCCTTAATTCTTTTTTTTCACTGATTTTAATGTGTCATGGAAGGTTCAGACATGTTTCATGGAACTCTTCTTTTTCAGTATTTTCTTAACTCTTTCTTTTCCTTTTCCTTATCTCTTCTGTTACCTTTGGGCCGAAAGAGGGTCTCCCTCTTTCCTTTTCTTTGTCTTTCTTTTCCTTCCCTTCTCTTTCTTCCTGTCTCTCCGAAAGATGGGTGAGAGAGTGTCCGACGCGCTGATGGCATTGGAACCGACGGAGTCTGATGCTTACGTGCACTGACGGATCCATTAAGGGGCAAGGGGGGTCATGAACGTCCATAGATACCTTAGGTGCTGATCATCCGAACTTCGGTGAATGTTCATGGATACCTTGAGTCTTGCCCTTTTGAAGATTATAGTTGGCTTCATACATGTCCTCCAACCAACTTCAAGCCTACCAAAACCCGATGAATGTCCATGAATACCTTGGGTGTTGCCCCTTGCATATATACATTAACAGATGCGTATTATGCATTTCCAAATGACTTCAGATCTACCAAGACTCCATGAAATGACGATATGCATGCTATTTCTGGTATAAAAAAAATTTGCACGCTGCGCTTTTACTGACCCCCTAATATTATTTCCTCGATCCGCTACTGCTTACGTGCAGATGTCGAACTAGTATGCTGAGAAAGGGGAAGGGACTGGGAAATGGTGGCGAAAATACGAAAAGGGGTGAGAGATAGGGAAGTGAGGAAGTTGGGTTTAGCTGGGGGACACTGGTGGTGGTGGTTGCATCCTTTTTCGTCGGCAATACGTCTCACCCGCTTTCCGAAGAGATCCGGAGAATGGCGAAATGCTTAGTAATGGAGATGAAAGTTCTTAGAGGGTGACAATGGATGCTTTCTCAAGGCCCACACTGGAGAAATTTTTCGGAATTCCCAACACATGTGAGAAACACTACCTGGCACAAGTGCTGGAAACTTGAAAATTTTCTTCTCACCGTGAGGGCTTTGAAAGTATACATGTAAAACGTTGAGTCAAAAGTAACTCATGATAGTGTACTCTAATTATTCCTTTGTAGCCAAAGTTCAAAGAAAAAAGAAGGGAAAATTCATCTTTTAAGATAGCATATATCAACTGTCAACAATTTGAAGCTTAGTGACAATGGATCGCGTTTCGTTTTATCTATTTATATCTATGTTGTGTTTGTATCAACTTATAGATTAATCAATACGAAAAATAATATAAAGTTAATTTTTTGTCAAAGATAATGCAATCTACTCTACCGAGTATATCACCAAAAAAGAAGAAGTTAATTTTTTCTACTCTACCGAGTATATCACCAAAATTTCCAACAAAAGAAGATGTTTAATTGCAAAGAATAAGTACAATTTTTTTTTCTTTAACAAAAATAAGTAGAAAGTTACAAATTTTGAGCATTTCCTTTCTTCAGCCCACGTTATATAGACATACATTATTAACGCAGTCGTAAGTAAGTTTCCCATATAATAGTATGACTTACCTTTATTTCTGTACAAGTGAGGGCATCACTATATCCAGGCTAGCTGCATGCATGCTTTTAAATATGGTAATGCTAGGGAGACTAAAATTGTAGGCAAAGTTTTAAAAACTAAAGGATATGGAAGTTGATGATTGGTTTATTACTTAAACGTTGATAAATGTGCTTATTACTATTGGTGACATATCATTTAGTTTGCAAATTTAGTCTCCCTAGCTTTACCCCTTAATTATTGGTTGTTTCAATTATCTAAATTATACATCAGAGTCTCACAATAGAAATATGCAAGATTTCACTTCTAATATCAACGAGGTCTTTTATGAAAAAATCAACGCCTAGTAATAGGTTTACTAGGTGCTTAAGTGGAGACCATGCCAATCATGTTAGTAGTAACCATGTTGTGCCTAAATTGTTTATCACTATATATATACCTAGAAGGAAAATGCTTATAACCCAATATAATTTTCTAACCGTATAATTATAATACAGCACAAGCGAGGCTCGGGAACATTATCGTCAAAGTTCTTCAAAGGCATTGCACAAGTGTATTATCTCTGCCATCACCACGCTAGCCAGTCTTCTCCAACTTAGGTACGGAGGAGCTGCAACATCTCTGTTTTCCACGGAATACGTCACGGTAGTGGCATTTATTGTTGCTTTTTTGGTTTACATCGGTACATTGGCTGTCAAGATACTCCTAGATCGTGAAAATCCAGATTTGTCTGAGTTCATGGATAAGATTAGCCTCTCGTCTGGAACACTTGCCGTAACCTTAGAATTGTTAATCCTGGTTCCAGCTTTTGGGTGGTTCGCCTTCGCAGCATGGAGCATTTGCCTTGTGATTACAGTAACAAAGGCGTACCATGAAATTACAGTTGTTTTGAAAAGGTTGTATGAAAGAGAACTTGAACAGCTTCTTCAGGTCTTGGACAAAGTAAAAGAGTTGTTCATGAGCATATGAACATTGGTGCAAGTGCAGTGGTTGTTGCATCCCTTTCTAATGCCTTTTAATCGACCGAAAGAGCTCTTTGTGATGAGGAATGTTGACAACCAGTTGGCCAAGGAATCTGACTTTTGACCGAAAGAGTTCATTTGTACCTAGAAAAACGGAAAAAGAAAGGAAATTTGATTTATGAAAGTAGAGTTTTAATCAATAGTAGAAAATGATAAATAGCATATTAGTCTTCAGAGGATAATAAAAAAACTTCTGATTTATGAAAGTAGAGTTTTAATCAATAGTAGAAAGGCTTTTTTTATTAACACCCCACAAATTGTTGAATGCACCCCACATTAAAATTTAATATTAAATGATTTATTTACCCCACTATGCAATGACAATTTTGACCTTATTAGGTTTTAAAAAAAAAAAAATCTCTAAATACACCCCAAATCACTTTTAGCCTATTATTTCTCAACTATCAAAACCCTCCCACCCTCCATTGTTGAACAAAACCCTAACCTATGATTGAGAAAAATTGCTTTTGACGAATGGACCACGAAATCGATGTTTCAGAAGCTTCACATGAGGTAAGACTTCATATTTTTCATTGTTTTAGTGATATCGACGACATCGATAATTATTTAATCTTGCGTTTGTTGCGTTATTTAAACTTCTATATTCATATTCATCTTTTAGGGATCATAAGGATCCCTACGGTTGTTCATCAGTTTCTTTGTTGCTAGGGTATTGTTGATTTTTGGGCTTTGTTTTTCTCTGAGAAACTCTTCCCAATTTATGTACTGTATGAGAGTTTTGTATGAGTAGCATTTGTGAAATACAATTATCCCATGGTTATGTTGTCAAGGGAACTATGAAATCTTGGGTGGGGAGGAAGGGGGTGATAAACAATCTCTTTTCATTCATTATCTGTTATTAGGATGCAAAACTGACAGTAAGGCTGCTAGAATGCAGGTTTGATAGTCGATGTTAGAATAGGGCTTATAATGTTGTTTCGAAGAGAAAGATGCAAGGATCAAGACACACAAGCTTTGCTTGTGACATACGGGAAAATTTGGCCAAATTCCTTCCTTTACTATCCCAAAACAACGTTTAAGTTTTAGAGATATTTTGGAACTTTGTTAATAGTTTGTTTTGTTTTCTATTTGATTGTTAAGACCTATTAGGTTTGAATTTGTATTCGAACGTACGCCTTCTAGTTGTAGGGTTTGTATTCATTTTTAATCCAACTCTGACCAGGATATTCATTTTTAATCCAAGTACAATTGGTGATCTGCTGATGTTCATTTAAACTGGCATGCATGCACTCAAAACATGCCAAATCAAGTTTGTCCGAAGGCTAAAATGTGGTTCCAATAAAACTACTTCAAATGTCAAGATCAACATGTATAATACGATTTAAGGTGCAGAAAATCTGCTTAATGCTAGAGTGAGACTAACTATACTCAAAAGTGTAAGGACAACTTCCCACTTCCCAGTGAGGATTCTAAACCACCGGCAACCAAATACAGTGAGGTGCAAGATAAACCCCGCTGAAACAACCAGGATACAAAATAAAACCCTAATTGGTGATATGCTAATTACCCTTAGTCATACGACGATGAATCAAACATGAAAGATCATAGAATAGTAATTAATCGCTTTAATCTTGCAGTTGCGGATGTGTTGTTGTGGAGGAATGTAAGGTGTATATTGAGAAATGTGGGGTGTATAAAAGATGTGGGGTGTATGTACAAAATATAAGGTGTATATTGAGAATGTGGGGTGTGGGGGTATTATGGGAAAGTAAGTGGCGTGTATTAAGATAATTTTTAAGTGAAAAAGTAAATGTGGGGTGTATTAAGTATGTGGGGTTTATTCAACAATTTGTGGGGTGTTAATATAATAAGTTGTATCAACTCGTACTATTCATCCGACCAAGAAAAAGTGTAATTTTTTTTGGTCAAAGATAATGCAATCTACTCTACCGAGTATATCACCAAAAAAGAAGAAGGAGATAAAATTATAAAATCGTGGTCGGCAGGATTCGAACCTGCGCGGGCGAAGCCCACATGATTTCTAGTCATGCCCGATAACCACTCCGGCACGACCACTTGATGTTGAACTTACGTTATAAATGTTTTTAATAACTGCAACATGTACACGTGACACTTAACTCCTGTTAGATAATTCGTACAAGTCCCTACGTACCAAGTATTATTTACTCTGCCTCTTTCCTCGGGACGAGAAATTTGGATCCTCTCCAGACCTTAGCTTAAGGACTATAAAATCTGAACTCTTAGTTTGTGTGAAAGAGAAATCGAAGACGATAGTTTGTGTGAGGTGAGGGCCAACATAATGAGTTAATGAGGATCTTCTATTCAATTTGAGTGGTCCAAATTGCCTGGTCTTTGGGTTCTGGAGAGTGAAATCCATAGTGGATCTTTGTCCAAGGACGTAAATTACACCTTTCCACGCACAAGCATTTTCTCTCGAATTACAGTAAGAATTCTAGAAATTTTCGACTTTGATTACTTGAAATCACTGATTTAACCCCTCTATTTTCCCCGATGACCATGATTGTGTACAAGATTGCGAAAACTTCATTAAGGCTCTAACCAAGACGGTAAAAGGGACCAACATGAGGTCGGATGACAACATGCAGAAAACACCATACTTTCAGAAGTGGCATAACTAGATCTTAGCCTAAGGATCTATTTGAACACGAAAACGTTCCGAAACTAAGATTTTTAACCAAAATGTAGCGTCGAAAAAGGGTGGTCGTTCAGCTGGAGGAGCTCTATATATGTAACCACCAAAACGACAATAGCTACGAGTAAGAACGCTGCCTAGCGTGCAAGAGACACCGAAACACCAAGTAATTTTGATAAAGCATTACTAATGACCTCACTGAAACAGCAACCGAAGAATAACGCAATCAATCCATGCAAGTTTTTACATAAGATTGCACTCAAATAGCAACACTCAACTCGAATTCATCCAAATATATTTCAGATTCAAGCTGCCAAGCAGTTCGTTAAAAACAAAAATTTCAATACAAAGTGAACATGAAAGGATTTCCTAGCACACAACAACTCCATCAGTCAAAGCCTCTGAAGGCTCTCGCTACAGTCCGAGAGGCCCATCACACCGAGTATGCATTCCGAAATAGTTTAGATAAGGAGCTTCTCAATGGCATCCTGCAGTTTGACATATACGATGTTTAGAATACAGAACCAAATCCAGAAACTGTAGTTTAAAACTAGAACGAAGAGTACCTTGAGTTGTTGTATTTGTGACTTCAATTGGCTTCCCTCGTTTGTTGTCACAGAGGCAGCAATGACGGGTCTTGTGACACCGCATGCTCGTCCGAGTGCTTGCTTCGAAGGGACAAACACATAGGGCACATTCTGCACAAATTCAAGTAAAATGTTTGTTAACATGTTGTATACTAGGTTTTAAAGTTCCAGCATAAAATGAAACAGACACACGAAAGTTAAGAGTGCACTACTGTCTAGGGCCATGGTGTTACGTGTCTACAACCACGTGATGCTTATTGAAAGGATTGTCGCATATGGGACGTGTACAATCTAAAATGAAATGGGCATAAGCTTTGGTGCATCAATTTAAAGCCGTAGAACACAGCCACAAGCACCAACCAAACGTAAGTAATAAATGTGTCTGGTTTGGGTACAACATCAGCAATGCCTACTACAAAAATGGAACATCAAACAATTTGGAAACTACATGAACTACCTCAACTGACTAATAATAAGCCAACTATCAAGTCTAAAAAGGTTGTTGTATATGGGACGTGTACAGTCTAAAACAAAACAGACATAATCTTTGATGCATCAATGTAAAGCCGTATAACACATCCCAACCAACCAGAAGTAAATAAAATCAGTACTGCCTACTACAAATCTGGAACATCAAACACTTCAGACACTACACGAACTAACTCAACCGACATATAATACGCCAACTATCAAGCCAAAAAGGAAACATTTTATCTAAAAAGTGCAGACAAATAAACAAAAAGAGGCACTTTAGTATGTCATTGTGCAAAGCATCAAGTCAACGAACTACCCCCATGTGAGAATCAACACTATCACAATCAACCAACCAATCAAAACTTACAATTCACAATCAAAACGCATTCAAAACACGATAATCTCATCACCGGAAAAAAAGAGTACCTTATCCTCAGCCAGCAGGGGAAGGTGAAGAAGAATCTCCAGGGGCTCGGTATCCGCCGCCATCACTATAAACTCCGAAATACCCCTGTTCAAGGTCTTAGTTGCTGAAGAAAGTTGACAACCCAAATGTCAAATTCCTCAAAATTCCAAGCCCCAAGATTCACACAAAAATGATAAAGAAAAATGGATAAAAAAAGCACAAGCATTCGGGTGAGTACCTTCATTCGCGCCCTTTTTGAGCTGCTTGTAGTTAGCAGCTTGCTGAACCAGGTCGAGTATGGTGATCGACAGCTGCGCGTCGGCCAACGGGTACGCCTTCGGGTTCACTGCCTCTCCGGTCTGCAATTACAGTCAAACACAATAAAAATAATCATTTCAGAAACCCTAATCGATCGATTGAAAACCATAAGAGAAGATCGGAGTTGAAGAACGAGAGAGTACCATTGTGTGTCGTCGTCGATTTCGAAGGAGCAGAGAGGCTAGGGTTTTTGACGCGCGCCGAATTAGGGTTTAAGGAGGGGAGCGTTTACCGTTTACGGCCGGGAAATTTATAGAGGAGGTTTCTGGGCCGCCGTCGTTGATACCGAGCGTAATGCACTAGAGTTTGTCGGCCCATTACGGAACATTGGGCTAATCTTGTGTTGATTTTGGACCGGTCCATTTTGATTATATTTTATAATAAATTTAGAAAAAAATCACTTCGAGAACTATAAACGTTATCCCGCTAAGTGTAGTCAGCTAAAATGTTAATGTTGTATTTCAAAACATTAAACCACACCAGTAATACAATACATGCAAACTCGATAATTAGATTGATTACATGATCAATTTAATCCATACAGGAAGAGAAGGTTAGCAGTGTGTCAAATTATGCAATATTTAGAAAAGCTGATCAATTAAGATAACTCTCATATCAGATAGACAGGACCAAAATACATGAGGTTTCATGATTTTGTGAAAGGTGTCGTAATAGGTCGAGAATAGGGTGAGTTATTGAATTTTTTTAATTTTTGTATTTCCTAAAAATATAAAGGATGATGCTAGCGACTTAAATCATATTTTGTAGATCACTTGAAGTGGTAATTTTTTTTTGAACAATTGGTGGCAAGCCATGGTTATTCACTTATTCCGGGGCCCGAAGAGGCTATGGGGAATTTCACCCTTCATGAGGCCACAGTCAAGAAGATTCACCATCTTGGAGCATTGAACTTGGGACATCCTATATTTTTGTGTGTATTGAGAAGTCGCAGTCCGCGCCCTTATCATTAGGTCGCTTAGACCATCTCCAACAATGACTGATAATCTAAAATTCCCCTTCCCCCCCCCCCCCCCAAAATCCACTCAAACCCATAACCTAAAACTAACCTAAAACCTAAAATAACCCAAATACCAGCCCAAATTTAGGCCACAAAAGCAAAGTGGACCCCAACAAATTTAAATGAAACGGGGCTGTGAAGCCCACTTCCACTGCATGACTTGCCTACGCGCCCACGTGCTAGGCTTTGACAACCCAGAAAAACACACCCACGTGGGGCTGTCCCCCGGGTGTTAGTGAATTATGTAGCCCAACGGCTACTTTTTTCAATCCAACGGCTGGATTTAAATGGGCCGTTGGTTAATCCAACGATCCAGGTTCAAATATTTTTTTTTGTTTTATATTTATATATTTATTGAATCCAACGGCTTAGATCGAATATAATCAAATCTAACGGTAAAAAAAAATCTAACAATCCAAATTTAAATCCAAGTTTATGTGGTTTATTAAATGTCGTTTGTATTAAGTTTATGTGGTTTATCATGATTTTCATGTATTGATTTAGTGATTTTTCAAAATTTATCGGAATTTAAATATTTTTAGGTTAAAATGCTCATATAATTAATTTAGGATAGTCTATATAATTTTTTTTTAAAAAAAAGAGTTAATTTAAAAAAAAAAAAAGCCTTAATTCATATTTTGATAATCTCGGGCTAAAATTTTAGGCCAGAATGGTTGGAGCAGAAAAACTGTTTATAGGCTAAAACCTAAATTTTATGGGCTAAATATTTTTAGGTTTTAGATCACCATTGGAGATGATTTTACTATGATTCTCGATGTGGTAATTGATAATTGGACTTATAATTTAAATTATTAAATAACGTACCCAACCATCAACTGCCACATTACGTATTCTATCCGTCTAAATCATCGGGTGACGTGGCCGTCTAAGTCCAGGTGGCGAAACATGATTTGGCTGGTGACAAACACCGCAGTCATTGTTTTGAGGCAGACGCTTTCTGGCTTCTCCTACTGGAAGATCCCCTAGGTCGCCAAAATCAAAATTATCAAAACAATTATCTCGAAATTCAATTTTCTTATTCAAGCAGGCAACAGCATTGAATTTACAATTTACACCCCGTAATCTCTCTGCTTTCGCAGCTGCTCAGATATCAGAAGCAATGGGGTGGTTCGGGGAGACCCTGGACTCCATCAAGTCCATCCAGATCAGACAAGTTCTTTCCCAAGCCGTCACTCTCGGTTCGTATATACCTATACATATATATATATATATATATGTATATGTATATGGATGTGTATTTACACGTATATATGTTTCAGTAGCTTTTTTGATTGGGGTCAATGAAGATTGCAGCTAAGGTGTTTGATATAATGCTTCAGGTTTGATTGTGACGTCGGCATTGATTATATGGAAAGGGTTGATATGTATGACTGGGAGTGAATCGCCTGTGGTGGTTGTACTATCTGAAAGCATGGAGCCTGGCTTTGCAAGGGTGAGTTGAGCTCAGTTGTTTTGTTAAAGTTCTGTTCTTTTTCTGTACCCAAGATTTGTTTATGTGTTTAAAGGCCTTTTATGTTTCAAGCACAAAGTTAAGGGATTTAGGTTAAATTTGGCATTTAGATTATAAGAACTACTAGGCCGTGGAGGTCTTGGTGATGCGTCTTGAAATCCTAATTGTCGTGGTTCTGTTGCATCACAAGGAACAATTGTGAGGAATAGCCATTCTAGAACAATCATTTGGGTACAAAGTAGCAAAAAAGTATAAGTGACCGAGATGTGAGGGAAAAACTTTTGTTTGACATTTCCGGAAAAACCACCTATTTGTTCCTTGACCAGGTTCAGCACGAAATCATGAATAAGCTGGATTGCCAAGATACGATGAACCACCAGTACTCTGGTTCGTTGCCCAATTGGTGCAACTCTTACTTGTAGAACCATTTTACCGTGGTATCACTTGCAGAATTTCAGTTATACAATTTATGCGCCTTTTGGTTTCATTATGTAGCGTGCTTAACTGTCATACTGCCTCATCTTTGCTTTTCACTTAAGTATTGTTATCTCATACTACCATTGAACAGCACAAAAATGTGTGCTTTCATTTTCTTTTTCTCAGTTGTTTGCTGACATGATGATGGTCTTTCAGGGTGACATTTTGTTCTTGCATATGAGCGCGGATCCTATTCGTGCAGGAGAAATCGTTGTGTTTAATGTGAATGTATGTCCTTTTTATGCTATTCCTCCTCCAGTTCATTCATTTTAAACTTTCTTACATGTCTTAATCCATTGATATGAGCGTCATTTAGTATCATACTTTTTTATTATTTTTAACCTTTCTGAAATTTATGGACCAAGCATTGAATGATTAGTTTTCAATGCTGGAGGTGGTGCAACTCTCTTGGTCCGTCGGTATAGAGTAAATGTTTTAACAGAGAAGATATGGCACTGGGCAATACCTTAGCTATGAAATTCAGTTCTTAATTATTGAGCTGCTTTCATTCCATTGATAATTCCAAAAGTACCCTTTGGGTCAGGCTACTGGCCTATGTATGTGTTTTGTTGTGTTTGTACTTCTTACATATCTTTTGCTTGTTCTCCAGGGACGTGATATTCCAATTGTTCATCGTGTAATTAAGGTAAGAAATTAGAATCATGGGTTAATATCTAGATGAAGCTAACCATCTGAGCAAAAGGTTGGCCCTGTGATAGCATCTTCTTTCATGCTCGTTGAGTCTGTTTAATGATAATAATGGCCATTTTCTGTTAGGTTCATGAGGACAAAGATACTGGAGAAGTCTATGTCCTCACAAAAGGTACTGTTTTCTTTCATAAACATAATGATTAGACCATTTTAATCTATGTTCCTGTCACTTGTTCATGATAAATCATCTGCAGTTGTATTGTCCATGTAATTTATGAAGAAAGGAAATGAAACAAAGTCTTGAAGTCATTAGTTGAAGGCGTAGTTGCACTTGCACGTGATAAAGTTCAAGGATTTGAATATGTTTTGATACTTATGATTCTGTTTATCATTTTATATTCTATGGTTTAGTAATTGTCGTTTTGATTTACTATCTTGCAGGAGACAATAACTTTGATGATGACAGGAGCCTGTATGCTCGGGGCCAGCGGTGGTTGAACCGACGCCATATCATGGGGAGAGCTGTTGGGTATTCTTCTTTCATATTTTGAAATTCATTTTTTAATCTGTTTGGTAAAACTTTTATAGCTGTTAGGTAAGTTAATAACTGAGACATAAGTTAGAACAATGTAAAGACAATCAGAATACATTATTTTTGCTGGAAATCGGAATACATGTTCCAGTTATGTATGTATTGAACGTCGATGCATCTAACATCAGCTGTACACTAACATAAGGGTTGATTTACCTCTACAATGGTCGGTTCTGCACGCATTTCAGCATGGTACTTATATCTGCCTAAACCCTGAAGTTATCTTGTCAAAAGGGTTAATATATGTTAAAATTTATTTGGTTCTCTGAAGGTTGAGTTGAACCTGGGAGATTTTTGATTGTGCTTATATCTGCATCTTTGCCTTCTTTATCCTCGAAAAGAAAGGTTTCGCTGAAAGAAGAATGCGGTCATTTTCTGCCACGGATACATTTATAAAATACGAAGTGTATTCATATACATTTTTGGGTTCCTCTGCAGGTTTTTGCCTCACGTTGGCTGGGTGACAATTATCATGACAGAGAAGCCTATAATCAAGGTTTGCTTTTACACATCCTTAAGTGCACGCATTCTTCAGATTTTCTTCTAATCATGCATTATTACTCACTCAGAAACGTAATTTTATATAACACGGCGGCGGAATCTCTTGTCATTCGATTACAAGGTTAATTGTTGTCTCGCGTGTTTCTTTCTTGCAGTACATTCTCATAGGGGCGCTGGGATTGCTGGTCATAACCTCCAAGGATTAGACATGCAACTGCAGAGACACAGCCAGACACAAGTTTATTTTCTGAAGCAGAAGAGCAGTTGAATTAGAACTGTAATTTCACATTCGGTCTTTACCCCCTTACGATGTTGCCATTTACTCAATGATCATTTTCATTTCTTTATTTCCTTTTTCAAATCAAAGGAAAGGGAATGCGGAGTCAAATTCTTGTCACGAGCGATGAACATTTGAGACTGCTTCGGTAAGAAACACTTCTGCTCATAAACACTTTTAGCGTTCCCATGTACCGTTTGGTACGCAGACCGGGACGGGACAGGACGGAACGGGTGATGTAAATATTGAAAAAAATAAGGGAAAATTGTCTTAAAATGTTATAAATTTGTGTTCCACGAATGTGGAACTGGTCGTTCCAGAGGGGAGAGGTGGAACGAAAAATCAGCCAAATTTCGTCCCATGGGACAACCCGTTCCAGGATTTTTTGACGTACCAAACGCGGGACGGAACATCTCGTCCCGTTCCGTCCCATCCCGTCCCACGTACCAAACGCACCAAATTCCCAAAAGGGCCCAACATCTACAACCGGGAAACTAGAAGTCCCCATTCCTCATTTTATTGCTTAAACTAGTGTATTGAACATGATATGTAACATTAACAACAGCAAAGCTCTCATATGAACTCATCGCAACCGTGGTTACGCATACATAGCAAGCACTAGTTAAATCACAGACAATTTTACACAAACTCATTGTGCATCGTACATAGGACTAGAGAATATAAAACGTGCGCAGGCCGCAGGCCGCAGCTGCTGTCAATTTTCATCATGTAGGACTCCAAAATTTGCAGCTGTTATCCTTCGCATTTTGCTCCGTGCGCTAAGGTCCGCAACAAGAATACTGAAAGACTGGCACCAAACAAGCAGTCTGCACCAGCGAAACAAGAATGCAAAGCACTTTGTTACAATTTCGATAACAATGAGACATTACAATTTATTCATGTAAAAGCCGAAAAACAACCATCATATGAAGATAAATTAGCAACGAGGCAACACAAACACCGCAGCCACAGCATCAAAGAAAGGGCATGCTAACTTCTCGCTTCAAACACAACACAAACCTAACTCAACTTCAGATTGGCTCCAAATAGTTGAAAAATAAATTTAAGCAAATCTTTCATTCAATCATGTATATATTTCATACTATCAATCCACAAAAGTACACAAGAAGAAGAAGAAAAACACAGAAAGAACCATCATTTTGTTTGAAACAGTAGATTAGTAAACGAGCGGTAGTGTCATCAAACTAGCAAACAAAACTTAGCCGTCAAGTGAAGTAGCATATCACTGAGAGAAGAACGGGTAAAAGGGTGCTGAGATGAGGCATTAAGACTAAAATTCACGAAAGCACCACACATACGAGATGGCTTTACGAAATGATTCATCCTTTCAGAAACTCAATTGTCATCTCTGTCTAAAACTCAGACTTGGGAGTTTTTTCAGCAAGAGATAGTATCGATGATAACACATTGCTAGAGCTAAGAGATTACCAGATATAGATTCCATAACCCGATCACACATAGAACGTTAGCTTGCGCCATTATCAACATAAACTGTAAAAATGTAATATCTGGTGAAGTATTACAGGGAGGAGCAAGATGTAATATCTGGTGTTTTAATGCTTATAGATTGTATCATGAGAGAACAAAAAACAAAATCACTTAATGCACATTTCCGCGCTAGTTTTCCCGATAAAAGACAGAACTTTACATCATCTAAAAGAAAAATATGGCAGGATAAAATGGACCTTTGGTTCAAGAGTTTAAGCTGCAGTCTCAAAGTGCTGCAACATGTCACAATGTGGTGTTTCGCGAATAAATCCCCACTGGCGGCGCTGCATCTCAAGCCGACAATTCTGGGAAAGAATGTTGAAGTATTCTCTCTCAACCCGGTGTTCTAGATTGACACGCTCCGAGGTACCTGGCGGGAACTCTTGCTCAAACTTGGTTGACTTAACATAAAAATTCACACCCTTCTCCGTAGTAGAGCGGTATTCATAGGGATAGGACCTCGAAAGAGCATAGATAGGCTCAGAAGACGGCATGAAGCTGACAAGCAGAAATAGCAACACAGGCAGCAACTGAATTATAGTCCGAATATTGGACCCACCAGAGCCATGGTCACCACCCCTCTGCCCCATTCTGTTGTGCCCAAAACTGAATCCCCGGGACTGGGTTGCCGGAGCCATTCCTCCTCCTCCAAAGAAAAAGTTCCTAAAGATCTCCTCGGCATCGACATCCGCATCATAGAAGCCATTAAAGCCATTAAATCCATGTGCTCCATGTTTGGTAGCACGTCTCTCGTACACCGGCTCATCCGAGCCCATAACATCATACTTTTTCCTGCTCTCTTGATTGCTAAGACACTGAAACGCCTTTGAAACGGACTTAAACGCTTCCTCAGCTCCCGGTGCCTTGTTCTTATCGGGATGAACCTTCAAAGACAGTTTTCGATAAGCCTTTCGAACATCTTCGACAGTGCAACTCCTCTCCACCCCCAAAATCTCGTAGTAATCCTTCTTCTTCTTCAGTTGTCTCACCGTCGCAATCTGCTCCTCCGTGTACGACGCAGCTCCCGATGGTTTAGATGACGAAGACCCAGTCGCCGTAGCCCTCTGGCGAAGCGATGGTTGATCGAACGGCTTAGCTGAACCCAACCCAGATGGCCCATTGGCGGACCCACCAGCATCCGAACCCGATTGACGATTCGAATTTCCGTCAATCGACGACAAGAGATCGTCGACAGGCAACGCCGGATCGAGACGGCGAGCCTTAGTCAGGAATTTTACGGCGCGGCTTCGATCCCCAGCTGCCAAAGCATCTTTCCCAATTCTGAAGCATTTCAAGGCATCGTCTTTGTTTCCATCCATCTCGAGATTTTCTCAGAAGACAAAAACAAAGAATTCCCAGCAAATATTTTCCCGGAAAACTAGTACCCCATAGAAATTGAATTCGATCGGAATACAAAAATTGAAAGAAAAAAAAAAGAAGGGAAATTTTGACTTACGAGGGAGATGAATCTGAAGGAGATATGTGCCGGGAATCAATCAATTACTGGGCATTGGAGATTTTGGTCGATTTAGGGTTTCATGATGCGGGAGATTTGGGCGGTGGGGAATTTTGGGGGAAAATTGATTTATTAGTGGGGAAGTGGTAGTTGTTGACTCTTCTTTTATAGTTTGGTAGGGCGGTTGAAAGTCGTTAGAGTTTACCAATTTATATAAGCCCAAACATTCAGCAACAAGAGGCCCATTTGGCCCAGTTGTCCGTAGGAATGTTTATATGAAACGGAGAAGTCAAGGTGGCGGTGATTTGAATCAATCATGCTACTGTTTGTGAGAAATTTAAACCAATCCTAACTCTATTACAAAATCTTAAAACATGTGGCATCTTGTTATTAATTGAAAACGTCACATTAGCTTTTGAAGAATAATAAATTACTTGGTGCGGAAAGCGTCGATGATGCAAAATGTGACATGAAAGTCGTTTTCTTTTAAGAGGGGGTAATAAGAGGCTGTTTGTTAATTGTTTCGTTTTTAGTTCTTAGATAGTCATTTTATTTTGGTAATTATTTTTAATTTCCAAAAAGAAGATAAAACGTGAATAAAAAAGTGAAAACTCAAGACCAACATTTGAAACTGAGGAAGTAATTTTCAAATTTCAATTTTTTTTTCTTCAGTTTTTTAAATAATTACCAAACAAAATTTCAATTTTTAATTTTAAAAAATATGAAAACAAAACTCAAAACGAAACGGTCGCTAAGTTTTTCTCAAAGTTGTAAGATTAGATGGCCCCAATCCTAGTGTGTTATTTTTTTTGGAGTTTTAACAAAATACTTCCGCTACTTTTCACTTTTAACGAAAAAACCACTTTTTTTACCCTTACCTGACACTATTCACTATACCTTTAAAAATAATTTTTCATTTAAAAGGAAGTTTTTTTAGACTTTTAATTATTATTTTTTTTTTTTTTTTTTTTTTGCTTTTGAGGCGTAGAGGGCAAAACGAGAAAATGCTGCGTTTTGTATCGCTTCGTCTTTATTCATAAACCCTAAACCCGAAGTTATTAGCTTTCTTCTTTCTTCAGCTTTCAAGTCGCGAGCTGTAGAACCAAAAAGGTCGCAGCAATGGAGATCCCGCAGCAGCAGCAGCAGATTCAAGTCGATCTGGGTAATCTCATGGCCTTCGACCCTCATCACAGCTTCCCCTCTAACCCCTCCTCCAGGTAATTATTTTATTTTTCTCTTGTTTTTGGTATTTTTTTGGGTATAATTCTGGGTTTGTAACTGTTTGTGCTCTGAGAAATTATTGAAAATATAATTTTGGAAATTGGGTTTTTTATTTGGATTAGTCCCAGTGGTAAAGTTGCAGTCTTTAAGTGAAATAGTGAATTTTTTACACTATCCTGATAGGTTTTTGTTCAGTGGGTGAAATCTGATTGGGTTTTTTGTTTTTGGTTTTTATTAATTTAGGGAGGAATTAGTGAAGGAATGTATAGTGAAAGGGACTGAGTTGGTTCAAGCTATTGCAAATAGTCTTTTCAACTTACCTTCAACTGAAGATATAGACGGTCCAATTGTGCAATTGCCTCGTCCCGAAACTAAACTGCCGAGACAGAAGCATGTAAGTCGTTCCTCTTAGTTTATGATTCTCCAACGATGTTTTTTTTTGATAGGTTTGATCATGCATATTAACATTGGATAGTGAATACATGATTCACAATCTGTTGTTTGAAAAGAAGTGGAATGGTAGTTTTGGGTAACCGTCTAAATTTTTGTTGATCCCGCTTTCGTGCTGCCAATTTTCGGTTCCTCTCATGGAAATTGGTCGACTAGCATGCTAGCGTATGCAGAAGGGCTGTTGATGCTGCTGGTTTTTCTGTAACCGAATTAAGAGTTGCTATTGTATTCTTAGCATAAATGTCTGACTGCCAATGGCATATTCTTTTGTTCTTTGCAGCTGCCAGTGCCTAAACCTCCAACGAAATGGGAAACTTTTGCCAAAACAAAAGGTTAGTCATTAGTGTATGAGTCGAATGGTACCTTTCTTCTGTTTCTTTTTTCTCTCGTCTTTCCCCCACTCTGTTTAGAGTTTCTCATATGGGCATTTGGGCCTTAGAAATATAGATGGATTTAAGATTTTGAGAAATTGGATTATCCTTAAGCTGAACTTATGTGTTGGTTACATTATTTTGATATGTATTGCAGGTATCAAGAATCGCAAAAGAGACAAGATTGCATATGATGAGCCGACTGAAACTTGGAAACGTCGCTTTGGATATGATCGTGCAAATGATGAGAATAGTGTGCCTATCATTGAGGCGAAGGATACTGATGGTAATTGTTTCAAAATCTTAAAGCTTTCAGAAAGTCATTATTTTCTTTTGTAAGCACTGAAATGCATGATTTGCTTTGTCATTATGATGTGAAGGTTATCTTTCTGATCTCGTTACTTTTTTTCAGTGCCAGGGGAGGATCCTTTTGCTAAAAGGCAAGAGGATAAAAAGAAAAGAGTTGAAAAACAAGACAAGAATAGGTTGCAGAACTTGAAGCAAGCTGCAAAAGTCGGTGCTTTACCAAGGTTTGCCCTTCTACTTCTCCATGTTATTCAAAACATAGATGGCTCGTCGCTAGTTAAATTAGAAAACCAGTGAGCTGCTTAGACATCCAATTTGGCAATCAATAACTACAAAACGATATAAGCTAGCGTTTATATTGGAAATTCACACACTGGGAAAGTTTCAGTGATCTTAGATGTTTCTTTTCCATTGCACAGCATAATCTAACTAAACTCTTTCTACAGCCATGTTCAACTGGCTGCCACACGATTGCCCATAACGGGAACCCAATCTGCAACAAAGAAGTTTTCTAAAGATGAACTGGGTAATGTAGCGGGAATAGCAGCAACTGCAACAGCCAGTGGTGGTAAGTTTGACAAGAAATTGCCTGGTGAAAAACCTCCTAAACATAAAGGAAAGTTCCGCAAGGTATGTAATTCTCATCCTAGCCATGTTCAACTATTTGTGGCACATCACAATAATAAACTGATAAATGTACTTGCCCCTTATTCTTTCGGCTTTTGCATTCAGTTTTTACCAGTTGTAGAAGGAAAAGGGGAAACACTCGCAAGAGCAGGAACAAACAGATAAAGTACTGAACAAGCTAATCTCTAAGAATTCCCATGAGATATTTAACGTTGACAAGGTTCATCTCTTTCGCTGTCAAATGGTTTTCTGCTGCAGTATTCATCCTGTTTGAGTCCCTCTTATTAATTGAGTTTTGTTGACACAGGCTGTTAACATGTACAACGTCAAGAAGGACAAGAAGCGAAAGAACAAGCCAGGGATGTCCTCGAGCACGTTAAAACCGAAGAAGAACATCCAAAAGAAGCCATTAAAGAAGGGATCTTCATCGAAAGGAAAGGGAACGTGAATGTATTATTAATGTCACCGATAAGCTATTGGAGTTTTGATGTAGGTTTTACAAGTTTAATCATTTGGAATCGAAGATTATTATGCAAAACTTCTTTATTTTTCAGGAGCAATGTCTTCAGTTTCTCTCTCTCTCTCTCTCTCTGGTGTGTGCATGTCTTTGGGATGAAATATGTCGACGTAGTTTTTGGTATTAAACATGGCCACGTAGTTGAATAGGGTCTTCCAATCAAAATGCAACTTTGTTCCGCTTATTGGGAATTTGAAACGTCAACAATTAAATTCTATCTGAATCCGGTGGACTCAAAAATGCCAAGAAAGTTGCTCACGAAACAAATGTAACGTGAAGTAGACATTAGACAGAAGTGGATAATTCGTCTGAGATACGGAAATCTAACTCATCCAATGTCTAAATTAATGGTGCCTTTTGTTTACTTGGAATGAGAAAAGTTGTGACGTGAAAAGTTATTTAGAATGACAAAAGATGAATAAAAATGATACTTGGTTGTTTAGATATTAGACAAACGATTGTATTTCATACATGGTTGTTCAACTATGATATGTGAACGATACCCGTGTCTGCATACCCTAATCGGAATGAAATACTCGGTTTTTGATGTGTTGGTTAAAGATTGTAATATGTGACATAATTTTCGATTTCATGTGTTTGGAAAAAAAAAAAAAAAAAAGTCATGAATATAAATATTTTTTTTTTCTTAAAAAGGGAATCAGCTGGTGACAAAGCTACGATAGTCCATCATTTCGAATGTCAAAAAGACTCACAAAGACATTTCAGCTCATTTTAGCCGTCATTATGTGATTCACCAGCACCAAAATATGAACCCACGACGAGCTGGGCCTGAAGTTTACCCCAACGTTTGTTTTTTAGTAAACACAAGACAATCAGAATGATTGGTTTGGTATTGCTGTGAAAATAAGCTGTTTTTAAGTGTTTACCAAACATCTTTTTGAACTGAGCTTTTTTTTTTATACCCATTTTTATATAAAAACACCTCAGTACCAAACCAGTAGTAACTCTAATATCATTCCAAACGAATGTTGTAAACCAAAAAACCTAGAGGGATCATGAACCACAGAAAAATAAATAAACCCCACTGGCCCCTTAATCCCCCATTTCCCCAAGAGTCAAATATAATTGGTTGTCCTAGTTTCGAAGTATTGGCAAACAAAACCTATACATTTTAAGCCGACCCAACTCTTTTTTCTCCTCAAAGATTTGATATTTATATAGTTCCAAGCTTTTGGATTAATGGGTAGGAGAAGATTGCAGGCCACTGAAAATACAAACGACGATGTAGTATTCTCTTGTTCTTCCGGGATTAGAATCCGACGCAGTCCTCTAAATAGTACTTCACAATCCGGTGGACTGTTTGCCAGCGTTGGACAAGTTGTAGGAGGATTTGGTATCACACCAAGTCCACAGAACTCCATAAACCAAACCACAAAGCTTCTGAGCTCCACGTACATGACATACATATCCACGCCGGATTTCGGGTTGCGAATTAGTAGGGTTGATGAGTTGGTGGAGGCAGAGGCACTGTTGGAGGTTGGAGAAGCAGAAGAGCTGCTGAAAGTTAACAAAATCAAAGGTAATGGTGGTGGTTTGAGGTTGAAAATAAAGGTTGGGAATGCATCACTGAGGAGGCTGGTGAGTGGAGCGGTGGCGGGAGTGGTGTCGCGGATGGCGGTTGCGCCGCTGGAGACGATACGGACGCATTTGATGGTGGGGGGCAGTGGCCACTCCAGTGCTTCTCAAGTTTTTCAGTCTATCATGGAAACTGATGGATGGCAGGGCTTGTTCAGGGGCACTTTGGTCAATGTCATCAGGGTTGCTCCAAGCAAGGCTATTGAGGTATGATATTCGATACGAGCAACATAGTAGTACACAAATTTTATGTGCATAACGTCAGTAAAAAATGATTGTGTATTGATAACATCTCGTTAAATTTTATTAACGACAATGATATTGTCACATTATCGGTAACATATTAACGGTAAAAAAAAAGAACGTTTCGTTCTATAACTAGACTTGTATAACTTCATATTTCGACCTCTTCTTTTGTGCAGTTATTTGCTTATGACACGGTGAAGAAGCACTTAACTCGACCCGTAGAAGACCTGAAAATCCCTTTCCCGGCTTCATCAATTGCAGGCGCTGTTGCCGGATTTAGCTCAACCTTGTGTACATACCCTCTCGAGTTGTTAAAAACACGATTAACAGTCCAGGTAAATTGGTTCCCGAAATTTGAAAGGACTATTGAATTCATTTGGTTTGTTTTCTTTACATTAGTACTCACAGCAACATATTTTACTTGATTGCAGAAAGGAGTGTACAACAACTTTTTCGACGCAGTTTCAAAAATTGTCCAACAGGAGGGAGCTGCAGGGCTATACAGAGGCCTCACCCCAAGTTTAATCGGCGTAATTCCATACGCTGCCTCCAACTATTTTGCTTATGACGCGCTCTCAAGAGCTTACAAGAAAGCTTTCAAAAAGGAGGAAGTCGGAAACATAACAACTCTTTTGATCGGATCAGCAGCTGCTGCAATCTCGAGCAGTGCAACTTTCCCGCTTGAGGTGGCTCGGAAGAGAATGCAGGTTGGGGCTCTCGGTGGGAGGCAATACAAGCACATACTTGATGCTCTTTCGAGCATACTTGCCACTGAAGGAATCAGTGGCCTGTACAGAGGGTTGGGGCCGAGCTACATGAAACTGGTCCCTGCTGCTGGGATTTCCTTCATGTGCTACGAGGCTTGCAAGCGGATACTGACTGAGAGTGAGGAAGAAATCTAATACAACCATACGCGCGCCATAAAGGACTCCAAATTTCCAATTTTGGATCGTTGAATCGAAAAGTAGCAAGGTGGTTTTTAGTCCATAAACTGAACCATATGTGTAGAGGGTTTGGCTGGACAATCATCAAACTGTAAGTAATCTTTACTTCATCATAACAAGCACCAACCAATCGCTCTCAAACTCGTTTCTTGGGGGTGAAGAAAAGTTCAAGTAGTCTTCCAGAAAAGGTAAATGTGTTTGAATCATGACCTAATCTCTTAGGGCTCCATTTAGAAAATTGAACTTGAAAAGTTCGATTTCTTTTTTCAAGAACATGGTTTCTGACTACAATTCATAAGATAAGACTCAAAAATTCGTTGCAGCGAAATCGAACGAATCTCGTTGAAATCTAACGGATTTTGGGGCAAAATTAAACGGGGCTTGTGGCGTCCTCACAAATTTGTTTATGTTATCAGGGAGTGAGGGAGAGAGAAGCAGCGGAAAGAGAGAATAGAGAAATTATTCTTATTGAAAAACTGTAAATTTTCCCTCTTTCTGTTTTCCGGAAGCATGTCTTTTTCTTGAGTTGGTTTTGAATTGTGTTATTGAGAAAATTTTACCAAACATGAATTCTTAACGTGACACACAGGAACTGTTTTTTATTTTAAAAAGAGAATTTTAACAAAAAAAACTCTCGGTACTGTTTAGTTTAACGAAAAATCATATTTTTACACTAAAAAGTCAATCCAGTTACTATTCAATCCAGTTACTCAAATTTAGGTGCAATTACAACCTCATACAACATCTTTAAAGTATTTTAATCTTATACATTTACTATTATTTTATTTCAATGTCATGTTAATTCGACGACCACCAACTGCTTCAGTACTCAAATTTGAAGATTCTGCAAATAAGAACACAGTTGATCGCATAACTTTTGATCCGAGTCTGCACTGCTAAGGTGCGTGGATGTTGGGACGGAGTTGGTGATAAATTTGAGGAAGTCGCCGTTCGTCGCAACATGCGGGGGACAGGCACAATTTGTAGGGGATGCCGCATGTGGTGGGGTGGAATGGGGAGGAGGAGGAGTTTGAGAAGCGTGGCAAGGCTGAACAAGTCCCTCTTGACTTATGAGTGGGAAGAGTTGCTGGGTCTGAAGGTTGATGAGGATGATAGTTGATGCCTTTCAAAAATTAGTTTTTTCGTTTTTTTCCAAATTGTGCAACAGTAGGTCCCACATGAAGTGGCTCCATGACTGTCACGTAGATGTACAGTCGATAAATAAACAGAAAGTTTGACGAGGTAGAAAATTAAAATAAAATATAAATAAATTTATATAATTGAAATATTTTAAAAATATTGTATGAGAGTACAATTGTACTCAACCCTTTTAAAAATGCTGGATTTGAATTGTAAGTTTCCTCCAATATTTAACTATGGGTGCGTTTACAAAGAGAGGAAAATATAATGAAGAAGGAAGCAATGAGACACGGCACTTTTCATCTCACCTTCACCTTTATCTACAAATTCTGCAAAATAATTGTGATTGTTAGGTAGATTGTTTATTTCGTGACTTAACAATAGCTGCCCCCTGGGCAGTTGGGCCTCGTATTTGGATTTCATATATATATATGTATGTGTGTGTGTTGTATGTGTGTGAGTATATTTATATGTGTGAGTATAAAATAACCAACAGGGGATGTAGCTCAGATGGTAGAGCGCTCGCTTAGCATGCGAGAGGTATGGGGATCGATACCCCACTTCTCCAACCCAACCATTTTTAATGCTTTCATTAACGGTTAATTTTTAAGGAAAACTAATGAAAAAAACTTAAAAACTTTGAATTTTAACGATAATGACAAAATAAAGGATAAAATAAATAGTACTAAGTTTGGTTTTTTAGTGTAAAAATGTGATTTTTCGTTAAAATAAACAGTACCGTGGGCTTTTCGTTAAAACTCCCTAATTTTTAATGCTTTCATGAACAGTTAATTTTATCATTATTGTCCCAAAAAATCTAAACAAAAACGAAGCCCAAAGATTGAGATTTGAAGAGGGAAATAATAATCCATTAAACTGTGATTCAGGATCACATCACTTTTACAAAATGTGGTTGCTCTCCAACTCTGGGAGACAATATTTCCAACTCAAAAAACAGATACCAAAAGCAAAGAGGCATGTTAGCAAAAGCTCCAAAAGCACCCATTTGGTTAATCACTTAAATCTCCGACTTGTAACTTAAGTCTTCAGCAACTAATTCTGCACCTTTATATATTAATTTTACTACCATATAGATATATATATATATATATATATATCTATAGATATACCCTCTGTAAATATTACCCAAGGTGTTCTGCAGACCTCTAATCCCACCCACCAGCAACAATAGTTTCATAGTTTCCGTAGCCGTTTGGAGCAGCAGCATCGTTATAGGGAGCAGCAGACATGCCCCCAGAATAATCTCCATAGCCATAGCTGCTTGGACCGTAATAACTGTCATGCGCAGATTGAGAGTCCCTACGATAGTCATAGCCACCAAACTTACTGCCACCAGACCTCCTGTTCCGGCCACCACCACCACTGCTGTATGTCAGTGATTCGCCCTCAGCATATTCGTTCAGCCAGCTTGGAACCTCCTGGTTTGACTCCTGCATCAGCTCGATCAGTCCCTTGGCGAGTGGCTGGTTCTTGGCATTGAAGAAAGCAGTTGCAAGACCTGAATTTCCAGCACGCCCTGTTCGTCCAATCCTGTGAACGTAGTCATCTATGCTTTTTGGC
This sequence comes from Cotoneaster glaucophyllus, assembly GCA_036320875.1. NCBI lineage: Eukaryota > Viridiplantae > Streptophyta > Magnoliopsida > Rosales > Rosaceae > Cotoneaster > Cotoneaster glaucophyllus. The sequence goes on from CM070063.1 coordinate 2,177,491, forward strand.
AGATCAAAGTTGATGACATGGGAAACATGAGGGATGTCTAGCCCTCGTGAAGCAACATCTGTCGCGACCAATATTGGAGTCTTGCCACACTTAAACAATCTCAAAGCTTCCTCCCTCTCCTTCAAAATTGGCCAAGTCAAATAATAATTTAGATAGCAGAAAGGGCAGACAATAAAAATTTTATTAACAGTCCAGAATAACATGTTTAACCTTAATTACAGCAAGTTTCGAAGACATTGAGACAAATCCAAAGACAAAAATTCTTTTTCCTCCAACCACAAATGTTGATTAAGCCAATTGCAAGAAAGAAAAAGAATCCATACAGCTACTAAACCTCATTGTACTTGTACCAAATGCAGAAAACATCCGGTAAATACACGCACACAACCAAAAGATTTCATATAAACAATAAGATATGTGGAAATAAAGAAGTAAAAAAAAATGATAAACGAACCATTTGCACTTTATCACCATGTATAGCTATAGCTGGAAAACGATTCATGCGTAACCAGTTTTCTAAAGAATCTGCACTTCTCTTGGTCTCCACAAACACCAAGGTTAAAGCAACCTGAAGCAAGTATCAATCAAAAACACCATATCATTGCCAAATCGATGCTGCAGTTAACATTTTCCATGGCTTGTGAATTCTCAAATTGCTATCATACCTTTCCATGAGCTCCATTTGCCTGCTGGCTAAGCAACTTCATCAAATGGTTTCTTTTGTCCATATCCTCAACGAGTTCAACTTTTTGTGCAATGAGACCTGTGCTTGATCCAACTCTTCCAACAGATAGAAAAATGTAGTTTGACAGAAAATCTGCAGCGAGCCTCTGCGAGAAACAAAAAGTACAAATACAAACATATAAGAGAACAATCATACAATACGCAGCTACAATAAATCAACAAACCAAGCATAACATCAAATTATGCTAGAAAGCATGATCGTTTAATAAACCCACCTGTATTTCATCTGGGAATGTAGCACTGAAAAGCAACGTTTGTCTTGCACCAGAGCGAGGCATGTCCATTTGTTCGACAATCCTCCTTATCTGAGGCTCAAAACCCATGTCCAACATCCTATCAGCCTCATCTAATGCCAAATACTTGATATTACTCAGCGAAACTCGTGACCTCTCAATCATGTCCACCAAGCGCCCGGGAGTTGCAACAAGGATATCACAACCTCTATCCAGAATACGTAACTGCAGAATCAAGGATTACACCATAAGTCATTCCAAATTAACACATCTAATATATTGAAGCAACAAGAACAAACCGCGAATCGAGGGAGTAAACATAAATGGATTTAGAACATTTAACACATCTTCTACACAAAATGTTTATATGGATCATGATAATATTTCATCAACAGAACAAAAACCCGAATCGGGTGAGTAAACACAACATTCCAATTCATCTGAAAAATCCGCAAAAATTAACACCACAATGCAAAAATATAGAGCTGAGAATCACTAAGAAAACGACAAAAACCTGCTGAGAAATTGGAGCTCCACCATAAGCAACAACAATCTTCACCCCACTCTGATAACCAAACTTCTTAGCTTCCTCATGAATCTGCCAAAAAATTCAATAAAAAAGCAAACCCCAAACAAAATTAGGCCAAAATCATAAACCTATTAGCACATGAACTTCGAAAACGACCAGAATGGAGCAAATATTTACAAACCTGACCAGCCAGCTCTCTCGTCGGAGACAAAATGAGGGCGGAGGGGCACACGCCGCGATCCACGCCGCGAGCCGGCGACAACCCCACACCGTTGTTCAAGACCCCACTGATAATGGGGAAGCAAAACGCAGCCGTTTTGCCGGACCCAGTCTGAGCACAGGCCATCAAGTCGCGGCCAGCCATGGCTATCGGAATAGCGTGGCGCTGAATCGGCGTGGGCTTCACGTACTTGCACCGCTTGATGTTTTCGTTCAAGCATTCGGCCATATCGATCTCCACAAACGTGTCCACCGGCGGCGGAATGTCCTCGCCGCTCGCATCCACCGGGATGTCTTCGTAGGCGTCGAAATTGATACCGCCATTTCCATCGCCTTCGTCCTCAGTGACCTTGAGCTGATCAAATTCCTCAGAGAGATTATCAAACGGGTTTGGGTCTGGGGTCGGGTTTGGGGGCGGTTGAGCCCAAAAGCGACCGCCACCACGTCCGCGACCTCGTCCTCCGCCGCCGCGACCCGAACCGTTCCGGCCGCCTTGCCTTCCGGGACCACCAGCGTAGCCTTGCCGAAAGCCGTACTGGGACGACTCGGTTGGGGGCGCGTAGCCGTAACCATACGATCCGCCGCCGCCGCCACCGTTTCGGAGGTGCCGAGGTATGTATTTGGGCAGATGTTGGCGAGTCGGGTTCCGAGTTGACTCGGTGAAGGAATCGGACCAAGGCATTGTCATCTCCGATAGTTTTTTTTTCTGTAAAACAAATTCTCAGATGAAAAATGGAGAGAAAATGAAAGGGTTTTATAAAAATGTAGAGAGAGATTAAAGGTTTTTGGGATCCGTACGGACGGAGATTTGCTTCGAATATCGAAAATGGTGTACGTATTTTAGAGAGAGAAAGTAAGAGAGAGAGAGAGCGCGGTGGAGACGATGTGGGAAAAAGCTGCAGTGACAGTGTGTAGTAAAATCACCCACTCTCTTTCTCTCTCTTGTTTCTCTCTCCTCTTTTCGTTTTCCTTTCCCATGAAGAAAGCCTGCAAAACCCTAAAAACCCCTTAGTGTCTAGAGAGAGAAAGAGGAGCGAGAGAGAGAAAGACGTTTTCTCGCTCCTCACAGGAGATGTGTATGTTGGGGGAGGGTTTTTCGCACGTTCATTTAATTGCGCGCGTGCTCTGAGCCCGCGAATTTTGGTTCGACGAATTTTATTCTTACTTTGTGACGTGGAGGCTTTCTATTGGCTAGTATACAGTGGAGCTGTAGGGCAGCGGATTGGTTCTTACAAAAGGAATTGATCACTCTGGGCAATAAATTAGGACCGTTGAAATTTGATCAAACTAAGGATGATAATTCTAACTGTTAAATTCAATAACCGTGGATAACCGTCAGAATGGATTGAATTTTGGTATGAAAATTTGGGTATATTTTGGGTATGGGGAAAAACCGTAAATATTATTCGGTTATGGTTTTGGATATAGTTATAGGGGTTCCTAATCCATATCTGTACCCGAATCCAAACCGAATAATATATAATATTAAAGTATTATATAATATATGTGTATATATATGTATATTTATTATTCACCGAATCTTACTTTGAGAATACAAAAATAACATTGTGTGAGTTGCATTTTGTGGCAAAGTTCAAAAGTTTTGATATGAATCAAAATCTATGAGAATTAGATGGTACTTATGGGAAATATCAAAGATCAACCAACATTATCAATGTTTAGCTTTAATTTTTATGCTCCAGAAGATCCATTAATTAAATCATTGTATACATCAAATATTTAATGACGAAAATAATATTTACTAAATTATTATGCGTCAATTGAGTGAATATATTTTTTGTATTGACAAAGATAGATATAACCGTTAACTGATGGGAAATCCGTTATCCGGTGGGTATGGTTATGGATAATACCCATGGTTAATTTGCGATTATGGATATGATTAATTTTCGTGGTTATGGGGATGAATATAACATTTCCATTCCCAAACCGATCCATTACCATCCCTAGATCAAACAGTAACAATTATTATAAATTTTAAAGAAGCCTCGTGTTTGTAACCGTTGAATTAAATTTCAACTGCTCAAGATCATTTTTCAAGGTGCTCAGTTTTTGAAGATTTGGAGGGGATCCGGTTCCCTCACAAAATATCTTTCAAGTGGTGACTAGGCTGGTTGCTGATGCTGGGAAATGTTGGACTTTTTGGGTGCTGTAACACGCGCCAAGAATGCGAGTGGACTTCTGAATCGAGAAAATCAACGGCCTTGAGGGGGTAGAATCGGATTTTGGCATATCTTTACGCGCAAGTTGTGGCTTTTGGCTATGTAGCTGGCGTAATGCCTCTGGTGGGACCCAATTTTATATGGTGGGGGACATGCTCGTACTAAAGCATGAGATTTTATAGTACTAACGAGTATCATATTCTCTGCTTTTTGAGTATCATGTTCTTTGGATATTTTAACCGTTAAATTTTTGATAAAAAACATAGTCTCACGATTAAAAAATCATGAACGCACGTAAGTTTGACAATTTTTTGCATGATTTGTTAATTTGATATGAAAATAATAAGTTTTGAATTAATTCGTTAACAAGTTAGGTAATTATCAACTCACCTGTTCAAAATCTGATAACAAGTTAGGTCGTTATCGGGTCAATGCCTGTGATTGGCTAATAGAAAATATTACATTTTTCCCTAAACCGGTTTAGTTATATAATATTTATTCTAACATATTGTCAAGGTAATAGCTATGAATAATTATCGACTCCCTCCGCGGAAAAAGGTAGACAAATGGGACCTACTATGGGGCATACATTACAGATAACCTAGGAGAATTTCGAATATTTGGTAGGGAAGGTGTTTGCCAGTGTTCAAAGCATACACCTATGAAGAATGTATACAAAATACTCAATCTTCATGCAGGGTAGAGATTGTACAGGATCGGATTGTGGCATACTTCATACGGGCGCATATCGACGCAGTCTCGAGAAATCTTGGAAGAGTTCTATCCGGTCACCGGACATTTTCCTTATTAAGCCTGTTCAGGCATTTCAGATCCGGTCAAAAGGTGTTTCACTTCCTCCTCGAGTCTTTCCAACCATTTAAGTCCAAGATCACATCCTGCTTTCGCAGCAATCTGGAATCGTTCTCTTGCCATCTCTATGGGATCTGTTACGCTTTCCTTTCTGGCCAGAGGACCCCTCTTTGAAGAGAACTTCGTCACAGATTCGGGGATTTCAGCACCTAAGACATGCAAATTTATCATTAAGAGTAGAAAAATCGTTACAAAATTGGCAAAGGAAATGTATGCAGAGAAATAAAATATAGCCATGCCATATTTTTTACATTGGTGATACCATAGGTGTTTAGAACCCTTTTTGTATAAATAGAATGATCACCAAAAACTACCAGTGAAACTCCAAAACATCCTTCATAGTTACACGGTCTATGACTATGATTGGACATCAAATTCCACTTAAAACAAAAGAAGCGTGGTTAGAAGAACAGACCTCTAAGAAGAAGAGATCCAAATGCTATAGCCGCACCGGCATGACCCTGCACGTATTAAAAAGGAATAATAGTTTAAAATGGTGCACTAGTTAAACAATGCTGAGGTTCCATGTACGTGATAAAAGTTTTTCTATCTCCTATCTTTGCAAAACAGTTGCACCAGCATGTTGTATACCTAGTTAACGGATTGTCAATTTGAGGAGTGGACATTAAGATTCATAAAAACTGTTTCTGTACACAAATCAGTGAAATTATGAGAGAGAGAGAGAGAGAGAGAGAGTCGCTACAACTAATAAATCGTCTGGAGAAACAAGCGTTCAGTATATACAAAGCAAAAATGAGACCATGTTTTGGATCACAAAACTTAAAACTCATTTTGCAAATGGAAGAAAGTGGCTATTCAAGTCAAGAAATACGAAAATTTTAATCTACTCATCTATGTAAATGTCATAATAGCTTATCAAGTATATCTAACCCCGTTTCAAAGATCACCATTTTTTACCAACAAAAATCTACAACTACTAAAGCACTTCAAGTTTAAACAATGTCCATTTTTCTATCACCAGTACTTAGTGTCGACCCACATGCATATCCCTCATCGATGATCCACTGCTGAAACCAAGTAGGGGGTACCAGGAGCTCGTTTACCTTATCTGATGCCCTATAGAAACACCACATTGCGGAGGCAACATCTTTTTTCACGCAGTCTCCCGTCAGATACACAGAACCAAGAAGGTAAAGAGCACCTGGATGCAACTAGAACATAGCAAGCTCAAGTAAGGCTTTGAAAACATTTCAGAATCATTACAATTTGCATCTACATTGTGAAAACATACCTGGTCAACAGCCTTCTCTATATAATGGAAAGCTTGCTGATCCGAATGGACATATTCATTCTAACGAAAAAACAAAACAGTAGGAAACTCAGTAATATAAACCAAAAGCAAAGTGAACTAATAGGGGAGAACTTTAGTGCCGGAGTCACTAAACTTCATAGGTTAAGGGAACATAAAACTATACTTAAGAAAGCTAAACCAATAAACACAAAAAACAAAATCTTCTATACTTCAAATACAAATTTCTTAGATTCTTACATCAACTCTAAGACGACAACCCAGTTCATACTGTGCATCCGGATCACCCATATCTGCCGCTTCAACTAACAAAGCAGCTCCTCTGTTAGAAGGAAAAATGGCATAAAGTATCAATTAAATGACCTCCATCGTGATGCATTGCATTACCAAGCAAAAATGTAGGGAATGCAGACCACCATCAGAAAAGCAACACGAGAAAACACCGAAGAGACGATTAAACCAACGAATAAATCGAACTTACATAGCTTTGCAGGCTCCCGGGACATGGTATTTCAAATGCAATTTGGACAACCAATACCTGGCATGGGTATTCGAATTGTCAGCCTCCAATGCCAACTCAAAATTCTCCTTCGCTCCCTGATACCAATTCAAACAACAAAAACCCAAAAATATAAACATATAACTCACATGAAAAGAAAAAAAAAATAGTTATCACAAATTCATGAACAAAAAACGCAAATTTCACAAATGGGGTTTGAGAAAAATACATAATTTACATAAAAAATAAAAATTTATTCCAAATTCAGAAGAAAAAAAATGCAAATTTACAAATAGGGTTTGAGATACATAATTAACATCAGAAATTAAATTAATTAATTACCCGTAAAAGAGGGATGAGGCGGCGATCGTTGAGCTCGCAGTAATCGATGACTCGGTCGACTTCCTTGAGGGCGCTCCAGCCTTTCGCTATCAACTCCATCGCCTTCTTGTTCCTGCTGTGCATCTCTCTCTGCAAAAAAACCCAACCAAGAAATGGAAATATAAGCAAATGGAATTATGAGTGAGAGATTCAGCGGGAACGTAAGCTTGGGAGAGCGGAAAATGTGTACGGACCCGCTGATTGAATTGGGTGAGTCCATTGGGAGGTCGGAGACTGAGCTTCTTCAGCAGCTGCCTCTGCATCGTCTGTGTACACTGTGTGCGCTAGACACAGAGAGAGATGGAGAGAGAAAAGAGACAATAAGGGTGAGAGAGCGGTGGCGGAGGGGTTGGGCGGAGAAGCGGCGGAGGTTTTGGCGAAGGAGAGAGAGAGACGCCGGAGAGAGGAGACCGGGAGTGATTGATTCAAAGCAGTAATTTTTCTACCGAATAGGAAATCCGGGTTTTTTTGACCCGCTTGTTATTAAACTGAAGGTTTATCTCGTCCGGCAGCCAAAAACAATTGGGCTTCGACCCATTTGAAACCCAAACAGCTTATGAAGAGGCCCATGGCCTACAAAATCCCGTAACACAAACACAATGATTATAGGCCTGTTTTGAACTGCTCATGTAAGGGTTGAAAATGATTTCATTAACGATCGAAAGCTTTTTTTGGTTATGTTTGACAAAAAGCATTAAAGCACTTTTCATAAAGTACTTAGTTTTTAATAAAACTCTGACATGTGTGTGTGTGTAAAATCACTTTTAGTTGATAACTTATGAGTACAAAGACTTATTTGGAAGTGCTTTTATAATGAACGTTTTGGTGAAAATATTTTTTAATCCTAATTTTTAGTAAAAATTCAAGTAGATCCTAAAAAAACATACATTTTATGTTTTTCTTGCAAAAAAAAAAAAAAAAAAAAAAAACACATATTATGCTTCTTTCAAAAAATATTTAAAGTGTTTTTCAAATTCAAAATTAATTTTACAAAAACGATTTCAGTCATTTAAAAAAAAAAACTTCCAAATGAGCACAAAGTGTTTCTTCATTCAGACATATAATAAGTCTTGAAAAGAGCTTTAAAGGAATTTTTGCATACTTTAGTTTAACCAAATTAACTAGAATAATATACTTCCACCTATACGCTTAAGTTCGAATCCCAGTCTAATGTTATAATTATTTAAGCATTTTCACATCACAAATGTGATGAAACTTCTAAAATCAAGCTTTTTTCACATTACAAATGTGATGAAATTTATAGAATGAAACTTTAAGCGCATCCATCACATCACATGCTTCCAAATTTTCAATCATTCCTTATCCTTGACACATGTTATATTGGTCAAATACTATGCCAAATATTTTAAAAAGGTGATTAGCTTGTTGCAGCAGTCGATTTTTTCGGATAATACTTACAAAGATATTTTAATATTTTTTTTAACCATAATCGTATGATTAGTTATTTTTGAAATTTAACAACTTTATATATAATTAATTATTTATATTTGTATTATTTATGTTGCTTTCCTCCTTGCCAAAAACCTCATATAAAGTCAAGGGTCCCTAGCATGTGTTGATGAATTCCAAGAAGTTGAATCACGAGGGATGACAAAGAATTATTAAATCAATAAAATACTAAAAGTCAACCAAACGTTCATATATAATCTTGCTTTATTTTGTATATTTGATGTGACCTTATATGATGCTTTTAAAATAATTGAAAATATTATTAGAGAAAACGTTCAAGTACTTTTGCATAATTCACTTGTCTTTTTTTATTACGTATTGATTTCAAAATCATTTTTACTAAAAGCGTATTCAATTACTTTAAGAGTAAATTGTAGCAATGATCCCTCAATTTTAATGAAATTGGAGCAATGGTCCCTCAACTAAAAATCAATTACCATTGGTCCATCAACTCATCAAAATGTGTAGTTATGGTCCTTTTCATCAACATCGTCAAAATTTTGTCAAATTGAGTTATGTTGGAAGAACCGTTGCTACAATTAAAGTCCCTCAACTCATCAAAATGTGTAGTTATGGTTATTTTCGTCAACTTCGTCAAGATTTTTGTCAACACGAGTTATGTTAGAAGGACCATTGCTACAATTAGGTTACAGTTGAGGGACCATTTCTTTAGTTGAATTAAAGTTGAAGGACCAATGGTAATGAATTTTTAGTTGATGGACTATAGCTGCACGTTTTGATGAGTTGAAGGACCAATGGTAATGAATTTTTAGTTAAAGGATCATTGCTCCAATTGAATTAAAATTAAGGACCATAGCTACAATTTACTCTTACTTTAAAATCACATTCAAACCAACCGTAAAATATTGTTTTTAAGATTCCACCACATTAGGATCTAGGATTTTTTTTCTTGATAGGACCACGTAGAGGTCCTTTAACATAACAGCAGACACGTGGCAAAATATAAATTGTCGGAAGCCCAAATCGGTCATTCCACATCACCCGCCCGATGCGGTTAAGCTGGAGCTTTGGAATTTCGGTTGTGGATTTCATAACACGTTGCGTTTGAAAATTAGAGCAAAAAATTCAGCCAAAAAAAAAAAAAAAAACCAGAGATGGGAGCCGTGAAGAACATCTGGAACGCCATGGAAGTAGCCGAGCAAGCTTCAGATTGCTCCACCTCTCAGATCCATTCTTCTTCCCTCTCCGTCGACCCCTCCCTCCCTCTCTCTGACATCTCGCCTCTCGTCATGTCAGTCTTTCTCTCATCGTTTTCTGCAACTTGCTTTTAGCTCAGACGAATTATTCGATTTTTGGATTTGAAATTTATATCCTTTTTAAAAAATTCAGTTTGGTGGATGATAAGTTGCAGGAAACGAGACAAATGTGAAAAAAAAGGATTCGATTATGTTATTTTCGTGTATTTTTGCGTTTGATTATATTTTATTGGAAGTAAAATTTTGAATTTTGATGTGTTATATGCTTTGATTTGATTTGCAGAGAGCTGTGCAAGGATCTGTTTAGGAAATGGTCAAATTTGGAGAACTCTCGCTTCTCCGTGGAGACGGTTTCCGGCGGCATCACAAATCTACGTGAGTGTTGTTCTTCTTGTTTGTTGTGTTTGGATTCTATGAGCTAAGAGAAGTCATCGTTTGCAATTGAAAGATCGTTTTTGTGAAAATGTTATCAAAAAGCAAAGCTTTGATTTCGTTATTGTTCGTTCGATTTTTCTGAGCGTTTTTCGGTGCAGAGCTGAACTGAGTTAGTGATCATTGATACATGCAGTGCTGAAGGTGACTGTCAAGGAGGAGAATGGAAATACCGTGTCTGTGACAGTTAGGTTGTACGGGCCTAACACCGATTATGTTATCAATAGGGAACGCGAACTGCAGGTAGTTTTGTGAACTTTTTTATGATGGGTGTAGAAGATGAAATTCTTTTAGTATTAGTACTATTTACAAGATTTGGAAGTGCCTTAAAATGACTGAAGCGCTTTTGGCGAAAGTGTTTTTGGGTTCCAAAAGCACTTAAGCAATTGAAGTGCTGTTTCAGGATTCACTTGCATTTGTACTAAGGATTGGTTTCAAAAGCACTCACATCTAAAGAACTTTCAGTCATTTTAAAAGCACTTCCAAACGAGCCCTAGTTATATTCATTGAAGGATATGAACTTACGGGCATACAAACACTTATCGTTTAAGATAATACTCAACTTTCTCATTTTCTTTTCCCTTATATCTAATCTGTATGCTTCTCTGTCTATTTGGATGATTCATCTAAACGTAGTTTGCTCTTCAATTTACAATATTGATGATGTTTTACTTGCATGCTTCACTTGTATTTGCTCACTGACTATTATCTTCAGGCAATCAAATACCTCTCGGTTGCAGGATTTGGTGCAAATTTACTGGGTGTTTTTGCGAATGGGATGGTGCAATCTTTTATCAATGCACGTACGTTAGTCCCATCAGGTAACTAATGGTTATATAAAGCGAAATCCTTTTTCATAGAGGCCTCCAAAGGGGGCACTTACATGCGCACCAAAAGTATACATAGTTAGAAAATCAAAAGCAAATCAAATAAACAATAACAAGAGTTCTCTGGTTTTATATGACCATAAAAAAATAGATGGATTAATTCACCACTTCTACCCTTCAAAATCTTTTCTTGTCCGGTCATTGGATGATCGAAACTGGTATACAATCAGAGACAGTAGGTCACTTTCATTGAAATAAATCATATGCATTTTCAGGGTTCTTGCTGAACTGAATCTGTCCATTGACATGATTTTAACTCATTCCAATCTCGGCAGACATGAGAAATCCGAAGCTGGCTGCCGATATTGCCAAGGAACTGCGTAGATTCCATGAAGTGGAAATTCCAGGTTCCAAGGAACCTCAATTGTGGATTGACATGTTCAAGTTCTTTGAGAAAGGTTATCTCTTAGTCTTACCCACCTCCTATAGACATTATGTTCTACATGTCTTGTTAGCTAGATTGATATTAGGCGATTGGAACTGGCCTGTTTTGTATGGGCGGGTTTACAATTCATATTATTTTTTAACATCAGTTCATACACGTAAGTTTTTCTCATGATTGCGTCACCGCCTGATTGCAGCATCTGCTTTGGAATTTGACGACAATGAGAAGCAGAAAGTTTATAACACCATTTCATTTAGTGTAGTTCACAATGAAATGATTGAGCTCAAGGTATCTCCACCATCCTTGTTTACCTGTTGCTGGCGATCTTTCTAATCAACTTATGAAGTTGTAGAAATTGGCATAACAATGACGACTGAAAGGCAATGCATAAGTGTTGTTGACAGTGATACATTGATGTCACGATAAAATGAATATATTTGTTTGTATCAAAAAGTTTGTTTGTTTTCAATTGTCATTCGGTGTTTCTGTGTTGGTTGGCTATAATGTACTTGTGCATATTTACCTTGACATTTCTCCTGAAAATGGAACAGGAATTGACAAGCCTTTTGAACGCTCCAGTCGTTTTTGCTCACAATGACTTGCTTTCTGGAAATATAATGGTTAATGACGAAGAAGGTATTCCACACTTCTTTTCACCGTCTCTTATTGTTGACTCCTCAAAGGACATTTTGTAAAGAATAGTCAAAATTCAGTCCTGCGATATATCTGTTTGTTATAGTTGCCTAGGGTTGTGACGCCTTCCTTTGCCCGCCATTGTTACTGGATGTCCAAGATGATCAGAAACAGTATGGGATTTCCATGATGGTAGTTTTGGTTCCTGGTGCTTGAAATGGTATTTGGAAATGCATAGGGGGGCAAGCAAAAATAGATTAAATTTTTTCGGTTCATAACTTGTAAAATGAAAGTAACATTGTTTTTCGATTCCACTTACATTTCTTTTTTCCTGATGAGTTTCCAGATAAACTCTACTTCATCGATTTTGAGTACGGATCATACAATTATAGAGGCTTTGACATCGGGAATCACTTCAATGAATATGCAGGCTATGAATGCGACTACAGTTTGTATGTTTTCTATTTTCTTGATCCATCTCCTGTTCTTTAGCTTCATACCATGGCGATCCCATGGGATTACGTTTGATTGTTGAACATGGTGTCAATGCAGATGCCCGAATAAGGATGAACAATACCACTTCTTGAGGCATTATATACAACCTACCAATCCACATGAGGTAAACTGGTTCAAATTTAAAAGTTTAGCCTAAATGAAGATGTTCATGTTATTGGATGATATTCTTCCCTGTAAATTTTCGTTCATATTTCCGATTCCAACAGGTATCAGACAAGGATCTTGAAGCTCTGTATGTTGAGGCAAATACATATATGTTAGCTTCTCACTTGTATTGGGCTTTATGGGGAATAATCCAGGTGACCTCTTACTCCAGTTGTGCTTCTCCTCTCAAACCATAAAATTTAAGGAAAACTAATGAAAAGGGTTTGAAAACTTTGAGTTTTAACGGTAAGGACAAAATAAAGGGTAAAGTGAATAGTACCATGATTGGCTTTTTAGTGTAAAAATGTGGTTTTTCGTTAAAGTGAACAGTACCGGGAGCTTTTCGTTAAAGTTCCCTAAAATTTATCGTTGTGATATAATTCGGGCCAATCGTATGCAGGCAAAGTTTTCTCCGATCAATTTCGACTACCTCGGTTATTTCTTCCTGCGATACAATGAATACAAAACGCAGAAGGAAAGATGCTTCTCCATGGCAAGATCACATCTCTCGCAATCTGAGACCTGCTTGAACATGAATGCGCAATAAGTAGGTGTCGGTATGTGATGAATTTGTAGGGAAAGCAATTCTTTTTACCAGTTTTGGAAATGTTGTGAAATATTCTTTTGTAGCCAAAGATGAACAAATAGTTGGCATTTAGGAGCTCCCAGAAGTATTGTGTAATGCAGAAACTTGTGTATCTGATCTCTGTAATATTTTTCGAGTATTCATGATTAAATTTGTCGAAAGCAAATCGCATGATTATTTTTCGTTTAAGCGCAGCGATACGAAAGAAAATGAAAAATTTGCACAGGCAACTAACATACGTGTTATCATATATGTGATAAAGCAAGTTCACCAAAACAAACATCCTCGACCACCTAGCACATTTCATGGTACACGAGAACCTATACCGATGGCGTTTAGAATCCCTGGCGTGTCCGACGACGCCTCTAGTGTTCTCCATTACGTGCAGTCCAATGAATCGTGAAATTTTCAGAAACATACGAACCAAAAGAGTGAACCTTTGAATTTGATACGATTTACAGTTTCTAAACTTGAAGAACCTGGCAGTGAACTATGTGACTTTTAAGGCGGCCCCTGCCGGCAAGGCTTGACCACAGATTCGTAACCAAGGTCTTGAACTGCCCTTTACCTGCTATAGTTTCCCACAGATGCTCAGCACTTGCCCCGCTAACATCGCTGGAATTCGAAACATCAACCAGCGAGATGCTCATGTTATTCCGAACGATGCAAAGTTTACCGTTGAGGGGAACAAGGGAAGCTGCCTCCAAAGCCCTAGAATTACCCAAATGCATCTTACTGTCAATGTGCTTGCTCCAAGAATCCGTCGCTTCATCATAGACTCTAAGTTTGCAGCCATCTTTGCATTCCAAAGCATAGAGATGGCCGTTTAGAGAAGCACTAGGATTTCTCCAGCCTGCAACCATTCCGTCATACACAGAGTCCCAGGTGTCGTTTTCTGGCTGGTAGACCTCGCTCAAAACTTGTCGATGAGACCCTAACCCCTTCAAGAACCATTTGCCTTCGTAAACAACCCCAATGAAGGGAACCATTGCAGTGCTCATCTCCGAAATGAAGGACCATCTGTTCTTGTTCGGATCATAGACTTCAGCTGATTTCAGAGACCGATTTATTCCCTCATTCTCCCCGCCGGCAACATACAGGCAGTTATTTATAACACACGAGCCAAAGAAATGCCGCCTCCGAAGCATATCTGGGCCACGATGCCATTTATTGGTCCTGGCATTATAAAAAATGACTCGCCTCATTGATCCCTTCAGCGGGTCTTTTCCTCCAAATAAATACAGGTGACAGCCACCGAGTACAGCACAACCAAACCCTAGGGCTGCAGAATATTCCTTAGGGACAGGAGGGAGGGGTTGCCAGAGCTGGCATCCGGGATCAAAAGCATGCCAAGAGATTTTCCCTTCTCGATCTCTCTTAACTAAATATATCCATTCTTCTGCAATGCCAAGGTTCCTACGGAGTGTGTAAAAGAAGTTAGCAGCCAAAAGACGGAACCATCTTTTGCAAACCAGGCGGAGCTTACGATGCTCGACTCTTGGGACCCGAACTAGGCAAGCAACAGCAAGATCATCTGGGAGTCCAGGAAGCAGAGGGGATTGAATGCGGCTACTCTCACCACGTGAAGGCTTACTCCTAGTTGGATGAATGGATGATTTAATATCGGGTTGAAGACAGAGCTTTGCCCCAGGGACATACTTTTTAGCTCCAGCAACAGTTTTAAGGCCAGCATCTACTCTACATAAGCATGCTGTTGTATCAACCTGCAAAGAGAAACGTACATTACTTAAACGCAATCAACCAAGCTATTTACCTTTTGAAATACAGCAACTCCACAAAATGCATTATCTAAACACAGTTTCCCTGATCTCATGGTAAGTCATTACCACGAGGGAGCAGGTTTGCAGCCAATTAAACACATATGAAACTCACGCAAATGTACTTTATATTTAATCTACAGCAGACTTAAATCAGCGCTTGGCAACACCGACAATCCTGGAAACAGAAACCAAACGGATAAAAACAAAGCGGACAAGAGTATAGGTTTTGAATTAGCAAGAAACCAAATTTTTCTTGTACGGGTACCAACAAGTAGGAAGATTGTCTATGTTGCAACCTTGGAGTTCAAATGTTTGTTCTCCTCTAGCGTTTTCGTTGCCTTTTACACCTTAGGATGGGCACGCAGGATGTTTCCATTACTAGAGAAATTTCAAAATTGTTTGGAAATGGAACCAATCAGCTGATATACGATTTCAGTTGAACTCATTGGACAAAAATGCAATTCATGATAAACGATTCCAACGCTTACAAAATACAAAATTGTCATCAACGATTAACCATACGACCAATATTCTCCCTGGATTCAATGAAAGCGGACACAGCTGAACTTTATCCACCATCAATTCATTTTCTTAAAGTTTTTCTTCTCCATAGTTATAACACTTACATAAAACACACAAATCATAAGAAAAACCCGAGAATCGGACAATTCCAAATGTAAAAGCCAGAAAATGAAATCTCAGCAGGGCACACTGTAGGAAGCAAAACATGAAAATATCGGAAGATTTGACAAAAAGAACCTTACCAGCGGAGGCTGTATTCTTGTGTCCATCTTCTCCTCCTTTCAGGAACTTGCCAACACCAGATTTTGCAACAAAAA
The DNA here is from genome assembly GCA_036320875.1 of Cotoneaster glaucophyllus. Lineage (NCBI taxonomy): Eukaryota > Viridiplantae > Streptophyta > Magnoliopsida > Rosales > Rosaceae > Cotoneaster > Cotoneaster glaucophyllus. The sequence goes on from CM070063.1 coordinate 2,193,309, forward strand.
CTCCACCTCAGAAATCAAGTTACCAATCTTTCAATCGTAATGTCCTAACTTTTGAACCTAACCAAAACTTCAACTTCAAAAACTCCACCTCAAAATTCAAATCTTTAAGTTCCAGAAGAAGAATCACAATCTGAAAACATCACAGGAAGAGGAACCCCAATTGGAAAACACCACAAACCCAACATTGTTCACTTCATTTCTCATCAAAACCAATAAAAAAATAAAAACCCCAATTGGAAAAAGCCTCCAAATTTTCAAAAATCACAACCCAAAACCTCCAAAGATCTCATATTTTCAACAAAAAGATGAAACGGAAGAGAACCCAAAACCTCCAAATGCGAGGTAGCACAAAGACTAGGAGGCAAAGAGAGCAGTGGAGGAATATGTGGAGACCCCTCTCGCCATTAAAATTGTTTCAGTGGAGTTTAGGGCCCATTTTTTCACCTCAGCGGCACAACCCACCAAAGCACAAGTGTGTTGAACAAGAGAGGGGGGGAAAGGAAGGGCAAACCTAAACCATTAAGAGGGCCATGGAAAAGGAGAGAGAGAGGGTTTTGATTGAGAGTGACGACGATTTGGTGGTTGTTTCGTGAAAGAAGTTGGAAGTAACAATTCACAAACCAAAGTTGGAAGTTAGCTTTTGTCCAAAAAAAATAAAAAAAAGTTGGATGTTAGCTTTTGTCTTGTGAGACTTTGGGGAAGAGAGAGTGGGAAATTTGAGGGTCAAAACTCGAAAAGCTCATATTTTTTTTTATTTTAAAAATGGTTTATTGTGTTTTAATCAAATCAATAAAATTTATTAAAAATAAAATTTAACACACAATTCGATATGAACTTGTTTTTTTTTCAAAAACAAAAAAAATCGTACATAAGACATTAATATCAAATTTTTAAAACATAAAATTCAAAAAATCTAAAGCGTACAAAAACCATACAAATAACTAAGGACTTGCATCAACTAGTGTTTTCCATTAATATCTTCACTTACAAACAATTGAGATTGTTTCTACTTTTGTTTATAATTTTTTTTTGTTGAAAGTACTTTTAACACCAAAAGGAGTATGAAATTTTTCTGGATCAGAAGAACTTGTTTTGGAAACAGAAGTCCTTGGTTACGAACTTTAGCCAATGAAGACGGATTCACTCAGTTGCTGAATGAAATCGAATGAATATACACCACGCCTCGCTCATTATGTAAAAATATTTAAAAGTACTACATAATCAAGTATTCGACATGCATTATGTATATATTGAAAATAAAATTCATATGATACAATGAAACGTCGAACATGCCTTATGTATATCTCAAAATAAACGCTTTTGGTTGTAAGAAAACCCGTAACACAAATTAATCCAATACACCGTAGCTAGTATTAATTTATTTTTACTTTTTGATCCAAGCTAGTGTTATTTATCAGATGAAGAATAATGGGGACATAGACAAAGATTCAAAAATAGAATAAGAGGTGCCCCACGGGCCCCACCACATCACAAATCACAAATAGGGGTCCCACCAAAGTGCCAAATTGTATTAATGACACAAGATTTTCCAGTATGTGTTTGCGTTGACCCACCGCACTGTCCGTTCATGAGGCTCCCACTCCACCAAGGGTATTTTGGTCAAAATTAGTCATTGCTTGGTGATGATCAAATTAAATTAGTCCATGGACTGAAGTGCGATTGGATTATCATAATCGAATTAATTAAGGGCTCGTCTGGTAAGTGCATTTGGATGATTAAAACCGTTATTAAAGAAGATATTTTTAGATTCCAGAAGCACCAATTATGTACTTCAAGCGCTAATTTATGATTAACTTGCATCTTGACTAAGGATTGGCTTCAAAAACATTTTTATTAATGATCGGTTTCAAAAATATTTTTACGAACTCTAATTTGTGCTGCCGTATTTTATTGTCATATATATTCGATAATTTTTCATAATAGATTTAGTATGCACCTCCAAAAAAAAAATGAAAAAAATTCACCAGTGGAGGTAAAAGAAATTTTTTAAGCGTGCCAATCATACTGTCTCGTGCTGTAAATAGTTTGTGCTTTATTATATCACAACAATGATATAGGGGTAAAATAAAATTTTTAAGCATGTCGATCACATCATCAGTCACGTGACATTAGTCATTTATGTATTATAATAAAGATGGTAAAAGAATAAAACAAGAGATTTTTGAGTGTGACAAACACACTATCGGGTGAAATTAATCATTAAAAAATCTTTCGAACAAGAGGTTTTCATGTGGAGGGGATGAATGGTAGGAAATTAAGTGATAGGATCAATGCCCTTGTGAGTTTAATTGGATATTTGAAGTAAAATATATTTAAGGGATGTCTAGTTGACCTACAAATGTGACTACATTTCTTAAACTTCCCCATGTTCTTTGTAGCCGTGAAAATGGTGGTTTATAATTCTAAGGTGTTGTATACACGAGACTCGTTAACATTGACTCGTCTTTGTCACGATTAAAACCCTCTTAAACAATCGAAAATTTACTCTTGAATACACATAAAAATGTCTCGTGCAAGAAAATAGAGGAATATGAGAAATTAGAAGCGACTTTTAAAGTGTCAAAATATTTGTCGGAGGAAGCATAGAAAAGCATAGAAAGTAATTTTGGACAGTTAAAATTAGCAGCCCAAAAAAAGGGAGGTTAAATGAAAAGGTCCCGGTACTGTTCACTTTTAATGAAAAACCACTTTTTTACCTTTAACTGACACTATTCACTATACCTTTAAAAAGGACTTTTCGTTAAAAGAGAAGTTTTTTTGGACTTTTCATTAGTTTTCCTAAAAAAAAAGGTGCAAAACATGACATGGTGCAGTATTCAACATTGAGCATTAGGGTACCAAAATAGTTGGTAAAATTTCCAGTTCACACGACTTTTCAATCTTCAAACAGTTCAAGAAGGAATATGTGCCTAACACCGCACTTTGAAAAAGAAAAAAAAATCCCCTTTTTACATAACATTCTATTCATAACATCCATCGGATGTCTATCATGATGATCCACTACAGGTAATTTAGTAGTTGTCGACGAATTTCAAACTCGTATTTTACACAGTATGTTTTTAATTTTATTTCTGATACGTGTGAATCACACGATGGTAGTAAGGGAGAGACATAAATATTTTTGTGAGTCTTATCGACTTCTAAAATAGTGAACTGTTATGACGAATCCACTAACTGATGTGATGTCTATCATGCAATTATTCGTTTTCTAATTTCAATTGCGTCATTTGACAAATCAATTTTTATCGTACTCAATAAAAATTTGCTACATGATAAAATAATTGAAAAAAAAAACATCTTAGCTAGGCCTAAATTCCTAACCATTTGTCTCCTAAAGTTCTTTTGACTGATTCTTAACTTGATATTATAATAAAAATAAAGCAAGATCATTAGCTCCAACTTCTTTTTGTTTTTTGCTTTATTAAACCCATGATTGGGAATAATCCAAATCATCCAAAAGGGAAATAAATTAAAATAATGTCCACTAACCAATATTTCTTTCACAAGTTTACTATAGTTTTAGGAAGATGGCAAAAGTGTATTATTAGTTAATCTAACTTTTTTTGTTAATCTCTCAAAATCTTGTGATGGGGAAGAAACTCAGAAAGAATAAGACTTTGCAACAATATTTGTAAATGAACTGATATAGGTTTGGCATCGCGATTGATAAGTCTCTCTAATTTTTTTAATTTCTTTATTTAAAAAGTGCGATATCATATTTATATTAACGAGGTAGGCTTTGAGCATTTAGAAGTCCTGTACAAAACTTAGACGGTGGCTCCTCATCTTTTAATGCACAATGACAACGCTCAAACCCAATACATGCACAAATAGGTAGAAAGCTTAAACCACTAGCACTTTGGTGATGTCTTGCACATTTATGTACATGTTTATCAGTGTACATGTAAATAAAATTTTGGGATTCTTGTAAACTCGGGGCCTTGTGTTGTGGCACCTTTTGCACACCCTTAGGACCGGTCCTGTATACTAATGAATGAAAGTTTTAGTTAAATTGCACTATGATTGTCGTGATAATTTAATATTGAACTCGTCATTTAAAAGAATCGAACTTAAAATATTTTAATTATAAATGTGAAGGAATATTACAAAAACCGTAATCGACATATGCTTGTGATATTGAAATCAAACAAATACTGCTCACGTAAGACCATGTAAGATTTCCATGAGAACAGCTGCATAAGACTAATTCAATCTTGTTGTTTTCCAGAAAAGTCACCCATCTTTTTTTTGTTTTCAATTCAGTCTCGTCTTAGAAAAACAAACACGTTTGTCCACTCACATTACTATTAGCAGCTAATTATCCATCGTATGCACGATCGAAGTAGATTTGACTAAACTCGAAAATTATCCAACTGTGTTATTCTTCGTATGCACTTTCGAAGGATGACTTATCCTTAGAAAAAGTTGGAATTTTACTACAAACACAATTGAGCCTGCTTATGTAAAAGTCACTTATAATCATGTGTGTTTTTACTTCTAAGGGCTTATATTAGAAATTTAGAAACACCTCGAAATTCTTGTTAAAAACCAGTCCTCCTTGAAGAAAAACATTGAAAATACTGTTTCATAATGAGTACCTAACAGACCCTTAATCCAACTACTCGATTGCATGAACTCAAACTCGACACCCAACCTTGTGCCCCAGACCAATGACCCCGATACCCACACGCAGCCGAGACAATCGGAACCCGGGCATGGGAACACTAGTGCATTTTTCAGTTAATCCCACACCACACCTCATTCTTGTGTAGCACCAAATATCACATGAGACTAAAGTTATCCTTTCCAATCCAACGTAACCTAATGCACTAATCCAATCCTAGTCACTGAACACGGTCACAAGGCGGGAGTAGGATTCTCTCTTTTCCAAATCCCTCTTCCCTTCCCTCTCCTCTGATTTAAACGGTTATGATTAAGTTACGTCAATATCATGTGTTGACTATAGACAGAGATAGACAAAGAGAAAGTGTGAGAGGAGGGTAAGAAATTTAGAGGGGAGAGAATCCTACTTTCGCCATATCTGTAGGGAAATTTCACTATCTTGCACAGTAGAATCGTATAGACTTTGTGTTGGAATTTGAGTGTGGTATTCATTCATCATGTAATGCAAACCCAAAACAGTTATTCTTTAGCACTAAGTAGAGAGTGATGAGAGTCAGAGTGAGAGACAACTTTTCCTTTTTGAGGGGGATGAATGTTGAAACATGTCTTTCCCAACTTGGGGGACAAGGAATGGTGAGACTTGACTTCTTTCATTCTTTGCGAGGTTCATTGGATTTGAAATTATTTGCCCATACAACGAAAACGAAGGAAACTGATTTATGCTCATTTCTATTTATTTTTCTTCATTCCGAGGAGAATGGTTTGCAACTTGCAATATAAAAAAAGGCATATATGAATGAAAATCACTTCTCATATCTAAACCAAATATTAATATAACTCTCTTTGTCAACCAAAAGAGTAATAGTCATTTATCACAACAACAAAAAATTAATGGCACTAACATAATTTCACAAAACAAAATTTTACTGTTTTTTTGCACCTACAGGTAATTTTAACACCTCTATATTTCTTCGTTCCGAGGAGAATGGCGTGTCTCCGGTGGTGATTAGATCAACACGTTATTTTTGTAACTTGCAATGAAAAAAAGGCATATATGAAAATCACTTCTCAAAAAAAAAAAAAAAGTATATAGCTTAATTTAAGAATTGCAAAATATAACACTGGTAAAAATAAATATAGAGTACTGAAACAAAAGGAACAACCAATTCTCTAGCTAAGCTATCATAAACTTGGAACGAACCAACTCAGTCCCCATGTAGGCTTAGGTGAAGCATGATAGTAGCATTTTCTTGATTTTCCAAATTTCCGACCATCTAAGTAGAAAGGATGAGAAAAATCACACATATTGCTGCCACTGCGTCCAGCAAAAGAGGAGCCAAAACATGAACCAACTCCTAACTCTACAAAATATAGGCAGTTCGCTTCCAACCCTTTGAAACTACTCGGTGGAAACGAAAAGGAACAACCTTGGCTTGTTACAAATAATATTTGGTTCCCCAAACTCTGTATCTCTGTAAAGCTTCGGCAATCCTTCGGATCAATCCTTCGGATCAATCTTGTAAACTAAAAAATCACGAGTCACTAAATCGGTATTCCAATCACTCCTTATCTGATCCGTAAACTGATGGATCAACAAGATTTCGTTACTGGTTGTTGATTCAATCAAATATGACTTGTCCTTGACTTCGACTTGCACCCAACCATTAGGAACATCATGGCCAATGGAATAACTTTTCCTTGATTCTTCTTTTTTGTCATAAACCAGCTTCAATTCCAACTCATCACCATCTCCCAAGTGTAATCTGCGAGTTACAACGCTTCCGCTCTTCTCATCGTTTCTGATCAAGGCATATAGTATGCCACATGACGAAAACAATAAGCATACAAGAGACTCATTATTATCGTCCAAGATCGGAGAGATGCTCCAACTTTTATTTCCTGGCCTGCACACACCAATTTCCTTGGAAGAAAAAAATGCTGCCACCGTACATTCTGAGATATTTGAACTGGATAGTGCAATTTTATGAAGAAAGAGATCGGTTGTTCCAGCTCCAAATGTTTCGAAAGATGGGAGTTGTGTCAAGGAAGGAAGTTCGTGTCTGGCTCCGGAAATAGGGTTGAGTAGAAAAACTTCAGAGTTTTCTTCATTGACCGTAATCAACCAACCTTTGCAGGAACTATGAAACCACACTTGATTTTGCATTGACAACCCTAACTTGAGAACGTTACCCTCGGGCAGGATGGAGAACTCTAACTCTGACTCTAAATACTTGGTACTTAGTTTACTGCCGCCATTAAACCTGCAGGTCGAGGCTTGTTTAATGCTTAGTAACCATGGAAATTGATTAGCAGTGCAGATATCTCTTCGCAATGCAATCGAACTCCAGTACTTGCAGAGGATGCTTAAGCCGCGAACCCGATCAAGTAAGTCGAGCCGCTGTACGATTTTCTCGATGATATCCAAATGTGGTGTCTGCCAACACCCTTCTACAACAAACCATAGGCATTCCAATCAATCCCAATCCAAACAAGAAGTACAAAACCAATTTTCCCAAAAAAAAAAAAAAAAAAGAGAGCGAAAAAATTTCAAATTTCAGAAAACGGATAAATTAAAGATAATTACCTTGATCCTCGTTGGCGTTCTTGGTGGTGTCCTTGACGTTTAGGTGGTGGTGGTTCTTCTTCAGACCCTGCATGCCCATCTCCTTCTCCTCTCCCCCGGGAAGATCCAAGTCCTCGTTCATTTTCTCCGGCGCCGGAATGTCCGAGTCTGCGTCCATTTGGGATTGGTTGATGTCGGTGCTTCGTTTTCTCTTCTCAAACATCTCTAATTACGTAATTAATGGCGGAATCCGACGCTAGGCCTGTTGCTTCCAATTGTTTGTTATTATAACGGTAGAACCCTAGACGCTACGACGTTGAATTATGACTGTTACAATATACATAGGTTACAAAAGCTCCTGTTTAAGTAGGAATCGTACACTAATTACAATTAAAACATATATTCATATAATATATGCAATACTTGTTGAGATAATTCCTGATTAATTAATTCTACTCTAACAGTTAGGATTCTTATTTGTTCCAAAAGTTAGGGTTCTTATTTAATATTCTTGATTCGACTCAATCTCCAAAGAAAAACAAGAATCCAAAATTAAATTGTGGGCTTAGTGAAATTTTTGCACTAACAAAAAATAGAGGCAAATTGGGTTAAGGAGACAGGATTTCCTAACCCAAAATTAGGAGAGATTCTACCGTTTTAACCGGTTATTGGGAAATAGATGAATAACTAATGACATGCAACCAATAATGATCTTCATGATAAACTTTCATAACTCGGAATTTTTTTTGTTACACATAGTCAGAAATACTTTTAGTTGGTAGAGAACACTCTTAACCTTCCCCGTTCCCCATATGCAAACCCAAGACAATCCAAGACCCAACCCTTAGACCAATGACCTGGTTCTCCATATGCAAACCCGGCACAATCGGAACCAAACTTTGGAACACCGGTGCCTTTTTCATTTAATCCAACTCACTTGTGTAGCATCAAACATCAGATTAGACTAATGATATCTTCTCCAATCCAACGTAATCTAATCTAATGCAATAACCCAATCCTCACTTAACATGGCCATAAGATTGGGAGTTTCACTATCTTGCACACTATAATTCTACAAGCTTTGTGTTGGAATCACACTCCTATCCAAATTTTTCTCTAGGTTTTGCTTACGAATGACTTGGTCGGACACTGTTGGAGCGAGATTTCCCACAAGAAGAAATACCTCCACAGAAACTGTTGACCGCAATCCTCACGTTCGCCGAATCCTTCTTCGAAGCGTCCTAAAATAATCTTCCTCCGCAGCTTTTCCCGGGCGGGTACCTGCAGAAAATACTCCGACGCTCAAGTCAGTCAAGTGGTTTCTATTCTCTGGTTTCTCTCCAGTGTTCTTTTTTCCCCCTCATCTTTTGGCTCCTCTCCCTATTTATAGGATTGCATGCTTGAGGATCAAGCGCCACGACCAGCCCTCATTCCCCACTTCCTTAGTGGTCATCCGTCATGTAACTGCATGCTTTGGGAACAAGTGCCACGATCTATCGCCCTCCCACACTTCTCCTCCGTAGTGGGGTAGTTATCTAGGCATGTCCCCTTGCGTTCGTATATTTCATGTGGGCTTTTCACCTTGCACAACACTTTGGATGATTGGTATTGGCCCATGAGTCGAAACCGGATTTTATCCTCCCACAGTGCCCCCTTTTTCCCTTTTTTACGCATGTGAAATAGGGGAAAACTGAGCTTTTCGATCTCATGGGGCCTTGAAACTACACTCTTTAGGCCAAGAGCTAAACTTGAAGCACTTTTTACTAAGGTCAAGTTTGTGGAAGTTGCTTTTCTAAGAATAAATTTACTGAAGGTAATTTACGAGCATCAATAGACATCAAAATCTACGAATGAAGGCTAACGTTTCGAAGGAGGATTTCGAGGATTGATACTGATTTACGAACGAGGACTGCGAACGAGGACTACGAAAGTGGCCTGACGTGGTAACGGATTTACGAACGAGGATTTACGAAAGAGGATTTACGAAAGAGGATTTACGAAAGAGGATTTACGAAAGAGGATTTACGAAAGAGGATTTACGAACGAGGATTTATGAAGGAGGATTTACGAAAGAGGATTTACGAACGAGGATTTACGAACGAGGACTGACATTACGAAAGTGGACTGACACACAGTGGACTGACACCTTATACGTACTTATTCTTTAGATCTCTTTCCCATTTTGTATGCACGCCTACGTACTCATTTACCTGATTTACACACACACACATATATATATTTACGCACACACACCGACACACTTGCCTCTCTCTCTCTCTCTCTTTATAAATATATATTTCATTTTTGCAGAAATCACATGCACGTTAACACTTGCTTTTCCCTCTCTTATACATCTATGTATATTCATGCAAACATCACATCCTTGACTGGGCTATCTATCTAGCTATCTATATATATATATTTTTGTAGACTTGCAGACATCACATCTTTGACCAGACTACACATATACGTCTACACATATATCTGGGATACATTGGTATATATAGGCACATTCTTATCCGCAACATAGGCATACCTTTGTGTACCGACATGCAAATCTCAGCATGTACTGTTCATATATTTGCATATATATCTACGCATACATGTGTATATATCTATATGTCATTACCTTGAGTTCCTTCATCCTCATTTTCCTTCGCTTCCTCTGCTTAGTTTCTTCCAAGCCTGTGACTTCTCATTCTTCTGAAGTCCCTAACACTTTTCGTGAATCCACATACCGGTCTCAAATAAGGTCAGGTGAACGGGCTTTAGACCCCGTTGTCGGCGGGAAGATCTCTCCGAGGCTAAATTATACCACCCGAGCTCGTAATTCTGTTACTGATAGAATAGTCTCTCCGAGAGGGAGTTACGCAACTCGGGCTTCTGACTCTATCGTTTATTCTCCCAACCCATATGCAAGAGATGAAGTGGGCCTTTCTCGCGCACCTTCCCGTCGCCACCCACGCTGCCCCCGGTGCTTCGACTACTCCCTGCCATTAGGCGAGCGTGAAACAGGATATCTAGTAGTGTTGTTGTCCTTGTTTTCCTCTTCTACTAGTAGGTTCACTTCTTCTTTCATTCTTATCTTTTATCGCACTATGCATCCAACATTCAAGAGGTTTTCTTCTTTTAAATAAAAGATGTTCCCTTTTACGGCAGGGAAACAATGTCCCACTGCTTAAGCTTTTACTTTTGCGCACGTAATGCCTCATCTTCCTCTACAAACACACGACGTGTTCGATGAGGAAAATCAGATTAAATTCGCCCTTTTGTTATCGATCTCAAAACCGTTCAACCTTGAATTTACTCTTAATCAATTTTTTACTCGATCTTGGATTTTTGATCTTGGTTGGGTCTTTGCCCATTCGATCTTGGGTTTTCTGTTCCCACTCGATCTTAGACTTCCGATCTTGATTGGGTCCTTGCCCATTCGATCTTGGGTTTTCTTTTCCCACACGATCTTAGACTTCCGATCTTAATTGGGTCTCTGCCCATCCGATCTTGGGTTTTCTTTTCCCACACGATCTTAGACTTCCGATCTTGATTGGGTCTCTGCCCATCCGATCTTGGGTTTTCTTTTCCCACTCAATCTTATGTTTTCGATCTCGATTCGATCCTCATCTCTTTGGTTTATACTCTTCAGCTTTAGGCTTTAGTCTATAAGATTCGAATGAAGTGCAACTTTATTTATCATACAATGAGGAGATGTCAATAGACACCCAGGGATACACCCTTTGACATGCAAGGAAGACAAGAAGGGATTTACCCTTCAACATTGCTGGAAACAAAAATTTAAATACGGAAAACATAAACACGAAAAGCTAAATGTGGTACTTTCTCAAATGAATTGCGTTCCATTGGCGCGTCACGTACTGACCTGTTTCAACGTGCCTGAGTTTATAGGCTCCCTTTCCGAAGGCTTCGGTCACATCATATGGTCCTTCCCATATACGTCCAAGCTTCCCTGCATTCAAATCTTTTGTGTTTTCCATGACCTTTCTCAATACCCATTCACCTACCTTGAATAGGCGCGGAAGTGCCCGCTGGAGATGCAGCAATAGTGGCTGTGGCCCGCTTTGACCGGATAAGTTCCTCCTCCTCCAGTCTGATGATTCCATCAGCTCGGGCCATCACCTCCCTCATGTCCAGTGGTGGTGTTTCGATTAATGACTTACGCATCTTTGTTCTAGGCAACACCCCTTCTCGGAATGCCAAAGACGCAGTGTGAGAATCACATTCTTCTAGAGTGGACATCTCTTCCGTGAATCTAGTCATGTAGCTTTTGAGGCTCTCGTCGACATTTTGTTTGGTGCTGAACAAGATCGTAACATCTTTTCTTGGCCTCCGATTGCAGACATATTGAGATATGAATGCTTCGCAAAGCTCCGTGAAACTTCCGATAGACCTCGGTTTCAGCTGTCTGAACCAAGTTAAAGATGATCCCAAGAGACTTGAGGGGAACAGCTTGCACAGGAGGGCCTCGTCGTCCCCTTCAAGCGCCATCTGCTGTTGGAAGTGGTAAATGTGCTCGACGGGATCAGTCGTGCCTTCAAACAACCTAAACTTTGGTTGGGCGAACTTGGCAGGTTTTTTAGCTTTCAGGATGTCCTCTGTGAACGGCGATTTGCGAATCCTTCTGGCCGCTTCTAAGGCAAGTTCCGTCGGGGTCTGGGGCTTGTATCCCTTCACAATCTTCTTAATTTGTTCTTGCAAGTCAACATCCTTTACCTTTTTCAATCTCTTTCCCCTGTGATCACCTTCGCCCTGACTTTTCATCACTTCAACACGGTTACTGGATGGTGCGCTACTAGAGCTGTCCTTCTTATCTTCCTCTTCTGCACGCTGTCTCTTCGTGCCGGTTACATCCTCTAATGCGTTTTTCGCTTCAGCCTTCCTCGACGCCTCATCTGCGGTCTTTCTTGTTTCACGCAATTCCCTCGTTAGCCTTCTAAATTGTTCCATGGCGAGACTGGGTTCACTATTTTGGGATTGAGACCTCGAGTGTATCGATCGAGTCCCTGCGTCTTCGGAGGGATTCAGAACTTCTTGTGCGGATCCAGTCATGTTTATAGCTTGATTTTGTTTCTTTTCCCACAGACGGCGCCAACTGTTGGAGCGAGATTTCCCACAAGAAGAAATACCTCCACAGAAACTGTTGACCGCAATCCTCACGTTCGCCGAATCCTTCTTCGAAGCGTCCTAAAATAATCTTCCTCCGCAGCTTTTCCCGGGCGGGTACCTGCAGAAAATACTCCGACGCTCAAGTCAGTCAAGTGGTTTCTATTCTCTGGTTTCTCTCCAGTGTTCTTTTTTCCCCCTCATCTTTTGGCTCCTCTCCCTATTTATAGGATTGCATGCTTGAGGATCAAGCGCCACGACCAGCCCTCATTCCCCACTTCCTTAGTGGTCATCCGTCATGTAACTGCATGCTTTGGGAACAAGTGCCACGATCTATCGCCCTCCCACACTTCTCCTCCGTAGTGGGGTAGTTATCTAGGCATGTCCCCTTGCGTTCGTATATTTCATGTGGGCTTTTCACCTTGCACAACACTTTGGATGATTGGTATTGGCCCATGAGTCGAAACCGGATTTTATCCTCCCACAGACACTTATATAGTGGAGACAAGCAAGAGAGAGAGAGAGAGAGGGGTACAACATCAAATAGTGAAGTTTCTCTCACAGATGCAGAATTATGGAGCAATCACTGCTCATTTATAATGAGGAAAAGAAAAAAAAATGGATTTAACAAGAAAAGAAACATTAAGATAAGAACTCGATACTGTAATGCCAAATCAATATCACAACCTCCTCCCCCAGTGTAGATGGCTCATATCAGCAACAAAGAGCATCATTTCTATTCGGAATTTCAATATGCATATATGGTTAACCGCAAACGGATATCAGATCACAAAAACTACATCCCAACCAACACTTCAGTCAATCCAGAACTCTATGGATGTACCATCAGGTGTATCGACCGAATAAGGCTCACGTATAAATAGAAGCTGACTGATTGGAAGACAATGACCGAACGACCAATCTCGCAAACTATGGCAATGAGAGCATCTGATAAAACTTCAATCTCGGAAAACAGGCCCTTAATCCATCTACTCCAATCCGCATGATGGTGAAGAAACTAGAATGAATAATACTTTTCAGTTGATTTTTTGTTGGTGTCTACCTGACTTTACAACAATATTTTTACGTGAATTGATAGATGTAATTGGCATCGCGATTGATAAGTCTCTAATTTTTTTAATTTTTTTATTTAAAAAACACGAATGAAAGTTTTAGGTTAAATCACACAATGACCAGTTACAAACCCATTGAAATCAAACAAATACTTCCATGAAAACAGCTGCATATGCCTAATTCCAAATTATCGTTATACAGAAAAATCACCCATCTTTTTTTCGCTTTCAACTAAATCTTCTCTTAGAAAGACAAACACATTTGTCCATTCACATTAGCGGCTAATTAAGTCAGTTATCCTATATAATCCATGCACGTCGTTATGTGAGCAAGATAAGAAGTAGGATTAGAGTACTAAACTCGAAAATGATCCAACCGTAATTCAGCATGTGTACTTTCGAAGGATGACCTATATATCCTAAGAAAACGTTAAAATTTTATTAGAAATGCGTTTAAGATTATGTTAATATGGATATCTGTTTGATCCGGTCTCACTCTTGCCATGTCACCATTTTGAAGAAGACTCTTTCGCCGGAATGCAAGTATGCTGAAACATGTTTCACAAAAAACAAAACAAACAAAAAAAAAAAGAAAAAAAAAAGAAAAGAAAAAGGTAAAAGAGATGCAAGTATATAACTTAATTTAAGAACTGCAAAATATAACACTGGTAAAATAAAACAAATATGGCAAACAAAAATAATACTGAACCAAAGGGAACAATAATTCTCTAGCTAAGCTATCATAAACTTGGAAAGAACCAACTCAATCCCCACCAGGAGCGCTTTGGTGGAGCATGAGAGTAATCGTCTCTGGATTTTCCAATTTTCCGACCATTTAAGTAGAAAGAAAGGATGAGAAAAATCACTCATGCAGGAACCAACTCCCATCTCCAGAAAATAAATGCAGTTGGCTTCCAATCCTTTGGAATTACTCACGGGCAACGAAAAAGAACAACCTCGGCTTGTTAGAAACAATATTTGGTTCCCCAAGCTCTGTATCTCGATAAAGCTTCCGCCATCCTCCTCGTCGAACTTGTAAACTACAAAATCACGAGTCATTGTCTCACGACCAAGATCGTTCTTTATTCTGAAATCCGTAAACTGATGGATCAACAAAAGTTCATTGTTGGTTGTTGATTCTATCAAATATGACTTGTGCTTGATATAGACATACCTAAAACCATTAGGAATATTAAGGCCAGTGGAATAATATTCCCTTGGTTTTCCTTTTATATCATAAACCAACTTCAGTTCAAGATCATCACCATCTCCAAAACGTAACGTGCGAGTTATAACTCTTGCACTCTTGGCATTGTTGTCGATCAAGGCATATAGCATGCCACATGAAGAAAACAACAGGCATAAAAGAGAATCGTTGCTATCATCCGACATCGGAGAGATGCTCCAACTATTTTTACCCGGCCTGCACACACCAATTTCCTTGGAAGAAAAAAATGCTGCCACCGTACATTCTGACATGTTTGAACTCGATAGTGCAATTTTACAAAGAAAACGGACATTTTGTGCTCTAAAATTTCCGAAAGATGGGATTTGTGTTAAGGAAGGAAGTTCGTGCATGGCTCCAGAAATAGGGTTTAGTAGAAATACTTCAGAGTTTTCTTCATTGTACATGATCAACCAGTCTTTGCAGGAACTATGAAACAGCCCTTGATTTTGTTTCGAACACCCTAACGTGATAACGTTACCATTGGGTTAGTGCCGCCGAGCAACCAGGGTGCTTTAGTGACCAGTAACCAGGGGAATTGATGATCATTGGGGATGTCTCTTTGCAATGCAATCGAACTCCAATGCTTGCAGAGGAGGCTTAAGCCGCGAATCCGATCAAGTAAGTCGAGCCGCTGTACGATGTTCTCTATGATTTCCAAAGGTGGTATCTGCCAACACCCTTCCACAACTAACCATAGCCATTCCAATCAATCCCAATTCAAAAACAAGTACAAAACCAACTTTCCCAAAAAATGGCAGAAGAACCCTTAACTTGGCCTCCCAGCAATTCGTGAGTTTGACGTACGTAAGAATTCTTCTTCATCATTGATATTTAGTTCTCATTCATGATTTCATGGAAAATCTTGATTCGACTCAATCCCCAAAGAAAAACAAGGATTCAAAATTAGTGCGGGCAAATTGAGCCGAGGAGACGGTTTTCCTGACTCATGATTAGGAGAGATTCTACCATTTAATCAGTTATTTATCCGCTATTATCTACCTCTTTATTGGTCAAGGGAGACATAACCGGTGACATGAAGCCAATAACCATCCCATGAAGCACTTTTGTAACTCGAAATCATTTCTTTTTGTTAGACGTAGTTGTAAGTTCTTTTAGTTTAAAGAATGCTCTTACCTCTTTCCGGTTCACCCTATGCAAAACCCAGGACAACCGGAACCTAGACTTTGGAACACCAGTGCATTTTTCGGATAATCCAACTCATTATTTTGTAGCACCAAACATCACATCAGACTAATGTTATCATCTCCAATCCAGCAATCTAATCTAATCTAATGCAATAATCCAATCCTATTCACTAAAAATGGCCATAAGATTCGGAGTTTCACTATCATGTGATGCAAACTCAACCAACATTCTTAGCACCATGTTACAGTATGTTACAGAAGTGAGAGACCACTTTTCCTTTTTGGGGGGACAAGACTTGGTGACTTGAGTTCTTTCATTCTTTGTGGGGTTCACATTCACTTTCTAACTCAACACTCCCTCATATTCCATGGTTATGCAAAAGAAACTTCGGTATGACTTTTTGACCAAAGCAGCTCTTACACGGAGTAGAACAAGAGCTTGGGTCGGATGGACCAAAATATATGAGATTTTTATGTTTATGTGAGAGATGTCCTACGAATGATTTGATCGGACACTCTTAAGTCACAGAGGGGTATACAACATTGAACAGTGAAGTCTCTCTCAAAGATGCAGAATTTATGGTGCAATATTGCTCATTTACAATGAAAAAAGGAAAAGAAAAGAAAGATATAAACTCAGTATGCTTATATGGCTAATTGCTAACCGGTATCAGATCACAAAAACTACATCCCAACCATTCCGCTTCACGTTAATACAGAACTCTATGGATGTACCATCAGGTGAATCGACTGAACAAGGTTCATGTAAAAACAGAAGCCCGATTGATTGGAAGCAAAGACAGAACGACCAATCTCGAAACATATGGCAAGGAGAGCATCTGATAAAATTTCAATCTTCTGACGTGACTAGCCATCCCTGGTTTGAGATAGAAGCTCTTGATCTAGATCAGTATTGTTTCTCACCTAACTCCGAGGCATAATCTGTACGCAGCACATCATGCTGTTGCCTAAATATCCCGATTATAATGTACGGACATATAACCATGCCTGCCATAAACAGCGTGAACTGCAGTAATGCAGACAGTACTTAGACAGTTTCCACAACAAAAATAATACGTAAATCTACAAGGTATGACAAGATGAAAAGAAACTCGGATTTACCAGAAGAGGAAGCGTCAAGAAACTCCATATTGGCCACAAAGCGAAGCAGAAGCTGCCAAAAAATAGAAAGCAGCAAGTCAGAAGCAGTTATCGTAAAAACACCTCCTGATGAATGTAGAATGGAATTGCAGTCTGGTTCCTCTTACAAGCAAAATGAGATGCCGCCAAGTAGTGTGACAAACGGCAGAGCAGTTATACTTTCTAATTCCCATTTCTCGTCAAATCTCCTTACACTCCATGCTGACATACTCGTATAAAAGAAGATGATAATGTTTAAAACTACGCCCACCATCCCAAGGTATAAAGGCAATCTGCAAGATTTAAAAAAAAAAAAAAAAAAAAATCAGAACGAAAGCTTTAAAATGTATATGAATCCCAATCAGTTAAAAGTTAACACACCATATAATTCATGAGCAAATACTGACTATATACAGGCAAACCCTGCTCCTCCCGTCGCTAAAATCCCAAGAATTTTCTAAACAGCATAGTTATGCTTGTCATACACTGATACGCATAATCCAAATTTTAAGCAAACATACCGAAAAATGACTTGACCATAAATCAAGACCACATAAATTCAAATTTTCATTTAGTATTGTGTTAACAGAAATCAAGAGGCATAGGCTATGAGATTTTCTACGCATGTCCTAAACCATTTACATCTCAAGAGTAGCAAACGATACATCAAAGATTAGTTTAAGCTCTGTCAAAGCTTGCAAACGCAATCAGGAAATTCAAACGGAAAATGTACCACCAAATACCCAAGACTAAAGAACCAAGTCATACAGTATATAACATTTAGTACATATTACTTATCACAACCCTTCTAACAAATGAACAAGCAAAATAACCAGAGGTGCAAAATTGAGAACAATTCAAGCAAAATCAATACCTTCTAATTCGCTCATCATGGCAGAAGATAAATATCATATTCGATTTCCTATCACCATAGTACACAATGAATGCTGCTGAGGCAAGCCAAAGGACATTCTCCAAAATCTCAATCCGCGACCAAACTTTCGGACTTTGTGGGGACGGAGAGCGCATAACCGAGCATGCATCATCCTCAAGATCATCACCGCTCGATGCATATCCCTGGCTATGCCTCTGCCTCATATATCCGGCCCCAGTTGGCGTACCACCCGACATCAAGACAAACAATATGAAGTACACAAACTACAAGAATCTCAAGCCGCAGAATCTGACCGAACCACTCCAATCAATCACTAACTAAACCCCCACAGGGCAAAATTCAATTCTACAAAGAATGTAGTAAAACTGTTCTACTCTTTCTGCTGCTCCTAAACCTCTAATCAAATATCAAGCAGCAATGTGTTTCTGTATCTATCACAATCTATGAAAATTGAATGCGACAATCTAGTAATTCAATCACCAAATATCACCTAAAATTACAAAAGTCCACCACTTGGTCATCAAAGAACCAATAATTTTTGATAATCCAAAGAACCCTTATCAGAAATCCAAATTCCCGCAAAACCATCTCGAATTCGAATACAAAAAACAAAAATTTCAGAAGAACAAACCCATCTGGCGCCCAACTCAAAAATCCTCCCCCCAACAGAGAACGTACGCTTCAAAATCTTCAAACCCAGTTCCCCAATTCAACCTCCCCTCGAAACCCAGACGGCAATTTCATCGGTTTCTCCGATTCGCAGACATCAATCCCAATCCCGAGCAGCAGTCCTGGAATAGGGAAGCACAGAGGGAGAGCTGCAAAGGCTGTGCGTCTAACGGAACTCCAGGGGTATTTTGGGTCTTTGCGAGCAGGTGCATGCGGCGTCCCTGCGCAGGTGTTTGGAGAGGGAAGAAGGAACTGGATCTGTTCTGTGTAACGGAAGAACGTGTTTGGATTGGATTGGAAGTTTGGAATTCGGGAAGAAGAAATTAAGGATGTGATTCTTTTCGTGCACGTTTGAAAGACAGAAAAAAAAAAAAAAAAAACCCTTCGATTTTGACGATTGATAATTTTGATTTTAAATTTTGTAAATTTCCCTCTTTGCTGTTTTTGGTTTTGGTATGTATATTATGACTATGATTCATCGTGGATGGAAAGGAATAAGAACGCTGACATGTCAAATCAAGGTAATTATCACGAAGGTTTTTTTTAATCACGAAGAAACTAATAGAACAATCCTGTCACAAATTATGCTAATTATCACGAGTTTAATTTCCTTCTTGTATTATACGAAAAAAAGAATTTAGACTTTGCTGCAACAAGAAGATAATTGTGTCGTGTGATTAATTGGTTTAATTATTACAAATCTACTACCTTTTTTTTCTTATATTATACAGAAAGAAAGCGAAACTCAAACTTAAATGCAACGGAAAGTGAAAATCGGCGTGGTCAATTCGTGTAATCGGCATCTGCCCTTCTTTAATTTTTATTAAAGATGTGAGATGGAATGGTGTTAAAGTCACGCCCAATAAAAGTTGGCGAGGGGTGATTGGCCCACACACGAAACCTGAAGGTTCTTTCCCAGTTGACTCTTTCTTGTTGATTGCCTGCTTGGAAGGCAAGCAAGCCAATCCGGGATGTTACAGCTATTGATAATATTCTTCCCAACTACTTACAGCTCGTTTGAACGTGCTTTTAAAATAACAGAAAACGCTTTTGATGAAAATATTTTTAGAACCAATCTTTGGTAGATATGTAAGTAAATCTTGAAAAAGCATTTAAAATGTTTCCTGAAAGAAGCATATAACTGGTGCTTCTCGCAAAAAGTACTTAAAAGTGTTTTTCAATCATTTTGAAAGCACATCCAGACGAACCCTTACATTTGATTACAATAGTCAATGGGGGCAAAAATACCCCACTTGAAGGTGCAAGGGACATGCCAAAATTGTTTAAGGGATTGCATATCGATTACACAACGACATTTGTACATAGAAAAAATGAAAACACAAGAAGAAACTACTAGCTAGAACGTTATCACGCAAGCTTCATCATCAGTTACCACCTCCGTTGCATAGGGATAATCAAGTCCATCAGTGTTGAATACAACACTTCCAGGGATAGATGACCTAATAACTTCCTAGTTTCTGACGCAGCATCGGAAGTGTCTATACTGAGTTTTCGTACCTCTATGAACCCACCGTCTACGACCAACCACCATGAGATACATTCTTTACGGTCTTCTGGTTTCAAGTGTGCCACCAAACTGAGTGTTTCGCCCTGAACCAGCTCAAGTGACAAACAAAGAAAGTCTCGGTTTGCCTTTCTTCCAACTGCAAGAGCTTCTTCGTGGAGCCAGCGAATAACTTGACCTGCAACCTGTTGCCAAATCCCACAACCATGTTAAGTATACATGAGTCGTAGTGTACCACACACAACCATAGGCAAAGAGAGACATCAAAAGACATCGACGGGTGTGTTTGCCAATAATCTGTCAAGTTTCACAACACTACCTTTTTTCTTTATAAATTAAAACCACTTATAAACCGCCTTTAGAAATATAAGAGATACCTGCTGCAAAATTAACACAGGAAGATCTGCCAAGTTGCAGTTGTATCTGTTCATTGAACAAATTCCTCAGGATTCCCGTTGAACAGGCCAACCATATTTGGAGCACCCTCCCCTTCTACATTGATGCAATCATCTGTTACAACCACCTTAGTATGAAACTGAGACTTGGCAACGTTCCCCACGTGACGCATGTCCGCGAATGCCATGATGATGTCCGCGAATGCCAAGTGGGTTGAGATAACAGCTGCAGATATGGTACCCCTTTAACCTAAAGAATCATGGACACACGTGAGAAAAAGTTCAATCAAATAAATTCAAATTCAAGCATTGATACGTCTTCACAAGAATTTGGACTTTACCACATTTTCCAGCTCTGCAAGAACTTTGTTTGAAAAGATTCGATGAGCCAACGACATGCAGAAATGGCCAAGAAGTCCAGACCCTTCTTTGGCTGGTTGACCAGACACTCGAGTTGATGTTGGTACATTTTTTGCTTTGACAAATACATGCTGGTGAAAAATCTGTTGCAGATATATTTCACAACTGATCAGGAATTACTGACATTTTCTTTGGGATATCCGGTTTATCATCCTCTGGGAACTGCAAGCCATCCAATGTGTCCAAAGGTAAAATTGCATTCTTTATGTTCTGGGTGCTTGGACTGTCAGCCGTTTGTTCATCTTTAGACGGGATAAGTGATACGAACACAGAGGTTCCTTCACCTATATTCAGTTGTAAATAGTTTTCTTGTATTCCAGTTACATTGACTCCTAAAGTTAGGTTGAAAGCTTCACGATTTACCAAATTAAACACCTGGACCATAAGAACAGGAGTTAAAAACCATTAAAATGAAAGAGGGATAAATAAGAAAAAAATAATGAGTAAAATATTGCTGCTCATTGAATATTGCTTGATGAACTTCGCGAAGAAGCGAATGTGTTTCTTTAACACACTCATCATTCACTTACAGATTCTTTCTCAGCCTCCCTTGATGAATTGATTTTGTTTTTACAGGATTCAATTGGATTATGTACTGGATCAGCACGAGAAAACCAAACAGAAGCGATCGAAATGAATTTGGAGGTAGATTTATTGCCAGCATGCCAGCCGAGTCATGTTCCACAGGAACTGTAGACAGAACAGATGGCCGAAATATAGCAGCTGGATCATATAATGAACTGTCAAACAGATCAATGGTAAAGCCTTCATTTCCAGAAGCTGAAGCTGCCATACGCTGCCGCTTAACTTTCCAATTCTGCTGCAATCTATCTGCTTGTCAATATACGGGATAGAGAATATTGTTCAAGAACATATGAATACTATTGTACCGAGTTCCTTTCACTCATGCACAAACAGAGTATCACAAATTTCAAGTTACCCAAATTCCCTTATGCAAGAAGAAACCAACGGGTTTATTGAAGTTGTTTATAGGTGATATGAACAACTCACGCAGAAATTGACACCGGATAACGGAGATCAAAGAGAAACCACAAGTGAACGCTCAAACATAAACAACTCGCTACTCTATGGAATCCACCAAAGAGATAAGAGTTTACGGATAGGAAGAAAAACACTCTTCACTAAACCAAGTTTAAAAGTAATTCTTAATTTCTGAATGATTTCCATACATGAGTAGTGGTTTTAAATAGCTAGGCATGGAACAACTTTCTACCTTCCATGAAGAGGTTACTAAGCATAAACTTAATGAGAACATGAACCATCTTTGAATTTAAATTACTAAGCAACAACCTTCAACCTTCCAAATTCTATTCGGTGTCAGAAATATACGCAATTAAAACAAATAGCTTTTCGTGGTGATAAGAAAGAAATCAATGGCCAAAAAACTAACATCAATACCAGTAATGTAGAGCATCATCAAACATTGCAGACTCACCTGATTAGAGCACCATAAAATCTAGCTTCTCGGGCAACCTGTCGGTCCAAAGCTTTGGCAGACTGCTTAAAGTATTTTCCAAGATGCTGAAATAGTAATCAATAACACATAAACAGATATCCACGAACAATCCAAACAAAAAGTTACCGAATTTACAAAATTTACGAAATCTGGAGCCCGGCGAGAACAGCATTACCCTGAAGCATTGAAGCCTGGTTGCTGTAGACACAGCAAGATCAGACAGAGCCTCATTAGAAAGCGGCTTCGGACGGGTCATGCTAGCCACCGTTACAGCATCGTTGGTTTCCACCTGCACACATTCACATTCCATTAGAATCACTCAATCACAGCAAGCATTGCTCCTTCAAACGATAATCTCTCAGAAATCAACCGAGAATCGAAAGACTTACGGTGTTGATGGGATCGATAATGACGGAGAGCTCCTGGTGCGCCAGCTGCAAGTTCTCCACCATGATCGGCCATTGCCACTGCGTTGCGGCGCTCTCTTTCGAGCTCTTCTTCTGCTTCTTGTACTCGTCCTGCCCCACAGCCCACGCGAAATCGATTCTCCGAATCAAATTCTGCCGCTTCTCGTCGTAGCCTACATCATTTTAACCAAAGAAACAGATAGTTGGGGTTTCCGAGAAAATCCAAAGTTGCTGTTTGGTTGCCGAGAAAATAAAATCAGCCAAAAAAAGGGTAAAGAATAACGACGTACGGAGGAAACCGTTCGAGGCCGTTTTCTTCAATGACTTCCAAGCGCTTGATGGGAAGCTTGTCGAGCGAGATTTCCATTTTTCCGTCCATTTCCTCTCGATTTTTCCGGGAAAGTGAAAATTTGCAGAGAAAATTTGGACAGAACCGTTGGAGAGGAGGGAGTTGGAAGCTGGGCACTGAAAGGGAAAATTCGCGGATTCAATAGAATAGAATTGTGTAAAAAGACATATTTGACCTTCTATCTCGATTTTATTTTTTCTTAGTTTTGTTGAACTCGAATTGTTCTCCTTAACATCTTGAAACTCTTTGTATCGTTCGAATTTTATCGGATGTTTCCGAAAGTACCCTTAACTTCTTGAAAATCAATGAAGGTAATGTATCATATTTGTCCGAATTTTGTTAACTCCGTCAAATCATGTTAACTTTGCTAAAGGGACAATAATGGCCTCAATAATTTGGTCTTCCTCCAAGACCAAACCGTATTGTAATTAAATTGCATCAAACAATAGAACTCGTGCGTTTTAATTGTCCCGTCACGTCCATCTGCACATGATTTTGGGTTTACAGTTTTCAAATTCATGCATATTGTACACTGGATTAAAATTATAAATCAAAATATGAAACTTGAACATATTCTTTGGTCTTAACCTTTTGTATATAACCATTTGTCTCGTATTAACCCAAATGAATTTGGCACCAATGAACAAACGAAAACTAGCCGTTGGTTTGTTTCTTCACTGAAGAGCGGGCTCTTGATTTTTTCCAACCAAGCTAACAGGGCCGTCGGTTTTTCCCCTCTCATTTTTTCCTACCCAAATCCTTGACACGGTCGCAGTGCAGTACTTCTCCATTTCCTACCCAAAAAAGAGGTCTGCGGCAGCACAGTGACCCTTACAGTGTATAGATACACCAAGTATCCAAATACCGGAGCCCTAGTCCACAAGAATACAGGAGGAAGGGGTGAATTATCTCAGGTAAATTCTAACTGGGTGGGTTTAGAGTTTTCTAGGGAGATTTTGTTGTTTTATTCGGCTCTAGTCTCCCTCGAAAACTCTAAACCCATTTATTGTTTCAGCAGTAAGCAGATAAAGGTTAAAAAATAAAAAATAAACTTACCTACAGCATATGAGCACTATTTTTTGCAGAGTTAGATATTTTAAACTGTTTTAGCTGTAAGTTCCTTATCAAGGAAAGAAAATAGAAGAATTGGGAGCTCCCTTCAGTCCAAAACATAGAGCTACTATTTCATTCATAGCTGCTGGTTTGGGCTGCATGGAACTCCCATTTCTGCAATTTTCGCATGAATATAGCCGAGAAAAGAGAAAAGGGAAGCTGAGAAAGATGAGGAGGGATGAAAATGGTGTGTGGATTTATAGTCAGTCATGGCTTGAAGATGAATGCCAAAGCATTGATTGTAAGAACTGTGACATCTAACTGACCAAGAGAATGATCTTTATTTTGATAACATACAAATGCAAAGGTGACATCAAGTTTTTCAATTGCTTCCCAAAAACAGAAAATTATTTCTAATTGTTCTTTGCATCCAACCTTTATTCATTGTTTTCCCTTAACTGTTTCATTGACTTTCATCCCCCCACTCTTGACTCTAACTACAATTTAGCTACTGGATTTAGCTAAACTTAGTATCCTATTAAATCTATTGGCCTACCCTCACAAATATTGGAAGCTTTCTTCTATTCCAAACCTAACCAATTTGTTGTCTACTTAAATGCTCATATTGCCTGCAAAGGTAAGGTAACTCAAGTGGTTAAGAACAATTATTCTGGCATTTGAGGTCCTCCATTTGGTTCCCAATTACAGAATATTGCTTGTATAAAGAAAACTAGGTCATTTTGTCTTACCTTACACTTCCATGTTTATGTAGCAATTGCGAATGACATCATGATTTGCTTGAAAGAGGCACGTAACTCAAGTAATCGCTCATTTACGTAAGATCTTGCATTCGACTCTCCGATCGCTTTCAAAGACAACTATATCACTTGCCTTACACTGTTTATATGAATGCATGAAGATTGAGACTGAGGGCTCCTCTTCCTTTAGTTATCAACAAGGACCCTCCTCAATGAAAGGTCTGTTGCTGAGCTTTTAACCCACAAACATTCTGTAGCAATTGGGTGGGGTGTCACTCAGGAGAGATTTTTTAGTGTGATCGGAACACGGGGTGGTACACCACGTGTCACTATTCACTATGCAAATGGTAGGATATGTGTGTTAAAAAGTTAATAGCTTAAAAAATAATTTTTTCTACCACTTATATAAAAACACGTGATGTACCATCCGTATTCCGGTCACAATGAGAAATTTCTCATCACTCAGCAGCTTCCAAGTGCTAAAGATAAGGAACTAAAATACAAATTCACCAATCAATTTGTGTAAACATATAATTCGGAATGAAAATAATATTGAGTCTGTGCTGACTGTAGACGCATGTCTCAAAATTATAAAAATAAAGTCTTTTTTATTGAAGGATATCGGGTGAAATTTATTTCATATTTCTTCTAATAATTTGAACTGTCAGTTTATTCTCAAATGCTCGTTGATCAATATTTCTCTTTTTTGGGTGTGAATTTAGCCGGGTGTTCTAGTTCGGGACGTCGTTGCAGCTTAATATGATGCATATGGGAACAAGGGATTTTTTGGACGGATGGCAAAGTTTAGTGGAGAGACTGGAGAAGGAGACGGACGCGGCTTTACTTCTACAGCAGGTGGCGTTTGGGTTATGGAGAATATGGAAGTGCCGGAATGAGGCGGTTTTCACAGGACATCACATCTTGCCACATGTTGTGGATTTGTGGCGGCAGCAGGTGGAGGAGTTTCGTGAGGCAACGCTACAGGATGAAGGGGAGCAGCTGATGCAGCAGGCGTTATGGGGGGATGGGGTTTCTGTGGCAGATACGGAGGGTGGCTTGCAGACATGGAGGAAGCCTGGTTTTGGTGAATTAAAACTGAACTGTGATGCTGCTTGGCGAAATGATACGAAGAGGGGGGGATTGGGTGGGTGCTTCAGGATTTTGCTGGGATTCCAAAGCTTGTGGGAGGGGTGGGAGGGGAACAGTATGCGGCGGCACTTACGGCATAAGCGGAAGCGGTTAGAGAAGGGATGGAGGCGATTCTGGTGAGTGAAGTTATGGAGGCTGGTATTCGGTTGGTGGTGGAATCAGACTCCAAGGGATTGATTCAGATGTTGAACAAGCCAACAAGGAGGCCATGGCTGATGTGTCTCTAGAAGTTTATCTCCATGATATTTGGAGAATGGCGAGTTTATTTCAGCTAGTAAGGTTCTGCTTTACCTCTCGACAATGTAATCGTGCAGCCCATTCGGTAGAGGCATACGTTATTAAGCATGGCGGAAGATTTGAGTGGGATGAACCTTGGTCCAGAGTTTCTTTTTAATGTTTTAGCAAAAGATGCAAATGTAGCTATTCGTATTTAATTCAATAAAATTCTATCTTCCGGAAGAAAAAAAAAATCTTGAACAAAAATCAAACACATCGTATTAATCAAAAGTGAACCGCACCATCATGAGGAAGTAAAATTTGACCATCTAAATTTTTTTTAAAGATAACTTATTTCAGAAGAATTACTTGTCTACCTCTAAGCATGTTGGAAGAAAGATAGGACATGTGATCCTGTTGACTCGGGGTTGATGGTGATGCTTAATTAATAGATAAGTATATGCTCATGCACTAAGTTTCATTGACTGAAAATCTCTTAAAACAATGCCATGAGTAGTTTATGTAATACCTCTTTTCTTGGTCCCTGATTTTCTCCTATATAAATCTTATGATACTAAACTACTTCAATTTACATGAATACGATTCGAACTAAGGAAAGTAAGAGGCGGACGCACAACTTCTTGACTAACTGACCAAATCGATATATTCCATGAGTTAGGCTTATGATAATAAGCCAATGTTCAATTCCATTCCAATATAACAAATGAAAAAAAAAATTAAATAGTCCAATATAAGGTTGCGTACGATAGACGTTCTCTTCCGACCATCGAAAAACGGAAACTGGCTTGGAGTCACCTTTTTTTTAGTCCAGTATAAGAAAGAAAAATTGCATTCTTTGTAGCCTAAGGAATATCATAATCTTTTTATAATTTGTTGATCATGTTAATTTTTGGGAAAGGTGCTTTGAAGAAAACAAAGGTTGTTATAAAGCATATACAATATATAATATCATAGTCAATTCTTCAATGTAGGAGCTACAAATCTACCAGGGCCGGCCCAGGCCCAGAGTGCAGGTAGGGCGACCGTCCAGGGCCCAAAATAATTGGGGGCACCAAAATTATTAAGGCGGTATATTTATATATATTTTCATAAAAGTATAAATTTATAAAATTTGGTTCAATGACAAAGAAATTTAACTAGAACTGGTGGTTTTGTTGTTTAAAATTAATGAGGAGGTCTTGAGTTCAAAACACCATGTGTGCTTATTTACTTTACAATTTTTACGAATTTTTGTTTGGTTGTTAATTTATTTTTAATTAGTAGTTAGTAGCTATGTGGGTTGTTATTTTTAAAATATTTGTTCTAATTCAAGTCTAATCTTCAACAAAAAGTAATGTGTTGACCAAATTTTTAGACCAAATTTACAAATCATATGACATATCATAAAAAAGTTTAGTTCAGTACTTATTTATTACTTATACATGTCAACTAAAGACTCAAAAACATCATTATTTTTTTAGTCCCATATTGACAAGGTTAGTAAATAAGAAAAAACACTTCACGATTCTTTAAAAGTTCAGATGAAAAACAAAACTCATATCTATCTACTTGTAAACCCGAAGTTTTTTTTGTTTCCTTCTCACGATACAAAATAAATTAGTTTTTCCGTGTTTCTAAATTATTAAGTTTGAAGTGTTTTTCTAAGTATAATTTTATCGATATCTTACGTGTGAAAACAAATAATTTTCTTATATAAAATGAGGGCACATTTTGTGGCATCACCCCGGGCCTCAAAAAACTCTAGACCGGCCCTGAAATCTACACGTATAGATTTGTGCTGTCGAATCTTATAGTTTAATTCTATATATGTATATATATACATGTCTATGTGTGTATATATATACATATCTATGTGTGTGTGTGTGTGTGTGGAGAGAAATAAGCGGTGGAACGTAGGCAGATCTGGGGGGTCCTCTGCTGCTTGTCTCCAAAACAAAACCATATCACCAGTCGAAGACCAATATGCCCCAACGAGTAATTACCAATGTCCACCAATATCTAAGTATCTAACCACCACCAATTTCAAGCAACAACAAACTCGTAATATCATACGATATACATGCATTTACAATTAACATAAGTTAAAATGGGCGACTAACGATAGCACTCCTATAAATAAATAAAAAAGATGACTAGTAATTAACATAAATTAAAATGCATAAAAATGGACTGGAATTTAACACAAATCAAAAATGAAAAACTAATCCAATAAGCAATCAATACATGCACGACTGACAATAACATTATTCCAAAAAATACCCGATGCCAGGACTGGCATAAATCAAATATGGTAAACGACACATCACATTACCTCTCCTAGTCAAAATCAAGAAATGTAATCCACAAAACTATCAATCTCAACCTCATTTTAATATCCAAGATTACAGGCAGAGACACATGGTTTGCTGCTATAAATTATGTTACCATCCTAATCAACCATTAATTAATACCCCATTGATTTTCCTGGTGATTCCAAACAGTCCCCCTATCCTGCATTATATATTTTTTTGTACTGCCATAACAAATGAAAGGGTAAGAGAGAGTCCGAGAACTGAGAAATGGCGAGTAGCACTCCCAGCCATGAGAAGCAGAAGAGGGGAGGAGCCATGTCCACGGACAAATACAATCCGAGCAGCGGCCGTCACTTAAAGCCGGAATCCAAGCCTGTTACTACAATGGCGGATAAGACCAATGCTTTACGAAACTGGTTCAGTTTATCCATGAGAAAACCAAAACCTAGTCCGGAAATTGATGTAGTCCATTGTGACGAGAAGAGGAAGCAAGGCGGGAATGTTACTTATAGTTTAGATGGTAATTTTGGAAATGGAAGACGAGGAGGCGGAGGAGGAGGGGAAGTGATGGTGGTTGAGGCGGCCAGGAAGTCGGTGTCTCATGTGGAAGCAAATTTGGCATCAGTGGCTTCATTTCTTCAAGTGAAGGTGTTGGCCTCGGACATGCCTGGGTTCATGCAAGTTCATGCCTTCCGCAGCGCCAGACGAACTTATGACAGCTTGGAGAAGTTTAGCTCAAAACACATGGCTTATAACTTAAAAAAGGTATGTTCCAAATTCAAACCCTAGATCTACATATATTATGTTATAGTTACTTTATTTCATCACTGTCATTTGTTCTTAATATTAATAAAGATTAATTGTCTAAAGTTAATTAGCACAGTAAAAAAGAAAGGTTTATGAATTTTGACGGAGAAAATTTGTCCTACCTAAAATTATTTTCCTCTTTGGTTCTTGGGATACAATTGGTTTCTAACTTCTAAGTGGTGTTCCTTTTTGGAGTTTACTTCCATCCATCTCTTGTTTGGATGATTGGGTTCATGTGTGATCATATTCATACAGTGGTACATACAAACCCCACAGACTACATGGGTTCAATGATTATATATAGATAGAAACATTGAGATTGAGTAGTCACTGACCAGATCTGATATATTTCTTGGTGCTTCTATTTAAGATTCTCAAGTGTTTTTGGTTGTATAAGATAGTCACATGAAAACGGTGATAAGGCGGATTCTCTTCTCGGTCTCTGAATCAATATAAGGCCACTTAACAAATATTTGATGAAATAAACACGTAGTTATATACAACTAACAACTGGTTATAAGACATATTTTTTTCTCGTTTATAAGGCAGCCTTTCTCCTCTGACTCTCCAGCAATGGGGCCACTTGTGATCCAACGGTTACCCATTGATCAGATGATTTCATGAGATTGTTTGGATCTTGAATCAATGAATCTGGATTCGCAGCACTTGTGTTTCTGCCCTAGTTGTTCTCCTGTCTGCAAATCGGGACTGGGTTCATGTTCCAGCTGCTTCCAACAGCCCATGTGCTTCGTCGCACAATTAAACAACTTATAATCACGATGTGTTCCAATTAATAACAGTTCAAGGTGATTAGTCACTTAACTAAAATTCATTGACTAATCATGGGCTCTCTGATTTATGCAGGAGTTTGATAAATTGTACGGGCCTGCATGGCATTGCATCGTGGGCTCGGGTTTCGGGTCGTTCGTGACCCATTCAACAGGTTGCTTCCTATATTTTTCAATGGAGAAACTGTGCATTCTCTTGTTTAGAACTAAAATCCAGAAAGCTGTAGACTGATTGTTGTCTGTATTTAACTATTTATTTCTTTTTTGTGGGTTGAGATCATTACTGTATTATTAAACAAGAACACTGGATTAGTGTGTGCATATACAATCTCAAATATTCGACCTTAATTAATTATTTAGTGGACATTTTGTTCAAAAAACTTATTTAGTAAACATAGTCAATTTTTTGTTGCAAGTTTGGTTCATAGCCATATCGAAGTCGTGGAAGCACTAGAAGGAGCAAATATGGGCATAATCACATTGGTTAGAGCGGATGTGCTTTCCTCTATGCACATGAATTTAAATCATCGTTTCTGTATTTTAAATTAATTTAAAGTAGAATATCGTCCACATAATTTAGATTGACCTACAATTCTACATGCAGCATTTGAGTTAGGGTTTAAGTTTATAATTTAATTACCACATTCAGCTTTTCGATTAGGGTTTCGGTTTTTACCTTATGCAGCTTTTCATAAATCATTGGAGAGACTTGTTTTTCAGGTCAAACATAAACTTCAACTGCAAGGTATGCATGGTTTTGAAAAACAAGGAATGTGACAGGTGGTTGAGTTTATCGTTTTTGACGTCGCTGGGCTCTAATTAATTAGGGTTTTATTGGTTGTCTGGCCTTGCATGTGAAGCTTGTGGAGATGCAAATTAACATGACATAGAATGCTATATGTTTTCGACGAAACAAAACAACAAAAACGAGGCAAAAAAAGAAATGATTAAATATTAATTAACAAAACGTACGAGAGAAACAACGGAAGTTTTGGTTTAGCTAAAATTAGTTAGAACGATATGTTTCTTCTCTGCATTCGAGTTTGAATCCTCCTTGTAGTCGAGATTAATTTGAAGTAGACTGTCAGTTTGTATAAAAAATTGAGAGAAACAACAACACAATTAGTGAAGTAATTAGAGAAGAGAAGCAATCATGAGCAGGTATGGAGAAAAACAGAAAGAAAAGGTGGGATTAGGAGTCAAGCATGGGTTGCCAGATTGGTATCTGACTATTTCGTGGTCCCTTGTGGCTGGCTGGTTTAGTTGAATATGTCTAATAAAGCAGAAGAATATACGTAATGGGGCGGTCAGGTTCTGATCTGCTGCGGCTGCTGATTGCTAATTTGCTAATTAATTTGGCTTCTTCTATTTGTCCAAGCATAAAATAATAGGTGAGATTATGCATGATTAATCAGTTTTATTATCCCTATGCTTTTAAATATACAGGAATATGAGGAAACCATGCTTGTTTTGGAGGCAACTATGAAGTCACGGAAGGCCTTTCCAAAACGCATCATTTCCTTTTGATTTGGACTGCTAAATAAATCAAATACAATAATTAAAATTCGAAGAATACTAGCAATTTTCTAATTTAAATTTTCTTATTATGTTGTTTCGCCTTTTTTTTTTGTCCTGTAATGTTTCATGATTATTGAATCGCTTATTTTCTAAGTCACGTTAAACTCTTAATCTTATTGTAATCAGGCGGAAAAAACCATAATTATATAATTATGTTTCATGACCTTAAAAATATTTGACATCAATATTCAAAGGCGGATTTCAAGGCGAGTGGAGGTTGTTGCTCTTACTCCAATTCTCTTCTAACTACAAATTTTTAAAATTTTCGTGGAAGTTAAAACTCCACCATAGTTGCTCTGGGACAAACTGTTTGACAAAATTTTCTAAACAAACACTAACAATTTCTTCTTCTTTTTTCATAACAATCTTCAGAAGAAGAAGAACTCATATCCTCATATAGTCATATGGTGTGGATCCTTAACAGCTCAACAATGAAAAAAAAAATAGTGAATAAATAGATTAGAAAAGTGAAAAATGATTGTTTTGAGGAAGTTAAGTGGAGGAAAATGTTATTGTCAAAATCCAATAGCCTTCAATAATTTATGGGTGCACCTTATCCTTATTACATACGTTTCCTTACAAGCCAACAAGCCCCACTGTGAAGCGACCTCAGCGTAACCCTAACCCTAACCCTAACCCTAATTGGTAGTTTTCTTGTCAAAAACCCTAATTAAGTATTGACTTTGAAACAAAAAGCAAGCCAAATAGCCAACAGAAAATTGGATTAGCAGTCGATTTTACCAAACATTCTTTTAATTAATTATTATGTCTGGGGACCAACCAAAGTAAATTGTAATTTTCTTCAAAACTAGTCCTATTTATTTGTATAATCCCACGTTCTTTCTTTAGGTTGTTTCAACCTAGACATTTTCGGTGTACTAGTAACAGTCCAGTATACCAAATATCATAATATAAATATTTTTTTTCTAAATATTCAACTACTTATATTATGACACTTGATGCATTAGATCATATTTTCAGCACACTAAAATTACATGTTTGTTATACCGTTGGCCAAAAATTGCTGAGCTCTAAATGGTACTAGAACTGACTTTTGGTCTTACAGTGTAATCATAAGAGTTCACATGCATTGAATATATATAAAAGTGCTGAGTTTTAATATTTTTCCTTTTAAAAGCGTAAAAGAAAAAAAACGAAGCAATCATACTAGCTCACATGTACAAAATATTGATAAAACTGTAAAATTAAGCGAGTTTATGTGAGGGTAATATTAAGATACTGAAAATTCTGAGGATTAAAATGAAAAAAAAAATCCATTAAATAATGAATAGTTAGTTTTGGACTATTACGTATTCTTAACGAACTAGCGTTTATAAATAGATATACAAATATTCATTTAAAAAGTAAAAAACTACTAAGCTCCTTCGACATCTCTTCATTTACAACATATTTCAGTTTGAAAAAACAGTAAATTCGCATGAAAATTCCTCGTATTACATCAATTTCTTTTTCTCTTGCACTTTAGCATAAGAACTTTGGAAACTTGGGGGAGTGCACGTTGATGTCAAGGACTTCTTTCATTGTGGGGTATTCTTAAGAAAAATTAAAATAAAACTCTTAAGTAAAAGGCCACGGGTACTAGAATAATATGATGGCCGGCCCTTAATTTTCAAAAGGCAATAATTATTAGAAAATCATTAGAATTAACAAAAGTTATTGTCGCTTAGTACTACGGTTTAGTGATATTCTTATTTATTAGTAAGTGAGAGGTTTTAGGTTTGATTTTTGTCAAAAGTTAATTGATCATTATTATGCCAACCCATTGTGAGACTTAATCCACTCATCCACCACTTTAGTGTAGATATTATCATTTGTTAAAAAAAATGCTAATTGCTACTTACCAAACACCAACAACACACAACAATTTCTAACTTGACGAATCCGTTACACCATTTTTTCACATAAATTTTGTCACACATTTTCATAATGTACTTTAACAATCTGAATCGTCAATCCTTTAGATCTTAGATAATATCTACAAAAAATCACCCAAAACTAAAACTATACGACCGTTAGATTAAGTTAAGAGTTTAGAATTTCTTTATAGAACCGTATTTGCTAATTTTCTTCACTACAAATAAATGTTTTAATTGTTATGAATTTATCTAACTTTTTGTAAGAATAATATAAGAATAATATTGTAAAAAATAGATGGTTTGGATCTTTAATATATATTATAGAATTCGTTCCACAAAAACACAAATATTTTGCAAAAAAAAAAAGTGGTATAACAAATCGGCCCTCTGAAAAATTATGTTGGTCTTAAAACTTTACAAAAGTATGATGATAAGCCTTGCCAGCTGCCATCGCGTGGACGCATTATGCAATGCGCTGCCCTTGAAGGGGGCAATATTGTAAATAGCCCATACAATCCTATTCATTTATCCCACATTGAAAACAAGTCAAAATCCTTCTACGAAAAAAGCCCTACTTTGTTGAATTGATCAAATTTGCAGCTCCCACTTTCTTTGAACCCATCGTGGCCATCATTATTAGTATTACAACGATCAGTGACGGATTCAGAATTTATATCTCCAAAAGAAGATATAACCGGCACGCTACTTCAACCGATTGCTCTTTCAAAACTTACCTTGCCTTAGTCTTTTTGAGACATTTTATCGAGCATTTTGTATAATTCCAAGTATAGCAATTGTATAAGCTAACTCCTAAGTGAACCCTTCAACGACATTCTCTGATTATGAATACAAATGAAGATTCGAACTTAGAACATCTTTGAAAACTAAAAAAGTTAAGCTCTTGAAGTAATTCGAATTGATAATCAAGAACACAATATGAAAATTATCTAGTAATATGAGAGAATCACATTAACAACACTAAGCTTAATTTTAGTAATTAACTTCATAATAATCAAGATTACGAAAACCCTAGTGACACTCCAAAAAGAAAACAAAAACCAATTAACAAAATTAGAACATAATTGAGAATTCTAATGGGATATTATTGTAGCTCACCAGACACACCAAAAGTATTTAATTATACATTTTAACATTACATTATTACAATCACACCTTCTTCTCCACAAGAAATTTTTCAGTATGCCGGTGAACTCGATACACAAATGTAATAACACAATTGGTTAAAAATTTAAGAAAATAATTTTAATTAATTGTATTAATACACACTGTGTACCAGTCCGTGTTCCCGGCACCGAGAAATCTTTTTCCCCCACAATTCTCTAATAACAATAGAAAAAGAAAAAAGGAAAGAAAAAAAAAACTGGGCATGCAGTGTTTTTCCAATTAAAACAAAAAACAGCTAACAAATTTTAAGTACAAATTTCAATAATTAATTAATTCTACGACCTTCGTTTGTTCGATTTCGGCCGACGTGCCGAAGCCGGCTTCGGTTTTCCAAACGCGCCGCAGATCCCGCAGCCGGAGACTTTCGGGGAAGGCGGGTCCGTCGCTTGTGGCGAAACCTTGACCGTCCGATACCCCTTTCCTCCGTTGGATCGGCTCCGCTCCATGGTGGGTGCTGCTGCGCCGCCGTCCTGAGCCTGCTGAGCTGCCTCCGCCTGCTTCTCCGCCTCCACTTGGTTCAGCGCCCGCTGAAGAAACTTGTCGTCCCAAATCAACCCCGATGAGCCCTGCCTCCTAAACGTGCTTTCAGACCTCTGAAGCCCCTCAGCCATCGGATTGATTTCTGAAATTTTTCTGATAAATCTCTGAATCTACGATCTGGGTTTTGTTTCTGGGGTCTGGAGGGTTCGATTTATGTGGATTTGGTGGATGGGATTTGGAATTTGGGATTGGAAATTTGAAGTCCAAGTAGCTACAATGGTGCTTGTTTATTTATTTATATGGTGTTGGACTTTTCTTGCTGCTTTGGGGAGGAGAGAGAGAGGGAGGAGAGAGAAACAGAGAGAGAAAGTGACAAATGAATGTTAGGGAGAAAGAGATTAGGAGGTGGAATTTTATCGCTAATTTGCTATTAATTATATGAAGTACTGTGTCTTATTTCAGACTTTCAGTGTTCTTTTTCTCCCTAATTATTTTATAGTAATTAAAGAAAACAATTAACTTGGTAGTTTCTGTTTATCTTTTTGTTTGATTTTGACTCTTTGCCGAAAATGCGAAATAAGGAATTAGACAAGCGTTTAAGATTAAAGAAAGAATGCATAAATATTTTGAGATAACTCTAAAGTTTAATTAATATTCGGCGAATATAAGTTGTACTTGGAACTGAAAATAAAATAAAAGAAACATAAATTTACCTAAAATACTAACTTTTTAAAAAATAATAAAATTCAAAAGATTTTGTACCTTTTTTAGTGCATCTCCAACGGAAAGATGCAAAAACTATGTTTTCATTGCGTTTTCCACTCCAGGGAGATGTTGATGGGAGTTTTACGCTAATGAGAAAAATGTAACTTTGAGATCTCTTTAAGTTTTAATTTATATTTGTTGGTTTCAGGCCAACCCAAATATACATTTCAAAATATTTTACGTCTTTCATTAAAGATGCCCTGAATTGTTGCGTGAATTTGTCCGTGCAATGTTCTAAATCATGTAAAAGGTGTACTTAACGACTTGGAGTTACAATTTGAGGTGGTAATGATTGTTCTCTTGATCAAGATTTTGATTCAAATCCCACTGCCAACAATCTCTCTTAGTGGGCAACTTCTGAAAAGAAAAAAAAAAAGACTAAGACCCCCTCGATAAGTTCTTAAAGAGACTTGCGATATGCCCTAACTTTGAGTTGGGGTAGCCTCCTTCCTCATAAACTTTTTTTACTGAAAAAAAGAAAAAGAAAAAGAAAAATAAATTATAGCAAAAGTTTATATATACATTATCTTCTTACTTAAATATTTAATTTCTCACTCTTTCTCTAATTAGAAGACAAGAAAACGTTACTAAACGAATTTGGAGATTGTCAAAGCTTTCAAGAAAACCTTCCAATGGCACGTCGACTTCTGTGTGAATCATGCTCCAATTCAACACTGGTTGTTGGACATCTGCGAACAACCCGTGTGGGCCATTAGATGGATTCGGGTCGGGTTAATCCCGGAAACAGTCCAACATGGGTCACCACTTGGTCAATATTGTTGGTCTAATTTTCTAAAGCAATGCGTTTGACTCGGCCAAAAAGAAAATGTGTTTTTTGACTGATTATATCTCTCCATCAGATGCTTTGTTTAATCAAAGCTTGATTATATTTAACTGATCCTACAACGAGACATCGGGGTAGCAATAAACGCTCTTGATCAGTTGAGTTACGTAAGGAATGTAATGTACAAATTGAAACGAAAATAGAAACCAAAAGTCGACGAGCAAACGACACAAACCAAGACGAGAGTCTTGCTATGTGGCTGTGTGTGCAAAAATCTATGTCAAGCTTCCAGATCAGTAAACAAGAGCAAATGTAGACTCTAAAACGGATCTTTCAGGGGGCATCTGATAAAATACAAGGATACCGCATTGTTAAACATTTCGTTTTGGTCATGTCTTGAGAGCGAGTCCTGTTGTGGTACAGTTACGTCAGAAGTCACGTGTCGATCTTGGGGGTATTTCGGGATCGGAGCTTACCAGCACTGCCTTCCCTCTAGTATCTTCCCTTTCCCTTTCAGAATTTCGTTTGAGGGTTTTGGACCCTGGAAATCCACGGTAGACTCTAGTTCTTCTCGCACGTTTTGGAATCCCAAATGCTTCCCCCATTTTCTTCTGCTTTCCTCTTCTCTTCTCTGATCTGGGCAAGGGCCTTGGGTCCTGTAAAGGTAGTTTGCTGCCGTGCGAATCTCTTCTCCCGGTGGAACTGGTTTCTTTGAGGTTTCGGACAAAGGAAACCACTGCTTAGCCGGCCTTCTTTCCCCTGGAACTGCAGGTTTCTTTGAGGCCTTTCCCTGCTACTGCCAAACAATCCAAGTGATTTGTGCCTTCTTGACAAGCCGGTAAATGAACGTCAGTCACCCTCCGCCTTCTCAGGCGGTCTCAGAGATCCGAAAAATCCTTGTCTACCAGTTCCGTTGGCATATGTTTCCCAAGGGTGGGCACTTGAACCCGAAAATTGAAACCAAAACACGAACCAAATCGAACTGCATCGAACTCTTTGGTTTGAAACCGAACCGAATGAAGGAAAAACGATTTGGTTTCGGTTCCGGCCATCCGAAACCGAACCGAAACCAAAACCGCATAACTTAATTAAATGTTAAATTCTAATTGATTATTTCATTGAGTCCATACATTTAGTATGGACTCAACCACATCATAACATGGCCACATAATCTCTATCTTTTCTTTCTTCTAGTCTATATTGCTCAACTTTATTCATCTAAGATCTAACTCTCCACTCTACAGACTCTCACTCTCGGTCTCCCTGACAGCCTCCGCTTCATTTCAGCTCCTAGCCTCTAGAGTTTAGAGTGCTAATATGGTAAGAACTATGATTTATGACTTGTTTTTGTTGAAAACGCTGTGGGTTAATGAATGCCCACAGTAAACTTTGGTAAAGATTTCAATGCCCATGCTTTTGATGCAGATGATATGGACTTTGGAAACAAAAGAAACACATTTTCAAAGTCAGGCAATGTAAATGTCAAAGTGTAATAAATTTGTTTGTGTGGGATTGCTCTATAAATAGAGCAATTCGATTGTTATCAAATGACAGAAAGAATACAAGAAGAAACAGATAGAAAAGATTAATACTTCAGTTTCCATTCCCTCCTCTTACTGTGTCATTCTCTTGTGCTCTAGTTTCAGTGTAATATTTTACACCTGCTCCGCACACCTAACTAGTAAATGTTATCTCGCTAACTTTTACATATTTATAACACGTTATCAGCACGAGTCTCTAAATATAACTAGTAAAGAAATCATTCTCTCATTCCTCTTCGCCGAACGAAAGAAAGAAAAGAAAAAAAAAATGTTTCCTCTGAGGATTTTACTGTTCATCTTCTTCCTCTGCCTCAACTGCGCGATATACCCTCGCGACGAACTATTTGCTCCATGCCTGCTCATAGTTCTCAACCTGACGGTTACATACATCTTTGATTTCTTGTTTGGTTTAGATATTGATTACTAACCCATTATTTATTTTGCTGCAATCCAAGATGGTGCGGTACAATCGCCCATCTTGAACTGCATATTTCATCTTATTGCGATCCAAGATGGTGCGGTATCATCGCCTATCTTGGACTGCATATTTAATTTTACTGCAAATTTTAGGTGGAGCTAGACCTGGCATTCGTGTCGTGTTTCCCGTGTTCGTGTCGTTTTCGTGTCATACCCGATATCTTAACAGGTCGTGTCGTGTAACACCCGTTACAATAAACGGGTAAAATGACCCGACCCGAAATCGACCCGATAATATTAACGGGTAATTTGACCCGACCCGTTACCCGTTAAGGAAAATATATTTTAAACCAATAAATAATTAAATAAAAAACATAATACTTTTTTTTAGAGAATACATATCATATTTTCACATAGTAAAAACTATATTAAATATATATATATATATATTAAATTAACTATAATAATTATAATAATTATATATACTATAATAAATTAATAATTATACCCCCAAAATATTAACTATAATAATTATATATATATATATATTAAATTTTATAAAAACTATAATAATTATTAATTAATATGCATCCATTGATTCCATAATTCCTTTCCATTCCTACCGCGCCCTTTGAAGAAAAATGGAGGGAAAATGAAAATTATAAGAAAAGCTGAAAAGGAAACAAAAAAGAGAGGGAAAGATGGGTAGGCTGCCGCCCTTTGAAGAAAAAGAAGGGAGGGAAAAATCAAAATTATAAGAAAAGCTGAAAAGCAAACAAAAAAGAGAGGGAAAAATGAAAATTAATAGAAGTGGTGAGAAATTTTGTTTTTTTTAAGTTATTAATTTTTTATCACACATATACCACTATTTTTATAATGACACATGATAATGTGATATACTACTCCGTGTACCGGTCAATTATACGTACAAAATAAATAGATTTAAATCTACTTAATAAATATATATATATACACCATTGAACTTGATGGGATACGAATTATACGAAACTAATTTCAACGATCCAACCGTCAAACTTGTTTTTATATGCTTCGAGATCGTATCAGCAAAAAATCGCAAAAAACAAACATCCAGAGATCAAGTAACCGAACAAAACTTTTCGATGGTTATAAAACAAAAAATCACGATTTAACGGTTATTTTAACTTCGATTTTGATTATTTTTTATAGCCACACTCCTTAATCCTATATGAATACAATGAATGAATTCGATCTTCAATTTAAAATATTTACAATAGTGGATACCACAAAATCTTATGTTATACTTAATGAAAGTATAAATAAACTCTAAGTGTTAGTGAATCTACCGTTTTGATGGGATACGCATCATACGAAACTAATTTCAACGATCCAACCGTCAAACTTGTTTGTATATGCTTCGAGATCGCATACGCCAAAAATTGCAAAAAACAAACATTCAGATATCAAGTAACGAGACAAAACCTTTCGACGGTTATAAACGAAAAATCACGATTTAACGGTTATTTTAAGTCTGATTTTGATGATTTTTTACAGCTACACTCCTTGACCCTATATGAATACAATTAATGAATTCGATCTTCAATTTAAAATATTTACACTAGTGGATACCACAAAATCTTATGTTATACTTAATGAAAGTATGAATAAACTTTTAAGTGTTAGTGAATCTATTGTTTTGATGAGATACGCATTCTACGAAACTAGTTTCAATGATCCAACCGTCAAACATGTTTGTATATACTTCGAGATCGCATACGCCAAAAATTGCAAAAAACAAACATTCAGATATCAAGTAACAGGACAAAACTTTTCGACGGTTATAAAAAAGAAAATCACGATTTAACGGTTATTTTAACTCCGATTTTGATGATTTTTTACAACTACACTCCTTGACCCTGTATGAATACAATGATTGAATTCGATCTTCAATTTAAAATATTTACACTAGTGGATACCACAAAATCTTATGTTATACTTAATGAAAGTATGAATAAACTCTTAAGTGTTAGTGAATCTATTGTTTTGATGAGATACGCATTCTACGAAACTAGTTTCAATGATCCAACAGTCAAACATGTTTGTATATACTTCGAGATCGCATAAGCCAAAAATTGCAAAAAACAAACATTCAGAGATCAAATAACGGGACAAAACTTTTCGACGGTTATAAAAAAGAAAATCACGATTTAACGGTAATTTTAACTCCGATTTTGATGATTTTTTACAGCTACACTCCTTGACCCTATATGAATACAAAGAATGAATTCGATCTTCAATTTAAAATATTTACACTAGTGGATATCACAAAATCTTATGTTATACTTAATAAAAATATGAATAAACTTTTAAGTGTTAGTGAATCTATTGTTTTGATGGAATACACATTCTACGAAACTAATTTCAACGATCCAACCATCAAACTTGTTTGTATATGCTTCAAGATCGCATATGCCAAAAATCGCAAAAAACAAACATTCAGAGATTAAGTAATGGGACAAAAAAATTTGACGGTTATAAACGAAAAATCACGATTTAACGGTTATTTTAACTCCGATTTTGATGAGTTTTTACATCTACACTCCTTGACCCTATATGAATACAATGAATGAATTCGATCTTCAATTTAAAATATTTACACTAGTGGATACCACAAAATCTTATGTTATACTTAATGAAAGTATAAATAAACTCTAAGTGTTAGTGAATCTATCGTTTTGATGGGATACGCATTCTACGAAACTAATTTCAACGATCCAACTGTCAAACTTGTTTGTATATGCTTTGAGATCGCATACGCCAAAAATTGCAAGTGTTTATATGAATAATGATGAATCATGAATAATGATGAATCACAAGTGTTTATATATTCTTTCACATTTTTCATACTTGTATGTATAATGTATGTCTTATTAGTTATTGTCTATACAAATACTATATTAGTTTATTTTAATTTTGGACAAGAACATGTTAAGTAAAATTTATTATCTTAGTAATGATAATAAAGAACTCTCATAATAAAAATAAATAATGACTAATTTTTTTTTTTTTTTAACTTATATAGAATAATAATACAAAACTATATATTTAATATAGAATATATTGTATATATTAATATTTTATAATAAATTTTTTAGTAATTAAACTTTAAAATTATCAAAATAATTTTTTTCTTAACGTGTCGAAACGGGTCACCCACGTGTATACCTGTTAAGAACCCGTTATTAACGGGTTCTTAACGGGTCACCCGATAATGACCCGATAAGTTATCGTGTTGACCCGAAACCCGTTATTTTCGTGTCGTTTTCGTGTCGTGTCAGAAACTGCCAGGTCTAGGTGGAGCGGTATAATCGCCCATCCTACCCTGCATATTTAAATTTGTTTGCTGTTTAATTTTATTGCAAATTTTAGGTGGAGCGGTATAATCGCCCATCCTGCTCTGCGTATTTAAATTTTCTGCTATTTGAGTGGTGCGGAATAATCGCCCATTCTATGTTATATTATTTCAATGAGAATGGTGCGGTACAATCGCCCTCCTCATTCACCTTGAAAATCTCGAGCCAGAAGTTTCGAGTGCTTATCATTTTGGCCTGAAGATCAAAATGAAAAATTTGTAAGAACCAGAAGTTCTAACATTATATTCCTCTAGGAATACATATTATTGCAAGTTCTTACACATCTCATTTTCTTTCAGAAAAGAAAATGGCGAACTTGGCAAAGCTTGAGTATGCTGCCCTGGACATTACCGGGAAGAATTACCTGACCTGGGTACTGGATACCAAGATCCATCTGGAAGCAGGGAATCTTGGAGATACCATCAGGGAAGAAAACAGCTCATCCTCTCAAGATCGGGCAAAGGCCATGATCTTTATGCGCCGCCATCTTGATGAGGGATTAAAGAGCGAGTACTT
Source organism: Cotoneaster glaucophyllus (assembly GCA_036320875.1). Taxonomy (NCBI): domain Eukaryota; kingdom Viridiplantae; phylum Streptophyta; class Magnoliopsida; order Rosales; family Rosaceae; genus Cotoneaster; species Cotoneaster glaucophyllus. The sequence goes on from CM070063.1 coordinate 2,235,975, forward strand.
AACGGTTGAAGATCCGTTAGCTTTCTAGAATGCCTTGAGAAACAGATATAATCACCAGACAACGGTGATTCTTCCAAGAGCTCACTATGAATGGACTCACCTGAGGATCCAGGATTTCAAATCCGTGGCTGAGTACAATTCTGCGTTGTTCAGAATTACCTCTCAGATGAAGCTCTGTGGGGATACTATCACTGAGGAAAATTTGCTGGAAAAGACTTTCAGCACATTTCATGCCTCTAACGTGCTCCTGCAGCAGCAGTATAGAGCGCGAGGCTTCACTGAGTATAATCAGCTGATATCTGTGCTCTTGGTAGCTGAACAGAACAATGAGCTCCTGATGAGAAACCATCATTCCCGACCCACTGGATCTGCACCATTCCCAGAAGTGAATGCTGCTTCCCTCGAAGTGAACGCCACATCCTCTGGTGGTGATAATCATAAACGAGGACGTGGTCATAAGCAAGGTCGGTGGAACAGGAAAGGCAAGAACCATGGTGGTCAGTTTCACAACCTGGTTCCGAAGCATAATTCAGGCCCAAGCTTCAAAAATGTGAATCGCCACAGAGGCAAGGCTCATATGAGCAATGCTCCCAGAAACTCTGAAGGAGCATGCCATAGATGTGGTGGCAATGGGCATTGGGCGCGTACCTGTCGTACCCCAAAACATCTGGTGGATCTGTATCAAGCCTCCCTCAAGAAGAAGGGTGTCGAGACTAATTTTCTCGACCAGGCTAAACTAATGGACATACCTGATCCAATGTCCGACTTATCAGGGCAGTTGGACACCACCCACCTAGATGTCTCGGACTTCATTATGGAAAAGGGGAATGAAGTTTACCGGTCCGATTGAATAGTTCATGTTTGATGTATTGAACTTGTAGTTCAAAAACTTGCATTTCAAAATTCAATAAAAGTGGCAGTTGAATTTCTTGTTATAACATGCTTTTAACTGTGATTCCCTTACTCAGAAAGCATGGATAAGAATTATGGTCATTCTCAAAACAAGAGCAATGGCGGAGATATTTGTATTACAGACAGCGCAACCACGCATACAATACTTCGTGATCGAAAGTATTTCTCCAGCTTAATGCTCACAAGGATAGGGGTAACAACAATATCAGGCCCTTCAGATGTGATTGAAGGCTCAGGGAAAGCCCAGATTATGTTACCAAATGGAACAATATTGTCCATACAGAATGCGTTGTACGCCACTCGATCTACTCGAAATCTGTTGAGTTTCAAAGACATACGTTTAAATGGATACCACATTGCAACGAAAAGTGCAGAAAATGTGGAGTATCTATGCATTACCTCCAATGATACCCAGAAGCGTATATTGGAGAAGTTGCGTGGTTTGTCGAGTGGATTGTATTGTACATACATAAAGACAGTTGAATCACATACTGTCATGAACCAGAAGTTCATTGATTCAAAGATCTACATGCTCTGGCATGATCGTCTGGGTCACCCAGGATCTACCATGATGCGTAGAATCATTACCAACTCTAATGGACATCCATTATTGAGCAGACATATTGTTGTCTCAAATGATAACCCTTGCAAGGCTTGTTCTCAAGGGAAGTTGGTAATTAGACCATCACAACTAAAGGTTGATGCAGAATCCCCATCATTTCTGCAAAGAATTCAAGGGGATATTTGTGGGCCTATTCAACCATCATGTGGACCATTTCGATATTTTATGGTTTTGGTTGATGCATCTACCCGATGGTCACATGTTTGTCTCTTGTCTACTCGGAATGTAGCTTTTGCGAGACTTTTTGCTCAGATAATTAAATTACGAGCACAGTTCCCAGATTATCCCATTAAGTCTATCAGACTTGATAACGCTGGTGAATTTACGTCTCAAACCTTTGATGATTACTGCATGACATTGGGCATTGATGTTGAACACCCTGTTCCTCATGTCCATACTCAAAATGGTTTAGCAGAAGCATTGATTAAGCGGCTTCAGTTAATAGCTCGCACTCTGCTTATGAAAACAAAATTGCCAGTGTCTGTATGGGGACATGCAATTTTACATGCTGCATCATTGGTTCGATTGAGACCTATAGCCAACCACCAATACTCATCAGTACAACTCGTGTTTGGACATCAGCCAAACATTTCACATTTACGAGTTTTTGGTTGTGTTGTTTATGTGCCTATTGCACCACCACAGCGAACTAAAATGGGACCTCAGCGCAGACTGGGAATTTATATGGGTTTTGATTCACCATCTATCATTAGATATTTGGAACCCTTAACAGGTGATATGTTTACAGCTCGTTTTGCTGATTGTCACTTTGATGAGACAGTCTTCCCATCGTTAGGGGGAGAAAAGACCGTTCCTGAAGAACGGAAAGAGCTGATATGGGTTGTTCCCACCTTGTCTCATTTTGATCCACGTAGCACTCAATGTGAAATTGAAGTGAAAAGGATCGTTCATCTTCAAGGCATTGCCAATCAAATGCCAGATGCATTTAATGATGCTATGAAAGTGACAAAATCATATATACCAGCTGCAAATGCACCTGCAAGAATTGATGTCCCTGTTGGACAAAATAAAGTGGCAGCGAATGATTCATCTGGTGCATGCCTGAAGCGTGGTAGACCCCCAGGTTCAAAAGATTCAGCCCCTCGAAAGAGAAAAACGAGGGCACAGCTGAATCCAAATGAAATCATTTAAGAAGAGAGAATACATGACAAATCCACAATTCATGATTCTTTACTTCCAGAAGAAGAAAATGTCTTTGATGAGACACATGTCCCTGAAGAGACAGAAGTACATGAAAGCAAAGAAATCTCCATAAATTATGCATGTACTAATGAATTGTGGGATCGCAATGAGATAATCATTGACGATATGTTCGCATTCGCTGTAGCCACTGAAATCATATTAAGTGATGATATTGAGCCCCACTCTATTGATGAATGCAAACAGAGACATGATTGGCCTAAGTGGAAAGATGCAATCCAGGCAGAATTAAATTCCTTGGAAAGGCGAAGTGTTTTTGGACCAGTAGTCCAAACCCCGCCTGGTGTAAACCATGTGGGTTACAAATGGGTATTCACAAGGAAACGCAATGAAAAAAACGAGATTGCAAGATATAAAGCACGACTCGTTGCACAAGGTTTTTCGCAAAGACCTGGGATTGATTATGAGGAGGCATACTCTCCTGTAATGGACGCAATTACGTTCCGTTACTTGATAAGTTTAGTGGTTTCAGAGAAACTTGATATGCGACTCATGGATGTCATCACTGCATATCTATATGGAGAATTAGATACTGACATATACATGAAAGTCCCTGAAGGACTTAAGTCGCCTGAAACAACTAACAAACCACAAGGTATGCTCTCAATCAAATTGAGGCGATCCTTGTATGGGTTGAAATAATCTGGACGAATGTGGTATAATCGTCTCAGTGAGTATTTGATCAAAGAAGGTTATATCATCAACAATGTCATTTGCCCTTGTGTGTTCATTAAGAAATCCAATTCTGGATTTGCTATAGTGGCAGTATATGTTGATGATATGAACCTAGTTGGAACTTCTGAAGAGCTCAATAAAATTGCTAAATATCTGAAAAGCGAGTTTGAAATGAAAAACCTTGGTAAAACAAAATTTGTCTCGGCCTGCAGATCGAGCATTGTGCTAGTGGAATTTTGGTCCACCAATCAGCTTACATTGAAAAAATCCTGAAGCGATTTGGTATGGACAAGGCTTATCCACTCAGCACACCAATGGTCGTTCGTTCTTTGAACATTAAGAAAGATCCATTTCGTCCAAAAGAAGATGATGAACTGGTCCTTGGTCCAGAAGTACCATATTTGAGTGCAGTAGGTGCTTTATTGTATTTAGCACAATGTACTAGACCAGATATAGCTTTTTCAGTTAACTTGTTAGCAAGGTATAGCTCTGCTCCAACAACTTGTCATTGGAAGGGAGTCAAAGATGTATTGAGATACCTTCGTGGAACAACAGACATGGGTCTCTTCTACTCAAAGAACTCCACAGATGACCAGGTCCTTGTTGGATATGCAGATGCTGATTTTCTCTCTGATCCGCATAAAGCCCGCTCACAAACTGGATATGTGTTCAAGAATGGAGATACAGCAATCTCATGGCGCTCAACAAAGCAAACATTAGTTGCTACATCTTCAAATCATTCAGAAATACTTGCTTTACATGAGGCAAGTCGTGAATGTTCTTGGTTAAGATCAATGATCCATCATATCCGGAATTCATGTGGTCTAACTTCGAAGACAGACAATCCAACTGTCATCCATAAAGATAATGTAGCATGTGTTGCCCAAATGAAGGAAGGATTCATCAAGGGCGATAAGACTAAACACATATCTCCAAAGTTTTTCAGTGCACATGAGCTTCAGAAGGCTAAAGTTATTGAAGTCAGACAAATCCGTTCCAATGAAAATCTGGCAGACTTGTTCATCAAGTCTCTACCAAAGTGCACGTTTCAGAAGCTAGTGCAAAGTATCGGATTACGTCGACTTACCAAACAGCTAAGTTTGGAGAATGCGGAATCAGGGGGATATACAAATCAGGGGGAGCATCCATGATACATGCATGTTGTACTCTTTTTCCTTCGATTAGGATTTTTCCCACTGGGTTTTTCCTATCAAGGTTTTAACGAGGCAACATAAGCATACTTCACACTATATCAACAATCCAGGTAAAGTTGTACACTTTTTCCTTCGCTATGGTTTTTTCCCACTGGGTTTTTTCCAAGCAAGGTTTTAACGAGGCAACTGATGTTGATATGTGGGCATCCAAGGGGGAGTGTTGAAAACGTTGTGGGTTAATGAATGCCCACAGTAAACTTTGGTAAAGATTTCAATGCCCATGCTTTTGATGCAGATGATATGGACTTTGGAAACAAAAGAAACACATTTTCAAAGTCAGGCAATGTAAATGTCAAAGTGTAATAAATTTGTTTGTGTGGGATTGCTCTATAAATAGAGCAATTCGATTGTTATCAAATGACAGAAAGAATACAAGAAGAAACAGATAGAAAAGATTAATACTTCAGTTTCCATTCCCTCCTCTTACTGTGTCATTCCCTTGTGCTCTAGTTTCAGTGTAATATTTTACACCTGCTCCGCACACCTAACTAGTAAAGGTTATCTCCCTAACTTTTACATATTTATAACAGTTTTAGTTAAATTTACTTATATATTTGAGATTAATTTTAAGATTAGGTTTAGGGTTGGGTTTTGAATCAAAAGGAGATTTGGTTTTTCGTTGGTTAGTCTTCAATTTTTCTTCGTTCATGAACTCAGGGGTAAGAAAGTGAGGCTGTGAGGCTGACTACAATAAATAATGCTGCATTTGGGCTAACGAAGGACTTGTTTTTTATGTCAAAAGTCAAAATTTGTTACTTTATTAAATCTGCTGTAGCTTTCAATTCAAGCTATTTGTTTGTTCACCTTCAAATACTTGTGGAAATCTGGTCAGAAATTAGTTGTGACTCTTACAACGTGGGACACACATGCGTGTGATTAATCCAAGCTCCCGTTGAATGTTCAAATTGCCAGAAGTGTGTCTGAAAAGCAAAGAAAAAGTTAAGAAAAGAGAATTGAAGTGTATAAGATACAACTCGGTAATCATAATAGCTTTTTCAAACAAAGAAACCGCACCAAAACCGTTTAAAACCAAACCGAATCAAACCAAATGGTTTGATTTCATTTCGATTTTAGACTCAAAACCGCATCGAACCAAACCGCAAAAACTTACGATTTTGATTTTGATTTCACTCAAAACCGCACCAAACCAAACCGCTCCCACCCTTAATGTTTCCAATCGTTGGAGAACATCGAAGTCATCATTATCTCCTTCGCGTAAACAATGATGTGCAGAGAGAGAGATGACATTTCGTCCCCTCTAATTTCTTCATCCCCCAGGTATTCCAGTTAATGGTTTCTTTTGGTAAAAAAATTTGATGAAAATCAAAGGCCAACTCAAGTGGGCAATACCACAAATTTCATAACAAAATATATCCTGTTCAGTATTGTTCCCAAAGTTATCGAAAGATTTCGAACTCGAGTTCAAGTTGTGTATGCTTCCTAAGAACACAGTTTATTGCAGAAAATTTGAAATAAAACCTAGTAATTGCTTCTTAAAAGCTAAATCGTCTTTGCTGAATCAAAATTTGTAAACCATTTCTTCAGTGTACCCGAGTTCTTTTAGTATGCCAGTGAGCTGCAACAAAGCAAACGGAAACTTATGAGAAATAAAGAAAGAGAAATGGATATTGACTAATTGGTTTTACCGCGATTAAAACGCAGGATGATGCCTTTCTTTACCTCTCCTTGTGATCGGTCTTGAGCCTTGTCACCAGATATATGTTTCATCATCCCAGGAGGACCACATACCTGCACAAGCAAATGCAGGTCGATCGATGAGTTAAAATGAAAATTGAACTAGAAGATGATATCGACAAGTACAAAGCGCCTCTGCATTATAACACTTACCAGGATGAGAGTATCTTCACCAGGAGCAGGTAAGCCTTTAACTGCCGTGTCCTTTGATATGTAACCTTTTCCCCCTTTCCAACTTTTTGTTGGATTATCTACAGTGTAAAATACCTACATTTGGTTTCAAAAAATAAAGCCACGTTTCATGAGAGAGAATATCCACATTTGGAGTGATGCAGCGATGGTATTTTACGATGAGACAAATGGTACCTTTAAATTTGGGTGGCTAGCTGCAAGTATGTCGAGTTTCTGTTTAAGCAGTATGTCATCTGGGGAGACATTCGCATAAAGCAGTGACACCTAGGCCATCATCAATCGCCAATTTCACACAATAAGATATTATGCCAAGGAAAGTATCGTATGGCGATTATTACATAGAATTGGCATTGTCTGTTGAATATCACAAATATACTTACTCTATTATGCATATAGGTATACATATATTAAAATGAGAAGTTTAAGATTTCAATTGGATCAACTGCAGTTGTGAATCTTGTGATGTGACTAAGTAAAGACTAATGATATAGGTTATTGCTCACCTGAGTCGTGTCATCAGGATTTTTCAGTATGGCCTCAATAACCTGAAGCATTGGAGTAATACCTGTACCACCGGCAATCTGTAAGAAATAATGAAAACGCACTTCAGAAAAAGTGACCACACAGATTTATCATACACCAATGATCTTAATTTTTGTAAGTATTTGCGTGATTAAACAGACAATGCAAGAAAGAACTGAACACCACTACTGTAAATGCTAAAGTTATCGACGATGCAAAAGCATGGAAACCCACGAGCAATTCACAAAAGTTGGAGCAAATTTTTATATCCTATATATGGAATTCTATACAAGTTCATACCATGCCTATATGTTTCTTCATGTTGGGAGTATATCTGAGTTTTTCAATGGGCCTGCAAGAAATATATACACCAGATAAAAAGATGATTTAGAGCATATCCACTACTAGTACTTGTGAATGTGGATAAATTACCCCTTCACTTCAACTACATCGCCTGGTTTTAAGCTTGCGAAATGTTGGCTCATTTTTCCTTCTGGATACACCTGCATAGAGTTTCAACAAAAATGAAGAAGCTTAAATTACACCTATGGATCAATCAATCCTCAAAAACTTAACCAAATCAGGAGAATTAAGTAAATATAATTGACAGCATACCTTAATTAACAAGTCAAAGTATCCCTTGGCATCTGGATCTGAAATAGGAGTATACCTGCCCATAAAGGTAAACCGAATAAATACCACAAGTCATGCACATGAAAATATAAAAGGTGACCAAAAATCGGAAAGTAAAATCAATAACTCATACAAACAGCTGCCAGTAATAGAAATAAAGAATTCAAAGACTTCCAAAGTTACATAATTAAGTCCCGAAATAGGGAGACAATAAGATCAGTATTTAACACGAGGACAGAAAGACTTACGGGCGTATGACATATTTTGGTTTCCCTTCAGCATCTTGTCCTAATGGAGCCCTAGAGTTACATGATCACAGGGACAAAAGTATATAAATGTAGTGACAGACTTCCTATCAATAAGGAATTTCACAACAAAGCAGAGTAATTATAAACAGAAGAGTATACCTTGTAAGGAGACATGAAGCAACATATAAACCCAACTTGGCATTTGGATCAAATGTAAACCTACCAATTTTGGAGAAAACTAAGAGAAATCAGTCACACTGATGTTTAGACATTCTACAAGAACATGAAATCGGGACATCTTACTATTATTGCAGATATTTGAAAAGTGTGTTTCCTTTATAGTGCTTCTGATCAATATAAATTTTCTTTCAAATAATAGTTCTAAGGCATCTGGAACGTCTTGAGGATGTACCTGAATAATTGTGTATTGTGGCTAACCCTTGCAGTATCTTGCAACTTAAATTCAACCCACTTGTCTGGATTAAGTGCTGAAAACACAGTAAACACATTTATTGAACATGAATGTAAGGGTGAAAGAATTGGATATGTGGCATTTACAAAAATTAAGCTTGATATACTAAGTTTCTAATCCGTTAAAACAAAACTAAGTTCATGATAAAAACAAAAGCTTGGAGCTACATATTTAGTCTTATCAAAAGTCCCACTGACATTATTATTGCAATGCACATCTTCTATGTGTTTGTTTGGTGGGTGTGTGTGGGGTATGAGAGAGAGAGAGACTCACCAACTTTTGGGCCAGTCTGTTCTTTGATTTCATCTAGATAAACCTGTTAAAAAAAAAAGAAAAAAAGAAAAGAAAAAGGATTCTTAGTTCTCAATACAGAAGAAGAACCTGAATCCTAAACCCTTGATGACAAGTAAGTTGCTATACAGGCAAATATAAACCAAACCATAAAGAGCAGGAGAAAGAATGAAAAAACTTTTATCCCATTAGGAAACTCAATCCTTAAAATGTCAGGTAAACTGTAACATGTAGATGCAGCACATTCAACTTCCACTTAGAAACGAATGCGCACAACAAATTTCGATATTCACATCATATAACCCTTTGACCTTAAAATCCCAAATAAGAAAAATTTATAAAAACCAATAGAGCTGTGACTATCCATGAAAACGTAAATGTCACTCACAAGTGTCATCTTGCAGTAGTAAACCTCAGCAATAAAAAGGTATTCTGATCACGCACCGGGACATCTTATCCTATGCACTTTTCGGTTTCAAAGCTATACCATGCAGGCATACGCGTTGTCTAACTACTATCGGATGATGAAGAATATCACTAACACAACACCGCATATGAAACCATTTCATCAAACGCGATCTACACTAGCTCGAAAAGCCCCATTACTCCATACATTCTAAGCTAATTAGACAAGAATCAAATACATAATCAATTAACCAACAACCAAGACCTGAACAACAAAATTCAAATACTTAATTATACTATATATTCTGTAGTTTACAACTAAATAAACCCAGAATCGAATATCGAAAAGAAAAGAAAAAACACCATCACAAACACACCCATTTCTTTAAACGCTCAAAACCATCGGGATAGGAGACATTTTTAACTTTCGAAAGAAAAAAAACCCAATTGGGCACGCCACAAAATTCCTGAGCTAAAACCCACATTGCATCAGTGATAAATCAACAATCTGATCAATACCCAGATGAAATGAGCAGGAGAAATTACCAAATCCCGCGAGGAATAGTAGCAGAGATAGGAGATTCCGCCGGAGACGGCTGCGACTGCTCCGAAGGGAATGCGAAAGCTGGATTTCGATTGGCCTCGAAACGAGCTGTTGAAGGCGATCGGCGCCGCCTTGGCGAGCCTCTGGAAGAAGGTAGCCATTGGAAGAAGCAAAGCAAAGCACAGATGCTGCTCACTACTTGCTTTGCTGATTTCTTTCTACTCTTGGCGACGTTTCCAGTTTCCACTTTCGTGGGAAAAGTCTTAACGTTTCTGGCTTGGAAGTCAGTGATTGCTCGGCCTAATCTCCACCCGGCCCAATTCATGGATCGGATACTTTTCAATGGGTGGGCCGGGAATTCAAATATGGGCCTTGACTGATGAAGTGATGAGACATAGGTCGAAGCTTAAGGCCTTATGTTCTCTCAATTTCCAGTGGGCCGGTGCCTCAATGTGAAAAAAGAAACCTTTCCTTTTATGGAAAGTACTGTACTGATAATCCCATGTGTTCTATGAGTCCCCGTTAAAATACAAATACCTAACCAATGCGAACACTTGAAAATATTACTTTATGAGTCCCGTCCCGTTAAGATACAAATACCTAATCAATGCGAACACTTGAAAATATTACTTTATGAGTCCCGTTAAGATATAAGTATGTAACCAATAAGAGAGTTTCGAGTCAAATTTGTTGGAATTCGACATGGCCTTCCACATACACAAAGTTTTTTGGTTAGATTTGTTGAAATTTGAGTGTCAATGAAAGAAAATTGAAGACAAAGAAGTAGACTCAACGACGAATTTAGGTCGTCGCACTTTTGAGATGCATTGTGAAGTCGAGAGCATCAGCATCCATGGATTTGGGGCTCAATCTTTGTTGAATTCGAATGGTAATGGAAGTAAATTCAAGAGAAGGAAGAACACATTATATCTTTACCAAAATACCCTTCTATCTTTTGCTTGAATACACGCCACATAAGCAATATTTCTGCCATGTCAGCACATTCTGTCACATTTTGACTTAATAAATAAAATCTTAGTAAAATAGAGTGAAAATCAAGTTTCAAGTTGCAAAGTAACGATATTTTCATTACAGGGGAAACGGATTATGGTCTATTTGTAACCATGTTAACATACAAGGTGGTAGGTTAGATACTGAGATTCAAACATCTCATGATTATATGATTGAATTAGGATAACAATATCTCATAGCACCAATAATATAGTTGGTGATATTAAAACAAGAAATTATTATAATCAATTGTAAATTCAACAAGTGGGATTAAAGAACAATAAACAAAATAAAGAACACAGGGACAAGGATGATGATGTATTTATCGTTTCTAATTTAATGGTGAGATTTTCTTGTCATGAGCAGGACTATATACATATATATATATATATATATATATATATATATATATATATATATATATTGTTAAAATTGATGTATAGCGTCGTCGTTTTCATGCAAAATTTAAGCTAATAAACGAACGACAAGCATGCACCGTGGGTCTCTCAACCTGAGAAGCTTTAAATATGAGCCAAGCAAAACACAGCATTCATTAAGATTGCATGAATCTCATTTGCTAGGACAAGGAGGAGATCTAAAAGATATTTTCAATGTGACTGGAGCACGATTATACAAATATAATTTAAAAAAAAAAATATTTCTCTAATTGTATAATAATATATGGCGTACTACTCTGAGTTACGAACAAAAACCTAGAACTGGTATACTATGTTAGCAGAAAAAAAAATATATATTTAGAGTTGTTTATTATTATAATTCTATCAGGAAAATGAGTCACGACTGCGAGCACCAAACATCCATCGATTGTTGTGAAAAATGGATGGCAGTCAAGTGTAGTAGCTGCCGGCTGGCTTGAATTTTTTTTTTATTTAAGTCGGAATACAGTCCAGTTCATTAAGTGTAATAATATAATTAATTGAATTTTTTAAAATTTTTTTAACCAATTGTATTATTACTCTTGATATGCTGAAAATCTCTTTTAGATTTAGAGTGACAGCATAATCGAAGCAAATTTGGGTTTAGCTGAAGCCGATTGGTCGGCTAATGCAACTTACCGTCAACTTACTTACTAATGAAAAAGGCAAAAACTCCCACGTAAACAAATTGACAAAACAAAATACAACACATAATAAATAGTTCTACTTTTAATTACATTGATGCATTTTGTTTGGTAAACTGTTGACTCTAATCTTCTTTGTACTAATTGTTTCCTATATATTATATAATTGATATGTTGTTCTTAGTATAGGTTTCCTATTAAATATGTATTGTTTTAATCTTATATATATGTATATTTTACGAGAAGCGATAGAGTGGTATTTCATTCAATATAATTAACAAATACAACGGTTGTTAATGAAGTTCATAGCTCTAGTGGTCAAAAATTATATATATATATATATATCATATAGAAGGAGTTATATGTCTACACACTTTGTGATAAACCCGCACAATTGTTGTGTTCATATGTGGTATAACTATGTTGTATGGGTCACATGTTCAAGTCGTGGAAACAACCTCGTTGCAAAACCAAGGTAAACGTTTCACCACCCCCTCTCTGACTCTCGCAAAGCATAAAGCCTAGTTGGCTTGGAGTCGTTCTTTTAACTGTTAGTTAATGAAATATGAACTTCACTAACATTAAGATCGTCAAACTAACTCAAAGATAACATAAGCTACTAATATTTATATCTATGTACGAGTCATATACATGTATCGGTCTCAACCTATATGATCACCATTTATCACGTATGTCACTGATTGGTCATGGAAACAGTGAAACAAAATGTATAATATGTTTATGAATATTATACCTCGAATCAACTTGGAAAATGACATTCCTATTTGGCTCTCTGTTTGATTGATCAGTCAGAAGAATAAAAGTTCCTAAATAATTGAGTACGATCACCAATATATATATATTGTTAAAATTGATGTATAGTGTCGTCGTTTTCATGCAAAATTTAAGCTAAGAAACGAACGACAAGCATGCACCATGGGTCTCTCAACCTGAGAAGCTTTAAATATGAGCCAAGCAAAACACAGCATTCATTAAGATTGCATGAATCTCATTTGCTAGGACAAGGAGGAGATCTAAAAGATATTTTCAATGTAACTGGAGCACGATTATATAAATATAATTTTTTAAAAAAAATATTTCTCTAATTGTATAATAATATATGGCGTACTACTCTGAGTTACGAACAAAAACCTCTCTCGCCGTTTAGAACAGGGCCGGCCCTGAGGTTTTTGAGGCCTGGGACAATACCAAAAAAAGTGCCCTAGTATAACTCCATGTCAGAAAAAAAAAATCAATTGTTTTAGTGTTCATATTTGTGCATGCCAATGTAACTTTTCTTTGATAAAACGATTGCAAGATGTGAGGGATTATGCTAAGCAACAAGATTGGTTGGCCATAATTTGGTATCTAACTTGTCATTTAAAAGACTCAAATCTAAGACCTCTCACTTATAAGTGAAGAAAAAAATAGATTTCACATCTAAGCCATAACATTAGTTTGTATTTAGATAAGGGTACACAAATATTTCACAAGCAAAAATCAATTAAGGTATGAAAGGTGTTTTTGTATAAAACTTATAGTTATCGGATAATTTTCTAATTTACTGTCCCTTGGGACCTCATAAGAATTGCCATATTTTTCTCTCTCTAATTTTTATATATAATGTTATAAACAATGAATGAACCAAAAAAAATTATTGAAAAACCAAATACCACATATATGTTATTAAAAATGTAAGATCCCACATCGTCCAGGGGAGTGATCCTTATATGTATATTCTCATCCCTACCTAGCACGAGGCCTTTTGGGAGCTCACTGGCTTTGGGTTCCGTAGGAACTCCGAAGTTAAGCGAGTAGCTTCGAGAGCACTCTCATGATGGGTGACCCACTGGGAAGTTCTCGTGTGAGTTCCCAGAAACAAAAATCGTGAGGGCGTGGTCGGGGCCCAAAGCGGACAATATCGTGCTACGGGGGTGGAGCGGGCCCAGGATGTGGTGGACCCCGGGTCGGGATGTGACAAAAAATATGACTCATTTTTCTTGGATAAGAAAGAAAAGTAACCCTAAACCCTAACATTATATTGAAACAGAACATTATTGCTAAAGAAAAAGGAAAATGAAAAGAGCTTGAAAACTTTGAGTTTTAACGATAAGGACAAAATAAATGGTAAAGTAAATAGTACTAAGATTGACTTTTTAGTGTAAAAATGTGATTTTTCGTTAAAGTGAACAGTACAGGGAGTTTTTCGTTAAAGTTCCCAAAAGAAAAAGGCCCTCATTTTGAACTTGGGTGGCTACTATTATTATTATTTGCCAAAGGGTGGTAATTAATTGAAAATGAATTTGTAAAAACCACTTTCCTCAAAGGCACATATAGAAATATAGCTACTTATTTAAACCAAAAATGACATAAATGCATAGTTCCCAAAAGAAAAAGGCCCTCATTTTGAACTTGGGTGGCTACTATTATTATTATTATTTGCCAAAGGGTGGTAATTAATTGAAAATGAATTTGTAAAAACCACTTTTGTCAAAGGCACATATAGAAATATAGCTACTTATTTAAACCAAAGATGAAATAAATGCATTAAAAAAAGAGAGGCAGTTTTGAGTTTTGAACCTGTGTTCCTTTCCATTACAAGAAAGCAGCGAAACACCGCTGCAAATTACAACTTACGACAAATATCCATTTTTATATTTTTATACGCTTACTGGACATAACATTATAATAACAGAAATTAAATTTTTTGGTGCCCTCGATTTTTTGAGGCCCTGTGCTGTCGCCCTTGCTGCCCTAGGCTAGGGCCGGGCCTGGTTTAGAACTGGTATACTATGCTAGCAGAAAAAAAATATATATATTTAGAGTTGTTTATTATTATAATTCTATCAGGAAAATGAGTCACGACTGCGAGCACCAAACATCCATCGATTGTTGTGAAAAATGGATGGCAGTCAAGTGTAGTAGCTGCCGGCTGGCTTGAATTTTTTTTTTATTTAAGTCAGAATACAGTCCAGTTCATTAAGTGTAATAATATAATTAATTGAATTTTTTAAAATTTTTTTAACCAATTGTATTATTACTCTTGGTATGCTGAAAATCTCTTTTAGATTTAGAGTGACGGCATAATCGAAGCAAATTTGGGTTTAGCTGAAGCCGATTGGTCGGCTAATGCAACTTACCGTCAACTTACTTACTAATGAAAAAGGCAAAAACTCCCACGTAAACAAATTGACAAAACAAAATACAACACATAATAAATAGTTCTATTTTTAATTGCATTGATGCATTTTGTTTGGTAAACTGTTGACTCTAATCTTCTTTGTACTAATTGTTTCCTATATATTATATAATTGATATGTTGTTCTTAGTATAGGTTTCCTATTAAATATGTATTGTTTTAATCTTATATATATGTATATTTTACGAGAAGCGATAGAGTGGTATTTCATTCAATATAATTAACAAATACAACGGTTGTTAATCAAGTTCATAGCTCTAGTGGTCAAAATTTATATATATATATATATATATATATCATATAGAAGGAGTTATATGTCTACACACTTTGTGATAAACCCGCACAATTGTTGTGTTCATATGTGGTATAACTATGTTGTATGGGTCACATGTTCAAATCGTGGAAACAATCTCGTTGCAAAACCAAGGTAAACGTTTCACCACCTCCTCTCTGACTCTCGCAAAGCATAAAGCCTAGTTGGCTTAGAGTCGTTCTTTTAACTGTTAGTTAATGAAATATGAACTTCACTAACATTAAGATCGTCAAACTAACTCAAAGATAACATATGCTACTAATATTTATATCTATGTACGAGTCATATACATGTATCGGTCTCAACCTATATGATCACCATTTACCACGTATGTCACTGATTGGTCATGGAAACAGTGAAACAAAATGTATAATATGTTTATGAATATTATACCTCGAATCAACTTGGAAAATGACATTCCTATTTGGCTCTCTGTTTTATTGATCAGTCAGAAGAATAAAAGTTCCTAAATAATTGAGTACGATCACCAATGCTTTCAATCCAATTTTGTTGTACATGTGTGTGATGTGTCGATCCCTCGTCGATGCATTGAACAATTGCTTTTTGGTAAAATGAAGGATGAGAATTCATATTCTGATTATCGTCGTGATCTTAAACGAGATTTTTAATTATCTATTTCCTTTAAGGTCAAAGCGTAACACTAACTTCAAACAATTATCACAAAATTCTCATTAAGCGTCCTTTGAACTTACTGAAACTGAGTGCTTTTATCTCGCAATTATTTGGTTTCCTTGTTTTAAAAAAGTCATCATTGATCAAATCAATAATGAGTTTTGAAAATATAAATAACAGTTTCATTCTCATTTGAAAAATATGTTAGAGGTTGTCACTATGTTAGGCACGATCAATCTTCAAATAATTGAAATCAGATCCCCTCCGGATCTATAGAAACTGAGCCTAAGGATCATGAGGTCCGGGTTGTTGAAATTTGATCTAACAGCTACAATTATTATAATTTTTAGAAGGTCTCCTTGTTTATAACCGTTCGATCAAATTTCAAAAATTTGGGTCTCATGATCCTTAAGCTCATTTCCTATGGATCCGGTTCCCAAATAATTAAGTACGATCACCAAATGGTGTTGATCGAATTTTGTTGTACATGTGTGATGTGTCGATCCCCCATTGATGTATTGAACAATGCCATTTTGTCGTTTAAGGAAGTGTAGTAGTTTCTCGACTTCAAAAAAGTTATTATGTACTATATTGCAATACAACCGAAGTTAGAAAATTATCTTTCTAACTTGTAAAATAAATTTTGAAGTATTTATAACAGTTTTCAACTTATGCAAATACAAAGAGCAACGCCCTTTTGTTGTTGCAAAATATCTTCAAGATTTACACTGCAACAATCGTGCCTTTTTACCGGATTAGGCTGCGTTTTTTTAATAAAAAAATTTAGGAGAAGGAGAGGGTATGTATACCACAAGCTTTTTTGAAGACTTTTAGCTCATTCTTTGATTTTTGTCTATAAGTTGTTTACTAATTTACCTGATGCGGAATGAAAATCAATGTGATTACTATAATACCCATATTCCAAAATCCTAAAGCAGTGGGCTTGTTGTGTGCAAACTTGAAATTTTAAAAATATTAAGAGGGCATAATAGGTAGAAAAAAATGCATTCCCATTGCCTCCCTATTCCGGAACTCAAATACCACATTCATTTAAGGAGTTCGATTCCTCTATTTTGGGAAGTCGGATTCCTTAATTTGTGCGGGTCCCGTCACTTTTTTTATTCCTCTAAAATTAGTAAACGCTTGAATACTCCATAATCGGAATTCAAATTCTTATTTTGATTCCGATTACGGGTATGTAAGCATACCGTTACTGAATTCCAGGTGTATTCTAGGTTCTAGGATTAATCAAAATTTATTTTCACCAAATCAGTTGGTTGAGCACTCACAAATCACAATCATGGAACTCGTTACTTTTCACAAGCAACAGCCACTTGTTACTTTTCACAAGCAACAGCCACTTGTTACGGAATTGGATCCTCTTCGAGGCAAAGTTTCGGGATCCTCCTGACCTAATAACATGGACCATTAAATTTTGATCAAACGGTTACAAATAGATGATCTTTCTAAACGTTATAATAATTGTAACCATTGGATCAAAATTCAACGATCCGTGTTAGTGGATCAGAAGGATCTCGAGGCTTTGCCTCGGAGAGGATCCAATTCCACTTGTTACTACTTAGGTACTGACTAGTAGCCCAATAAGAACAAAACACGTCACAACTTTAATTTAATAAACTTGTAACCAAACACAATGTTATCCACACATCCAAACATCCCCCTTCTCCCTCAAAGCCTCACCATTCCAGCCTCACTACTCCTTGCTTCTGCCGTGGTATCAACGCCAGAAACCTTGTCCTCCCCAACGCCTCCGGGAACCTCATCTTCTCCGTCGGCGCCACCCACATCTGACCTTTCTCTATCAACTCTGCCCCAAAATCCTCCTATTCTTTATCGTGGAAGCCATGGCAACACCCCATCGTCGTCGTCGGACTTCTCCGTAGTGGAATCTTTGGCAGTTCCGAACACCAACCTTCTCCCAAATTTCACTGAATAATTTCAACCTGCTTCAGAATTTTTTCTTATGGATGAAATTTCCTTCATAAGATTAGCAAGATGGATCAGATCTTTCGTGGGTTTCGTGAAATTTGAGGGGGTGAAGCTGCCATGGTTTCGAGAGAAAGGAGAGCAGGTGGTAGGTGGAGATGTGGCAGCAGTGCTTGTAGTGAGAGAGAAGATGGATGTTTGGATACTAGTATAAGAGATGAAATACTGTGTTTGGTTAGAAAGATAATAGGGTTTTTTTTTTTTTTTTTTTGGGTCAAGATAAGAGGGTTTTATTTGATGTTTAAATTTAAGAAATTTTAACGAAACACTTTCGGTACTGTTTACTTTTAACGAAAAATCACATTTTACCTTTAAAAATAATTTTTCGTTAAAAGGAATTTTTTTTTGAATTTTTCATTAGTTTTTCTTTAAATTTAGTGATCCTAATAGGATAGTCAACAACTACGGAACTTCCTATTGAGTACTCAAGTACTGTCATTTCACAAGGGAAACTGACAAGGAATTGCTGCTATTCTTCCTGGCCTAGAAGACGGTCGAGAGTCGCTTTGAAAGTATTACCTAAACTCTTACAAAAGTTTATAAAACAAAGAGCTACTATTATTTCGTCATTATAGATTAATTTTATATTTCAACGGCTGACAACGCTGCCATGGCAAAACCGAATAGGACAGGAGTTGTGCAGATTTCATTTACCTGATTGGACATTGAATGTGCTTGCTTATATAAAACCCGGCAAAATGTTGCAAGATCGTGTCTTTTTCTGCATTCTACTTGCATCACCGAACTTCTGAGCCAAAGACTGGTTTGGAGTAGCTTTTGTGATCTGGGGTCTGGATTCTAAATAGGATTCATCTTAACACGAAGACTTTGCAGGCGATCATCCATCCTCTAATGCTAGTACTGCTCTCGCCTAGATTTGCTTAACTTCGTAATTCTAATAGAATCATGTGTGCGTAAGTTGGTATGATCACAACCTCATACTTAAGTTTGAACTTTTGAGTGGTGAAGTAGAGAGAGTAATGAGATTTTCTA
The DNA here is from genome assembly GCA_036320875.1 of Cotoneaster glaucophyllus. Lineage (NCBI taxonomy): Eukaryota > Viridiplantae > Streptophyta > Magnoliopsida > Rosales > Rosaceae > Cotoneaster > Cotoneaster glaucophyllus. The sequence continues at coordinate 2,254,858 of CM070063.1, forward strand.
GTTTTCAAAGGCAGATTCGGTACAAGAAACCGGTATCTAGTGGTCGTATAGGGTTCTACAACAACAAAAAAAAAACTTTTTTCCACTAAGTGTAGATCAGTTATATGAATTCTAAAACATCATTGCGCTCGGTTCTGTGTCACATCTTCCGTTAGATCCAAGTACTCTTTAAGTCTTTTCTTAAAGTCTCTTTCAAAGTCTTCCTCGGTCTTCCCCCATCAGCCTTGAACCTCTATCCCGTAATCACATCTTCTAACCGGAGCGTCAGTTAGGCCTTCGTTTCACATGTCCAAACCACCGTAACCGATTTTCTCATATTTGCTTCAATTTTAGCTACTCCTACTTTACCTCGGATATCCTCATTCCTAATCTTATCCTTTCTCGTGTGGTGGTCATATAGGGTTCTAAGTAGCCAAATCTTAGGGTTCTAAATAGTTGATTATATCGCAACGGGGATGGTTGATGCAGGCATGACAATGTCCTTCCACACACAAAACCGTCCACCTCTTCTTTTCGGACTTTTGACCAAAAATAGGACACAAAACAGAACCAAATCAAGCTCTTCTGTAGCTGCAGTGCAGGTATCTTCAGTTCTCCAAACCAATGAGAGCGGAAATCTACCTGAACTGAAGAAAGTTCGGAATTCGGGCTTACCTCTAACAAGATGTCACGTACTCAGCCAACCAAACACTGTCGGCATCATTGGAGGGGTGTCTGTTTATTCAAGCCTCCTTTTCATGGAGAAGCTTGTGTGGTGGAGTCTAAGAGATGGAGGAGAATGCCCGCCCTTCATCATGTGCAGCGATCCAACATTGTATAAGGAGCTTCCGATTCGCAGTTTGTTTCATTCACTCACAAGAAGTACTAGTAGTGCTCAAATCCTATCAAATAACTGGCCTATCATCGAGAGCTTGTGTGGCAAGAGGGTGTTCCTCCAGCACTCTGGCGCTCGATGCATAGTCATGCCATGCCATCTGTCTCATGCGTGGCACGACCAGATATCTGAGGACTGTTCTCTGCGCTTCCTTCATATCGGTGAGTGTGTTGCTCTGGAGCTCAGGGAAGCAAAGTTGAAGCCACTGGAAAAAGGAAGTAATGTAAGGATTGGAGTGCTTGCTGCAGATGCAACTTTAATGGCTGGTTTTTACCAAGAAAAGCTACAAAGTCAGGTACGCATTCAACCTAATTTTGTTTTTCTTGCTCATTTATCAAATTATGTGAAAACCATGAAGATAACCATTCCGATTTTCTTCGAAAACTTTACTTACATTTTAAGTCACCGGCGAAAACATATTTCGGTGCATGGCAATGGACAGGGGTTCGATGTTGTGGTACCTGACACACAAACCATGGAGCATGTGGTGATTCCCGCAATTGAAGCGATAAAAAGAAGGGACATGGAGGGGGCGCGAAACCTGTTAAACATTGCAGTCCAGGCCCTGCTGGTGAGGGCGGTGAACACCGTGATCATTGCTTCGGACGAGTTGCAGGTTGTTCTGCCTCCGGGCGATCCTCTTCTTAAGAAATGTATCGACCCCATGGACGCTTTGGCTAGGTCGACAATAAAATGGGCAAGGGCTACAAGCAACGGTGGATAAGAGAATGTAGCAACATGGCTAAATAAAATGTACATAATCTTCGTGTCATCGCCATATTTCCCTTCGTTTCTGAAGATATTAGCAAATCTTTAAATCAACTGAATTGAAACTTCCTGTAAAATCAACTTCTGGTTTGAAACATGTACATAGATTTATGAGTTACAAGTAGACAACCATAATGTCGTCGAACAAAAATTAAACAATAAACTTTTACAACAATCGAATGATGTGAATCTCGAAGGATATCCACGATTATTTCATACAAAAATAAATTCCAAAACAGAGCACAAAGCGGGCTCAGGAAGTCAAATTCATTTTGAAGAAACGGCAAACGCAGTTTAGTTAAAAATGCAACTACAAGCTCATTTCCTGTGTACCTTCCAACTCTTCCTTGTCCACAATTATTTCCAGTGATTTTGCGTATGCAAAGAACCCAACCATCAACTGACATGGCATGCTATTTGGTCCAACTGAAAACAAAACCAAAATTGGAACTCAATCAATCTATTGGAAACAAAGAAAGAAACCCATATGGTGTGTGCAATTATCTGTAGTGAAATAGAATACAAACTTCGCAACATTCATACCAGGCCATGGCTGAGAGCTATGATAGACAACTTCTCCTACTTCAATACCAGCCTCTTCCCATGTTTCTCTCCTCACTGCTTCTTCTAAGCTCTCCCCTGGGCTAAGGACGAGAAAAGGATCAAGCTAATGAAACTGTTACACAACCCCCGAAAAGGATTATAAATACTAATACAGACTACCATACACAGTTACCAGTGTCTGACATATTCCATAGAGTTACCTCTATAAAACCAGCTAAGCAACTCCACATTCAAGGTACAAATCGAGATTGTCCACTTAATAGAGCACTCCCAGCTTCCTTGGGGACTGTTTTTTCTCGACAATGTCCACAAAATTGTGACATACTATGCGATTCTAGCAAAGCCCTGGCCTGATCACACACCAAAAGCATACAACAATTCAAAACTATTTAGGAAAACGACTGCGATCATCACACAACTATTGCGCGCCAATACGAAAAAAGTTCAAAAACTCAATTGCTTCATTCATTAAACACACCAAAGACATTCCCATTGCAATTCAAAGAACTTGATCTCATTAACATGTCAATTTTAGAATTGGATATGTGGCATTTACAGAAATTAAGCTTGAAATACTAAGTTTCTAATCCGTTAAAACAAAACTAAGTTCATGATAAAAGCAAAAGCTTTGAGCTACATATTTAGTCTTATCAAAAGTCCAACTGACATTCTTATTGCAATGTACATCTTCTGTGTGCGTGTTTGCGGGGTGTGCAGGGTATGAGAGAGAGAGAGAGAGAAAGACTCACCAACTTTTGGGCCAGTCTGTTCTTTGATTTCATCTAGATAAACCTGTTAACAAAAAAAAAAAGGATTCTTAGTTCTCAATACAGAAGAAGAACCTGAATCCTAAACCCCTAATGACAAGTAAGTTGCTATACGAGCAAATATAACCCAAACCATAACGAGCAGGAGAAAAAATGAAAAACCTTTTATCCTATTACGAAACTCGATCCTTAAGATGTCAGGTAAACTGTAACTTGTACAAGCAGCACATTCAACTTCCACTTAGAAACGAATGCACATAGCAAATTCCGGTATTCACATCATATAACCCTTTGACCTTAAAACCCCAAATAAGAAAAATTTATAAAAACCAATAGAGCTGTGACTATCCATGAAAACGTAAATGTCACTCAGAAGTGTCGTCTTGTAGTAGTAAACCTCAGCAATAAAAAGGTATTCTGATCACACACCGGGACATCTGATCCTATGCTCTTTTCGGTTTCAAAGCTATACCATGCAGGCATACACGTTGCCTTACTACTATCCGATGATGAATATCGCTAACACAACACTGTAAAAGAAACCAGTTCATCGAACCCAATCTACACTAGCTTGAAAATCCCCATTACTCCAAACATTCTAAACTAATTAGACAAGAATCCAAATACATAATCAATAAACCAACAACCAAGACCTGAACAAACAAAAGTCAAATACTTTAATTATACTATCTGTAGTTTACAACTAAATAAACCAGAATCGAATATTGAAAAGAAAACAAAAACACCATCACAAACACACCCATTTTGGCTTCAAAACTTTGAGTTTTAACGAAAAATAAAGGTGAAAGTGAATAGTACCATGATTGACTTTTAGAATAAAAATGTAGTTTTTCATTAAAATGAACAGGAGCTTTTTGTTAAAGTTCCATTCTTTAAACGCTCAAAACCATCAGAACAGGAGAAATTATATAGTCGAAAAAACCCAATTGGGCACGCCACAAAATTCCTGAGCTAAAACCCACAATGCATCATTGATAAATTAACAATCTGATCAATACCCAGATGAAATGATGAGCAGGAGAAATTACCAAATCCCGCGAGGAATAGTAGCAGAGATAGGAGATTCCGCCGGAGACGGCCGCGATTGCTCCGATGGGAATGCGAAAGCTGGACTTCGATTGGCCTCGAAACGAGCAGTTGAAGGCGAACGGAGCCGCCTTGGCGAGCCGCTGGAAGAAGGTAGCCATTGGAAGAAGCAAAGCAAAAGCACAGATGCTGCTTGCTACTTGCTTTGCTGATTTCTTTCTACTCTTGGCGACGTTTCCAGTTTCCAATTTTGTGGGAAAATAACGTTTCTGGCATGGAAGTCAGTGATTGTTGGGCCCAATAGCAACCCGGCCCAATTCATGGATCGGATACCTTTCACTGGGTGGGCCGGGAATTCAAATATGGGCCTTGACTGATGAAGTGATGAGACATAGGTCGAAGCTTAAGGCCTGATGTCCTCAATTTCCAGTGGACCGGTGCCTCAATGTGAAAAAAAGAAAGGAACTTTAATGAAAAGCTTCCGGTATTGTTCATTTTAACGAAAAATTACATTTTTACACTAAAAAGTCAATCCTGGTACTATTCACTTTGCCCTTTATTTTGTCCTTATCGTTAAAACTCAAAGTTTTCAAGCCATTTTCATTAGTTTTCCTCAAAAAGAAAACTTTCTTTTTATGGAAAGTACTAATAATCCCATGTGGACGTGATTTACAAGTCCCGTTAAGATACAAATACGTAACCAATGCGAACACTTGAAAATATTACGTTAAGAGTCCCGCCAAGATATAAACATGTAACCAATGCGAACACTTGATAATATTTTTGGGTCAAATTTGTTGAAATTCGATGTGGTCTTCCCGCATACACAAAGCTTTGTGGGTTAGATTGTTGAAATTCGAGAGTCAATGGAAGAAAATTGAAGATAAAGAAGCAGACTCGACAATGTGAAGTCGAGAGCATCAACATCCATGGATTTGGGACTCAATCTCTGTTGAATTCGAATGGTAATGGAAGGAAATCCAAGAGAAGGAAGAACACATGATATCTTTACCAAAATACCCTTCTATCTTTTGCTTGAATACACGCCACATAAGCAATATTTCTGCCATGTCAGCACATTCCGTCACATTTTGACTTAATAAACAAAATCTCAGCAAAATATAATGAAAATCGAGTTTCAAGTTGCAAAGTAACGATATTTTCATTACAGGGGAAATAAATTATGGTTGATTTGTAACCATGTAAACATACAAGGTGGTAGGTAAGATACTAAGATTCGAACATCTAATGATTTTAATGATTGAATTAGGATATATAACAATATCTCATAGCACCAATTATATAGTTGGTGATAGTAAAACAAGAAATTATTATAATCAATTGTAAATTCAACAAGTGGGATTAAAGAACAATAAACAAAATGAAGAACACATACACAAGGATGACGATGTGTTTATCATTTCTAATTTTACGGTGAGATTTTCTTGTCATGAGTAGGACTAAAACAATATATATATATATATATATATATATATATATATATATATATATATATATATATATTAAAATTGATGTATAGCGTCTTCGTTTTCTTGCAAAATTTAAACCAACGAACGAGCGACAAGCATGCAACTTGGGTCCCTTAACCTGAAAAGCTTTAAATATGAGCCAAGCAATGCAAAACACAACATTCATTAAGATTATTTGCTAGCAAGGAGGAGATCTACAAAATATTTTCAATGTAACTAGAACACGATTACATAAGTCATGTATTATTACACAAATAGAGAGACAATTGAAAAATAAAATATTTTTCTAATTGTACGATGAAAACCTCTTGTCGTTTAGAACTGGCATATCACGCTAGCAGGAAAAAAAAGAAGAAATTTAGAGTTGTTTATTATTATTAATGGTAAATTATTCTACTAGGACAATGAGTCACGACTCCGAGCACCAAACATCCATCGATTGTCGTGAAAATTGGATGTCGAAGTGGAGTTACTAGGTTGGAAGAAAATATTCAGGAAATTTTATTTGAACTCAAATAATTTTACTTTATATCTAACTTAAATCTTAATTGTGAATTATCTTCTTAGCCTTATTGTTTAATTACCATCAATCACAAGATGAAATTAACAAATTTATCAATAAACCCACCTCCAATAATCAAACCCTTATCATCACGCAATAATTTTTTTATGTTATGTTTTGGCTAAAATCCTAAGACGTTGTCAAAGAGAGAAATAAGCTCTTTTTGACTGGTGAATGATAATTTTGAAGTTTTAAATCCTTCAAATAAAATATGAATCAATTTATGTTAATTTTTTATTTGATTTAAATTCTTTTTGTTTAGGCTTTATTTGATTTAAATTTTTTATTTTGTTTCTCTGCCACAACATGTTCTAGGTTTTTCAAATATCCACATATATGGCTAATCATCTTTTCTTAGTGATAGTGTCCCGATAAATATATGTCAGAACCAAACCTTTTTTTTTTGTAAAGAGGAAATAGCCATCACTCGGGCAGAAAATTGAAATCAAGGATTATTGAAATCAATAATTGAACTGGGTAATTATACTTGGTAAAATCTCGTCGAAACAATAAACTTGCCCGGAGAATCTCCGTTGGATCAAATATGTAAGATATATTGTTCTCTTTGCGTCTTGAATGAGTTGTAGAATACTCATTTTGTGTTTTTATTTTCTCAATGGGTGTAAAGATAAACTTACATACTAAATTGGGTTTGTGAGGGTAGTTTAGGTAGTAAATTTGGGTTCAAAGAGATATTGATAGTTTAATTAAAATTAATATGGGTGTAGAGAGTAAGTTGAGTATAGAAATAGGTTAGATGAGTTCAAATAAAATTTCTCTTTTCATTATGTCGATAACATGTCTTGGTACATTAAATGTAATAATATAATTAATTAGAAATTTTGTTTTAAAGGTTTTCAACTAATTGTATTATTATATTTGATGTGTTAGGAAGCTCTTCTAAATTCAAGATGATGGTATATAATCGAAGCAAATTTGGATTTGGCTGAAGCGGATTGGTCGGCTAACACAACCTTACCATCAACTTACTATTGAAGAAGGCAAAAACTCCGACGTCGACATATTAAAACAAAATACAATATGTAATATGTAACAATAGTCCTACTTTTAATTGCGTTGATGCATTTTGTTTGATGACTCTGGAATCTTCTCTGTGGTAATTGTTTCCTAATATATTATGTAATTGATATGTTGTTCTTAGTATAGGTTTCCTACTTAAATATGTATTGTTATAAGCTTATATATATATATATATATATGTATATATATATATGGATATTTTACAAAAGGCGTTAGAGTGGTAATTCAATATAATAAACAAATACAATGGGTGTCAATCAGGTACATAACTCTAGTGATCAAGAAATTAATCTTTATATTATATAGAAGGAGTTATATGTCTACACACTTTCTGATAAACCTGCACAGTTGTTGTGTTCATATGTGGTATAACTATGTTGTATAGGTTACAGGTTCATGTCGTGGAAACAACCACTTTGCAAAGCCAGAGTAAGGTTGCGTACGATAGACATTCTCCACCCCCTCTTCAACTCTCGCAAAATAGAAAGTCTTGTTGGCTAATGAAATATGAACTCACTAACTTTAAGATCAAACTAACCTAAAGATAACATAAACTACTAATATTTATACTTATGTACGAATTATGTACATATATCGGTCTCAACCTATACGATCATCATTTACCACGTATGTCACTCTGATTGGTCATGGAAACAGTGAAACAAAATGTACAATATGTTTATGAATATTATACCTTGAATGAACTTGGAAAAAGACATTTCTATTTGGCTCTCTGTTTTCTTGTTTAGTTAGAAGAATAAAAGTTCTGAAATAATTGAGTAGGATTACCAAATCACCAACGCTTTCAATCCAATATTGTTCTACGTATCGATATCTCATAGTTTCAATACAATTTTGTTGTACATGTGTGCGATGTGTCGATCCCTTGTCGATGCATTGAACAATGCCTTTTGGTAAAATGAAGGATGAAAATTCTTACTCTAACTATCATCGTGAACTCTAAGCGAGAATTTTAGTTATCTATCCCTTTTAGCATCAAAGCGAACCCTAACTTCACACAATTATCACAAAATTTTCATCAAGTCTCATCAAGCATCCTTGACCTTACTGAAGTGAGTGCCTCTTGTCTCGGAATTATTTGGGTTCCTTGTTTAAAAAAAATTATCATGCATTACTCGTCGACAAAAAAACAGAAGCTCGATCAAATCACGTTTCAAAAATTAAAATGAGTTTTCAAAATGTCAATAACAATTTTATTCTTATTTGAAAAATATGTAAGAGGTTAACACTTTAAAAAATGGAGTAGGAATGAGACATTTCTACTTGTCACTGTGTTAGTCACGATCAATCTTCAAAAAATTGAGTACGATCACCAAATGGTTTTGATCGAATTTTGTTGTACATGTGTGCTGTGTCGATCCCCCGTTGATGCATTGAACAATGCCTTTTTGTTGTTTAAGGAAGTATAGTAGTTCCTCGACTTCAAAAAAGTTATTATGTACTGATTGCAATACAACCGAAGTTAGAAAATTGTATTTTTAAGTTGTAAAATAAATTTTGAAGTACTAATAACAGTTTTCGACTTATGCAAATACAAATAGCAACGGCCTTTTGTTGTTGCAAAATATATTCAAGATTGACACTACAACAATCATGCCTTTTTACTGGATTAGGCTACGCTTTTTTTTATAAAAAGTTGAGGAGAAAAGGAGGCTGTCACATCCCGGCCCGGGCTCCACCACATCCTAGGCTCAACTTCGCCGTAGCATGATATTGTCCGCTTTGGGCCCCGGCCACGCCATCATGGTTTTGTTTCTGGGAACTCAAGCGAGTAGAACTTCCCAGTAGGTCACCCATCCTGGGAATGTTCTGGCCCATTCTCGCTTAACTACGGAGTTCCTACGGAACCCGAAGCCAGTGAGCTCCCAAAAAGCCTCGTGCTAGGTAGAGATGAGAATATACATATAAGGCTTACAAGATCCACACCCCCTGGGCGATGTGGGATCTTAAAATCCATCCCCCTTAGGGGTCCGACGTCCTCGTCGGCACATTTCCGGCCAGGGATTTGCTCTAATACCAAATTGTCACATCCCAGCCCCGGCTCCACCACATCCCGGGCTCAACTCCGCCGTAGCACGATATTGTCTGCTTTAGGCCCCGGCCACGCCCTCACGGTTTTGTTTCTGGGAACTCACGCGAGCATAACTTTCCAGTGGGTCATCCATCCTGGGAATGCTCTGGCCCATTCTCGCTTAACTTCGGAGTTCCTACGAAACCCGAAGCCAGTGAGCTCCCAAAAGGCCTCGTGCTAGGTAGAGATGAGAATATACATATAAGGCTTACAGAATCTACACCCCTGGGCGATGTGGGATCTTACAGAAGCTATTCCATCTCAGGGTCAGAATATACCACAAGCTTCTTTGAAGACTTACAGATGGGTCTTAGCTCATGCTTTGGTTTTTACAGATCGCCCATTAAGAGGAATTGCTGGCAGCAAGACTCGAACCTAGGTCTTGGTCTAGCAAAGATAATGATCTTTACCAGCTTAATCAACTCTCGTTGGCTAGACATTTTTCAAGGATTATCTCAGGTTTTTTACTCAAGAATAATAATCGTGAACTTCTCTTCAATAAAAATAAAAGTTCGAAGTTGCACTTTAAACCTGCAAAATGACTTTTCAAAGCACCAATATCAATATAAATTAGGGCTGGGCACGGGCCGGGTAGATGACTTTTGAGTTTTGGAACCGGACAACGGGCCGGTTTGAGGCGGGTCCACAGTTCTTATTACATTTTTTGGAATGAAGAAGCCAAGTGGGAAGGTTAGGAAATGGAATGATGAAATTGGAGGGAAATGGATGATCGGGATGAAGGGCAAAGGATGATGAAATCTGAAGCCATAGAGGATGAAGGATGAGTGAAAACATGCTTATTAAGAGGAAAAGTGACGGGAAAAGTGCAGGAAAAAGCAAGCAAAAGGAAAAACATAAAAGAAAAAGGGGCAAGAACAAAAGAAGAGAATAGAGAGCAAAAAAAGGAAATAAAATGAGCTCTTTTTGAGGTTTGTGGAAGCAACTGATGAGACAGAGAAATGAGAGGGGGTGAAATCATAAATGCAGAAGCCAGAGGATCGCAGAGTGTATGGGTGTGTCAGATATAGGACGATTGAGATTTACATTCATGTGCATAGTAACTATTAAATGCAAAAAAAACCTAGGCTACCACAGCAGATATTCTGATAATTTTGTGAGAAATGGGAGAAATGGGTCCAACTGGGGCCCCATTTCCTCAAGCTTTTGCACTTGTCCCGCCCCGCCCCGATAATTTTGTGAACCCGCCCCAACCCGCCCAATTGTGCTTTTATAAATTTTAAACCCGTTCCGAACTGCATGGAACCGACCCATCTCTCAAGCATAGATCCCGTTTGCCCACCCCTAATAGAAATGTTTTTGGATTTAACACTTACTGAATTCCAGGTGTATTCTAGGATTAATCAAAATTTATGTTCACCAAATCAGGGGTTGAGCACTCACAATCATGGGATATTCACGCCAAATACAAACGGCCACTCGTTACTTTTCACAAGCAACAACAACTTGTTACTTTTCACAAGCAACTGAGTTGAGTTTCTTTTTAGATCTAACTCCTCGGAACCTAAGAATTGGAAAATTTAAACCCTTTAATAGAGATCGGAGCGCATATTTTATGAGATGTGGGCTAATGAAATGATTTACTGAAGATTGACGTATTTAATTTGAGTAATAGAGATCGGAGTGCATATTTTATGTGATGTAGGCTAATGAAATGATTTACTGAAGATTGTCGTATTTAATTTGAGTGATCGGGATTCCTCAATCTTTAGGCTCTGAAGAGAGTGAGATCTGAAAATAATCTCAGTTTGTCAATAATTTGTTATCCTGAAATACTTACATACTGCAATCCCTCTCAGATTTGTCAGAGCAGGATAAAGGCTATTAAAGTCGCAGATATTTTAGCAATAAAGGTCATTTATTTTGTTTTCAATTACATTTATTAATTTTATATTTCAACGGCTGACAATGCTGCCATGTCAAAACCTGATAGGACAGGAAATGTGTAGATTCCATGATTGGATATTGAATGTGTTTACTTTGTTTGCTTATATAAAACCCTGCAAAATGTTCCAAGGTCGTGTCTTTTTCTGCATTCTACTTGCATCGCCAAACTTCTTAGCCAAAGACTGGTTTGGAGTAGGTTTTGGGATCTGGGGTCTGGATTCCAAGAGGGATTCATCTTTAACACGAAGATTTCGCAGGCGTTCATCCATCCTTTGATGCTAGTACTGCTCTCGTCTAAATTCGCTTAATTTCGTAGTTCTGATAGAATCATGTGTGCGTAAGTTGGTACGATCACAACGTCATACTGAAAGTTTGAACTTTTGAGTGGTGAAGTAGAGAGAGTAATGAGATTTTCTAGTTTTCAAAGGATTCGGTATAAGAAACCGGTATCTGGTGGTCATATAGGGGTCTAAGTAGCCTAAGCCAAAATCTTAGGGTTTCTAAGTAGTTGATCACATCGCAACGGGGATGGTTGATGCAGGCATGACACTGTCCTTCCACACACACAACCGTCCACCTCTTGTTTTTGGACTCGTGACCAAAGATAGGACGCAAAACAGAACCAAATCAAGATCTTCTGTAGCTGCAGTGCAAGTATCTTCAGTTATGCAAACCAATGAGAGCGGAAATCTACCTGAATCGAAGAAAGTTCGGAATTCGGGCTTACCTCTAACAAGATGTCACGTGATGAGCCAACCAAACACTGTCGGCATCATTGGAGGGGTGTCTGTTTATTCAAGCCTCCTTTTCTTGGAGAAGCTTGTGTGGTGGAGTCTAAAAGACGGAGGAGAATGCCCGCCTTTCATCGTGTGCAGCGATCCAACGTTGTATAAGGAGCTTCCGATTCGCAGTTTGTTTCATTCACTCACAAGAAGAAGTATTAGTAGTGCTCAAATCCTATCAAATAACTGGCCTATCGTCGAGAGCTTGTGTCGCAAGAGGGCGTTCCTCGAGCACTCCGGCGCTCGATGCATAGTCATGCCGTGTCATCTGTGTCATGCGTGGCACGACCAGATATCTGAGGACTGCTCTCTGCGGTTCCTTCATATCGGTGAGTGTGTTGCCCGGGAGCTCAGGGAAGCAAAGTTGAAGCCACTGGAAATAGGAAGTAATGTAAGGATTGGAGTGCTTGCTGCAGATGCAACTTTAATGGCTGGTTTTTACCAAGAAAAGCTACAAAGTCAGGTACACATTCAACCTAATTTTGTTTTTCTTGCCTTCATATTTATCTAAATTATGTGAAAACCATGAAGACACCGATTCCGATTTCTTCGAAAACTTTACTTACATTTCAAGTCACCGGCGAAAACATATTTCGGTGCAATGGCAACGGACAGGGGTTTGATGTCGTGGTACCTGACAAGCAAACCATGGAGCATGTGGTGATTCCCGCAATTGAAGCGATAAAAAGACGGGACATGCAGGGGGCGCGAAACCTGTTAAGCATTGCAGTCCAGGTCCTGCTGGTGAGGGCGGTGAACACCGTGATCATCGCTTCCGACGAGCTGCACGGTGTTCTGCCTCCGGACGATCCTCTTCTTAAGAAATGTATCGACCCCATGGACTCTTTGGCTAGGTCGACAATAAAATGGGCAAAGGCTACAAGCAACGGTGGATAAGAGATGGTAGCAACATGGCTAAATAAAATGTACAAAACTTTGTGTCATCGCCGTATTTATCTTCGTTTCTGAAGATATTAGCAAATCTTTAATTCAACTCAATTGAAACTTCTTGCAAATCAACTTCTGGTTTGAAACATATACACTGATTTATGAGTTACAAGTGGACAACCAAAATGTCATCAGACAAAAGTTAAACAATGCACTTTTACAACGATCGAATTATGTGAATCTCGAAGGGAAAAACATTCAAACATCCGTAACCCTATGACATCCAAAACAACATATATCCAAGCTTATTTTATTATCGAAAGTAGTCCGGGAATTTGGACTACGGATGAAATGAATTGAACCATGCTACAAATTCGAAGTGGAACCGCTAGTTTGTTTTAGACGTTCTGTGACACCATCTGTTGCATCCTGATAGACCCAAGAAGAGATGAGGTGATGGGCGATTGCGAATGGCCCAGGTATAAACATGGGTGCGAGTTCGCCACTTTCAACATTGAAGTCGGCAGAGAAGTTCTGCCCTTTCTCAACTCCTTTGCACATCTGTTCCACCTTTGACGCCGCTGTTGTCTGTGCCTTCTTGTATTCAGCGAATGTCAAAGCTCTCTTTACATCTTCTCTACTGTGCCACTGAGCATCTGGTTGGACAAAATTTCAAAGAAGAAAATCAGCACTCCATTTGATCGGATGCGTAAAATGCAGCTCGTATTCAGAAAATATAATTTTTGTACTGAGTTCTATTACTTTTCATACAAAAATAAATTCCAAAACAGAGCACAAAGCAGCCTCAGGAAGTCAAATTCATTATGAAGAAACGGCAAACGCAGTTTAGTTAAAAATGCAACTACAAGCTAATTTCCTGTGTACCTTCCAGCTCTTCCTTGTCCACATTTATTTCCAGTGATTTTGCGTATGCAAAGAACCCAACCATCAACTGACATGGCATGCTATTTGGTCCAACTGGAAACAAAACCAAAATTGGAACTCAATCAATCTATTGGAAACAAAGAAAGAAACCCATATGGTGTGTGCAATTATCTGTAGCGAAACAGAACACAAACTTCGCAACATTCATACCAGGCCACGGCTGAGAGCTATGATAGACAACTTCTCCTACTTCAATACCAGTCTCTTCCCATGTTTCTCTCCTCACCGCTTCTTCTAAGCTTTCCCCTGGCTAAGGACGAGAAAAGGATCAAACTAATGAAACTGTTACACAACCCCCGAAAAGGAGTATAAATACTAATACCGACTACTATACACAGTTAGCAGTGTCTGACATATTCCATAGAGTTACCTCTATAAAACCAGCTAAGCAACTCCACATTCGAGGTACAAATCGAGTTTGTCTACTTAATAGAGCACGGTCATTCTCTCTATCAATGACTAACATTATGACAACCTGTTGAAATCACACAACATGAGCTATACAAGAGAAAAGCACCAACTTGAAATGCAAACTGATAAAGCATAATCATACCGGATCAACACGAGGGTAGACCCGCTTTCTGCACAGCTCACTCGAACATTGCTTCCGCCTCCCAGCTTCCTTGGGGACTGTTTTTTCTCCACAATGTCCACAAAATTGTGATATACTATGCCATTCCAGCAAAGCCCTGGCCTGTTCGCACACCAAAAGCATACAACAATTCGAAACTATTTAGGAAAACGACTGAGATCATCACACAACTATTGCGCGCCAATACGAAAAATGTTCAAAAACTCAATTGCTTCATTCATTAAACACACCAAAGACATTCGCAATTCAAAGAACTTGATCTCACTAACATGTCAATTTTAGAATATTATACATAGCAAAGCACTTTGAACATAAGTGCTTTGGGCAGAAGCACTTACATGTCCAGCAATAGCCAACTCCCTCATAGCCCTGGCATCAGCCCAATCAGTAGCCACCATAAGCGTCCTCAGCTCAACAAAACACAATTGCTTGCTACCCAATTCAGCAACCAGGCTACTCTCACTATCAGCGGAAACATCAATTGCCCAATAAACGAGGTCGTCTTCGGGCCGGGAACCCAGATACACCAGCGATTCTCCACTCAGCTGGACCCCACAATTGGCCAGGAAACCTTTACACTCAGACAAACTGATCCAACCCAGATGCCAATTTGGCGCGGAATCGCCGGCCACACAGCCAGAGGAGGCTAAAGGCCTGCCCTTTCTGAAAGGCAGAACCTTGAAGCTGAGGGAAGAGGGCAATTGGGCACTTTCCAAAAGTTGGGTCTTGAGGGTCTCGAGCGCTTGGGATGGTGAAAAAGGGTCGCTGGGACTTGGGGTCTTGGATAGCAGGGGATTGCCGGCGAAGGCGTGGGACTGGAGGTTTATGGACATCGTGTCGGCGGCGGTGGAGGCGGAACAAAGTGCTCTTCTGGACAGGGTGCGAAGAGTTGATTTTCTACAGAAAGAAAGGAGGTGAGTGGAAGAAGAGAGGAGAGAGAACTTGACCATGCTTCCATTGGGTGGTGGCGGTTTTCGAGGAGAGAGAGAGGGAAAGCGAACGGAGGTAGGTGGTGACTAGGAGGCTGGAGTGACGACAACTGTCACCGATTGAGACGCACAGCAGCCGGGCTGCCGGTGCCCGGTGCCGTCAGATAAGGCCACACACAATGTGAATTTACAGAAAGCCCAAGTGGTTAACTGGAGCCTTCAATATTTGGACTGGACTCTGCTTCGGGCCTTCTCAGAAACAGAGTTCTTCTTGATATTTCATGACCGATTTACGAAATTTTGGGACTATGACCGGAAACGTTCATACTATAAATCACTACGTAAAAATTATTTTTACAAAAAAGTAATAAAATATGAGATCATTTAGTCATTCAACTATATAAAAATAGATGCACGAATTCGGTAAAACAATTACGAACCTTCTATCTATTTGCTACAATTGATTGAATAAATGGTTTTGTTTTTAATTGATTTTTTTATTTTTTCTTTACAGAGTAATTTAAAATACCAATGGTTCTAATCATAAGCGCAAAGGTCCATGAATTAATCACAAGATATCTTGAGAAGAAACTCCTTCACAATTTTAAGGAGCCAAGTTAATTCCTTTGTAGATACGAGTTAAGCAAGTGCGAGAGATAGTAGAGTTTGAGTCGTCTTTATAATTTTTTTGATACAAAGTGGGGGAGTTAAGTAGCAATCACATCTACAATCAAGTGCTCTTATTTGATCTTTTAAAAAATTAACAGCAAGTTTTTGCGACATTATTACAACAATCTCTACTGAGGATAGAGGAACCAATACTACAAATAACAAGAAACAGAAACCTATAGACCTGACCAACAAACAATGATCAAACTCTGTAACCAAATCATCCTCAAGAGCAAAACTTTCGAAACTCGACAGCACTCTGGATTTTTTGAACCACCTCAAAAATGGCGCCGAGATAAGAGCTTGAACTCAAATTTAGCTCTCCACTATGTTGTGCTGGTGCACCAGCGGGACATCATCAAGCCAGTCAGCGTATATGCGATTGATCTTCTTGGACCCTTTCCATTTTAGCATGCCCTTCTTCTTCTGCCCACCTTCTTCGTTTAAAGCCGGCAGTGCGGCTATTGCAGTTGCAGATGAGTTGACAGCAGAAACAACTTGGGGTGTTGGAAAGGGAAGGGGACTTAGAAATTCTGCCTCAATAGTGCTTCCACCGGGAGCTTGCAACTCTGAAATTAATATTAGAAAACCAATATTAGCAACAAAAGGGCAGTTCCCACATTTTCTTAACCTTCTCTTTATTCACCTTCCTTAACATTTACAAACTCGATACACAAGTATTCTTAAAAAAAAAATAAAAAATCACTAATCGTCTAATGACATGCCAATCGCATAAAACAAATAAACGCTACCCATCCATAGAAACATCTAATTACAAAGTACCTCTGTTACACTAAGCATCTAATTACACGAAATATCTGTTACCCAGCATCCAAAATAATTTCAATCTATATATAACAACATTGCCTGTCGGCTTATGGTCCTCTAATCAAATCCACAAACTGAAACAAAGTGCCAGTACTCCTATTGCACAAGCTCACACTGATTCAGTTCTAAATACGGTTGTTAGCCTAACATTTAAAATTGACCATACTAAGCAGAGCAGCAAGCATAGTGATAATGTAAACTTAACATGCTTAGCACGAGGACTGAGAATTACCTGTTAGCCCGTGAGCAAAGTGACACTTCTCGCCGAAGGGGCATTTACCCGTTGTCTCCCATTTATTACATAACTTTGTCTTCCAATACACTGGCTTCACATTTCCCCGCAAAGCATCCATACCCAAGTTTACAAGCCTATTTTCCTCAGGATGATTAGAGCCACTCCCATGAGGCACTGGTGGTCCTGTAGTTCCAATGCTTATTGCTGTGTTCTCCCTAAACCTACCCGAATCATCCCTAAACTTTGCCGGATCTTCATGAAGAAAGTTACACCTATCTCCATAAGGACACTCCTCCCCATTATAAAACTTTTTGCACAGCTTCATCCTATGGATTATTTTCTGATCATCATCCCAATTACCAGACAATGGTCGATCTTCTTCACGCACAGAAACAAGTTCTTGCCAATTGGGCGGGGGATGGCGGATATCTTCAATGCCATGTGCATAGTTACAATTCTCACCATTCCTACACATACCGGATTTAAAATTTACACACAAACGGGTCTTATAGAAAATGTTGCTTGCTCCCTTGTTAACCGGCGCATTCGGCTGCTGCACCCTGATATTCATGGGAGGGTATGGCATCGGATTTGATTGGCTTTCTTCAGAATTCCTAGCCCGTTTAAAAGGTTGCTGCTCAAACTGAGAATGCTGGTCGTCATTCTCAGAAAATGCAGGCGGCCAGCAATTAACAGTGTCACTGCCACCGCCATTGTAAGGCGTTTGCGGCGGCATAAATTGTGAGTGATCAGAAAAATTCATACCTCAGAAAACTACTCTATAGCCTAAATTTCCTCTGTAAATCAATCAAATAAAGATCAAAACTTTCAAATCCCCCAACAAATCTTAAACAAATTCAAGGTATGGTAGCAAGCAAGAATCAAACAACTGTAACAGATAACAATCAAATCAACAAGCAGAGTCTAATTCAAGAAAACCCAAATCACAAAACCTGTGCAGAATCCAAAATTTCTTCACAAACCCACCAATCTTTGATTGATTCTGATGAGAGGGATGATCAAAGTTCACAGCTTGGAGTACCAAATTTGATCAAGACACCCAGATAAGAATTGGGGCTAAAACACCAACTTGGAGTTGGAAATTTGGAGGGAAGTGACGGAGTTCAAGAACTCTTGAGATATTTGTATCAAAGGACAGGGAAAGAAGAAAACCTGGAAGCAATATGATCCGCAGAGAAGATCAAACCCTAGCCGCCAAAGAAACCCTAATTTGAAAACGAAAATCGATGACACCACCGACTCTCTGAGTCCCACCCACGACTTCTGAGTGGGCGAAGAGTTGTGTGAGAGAAGCCCTTAAAGCTTAAACCCCTAAACGCGTCCCAAAACCCTGCGATTTTGGGGTGAAAAC
This sequence comes from Cotoneaster glaucophyllus, assembly GCA_036320875.1. NCBI lineage: Eukaryota > Viridiplantae > Streptophyta > Magnoliopsida > Rosales > Rosaceae > Cotoneaster > Cotoneaster glaucophyllus. The sequence continues at coordinate 2,273,208 of CM070063.1, forward strand.
TGACATGGCTAAGTGGTAATTACGGCGCAGTAAAGAGAGTTTAACCGCTACATCGTCGATATTCGACCCATATGTCATCAATCTGAAATCAGTATGGTTAATATTAATTTTGACTAACTCAGCAATTAAAATTTGAAGTTTGATCATTTTAACAAATTTTTCAAGCTCGTCTGGAAAGTGCTTTTGAAAATGTTTTTAGAAAAAATATTTTTGAGTTTTAAAAGCATTTCTTGCAATAAGCACTAATGATGTACTTTCATATGATTAACTTGTATTTATACTAAAAATTGATTTTAAAAATATTTCCTTTAAAAGCGTTTTCAAAAGCATTAAAAATAAAACTCGTTCTTAGCTTTTATATGTTCTTTACTTTTTGAATCTTCTGGTATTATAAAACTACACCCTACAAAGATGGGGTTTTGGATTCAGGTGTTAAGGACTGACAATCTATCATGATCAACTAACTTATAATCTCCATTTACAATTTTATGCACTTTTTTTTAAGAAAATTTCACTACCTTAGACCAAAATAACAAGTATTACGTGGTACGTTGCATATGTTAGTTGTATCTTTTACGAATTCATTCCTTTTAAGATACTGATAGGAAGACTAAATTTGTAGACAAAATTAGCAAATTAAATGATGTGTCACCAATAGAAAATAAGCACTTTATCAACGCTTAAATAATAATTCAATCATCAACTTCCATGTCATTTAGTCTACAAATTTAATTTCTCTGACATTATCCTTCCGTTTATATTTAAGGAGTTCTAAATTAGGGTCTATGTTGAGTTGTAATGAGGCTTTAAACTAGAGAAAAAATAAGTCAAGAAAATAGCATGGAGTTTCAGCCCACACGATGTTTAAAGTTTAAACTAAGAGCCAAAACGTCGTATGAAATCAAAAGCATAAATTTACAGCAAAAACATGAGGGTTAATGCAACATTTCTTCGGCTATTACTTCACGGTTGATCAATAATTATAACAATGTGGTGGCGAAAGGTGATTGATAAAATAAAGGATTTAAATTCTCTCTCCTCCTATTTTTTCTCCTCCTCTTATTTGAACGCTCAAGATTAAGTCATATCATTATCTTGTTTTACCTTCTTTGTAGAGAGAAAGAAAGAGGAAACTGAAAGAGGAGAGGAAAAACAAGATGTAAATTCATTTGCCCATGTAACTCTAAGATGGCTCCTTTTATTTTTTGGTGAAACAACATGGCTGAAATCTTCATTCATGTACGAATTAGGATGTCGTCTTTGTTTGTTGTCGTGTTTGTTTTGACTAGTATACAACACGAAAACTTTCATGCACTCGTTTCATGAAATGTATGTCTTACATTTACTACATCAACTGAGCAACTAGCACATGACTCATGGAAGACACCAGTTCCATGCAACTTTGTGAGAAAGGTTCTCTCATCAGTGGTTCTCATCGATCCCTGATTGGATGATGTGACACATGAGATGGATTTCAATATTCTTCATTTGGACAACGCAAAGATGTATTTCAGTAATCCTTCTTGCTTTGAGCAAAGCATGAGGCTTTATTTATGTGTGTGTATATATATATATGTTTATGTGTGTGTGTGTGTGTGTATTATTGACAGCAACAAATAACAATGTCGTATCAAGAATGAAAGTAATTATTTGGCGTCATATTTTATTGTGGACTTGTATATATGGATAGGAGATCGAAGAATCCAAACATAATGCGTTCAGAATCTTGGACTGTGCAACTTTGATGATATATATGATCTTCAACTTGGAACCCTTTTCCTGGACTAAAATACCAAAACAGAAAGGGAAAGAAAAAACAAAGTAACTTAAAAGTCTGTTATGTGCTGGGGAAACTAATTCACCAAACACTGGACCCTTTTGCTTTAACACTAATTATACGTAAAGCATATGAACATAAAGGTATAGATTAGATAGAGTAAGCCCAGAATCTTTTATAAAACCCAACTAATGGAGCGTATAGAGCAAACCATAGAGCTGCGAGAGGAACTTCGCTACAACGAGAATGTCATATCCTAGTAGACAATCACGCACTTTCATGCACATGAAAAGGTCAAAATACATGAAAATTCTTAAATGGTATAGGATACCCCCACACCTGAGCACTAATTTAATGTCAATGAGAGGGAACCTATACATGCTCATGAAGTTTTTGAGGGCCAATTGGAAGTTGAAACTTCTATCCAAATTTAGCGACAGGGGGAGGACAAGCATGCATAAATAAGATGGAATCAAATGTCTTTCTAGCTTTTGCGCACGATGGTGAGGCCTCCTTGAGAGATTATATATTTGTGCTTTGCTTTGCTATCAAATGAAATGCAAAAGTTTTTTTTTTTTTGTTCCCAAGGAAAAGTTGAATTTGACTGACTTTGAGCTTCCATATTGCGTTGCATCTATGCTTTATTGAATCATAGCATCTGGTTCTTATCTGCATAATTATTGGTTTCTCTGGATATTTGATGCTTAAAAGGTTCATAAATTATTGCAGTGAGAGAAGGCCTTGTTATTTAAAGTGATCAACTCAAAGAGATTCCTTGAATCTAATATTTGTTAATTTTCATTTTTTCCCCTCTTTTCTTTTGGGTTGAAACCCTAATTAAGACTTCCATTTTTCTGTTGATCTTTGCAGCCACTGGCCCACTGTCAATGTTGGAACGTCTCACAAAAAGTAGTATATACTGAGTTATCAATTCTGTATGTTCCCCACACACACACACAATAAGAGAGAGAGAGAGAGAGAGAGAGAGAGAGAGAGAGAGAGAGAGAGAGTTGATACAGAAAAGTTGGTAATTCCATTAAAAGAAGGGATTTTCTGGGCTTCACTGAAGAGCAACTTTGCTTCAGAAAACTAGAAAACCCTCCATCTAATACAGTTGTCAGTTGAATGGCTATCCTGTGAAAATGTGCCTTCAACCAGGATCAACCTAACCTTATTTATCTCTAAAAAGGAAAATTTGGGAACAAAAAAAATACAAAGGTGGGATCAGATGCGCGCAAATGCGAAAAGAGACGGTGCATAAGACTACGTGCTCCATATCCTTAAACAGCACCACCTGATCAAGTAGATCATGTGTTACAGACCTGCAACCAAGTAATAAACATTTGCAAATTAGATGCTGAGCCTCTTTTAGTTGTGCACATAAATTAACATATAAACGGTAATTTTGAAGTCTAATGCAAACTTATTACCATAATCCTTAGGTGTTTTGCATTTGAAGCATTCCATTCGGCTGGCGTAATTGTGCACTCCACATCCAACTCTGATCCAATTCAAAATACACTCAAATTAGCAAACTAATTAAAGAAAATGGCATTGCTAAAGAAGTTAACGTTGTACCATAAATTTATTATACGTTAGGGGATGTGTGAGGATCTTCACAAGTACTAGCTAGTAGCACACATTTCTTAGTTAGTTAAATGTGATGTAACAATGCTGGCAATTTAAGGTTTTATAGAGTGTCTGTCGGCTAATTAATTGTTGAATTTTTTGATCGCCAGACCCGCCTCACTCTAACGACATTAATATTGTCTCTAACTTTACCACCTGCCCAAGAGTAAGGTAATCTTATTTAAACTCATTGGGTTTATTTGAAACAACCGATGTGAGACATTTAACACTCCCCCTCACGTGTAATCCTATTTAGTGGTTCACACATGGAGATCCACATCGGTAATTGAAACTCAGAGGTCGACTCATGTTGGGCCCACTTGTTTTCAATGAAATTCATCGGTTATCTCTATATTAAGAGTTCATACTTGTTTCCTTTTAGGTTAGGAGCTCGTTGGCTTGCACATGCCCAAATTGTAGGCTTTGATACCATGTTGATTTTTTAGATCGTCGGGCCCGTCCCACTTTAACAACACCTATAATGTCGGTAACTTTACCATCTGCCCAATCCGTCAGGTGTGAGGTTTTACCACAAAAAACCTCAATATTAGTTAGAGTAAAGTAATCATATTTAAACCCATTGGGTTTCTTTGAACCCACCGATGTGGGACATTTAACATTAATTACCTATTGCACATCCAGTCGCCGGATTTCCATCCAGGTGGGGCGCTGGCATCGGAACTATAGCCTTCTGCAGAAGGCATCATGCTGTAGGCAGCACCACCATAGTCATTTTTCATTGAGCTGCACCTATAGCAATTGGGTCTGCTGGCATAGTTATGAGCTCCACAGTTGCAATACCAGTCTCCCGCCAAGACCTCTGTCCGGTTGCATCCATATGTTGATGGATCAGGTCCGCCATATTTGGGGTACCCGCAACGTTGGCAAGCGTCGCGCTTTTTAAAGTTCACATGCTGGCATGCTCCGCACATCCAGTCTCCTCCTGTCCAGCTCATTCTTAATTCCCTCCTGCATATTTAACAAATCGTATAAGAACTAATTAGCATGTATATAATATTAGCTGCAAACCAACACTTTAGCTAGATTTTTCATTTTGTTCTTCTAGAAATCTCATAGAGGCAGGCTTCCTTCCATGTAAATCTAGTAGAGAAACTGCATTGTACATTTGAGAAAGAATTTAATAGTCTATTGGATCGTTCCCCTTGTATCAATGTTCTATAACAGATAAGAGCTTGAGGTTTCCTCAACGAGTCCTATCTTTCTGAAAGACAAGACATCTTGCACAAAGGCGGATATATCTTTTTCAGAGACAGTGTGTCTTGCACAGAGGCAAACTCTATATATACACGAGTTTGAAACAAAAGGAATGATGTGAGATACAGAACCCAAAGCAGGAGGAAGCGCTAGCTTAGCTCACCTGAAGGTAAGTAGAAGCTCAGAAGAAATGAACTGTAAACCGTACTAGCTGTGCTTGGCTTGTGCTAGCTTGTTGTAGAACACCAGAAGAAGAGAAGATTTGTCAAATGAGTTGGTGATCTTATTTTAATGGGCAGGGAGATTTATATAGTCGTTGGTGAAGCTAGGCTTCCTACGAGGACTCACTGTGAGACTGTGGAATGGGGGCCATGGATGTTCCTATTTTATTCTCTGCCAGCTTTCTTCAGATGGGTTTGTTTTTCCCGTAATAATATGCATGTGATTGGGATTCCTTAAGATTGTTTTTTTTTTTTTTTCTTTTTTCATGTAAATGTTGGATAGTTACTTCTGCTGCTGGGAGTTAGAATTAAGGGAAGGGTGGCAAGTGGGTTTCTAAAGGTTGAGAAAAACTAGCTAGATACTTGGTGAGTGCAGGCACATATAACTTTCCCAGTTAAATTCTACTGGGGGTGACCCCCTTCCCCTGCCCCATCTTTAAATTATTCTCCATGCATTATTGCAAACTTACACTTGGAAGTTGGAACTTTTATTCTCCATGTCCAGAGTATATCCACAACTTCTAGATATGAAGGTGGTATGAGGGGAAGCTCCTATTTGAAATTGAAAGTTTGAAAGAGGCCCCAGGAATATATTTTTCTTTTGATGTTAAATCGGACATTGATTACTCATTAATATGTATTAAATAAATGGACAACAATAGAATTGTGAATTTGTGCCTAAAACATCTCTAATTATATTAATTTTCTGCAAATAATCTTCAACTAGGACATTCTGGATAAAATCCAAGCAGTCTTCAATCCAAAGAAACTACTTCAACAAACATAAACGCCAACTTGGCCAAACTAGTTTCATCGTATCGGTGGATTTGAGGGCGAGACATGCCCAACAATAAGTAAAGAAAATCATCCAAGTCTTGAAATCCACACCTAAACTTAGAAGGCTGAGATGACACTCCAAAGCCAAATGAACTCCATCCTGGTGAAAGAGGCAAACACTCAACGTTTTGGAATTTGAGAAGTTCAGCGAACAAAAGCTACAATATAACGAACATGAGGACACTCTTTGACAACAAGTAACGCAAACTCATAAAGAAACTGACAAGGAATCAGCTAGTGGATAGGCTGTTGGGTTTTCACCCATGCATCTAGGATTCAAAAAACTCCCCATTCCCTAAATTATTGTAATAGTTTTCAAATCATCCTCCTCCCTATAATAAATTAATAATAATAAACTTTAAAAAAGTTTACATTCTCACATACGTTACACGCCAAGAGGTCTATTTCTCATCCAATCTAGCAAATACACCTTCCCTAGATGGAAGTTTACATGCAGGATGTGGGTCAGTTTAAAAAAGGGCCATATACTAGACAACTTTTTCCATGCTGCTAAATATGTTTTTCACTTGGAATCAATACCTCCAAATGATCCATTGCAAAATTCGTCTTACCTTCTCTCTCGATTCCTTTTTGCCTTTTGGCCGGCAATAATTGAATTTGAAATGCCATTCGAAGATTCATGGCCACAATTGCTTAATTAACTCTAACTATACATGTCAAAGTTAGTCTCTATGCATGTGAATATTAAAATTATATTTCCTTTTCAGATTTGAAAAAACGAATATTGAATTAAATATCAAGTCAAATTTAGAACTCATAAAATAAAATATCAAGTCAGATTTGAAAAAAAATGAATATTAAAATTATATTTCCTTTTGGTTGTTTGTTTCAAAAAATATAAAAACTAAAAACGGAAGTGATTATCAAATGAGTCTTAATAAAATATTGTAAAATTTGTGTAGTGAAACTCATAGGACAGATGGATTAGGAAATAATTAATTAAAAAGTAATTAAGTTAAGTTATTTATTTGATTAAGAATATGTAAAGTCAATAGTGAGGTGACTTTGGATCCTCTACAGTTTGATGTCGGCCACGTGTTTGGAAATCAATCTCAAACAAAGCGAAGGAGGTGAGGCTCCCTAATCTTATAGCTAACCTACCAACAAGTTCCACCATATTCTTTTTGTTAAAAAAATTGAATGCTTTATTTGAGCAAATCAAATTGGAATAAGCATCGCGGCGGACCGACGCTGGTTATGCAGAATGAGCTGGAGAACCATAACCTGGTATTCCACAAAAGTGGTTTCAACCTAACGCTTTCTTGTCTGGGGAGACTGTTGCTTAACTGCCCCATATTAGCATTCTAGGGTTCATATATGGCATGCATGCTTGCTGTAAATCTAATTAAGGGGTTTTTCTTTTAATACACCAACAATCTCTTTATGGGAATTGGTGTATGTCACAATATATTTAGGAAAATTTGAGAATTCAACTATCCATTTTTTCTATTTTTTTTTAAATCTAATCACGTTTTATGGTGTATTAGTTTAATGTTATAAGTCAATCAGCTTAGCATTTCATGAATTGTATAGCAGAGACAAACGTAAATGACTAATCATTTTTCAATAAAAGCGATATTTTATATTAATCTACACTAAAGAGGAGGGAAGGAGAACCCGAAATGTAACGAGTTAAAAGAGAAAGATCTTATATAACCAGCACAACAATTCACAATATTAATCATTATTATTTTATTTTTGTTTCAAGTTCTTGCATGGGAGAATGCATGAATGGGATCAAACTAATTTCTCAAGGTATGCACTTTAATTCCACTTTTATACACCTTAATAGTCGAGTTTGGATCAAATTCTCAAGCAGCCCATGTTTAATTAGACTCTTTGATCAACAAAAGCATTTTTCCAAAGGTCAACCTGGGTCAGCGACTCAGCGACCCACCTCCCACGTGTGTTCAGCATTATCAAAAAGGAAGAAATAAAATAAGCATATATAGGGTTTTAGCAACCCAATCACAAACCTCGTCCAGAACAATAATATTTCTCAAGTCAAGTAAATGATTTATGCAAATGAAAACTTACACATCAGATAATTCGCATTCCCTTTCTGACTAATGCAAATGATTACAGATACCAATATTTTGGTATACTCAAAATACGGCTACGTAGTCTAATTATTTTATTCAAATTATAATACTTAAGTTTATTTTTTTTTAATATATGTTAAAATAGGACACAATAATGTCGATCACTCTTATTAATCAAGTAAAATAAAAATTTCTTATAGCAGCATAACTAGGGTGTCCTCATATGCAGACATGTGAACGAATTACAAGTCCCATGCAATCCGAGGTGGCAAAAATATGATTGCGTGTTGACCTATGATTGGATATTGGAGAACCTAATAACCACATTTTGATCACCAGACATGATGAATATTCCACGTGAATTAAAAAAAACCTTGGACAGTGCCCCTTCAATCTTTATTCCCTCAAATACGAGTGACTATTTTCAAAAGGAAAGGGAAAAGAAGGATGAGGCCATCTCAAGGATGAGGAGAATCTACAACTCCATATCCCCAATTTCCCATCGACAGGCATAACCAGCAAAAAATAGCCGTGGCTTTAGAATTTTGAATATCTTCACCTGTATGGGTTGATATTTTTCAGATAGAAAGCACTCAAAAACCCTAATCACCACGATCAATCTTGTAAAAACGTCTTCGTTGAAAAGTTTGAACACTACTAATCACTAATGAGTAATGACTGTGTGAATTAATTAGAGGACACATCAATTCTTAAAAGCGAGCTATATCTTTGCTATTCTATCTCTTTGGTGGATTTTATTCAGATTTTAGAAACCTACATTAAATTGCTCGTGATTCATATGAATCCTATCTTTTGCAAGGTCAATTATGGAATCAAACCGTATGGTTAAAGAAGGGTGTTACCTAATGATTGGATTGGGTTATTTGATAACTTTTTTCGTAAACTTCTAGGTTAAGATTATGAATTGAAACATTCTAGACGCTAACTAAGAATAAAAACGATGCACTAATCCCATGTTTGAGAATGTGAGTATACTAAACTAGGTCTCCATATTCCTGGTTATATTTTGAGGATGCTTGAAGATAATTGAAGATAATATACTGCATGAATTGGACTTCCTATGGCCATGCCTACCAAGTTGGATGTGACCCTAGGGCTGGCACACTAACTCGAAGATAATTACTTTCTGCCTTTGTCATAAGAATGACGTTTTGTTCCACATTTCAACTTTCTTGCATGACAGTGCACGATTGATTTGAGATACCGTTGCATTGATATAAGAGTAAATTGTAGCAATGGTCCCTCAACTAAAAATCCATTACCATTGGTCCCTCAACTCATCAAAACGTGCAGCTATGGTCCCTCAACTAAAAATCCATGACCATTGGTCCCTCAACTTTAATTCAACTGGAGAAATGATCCCTTAACTTTAACCCAATTGTAGCAATGGTCCTTCCAACCTAACTCGTTTTGACAAAAATTTTGACGTAGTTGACGAAAAGGATCATAATTACACACTTTGATGAGTTGAGGGACCCTAATTATATAAATGGTTATTCCGACATAACTTATTTTGACAAAATTTTGACTAAATTGATGAAAAGGACTATAGCTACACATTTTGATAAGTTGAGGGACCAATGGTAATGAATTTTTAGTTGAGGGACCATTGCTTCAATTCAATTAAAGTTAAGGGACCATTGTTCTTGCAGTCCACTCTCAGAATCTCAAGTGTTTTGGAAAAAGGACTCCATGGTATCATTTGGTTAATCCTTTAGAGCCATTTTGTTGTTAATAAAAAAAAAAAAAGGTTGTTTTTTATCCATAGTGGTATTTTGGCATCTCGGTTGGAGATTTTCTTGCATGCCTACAAAAAAAAAATGGACTCATACTTAACATATAATGAAATATCTCTTAGTATTGAACCCATCAACAACGTTATAAACTTAACTGGAAAGCAACCACTTTTTGTAACCGTGAAACAGTTTTTAAGTTTACCACCACTAAACATCTTAAATAGAATAATCAAATATGACCGAAATGATTAAAAAAATCAACAAGATTAGTCAATATTATTAAGAAGACTAATGTAGTAAAATTTGGCGGGTAACCTAACTAACCAACTGCATATCAAATTGTACCGGCCACACTACCCTTATCTCCCTGTTGTGCACCCAAATTCAAGTTATTCAATCATGGAGTTTTCCTATTCATCGTTGTCCATTCTACCCTGCAATTTCCATTTCCTCTCCGCCGTATAGACCCCTCCAAAACCCATCCATCTCTCACCCTTCTCTCCAAATGCAAAAGCATCCAAAGCCTCAAACAAGTCCACAACACATCACCAAAACCGGTCTCCATAACACACTTTGCCCTGAGCAAGATCATCGAGTTTAGCACCGTTTTGCTCTTTGGTGACCTCTCTTATGCCCTCTCAGTCTTCGAATCCATCGAGAACCCCAGTCATGTTATTTGGAACACGATTATTCGGGGCCATTCTTGAGCTCCAAGCCGATAGAGGTCATGGAATTCTATCCGCGGATGATCCTTTAAGGAGCGGAGCTGAATTCTTATGCGTTCCCTTTTCCTTTCAGGTCTTGAGCAAAATATGTGGCGAGCCATGAAGGGAAACAGAGGACATTTTTTGAAGCTTGGACTTGGCTCCGATGCCTTTGGACTTGAAATGGATAATGCACGTTTATAAAAGTCTTATGAGAGATGCTGTTTCATTTACGGCACTAATCAGCGGCTATGTATCAAGGGGTTCTATGGATGATGCTCGTTCTGTTTGATTACCTGTGAAAGATGTGGTGTCTTGGAACGCCATGATTTCAGGCTACGCTCAAAGGGGCCGGTTTGAAGAGGCATTGGCTTTGTTTGTGGACATGCTGAAGGCAAATATCTCGCACAATGAGAGTATTATGGTTACGGTGCTTTCTGCTTGCGCTCAATCGGAATCTCTCGAATAGGGAAAATGGGTTGCGTCTTTGATTGAGGACCATGGACTTGGTTCAAATCTTCACCTCTTCAGTGCACTTATTAATATGTACTCAAAGTGTGGGGCATTCGACATAGCTCGGGGTTTATTTCATGGTTTGCTGCAAAGGGATGTAATTTCAAGTAACGTAATGATCTGTGGTTATACACATAAGAGCCACTACAAAAGAGACCTTGATGCTCTTTCGGTTGATGCTACAATCAAATATAGAGCCTAATGATGTCACATTCTTAGGCATTCTTCCAACTTGTGATCATTTAGGAGCTCTTGATCTTGACAAGTGGATTCATGCTTACATAGATAAGAACTTCCAGAGTTTTACCAATACCTCCCTCTGGACGAGCCTTATCGGCATGTATGCAAAATGCAGAAACATCGAGGCAGCAAAGAAAGTCTTTAATGGTATGGAAGCCAAAGCTTGGCTTCTTAAAATGGGATGCGCATGCAACCCTTGATCTTTTCTCGAAAATGGAGGATGAAGGATTTAAACCAAATGCTACCACATTTGTGGGAGTTTTATCTGCTTGTAACCATGGTGGTCTTGTAAACCTTGGACGCCAATACTTCAGCTCCACGACCACGGATTATCATATTTCACCAGAACTGCATAACTATGGATGCATGAAAGATCTTCTAGGGCGAGCCGGTTATTTGATGAAGGTCTTCATGAAGATCATGGAAATGAAGCCAGATAGTGCTGTGTGGGGTTCTCTGCTTGGAGCTTGTAGACTCTACAGGCGGGTGGAGCTGCGTGAACATGTTGCCAAACATCCATTCGAATTGGAGTGCTATCAAATATCTATGCAGGACTGGCAGGTGGGATGATATGGCAAGAATAAGAACGTCCAGGCTGAATGACTTGGGAATCAAGAAAGTTCCTGGCTCTACCTCTATTCAGGTCGATAATGTTGTTCATGAGTTCATTGGTAAGTGACAAATCGCACCCCTTAAGCAAAGAAATCTACGAGATGCTGGAAGAAATCGACAGCCGTTTGTATACGGCTGGATTTGTGCCATATACATCGGAGGTGCTCTACGACATAGATGAGGAGTGGAAGGAAGTGGCTTTTAGTCATCACAGTGAGAAGTTGGCCATCGCCTTCGGTTTGATCAGCACGAAGGCAGGCACAACGATTCAAATCGTAAAGAACCTTCGTGTTTCCGGAAATTGCCATTCAGCTACAAAGCTGATATCCAAGATTTTTAATAGGGAGATTATTGCAAGAGATGGCAACCGTTTCCACCATTTTAGAGATGCTTCTTGTCCATGTAATGTCAATTGGTGGTGAAAACCACTTGTACATTTTATATATATGCTTAGGCCATTAAATTGGAAAAACAAGGGCCATTTTAAACCCTCTCTGCAGTTGAGGGTCTTAATTAATACAACAACAAAGCTTTATCCTACTAAGTTGGGTCGACTGTATGAATTCTAGAACGTCACTGCGCTTGGTTTGGAACAAATGACGCCTAAATTTTTTCTTTAACTTATGTTCATTTACCACCCTGACAAATAAAGTTACAATTAACCACCAAAACTGCAAACATTTTAACAATATGCCATCTAAATTAGGGTTTCATTAAGTTCCATCACGTGATTTATTCTGATCATAATCCTCAATTTATCTCACAAATTTCTTATTCGTATTCATAAAGGATGGACTTTAGTACATAAACAAAGTGCTACAAGATTGAAAACCCATCTCTGTTTATTATTTATATACAAGATGATGGGTTCATCTAGCAAACCATACGACAACAAGAACTTAAACCCTTGTTAGTGATGGACTCATGCTTCATGGTGAGCCACTTGATTGAATGAGTTCCTTCTTGCCGTTGCCAAAACAGTCTTGTCAGCCACGATGAAGTATGCCATTCCAGCCACTGCCATCAAGTTAACAATATACTTGATCAATCCAATATATAAACTAATTATAATTACGTTTAGGAAGAAATTAATAGCTTTTAAAGAAGATTATGATGTTGAGAATTAGGGTAAGGATTAAAGAAAACCTGTGGAGATTATGAGGGCCTGAGCAGTGGGGTTGAGATTCGGCTCTTGCCCAAGGCAGCATCCTCACACTAGCCAGCTACATATAAAGTATAGACATTAGATGTAAACCCCAAAAAAGTAGTTTCTACGAGCCATTGTAATATAGGGAGAGGCTATAATATTTGGAGTATTGTGTACTCTGGCATTTAGTGCCCACATATTCAATTGAACAGTTGTTCAATCTTTTTAATAATTGTAAGATTAGATCTAAGCGCTCTAAGTGACGGAGTATTCAATATTTTGAAGTATTGTAAATTTTTCGTATATATAATGAGGTCGAAAAACTTACAGTTGGAATGGCTGTGGCAATGGTAGCAACAACAGCTGCCTTGGCTCCTGCTTTTACACCCTCTATTTATCAATCAAGAAAAGAAAAAAAAAAGGATTACACTTTCAGAAGAGATTCTAAAGATGAATTACTAAAAAATAAATGAAAATGAATATTATAAATAAATAAAATCTTGGGATACAGAACTATGAGTGTGGTCCCCAGTTCAAAAAGTCCTTCGTGTGAAATTTAGTATTTAGCAGCAACAGCAAGATGATAAAAAAAACAATCTTTTTTTTTTTTTTTTTGGTGAACGATAAAAAACAATCTTAATCACATAATTAGCATATATAGCAGATTCAGTCTCCAACGAATGCTAAGAGTTAATACTATCAATGCATATATATCAAGTTGGTCAAAAAGAAAAGTATCTTAGCTAGTCGTATTAATTTCTGTCTATACCTCGTCATTTAAACTAGTCACGTTATGAGAAAAATGAATAAAACAAGATATACAACCAGTTACAAGGCACAAACTCGTTACTGAAATGGGAGACAAAAAATAAGACACATGAGCATACCGCGAGAGCAGCGCTTAGCCAAGGCCAACTGGTCGATTGAGGTCTTCTCATAGGGAGACTGAGGCAGATTTCTTGCCATTGTTAGAGACTAGCTGGTATTGGTAACTGAATAAATGGTAACTTTAAGAAGTCAGAAGTGAATGAGAAGGTTTTTCTGAGTCTTATATGGATGAATTAGAGTGTTGGATATTGGGTAGATATTTATAAGGATTTTGGTGCATCAGCTGGTTGAGACTGGGCGGGTACAGGTGTCGTGAGAGTGTTGTTAGATGGTTTCACTGAATTCCGGGGTCTGAGTCACTTGTTATTAGTTTCATCTTTGGTTCTCCATTTTTTTTTTTTTGGCTATGGTTGGTTTGTTTCTTTTTCTTTTACTCCCTCAAATACCCTTGGTTTGTCAGGGATATTCAGATGATCCAAATGATATTGGAAGGTATCAGTGTAAATTCAATGTATTCATGGAGATTCGATCAGGTGAAGGGGCTTTGAGATCTGCACCTTATCCATTTGGTGTTAGCATAAGGTGACACACGAATCTAAAAATATGACTTATTTTTCCAGTTTTGCACCTTATTCTAATAGATCTAATTATAATTATTATAGAAATTCAATGTGAAAATAGAGTTTCAACTGTCGAAAATATAATACATAGTACGTTCTAAGAGAACTGCTACTCTCATTCTAAAAGATTCTTACAATTTTCTATTAAGTACATTTTCTCGTTTTATTTTACATATTTAAAGTGTAGATGACTTTTACGCATCACTCAAGTCACTATCTCAGAGGAAATTTGCTACTGACCTTGACAAAGCTGCCCAAAAACCATGGGTGCACATAAGGACTTTAGTTCCACATGCACATCAATTGTTCATTAGATTAGGACAAGTGTCCTAAAAGCAAGGGCTGAGATCATCAAGTGATCTTCTGTTGCAGGCTAGCATTCAAAATGTTGGATGGGTTTTGATCTCTTTTCACGAGTTGCTGGTTTTTTCCTTGAGTGGGCGGCGGCCAGTGGTCTGGTTTCATAAGTTGTCCGTCTTTGCACCGCCAAAAGGCAGTGCACGGTAGCTACTGTGGGGTGGTAGTGGTTTCAACTTCCATCTGACGGAGATAATATTTACTTGTAATAAGGCGGAGGCAGTACGTAGCATAGAAAATCTAGCTACCAACTCAATCTACCTCATCATCAAACTCAATGGCCAATAAAAATAATAAAAACAAACCCCTATATCATGAGAGATACTTTTTTATAACTACTGTGATTGAGAATGTCAATATAACATACAGCATTTCAAGCCAATTACACACAGTTAGACTTCACCTACAGAAAAAAGTTTCTTCACAAACGCATCCATGTCTTTTTCTCTCTCACGCATAGCCAATCACGTTAGGGAAAATGTAGACATACATTGTATCACACCCGTAACATGAAAGATGTAGCCCCCATTAACTTAGTGCTCATCATCGGTAAAGCAGTTAAAGGTAAAAAGATTCTTAGTTTGATTCTTTTGTAACAATTAGGGTTGACTAATGTTGATATTTTTGTCGTAATATGAACAACGTACCAAGTCGACTAAGGGTTTAGGTAGCTCAGTTTGTATTTGTTTATTCAAAATTTCTGTGTTTCTGGTCTTCCCCCAAAATAGTAGCCTATGAAAATGAAAATGTGAAAGCTGTTCAGCGTTCTCATAAATTTATATTGTAAACCACACAATTTTGAATTTAGTTTACCAAATATTTGTTCTTTTGGCCAATGATAGTACCCATTTCCCTGGTTTATAAATTAGCCAGCTAGAAGTTTTCAAACTGGCCCTTTGCTTTCAATATATCCAGTTAATTAGGCCTGAGCAGATACAAAATCGTTCTTGTCAAAGATTTGCATGAAACTTAAACAATCGCCATGCAGAAGTCCGAAAAGCAAACAGATCGAGATGACCACATGAAATTCATGAGTATATATCATAACTTCTTATTTGATGAAAAACCTGAAGAAAGTCATACGAATACAACAATTTGAAAGGCTTTAGACCTAATTTAAAGAAAGAGTGAGAGAGACAGATAGGTATCCTCGCCATAGCTTAACATTGTCTCTTTCCTGCTTACGAATGAAGAGGAATAGAAGTTGCTTGTCCTTGTATTGCTAAACTGTAGTGATCTCCCCATCACTTAAACCTTTATTGACGCCTTCATGCATATACCGTACGTTGACTTGGAGGCTTAAGTAAAGTTCCCTCTCAAAAGCTTTATAAAATTTGCATTCATAAATTAATGCTGAAAATTTAGTACATAAACACTCTAGTGCTATTAGATATTGAAACCCATCTCTATTTATTTATATTTAAAGATACGGGTTCACAGGCATGCAGCAACAGAGCATAAACCCTAGTTAGTTAGTGATTAATTCATGCTTCATGGTGAGCCACTTGATTGAATGAGTTCCTTCTTGCAGTTGCCAAAATAGTCTTGTCAGCCACGATGAAATATGCCATTCCAGCCACTGCACGCCATCAAATTAACAATATTTTCTTTCAATTATAAACTAGTTAAAATGATATTTACTGCAGTAATTAATAAGTTTTTAAGAAGATTATGATGTGGAAAATTAGGGCAAGGATTAAAGAAAACCTGTGGAGATTATGAGGGCCTGAGCAGTGGGATTGAGATTGGCTCTTGCCCAAGGTAGCATCCTCACACTAGCGAGCTGCATATATATTAAGCACATACAAAATTAGATGTAAACCCTAAAACAGCGTAACTTTTAATTTATGGAGCCTGAAATATGATGAGATTGAAAACCTACAGTTGGAATAGCAGTGGCAATGGTGGCAACAACAGCTGCCTTAGCTCCTGCTTTTACACCCTCTGTTTATCCAATTAACAGTGAAAAATAATTACACACCCAGAAGAAATTGAAAAAGTGAATTACTTAAAGTATAAAGAAAAGAAAATTAAATAATACATTTTTGGATATGTGGCTATGAGTATGGTCCCCCACTATAAAAGGAGGCCCTATATACTTTATCCATTTTCAGAAGAAAAAACCCATTTACATGAAATAATACAAAATCTTAATCACATAATTAGCATATCAGATTTCAGTTTGCAGCTGTATAGCTGCTCATTGGCTCAAGGTCTTTTGCTTAACATCATGAATCAGCACATAACAAATTCAAAAACCATATTAATATAAATTTAGCCAATAATTAATACCCAAAAAATTTAACTAATAAAATGCATATATAAATCAAGTTGGTCAAAGGGAAAAAGTATCTTAGTTACTCCATGTTTTATTACTTTGTCTTTACTTCCCTTATCATCAGGGCCGGCCCTGAGAAATTAGGGGCCCTAGGCGAGCCTTCGAGTGGGAGCCCTAAAGTTATTTGACACCCAACTCATTGTACATTTATATGTATAAGAAAAGATTTCGCTAAATACATGAAAAAGTTCATTTCTACATAAAAAATCATTAGAATTCATATCCAAAGAAGAAATATATGCAAATATTACTTAAATATTACACGTGTTGCGTTTTTAGACGCAAATGTATTAATTAAGTTTACATAATCTAACTTTTCAACCAATTTTTTTTTAATTGACAAAATAGCTAACCCATTCAATCTTTCTTGTGACATAGTTGATCGGAGATACGATTTGATCAACTTTAATTTTGAGAAATTTTTTTCTGCAGAGGCAACTGTAACTGGTATGGTTAAAAAAATACGATAAGCAACCTATGCATTTGGAAACAACCACCGCCGACTTGCTCTGCTCTCTGCGTTAAATTCCCAATAAAAAGGTGAATTGTTGCAGAAGTTTCTGTTTACCAATTTTGTACGCAAGTTTCAACTTTCAAGACTATATTTAAATATTTTATTAATTTCAAACTTTAAAAATATATTTATGTATATTATATATATACACACATATTTAAAAAGAAATATTTTGGGGCGCCCTCATCTAAAAATTCTCATTCTATATTCCAAACTTTTTATATTTGAAAAGAAAAATACACTTGTAAATAGTGTACGATGAGATTTTTGAAGTGTCAATAACACTTTCTTTTATATAAAAAAAATAGAAAAAAATAAAAAAAAAATTTGGGGGCCCCCCGAAGTGGGGGCCCTAGGCGACCGCCTACTCGGGCTACCCTCAGGGCCGGCCCTGCTTATCATGCAATGTATTTGTTGCATGATAAGAGATGAAGAAATTAAAAAGATATACGATTGCAATGGAACCAAAAAGAAAAGAAAACATAAGCATACCATGAGAACAACGCTTAGCCATGGCTAGTTTGTCAATTGAGGCCTTCTCAAGGGGAGACTGAGCCATGTTTTTTGCCATTGTAGGAGATTAATAACTAGCTAGTTGTAAAAAATGGGTTCTTGAAGAAATTCGAAGCGAATGAAGAAGGTTTCTGAAACACTGGATGAATTGAAATGTTGGATTTGGGTGGATATTTATAAGGATTCAGGAAGCACAGGTGTTGTGAGGGAGTTAGATGGTTTCACTGAATTCTGGGGTCAGAATCGCTTGTTTTCAGTTTAACCTTTGGTTGTTGGTTGGTTGGTTCTTTGGCTTTTGTTTCTCAAAGTGCCCATGGTTTTGTCTGGGACATTGGGTAAACCAAATGATGGTTGAGGATACCAATGTGAACTAAGTACAGAGAGGACCAATTTATTTCTTTACAATTATGTATTTGACAAATAATATATTACAAATATTGTAACTAAATTTTGGTTATATAAAAAGATGCTTTTTTTCTTTTCTCTCTTTTAAAAAAGTGGACAACTGATGACAAACCACGATTATTCACCTCTTACGCGTCCAAAGAGGCTATGAGGAATTTCACCCTGCCCATGGCCACAGTCAAGCAGACTCATCAGCTCGAAAATCGAACCCGGGACCTCCTACCTCTTACATTTTTTTTTTGTTTATTGGGGAGCTGCAGTATGCGCCCTTACCACTGGGTCACTTGCTGTGGTTTAAAAAGCGTAATGTTAGATAGACTAAATTTGTAGGTAAAATTTACAAACTAAATGATTAGTCACCAATAAGAAATAATCGCGTTAATCAACACTTAAATAATAATCTAGTCATTAACTTCCATGTCATTTATTTTACAAAATTTGATCTACAAATTTAAGGGGGTGTATTCAATTGGGAATTTGAGAAATTTTAATGGATTTATAAATCCATATATTTTTATGGAGTTTAACTGATTTGTAGAGATTCTATGTAAAAATTTAATTCAATTCCCTCGAAATCTCATGGGGAGAGGTGAGATTTGTGAATGCTTAAAATACACTACAAAATCTCTCCAATTCCCTCTAATTCCTCAACATTTTTCAAATTCTTTAAATTCAAATTCTAATTGAACACACCTGGAATGTTATAAACTTCTTTAAAATTCTAATTGAATACACCCGGATTTCTAATTCCTCAACACTTTTTTGTTGTTGTTTTGTAATAGAGATGTTAAGAAAAACACATTATTATAATAAAAAGAACGTTTAAAGACTTGGTTAGAAACTCTTTAAATCTAGAAAGTGTAGTAAAAGTCCCAAATTTGAAATTGAGTAGCAACTCTCTTAGAACAAGGAAATCCTACTGGCTAATTTACATATTTAGTTAAAAAAATAAATTTAACAATTCTACTGGAGATGCTCTTATATTAACCATTTGGTGTTACTAAGGTGACCCATGAATCTAAATAAGACTTATTTTCTAAGTATTTCATGTTATTTTATTTAGACCATCTTCAACCCTTGAATTAAAACTTAAAATGTTTAACCAGAAAATTTAAGTTTTAACTCAGAAATAGTTTTTCTGTTCCAACTCTTTTGAGGTTAAATTTTTTGCCCGAGATTATTAAAAGAATAAATTTAGAATAATTTTTTTTCTTAAAGTAACTTTAAAAAAATTATATAGACTACCTAATTTAATTTTATGAACATTTTGACCTAAAAATATTTAGATTCCGATAAATATTGAAAAATTACTAATCTGACACCATGAAACTCGTGGAACACGATGAAAGAATATAAAACACATGAAAGGTTTTTTTAAATTATTTTAGCTGTTGAATTTAAATGTGAACTGTTAGATCTTTTTTTTACTGTTGGATTTGATCATATGAGAGCTTAGCCGTTGGATTCAATAATAAAACTAAAAAAAATACACATGTATGGTGGGCCAGTCTACTAACTGGGGGGAAAATTTAGGCTAATTTTGCCCCAAAAATGAGTTTTTGGTTAAAACTCATATTTAGCTCAAGGGTTGGAACAAGTTGAGATAAGTTTAGAACCTAACATTTGAATTTTACTCTAAAGATTAGAGTAGGTCTTAGGTAGTATATTCCACCTTCTATAAAATTCACTCTCTCTTGAGTTTGGGAGTGGAAACTGCAACTGGTTTGGGACAAAGCTGCCCCAAAACCATGGGTTTGCCCTTGTGCTTTGGTTCCATACGCACTTCAACAGTTGATGAGATTAAGACAGGTGTCCTAAAAGCAAGGGTTGAGATCACCAAGTGATCTGCTGTTGCAGACAGCATTCAAAATAAGGAAAACTAATGAAAAGTTCAAAAAAATTTCTCTTTTAACGAAAAGTCATTTTTAAAGGTATAGTGAATAGTGTCAGGTAAAGGTAAAAATGCGGTTTTTCGTTAAAAGTGAACAGTACCGGGAATGTTTCGTTAAAACTCTCTTCAAAATATCCTGGATAGGGTTTCTCTTTTCCTGTCCATGGTTTTCCCTTGAGTGGGTCGCCAGTGTTTGGTTTCATATATTGTCTGTCTTTGCACCGTCACAAGTCTGAGAGATTCTATTGTGCGACCGAGGAAATGTCATCTTGTATCTACATCTACCTTTCATAACGTGTTTCATAAAATAATAACTGTGAATATATACAGCCAGTGTCATCAATTCGATGTAAGAATTTCTCTTACAAATCCATACGTGCTAAATAGCGACTATGGGTAGGTTTTGTGTATCTTTCATTTGGTGGAGAATAATATTACTTGTAGTGTTATCTTACCTTATTGATTTAATTACCTTTTTGACCGCATAAAACTTAAATACAATAAAAATTCTACATTGTGAGAGAGACTTCTCTATCACAAATGAACTGATATCTCTTTCTTCAGGTCACCTAAAAGAAAGATTGTTTTAATGCTTTTCCATTTCAAACATTAACCAAGTGGCTAAAGGTTGGTGAAGTAGTTAAAGATAACTTGTTAATGAAAAAGTAGTTAAAGATAAAAAGATTCTTTCATTTATTTGCTTTAGTACCCAATTAACAGTTGATTATTTTGATCAATATTCACAGTTGATTAATGTTGATATTTTTGCCATATTATGGTCAATGTACCATGTCGACTTGATGCCTTCGTGCATATACCGTACGTTGACTTGCAGGCTTAGGTACAGTTCCCTCTCAAAAGCTTTATAAAATTTGCATTCATAAATTAATGCTGAAAATTTTGTACATAAACACTCTAGTGCTATTAGATATTGAAACCCATCTCTATTTATTTATATTTAAAGATATGGGTTCACAGGCATGCAGCAACAGGAGCATAAACCCTAGTTAGTTAGCGATTAATTCATGCTTCATGGTGAGCCGCTTGATTGAATGAGTTCCTTCTTGCGGTTGCCAAAATAGTCTTGTCAGCCACGATGAAATATGCCATTCCAGCCACTGCACGCCATCAAATTAACAATATTTTCTTTCAATTATAAACTAGTTATAATGATATTTAAGGCAGTAATTAATAAGTTTTTAAGAAGATTATAATTTGGAAAATTAGGGCAAGGATTAAAGAAAACCTGTGGAGATTATGAGGGCCTGAGCAGTGGGATTGAGATTGGCTCTTGCCCAAGGTAGCATCCTCACGCTAGCGAGCTGCATATATATTAAGCACATACAAAATTAGATCAGGGCCGGTCTAGAGTTTTTTGAGGTCCGGGGCGATGCCACAAAATGTGCCCTCATTTTATATAAGAAAATTATTTGTTTTCACACGTAAGACATCGATAAAATTATACTTAGAAAAACACTTCAAACTTAATAATTTAGAAACACGGAAAAACTAATTTATTTTGTATCGTGAGAAGGAAACAAAAAAAACCTCCGTGTTTACAAGTAGATAAATATGAGTTTTGTTTTCCATCTGAACTTTTAAAGTGTTTTTGTATGAATCGTGAGGTGTTTTTTCTTATTTACTAACCTTGTCAATATGGAACTAAAAAAATAATGATGTTTTTGAGTCTTTAGTTGATATTTATAAGTAATAAATGGGTACTAAATTAAACTTTTTTATGACACGTCATATGATTTGTAAATTTGGTCTAAAATTTTGGTCAACACATTACTCTTTGTAGAAGATTAGACTTGAATTGGAACAAATGTTTTAAAAATAACAACTCACATAGCTACTAGCTACTAATTAAAAATAAATTAACAACCAAACAAAAATTTGTAAAAATTGAAAAGTAAATAAGCAAACATGGTGTTTTGAATCCAAGACCTCTTCATTAATTTTAAACAACAAAACCACCAGTTCTAGTTAAATTTCTTTGTTATTGAACCAAATTTTATAAATTTATACTCTTATGAAAACATATATAAATATACCACTATAATAATTTTGGTGCCCCCAATTATTTTGGGCCCTGGACGGTCGCCCTGCCTGCACTGGGCCTGGGCCGGCCCTGAATTAGATGTAAACCCTAAAACAGTATAACTTTTAATTTATGGAGCCTGAAATATGATGAGATTGAAAACCTACAGTTGGAATAGCAGTGGCAATGGTGGCAACAACAGCTGCCTTAGCTCCTGCTTTTACACCCTCTGTTTATCCAATTAACAGTGAAAAATAATTACACTCCCAGAAGAAATTGTAAAAGTGAATTACTTAAGTATAAAGAAAAGAAAATTAAATAATACATTTTTGGATATATGGCTATGAGTATATGGTCCCCCACTATAAAAGGAGGCCCTATATACTTTATCCATTTTCAGAAGAAAAACCCATTTACATGAAATAATACAAAATCTTAATTCACATAATTAGCATATCAGATTTCAGTTTGCAACTGTATAGCTGCTCATTGGCTCAAGGTCTTTTGCTTAACATCATGAATCACCACATAACAAATTCAAAAACCATATTAATATAAATTTAGCCAATAATTAATACCCAAAAAATTTAACTAATAAAATGCATATATAAATCAAGTTGGTCAAAGGGAAAAAGTATCTTAGTTACTCCATGTTTTATTACTTTGTCTTTACTTCCCTTATCATGCAATGTATTTGTTGCATGATAAGAGATGAAGAAATTAAAAAAGATATACGATTGCAATGGAACCAAAAAGAAAAGAAAACATAAGCATACCATGAGAACAACGCTTAGCCATGGCTAGTTTGTCAATTGAGGCCTTCTCAAGGGGAGACTGAGCCATGTTTTTTGCCATTGTAGGATATTAACTAGCTAGTTGTAAAAAATGGGTTCTTGAAGAAATTCGAAGCGAATGAAGAAGGTTTCTGAAACACTGGATGAATTGAAATGTTGGATTTGGGTGGATATTTATAAGGATTCAGGAAGCACAGCTGTTGTGAGGGAGTTAGATGGTTTCACTGAATTCTGGGGTCAGAATCGCTTGTTTTCAGTTTCACCTTTGTTTGTTGGTTGGTTCTTTGGCTTTTGTTTCTCAAAGTGCCCATGGTTTTGTCTGGGATATTGGGTAAACCAAATGATGGTTGAGGATACCAATGCGAACTAAGTACTGAGAGGGACCAATTTATTTCTTTACAATTATGTATTTGACAAATAATATATTTCTAAACACGTGACAAATATTTATTAGACGGTATTGTAACTAAATTTTGGTTATATAAAAAGATGTTTTTTTTTCTCTCTTTTAAAAAAGCGGGCAACTGATGGGAAACTACGATTATTCACCTCTTACGGGTCCAAAGAGGCTATGAGGAATTTCACCATGCCCGTGACCACAGTCAAGCAGACTCACCAGCTCGAAGATCGAACCCGGGACCTCCTTACTACTACATTTTTATTGTTTATTGGGGAGCTGCAGTATGTGCCCTTACCACTGGGCCACTTGCTGTGGTTTAAAAAGCGTAATGTTAGATAGACTAAATTTGTAGGTAAAATTTACAAACTAAATGATTAGTCACCAATAAGAAATAATCGCGTTAATCAACACTTAAATAATAATCTAATCATTAACTTTCATGTCATTTATTTTACAAAATTTGATCTACAAATTTAGTCATTACCCTATATAAAAAATAAATAAATAAAATCTCTCCAGGTGAAAGGGTTTTGAGATCTATAATGCTTAATTAAAGCATAAAGCATCTCCAACAACCTCCATAAATATAACACTTCAAATATCAGTTTGTTGACAGGGCAATTTAAAGAGTAAAATTTGCTACTTCACAATTTTGTTCTCCAATAGACTGTATAATATTTTGGTATTATATTATATATTATATAGTACCTAATATGAAACAAAGTGGTCTCACGTTTTTGTTGTTGTTTTGTAATAGAGATGTTAAGAAAAGGCACATTTATTATAATAAAAAGAACGTTTAAAGACTTGGTTAGAAACTCTTTAAATCTAGAAAGTGTAGTAAAAGTCCTAAATTTGAAATTGAGTGGCAACTCTCTTAGAACAAGGAAATCCTACTGGCTAATTTTCATATTTATAGTTAAAAATAAATTTAACAATTCTACTGGAGATGCTCTTATATTAACCATTTGGTGTTACTAAAGGTGACCCATGAATCTAAATAACACTTATTTTCTAAGTATTTCATGTTATTTTATTTAGACCATCTTCAACCCTTGAATTAAAACTTAAAATGTTTAACCAGAAAATTTAAGTTTTAACCAACTCTTTTGAGGTTAAATTTTTAGCCTGAGATTATTAAAAAATAATAATTTAAAATAATTTTTTTTCTTAAAGTAACTTAAAAAAAAAATTACTACCTAATTTAATTTTATGAACATTTTGACCTAAAAATATTTAGATTCCGATAAATATTGAAAAATCACTAAACTGACACCATGAAACTCATGGAACACGATGAAAGAATATAAAACACATGAAAGGTTTTTTTTAATTATTTTAGCCGTTGAATTTAAATGTGGACTGTTAGATCTTTTTTTAATGTTGGATTTGATCATATGAGAGCTTAGCCGTTGGATTCAATAATAAAATTAAAAAAAAAATACACATGTATGGTGGGCTAGTCTACTAACTCGGGGAAAATTCTGGGCTAAATTTGCCCCAAAAATGAGTTTTGGGTTAAAACTCATATTTGACTCAAGGGTTGGAGTAAGTTGAGATAAGTTTAGAACCTAACATTTCATTTTACTCTAAAGATTAGAGTAGGTCTTAGGTAGTATATTCCACCTTCTATAAAATTCACTTTCTCTTGAGTTTGGGAGTGGAAACTGCAACTGGTTTGGGACAAAGCTGCCCCAAAACCATGGGTTTGCCCTTGTGCTTTGGTTCCATGCGCACTTCAACAGTTGATGAGATTGAGACAGGTGTCCTAAAAGCAAGGGTTCTGATCACCAAGCGATCTGCTGTTGCAGACAGCATTCAAAAAATCCTGGATAGGGGTTTCTCTTTTCCTGTCCATGGTTTTCCCTTGAGTGGGTCGCCAGTGTCTGGTTTCATATATTGTCTGTCTTTGCAAGTCTGAGAGATTCTATTGTGCGACCGAGGAAATGTCATCTTGTATCTACATCTACCTTTCATAACGTGTTTCATAAAATAATTACTGTGAATATATACAAAGCCAGTGTCATCAATTCGATGTAAGAATTTCACTTACAAATCCATACGTGCTAAATAGCGACTATGGGTAGGTTTTGTGTATCTTTCATTTGGTGGAGAACAATATTACTTGTAGTGCTATCTTACCTTATTGAGTTAATTACCTTTTTGACCGCATAAAACTTAAATACAATAAAAATTCTACATCGTGAAAGAGACTTCTCCTTCACAAATGAACTGATATCTCTTTCTTCACATTATCGGTCACCTAAAAGAAAGATTGTTTTAATGCTTTCCATTTCAAACATTAACCAAGTGGCTAAAGGTAGGTGAAGTAGTTAAAGATAAATTGTTAATGAAAAAGTAGTTAAAGATAAAAGATTCTTTCATTTATTTGCTTTAGTACCCAATTAACAGTTGATTATTTTGATCAATATTCACAGTTGATTAATGTTGATATTTTGCCATATTATGGTCAATGTACCATGTCGACTAACCAATCACTAACCAATCACTTCAGAAATATGTCTGACTAGCTGAGCTAACTCAATTTGTATATTTGTTTATTCAAAGTGTTTTTGTCTTCCCCAAAATAGTAGCCTATGAACATGAAAATATTGGAAAGCAATAGTTGTTCAGCGTTACCTTAAAACTTTAATTACATATCTAATATTGGTACCATGATTGCGATAGTATGTTTTCTAAATTTGTGGCACATGCAAAATCTAGGATGTGATGATGTCCGGACCAAAAAATAAAATTTGGTATAGGTTTCTTGTGATTACCAAAGTAATAATATTAGCCTAACATGGCTAATTAGTTTATTAAATTTTCGTATCAAATAATGTGTGATGTACTCTGTAAAATAATTTATTCAAGCATATATAGAGTGATGGGAGCTGAAATTTGAACAAATGGAAGACGGTCACAACATTGATGAACGATCTTGTTGGGCGTACAAGTCCAATTTATGAGCATGATCAAATATTTGATAATGTAGAATTATAACTTCTCAAATAATTTGGTTCCGCATCCTAATTAATTCTATCTTAATGATAAAGCAATGGAACAAATAATGTGTGCTGTAATTTATACACAACAAATACATGAAAAACAAGAATTTTGCTACAAGGGACTGTGATTCTCTTCAGATCCTATAATTCTGGAGCTGGAGAGAGAGATGGAGAAAATGGAAGAAGATGAACAAAAGAAGGTGAACAAGGAAAAAAAATGGAAATTGATGAACATGAGAAGGTGAAGATGGTAGAAGATGAACAGGAAAAAGTGAAGGTGCAGGTGAACAGAGAATTAGTTCCTAACTGTTCGATTTTTTATTGAACGAATAGATTTGAAGGACTCCGTGAATCCGGATGGAAGGAATCCTAAGAGGATCCTATTCCTACTACAAGCTCAACGTAGTTGTCATTGAAGAGAATGATAAGTAAGTACTACGTTGGTTGAACTGTTAAATCATTTTTGAAAGCCATGAGAAAAGAAGGTTTTTCTAATCACGACAATGATGTTTTGGCCATTAGATATTGGACTCGTAAAATGCAATACAGTACATTATATTTTGTCCAAAGAAATACATATATGTATTAATTTTTTTTAATTTACATTTTTTAAAATCACATAATTATGAATATAATTATAACTAAGTCTACCAGATATTTTGTTATCCAACTATGATATGTAGTCCTCATTTCCTTGGAATACAACTAGAAATTTTAACACTCGCCCTTCGTTTTCAAATATATCCAGTTTAGGCCGAGCAGGTTCAAATGGTTGTTGTCAAAGAATTGCATGAAATTTAACCAAACGGCTCGCAGAAGTACAAAAAGCAAACAGAGCATGATTTTGAGTTCAAGAGTATCATTACAATTCCTAGCTACTTCTTTTACTTGTTTGGTGAAACCGATAGCTAGCAAGGCCCATGCACATATATTCCGTACAATAAAGACTAGACTTTAGACCTAATTTTAAAGAAAGAATGAGAGAGGGCGAAAATTTTATTATGCTTTGGAGTATTCTAACATCGGGATGCTCAAGAGTATCCTAAACCCTAAACTATAGCGGCCAAAATTACAGTGTATCAACTTAAAATATGTCGGACCATATTGAAATCCATAAGAGAGAGAGAGAGAGAGAGAGGTCACCAAAGCCATAGCCAACCCTGTCTCTTTCCTGCGCGTGCTGATGCAAAGTACTATTGATGAAGACATGCACGATCTCCCCCTCTGATAGTCTGGATTTCCATCAATGGTATTGACAAAATGGCAAGTTCTTGAAAGCCAATGAAACCTCTATTGACCCTTTGTGCACATAGCGTTGACTTAGAGGCATACAGGCAGTTCCTTCTCAAAATCTTTATATATTATGCACATCATACATACACACGTACGTACGAGTTATCAGATTGCACCAAATTAGCTGCACAGTATGATTACATGACAAGATTATAGAAATTAATCTCTCTAGCCATATGCAGAAGGTTCTTTGAATTCAGAAGAGATCGTGTGCAAACTGATGCACTGAGAACCAATGTAGGGCTGTCCTTCATGTATGTTGGGAAGACTGTCTGGGCATAGATGACTAGATTAATTCCAAACGCCGACTGATGTGGTCTCAAGAATTCTGTTTAGTGGTTCGGCCTGAACTTGACTATTTCCAATAAATTGAACCAATACTTTAAACTCTATTTGGTGAACATATAAGTGTTGAGACTCAATTATTATATAGGATAACAATTCAACATACTATGTCTCGTTAAACTTTGTAATACTGGCTTGGATTCAATTCCGATCTTGTCTAGTCTTAGCCAACAAACGGAGGCTAGTTCTTGAAATGTTCCATACAACCACAACGCTAATCATATGGCTTGAACTGATTGGTTGATTTGTAAGACTTTGATCTCTAATCGTACATGTTTGAATTAAGTTATGCATAAGCTTCTTTAAAAAAGTGCTTGGATGGATATGGGGAAGAGGAAAAAGAAGTTAGCACTTTACATGACCAGAAATATCAGAAGAACAAAGAAGGGAAGGAAGCATGCATGATGCTTTTGTTAATGCGAGGATATGAAAGTCCCATATACAAAAAGTAGACGATTTTCGTAAAAAAGTAAAAATAATAAAAGCAAAAACATGATTCAAGTTTTATTTTTTATTTATAATTTTTTTCCATCATTGACAAAGAGCAATTATTGTCCTCACATGTCTTCATAGACTTCTCATGAAAATCACATTGGGACAATTATGGGATCCTTTACTTTTGCATCCCTACTTGCACATAACATTGATTTATCTTCTCAAAAGAGAAACGCTCTCATAAACTTACCTGGACGGGAGATACCTTTACAATGATATTTTTTATGTAAAATGTGAAAATAAATTTGCTTTGTGTTTTAGGGTTAGCTATATGCATCATTAAATCATTAATATATCGAAGCAATAAAATTAAAAATAATCAACATGATGAGGGATCTGAAACGGTTCATCCCTCTCCTTCTTGCTTAACTTAGGCAAGTAATTAACTCTATTATTCCTAATCTTATTATGCAAATCGCTATTAGGGACATGAGGAGGCCTAACTGACCTAATCAAAGCCCAATTCACACCCTTAAAGAAATCATGCCTTTTGATCTCCACAGATCCCTTTAAGCTTCCAATTCTCTTTTTGGGATTCTTCACCAATAGCTTGCTAATCAAGTCTTGAACTTTAACCATCTCCTCAAGCTCTTTACTGCTGCTGACCACAACTCTTGGAAACCTTAATGGCTGCTTGAGTATGTTGATTAGGGTTTTCTCGTTGTTTTCGCCTTTGAAAGGCGTCCTCCCGTACAACATTTCATACAAAAACACTCCAAAAGTCCACCAGTCCACCGCACTTCCATGGCCTTGCCCTGATATGACCTCTGGCGCCAAGTACTCGTGAGTCCCCACAAATGACTTGGACCTGGCGTGGATTGGTTCGGCCACCATTTCCGGGTTAAGCTCTTGATAATCATCATCATAATCATGATTAGTATCATGATGATCGTGATTAACATGATTACCAGCACCAACTTGTTCTGTTATGGTTGTGACTGTGCCTTTCTTTTCCTTATGGGATGCAGAGAAGCAAGAGAGCACAGGCTGCATGGGGGCAGCAGCACAATACGACATTGATGAGCTCTTTGCGCTCTTCTGGTTCGATTCTAACTCTGATTTTCGCCTGAGCAATTTCGGAACCACGTCGCATTTGAGGGAGAGATCAAAATCTGAGATCATGATGTGTCCATCCTCTCTAACCAGCACATTTTCAGGCTTCAAGTCTCTGTAAACAATCCCCATCATGTGCAGATATTCTAGAGCTAACAGCGTCTCCGCCGCGTAAAACCTGCGATTAATTCATCCCAAAAATTGTAATTATTTCAATTTTATACCACTTTCACAAAATAAAACGAGGCTACCTAGTAATTCTCTAGCTAATAGTACTCCTTAGTTTCCTCATAATTCAGAAAACATGATAATGAACGTACATATAGCTATTTTTAAGGTACTATGTTGTCAAATGAAACGCAATGTATCAAGAGAACATTTTCGGCTATTAATTACTGACTAAGTTTAATTACAGGAAGTAAATTAATTGCATAGCAGAACTTCGGACTAAGATTAATACTGTTTGACGAGAGAACATTTCCTACTAACTACGATTAGTTAGATGGAGTTAAGTAATTACCTAGCAGAAGAGATGCTGAAGCATTTTCGGGGGAGGCCTTGCCGGGCGGCATACAAGTCTCCGCCGGGGCAAAACTCCATAACCAAGCATGAGTAGTGAGAAGCATCAAACTCAGCGTAGAGAGTAGGCAAAAAAGGGTGATCAAGCATGTCCAGAATCTCCTTCTCCATCTCAGCTCTGTGCAGCTTCTTCCTTATAGCAAGTGCTTCTCTGTCCACTACTTTCATGGCATAAAAGCACTGCGGCAAACCCACCATCTGGTTTCTTATCTGGCAAAGGTACACATTTCCTATGTCGCCGCTGCCGAGTCGGCGGAGGAGACGAAAATGTTCTAGCCCAACTCGGCCTTTAGAGCTGCGGAGCCGCTTCATGGCTTCCCATGCAGCTTGGTTGGCCTTGTGGGGCTTGTGAGCAGAGGAATGCAGGCAGGCTTCAGTGGAGGAGGAGCAGACGGAGACCGAACTCGGCCGGCGGCTGCTGAAGCTCAGGTTACTCATCCAGCTCCGGCTCGAGTCCGGAACCGTTATGGATGAGCAACTGCTATCATATTCCGATTCATCTTTGGTTGTCATGGCTGCCATTGTTGTGAAGAAGCAGAGAGAGAGTGTGTGTGTTCTGTTTGCTTTATCGGGCTTTTTATAACAAAGGGTTTGTGAACTAGTAGACTATGAGGTTATTTAGCACATCAAAATATGTAATAGCTGTTCAAACAAAGTTACAAAGTGCTACTTTTGATAAAAAAAGAAAATTTTGTGTGTGATAATACCGAATTACAAAAATTTAGTATAATTAGTTTATGTGTTAATATATGAGTAAACATTATTGTAGAATTTTTTCATTTTTAATCCACTCTCACATACCAAATGTCGTATTCCGCTAAACATGTGTCAAATTTTGGTAAAAGTTAAGGATAAAAACTTTACTTCAACATGATTGTTTTATTTGGGCAACTCTCAAATTGAATGTGATGAGTTATGGAGTCAAGTGGGATCATAATACATAGAGTGTTTTCACTTCTGTTAGAGTTGTCTGATAAATGATGTAGTCGCTGTCTCTACCCAAGTTTTATCAAACTTAAGTGCCAAGTTAATGTTCTATGCAGCTAATGAAAGTCATCTATATACTTACCCATGTTTCCACAACATTTCACAACAATGCCATTGTTTTCACTTTTTTGATGAATCATGTGGGGTTCTCCCAAAAGATACATAGAAAGGGGATAAAGAGGATGGCTATTTTGGTAAACCATTCCACTTTTGGAAATACACAGTGCAAGTCCATGGAAATTTATCTGGCGCACCATTTCCATTTCTTTTTTCTACAATTTCTAGGGTTTTAATTACTTACAGCTGATCTCAACCAACGCAAGCTATCTGCCTTCTGCCAAACAAAAGACTGCAGCAAACAAAGAGCTTTTAGATTGATCTTGTTCTAGGCATGCTTATCTCAGCTGACACCACCACTATGCTTTGTTTTCAAAAGTGACTTCCAAAACAAATGGTTGATGCATGTTTCATCGTATTAAAATTATAAAACCAGCCATTCAAGGCCTTGTAACTTGTAATTTTCATTATTTATTATCTTATCTTCCACTGGTTTTTTATTTTTATTTTTATTTTTGATGGTGCTTTAATTAGCACCTTGTCAACTTCTCATATGTAAAAGGTCTTACATGGAAGTAATTACTTTATGATGTGATATTTCATGTCTTAGTATCTAACTTGTTGTATGTGCTTGTCATTTGCTTCTGTCTCCCTGCAGTTTGCTGTATATATTTGTATTCTATAAATACTTTTGGGGTCTTCTCTACTTTTCCCCTTTCTCTAATCATCATTTGACACCTACGGTTAGACATATAAGAGTTTCACTAAAACTGATTTTGTATAAGATACTTCTGCTCATAAGAGCGCTTGTGAGCAGACATTTTTAGCATAAACCCTAAAGTATTTTGTGTAATTTTTATGGACGTAACATGTATTTCTCCAAAAAGATGCTTTTAAGATCCATAAGCACTTTTAGGGTGCGTTTATTGCACCGGACTGTCTCGGACTGGACTAGCTGCAGGGACTAAGCTGGACTAGCTTAGTGAAACGTTTGGTGCAATGTCAGGACTAAGGAACAGACTAATAACAAATTCCAATATTATATTATTTAATTCATATTTATTAATATTTTAAATTATTTAATAAATATTTAGTAATATTTTATTATTACTTCTGTCTATTTTCTCATTCTAGAAACCTCCTTCCATTCCCAATTGTGTTCCGTTAATCCCCTCTTTCTTCCTTAATTTCCTCTGCCCCTCTCCCTCTGTTTTCTTCCTAATTTTTCTTCATCCCTCTCCCTCTTCATCTCCATCTTCTTCTTTTGTTCTCTGTT
Organism: Cotoneaster glaucophyllus; assembly: GCA_036320875.1. Lineage (NCBI taxonomy): Eukaryota > Viridiplantae > Streptophyta > Magnoliopsida > Rosales > Rosaceae > Cotoneaster > Cotoneaster glaucophyllus. Next base: position 2,305,717 of record CM070063.1, read on the forward strand.
CATCTCCCTATTTTCTTTCTTTTGTTCTTTGTTCATCTCCCTCTTTTGATGAAAGAAATTAACATCAAAATTAGGGTGAAGTGCCGATTTAGTCCCTGAACTATCACCTCAGTGAAAATTAGGTCCCTGAATTTTTATTTATTTATGGTAAAATAAGTCCCTAAATTAATTAGAAATTGCTAATTTCATCCCTACTATTATATTCAAAGCTATTTTATCCAATTTTTCGTCAACTTAAGTCATTTGATACACTTTAGAGTGTAATACCATCATTTTATCGTCTATAAGTGCTTAACATTTCATATAGGTTGTGAATTTAATATCTAATTTACCCTCAAAGGTTAACTTACACTATTTTTTTTTATGAAAAACTACCAATTTCTCCTCCAAAGTTAACTCCATATACTATTTCTTTATGAAAAACTATCAATCTACCCTCCAATGTGTATCACATGCAAGTAACGTGACTTAAATTGACGAAAAATTGAATATAGTAGCTTCGAATATAACATTAGGGATGTAATTGGCAGATTTTTATAATTCAGGGACTAATTTTTCTGAAAAAATAGTTTAGGGACCTAATTTTCACTAAGGTGATAATTCAAGGACTAAATTGGCAGTTTACCCTCAAAATTAAACCCATAAGCTGTTCATCTCCCAACTTCATAATCGACTGCAAATCTTCACAATCAAACATTTCTCAAACTTCTGGATTCCCTTTTCTTTTGTCAATCTCTCTCTCACTCTTCACTTCCTCTCACAATCAACTACACCCACGGCAAGCTCATCCCACTCGCCGACGACAATCAACATCACCCACTTCACATCCCACGATAAGCTGAAATTGTGTAGAGGCTTCGTCCTCTCGGTACCTAGCGCCATGGACTTTGCTGCCTCTGTTTCTCATGCCTCGTAATTTTCTGGGAAGAGGGAAGAATTTTTATTGGGATTGTTGTTTTCGTTTTGCTTTTTTGTTTCAGATATGGGCATGGGTGGGCTGGGTTTCAAATCTGGGTTTAAGATCTGGGCATGGAGGCAAATGGAGTTGCAGAGAGGCATGCTTGTAGACGACACTGTTGCACACAACGCAAGTTCGGAGACGGGATTAGCAATCCCAAACATTTTGAGGGGCCTCGCTAAGACCACGCAATGAAGGACTTAGTCGGCAGGAGTCCGACTTAGTCCCATTAAACTTTGTTCCGCTTGCACCAAACACTGGACGAGTAAGCCAGTCTAGTCCAATGTCAAACAAACGGGCCCTTAAGATTTTCAAACACGTTAGCTCTTCTAGAGCTAGCCCGAATTAATGGGTCGAGTTGTTTTATTTAAGCGATATTCGACTACATATGTATAAAAAATTTGAACTTAAATTACACTCTTTTAAAATACTGCTCTAATTAACATGGCAACGATTAGGGTTTTCGACAAGTATTTTTCTATTTGTATTTGTTTAGTGGGTAGCAGATTTGTTATTTTGCCTCAACAAATGTGCCTTTCCAAAGCTGGCGGTCAAAAAGCGTCGCTTCTTTCTTTTCCCGTTAAAAGCTTCGTTCCACTGTTTATTAAAAAACCACGATAAAAGTTCGCAAACCACGCCTACCCTCAACGACATGTCGTAGTGTTGGTATTTTACCACTGTTATCTACCAGTCAACCTCTATCAAACAGTCAAATTGCGTGCCCACCTTAAAAATCGATATTCTACTTTGTAAAACAGTAGTTACTTTAAAAGTGAGGGACCTTTTGGTAAATTAACAGACAGGCCATAGGTCAGTTGACAGGTGGTGGGTGCACCAAATACCCGTGCCTCTGTATTCATGTCCACCTCATTAGGGTTACGTGGCTGGTGCCCCTTTATACCTTCTGCTCTAGTATGTTTATGACGTTCTTGTCATGCATGTGAACCCATGTAGACTGTAGGGGACCTGCATTTGGTTTATTTTGGTGATTCATGTTTGTTGAGATTTATATATAAAGGGTAAAGACGTCTGCATCAGCTCCTGAGAGTATGAATGAGTGATCCTAACACGTTTTCTAATAAACAAAAGTTTAGGATTTGTATTTAGTCCTTTGTGCGGAGAATTTAGATCAGAGAGAGTAGTGATCACATGACATATCTGATCACTTAATATCGACAAGCATATGAAGACGTTATAGACTATCGATATGTTGTGCATGCTAGTTATTGATACAATCTATACTTCAATTACTTAATTGTTAATATCATGTTTGATAAACTGTAAAGTGAAAGTCTAGATGAAAAGTAAATGATTATGCGCACGACAGCATCTTATTCAGTAATCGTCCATGTTAAATATACTTTCTTACACAAAATATTAGTTAAGTCTTGTGTGTATTCTCATTTGTAAATTAGTTCAAAATCCCCTCTAATAATAATAATATTATAATTTTTGATTTCATGCATCTCACCATTGAAAGACATCATATTCCCACCTTTTAGCTTTAGGTCAGACAACAAAGCAACAAAGATCACCCAATCAGTCTGATTGATACTTACCCCATCCCATGGTGTGATCTTGTGGGACCCTAAAGCACAATTTATTTTAATTTTTTTCTTTTTTTTGTTCACAAAACCAATTAAAGAGATTTTAAAGAAAAAGAAAAAAGCAACAAATATTATTCATGAGAGGGAAAAAAAAATGAAAAAACATGGATCTGAATTTGATAGATGAAATGTATTTAGGAGGATGGCACCAAATCCTGTCCCCTCTGCCAGTTTTAATGGAATTACTTTGGACTTTTCACAAACTCTTTGAAATTTTCCTCCGCAGATTTCTTCTTTTTTTTTTAATTAAATTAATTTTTATCCCTTTTTCTGCCTTTTTTAAGTTCTGCACTTTTTAACCACAGGATCTTATCAGTTGCAGTGTTTTTGTTCCAATTTCAGGCAGCAAACCTAGCAAGAATTGCAGTGTTACAGAGAAGCATATATATAGGATGACTCAAAGCTCCATCACTTGCCCCATACATTCCTCTCCCCTCACCGATAAAAGTTTCCAACAACATTGTCTTTTTTTTCTTTGAGGTTAAACCGACAATAACAATCAATTCTTATCCCACTAAGTATAATTGGCTGTGTGAATTATAAAACGTCACTACATTTGGTTTTGCTTTAAGTCTTCTATTAGCTCCAAGTACTTTATATCCTTTCATGCAATACAAAATACATACTCTTCTTCAACTTGTTCGATCCGACGGCCAAAAATTAAAAGGGTGTGTGATAAGTAAAAAATGGTGTATGGATAGCACACCTCAAAACAAAATAATCTGTTAGAACTACGCTTGGTAGAACAGGACATTAATTTTTCTGATAAATAATTTAGTTATATGTGTTTTGTATTGCTTGAAAGTTTGGTTTTTAATGTATCATCATGGACAAAATCTTTCATCATTGCAAGTGATCATGTTTGAAGATATTTCATTTCATTGCTTTATGCAACCACCAATTGATAAATTAATGTCAAAGAAGGGTGAAGCCTTCGATTATAATTCGAGATTATTACATATATAGATTAAAAACGACATACTTTTCTCTATAACGCGGGACAAATTTTTCAGATTGAGAATGTAAATAGCTTGTGGATGAGCACAATAAAATCAGAAGAAAAGATATGATGAAATTGGAACTAACAATGTCGTTGTCTAAACTGTGAACTTCCACTCCTTCAATAATGTAGAGGGATCATAGACTGAGCAAAACATGGCCAAACTGACAACCCCACAACAAGACTTTACACAGTAATATATGAATATAGGAAAGTTTATGAACCCTAGCTAGGGTTTCTTAAGAAAAGGTTTGTTAAGAAGCATAAATTTCAGTGCAATTGGATAAAAATTTCAACGACGATATGGATACATATGCTGAGGAGTGAGGAACTAACTTTATTTATTTTTTTTATGTTTTTTACATTTATTTTGTTTTCATGATATGAGTTGGTTTAAACACCATTAATTTGATTAATACTTGATTAGAAATTCTCTGTGATGGACGTCTATTTTGTTGTATACATAAGACGGATTTATATCGATAGCAAGTCGATACGTTTTAGTTACATGGTATCGGTGACTTACTACCACCATATTAACAATCTGTATTTATATAAATAACGGATGTCCTGTCCAAAGAAGAATGGATGGGCTTTGGCTTTGGACTTCAAGTTGTCTTGCTTGGGGCTTTTGGGTACTGCTAAATTTGTTGAGAAACGGTGCCTTACTCTTTGTACGTGTATATGGAGAAAATAAAAAATAAATATGTACATTTTGGTAGAGAATAAAATTCAGAAGAAAGTAAAAAAGTAGAAAATGACCACCTCAGGTGGCTTCATCAGTTGGAACAAGAACGTATAGCTGTACATCTGCACATTTACTTGGAACACAAGCAACGATTTACCTTTGGTTCGCTTTCGAAGCTGTTAACGTGCTTCCACTTCCGAAAATGTTAATAGATTTACAGAAGGCAATCGATTTAATGGTTGATTGTCAACCATTAATGGTTTATCAACCTCTGTCGTTAAATTCGAATACGTAGGCTGCTTAGGGTTAGGTAAAGTTGCTCCTTCATTGCTCAGCATCGAAACAACATCCGACATGGTTGGCCTATCTTCTGCACAGTCTTGGACACATAAAAGACCCACCTGAATGCAGAGCACAAGGCTTTCCATTGAGCTTGAATCTGCCAATGTCGAATCCATGAGCTCCGCGGCTCGCCCAGATTTCCATAAGTTCCAAGCCTTCAACAATTTTCAAATTTTAAACTGGGATAAATAGAATAGAGGGGTATAACTTACAAGAATTTTATAAATTCAGAACCAAGGCATGTTGCTACTTACATGTCCTAGTAAGTTCAGGGAATGATCTGACTCATAAAAATTTGAGTTCTTCCTACCGCTTACAATCTCCAATACAATGACTCCAAAGCTGAACACATCGGATTTAGTTGAGAAAAGGCCGTGCATCAGATACTCAGGAGACATATAGCCACTGGTTTTAGTGAAAAGAGAAAATGAGTTATTTGAGTTTTATCAAAACTATATGCTGCATGACAAACACATGTCAAAGTTACACAAATACAGGCATGAAATTACTTACAACGTTCCAACAACCCGATTTGTTTTGGCTCGACATTCATTCCCAGATAAAATTCTAGCCAAGCCAAAGTCTGAAATCTTGGGGTTCATGTGAGCATCCACTAAGATGTTGCTAATTTTCAGATCTCGATGAATAATTCTTAATCTAGAGTACTTGTGAAGATAAAGAAGCCCTTGAGCAATCCCTTCGATTATGTGTGTGCGCTGTCTCCAATTTAATAGCCTTCGCTTTGATTGATCTGCAAGAATTGCAATTCAACAGCATGAGAGAACTAAACTGGTATCCAAAAATAAAATAGGGAAGGGCCATAGATGAATTTACAAACCGAAAAGGAAGGAATCCAAGCTTTTATTGGGCATGTACTCGTATATTAGTATCTTTTCTTCTCGATGAATGCAACAACCCAAAAGCTTCACAAGATTTCTGTGCTGGAGCTTAGAGATTAACTGCACCTCGTTCTTGAACTCCACCGGTCCTTGTCCAGAACTTTTGGATAGCCTTTTGACTGCAATGTCATGTTGTTGTAATTTGCCCTGCAACAAAACAACAGATAACAGGTTTTTTTTTTCATATAAACTTTGAATCTAATATAAATTCTCAAAGTAGAAATCGATAAAACTCGTCACACCATATGTCTTATTGTTAGAAATGTAGTACTATTGTAATACAAACCTTATAAACAGGCCCGAAACCACCTTGCCCAAGCTTATTTGCAAGAGAGAAATTATTAGTGGATTTCACTATGAATGAAAAGCTAAGCAGTGGCAACTCATGATCCTTCTGCTTTCCAAATTCTATAAGATTTGGACTGCTGGCATTGTCATCGGCACTCAACTGCGACAATAATAGCCTCATACTGTCTCTCGTGCGACTGCGGAATCCATAACTTCCTGTTGTTGGTACAAAGAAGTCAGTCTACTCAACATATTAATTTGGCAACGTTTTACTGTGTGTTGGACAATCGATAGCGCAGTTAACGTACCTAAAGAGTTGCACTTTATCCATAGCAATAAGATTAAAATGAACAACACCAATGGAATCACCATAATTGTGACAGCCAACAGCTTCCTATCTGAGGAAAGAAAAAGAAAATGTTCTCTATCAGAATTTAGGGAGAGAAAAAGGAGGCTGTTCACATCTTACCATCTAAAAACTTTAAGGGCATTTGAATGAATAAAGGATACGTAGTTCCGCTCTTGATTCTTCCTCTAACTATCAAAGGTTGAGTAATTGAAAAAGCTTACCGGATTTAGAGGCGTTAACACGCACATAGATGGTGCTGTTTCCTGTTCTGACGATTTTTTGAAGATCGGTTTTATTTCCATAATAAAGTTGACATAGAGTTCCATCATCCGGCAAAGAATCATATGTATATGCAACGCATGAGCAATTGTTCCTGCACAACTTCTCGCAGTCATAGGGATCTATCCGAATTGGCCAACTTAAAATCGGCAGCATTCCTTTGACACCTGTGAAATTATCTCCATCTGAGCACGCTGATGGCGGCAGCACCAAACAGCCATTAGAACTGCGTGCCATTGTGTCATTGCATAGTGAATAATCAACAATCGTAATCTCATTTCCTACCATCATGAACTCATCAATCAGCCCATCCCAGGCTACCACGAACCATGAAGGCATGCTACTATTTTTATTGCTAAAAGTAAGATAAATCTCGTTACTATGCCAAACGAAACTGTAGTTGAGATTATCCGACTTGCTTTTGAAGAATAAATGGAATTCATGGCCATCCCAAAATCCAATCTGTTGGTAAGCTCCATCGCTGCGCCAGACGTTGAACTGAGTGTGGTTCACTGGATCAATGCCTAGAGCATAAGAGCCATCATTAGGGTCAGAAGTGCTTGACCAGGACACAAGATACTGTCTCCTCGACTCCTCAGTGTTCATGTTGAACAACCCCAACTTCATTCCAGGAAGAAATGTATCCGTCGGGTAATCGAAACTCTGCCAAAACGTGCCTCCTCCATCCATCATAACAAGATTTCCCGAGTCAAGAATCGTTGCAGTTGTGTTTTTCCCTGATACAGGTGCTCCATAATTCACAATAAATGGAGTCTCTCTTCTGTCAAGTATCACCATGTTCCCATCATACCGGATGGTGAGATATACTCCGGAGGAACCCACCGTTCCGACGGAATCCATAAAGGGGATGATTCTGTTTGCAACCCAAACTGGCTTTTGGTTCTTGTCATTCTTGAACCAGATTCCCAAGTAGGTGTTCGGTGAAGAGGGGGAGCTGAAAAAGCCTAGCTCAAACACTCCGCCGGCGGAAACCAAGGTTTGATTGCTGTACAAGCGTTGTCCAAGACTCAGGGTGTCCGATGCATGAGATAAACACACAAAGAAGCAGGTGAAAGTACACAAGAGAAGATAAAATGTTCTCGATGTTTTCATGTCTAAACAAATCAAACACAGAAAACAATTGTACTATGAGGGACTATGCTGTGATGAGGGTTGTTATACTAGGTGGGAACATTTGAGAGAGAGAGAGAGAGAGAGAGAGAGAGAGAGTCAAAAATGGTGGAGGGGTAGCAATTCTTTTGCGTACGGCTTCTGTAAATTGATATCATGTTGGGAATTTATGTTTGGGGACTTGGAAACATGACAGGATAACAGCCCAACAATTATATATATTAATTATGTTTATTTAATAAAATTATACAGTCCAAATGAAGGAATAAACATAATTGTGGATGCCAATTTCTTCCTCCTTGATCTTGGACAATATTGCACCTACAAAACAATTAACACCTTTGGTCAAGGCCAAGAGCCTCACGCGCCCACGATGAATGGGGGGGGGGGGTTTGGCCGAAGAACCTCCGATGCCAAAGTTAGAATTTAGAGAGAAAGAGTGTTTAGAGAATTTTGGGATTTTTGCGAGAGTGTTGGAATGAGTGTTTGGTGAAAATGGGAGCCTATTTATAGGGTTAGGCCAGTCCACTTTGGAGAGAAAGTGACCGGCCATTAAATGGGCTTTTGGTTGAATTTTTTGTTTAATTAGCCAATTTATTGGCTAATTAAACATAAAAGAAATAAATGGGGGGTTATAGGATTAATTGGCTAACTTAATTAGGGTAACTGAAAGGGAGAAAATATAGAAAATGTGGGAAACATGGTTGACCCCTTTTTGGATGGGGATGGCCGGCCATTAGGTTGGTTTTGGGTGTTAAATGGGTGATAAATTGGTATAATGAGTGATTTAATTGGTGATTAATGGATTAATTAGGAATTAATCCATTAATTAGCCAATTAATCTCCATTTTGTAATTTATAGGTTATGAAGTAATTACCTAAGATGAGGATGGATGAGATAACTTTGAATTTGTTACCTTCTTTGGGCACTTTTGACTTGGTTGAGGGATGATTGCTCGCTGCTCGCGTGTAGGAATCCCAGTATGCCTCAAGGGTATTTTTGTCCGCTTTTACACAAAAATCTACGTGTCGCCTTGTGATTATTTTTTGCTCCACAATAATTAACCTTAATTTTAAGCAAGCAGTCTGGCAGTGCATCTAAAATCCAAGAAAGTGTTGACTGCTAGTTGGCCAATTAAGGTCAAGAACATGAATCTTAAGCATTGATATTGTCAATAATATTCTCAAAAAGGTCCAATATTCTTTTAGTTGGTCCCTACCTGTGTTGAGATTCTCCAAGTCCAAGACGGAGAACACATAGCACATAACCTTATGCGTTTTAAAGTATGATCATTTGGTCTATAAGCGATAGTTGGTCTTCATTTTGTTAAAAGACGTGTTTGAGAATCTGCTTAAAGGCCTCGTACGGTACACCATTAGTCTAAGCGAAAGAACGTGGCTCTTTTTCAAAATGCTCTAACTTAAAAGAGAATGAGATTCACTTTGGATTTCTGTGTTTGGAACTCGTGAATCGAGAAATCTAAATCGTTCAAAAGAGAGAAAGAGATCCGAGTTGTTCATTTTTTTTTGAATTTTTGTGAAGTGTGCCAGTGGGATGAACTAATGGAGGCCATAAAATTGAAATTGAATGGTCCTAATCTCTCAATCTGTAGATCCAGACACAAAAATTCAAAGTGGGTCATAATCCCAACTTAGGGTGCATTTGCCACTTAGTACTACAGTATGGTGGTATTCCTCTTCACTTGTAAGTGAAATGTCTTAGGTTCGAATCTCGTAGATGACGATACCAAATTAAGTTGTCATTGTGTGGTTTAGCTAAACTTCTCATTTCCCTTAGAATAAAATATATCGTTATACTAAAAAAATAAAAATAAAACTTATAATCTATACTAAAACCCAAAACACTTTGAAACACTGTTCATAATTACATTTGTGAGCTGCTTTTCTGAATTTTTGTTGATTTGTTTGCTTATCTGGTATATACGAGAACATATATGACACCGTCGCAAACATTGTCAATTTATGCATGAAAATGCAACACTTGGGCCAATCCAACCATTTATTTTCCAGGTGAAATCCGATCAGGTTCGTCAGAAAATCACCCCGTACGCAACGGAATTGATGCAAGTTTCTTGAATGCATCTTTGATTGAGTCCCATCCTCGTAAATAATGGAAATCCAAATAAAAGAGGGTTAGGAGGATCCCATCATCCTAATATTCCAAATTTTAACGGTCTCCGTATACCAAAGCAAACGGGCCTCAATTTTCTGGTACGGCCCACTTCACCTGGATGCCTTTGCCTTCGGCTTGACAGAGTTGACTCCACGCCCTCCAACAGTTCGACAAATCGACTGAGTGAAACTCCACCACACCACCAACCATGTTTCCGAAGCAACTCCGCACCGTTGGCACAGCCGCCGCCGTACTCCTCGGCGGAATCCTCACCCTCAACCTGGCTTCCACCGCCACAATCGGAGCGCTCCGGTTCGCCGCCGAATCCAAACGGGTAAAAAGACCAAAAACCCAGCTCTTAACTTCCAAAATATCTCCTTCGTCTTTGCTGAATTGGTATCTTATCGCCATTTTGTTGGTGGGTTTTTGCGGCAGAGAAAGGTTGCGCTGCCCTGTGTGGTTTGCAGGGGGAAAGGGTTTTATATATGCAAGCTTTGCAAAGGGAATGCCACCATTGAATGGTCGCCGCTGCACGATCCGATTGCCATCAACCCCTGCCTTTGCCCTACCTGTGATGGAAATAGGTAAATTCGATACTGATGCTCTTTGCATCGATTATCCGTCGGAAAATTGACAAAAAATGCAATACGATATGTAACGAAGGTTAATAGTACTAATTGTGTCCACGTATTTTGTGATAAAATTTCGTACTTGTGGTGCTCGTTGGGGGAATATAAACGTTTGTTGATTATACGAATGTAATTAGCTTAATTAGCGTAATTAGCAGTGAGCCGCTGATTCGTCTCTTTAAAATTTAACATTGCATATTTTTTGCATGTGAAATTTTGTGCGTTTTGATGTTTTTTTTTAATGGGATTTTGCAGGGTGCAACGCTGTCTCAACTGTCTAGGGAAGGGATACAATTGAGTAGTTGTATAATAGATGGCAGAATGGTTATTTCTTTAGTTCTTAATCATGTAATGTTACCCAACCTTATGTTGTAACTTGTATTGTATGAGTGTATCACAATAGCAACAAAAATAAATTACGTCTTTTTTTTGTTGCATGTGGTCAAATATCTTAGGGTAAAGTGTGAGGTTTTTACAAATGCGTTTTGATTCAAAATCTACCTGCTGGTTCAAATTAATGTACTAGTTTCGAATAGAAGAAGTAAGAAAAAGAAATCAGATCAACTAGTTCTCCTAGTCGATTCAGTTTCTTATTTTTTGGGTACTTAATTATGAATTTTAAGGAAAAATTTGCACTTTTCCGATTCTGGCAACAACTTCAATCTCATCCTCTTTCTTTCTCTCTGCCTCCATTTTTTATGCTTCAGGTCCGTCTTCATTTTTTTTCTTCTTTTTTGGGTTAAACAGGTCTGAAGCTTTGGTTTAAACCTTAATTTGCGCAGCGGGTAGGATGACAGGGTGGTATGCACAGATTTTGTTTAGGGCTTGCTGGGTGGGGTGAAAATGGACCAACAAACGGAGAAGAGATCCGAAGATCTCTTCCATCAAGACCACATGATCAAGTGGTTCAAACCTTTGAAATTTCATTCAGAGGTAAAAAATTATTATAGTTTTTAAGAGGTTAGGTGGACTGTTGGATAAAATTTCAAAAGTCCAGATCACTTGATACGATGACTTTGGTGAAAAAAATCCGAAGAGGATCTCTTCTCCAACAAACATGTCCACAGCCAAAATTAAAAAACCCAAACCCAACCCAACATAAAACAAAAGCCCAACATGCTTTCTCAAAAGGGGTTATATCACAAATGGTCCCTGAAATTGACCTAATCAATCATGATGGTCCCTGAAATTGAAAATCGATCAATGTAGTCCCTGAATTTTAACTCGCGAATCAATGTGGTCCTTCTGTTAGTGTTCCGTCCAAATTAACTTTAAAAAAAGATTAGAGAACCAATTTTTCACGGTAAAATGATAAAAAAATAACCATGTTACTTATAATTTTACTTACTACCTCTCTTTTCTTTTTTCCATCTTCACTTTTCTCTCCATTTTTTCATGGATTTGGTGCTAAAACTAAAATAAAAACAAAAAAAAGTGGTTCTCTAACCTTTTTTGGTCATTTTACCATGAAAAATTGGTTCTCTAACCTTTTTTTAGTGTTAATTTGGACGGAACACTAACAGAAGGACCACATTGATTCGCGAGTTAAAATTCAGGGACTACACTGATCGATTTTCAATTTCAGGGACCATCATGATTGATGTGGTCAATTTCAAAGACCATTTGTGATAGATACCCTTCTCAAAAATTCGATCATCCGGCGTCGTTTTGGTTTTCTGTTTGCCAACCGCACCCGAAGTTTCTGGTGTGCACATCACCTGCGGGCCCCACCACATGATGTCCCGCTAGGGGTCCCACAAACCGTCCGGTTGGGGTGGTGTTCCAGCTTGAACTCCGCCGCGTGTGACCCACCAGCCACCCTCCTCGACGTGGAAGTCTCCCCTTAGTTCCCTCCTTGTCATCAGAAACTGAAAATTGGATAAAAAGTGAGGTGCCGCTTTTGTTGCTTTCGGGCGGAATGAATCATCGGTGGCCCGCGTACACGTCGGCTCAGAGGCTAACTTACGCCCGCTGTCGGCGTTTAAACTTATACGTGTGAGAATCCAAATCAATTTGGAATAATTAATCGATAGACGATAAGGAATGAGAATAAGATAAGAATTAGAATTAGGTTGCAATTTTGGATATTCTTGTTTTTGTTTTTCATAAAGGACTTGTTTATAATGATATTTAAAACGGAGTTTTAACGAAACATTTTCAATCACATTTTTACATTTTACTATTATTATTCACTAAACATTTATTTATCATTTTTCATTAAAACTAATTTTTTTTTTTTTGGACTTTTTGTTAGTTTTCTTTATTTAAAATGACTGAAAGTGTTTTTGTAAATTTGGAACAGACTTCTAGTAGAAAAATTTACGCAAGTAAATGTCAAAAAAACACTTGACTTGTGTTTTCTACAAGAAGCACATAACTCGTATTTTTTATAAAAAGTATTTTAAGTGTTTTTGAAATTCAAAATATATTTTTATCTAAAAGTTCTTGAGTCATTTAAAAAACACTTCGAAGTAAGCACTAAGTTATTAGGGTTGTCGTGTAAAAATGACTTTAAATTAGTAAGAAATATGACCTTCAATTTACAATTTAATATTGAAAAGTTGTGATGTTTTTCAAATGATATTATTTTTTATATTAAATTAGCTTGAATTTCACAAAAAGAAACAAGTCTTTTGACATTATTTTTGTTTGACTATTCTTTAGTGGTGGATCATTTTCTTGGAGATCCCGAGATCTCAAAATCGTGATCGTTCATTATATATCGTGCGGTTATAAATTATTTAAAATTAAATATAAATAGTACCAAATGAAAACTGACCACATAATATACAATAAATAATCACGATCATGAATTTCTGGAATCCTAAAAAAAGATCCTCGCCGGATCCTTTTCGGTAGGTTTATTCTTAGGAAAACTAATGAAAATGGCTTGAAAACTTTGAGTTTTAACGATAAGGAAAAAATAAAGGGTAAAGTGAATAGTATCAGATTTAACTTTTTAGTGTAAAAATATGATTTTTCATTAAAGTAAACAGTACCGCGAATTTTTCGTTAAAACTCCATTTATTCTTTCATCTTACTTTTCATTTACCATGCAAATTCGTTATGCCTTGAAAAGACTGATGTTCAATTTCCAACCGTGTGCACCCGGCGCAATGTAGCGTGGATTCACTATCTTCAACTTTGCTTTGTGTGGAGGTTTCCTAACTGCACTAGAAGACAAAAAGGTGGCGGTTATCTCGTTGGAATACAATTGCCAACAGGCCAAATGGCATGTCATCATCCTACGAGAATCCCTGCGTTCAATAAAGTAATGCCCTTGCATGGCTTCTTATTAACACAAATGCCACTCTTTAATTAAGTTTTGATCAACGGTTTCCAACTCATGGTACCTATCTTTAAAATCAACCTTGAAGCATCATTTTCCCAACTAATAAATTTGGACGGTTAATTGATAACAAGAAAAGTCATGCATTTATTTTGTCAACGGAAAAGTGATGCATTTATTTTGGATCAATCCATTAATGAGTTAGATCATTATCGGATCATCCATTAACAACCCAATAATATATCGATTTAAACATTATGAATCACAGTTTTTTGCATGGTCCATTAACTCGACAAGAGTCATTAACAAATTGAGTCATTATCAGATCACTTGTTAAGAATCCGTTAAGATAACGAGGTTGACACGCCATGACCCGTTAAGATAAGATAATGGATATGTCACGAAAACGACCCGTTTGACAGGCTTAATTCAAATTGTGTATATCTTCAGAGTCACTCTTGAATTTTCTGCAATTGACATAAACGTATAAATTTTGTTTCTTAATAGAGACATGTCAAACGAAAAATAAAACTCAATACTCATACCATTCAAGTGTTCACATGATTCATCTCAATCGCATGTATATTTTCTATCCTCCACAATCAATCAAAGCAAAATAGCACACTTGTACTTACAAAATATAAACAATGAAATCTTAACCACAAAATCCTAACCAAACACGTATTAGACTCAGACTCAGACTCAAACATACATGGAAATAAATTAAGGGTGAAGTGCTGATTTAGTCCCTGAACTATCACCTCAGTGAAAATTAGGTCCATGAATTATTTTTTTGGTAAAATAAGTCCCTAAATTAATTAGAAATTGCTAATTTCATCCCTACTATTATATTCAAAGCTATTTTATCCAATTTTTCGTCAACTTAAGTCACTTGACACACTTTAGAGTATAGTACCATCATTTTCTCGTCTATAAGTACTTAACATTTCATATAGGTTGTGAATTTAATGTCTAATTTACCTTCAAAAGTTAACTTACACTATTTCTTTATGAAAAACTACCAATTTCTCCTCCAAAGTTAACTTCATACACTATTTCTTTATGAAAAACAACTAATCTACCCTCCAATGTGTATCACATGCAAGTAACGTTACTTAAATTAACGGAAAATGGAATATAATAGCTTCGAATATAAAATTAGGGATGTAAATGGCAGATTTTTATAATTCAGGAACTAATTTTTCTGAAAAAATAGTTTAGGGACCTAATTTTCACTAAGGTGATAATTTATAGACTAAATTGACAGTTTACCCATAAATTAAAATTACACAACAACCTCCACCAATTGAGGGATGAGAAGAAATCCCATGTCTATTGGATTAGGTTTAGGACCACAAAATCAGATCAACAAGAAAATTCCTATATTTTTTATGATTGGAAGGTTCTTATTTCACAAGAATCATAATAGGTGGGATTTTAACCTAAAAAAGGGCACTTATCTTCCTAATTCTTCTGAAATTTAATACAAATAATTAATTTTTATTCCAGCCACCTACAATTTATTATATCACTTTTCAATTTCCATCAGTCAAAAAAGAAAACAGAGGAGGGAAAAAAATGTGAGAGAAGTCACATGATTCCCACACAATTTATTTAAAAAACACTAACTTTGGTTTTTATTTTATTTTATATTAAATTAATTAGGTTTATTCATGAAATAAATATATTTATTTATACATATAGCACCTCATACAAGTTGTAAAACACAAAAAGCAACAAAAAATTCACGCGGAAACAGAGTGGCAACATGGAAATTTCGAGAAACTGTCGGGGCAAAGAGTTGATATCCCCCTGCTACACTCCCATACAAGTACAAACGGTAATATCACACGCACAAACTGTTTCTCAACGCCCAAACATTCGCTCTCTCACTCCTCACTTTCTCTCTCTATGACTACCATGAAAGAGCCACCTCTCTCCCGTCGCAGAAGGCCAACTTGCCACCAGCCCAAGAAGCTGAAGCTCGTCTGCTGCTTCAACGGCGCGTTCCATCCCCGCCCGCCGTCCGGGAAGCTCCGCTACGTCGGCGGCGAGGCCAGAATCGTATCCGTGGACCGCAACATCGGGTACTCCAAGCTCCGATCAAAGATTTTGGATCTTTGCCCCAACATTAACCCCTCATTGACCCTCAAGTACCAGCTCCCGGGTTCCGGCTCCGACTCCGACTCCGACTCCGCCGCCCCTGTCGTCATCGTGGCGTCAGACGACGACGTTCGGTGCATGATCGAAGAGTACGACAAGCTGGAGTTGTACGGTAAGTCCCCGAGGCTCTGGGTCTTTGTTTGTTGTAGCAATGGCAGTGATGATGTCAATGGTTATGTGAATTGCGTGAAAGGAGTGAAATTTAGTAATGGGCTTGAGTCGGAGAGCGAACATGTAGGGACCCACCACCGCCATTTGGGCGGCGAAGCTCATGCCGAGGGGAAGGCAGCGATGAAGAACTTTGGGGGCGGACGGTCCGGCGATAAATCGCTGAGAAAAACGGTGCTGAAACAGCAATTGCTTGCAAAGCAATCGGCTTTTCGGCGTCGTTTTGGTGCTGGTGAGAGTGATGTGGAAATGGGGTTTCTGGGTGAATCCCAAAAGGGTGAATCTTTTGGTAACAGATTAGGGACTAATTGCGGTGATAATCTAGGGAGTTTTTCGGTGTCTCCGGCTAATCCGTTGAATCCCAGTGATGGGAATTTGAGGTTGAAAAGTAAGAGTTATGGGCAGTGCTATTCGGGGAGGTCGGGTCGGGTTTTGTGCAATGGGGTTGGGAGGTCGAGTCAGGCACCACCTGCGAAACCAGTACCGGGTTGTAACGGTTGTTGTAGTGATGCTAAGCAGGATTATAGAAACAATGGAATGGCTGGGATTAGTTATGTCAACAGAGAAAACATTATGCCTTGGGAGTGGGGCGGCGATTCTTTGGCTGGAACTACTGTGTATCCTGTGAAGTCTTCTTGTAGTGGTGATAGGGCGTGGGGCGGCTTAAAGAGCCGGATTCGTAACCATAGGTTTGGTGTGAATGATGCTAGAAATAAGCGGTGTTATCAGTACCATGTTTGGAACCATAACCGGAGCAACATAGCTGAGATGGGGAGCCATCGAACAAGGCAGGGAATTTCATCACGGAAATGCTACCCAGGGCTTAGGCCAAATTTGAACATTGCGAAGCTGGGGCAGCCTGTAAGAGTATATAATCGGAGTTTACGGAGGCAATGTTCTGGTTTCTCAGAGCATGCAATGGAAGAAAGATTGAGGATGATGGGTTCTTGCTCAACGAAAGACACCTACTTGATAGATAATCTGAGCGGATCCTATTCAGGTAATTGTGGTGCATATACTGGCTTGGGAAATCAATCTCTCGTGAATTCTGATGCCATTGAGAGTTCATCTCCATCTGTGAAGACAATGGACAGTCTGGAAGATCGCCTAACTGGTTCTAAGTTTGGGAAGTGTGAATGTCCATATCAAACTTCGTATGAAAATCTTCATGGAATGCCTGGTTATTGCGAGCTTGAGAAGGAGACGCGCCTGATGGACTCTCATGAGGTTGCTAACACCTCTGGCTTTCCAAGTGAAGTGGGATGTAGTAATGGATTGGAAGGTGATAATAAGTTGCCTGATGGGGAAGCAGTCATCGACGCTTTACACAATTGCAAAAGCGGCATTAATGACATACAAGTTTCATGTAGCGGAGTCCCAGCTTCAGTGAGTGTTTCTTTGCATAACCTCTCACTGTCATCATCCAAAGAAGTGGAAGCTCCTCAACTCTCTTCTCATGCCAGCAGTGTTGTGTCTTCTGATGTCAAACATCAATCAAAGCCTATAGATCTCATGGATGAAGGACAATTTACCCCAGATCATCAAGTCGATGAATCCAAAAGAGTTGCACCTAATCCTGCCTCCCAGAATTCAGCTAAGAAAGAGAAGGATAATGTGCATGATGAGGAGATCCAACAGGACCCTTCATCTGGTATCACCATTGATGAAATGGTAGTTACTTGAAGACATTTTATCTCCTTTTATTACTCTCTCAATATACGAGAAATCAGAAGGGAAAAATAACATTTGTTATAGGTTTCTAGTAGCTTTACTATTGAAAGTGAACTTTACTCAGCTGCAACTTATGATTCTGTTTTCTTAGGCCAAAAATAAAGTGATTGATGGAACCTCCAGTGATCTGGCCGCGTTTTATGCTCATCTAGCGACTCGAGAGCTTCAGGTAGCTTTTGATCATATACAATTTCTGCTTTAAAAGCATCTGGAGCCTGAATGGAATGTAGGATTGATGTTTTCCACTTTGTTACACAGACAATCAAAAGTTCTGACCTTGAGTTCATAAAAGAACTTGGTTCGGGAACATATGGAACTGTTTACTATGGAAAATGGAAGGGTTCTGATGTTGCTATAAAGAAGATTAAGCCAAGTTGCTTTACTGAAGACACAGTGAAACAAGAGCGATTGGTAATTTTTTCATTCACATTATCCGGCATAAATATTCTGTTATTTACTTTTCATGAAAAAGAGATCTTGTTTTTTATGATTGTGTGCACTTATACCTGCATGCTGTGTTGACTCCTGTTTATTTCTATGCAGCTTGCTGATTTTTGGAAGGAAGCTCGCATACTCAGCCAGCTTCACCACCCAAATATCGTGGCATTCTATGGTGTAGTGTCAGATGAACCGGTGACGGATTTGGCAACGGTGACAGAGTACATGGTGAATGGCTCCTTAAAACAAGTTTTGCAAAAGAAAGACCGGTAAGATAGTTTTACAGCGTAATGCAAGGATTTGAAAGTTGTAGTGCTGTGACTGTCGTTTCCCAATCTTTAGCATATAGCTCGTAGACCTGGCAATGAATAATGCAGGAGATCATTTTCTGAAGTTGCATTTCTGATTCACAGGACTATTGATCGTCGAAAGAGGCTGATTATAGCAATGGATGCAGCTTTTGGTATGGAATATCTTCATGAGAAGAACATTGTCCATTTTGATCTGAAATCGCATAACTTTCTTGTGAATATGAGGGACCCTCAGCGTCCAGTGTGCAAGGTAATGCAACCCGGGAAAAAATATGGGTGGTTTTATTAGAATTTCTTCTACCTTTATTCTTGTTAAGAATATTTTCTTTCCACTTACTAATTTGAAATTTTAATGCATTCAGATTGGTGATCTGGGCTTATCAAAGATCAAGCAGAGGACACTTGTTTCTGGTGGAGTACGAGGTACCATACCGTGGATGGCTCCTGAACTTTTGAGCAGCAACAACAACTTGGTGACAGAAAAGGTGAAGATCACTATTAAATGACCAAACGTTTCTAGTTTTCATGTCTTTTCGTCGATTACAATACTGTTTTTGAATGACTTCGCAGGTCGATGTGTACTCATTTGGAATTGTGATGTGGGAACTCTTGACCGGGGAGGAACCATATGGACACCTGCGCTCGGAGGAAATAATAGGTATTCATTAAGTTAATCTTAGCAAAATAGAAGTTCGACAACTGAATTGCTTTCTTCTTATGGGGGATCAAAATTTGCTTAAAGCATTTTATTACGATACTTTCAGCTGGTATAATAAAAGGCAGTCTCCGACCTGAAATCCCAAGCTGGTGCGATCCAACATGGAGATCGTTAATGGAAAGGTGCTGGTCATCTGATCCCAACTCTAGGCCAACCTTCTCAGAAATCGCAAAGGAGCTACGCGTCATGTCAGCTGCCATGAACATCAAGTGACAAATATCGAAGCTCGCCTACACGCTCATGTAAATATTTCAGGATCGCCAGGAGGAGGAAGTGCACGGGCTGAGAAATGGTTAAGTTTTGCCGTCCGCTGTCATGTGCAGTCTAATGAATCTTGCAGTAGGTTTAGTCGCTCTGGGTGTCGTTTTTGCATGCACCGGTATGTGATAGGGCTAACAGGTAGCGTATACAGACGGAGGCTGAAGTATGTGAAAATTTCGGTCCTCGGTAGCTGGATGGTCGTGAAATTTTTTTCATCAAGACCTTGATTGTGGACTTTCCTATAGAATATACTGTATAGAACATAATAACATATGGACCTCTGATAATTTTCTTTTCCCATGAATTAATATTCCACTTAAGATTGTGATTACAATGCTGAAGATGGAGAAGGATAGAATTGAATTAGGAAAATGATTTTCGCACTCCCCGCCCTACACTACCTTACTTGGTTATTTTCCTCAATTCACCGTTGATTTATTCAACGTTGTAGCCAGAAATAAGAGGAGAAATGCAAGGAGATAAAAAGAGGGAGTGCGGAAATGATTTTCCGTTGAGTTATTACTAGGAATGTGGCATGATTTGTTGTAGGGGGTGTGGCAGCATGTGCATTTGGAAGGTCCGTGCCTTTAGTTTTTTTCCTTGATGTCTGTGGTTACGGCCCTCAGAAAACAAGGTGAAACTGCAGAAAACCTTCCTGGCCCTGCCAGGCTTCCTACCTACCTACCAGAACCCTCAATTAGTTTTGACATGTCAAATAATCTGTCTACAATTATATTGTTTCGAGCGTTAGATTGTTGCACTGCATGTGTACCTAGGGGTTAGAGTGATTTATTATTCATGCACTCGAATTGAATTATTCCTCTAAAAAAATTTGAATGTGTTTTTTCAAGATAAGTACATATTCCTAATTTATTTTTTGTGTGATTTCAAACATTTTAAAAGAGTACTCAACATATTGGAGTATCACTTCCATTAAGTCCTAAGTTATGAAATACGTTAAGTGCCTACGTGACATTCATGATCAGACTTTTTTTTACTGATATGGACAAATCCCATGAAGTGACTTTTAATGACGTGGCATATATGGTCAAATTAGTCCCAACCTTCTGAATTCATGACGTGATGTTCGTGGTATTTAAAAGGGAAAAGGATCTTCGCCATATCCTTTTCCTAGGGATCCTTGAATCTCAACCGTGCATCGTATATCGTGCAGTCAGAAATCATTTCAAAATTTAAAATTTAAAATTAAATATAAATAGTACCTAACGAAAAATGACCGCATGATATACGATAAACGGTTGAGATTTAAGGATCCCTAGAAAATGGATCCGGCAGAGATCCTTTTCCCTTTAAAAGAAGAGTCCAGATCTTCTGCACCCAAATCCCCCTGTGGCCCCTCTGTGTCTTTGTTTTTTGGTTGAGGATTTGGTTTATTTTTTATTATTTTAATTATTATCAAGTTAACATTAATTATGTTTAGTTAAAAAAGCAAAGGCACAGAGGGGCCACAGGGAGATTTGGGTGCAGAAGATTTGGACTCTTAAAAGAACTATAGATACGCCGGATCCTTTTCCATTTAAAAGAACTATAGATACTAGACTAATTCATCGGTACTTAAGCGCAATCTCCGAGGCATGTCACTACAATTGTTTGTTTCTTAAGTTTGCAACCCTGCAGTTTCAGACGAAATATAGGTTAGGGTTTCGAAGAAGTATTTTGAGGTTTGGCATCCATTGGGACCTATTTAATGAGCGGAAATCCAAGAAGATTTGGAAATCATAAGATTTGTCCTCGTCATTAACAAAAATTTGATTATGAATGCCATGTAGATAATTAACGGTTTTTTTAACTTGGGACTTAACGAAAGTGGTATTTCCTATATGTTGGTTACTTTTTTAAAAAATTTTGAAAAACAAAGAAACTAATTTGGAATCATATCAAAAAATTGGAAGGATTTAGGTACTTAATCCCTTTTTCTTTTAATACGAGTAATATTATGTATTAACCTTTTAAAATGGGTGTAGATGCTCTAAATTCGGTGTATAGAGGAGAGCAAATCCACTCTACACAATGTGATTATGACCATGTTTGCATGATGAAGTGTAATTTCTCAAAGAATAATTTCACAACTCTTTTTGGTTGAGCGAATATTTCATTGACAAAGAGTTGTGAAACATTCGTTCCGTTATTAATTATACACCCGAATTCAGACTCTCTCCTCCAAGTTTAAATTATTAGTTGATTTAATAATAAGATTATTTTAACACTTGGCACAGTCCTATTTGTTGACATTAATTGTATCCTTACACACTTGCATTTTGGTCGAAAACACACTTACATTAATTAATTACCTAAATAATATAGGCTTAAGCAACAAGAAAAATATTTCCGAGGATTATCATTACACTGTATATAAAGGAAGTCTCTCCCATAATTCAAAGAAACACGAAACTTGAAAGCCTACCTTCTCAAAAGATTTCTGCCTGCATCCTTCAAGAATCAAAACAAGAGAAGGTATGCATTATTAATCCTAATCAAGATTCTAAAAGGCGCTAGTACGGCGATAGACAAAAACCAAGTTGCATTTTGGTCGAAAACACACTTACATTAATTAATTACCTAAATAATATAGGCTTAAGCAACAAGAAAAATATTTCCGAGGATTATCATTACACTGTATATAAAGGAAGTCTCTCCCATAATTCAAAGAAACACGAAACTTGAAAGCCTACCTTCTCAAAAGATTTCTGCCTGCATCCTTCAAGAATCAAAACAAGAGAAGGTATGCATTATTAATCCTAATCAAGATTCTAAAAGGCGCTAGTACGGCGATAGACAAAAACCAAGTTTATGCGTCATTTTTTAATTCATTTAAGGATGTATCAGAGTGGTAACCAGCGGTCTAACGGCTAGGCGGGAATTTATACAACAGTGACCCAAAAAGATTAAACATTAGAGTCAATGGGATGTGATTAACACATTTGTTAAGCCTACAAATCCAATTTATTAATTTATACTCATCATTAAGCCCTTAATTATTATCTCCTCAGAGAAAAGTCTCACCTTAATTTATTTATTTTCTTTTTCTTTCGAAAATATTATCTATACAATACAAGTATAATACTAAGCTAAGACTGTATCATCCTTTCAAGTACCATCAGCCTCCAACTACAATAAAACGATGCCGATTTCTTTAACCATACAAACTTTTGAAAATAATTATTAATTTATTATTACTACTAGAAAACTCTAGACACCCAACAAGTGTGGTTGAGAGCGACCGAAATAAAATTACTTATTTTTAATTAAATAAGTGTGTAAAAAGTGAAAAATTTATGCTGAGTGTTTAAAAAATGAAAATTTATGCTACGTGTAATTACTAAATTGTTTATAATTTTTCATGAGAGGGACAAAATTGTACTTTTATAAATTTTGATTGACAAATAGTATTATATTAATAAGTAGTATAAATTAAAAAAAAAAACTATAAAATAACAAAAAGTAAATTAAAAAATTTGAGTGTACCATAGTCGTCCACGGCAGCTCATATCTTATTATATTCGTCTTCACCCGATATTATTAACTTATTAATATATGTTATAACATAAATGATGATTTACAGTACAATAAATTTCATTGTAAGTTTGATTTTGAACGAGTTATAAAACCATGTGACAGTATGACGGTGATATTCGAATTAAAAAACTTTTCGAATACCGCAAGTCGTGTATATACATACAAATGATATGCAAGTAACGTATACAAGACATATATATATGTATATTCCACTCGGTTCCTGCTTTCCTTTCTTTCCTTCTAGGCAGCTGCTGAAACAGTTACCCTAGAAAGGCTGCTTCATCCCCTCTCTCTCTACCCCTTTCTCTCTCTAAAGGCTTTATGCGATCATCTGCTCCAGCTAGGCTTTAGAACCTAGCGTCTCCGCCGAGTCAAATCCATTTGAATCGGAATTTCAAGTTGGGGATTTTGTTTTCTTCCGATTTCAATCTGGTAAATTTTCTCACCCTTTACCTCATTTGACCTCCGATTGTAGCTGGATCTGAATGCTTTCGGATTTTTGTCTCGGTTCAAGTTTTTCTCGGCTCGATTTTGGTTTTTTGAGCGATGAAATTTGGAATTGAGCTGTTAGCTCAATAATGGTGGAATTTGAAAAATTGGGGATTTGAGCTTTTTGGGGTTTCTGATTTTTTAGGTAAAGCTGTGAAATTGATGTTGGTTTTACTTTTTTGATGTATTTGGATAAGGAAATTAAGGATTTTTGCTTTTGTTGCTTCATTATTCATGTTTCAGCTGGTAGTTTAGCGATTGGTGGGTAGTTTTGATTGGATTGTAACTATGAGCATGTTTGGGACCGCTTTTGGAATTGGGAAAAGCATTAAAAGTGCTTATGGATCATAGAAGCGCTTTCTGGAGAAGCACTTGTTAAGCTCTTCTTCGTAAAGCACTTGGATTTTTCTAACAAAATCATAGTGTTTCTAATAAAAGCACTTCTAACAAAAGCACTTATGAGCACAACTGCGTCCTATAAGAGCAGTCCCAAACCAGCCCTATGAATTTGTTCGATATCATAGCTGAACTTTCAAGTCTGTAATCAACTTACAGAGTTTCAGTCCTTGTTATTACACTGTACTTAATGTTTTGGAAAGAAAGAGAAGCAGGTTAATACTTTGTAATTAAAGGAGAAGTACCAGGTTGATGCCGTATGATAATTGACAAAAATGGCCATTGTCGTAGTTATGCGATTGTGGGAGGTGCATCCCTATGTTAGTTTTTGATTTCTGGTTGTGGAAATAGATTTATGTTGATTTAACGGTCATCTTTGTGTTGTGAGTATTCGTTCTCTTCAACGACATGCGTTGAGGCTTCGTTTGCATTGACATTATCATTTGTTTCAAATTGTTGTTTCAGTACTCAAAAATAATACTTTCAAACTATGTAACACGTTACTCTCAGTGTATTATCTTTTAACGGCCTCTGAGATTTCGGAATTGTGTGCTCATATGCATTTAATCACATGTGGTGTTGGCTTAAATTCTTGAATGTACTTGAAACTTTTCTTTTTGTTTGTTGAATATTTGACATCTTTTTTATTTGTAATGTTGTCATTGCTGCCCAACTTGGTATGGACTTAAGCTCAACACCATCAGTAATCTGCAAAGCAGGTTTTTGTTCTGTTGCTCATGTTAATGTGGCCTTTTTTCTGTTTCAATAGCTCTGCTACTATCATATTGGTAGAGTGTTGGAGTCGGGAGAGCGTGAAGCATCTTTGAGAGCTCAAAATGCCTAAGGATAGAAGGGGACGTTCTGTTTCTTGTGATAGGTATAGAGCATCTCCTTATCCATGCAGCTCCAGTCATACAAGGCGGTCGTCGCCCAAAATTCCTTCAGAAACTGAGGACAATTTGAAAGAATGGGAAGAAGCCAGATGCCCCGTTTGCTTGGAGCATCCACACAATGCTGTTCTCCTAATATGTTCATCCTATGGGAAAGGGTGCCGCCCTTACATGTGTGACACAAGCTACCGCCATTCAAACTGTCTAGACCAGTACTGCAAGTCATTTTCGGCAGAAACCTCACCAACTATCCCGCCAGAAGGAGCAACTCAGATTTCAGATACTCAGTTATCTCCATCTGAAACTCTTGAATCAACAATTACTCAAGTGCAAAATGATAGTACAATTGAGGATGAGCTCTCCTCCATGAATGCCGTATCTTGTGAGCATCAGGCAGAGCCGAAGCTTGTGTGCCCCCTCTGCCGTGGGGAGATAACAGATTGGATTATTGTGGAGCCTGCTCGTTGTTTCATGAATGCAAAATCAAGAAATTGTTCTTGTGAGACATGTAATTATAGCGGAACCTATGGAGATCTCAGGAAGCATGCGAGGCTGGAGCATCCATTAGTGCGCCCATCAGAGGCAGACCCAGAGCGACAGCGTACCTGGAGGAGTTTGGAGCGACAGAGGGATATTGCTGACCTGTTCAGCTCAATCCAATCTTCAGTTGGAGAGGATAGGGGTGATGATAGCAGTATTTTGCCGGCTGATGACGGTTCGGGCTGGCTAACCATATTCTTTCTAGTTAGAGTAGTTCGACCTGGGTCCAGTTCGAGGAGCAGCAGCTGGTATGGAACCACAAGAACCAGAGCACAAGTTAGCATGAGAAGGAGAGCAAACAGACTATGGGGGGAGAGCTACGAGGGCGAAGCTGCATCTTCAACCGTAGAAGAGGATAACGAGTCTTCAGACGGCGACTCAGGTGTTAGGAGGCGCAGTGAGCGCCTCCGGCGACGGACCACACCAGACAACAACCAGCCATGATTGCAGACGTATGCGAGATCAGCGAATCTGTTTATTTTCCGTCGTCCTTTTTCCGAAAGGTTTGAAAAGTAAGTTTGCTCCAATTCTCTGTTCAGCAGCTCTCAGTAGCTTACTGATTGTTGTTTTGCTTCTGCCTGAGAAATATAATGAAGAAATGTATTTATATGTTTATTTCCAAGACTTGCATATTTGTAATTTTCCTCCGGCAATTAATGAGTCCCTGTTCATACCGGGAGAGATTTACATGGAACGGAATGGTATTTCAAACCTATCATGCATGTTGCTACGTTTTTAGCCGTTCCATAGGGGAGCAGTTTCCGAGGAATGGGTTTACCGTTATTGTAGTGTTCTGGTTTAACAATGCATTTGTAAAAACAAACCTACACATGATAATATTTATTGGACGGAAACGCTACCTCACGATGAACTTGATTCAATTAAAGGTTTCTAATTACAAATTTTGTGCTGAAGAGTAGAAGTGCTTTTTCAGAAGCAATTACGAAAAAAGCAGAAGTGCAGGGATGGTCCCACGGTCCAACTCGTGCTGTACCATTACGTGGACCGGCTCCGGTTTTCTATTTTCCACTCATTATTTTAATTTAATTGTCTTGTTGCGGTCAAAGGACGAAAGTGCCACTCCCTTTACCCAATTACCCCACGTGACTAACCTTGGGCAAATAAAACATCTCGCGAGAAAGCGCTCCAAAATTTCGCGCTTTCACTCAAACCGCCCTCGACAGTCGGTCAAACAACGACAACCAAAGGGGTCCACGAAAAAGCCAGCTGTCCAAATTTATAAATTAAAATAAAAAAAACCCATTTTCCTTGCAGAGGCAGATTGTCTGCACTCCTGTTTGATGCCCTCACATGCCCTCCAATTTATGCTATCACGGTTAAGTCACGTCAATATTTTATATTCCTATTGTTTTTTGTCTTATTATCTTTATAAAAAAAATCAATATAAAATGTTGACGTGACTTAACCGTGACCGCATAAA
Organism: Cotoneaster glaucophyllus; assembly: GCA_036320875.1. Classification (NCBI taxonomy): domain Eukaryota; kingdom Viridiplantae; phylum Streptophyta; class Magnoliopsida; order Rosales; family Rosaceae; genus Cotoneaster; species Cotoneaster glaucophyllus. Next base: position 2,332,393 of record CM070063.1, read on the forward strand.
ATAGAAAAGCATAAAAATGACACCCAAACAGAAACGCAGACAATCTGCCTCCTTTCCTTGCATCTTCATGCTGTTATTTATTTTATTTTTTTTTCAAAAATTATAATACGTGTATTTTTAATAAAATATGCTAAAAGTAGGGGCGGTTTCACTATGGGGCTAAGTGGGTCAACTAACCCATCAAGCTCAGAAATCCTCTATAAAAGAATGGGTGTTGTCCTTAAAATTTAAAATTTAAGATGTTCTTGAAAGTTATTCTTTAACTATTCCTTGTCTCTACGGGTACCGGGCAGGTTAATTGTCAACGTCTAGCCTTTGTATGTGTTGCTATGGGCATATGTTGATAAGCTCACTCGACATGTATTAAAATATGTTGGCATGCTCACTCAAATGCTATTTATATCAGTGGCATGCTCGATCGGAAGTTTCTATCAACTGGATTGCAATATGACTTACCAAATGACCTCAAACCTTCCAAGGCTTGATGAAATGCCAATCTGCATGTTGTTCCGTCCAAAAAAATTCATGCACACTTCTTCTTACTGACCTTTCCTAATAATATTTCCTGAATTCGTCATTGTCTAAAAGAAAAAGTATACATGACATGAAGAGGGAGTTCAGTGGTTTATCGTCATATGACTTCTTAATTCAATCATACAGTGCTATATTAAAAATACCTAAACATAATATTGAATTATTAAAATCATGACGTCATAATAGCGTTGAACCAGTTCCATTTAAGATCTTTTTCATGAGGTAAATCATATCAATGTCATCTACTACTACTAATACAACATGATTTTTATGTTGCAGTATTAGATACTTCGAATTTTTAACCATTAAATCTTTTATAAAATTATAAAAATCAAAATTTGACAAGGAAAATGTGAATATTCGGAATTTTGAAATGGGTGCATTTTTGCTCATCCACGTTAACTGTGATGTATGCTTTGGTGACTATTGAGTTTATTTTATTTTATTTATGTTTAGTGTTTTTTATTTTTTATTTTTTATAAATAAATTACAAAAGTTAACTATGGTTGAGTGGGATGACACATGGCAGCCTCGAAAGTGTGTGGTGAGCATACACACAGTTAACGTGGGTGAGCAAAAATGCATCCATTCCGAAATACCGTAGAATTTCAGTGTTGTAAACGTGTGAAATAGTATAAACGAGTCATAAAATTTCTCCACCTTGTCATTGCCACGATGTCCTTCCATTTTTGAAATTAAACTTTTTTGTTCTATTTATTTTTCGTTTAATTTTATTCATCAAAAGTGTATTTTCCTCCTCTGGTCGGAAGACGGATCTCTGAACTTAAGGCCTCTCGTTCAACGCACTTTCTCTGTCTCTCCGGCGGACTGAGAAGGGGAGGAGAAGAAGAACAAAAGAAAAAAAAAGAACGCTAAATTGAAAATCTTTGTGGGGGCTTTTTAAGAAATTCGAAAATCGAAAGAATTGGTGGTAAAAATGGGGTCGGAGAGCACCTCTCAACGCGGCGGCGGGATTGAAAACAACGGCAAGGGCTACGAAACCCAGGTGGTGTTGAATGTCTACGACCTCACCCCCCTTAATAATTACACCGTCTGGTTCGGTCTCGGAATCTTTCACTCCGGTATTGAAGGTAAAAATTTTGGGACCTTTTCGAATCCTTTCCTTTTTATTCTTTGTGAAAATTCCGAAAATAGTTTCCTTTTTGTTTGATTTTCGTTTTTTTATGTGTTTTGGTGATCTAGGTATCTTTGCATTTTGGTTTTCTATGTTGGGTTTTATTTAGTTAATATTTGGATTCGTTTGTTTCCTTTTCTGGGCATGCTTAATTACGATGGATATGCATTTATTCTTATTGTTTATGTGTTTAAAGACTGGTTTTTCAAGGAAAAAATATAAAAAGGTTGGTACTTTCAATACTTACATGGAGAAGGAAGGATGCCGGGTTTTCGGATTTGTTTGACTCTTATTTGCAGTTTTGAACTATGAATGTGCTTGCATATTTAAAGTGGAGTTATATGTGTATTGTCATTGAGTACCTTGGCTTCTTTTGCATCCAATAGTAGTTAGATGTGTAGTAGCAAGAATTGAAAGGTTTGCACCAGGATCTAGAGCGATCCCGTTGTATACCAGTTCGTATGGTGCCATGGTGATCAAGATTTACAATGTGAAATGAATTGGTCAGCTTTTTTGTTCCTTTATGCTTGGTTGTGAAGAACTGCTAATCGGAATGTGCTGCATATCGGGGTGTGTAAGTATTATGTATGAGTCCCAGTTGACTATGTATAATTCTACCGCTACTTTCTTCTGCCACATGACGATCCTAGGCGTATCTCAGGTTCGGGGAGGTATTAGAGATAGATTTCTCGACGTGTTGGGAGATATTTTTCTGGTTGATTGAGTTTGGATATTGTGTTATTACTATTAGAAGCTTTTATGAGAGTTGTTTTACAAATTGAACCTGAATCTTGAATCATCCTTTCTGGAAATTGCACTGACCGATGAGTGACTTCTTTTAATTATAGTTCATTTCCTTGAGATGCAAATAAGGAGAAATTATGTTTAACGATATCATCTGTCTGTTGTATGAACAGTCCATGGCAAAGAGTACGGTTTTGGAGCCCATGACTTCCCAGTTAGCGGAGTTTTTGAAGTGGAACCAAGGAGCTGCCCAGGTTTTATTTATCGATGTTCCATTCAACTTGGCAGCATAAATATGCCTCCATCTGAATTTCGGACATTTATTGAGAATGTTGCGGCAGAGTATCATGGGGATACCTATCACCTCATCACCAAGAATTGCAACCATTTCACAGATGAGATGGCACATAGGTTGACAGAAAAACGGATTCCTGGATGGGTGAATCGGCTTGCTCGTCTAGGTATAGAGAACTTTTCTACTGACTATTCTAGTAGTTCTATATTTCATTGGTATGTGTTAGCTGGAACTCATTTACGTTTGCGTCATTTTTAATTGATTTAGTGTGTGATATTAATCTTTGAGATGAATGTAATTACCGCATGAAATTGTTTCTTTCTTGTTCAGGTAGGACTGTATGAATGTCTTTTAAAACCGCAAAATCAAAATCATATCATTTATGAGGGTTGGATTTAGATGTTTTCATTTGTGTCTTCATCTTCTTATGTAATATTCTGCGTATTATTCATGTGCTGCCCTTTACTTCTCAAGGTGATTGGTAATTCTCGGAGACGTGCAATCTCAAATGGGTATGATTTATTTCTCTTAAGTGTTTTTAAGTCCATGTTTTCATTGTAATTTCAGGTGCCTTATGCAGTTGTCTTCTCCCCGAAAGCCTTCAAGTGACCACTGTTAAACAAATACCTGAATACCATCACGAGTCAGGTGAGTTCCCTCGACTATTTTCAACTCAGTATTATAGTGTCTGTATTCAGTGTGCTGATTATAGTTGTTACATCACGTTCTTCTTTTCTGGGTCCAGAAGATGGTACTGAAACTCTATCAATCACAACGCCTCGTGAGTCAGCGGAAGTTGATGACGATCAAGAAAAACGCCTGCTGTCCCCACTGGCTTCACTTTCACCGGTCGCGGGAAGTGGAGATGTAACTTTTGTTAAAGAGGCTCAAAAGTGAATCAAACCCTCAACTTTTGCAGATAGAGGAAGGAGTCGCCCTTCGGAATAAGGGCAATTTGGCCAGTTATTGGTGTGCCTGTCATTGTTATGGATGGCTTACTTGGAAGGAAAGTACGTGCACCTCTTTTCCGAAAGAAAGCCTCAATTGTATTCATTATCTGTGTGCACAAGCGTTCAACTAGACGCGTGTTTTTCTACTGTTTTGGCTATTTTTTATCTAATTTTTTCAACGGAGGAATCCGAAATTAGGTCACAGTTTGGTATAATTTGTGAGTTGTGCATGAGGGAAGGGAACTGTTTTTGCAAGTGGAAACGAATCTGAGTGTTTTGGTATTTGATTTCTTCTGTAATTTTTTCAAATGTTGGAATGATGCTATAAATTGTTTCATTTTGTCTCGCGAGAGTACTCATCCGCCGAGTTCAGATGTAATTTCTTATGTAGTTTGACACATACGCAGAAATAACTCGACAAGAAATTGCAATCTCGGGCAGCTAAAGAGGAATATCGACACATACGACATGTTCATAATTCAAATGACGAATGTCAGTTAACACACGAATATCGATTTAACCAGTGCCACCAGCCATATAATAACAGGACATATATAGGTTGTGCTTAACACTTGAAATTATTGTTCGCTACATATTTCCCTTCTGCTTCCTCTTCCATTGCCGTCACTCGAGTTTTTCACGGGCATACTAGGAAGAAGTCCCGTCAAGCCCCAGTTTTGATCTTAGCCAAGCACAAACCTCGTCCATCTCTTCCGGAATTGTATAATGACCAAGCCTGCATATGCTCGAACAAATCATTATTGTATTTCGTTGTCTTGATAAATTTATATGCAACAACTTTTCGACATAATCTAAGAATCACATACGCGTTATAGGATTTGAATGTCACGTCCTGAAAGCCATTTGACCTTAAGGACTGCGACGATTTCTCACCAAACTTGTAAGAAACCACATCATCACCTGCAATAAATCATATCCACAGCATTATGAACTAGGCCCGGCTTAGGATTTGAAATACAGAGCACCTACGCAAGAAGATGCTAGAGACAAGGATGTAACAAAACCTTTTCTTTGATGAAGATAAATTTAAAAGACAAATAACAAAAGCGGAATATCATGCATACTTTTCCCATGACATAACAAAAGCGGAATGGAGGCAGCACGTCTTGCAGCTTCATCTACTTCTTCCAATTTCTTACTCAAGGTCCTGAAAGAGAATAGGAATTGTAACTATAGGAAATTAAATAAACCGCAAAACAATCCGGCTGAGGTAAGGAGAGTGTAAGAGGCCAAACTTGGAACATGGAAGCCATCCGCTTAGTCCAATTACCACACTCAGATTGCATGGGTATTGATTACCATTCCCATATTTTCTTGTAGAAAAGCAGGTAGCGGAGTATACGGCAGTAGCTGCACCCATGCTAAACCCTCCAACTCCAAGTTTAACTGTAACAGAGAAAGTTCAAAAGCGTATATGGTATTAGAATCATGGCATTAACAGAGTTTTGTAGACAAGCTCATTTTTCAAAACATTTCATCGATCAAGAGAGGCAAAGAAATTCTAAGCATCCACGCAGAATAAATCAAACAAACGATAGCAGCAATTGGAGTTCATCAAATGCTAAAATCGAGCAAGAAGAAACCTACTGTCATCAGGCTCTGTTGATAACAAATTTGCAACATGTGCTGCAGAAGCATCCAAACCCTCTACATCATCCGGAGCATCTTCTGAAAGTTCTCCAACATCAAACCCTGTTTACATCACATAAACACTTTAGGGGAGTTCATGACTTTCGACTCACCAAAAACCAAATGACATTTTCTTTTTCTGTGACTATAATCAGATCAACTGCTGAATATACTTTAACGTGTGGATTTATTAATGAAAGAAACTTACAAGCAGTGGAAGGAAAGCCACCAAAAGCCGAAATTGGTTGAGTAGGAGCAGTTGGACAAATCCACTTAATCTGCATCGCATAATTTTAACTATAAGTCATGACAGTAAATTATGAAAATTCAATTCAAATTGTTTGTATGTATTTATTCTTACATTTGGAAGAGGGAGGGATTCCAAGAGCTGCGACCAGCTGTCAGACAGAAAAATATAAATCTTAAGACTTCAAGTGCATACGTATTAAAAAAATAAAAAAATAAAAAAGGATAAATCTAATTTCTAAAGATCACCAAAAAAAATAAAAATTACCGTTCTCTTTTACGAAGGAACTTCGAAATTAATAAAATGTCATTTAAATGAAAAACTTCCTCAGTTTCCTAATTACTGTGTAACCTTAAAAAAAATGGTAACATAAGCAATGAGGCCAAAGTATTACCTTGAACCATTATCGCCGAGGCCATGTAGCCAAACTACAGTGGCCTGGTGTTTGCCTTTAGGTCTGACTACATAGGTTCTTCCAAACTCAAACGCCCTTCTAGCAGTTCTACCACCTGAAATCATGATACCGTAATGAGAAAAGTGCAAATAACAGAACCAATGAAACCTCAGGCAAACGGATAAGTATGAAAGAGCCCAAAATCGTCAACAAGGAAAATGGAAGAACCATAAAAGCATGAGTGATCTCTTCGTTCTTTTGCTACAATATTTTACAAATTCTTATAACAGTGTAGAACAAGTTTTCTTATTTTTGCTAGTTCTTAGATAGTGGATTTTACTGTTTGAGTAATAGTTTAATTTAAGAATAAATGGGATCCTAGTCATATCCTTCTAGCTCATAGGATATACGAGTCGACTCGAACATGGCTTCATTAATAGACAGGTCCTGTTGGTGTCTAATCCTTTGACACGATCAATTAAATACGTAGGGTTAAGCCGTTAAGGTCAACTATCGTTTGACACAAACACAAAATGACACGACTCAGCGACCACTCATGGATATAGCAATCAGTATCAAAACTTCTTCACTAAATGATAGCTATGCAAAGAAAGGCAAACAAACCAACCAGAACCACCAGAGGGACCAGTAAAGCTCATATTTGGTCCCTCAAGTAAATACCACTGACCAAACTCCTCTGCAGCAAGTGTACAGAGCACAGATCCTGCAACGAAGAAACACCAAAAAGTTCATATTAGCGGGCTTCTTTGCGGGCACCTAAAATTGCTTATTTACAAGCTTTACAACAAAACCCTAATGTTAAAAACATATAAAGTACACATAGTTAACATGTTGGAGCAACTCCGACAGCTCAAACAAGCAGTTGCATAAAATTACTTTGACAATGCTAGCAAACATTTCACATTCAGTACATGATCATTAGAAAACCAGTGAGGTCAATCCTAAACTCCGGCCTCAGGAAATACAATTTGAGTTCTGTCAGCTCATTATAGATTTCCATCTGTACCTAGATTCGCCACTGGCTTCTCACATGTGGCAAGGCTTTTGATTGTCAGTAGAAGCAGGGCCGGACGAGGCTAAGGCTAACTTCCCTCCTCCGACCAATCGTACGGCATCATCCTCACCCTATCAAGAACGCGAATAACCTTAATCTAATCCCAACAACACTAACACAAACCCATTCGAACAATAACAACTCAGGGGTTCTGCATTTAGGAGTTTTGGTCTTCCCAAATGCCAAACAGATACACATGAGCCATAGGCTGCTTCAATCAATCTTTTCAACCATTCGGGCTAAAAAAGCCTAAAATAACAAGAAAAATTGCATCTTTAACATTGTTCCGAACACCCCTTAATCCAGAAACCAAAAATAAAAAATTCCCAAAACAGAAAAACTAAAATCATTACAAAAATTTGTAATATTTACCATAAATCCAGCAAAACAATCCAAAAAAACAATTAAAAGTACAAAACAAAAATCCCAGAACTCAAAAATTAAAGCTTGGCTACTACAAAACAGCAAAACAGAAACCAGAAATGATATAGAAGCATAAATACTGAATTTTTAAAATTAAGTTAAGAAAATTAAATAAAATTAGATAAAATTGAGCAGAAAATAAAATTGGGTTTTAGGGTTTTACTCCATTGATGCAGAGTCGGTACATACCTCAAACAAGCCTTGGACGCTGTCTTCTTCCTCTTGCTTCCCCCTGATATGTTCACCTCATGGTTCCTGTCGTTTGATGTACTGCCTTCGGCATTCAGAGTGTCGTTTTGCGTCGAAGAATAAAATAATGAAAAATCTCATCCGTTGATCTAGGTAACACCATCAATGTGTGCCACGCGTCTCTGAAAATAAGAAGCGTTGAAAAGAAAATTCCAGAACCGTTTGTTGTTTAAAGTACTATTAAAATGACTAAATTAATTTTTAGTAAAAATGTTTTTTGAATTAATCTTTAGAAGAAGAAAAAATGCTAGACAATTATGAAAAAAGCATTTGAAATACTTTAAAAAAAACACATTATTGATGGAAATGTTTGAGTAATTTTAAAAACATTTTCAAACAAGTACACAAGACACTTACAGATTAGAAGTTGTTGGACATTGGTCCTATCTCAGTGCGATTATTGGAGTAGGATTTTCTCCACTCTTTTTTTCTCTCATTTTCCCTCCCTTCCTATTTGAGCAGTCACAGTTAAACCACGTCAACATCTTGTATTCATTTTTTATAGAAAAATAAAGACAAAATAGAGAATGTGAGAGGAAGAAATGGAAGAAGATGGAAAGAGGAGAGTAGAGAATCCTAGGCCACGATTATTTGCTATGCTAGTCCCACTTTCTTCATCTCATCTTGCCATTGACCAAATACCCTTATAATTTACTCATATTTATAAGGAAAACTAATGAAAAGTCCAAAAAAAACTTCCCTTTTAATGAAAAACTCTTTTTAAAGGTAAGGTAAATAGTGTCAGGTAAAGGTTAAAAAGTAGTTTTTCGTTAAAAGTAAACAGTACCAGGAGTGTTTCGTTAAAACTCCCTATTTCAAAATCATGATCCTCATGTCACTTAATATTATTGTCTAATAATCTTTCTCTTTATTGTTATTTAGTACTACAGTCTAATTTTTTCCTCTTTACTCATAAGTGAGAGGCCTTAGGTTTGATTCTCGCCAAAGACGAATTTGAACTACATTATTGCTAATCCATTGAAAAGCTAAACCCACTATCTCTTTTTCGGTGTAGATAATATTGTTTGTTTGAAAAAAAAAAAAAAAAAATCTCTTTGTTTATGAGTAAGGAGTTAGATTCAAGTTTCAACACTTGTTTATGAATTCAATATTAAATTATTATGTTGGTCTATGGTGTGTTGTAATTAGAGAGTTTAGCACGCTTGATGGTGTAAAATAAAGTTAAACGGAAACTTGATTTCGAAGGTAAGTTACATGTCATAATAATTTTCGAAGGAGAGGAGACTGATTTGCGAACACTTTCAAAGGACAATACAATAAATATTATTCATGAAGGGATGAGATATGAATTTGAATATCCAAAAATTAAGAAGCAACCAATCAATCATGTTTATGGATCTATCTTGGGGCTATCATGGACATTGCATTTCCATACGAACATGTTGACGTGGATGCATCATTGCTCTCTACTTCTTGTGTAGCCAAGGCTGCACTACCAATCTTTACCCTCTCGTTGCCGTCAACCGCCTCATCATCCATCGCCAAAAAATCGACAACCATCATTTGGGTGTCGGGAGGCTCCTCCACGGGCGTCCGGCCCTCGAGCATTTCCACCACATGTGACATGGTAGGCCTAAGCCTCGCCCTCTCTTGTATGCACCATAGAGCTATATGAACAAGTTTTTTTACCTCCCTTTCATCAATGCGTCCACTTTCGATCAGCCTTTGATCAACAACTTCCATAAGCTTACCTTCTCCCATTTTCTCGATCACAATTTTGGGAAAATACTCCCTTTTCCTCCGAGACTTGTTGGTGGCATTGCCCTTTTCGACGAAGCTAATGTTTCTCCGCCCTCCGATCATCTCAAGAAGCACCATCCCGTAACTGTACACATCCGTTTTTTCGGAAATTCCATGCTCCAAGAGCCACTCAGGAGCCAAGTAGCCCCTAGTCCCCCGAATCGTGATCATGATTCTGCTCTCGTCTTTTCCCATTAGCTTCGAAAGGCCAAAATCCGCGACAATTGCTCTGTAATTCTCGTCCAAAAGGATGTTCTCTGGCTTCACATCAAGGTGCAAAATCCTTGACCTGCAATCATGATGCAGGTAAGAAAGCGCTTTAGCAACGTCAACTGCAACCCTGTACCTTGCGTCCCAAGGCAAGCACCCCCCACGCCGATTAGGCCTTCCCTTCTGAGAGAAAATCCACGAATCCAACGATCCATTTGGGATGAAATTGTAAACCAAGAATCGCGGTCCTGCAGGAACACAACAATACCCGAGAAGGCGCACAAGATTGATATGTTGCAGGCTTGCAATCGCCGCAACTTCTGACCTGAACTCCCTCTCGCCGCGCTCCTCTACATCGAGCTTTTTCACTGCCACTTGAGTCCCATCACTTAGAATCCCTTTGTAAACAGAAGCTGAAGCCCCTTTCCCAAGCAATGCCTCGAAATGATCCGTTGCATCCTCTATCTCCTTGTACCTAAACTTCGTGGGAACCCCCGCAACTTTTCGAAGAAAACTGTACTCCATGCGAAGTTCCTTTCCTTCTGATGCGTATTTTGATTCCAAGAGCGTTCTCCGGCAATTGTAATGGTGTCTGATCGCTAGCCATACAAACACAGCAAGGATCACAGCAACACCTGCCCCGCAAATGAGGAAGAAAGTTGGCGAAAGTTTGAGAGTGATTCGAGCAACGAGTATAAAAACAACGAGCGCGATGATCGACGATGAAGCTACTATGTTAGCTTTTCTGTCCTCCATTGCAAAAGCTTCATCCTTGCTTCCGGATAAAGAGAGAGAGAGGGAGCTTTTGAGCTTTTGACATGATTCATATTCTTTCTGTGAAAACCACCATAGTTTTATACTTTTGAACAATTCATTATTTAATAAGAAGTCACCTAATATTTTGTCTGATAATTGATATTAATAGTGTCTTAATCTAATATTATAAAGGTTTTATCTGTTCGATTTTGGATGAGCCTTGGCGCAACAAAAATGTTACTCTTTTGTAATTGAAATATCACAAATTCGAGTTGTGGAAACAGTCTTTTTGCAAAACGAAGATAAGACTGCGTACAATAAACATTGTTCCTCCCACCCTCGCAAGCTTGGGGTGCCCTTTATCTGCTCAATTATTTGGAAATATATATATTCTACAGAAAATCAAATCTTTTTTCTAAAATCAAATGGCCATTCACACCTATATTTTCCATTATAATGCTAAGAATGACCTTAACTTTTACGCGTCAACCTTTTGGGCGAAAAATCCTGAATCCGCCGTTGCTTACACGACTTGATGAAACACCGCTCTTCGTTAAACATGTTTAGCTAGTTCTTTTCTGCTGCATTATAATTCATTTATGGGATTAGGAAAAATTACCATATGAAAAACGATGAACCGAGCAATAATCTGACCTAGTCATCGACCATAAACAAATGTTAATTAGTTTAAATATTTACTGACTGAGTCAATCCCTTAAGCTAAAGACAAGTGATTTAACCCTTAATTGCACTTTAAACAAAGTGTTTCCTTGATTAACACTGACAGAATTCGTATTATATTCGAGTTCTTGACAAAATCGGAGACTGCAAGACCGAGTCCGGGGTAGGATTAATTTCAGATTCAGGGAATCAGCAAAACATTACGGATAATGAAGAAACCTAAACAGTTCTTGTTTTGTTGTTGCAGCTAATTAGTCGGGATTAACGGGAGGTTTAGACACTAAACAACAATGTGCAATGTGACAAGAACTTCCAAGTATTTGGATTCATGTGACGTTGCATAGATTCTTTTGTAGGCCCCCTGTTTTGTTGTTGCAAACAAAACCATAGAAACCAACGGCTCAATTCTACTTGTTGAAATGATGGGAAGAAAGGAAGTGTGAGGGAGAGATTTATGTGTGTGCAAGCACTTGGTACACTAAGTGTAACAATACAATTGATTGAAAACTTGAAACTTTCAACCAAATATATCACGATATTTAATGTATTGGGCCGTATTTATAACAAATTGAAAAATTTCTCAGAGTGAGGAGGAAAAAGGCAGAGAGCTTGAGTGAGGTGGATAAAGCAAATGCACGTTGTTTTTCCCTTGTTACATTGGAGGGGTTTGAACTCGACTTATCATAATTCAAAATTTCAAACTCCATATTTTTCACTCTCACAACTTACGCTTCTATGCTATAATAATTATTATGATTGATTGAATAGTGTTAGGGAGACCACACTTATATATATATATACCTATCATACCATTTTTCTAAAAGAAAACTAATGAACAGTCCAAAAAAATTTCCCTTTTAACCTTTTTAAAGGTATAGTGAATAGTGTCAGGTAAAGGTAAAAAAAAGGTTTTTCGTTAAAAATGAACAGTATCTGGAGTTTTTCGTTAAAACTAATTTTTTCTAATAGATGCAGAAGTCTATTAATACAAGTAGGTTGTACTTCTTTTAAAAATACGAGAGATATAAGACACATAAATATGATCTCCCCGCGACCCTATTAGCTCATCCTATTAGCCCCACTTTAGAAAAACAAAAAAATTTGAACGGCCTTAATCTTTTTCTCTTTCTTCAAAGGTTCGGATCTTAACTTCAGGCTTCAAATACAGAGATCTAGAGCGAATATCATTCCTAAAATTATGATGGCCTAACATTGTCCAATAATAAAATAGACGAATAAAGAGAAAAGCTTTCCACTAGTAGTTTATTAATAAGAAAATGCAAGTGGCAAGCTGAATAGTGAATAGAGAGCAGCTGGACTGCTGGAGGCAAAAGGACCCCATGGCTACATCGACGTTGCCCTAAAACCCTAATACCAAAAGCCCTGCCCCCGCCTTCTCTGTCTCTTCCCCTTCTCTTCCCCGAGTGAGAGAGCATTTCATTGATCACTACCAGTCCGCCACCACCATTTCCTACACTAGCTACATGGGGAGCCACAGAAACGGCGGCCGTGGCGGGGACCAAAGCGGCACCAGCAATGGCGACGCTGGCGGCGCCCCGGTGGACAAAGGCGTCGACTTCGCCAACTACTTCTGCACCTACGCCTTCCTCTACCACCAGAAGGAGATGCTCTCGGATCGAGTCCGCATGGACGCTTACTACAACGCCGTTTTCAAGAACAAGCACCACTTCCATGGCAAGGTACAGCATCTCATGAGCTCACTACTTAATTACTCTTTTGCCCCCTGTTTCATTGCTCTAAGAACCGAAAAGAACGAAACTTTACTTGAAAAAGCTATAAATTTTACCATTTGTTGTTATGCTGTAAAATATTTGGGATTAATTTGGTTTTATGGCCGGAAAGAACGAAAATTTACTGAAAAAGCTGTATTTTAAACTCGGCTTTTCTTTGAAGTAGACATTTGTTTCTTTGGAATGTGAGAATTTTGTCAAACTATTGAAGAATTGGGATTAATTTGGTTTTTTGAACCGAAAAGAACGAAGCTTTGCTGAAAATGGTGTATCTGTTACTCACCCTTGCTATGTAGTAGGCATTTGTTTCTTAGGAATGTTAGAATTTGTTGTGCTATCGATAATTTGGGATTAATTTGGTTTAATTGTGGAGCAGGCTGTGTTGGATGTGGGAGCAGGGAGTGGCATTCTCGCAATTTGGTCAGCGCAAGCTGGGGCGAGGAAGGTTTATGCCGTTGAAGCGACTTCCATGGCTGAACATGCACGTGCAGTTGTAAAAGCGAATAACCTTCAGGACGTGGTTGAGGTGATTGAGGGCTCCATGGAGGATGTTGTCTTGCCAGAGAAAGGTCTGGCATTGTTGAAGAATTTGACTATTTTAGTTTAGTAATGTTGTTTTGATTAGTGTCATGCTTATGTGATTCTGTACTGGTGCGCAGTGGACGTGATCATTTCTGAGTGGATGGGGTATTTCCTGCTGCGTGAATCGATGTTTGATTCAGTGATATGTGCACGTGACCGATGGTTAAAGCCAACCGGAGTCATGTAAGTATTCCTAGCATTTACATCATATGTTGCAAGCACACACTTCCATAATTGGTACTTTGTGTCTGTAGTCTAAAGTTTAGTGAATTTTGTTCTACTGAGTACTGAAAAAGATCTTTATTTTTCTGAAACTCAACGCTTGCATCTGTTAATAAGTTATCAGAATGCATCCCCATATGACAAGATTATATGAGTACTTGTCGGAAAGCGTTCATGTCTTTTCAAAATGTGGTAAATTGTCTTTTCGAACTGTGCTTTCGCCAATTCTTTATCTCCTCGTTATTGGTCCTTAGATTTGAGTCTTGGAGTTTGCTTGTACTGCGATGGGAATAATCAGTATTGTCTGTTGGACTTGGAGACAGGGAAATTTTCTTGACCCGTTCTAGTTTTAGTATGTTAATTAGGCAATCCTCGAATTGTTCACAGAATATTTTAGATTATAACTCAGAATGAATTTTTGGTTTCACAGGTATCCTAGCCATGCTACTATGTGGGTGGCACCTATTAGGACTGGATTGGGAGATCAAAAAAGTAATGATTATGATTCATCTATGGACGATTGGGAACGTTTCACAGATGAGACAAAAAATTATTATGGTGTTGATATGAGTGTTCTAACAAAGCCTTTCTCGCAAGAGCAGAAGAAATACTATCTTCAGGTAATTTCTATAATTATAGTGTGTTTAAATCATCCTAGTCTATTTGATAGACTTGTATTTTATGTTGTACATTGTTGTGCGATGTTCATCCAGGCAGAGTGTGTGTATACTGTATATATAGTTATAGTCGGGCTTGTCAATTAATGCATGCTCCTTCCGGTGTCCAACATCTTAAACTGCATGCTATGAAATTTCTGCAGACATCATTGTGGAACAACCTTCATCCTCATCAAGTTATAGGGACAGCTGCTTCAATAAAGGAGATTGATTGTTTAACTGCCTCAGTCAGTGACATCCTCGAAGTCAATTCGAACTTTTCATCAACGGTAACTCTTCAGAACACAAGGCTCTGTGGGTACGGGGGATGGTTTGATGTTCAATTTCGAGTAAGTTGATCTTTGCATCCCTTTATCTTGTAAATTGAAAACACTATTCAATATTTTCATGCTCAATGTAACATGAAACTTATCCTTTTCTGGCGTACCAGGGAAGAAAGGAGGATCCAGCTCAGGAAGAAGTCGAGTTGACTACTGCTCCTAGTGTGGACGATGGCACTCACTGGGGCCAACAGGTTATTCTGCCAAAAATCTTTTCCTTATATTTTTGTAATTGTCTAAATCAATATGCCGTTGTGCAATTTCGTAGGAAGATGTATGTATTTTTATAAGATAACATATCAACTTTGCAAAGCTTTACTTCATCTATCTGTATCACCGTTAGTGTAGTTTTGTGTAATTAGGGCCCATAGAATTCGTATATTGACAGGCCACTGAATAAGTAGAACATCGCACCTAACTTCGTGTTGCCGGTGCACTACTATTCATGATGTCTTTTCAACTGTTCTCTTCACTTTTACATATACACACTTGCCGGAACCAAATAACTTTTTTTTTTTTTTTTTGAATCTAGTGTATCCGGGTCTTTGACTCGACTACTCACTAGGCCACCCGCCTGACCCCACAACATTTGGTAGGCAAGAAACTCTAGCAATTGCTAGGTGGGTACCTTGAGAGGTGTCGAACCCCAGACCTCTTGGTAACAAACCAAGGGCCTGACCATTAGACTAAACACTCTTAGGTTGCCGGAACCAAATAATGAGCAAAGGCATGACAAACTTATGTGCAGCATGTAGATAGATTTTACCAACATTTAGCTTCTATGGAATATTCTTTGACGTAAAATTTCCGTTACTATGTTCTAGGAAATCCAATAAGAAATTGATTTCTTGCTCGCATCTTTGATTACAGCATCTAATTTCTTCCATGCTTGTCCCCCTTGTTTATTGAACAGGTTTTCCTGTTGAACGCTCCGGCTCGCATCACTGAAGGGGATAAACTAAATGGTTCTTTCTCAATGAAACGATCAAAGGAGAATCATAGATTAATGGAGGTTGAGTTCAGCTGTGAGATTCGACAGCAGTCTGGCGAGTTAGTTCCGCGTTTCACAAATAGATATTTCATAGAGTGACCGGAGACACGGATCCTGTAAGACTGGATTGTAAGATGTGATCAGTCCTACAAATCATATTTGCAAGTTTTGTGGGAGTTTTGCAGCGGGCTTTGCAGCTGTTTCGCTACTCGAATATTTGTTATGTCCTAATCTTGTGATATTTTGAAGCCAAGTTATGTCAATTTCATCAGAATTGGGTCCTTCTGGTCACTTTAAGTTTTGAAGTGTCATACCGGAGAACGTTTGAACCCCTTTTCCGGTTCCGTTCAAACGCCTATATAGCGCAAAATGTATCATACACCTTTCGAAAATAGACGAGGAAGGGAATTTGAACTTAGGTGCAAACCAACTGGTATAATCCACATTTGCTTTTTTTTTTCAACGTCCATATTTGGTTATTCATGACTTTCGTCTCAAATGTTCGAATCTCACCTTACTCTTTGTACTCAATTTTGTCTTGCTACACACCCTCGACTCATCTTTTGTGATTCACTTTACTCAATATTTCGTCAACTGAGTTGAAAGAACCGTTAATTTCACTGATCGTTTCAGTTTGTTATATCCGTTGAGTCACATGATTTTGACTCAAACGTGCTAGTCTTCTTATCTATTAGTTGATAATGTCTTAAAATAAAACAAGTGTGTTACACATGACAGCCTGCATAATTTGACTTTTTGGTTCATCACGTGCATGCATGCCTTTAATTGTCCTGGAAGAAGCTGCGTTTAAGCTAAGTTGGCATTCTCTCATGCTACTTCCCTGCGTTTTTGGCTCTGCAAGCAAAGCTGTTATCCTTTGATCTTCCAGCCTTTCCTGACGATCCTAGCAAGCTCCATTATATATACTAATTATTTTCCTCTCCTTCTCTGCTATAAGGTCTGGTAGCACTTTGTTCTTCTTGTTCTCCATCGTTTTCGATCACCCGATTACCCCTTCGCCTTCCTGTTCCGAAAATGCATAGATCGTCGAGCACTGCCCGAGCCTCGGAAGAGTTCTTGGTGAACTTCTCGCCGGCGTCTCTGTCCCTGGCCTCAACTCCGCTTCTAAAAACCGCAGCAGCTTCCCAAGACTTGCCGGTGTATTCCAATGGAAACTCAGACCATGCTACCAAAAAGGAAATTGGTCTGCTTCATAACCCTCCAGGAGGAGAGAATGTCATTCATCTAATTCCCGTCGTTTTGTTTCTCTGCGGTTTTATACTTTGGATTTGCTCTCATCCGCCTAAAATGTAAACTTAATTATCAAGTCGTTATATGCAACTTAAATATGTCGTCTCTTTAGCAAACACGGTCGTAGTCACATTAGTTAGAGCGAACGTATGTGCTCTATCAACGCACGTATGCACCACTCGTTTCGTTTGCTCTCTACTGCAAAAGAGGTTGATAATACGGAAATAATGTAATCACTATCAGTACTCTGACATCATATGATCATGACATTGAGACGATGATATTTGCTAGCTTTGATTTCTCGTCTTTTTATTTTTTTTTTTTTTTTTAAAGAGACCAGCTAGTGTCTTCGCCAATACAGTCTATTCTTTCAGGGGCCGAAAAGATTTACAGAGACATTCCAGCCTCCTCTAACCACCATTGTGTGATTCATGACCTCCAAGAATCGAACTTAGACATATCATGTAGAATACCGACCTGAAATTTATTCTCAATCACTGAGTCACCTCGTAGTGGTTTGATTTCTTGTCTTTGGTTTTGCCGTAAATTTATACTTAATTAACCAATTTTTGGTTGTTCCTGCTCATATATTTACAAGTCAATCAAATTTTTGGTTGCTCCTACAACTACAAGTCTGCAAGGTTGAATGTTGGAGGCTTTAGGAATTGGATGGGCTTGGTCAAGGACCAACCTCTTCCCAACCCAACCACAGGTCCACAAGGCTTCGATCTCCACCCTCCTCTAACCTACCATGTTGCCCGAGCATCCATTCTACACTTTGGATGAGCAAGGTTGCGGTATTACAAGTCTATCAAATGTTATCATGCTTTTATATTTCTCACGTTGTATTGCATTATGAAATATCTTATTATAGCATTCTAGATGCATGGAAGTTATTTTCGTGCTCAGAGTCTCTTTTTAGCCATTTTCTCACCTGAGACGATATCAAAGAATGACGTGGATCCATCATCCATGCAACAATACATTAATGTGCCGTAGGAGGTCATATTTGTTGTCTATAACAGGAGAGATTTTTCCGTATGCCGAGAATATGGTCTAGTACACCAAGTGTCATAATACAAGTGGTTAGATACTTGGAAAAAAAATTCTAATCACTTGTATTATAACACTTAGTGTATCGAGTTGTATTTTCGACACACTGAAAAATTTCTCCATATATAGAGAATAAGAAATAGAAAGGTGACAGAAATTAATGATGTTGATGCCTCATTTTTGTGTGCTACAGAGAGTCTTTTGCTTGCAAGCAAACACATGAATATCAGAGAGGATTATGGGAGGATGGCCAAAAGCGACGTTCCAACTTTTATTAAAACTTAAAAAGCAAGAGGTTTAATAACAAACCAAAAACGTATTCAATATAAAATGTTTATGAAGAAACGTATTAGCCAAGAAACTATGCACGTTTTCTACATTGCTTAAAGTAGTTTTACATAAATAGCAAACAGATAACACATGAATAAGCTTTCTTGTTTTTTTTTTCTTCTAAATAACTAGACGATGATTTCGCTATAACAATCTATTTTTTTGGAAGTTGGGGAGTATCAAATGAATTTTAGCCTCTTGGGCACCATTATGTGATTTATCAGCGCCATAAATCGAACTTAAGACGTGTCGTATGAAATACGGGTCTGGAATCATCTCCAATCATGAGACCACCTTTAATGGTTAAGTATTCAAATTGTTTATTGAGTCCCATAAGTAACTTTTATTGAATCACATGAAAAATTCGTTTTACAATTTCTTTATGGTAAAACTTCGCGAAAACAATTAAGAAAAATTTGAGTCATGGTCCCTTTTTTTTTTTGGTGAAAAATGTGATTGTTGAGTTTGTTAATATTTGTTTATATATTTTAATATGGAAAATGTAAAAAATCAATAAAAAAATACTAGCAAATCCATATCACTATCATAGCTAGAATACAATTTTGTTCGTCGTAACATCTTCAAAATGTCTACTTGAACCTGCAACGATGCTTGTTCATCACAATGATCCAGGATCATAAAGGTCTGAAAGATATAATGCTCGTAATTGATCAAATGAACTACTAATGCATAAAAATTTATAGTTTGGTTTAAACGCCACGAAAATAGTTTATATAACAATTTTGGTAGAAAAAAACCAATTAAAACTTGTGAATAGTTCAATTTTGATTGAAATATGATTACATATTAGGGATTAACGTGGGGATTTTATTTATTCAAAAGGGACAAACAAGGGGTAAGTGCAACTAATCTTTGTTGTATATATGCTCACCTAAAACTGAGGGGCCTGAGGGCTGCGGATGAGAGGGCTACGGTTTCAGTGGCTTTGGCGTATCCAAACTGCCAAATATGTGGTCTGGCATGAAAAGCGACTTCGTCTTTTTAAATTTAGAATTTATGCTATTTGCTAGCTATCACAATTATTTACAGAGAATTTTAACGAAACATTTTTGGTACTGTTCATTTTTAACAAAAAAATCACATTTTTACATTTTTCTAGTACTATTCATTATTTTTTTATTTGTCATTTTTCATTAAAACTAAAGTTTTTTGAACTTTTCGTTAGTTTTCCTTTATTTATAAGGATGTCTAATGGTTGTGTCCCTCTGTCAAAGGAATTACTTATTCTCTCATTTACGATTAACAAATTTTAACTATCAAAACATCATAATCAAAATTATTTATTCTCTTTATCATTATCTAAATATCATATTTGCAAAAGATCTTTCAATTTGAAGATTGTTTAGCCATTCATATGCATAAAACAAACGGACTGTTCATTATGAGAATGCTACTTATTGTTAATAAAACTGTTTATTAGGTTCCACGTATGAATGACTAAACGATCTTCAAGTTGAATAATTTTTACAGATAAAATTTTTAGATGATAACAAATAAAATGAACTGTTCTGATTATGATGTTCGGACAGTAAAAGTTTGTTAATCACACATAAGAAGATAAGTAAGTACCCATGAAGGACACAAGCATTATCCTAATTATAAATAAACGACGATTGGTTGTTAAAGACAATTAGGCAGGCAAATGTCACTTCATAAGCAAATTAAATACTTTTACCAGAAATTAGGCACCTTAGCTCTCCACTTAATATCTCAAATGCGTTTTACTGCAGTAGTGTAAAACAATTATGTTTATGCATTTTGATGCGGATTAAATCTTTATCGATCTTCCTTTCACTTAATAATTTAACTCATTAACGCTATTGTTTGTCATTTTTTTTTTATATTATTAGATGTAAATTTTTGGATTTTGGGATCTAAGAGTTGTTAAGACTGAATCTCACATTAATGAGAAGAGAAATATTACTTATGCTTAGAAGTAAATTGAGCTACTCATATTATCAATTGATTTTAGATTATGCCTCCCATTTTCTATTCTAAAAGTGAAAAAACCAAGCTAAAAAAATAGTGCCGTATCGATTAGTTTATGAAAAAAAAAAGCTGAAAAAATAGTGCCGTATCGATTAGTTTATGAAAACTTGACCCTTGAACGATCACCATGCAATGCATGGAAAGACATGCTACATGCAAGTATGATCGCCATGCTTTGAAGAAAAAAGTATTGAACCCCATGCATGCGGACTTTTTGACCTAATTTAGTCGTAATTCATGATTACGTTGTTCAAAATACTTAAAATAATAACATTACGTAATAGTATTTTAAGTACATCGAAAATTATTTTCTTTTCTCACATCACATCATTTGACCTAAACCCTACATACTTGAAATACGTTGTTTCGTCATGTTGCTAACTTGCTATGAATATATGTTATACAATACAATTGTGATGTACATTTTATGTATGAAGGTTATAAGACAATGTGTGTGTTGACATGTTCTTCACAGCTTCTAGTCAAAACCCTCATTTTGTTAGCCACTGTTTGCAGTTCAAATTCAAAGACAGACAACTCTCTGCTTTCTAATTATATATTTGGTCTTCCCCAACTGGTGACTGGTCCCCAAGAAAAGAAAAACCTCACGTGTCCAAAGATGCTTTTCGACTTTTTCTCTCAACAATTTCAAATTTTCAATAGGTTATCACATCATGAACATCACAAGATGGTCTAGTAGTTGAGATAAATTTTTGGTGTATAGTTCATACAGTATGTTTTAGGTTTGTTACTGTTGTTGGTGCATCATAAGATGGTGATAAAAAAATGCTAAAATGCCTCTATGAGCCTTCTTGCTTTCCGAAAATATGGACTATTATGACGAATCTACTGGCTAATCCTCCTCTATTTACAAAGGAAAAAAAATTATCGAATCATGTTTGCTTTTGTTTTCGCATCAAGTCTTTTATTTATTTATTTATTATTTATAATATTGACTAAGTTAGGAATATTTATATTTATTTGTCCCAATTATGGTTTTATCTTCGAATTTCGATTCCTCGGAGTCTACGTTCGATTTTTTTGAAGTACAAGCAAATTTCTCTTCTTTTTGATATTGTATAAAAGTAAAAGAAAAAAAAATTAGATAATTATTTCTCTACCTTTTCGCAATACCAAATACCAACTATTCTCAATTTATGGAAAATATTTTCATTTAAAAAAATTATGCAACCATATATTCGATATCCAACAGAATATCTGCATATCTCAATTAGGCATACATTCTACAATAGAAGCCAACCTGACAATCCAATAATAATTAGCTCGTGAAAATGCAATTAAATAATATTTATTTAGAGAAATAAGTACGTTAGATTAGTTAAATAAGACAGTATGTCTGTCCTTTTGTTCCTGAGTTTAATTTCCCCTCCTTCATATTAAAGTAATTAAAATATCATTTTCGAACAAAATGTAATGTTTGTTTAGTAACGACGAAAGTAAATAACATAGTCAAACTTGTAACTAATGTTGTTTCCTTTTTTGCATAGCTTGAAAGTTTGACTCAAAATTACTCTTCAAACTTGTATTCGTGACTCATTTCATTACAATATAATTTACATTCACATGTTAAATTACACAAGTAATTCGATACAAAAAACGTAAATGTGAACAAGTTATAAACTTAAATTGTACATATTTAGAATTTACACCTGGTACTTGTAGTCAAAATTTAACCCGAGTAAAATTTTAACAATGAATTCCCACCACAGCAAGCTATTCTTGGGAAGATGGCAACTTGGCATAGAAACCATGCCATATTCGTTGCTTATTAAGCTAAAATATTTGGACCTTTTAAATTCCCACAAAAATAAAAAAAAAATTAATTACATAAAAAACAATAAAAATTATAACTAACACAAAACCACCACAACAAGAAGAAGAAGAGCAATAATCACAGAGTTCAAACTTTTTCTGATAACCAAATTTTTCTCTCTGAATTGGAGAAAAGGTCAGACAGAAACCTCTCTCTGTTTACGTTTCTCAATTCTTTAATCTCTCTCTGCATTTATAATTTTGATTAAATTTGTTTGCTTTGCAATCTGTTTATCTATTGTCAGTTTAATGTTGTTCTTCTGGGTGAAGAGAATGAATTGAGAGAAAAAAGTTTTGATTTTGCTTATTGGGTTCAATCGTTTACCTTCCCCAAGCTGTTTGGTTGCCGAGAAAACGGTGGAAACAGGAAGAAAATAAACATTGGGTTGGTCTGTAATCTTGCTGGTTTGGTAGATGGTTTTGTGAAATTGGGTTGATGAAACTAAACCATGCAGTTGAATTTAGCTCAGTTGAGTGCTGGTTTGAGTTTTCTCATGTCTTAATCAATGAAAAAGTTGGGAATCTAAAGTTTGGTGCTTTTTTAATTTTCTTGCATTTTCTCAGCAGCCAAACAGAGCATAAGTTTCGGCAGTCCGATTTGAATTTATGATCTTGTTAAATTTTTGTCCTTTATAATCTTAAACCAAAGGGTTTCTGCAAGTTTTTCAATTTTTTTGACTGTTGGGCTGTTTAGAAGATGCAGATCAGATAAAAATTGAATATTTAAATCTGTTTTATTTTTGTTCTTATTTGTTTGAGATTCTCTAAATATGGATGTTCCTTCAATTGTATTACGTTGTTTCGAATCGTTTGATTGCCCTTGATCCTCACTCTTCCTTATGAGATGCTGAGGTTAATATAATCTTATTCTGTAATTCATATTCTGTCTTGTGTCTTACGTTAGTTCTATTGCATAAAGCAGGTTTTGTAATTGGGAATTTGCATATAGCATCATGAGATTCAAACGAGGGAGCATCGTCGAAGTATTGAGCAAAAAGGAGATGCCTTCAGGCTGCTGGTGCTGTGCTAAGATAATCTGCGGTAACGGGCACAACTACACTGTCAGATATGATGGATATGAGGGTAACACTGATAACGCCGTTGTGGAGAGGGTATCCAGAGATGTCATCAGGCCTTGCCCACCTTCACTGGAAGTTTCAGAGAATTTGGTTCCTGGTGATGTCATTGAGTTTTTAGACAATTTTTCTTGGAAAATGGCAGCAATTACAAAGGTTTTGGGAAAGGAGTGCTTTTTAATCAGGCCAGTCGGATCCTCCCGGCAATA
This sequence comes from Cotoneaster glaucophyllus, assembly GCA_036320875.1. NCBI lineage: Eukaryota > Viridiplantae > Streptophyta > Magnoliopsida > Rosales > Rosaceae > Cotoneaster > Cotoneaster glaucophyllus. The sequence goes on from CM070063.1 coordinate 2,355,802, forward strand.
CAAGGTCGGAAAATTTGAAATCCGAGTCAGACAGTTTTGGCAAGATGACAAATGGGTTGTGATTGGAAAGGTAATATCATCCTAATATATTTTCCGACGCAATTTATTTATTTGCATTTACCAGTTTTATGTGTCCAAGAGTTTTCAAGTGTTAATAATAATGAGGGCCTCAAAATGTAGTATGTATTAAGGTTAATCAGTAGTGTACAAAATTTAAGCATCACTAAGAGTGATCAATATAAGCTTTGTAGGTTTTCGTTTTGATTGTTAAAAGTTGGAAATTACTTTGGTTGTTAGAATAATACTGACAGATTTCTTCTATGTTGTTTTCATGTGCTAACTTTTTGTTTACTTGCTTGTAGGGTTTGAACAATTATGAGAATAAAAAACATGGTGAATTTTTAACTCCAAAGTTCAATCAACATTCATATCGTAAAGCTCAGAAGAACGAAACGCAGACTGCCTCCTCTCATCTGAAGAGAAGATCACCCTACCTGTGTTCTCAAGATGAAGCATATGGTGGAACTGCTGAGAAATTTAGAGCTGTTGAAAAAGAGGGAAGGTGTCTCCGAGTAATTGCTGCGAATTTCTCTACATTTTCTGAACAGGTAGATGTTGCTTTACCAAGACGTATGCAGGGTGGAAAAGATATACGTGCTTCTCTTAACAACAGAAAAAGTATATTGTCTGATGTGGATGTGGAAAGGAGGAAACCAAGTGGTGATGTTGGGCGTTTGTTTGCTGTGAACCTAAATTCGAATGATGCTGATAGTGTTACATGCTCTGTTGGTAGTTGTAGTATCGGTAGCAAAGATTTCAATAAGTTGCCTCCTCCTGTTTCTGCTAGTTCTACTGAAGATTTTGATGATCAGTTTTCCGATGCCGAATCTTCTTTCCAATTGAGATACGAGGAAGGAAACTCTCTCCTTCCTGCTAAAGAAGAATTGGCAGATGAGATCCATAGGTTAGAGTTGCATGCTTACCGTTGCACGATAGGGGCATTACATGCGTCAGGACCTTTAAGTTGGGAACAAGAAGAATTGGTGACGAATCTTCGCCTTTCACTCCATATATCAAATGATGAACATTTAATGGAGCTTAGAAACTTAATTTCTGGAGATACCAGCATTCATATTAGATGACAGGAAAACTGGAACTGTGTGTTCTGATTCATATTTTTCTTGTAGCTGTAGAATCTCGATGAGCATTTTCATTAATGACCTCACTCCACTGTAAGAAACGAGATGAGATGTTTTGATGTCCTTTTATGTTTAGTTACAACACATAGTCCAGATTCAATGTAGTACAAACTTTTCCAAGTATGCCTATTATTATCATACTCTTCGTTGGGGATCAATTATTCTCTTTTTGCTTTTCTCTGGGGTTGTACTCAATGCAAATCAAGATTTAGAGGTTCAACATCAACCTTACCATATGAAGTTTCTGTCCTATTCGTGTAAGCATTTGGGTATTCTCGATGTATATTGCAACCTGCAAGTAACGACTGTGCATGTTCTCTCATGACACATCTGCACATATAGAGTGCTGTATCCTTTCTTTATTTGTTGATTTGTGAGGCTAATTGCTTTCTCTTCGATTCTTTGGTGTGAATAATATGTCCCATGATTTCATTTGTGGACAGTATTAATGCATCCACTGTGTTTTCCAGGGACAAAGTAGGAGGCTTGTCGCCTTGCTTTCAAGTCTCCAAAGATGATCTTGGGGCTTGCCAGCTTTCTATCGGCCTAAACTCAAGGGCAATAGTAAGACAGCTTCTGATGCTGCTGTTCACATTAATATATCTGGTTTCTGCATTCTTCCATATCAGGCCTCCTGTGAGCCTTAGATACTTGTTTTACTGGAGGAAGTAAGACAATCTTGTGGCTGACACAGGATGACCTGAGATGTTGATGCTTGAAAGGTTTTGTTTCAAACCGTCACCTTAGTACTTTCACAGTTTCACTTGCAGCTTGCCTGACTTACTGATATCAATTTTATTCTCCATCTGCTATAGATTTATCATGTGAGCATAGATGCATTTCATAATATTCTTCGTTTCTACGGTTTACTGCTTTTGTTGTTTTCTGTTCTATCTATTTACTGTGTCTCTGTGTCCCTTTTTATTTATTTGGGAAAGTTTATAACTTTATTCAAGTCTGGTCGATGGTCTTTCAAAGGAAAAGTTCAGGATAAATGTCCATAAGTATGGGAAGTTTATTTGGAAGCATAAAGTTTCAATCCAAAATGGTAAGCGTTGTTAGTTAAGAAGTGAAAAAAAAAAAAAAAAAGAATCTTGGAAGGATAGGTTAACAGCTTCTGTGGATTATGCAGAAGCCAGACGCATTATAGGAGGAGGAACTGATGATATCTAGGTATTTTTAAGTTTACGAATTAGAGTCACAGGTGTCTCTGGAAGTTGTAGCTTGACGAGTTTTACATTGTAATCTCTTAAAAAGATGCGAATAACGTGTGCTACATCTTTGGGGCAATTGGAAAATTTCTTAACATGTTTCCTTTCTTGTGTACCGTAGCTGCATATCGTTCTTTGTTCAAGTAAGTGCTTGAGTACGCCATTCACTGAATTAGCATAGGGTGGTAGACCTGATGGTAATTTATGCTGATCAGCAGGAAATGTGTGATTTATTTCTCGATATTCTTCCTCAGCTTTTGATTGGGAGTGTTTTAACCCCTAATAACCAACTTTCCAAGTGTAAACAGTAAGAAGATATCCATGTCCTGATATATAGGCCATCTGACTGCCCTACAGCTCTTCAATTCTTTGTGATTATAGTTGTATTTGTTTGTATCTTTGGAAGTTATCGGACAGGTTCTGTTGCATTGCATTGCACTGCACTGCATAAGCTTTAGTGACTGGATCAATTATCCATTTCGACAAGAGCGCGGAGCGATGGACACTATGTTCCAAGAAAAAGCGAATGGATAACTTCGAACAAAGCATCCACGCACGCTTTTGCTTGCCCCTGATTGACAAAAGTTGTCAGCCATGTCCTTGTACTGCAAGATTTGAACAGAGGTATGCTGCAAAGGGTTAAACTGGATACGGAAGGAAGCCAAGTTATCTTTTTCTGTTAATGGTATTTAGATTGTCATTGACCTTAATCATTAGCTTTTGTCCTTCAAGTTTCTGCAGAAAAAAACATTACTTGTTTTCAATGTCCTTCGTGGTTTGAAAGTAAAATTCATTTTTACAGTTTTCTATGGTTCCTGCTGCAGATGCTTTCGACGCAAACCATATATCAGTTCGGTACAAATCCGGTGTGGAAACTAAGTAGCCAACAATGAGAAGCGTTCGCTTTTGGTAAAGATTTGAGGATTGCTCAATGGTATATGCTCATGAATGTGAGATGCAAAACATTCCAGAATCTCGAGCATGTAACGATGACATAACGCCTACGCAAAATTTGATTGCCTCGGCAATTCCAAATGATTCTGCCAAGTATTTTCACCCCTCTGGCAAGTCTGGCATTGTGTGAAAGTTCATGGCAGAAATTCATTTGTTTCTATATCAGCAGAGCATTCACTGTTGCTGCATGCCATACCATGAGACCCTACATCGTTTTTATCTCGTGAAAATTTTCAGAGAATGCAACAGTTTTTTCTATTTTGGGATAAGGTTTTCATATCTTGGTGAAGATTTATGGGAATCGAGATCCTTTCTGGATCTCCATGTCCGGAGCTTGCGGATCCAAAGATTTGGGTCGTTCAAAGGGGAGAGAGAGAGATCTAGACGCTTGATTTGTGTGGAGTGGCCAGTGAGATAGAAAAATAAGGGCCATAGGATTTTAAATGAGTAGTTCGGATTTCTGAATTTGCAAGCTCCGGACACAAAAATCCGGAGAGGATCTCCATCCGACTTATAGGTTCCAACTTTAGGGGTCCGAAGTTCCAAAGGCCAATTGTTTGTACATGCAAAACAGTACTGTTTTATGGGCCCTTAGACAAAAGGAAAAAACAGTTTAATGGGCCCAAGTTTTGGTTTTCTTGCTAAAGTAGGGTCAAGGACTTTTGGGCTTCATGTGTCCAATATTTGGTTGCAAGTTGCAACCCACCATCAGAAGTCATTAAATTTTGATAAAGTGATGATTTGATGGCATGGAAGAAAATCTAGCATGCATAGCAAAAGTTTTTGGATAAAATTAATTTTCAAATATGAAAATGAAAAGCTCATAAAAATGTTTTGAAATGATATGAATTGTGTAGGCAACATTTGGACAAAGGGCATTTTTGCACATCTATACAACTCCTATTATTCATGACTGTGTAGCAAACAAATAATTGCAAAAATCATGGAGGTGACACTTGAATTTTTGAACAAGCAATGCGAGATTACTCTCGAGGCATATTGGAATTCTCACGAGCATGCAACAGACAATAACAGTTCATTCAAGGAAAAATAAAGGGTGATCTTTATGGAATTTATTCAAATTCCCCTCATCACTCCCTCATTGATTTTATTCAATAAGGTAACCTCCAAAACTTCCTATTTAATTTGGGATAATTGCAAGATATTATTTCATATAATATCTTGCAATAATTCACCCAATTCCACCATATATGGCCAACCATTCTCCACCCAAAGGGTCAGCCACCCTCCTATAAATATCCTACTTATTCCACTAAAATGCTATGTCATTTGCTACCCACAAACTCCTAAATACATTCTTTTCATAATTCTAACTTTGACATCGGAGATTCTTCGGCCAAAACCCCCCATTCATCGTGGACGTGTGAGGTTTTTGATCTTGATCAAATGTGTTATTTTTTTGCAGGTGCATTTTCGTCAAATGAAGAGACGGCGAAAATTTGCATCCATAATAACTACGTGGATATCTGAACTAACTCATCTTGAAAATTTGCGGATGAGTTGTGGTTGGCACTCGAACACAAACCTAGCTAGTTCATCCCAAAATGCATTTAGGCGTCTACTTTTCTTTAGTGAGGATTGGGTTGACTGGCTTAGATAGTGTAACTCACTAAATTCAAGACTAGTCGCATGAAGAAGTGAAAGCTACCCCTTTCAGAAAGATGATAGAATTAGTCGGGATAATTTTCCTTTATATCTACTGCATTTTGTACCTTCAACTTATATTTAAAAATTATCATTCATTCTTTTTCTAATTTCGATATACTTTGAATCTATCGAGTCAATATAATCTATCTAAATTTATCTTCTCTAACAAACGCAGCCTCGAATAAAGCACAAAAAGCAAAAATATATTGCCCAGAAGGATTCGATGACTTTGAGTGGTTGGTACTTCTACGATCTTATTCGCACAACGTGTTCGACTACAGTGATGACAGAAAGCTGCACTAAGCTAACCACATGGCCATCTCTAACTTTATCTACGCATCCTTCATATAGTTCATATATTGACGAAAATTTGCTATGACTCTTGTTTTGTTTCTTAATTTCTCTTCTCCTTCCTTGAGAGGCAGTAATTAGATAGAATCTTAGGAGCAGAAGGGCAACCAAACAGGTGGGTTTGTCACAAAAATGACCAACAAAATTCGAAGGTGTCATTCTTTGCAAAGGCATTTTTGGATTAACAAATGAGTGTTGCGTTTATGTGGCTCCACCAAATCCTCTCCAATTGTCTCACTAACATCTCTTCATGATTGTCAATCCCATGTGATTTTGCCTCTCCCACAAATGGAGACAGATAGAGATGTCTGTCTTATTAAGAAAGATTAGCGCGCAACCAAACTTTGATGAGAGTTACTGCAACTTATTACGATCAACTTATGAGCTTAACTTATAAGTCGTTAAGTAAATAAAAAGGCTTAGTTGAACCGAGCACCAAGAACAAAAAACAAAGCTAAAACTATGAAGTTGCACAAACAAATTCGTTTTTGAGTTACTGCAATTTATCCCGACTTGTGAACTTAACTTATCAACAAATGGCCTGGTTGGGGGTGCTATGTGGTTGCACCATCTTATCAGTTATCACCTTCAATTTGGACAAGAGTGTTACAAGTTGTCTTTTGAATGTCCAACACAAACTTTAGTTACTTTCACCTAACATATGCAACACTTATTAAATGCCTGGCCAACTTTTTCTTTGTGTCTCTCCATCGAGTTTTCCATGCCACTTCCTTTTGGAACAGTGAACATGCATGTGAGTGCTACTGTAAACTTGGATAGAAATTCAATCAAACAAGTATTAATGTATTTGGGCTGTCAGCAATTGTTGGGATCTGCTTAATATATATCAGATGCCATTTGTTCATCACACATATCCATTTAAAATAATTATCTCGGCATATACACATGAGTATGAGTGGTCGCAATTGAAGATAAGATGAGAGAAAATCGGGTCAGTTGATTTGGACACATGAACCAAACACGTACAAAAGCTCCGGTTAGAAGATAAGACTATAAGACTAAGGCTCAGAACAAAAGTGGTAGAGGAAGACTCAGTAAGACATGGAAAAAACCTTAAGAAAAGATATAGAGTACTTAGAACTAACGGAAAACATGATGCAAAATCGAGTTTATTGAAGTTCTAGGATTCATACAACCGACCACACTTAATAAGATAAAACTTTGTTGTTGTTTGAGGCATATATACATGCATATATGTATGTTTGTGTGTGTGTATCTGTATATATTATTTCCTATACAATTAACTAGTTAAGCCTTGTGATACATCCCAGTGATCGTATATATAGGGTAGGTGGAGAAGAAGATCATGGGCTATGTGGAACACTGAGATATGGAATTATGTATGATATAGTATATTGAAGGAGTAAGACGTTCATACGAAATTGGCAGTGGAGGCTAGAGGAAAAGGCCATCATACAAAACAGAAATAGCTAGGCCTTTGGTCTATGCCGACAACGTCGCATCAATCAAGGGCAGACATTAGCCAGCTCAATTCCTTTGGCAGGGCTGCAAATTTGGGAGACCATATTAAGGGAATTTTATATTAATAATTCTTTTAAATATTGATGTAATATACTATAAAATGTGATTAAGGGAATTGGGAGATGTTCCTGTCACAACCATATATCTTGAGTATTTCCTAGGGATCTATAAAACCCTAGTTTTTTTTTAATTTGGTGGAGGGGACAAAAACCCATTTTAATTCCTTACACAGTATACAAGTTAGGAGTTGGGACATCTTCCACGGAGATAATCAATATATATTGAAACGTATTGTGACTAATTTAATGTTAGAAGAAGAGTGGTTGACGAAATTGATATACTAGAGATTAAATAAATATGCATGCATGCATAGTCTAAGTAGATTTTTAACACTACATAACAATGTGCCGATCTCACTGAAAGTTACCTCGTTCATGACCCTGTAGGCTCGTAGCTTGACCTTCCTGTTCTTAGGATTCAAATCAAACGGCTACTTGCACAAAAGAAAATGGTTTGTTCAAATAACTATAACTTTACCTCAAGTTTTCCTGGAATATTGTCTGTTATATTAAATTATAAAGATGGAGAGGGAAATATTATCAAATATTATTTACAAATGCAGTTTGACCTTTTAAGATGGAGCCATTAGCCATTGGAGTGTTGATATTGTCGCGTAGCAAAGCTGGCGAGACATTGCCCTAGATGTTAATGTGGGAAGCATGCTCAAGACGAAGCACAAGTGAACAAAGAAGCCTCTAAGAGATAAAAGAAAAGTTAAAGTTAAACATTCAAGATTAGGACATGGATTACTGTTAATCAGGGGAATCGTGTTACAGATTAAACAACTGGGAAAAAAAGCTAATGAAGAATCATAGGTGCGTCGTGAAACATTATATTCTTGTTTTATGTGATTGGAGCATCGTAAAGGTAATTCTCATGCCTTCTACTCACATAGAAAGAAAGCAAAGGAAGCACACTTCACCAAGATTAATAAGGTATTCACTTAACATAATAATGGTTCTTCATGCAGCACGAATTTTAAGATAATCGATAAGGAAGAATATTCAGATTGTAATCTACATAATAATGTAGTAAAATTGTACCTGAATAGAAAGTTGTCAGTTTTGTGTACAGTCAGAGAGAGAGAGGTGATTAATTTGTGGGGGATGTTAGTATGCTACCGACTTTTTCATTCTCTTTCTGATTTTACAGTGTTGAACAGTGATTGGAATGTTTATGTTCTATGAAAAAAATTCAGTCATAAATTGTTTAAATGTTTGATTAAAGTTGTCAAATTTTCAGTGTTTAACTGAATAACATGATTCGTCTATTTATTATATAACTGTCAGATGCGAAACAATTTTAAGTTCAGATGATTTTGGTAGAGTTGATGTTCAAAGAGTGACCATAAAAAATAAACAATTCGAATTGTCATGTAGCATTCTAGGATGAGATTGTTCAATTAAAAAAAGTTGCTAACATTCCTTTAATGTGTGAAGTTCAATATTATGAGTCATATAATAAGGCAATTAGGGATAAGTAATGAGATCACATGCATCTTGGCATGCTTGTTGATTCCTTCAACAAAAACCTAAAAAATATACACCAAAACAGGAGGAGAGATTTGTTACTTGTAGCTCAAACCCACATGTTTTCATGGGAGAAAATTTTCATTGTGACGAGAATACAAGTGATACACCACGTGTTTTAATAGAAGTGGTGGAAATTTTTTTTTTTTAAGTTATTAACGATTTAGTACACTTATCCCACCTATCATTTGTATAGTGACACGTGGTGTATCATCCCGTGTACCGATCACATTGAAAAATCTCTCATTCCATGGGGACCATCAAACCCCCAAAAATTAGAGAGAGGCTACCTTCCAAGAGCATGAGAAGATCCCAAAAAGTAATACAATTCTCTCAATTCTTACTCGGGTTTTCCTTTAGCAATACGTAGTATTTGATCCTTCGGTGTTATTTTTTAATTAAATTAGCATGTGTGAGAGATATTCTTGGAGGTAAACAGTTGAATGGGTCTCCACCACTCCACTTCAGGTCCCAATTTTACTTGCAATTGGAGTTAGCCGGTTTCTCTTTTTTCCAAATCCATAATTTTTGCCAACCGTTTGATTAGACAAGAATCAATCCAAGCCGTTGAATTGCAGTAGCATGCATTGATCCGTATCACTAAAGATTTTGGATCTTACTCCTCACTAAACTACAACTCAAAAAACCCCATAAAGGAGAATGTATCAAAAAAGTGCATTTGCATGCTGGATTGCAGTATATTTGCTTTAAAACAATATTTCATGCCTTGAGTGCCAATTCTTCTCTCGTTAGTAACACACCAAAAATTAATATTACATTATTTTGAAAATCTTAAAAAGAAAAAAACGAGGATCAAATATTTGAGCCGCTAATGTTCATCACAAAATATACGTTTTTTTTTATGTGTATGTAATGAGACACTGCTTACCTTTTTACATGTAAGGCGTCATCGATTCTTAATTGCAAGTCACTTTTGATATATATTGCTTGTACAAGAAGAATCGTTCATCACCAACCGAAAACGTTTATACAAATCTATTAAACTTTGATTCGTCTGTAAAAAGGAATGGTTGATTTCTTATGGCAAAACTTCTTTGTTTGTGAATAAACTTTGATTTTTTTTCCTAATGCTTTCTACTACTAGCTCATAGATTCAACATTGTGAATAAAATTCGTGGCACCCCAAAATGGTACTATAAAAACTTCATGCATGTTTCACGTATATTTTATTACGAGAAATGCTATAAAGGAACTATCTTAAAAGTGAGATTTTTCATGAACTCTGTCACGATATTTTATAATATTAGTACGAGAATTAACATTAAACTGTAAGGTAACATATATAGAGTCCATGGAGAGTCCCGCTTTGAGCAAGTCCCCTTAACATTTCTCTTTACTAAACATATTTACATTGGGTTGCTCAACTTAACTGGTAGCCATTCATAATAGTATATATTATACAGCCTGCTCTAGAGTATAACCATGAAATATGCAAATCTTAGTGCATTGGTAACATACATCAGTGCATTTGTTTGGGTTCCAACAGCTTGTTTTCTAATCAACCGAACTCTCTTCTCCCAAAAGTCGAATTGAGTTTAAAATATACAACTCCTGAAAACCTTACTATTAATTGCCATATACATTTTCTATAAGCGATATTTTTCTTTAAATTACTATGAATTGTAAGCGGTAAAATCGAACTCAGAGCGTAAAGAACAGAACAAATTTGCTTTGAGTAATATAACTACACCCACATTCAAAAATCGCCGAATAATTCAATGTGGAAAAAAGTGAAATTCTTGAAACGCAAGTAGCTAGGCAACCAATTAATGTCCATTGATGCAAAATGATAGCACAAACTTTGTAGAAAAAAACAAGAGAGCAGAATATACATTACATACAAACAAGAGAGAGAGAGGAAGCTAACTTGTTAGCGATTCACTAATTCCTGATTAAATCCAGAGAAATAAAAATAAAAATAAATAAAAACTTACATGCAACGAGAGAATTTTTTTTTTTTTTTTTTTTTTTTTTTTTTTTTGCCTTTTTCCTTTTGGTAAAAAGCCATGGTCACGAGGGTCAGTAAAAAGCTAGGTGAAAGGGAGTGCAACATCTTTCTCTTAAGATATTATCTTTTACCTTAATTAACTTGGCTCCTATAGTTTTAAGGAAACCCAGCATAAAAAAGAAAAAGAAAACAAAATAAGGAAAATCGGCCAAATGGGTACTTCGGTCAATTCATCCGAATCATACGGCACACTCACACGCAAACGACTGGTATTGCATAGTGACGGTAAGAGATCAAGGTCCTTGATTTTGATCTTGATCTTGTTCTTGACCCTGATCATGTGGTGGCAGGCGTTGGAAAATGATGGGTGCACCGTATTGTGGGTGAAGTAGCATCAGGACCGTAGGTGCATGCTGATAGGTGGGGGCCAGCCTGAAAGAGAAGCGTTGAAGCATGATGGCAAGGGCTAGTTTAGCCTGCAACAATGCTAGATTCTGCCCGATGCATGTGCGGACCCCAAACCCGAATGGAATGAACGCGACCGGGTGCTTGGCGGCCCGCGCCACGCCCTCTGCGAACCGGCTCGGGTTGAACTCCTTCGCATCATTCCCCCATATGCTCTGGTCGTGATGAACGGCTATGATTGGAATCAAAAGCTCGGTCCCACGTGGGACATTGTATCCCCCGAGCTCCACTTCTGTTCTCGACCGTCGGATCGTTGCGATGGCAGGCGGGTACAAACGTAGTGATTCATTGAGGACCATATTCAACTGCACATCAAATCATATCATATGCCCGTAAATAAAAGTTCAAAAATAAAGAATGAAATAATTAAAATACCCTTGTGCCTAACTTTTGCATGTGAAAATGACTATACTGCCAGTGAATGTTTTACCAAAAAACATGTAACAGAAAAGCAAAAGGTGTCCGTTTGTTTTTTTTATCAGGAAACATACATTAGACAGAGACAAAACATGATTTCCGTCCACTGTTCTAAAATCATCAGCACTAGACGGTTGGTCACCGTTCTGATTAATGTCTAGGCGTTTGAAAATTTAGAAATAACGTCTAGACCTGCTGAGGCGCCGTCTAGACCGCCTAGGCGCTTGGCTAACCTGCCCAAACATGCTAGACACCCGCCTAGGTTGCGACTCACTTAGACAGAAAATAGATAACTTTCATTTTACATTATTTTTTTAAATAAATTGTAGAAAACTTGTTGAATACTAAAATGAACACAAATTATATGCTTGTTCCTCATTTTTTTTTTTATGTTTCAATACTTCATAATATATATGTCATTCTATTTTGTAATTTATGATGTAATTATATATATTTTAAGTATAAACAGACATTTATTTACACGAAATATAACATATTTACTTAAATCCGCCTAGTCCGCTTAGACGCTCGCCTAGCTGCCTAAGCGTTAAGCCCCAGCCTACCGCCCAACTAGCGCCTAGCGTCTTTTAGAACCTTGTTTCTGTCCCAATATATAATCTAAAGCTTCTGTTTAGCTTACCGTCTTAAGCTTTGCAACGTCGTCTTTAGTGGGTATGTCACGTGATCCACACACCCTCAGCACCTCATCACGTGCTTGTAGCTGCCAGTGTGGGTGCATTGCTAGGAGAACCGTTGTCCACGTCAGCAAATTGGATGTGGTATCTTTGCCCGCAAAGAAGAAGCTCTTGCATTCTTCAACAATGTCGTTGACAGTGATATTGGAAGAAGGAGAAGAATTTGAGGCCTGAATCATAAGACTTAGTAAATCTTTCGGGCATTTTTCATGCACGTTTTCGCCCGAGTTCGAATTCTCTACCCGTCGATCGATCAGCTTCATCAGTGACTTCCTGATTTGCTTGTCCAACTTCCAAGAATTTATGTTTCGTTTTGTGGGCAAGAATCTGAAAAATCAAATGAAATTTAACCTTAAGTATCGCGGGTTATAAAGTATTAAGGCGAAGTTGAGCTTTTAAACAAATAAAACGCTACTTTTACTATATTTTTCATACTATATCTGTACATAAACAAAACGTTACCTGTAACCAGGGATGGAAACTTTTTGAAAAGCCTCGGTAACAAACGCCATTTGCTGAGCTTGTAGCCGGAAAACGGCTTTGCCATCTTCGTAGCTGCTTCCGAACGCCGTGCGGGTAATTATATCTTCGGTTAGGTTTTGGAACCAGTCGGAAACTTCAATCTCGACCTCACCGGAGCTGGACATTGCTGACCATTTGTCCATCATGTCTACTATACTCGTTGCCATCACCGGTATCAACAACTGAAACCAGTAATCATTTCCATCAATAATTTTATTAGGATTAAGTGAATATAACCAATAACTAGAGAGTTAACTAATAACTGTTTACCTTGAGATTCTCCATATGGAAGGTAGGGGTAATTATTTTTCTATGGCGAGCCCATTTTTCACCTTTGAGGCTTAGGAGGCCATTACCTTCGAGCTGTTTAACAAGTGGGTGAGCCTCATTTTTTTCATAAAATTCTGATTTTGAGGTAAATATTTCCCTAATTAGATCAGGATCAGCAACTGTGAGTCGAACTGTAGGTCCAAACCACACAAGAAATGTTGCACCTGCAGTAAAAATATTGGAGAAAATTAAAAAAAGTAAATTAATTAGGTAGGTTAAAATTTAAGCCATAGGAGTCAGCACAGTAGTGACGATAAGTAGGATAATGAGTGTAGTAGTAGGCTAGGTTTAGGATTCGAAATCTTTAATGTAACCCAAAAAAAAATGTACGTTAAAATAAAATAAAATAAATATATATAATTAATAATGGAGGAGTAGTTATAAGGATAGATAGTGTAGACCCTACAAAGAGCAAAAACAAAGCAAATAACGAAGAAGACAACTCAAAACGAAGCTATTAATAATACAAAGCAGGAAAATACAACTTCATTTGGGAAACTCAAGCCTTCCAAAAAACAAAAGAAAACAAGACATAAAAACTGAAAAAGTGGTGAAAGCTTTACTCCCGCAAAAAAGTTGAACATTTTCATCAGCTTTCACTTTGAAGAATGAAAATTATTCAATTGGGAAAGGGGAAAAAAAGAGTAGGATTTTTTCTCTTCCTAATTTCATTTTTCTCCAATATTTTCATATTTGAACGGCCACGATAAATCGTGTCAATATCTAGTGTTAACTTTTTTTATAGAGAGAGAAAAAAAGAGAAATCGAAAGAGGAAGAGACTGGAGATAAGTGAATTTGAAAGAGAGATAATCCTACTAAAAAAAGGACATTGTTACCATGGAGGTTTTAAAAGAAATGAAGGGGGCAAAAGCTGCGGAAAGAACAAAATCTCAACTTCAACATCAAGCATCTCTAAGCTCCGAAGAACAAAAAAAAAGCCTGAAAAAGGCTTAAGAAGAAGTACCCAAAACTGAAAAAAAAAAAGCTTTTCAAAAATGCCACAGACTCTGAGCATCACAAAACCAAGGTAAAGGAGCAATCATGCATAGTAGAAGAGAGCACACACCAATAACTACTTTAATGGTTTTCAAGGGAAAAAAAAACAAGTTAAATTATTATTAACACACTCTCATCAACTTGTTCAGAGCATTCAAACAAAAATTAACAAATATGTCAATGTAATATCCAGATATTAATGTAAAGGTTTTGAAACAAGAGACAGGAACATTTTTCGTTACACCTGAGGTCCGAGTTTGAATCCCTCTACTCCAGTATTGCTCGTGTAAAAAAAACAAGGGAAAGGATGACAAGCCAAACAATTGAAAACCCAGTTGTTGAAACTTGAAAAGACTTCAAAACAAGGAACCGAAAATGATGAGAGAGAGAGAGAGAGAGAGAGAGAGAGAGAGAGAGAGAGGGAAGTACCGTAGGTTTTCCTCCAGTGATGGTAAAAAGGAAGAACTCTAGGGAGAATATGGTGAGAGGAGGAAGGAAGGGATTGAGAGGAGGCCTTGATCATCATCCCAGCAAGTTCTTTGTAATTTCCAATGAAGAAACGGTAAGGAGGTCCTCTGATCCCTTGCTTCCCAAAATGTTCTTCAATTTTCCTGGGCCTCCACCAGAGAACCACCGCCATCTTCAGAGAAAAAACCAACACCATTAAAGATATGCAAACAAATTTGAGCCACGAAAAGATGAGCTCGTGCTCCATCTTAACGTTAGAATAAAACCGCTATCGTTTAACTTCCTCCTCAATGTGGAGAGTGAAGTAGCCTTTCTTTGCTTCTTTTATCTGCTTTGCTTGTGGTGCTGTTTACTTGTTATAGTGTTTCTTGGGTGGTTTACAGAAAGCAGAGAGAGAGAGATGGTGTTAATTTAGGAGGGAGAGAGGATATAAGCAAGTGCAAGGCCAACGGCGTAGGGGCCGCCATTGGAATTGGAGAGGGGTCAACGAGCTTTTTTGTTAGTTTCAATTTCACAATGTTACCCTGTCTTTTTCTATTAGTATTATTGTATCCCCACTCCTTGTTTTCCACTATCAACCTTCTTTCCAACTTTTACATACGGGTGTATTTTTGCTCACCACTCTTAAGTGGTGGTCATGTTTACCATTTTATCATTAATAGATGAGTTTAAATTTTGAGATTTGTGTCTATCCACTAGACAGATCTCAAAATTTAAACTCATATAATGATAATAAATAACGTAATGAACATCATCATCACCTGAGGATAGTAAGCAAAAATATTTCCATTCTTATGCTTTTCTTTGAAAAATCTTTTTTTTTCTTTGTTAGATAATGACACATATAGCAAAGGATGAACATTCTAATGTGAGAATGTTCCAAGCTTGTAGGGATACACTTGCTTTGCTAAGTGAAAAAATATCTTGTTTCGTTTTAGTTTAATCTTTGACTATATTATTTATTGCTCCTTCGTTATATTTTCCAAATTTAAGGATTTAATTAGAAACTTTTCCTCACCTGGATCTTATGTAGAATTATCTAATGACGCATGTTTATGATCATTTGATTTTGTAACACTTAATTTTTATTGTTGGATTAAATCTTTGATTTCAAAAATTTAGATGACAAATTCGACAGAAAAAACGACATATTGACGTCGCAGTTAATATGTGACTTTCACAACATTTATTGTATGGTTTCTTGATTAACCTAAAATTATGAGCCCCACAACATGTACATATTCTCTTAAAAACAATGAAGAAACAGATTTGTTAATAATTATTGATCAGTTAACTCCATGATCTTTATTCAATAATTAAAATCCCATGTTCCTAAATAGTTCATCTATTGACGTTGAAAATAATGAACCAAATCAAGACTTTTTGCACACTATTTTTCCAATCTAGCTACATAAAATATGACAATTATCGCATACATAATGAACATCTAATAAGGTTTCTTGAAATTAAAACTATACATATTATGTCCTATTAATTACTTAATCTTAGGCTAATTGAAAAGAAAATTGAGGATAGAATGTCGAAGGATTGTTACATATGGTTCCTATCTTCTTCCTGTTGTCCCAAAAATATGTTTTGGGAGGCGGGACGAAGGAGAAAGAGGGGAGGGCCGGGGCACAAAGAAGGTTTGTAGTTTTGGAATGTTGCTCTTTAGTTTGTACACATGGAAACAAGGCTGTCTATTTTAGGGTTTCTATCTGTGCTCTCGGTGGGGAAATATGCTCTAGTTGACCCAACACTGGGGTACCCGCGCAAAGGCACCGTCCCTAATCTTGTCCTAATAGCCCCAATACATGTTGGGCCATCTGCCCTTCCCATACGTCCTACAAATTTAAAACAAACTCAAAGGTTACGCTTGGAAGTTTTGTGGCAAAGGGTGGGTGGCAACAATTGCATGCAGCTGCTGACTTCAAACCAAAACCTACAAATATCGTTACCACTTTGTGGCCAAAACACATAGAGTAACCGTTCACACTGACCTCTACTTTGATGATCATCAATTTCACACATACAAATATATAATACATAGACAAAGTAACCGTTCACATTGACCTCCTCTATTTTGATGATCATCAATTACACACAAACAAATATATATATATATATATATATATATATATATATATATATATATATATATATATATATATCTGTGTGTGTGTGTTTAACCAAAGGGAACATGTTCAAGTACATAGAAACATTGTATGTCGTGGGGACAAAGGGCACGCGAGATTCATGTGGCTCGATGTGTATGTTAGGTTGTATAAGACCACAAGGGGTGATGAGGTGGTCACGAGGCTTCTTTCAGATGGCTACACTTGCTAGTAACCGGTGTTCATACTCGCTATATATGTCTGCATCTCTCATCATGTACGTGATGAAAAATACAAAAAGAAGAAGAATAAAACATGTTGCATGCAAATGCTTTTGCCTACATAGAACGATGCAAACAATACCGGTCTAGACTATAAAACTTAAGTAAGACGTTAAGCATGCATTAGGGTTTGAAAAGCTTTAGTTAGGTGTGACGGTAATCTGTGTACGTGTTTGAGTATGTGTCAGTGTGTGTGAGAGAGATTTCATAGAGATCTGAGTTCATTCTTGAAAAGTCTGTTCGCTGGGTTCAGTGTCTATAACTTTAGTTAGATAGTGGTTTGATTCGAACGAAACTTTAGAAAGGGTAAAAATAAAAACATGAATATTTTCTCTGCAAAAATGAAAAAGCCAAAAGGACAAAGTAGAATATGCAATCACTTAACAAAGGTATGGAGTTTTCGAAAATGACCAAAATAATCCAACCAAGAAAAGGCTGCAGCCTGATGAGGTACCTTTGCTTGCAAACTTATATATATATTTTGTTTTTCATTTCCCAACCTTTATAAGAATACAAATATAAATAAATGGGACCAATTGAACCAGAAAAACTGCAGTCCCATATATAATTTATTTAATATCTTGTTTGTATATTTGTGTATTGTCACTTCATGAAATATGCATATTTATGAACTTTTATAAATTGTGTTGTAGAAAGAAAATTCAAAATTGGATTAATAATAATAATAATAATATTATTATTATTATTATTATGGGATGCAAATGAATTGAATCAAAATGATTAAGATTTATTGATAGACTTTGGACCCAAATGTGAAATGAAAATAATTGACTATAAAAGAATTGGAACTTTTATAAGGTGATAGTAATCAAAGATTTAGTTGGTAAAGACAATTGGTACGAGCAAAAGAAGGGATCTGCACACTTGCTTTTGCTAGCAAATCCCTCTCCCCCACCATACCTCATATTTTTCTTCCGATGATCATCACAAGTCACCGCACCCCGCCCCTCCCCCACAATGACTTCAACCCACAAGCAAGGATAAAAATCCAAATCTAATCCAAACCATTTTGGAAAGATTTTTAAATGTATTTGGAAAACGCGACTGTGCGTATATATTATTATATAAGTGGAAGAATTTTTTTTCAAGTGTTCATTCACTTGTATAATGACATATGACGTATGTGCCTGTATTTCAGGCATGAGAGATTTTTTAGTGTGTACCACCTCATGAGTCATGTCACTATACAAATAGTAAGACACTAGTGTTAAAAAATTAACAACTTAAAAAGTAAAACTTTCCATCAGTTATATAATAACACATGATGTACCATCTGTATTCCGGGCCAACTTGATCTAATTTTTACAAATAAAAAATTAATTTAACTTCTATGATGAGAACTGAGAAGTTTAGTTGGAGTATCCATAGGTACTCATGCCATATCCAATTTAAACGAGAGAGTCAGTGATCAAATTTTCATCCGAGTAACAATTAATGTCTTTGTACTTAGATTTGATTTGATTTAATAGGACTTATGGTCAAGAAGTGCGCACTTAATTAGATGGTCAATTAAGAAACAGAAAGACAAATTTCACCATCAACTTAAAAGATCGAGCATGCGTATGCGCTTGCTTTTAGCAAAAAGAGCACGATTTATGTTAAGAGGATTTTCTTCCTCTTTCTAGCTTACTTGTTAGGCATTTCACGCCAGTATGAGTTCAATATATTAGTACTATATTTATGAGTTTGATATATTTAATTTATAAGTTTAATATATAAACTCATGAATTCAATATATTAGTATCATATTCACTTGTTTCAGCTTATTGTGAAAGATCTTACGAAACGATACAATTTCTTGTTGTAAAATGATATATGTGTTTACTTTCCTTTTTTATTTTTAAACCTGCGCTCATAAGAACTCTTCACCAGCATGTAATCTCAATTGAATTTTGGATGATATAGTTTTAGTATTTGAGTATAGTTAGTGGCAAAGCAAAAAATTTATGTGGTGAGAGACCGATAGGTAATCCAGATAATATAAAGAAATTATAATTGATATACAACTTGTGCAAATCAAGGAATAATGTAAGCTTGCTCAAATGGTCCGCGAGGGAGAATTTGAAGTTTATACATGGTTACGCCCATGAATAAAGAGTGATGATGTTCCATTTGCTATATTATTGTTCGTACTGCTAATCCCATCTCTAAAATAAACTTGTTTAGCAAGGAACTTTTATACAAACCTATAAAAAATAGGGCATATGTAAATTTATTTTTGTAAAAGATGTGTTTAGTGATATATATAATAAATTTCTATACATCTTGGATTATAATACTTACTGTTGAGAGTTGTCCCACATTGGTGAGGGACAAGGTTTGCTATGTGCTTATATGGTCTTGGGCTACTCCCCATATTGCCAATTGGTTTTATGGTGGAACCTCAATTTCATCATGGTATCAGAGCAAGGTTGTCCACGTGTGAAGCCCAACGGCCACACGCGCTCCACGTCACCCAGTTGTTGTCCACGTGTAGGCTTGAAAATCCGCCACACGTGCGGTGGCGTGTTGAGAGTTGTCCCACATTGGTGAGGGACAAGGTTTGCTATGTGCTTATATGGTCTTGGGCTACTCCCCATATTGCCAATTGGTTTTATGGTGGAACCTCAATTTCATCACTTACATCAATCCTTATTGTCATTATAAGACGTTTGAAACTTAACTCCAATTGTTGGTATTTTTGGTACTTTAGTTTGAAATTGAAGTGGATTATCATTAACTTACTAACTACAACTTAAAATGAACCACAACTAAACATTAAACTCGCTAAAAACACACATTGTCACCAAATTTGTATGGATCTAACCTATAACCTCCTTCAATTACATAAAAGCTGAGAATCGCTAAATCAACTAGGCTTGTAGTGTGTGCACAATTATATCACGTACTTCGATTTGGTTGATTTGTGAGATCATATATACTCATATCATATATATTTGAATAAATAAAGGTATAAAACGAGGAGAAATGCTAACGAATTTTTAAAAAAAATAAGATTCTTCATTTTTCATGTTTTTAATATAATATTTTATAATATTGATATAAAAATTAACATTAAACTTTGAAGTAGCAGAAAGCTTATAAAAAAATCTCATTTTTTGGAGAGTTCCTTAATATTTCTCCAAAAATGAGTTTTCGTCCACTCAATCAACGGTGTGACGGGTCCAGGCCTTCCAGGCTCCAGCTACACTGTCTTATTATATCTCCATTCAAGTCAAATCATGGATTTCCACGTGTCACTCAATCATTGACATTTTCTCTACATTTGTCCGCATGCAAAACCCTTTCGTTATGTCAACTCGAGCTTTTGCATATTCAGTCTTCCTCTCTTTGATTTCGGAAAAGGTTCTTCGTCGGATCCCTTTTTTAGGGATCCTTGGGATTTTGTGATCATGATCGTTTATCGTATATAGTACAGTTAGTTTTCGTTAGATACAACTTATATTTAATTTTAAATTTTAAATTTTGAAATGATTTCTGATCGCATGATATACGATGAACGATCACGATCACGGGATCCTTAGGATCCCCAGAAAAAGAATTCGATGAGGATCTTTTTCCTTTGATTTCCCTCAATTTACCAAATCACCCTTCTTGTCACTCTACCTAATTTATCAGTTAGGTTATATTACACAAGCAGCACAACTACACAATATTGCGATCCAAAATGCTTAAAAATCATGAATTATAAAGAGTTTTTATTACAAATAGTGATTGAAATTGACCTTCATCATTAAGATAGTCCTTAAAATTGAAAATCGATCAATTTATTTCCTGAAAATAAGTGTCGCAAATCAATATGGTAATTATGCCATAGTTCTATTAAAAAATTTATTGTTGATGTGACATATAAATGGGTCTCATAAGTTTTTTTTTTATCACAAATAATCCTTGAAATTGACATGCGATATCAAAATGGTCCATGAAATTGACATGAGACATCAAAATGGTCCATGAAATTCAAAATTGTTCAATGTAGTCCCGCCAGTACGTGTCTCAAATCAATGTAGTCATTCTGTCAAAATTTTGTCAAAAATTCTATTATCATAAATATGTGTAAACTTTTACAACTACGCTAGAATTTTAGTTACATTAGAGATAATCAAAGGGTTAATCTATCATAATCTTAGCTCATCAATTCACCTCTCTTACTACGGAAGTTAATCCCAACAGCTTAGTAATATAATTTGTCACTTAACCATATTCTGTAAATAAACATTTAGTTATTTGTGTTACACGTGATTACAAGTGAATATTCTTAAAATAGTCGACTGGGAGGCCCTTCGAAAATTTCCAACTCATTTCTCATTAAGCAAAAAAAAAAAAAAACGTTTCCATTCATAACAGAGACTAGCATTCTCTTTCAATTGTTTGTAAATGATGGTCTCCAATTATGAACATTTTGAAAACCAAAACATAGAATGGGAACTCTGTGTTTGATGCGCAGCGATAATTGAAACGTTACATGTGCAACTAAATAAATCAACGGCCAAAAACCTAGTGTTAAAATACGCCGTTGAATACTAAAAGATCTCGTGCTTTGAGTGAGAAAATAACCACCTCTGGCAAGATAACAACCTCTGGCAGTAATGTACAAGAATCACACAGGCAGAAGCAATGTCAAATCCGTACACTTCTCTCCACCCACAGGCCACAGGCACAGGCCAAATCCCCCTCGTGAATCCAGGGCCTGATTTTTTTACTTTTTCTTTTTCTTTTCAAGTTACATAGTATGATCTAAAATATCCATAATATTCCGATATTTCTATCGAAATTTTCGTGTTTTTGAACTACTGATATTTTTTTGGACTACCGATATTTCTGATATCATCGATATTTTAGACCTTGCTAAGTTACTCATGTATCTTACAATGCAATGTATAAAGTGTAAAATATTGTACTAATTCATTATATATAAATGATTATGGTATGTTTAAATTTCTTTCATTAATTACTACATATTTTCTACACTCACAATGTTTGCCAGCTCGCTATATAATCAACTTAAATCAGTTAAATCTATCATGCAATGCATTTCCTTCCAATTTTTTGTGATAAACTAATAGATAATTGACTAAATAAACATCCTGCAAAGTTTCAATAAAAATTTCCAAGTTTTTCTTACAATTTCCGTGGTTTTTATTCAATTTTTATCGATATCGATAATATCCCGATATTTCCATCGAAATTTCCGTGTTTTTGGATTACCGATATTTCCGATATCATCGATATTTTAGACCATGTTACAAACCCTAATTTTGAATTTTTGAATTTTTTTTATAGCAACCCTAATTTCTTATTTCTATATCCAGTTCCACTGGTTTTACTCTTCACTGCTATCCATGATGACTATTTTACGGAATGAGATCGACTCCAGATCTTTGTGTTTGGAACTCGCTGACCAAAAGATCCAGACAGTTCAAGAAAGAGAGAAATATATTTGAACCGTTCAAATTTTTGAGTTTTTATGAAGTGTGTCAGTAGGATAAGCTAATGAGGGCCGTATGATTGAAATTGAGTGATCAATCTGCGGACTCCAAATACAGAATCTGGAGTTGATCTCAATCCCTATTTTACCACCTTTTTCTACCTTCCCAAGATTTTCTCACAGGAACAGATATTGTAAAGTTGTTCAATTGTTAAAATTTACAGTTCACAAAATTGTAAACGGAAACCAAACCCAACAACAAATGTTACATTTTCCATTGTGACAAATGCCAAATGTTTGTCCCTATCAAACCATCTTTCTCTACTTATGTCTGCTCCCAACAACCATGTTTTGCCAATTTGTATATATAGTTTCACAACCCATCTTATTCCCCAACCTCACGGAGTAGGATTTTTTCCTTCCTCATTGCCTTCCCTCCGGTCCCCTCCTCTCTCTCTCTCTCTCTCTCTCTCTCTCTCTCTCTCTCTCTCTCTCTCTCTCTCGTTACTTCTCTCTCTACAATGAGGTAATACAAAATGTCAATATGGCTTAATTATGAGAGTTCAAATAAAAAGAGACTGGAGAAAAGAAAAAATGGGAGGAGAGAGAATCTCAATCACTAGTTTAATTTCTAGTTAAAAATATAAAAAACATATTGAATTTTTATTATATATTGAATTATGTGTGTTTCTACGTTCTAAAGTATGATTTTCTAAAGTAAAAAAAATATATGTGTGGAAGATCCAGGCACGTGGTATTGCATGATACAATGCAATTTTTATGTTTACTAGTAAGAATTAGGCAGATGTTGGAGGAATGTTTAAACAGACAATCATGTGACACTGTTTGGACCCAAAATGACATTTTGGGGGCCGAGCTTAGAAATATTCTCGGCCCAATGTTGTTTAGAATAGTGTCATGGGCCGGCCTTGTCAGGGTTGGCCGAGTCCTGATATGAGAAAGATTACTTTGGCTAAAGACGAAGAAGTTGAATCCTTATACAACGGGGAGTCTCAAGGTTGGGAGTAAGAATGAATCTAGTTCATTATAGGGCTTGGTACAGAGGCCTATTGGAACTAGGATTGGCCGAATCATAATCAGATTGGGATAAAGAGTTCTAGTTTGAGTACATCTCTGATTCTGTCAAGAGTTTTTTAGCCACTACAAATACAAGAGGTCGTGCGACATTCTAAGGATCTCCAATTCAACACACAAATCTGCCCTGCGCAAACCCTCTCAACCTTTGAGATTTTTATTTTCTTGTCCGCCAACACATCTTCAGTTTGAATAAACAGCACTATCGCCGTAGAACCAGTCGATCGCGAAGCACCTTCAGTTTGGATAAATAGCACTGCGTCGAGGCCGGTTGGTTATCTATCCAAGTCTCGGTCGAGAAGGATTTTCGAATCCTTATTGGCAGAGGTCATCTCATCAGCCTTCTCGGCGAAGTGAGGTGTTACGAATTATCAAGCTCGGCACGTCGAACGCCGAGTTGTTTATGATTGGGTACTCACAGGTTGGTTTCAGAGTTCGGCATTTAGACGGTCGAACAACCTTCACTATCAAGACTTATATCTGTTTTGAGTATCTGTGCCCCTATACTTTGGTGTCGATTCGGCGTGCTTATACCTTCACGAACATAATCACCGTGACCGAATCTGGCGCCGACGAGTTGTGAACTTCGCAAGACTAGTAGCCTTGTCTTCAGGCTCTAGAATCCAAAGGCCGAGGCATATTCATTCCTCGGCCACAGTCGCAAGATCGAGAAGTCAGCCGCGCACACAACGCAACATCCACATTTTACTCACCGGCCGAGCTCGGCCGTCGAGTTGGCACGCCCCGCATTCAACCGAAGGACGTAGTTAGCTCAAAGATTATTCGGCCTGCGCGCCACGTAGGCTTGGTAGTTTTTAAGGTCAACAGACACTCAAATATTTAATTTCATTCAGTTGTAAGTAATTGTCACCAAAGATATCACATTATAAATAATACTTCATCACATTACTATCCCTCAAGAAGCACGATGTATCGCGATCAACATTTTTTTTTGGGGAAATGATTTTCAGTGCATCTTTGCCTTCTCTCTTTTAATTTCTTTTTATTTTGTTCGATTCAAAAAAATTGAAATAAAAATGAAAATGTACATGAAAAAAAAAATTGTGAATAGGGGAAATTCATGGAGAGGAAAGTCAATATATAGTTTTAACCGTATTTAACAACAATTTTGTTTTTTTGTTTTTTTGTTTTTCAATCTCTTTGTGTCAGTGCTGGAAGGGAAATTCATAGAGAAAGGAGAGATGAAGAATGGGGGGAAAGACGTAGAAGAAATTTTACAAAGGCATACGAAATGAAAACTAAAATCAATTTTAAGTAGTTTTTACTTTCAAGATTTTGCTTACGTTCATTCTTCCTTATTTCTTCGGGAGTTTAAACGAAAAGTCCGCGGTACTGTTCACTTTAACGAAAAACCACATTTTTACACTAAAAAGTCAAACCTGGTACTATTCACTTTACCCTTTATTTTGTCCTTATCGTTAAAACTCAAAGTTTTCAAGCCATTTTCATTAGTTTTCCTTATTTCTTTTTCTCTCTCCCTTACCCTTCTTCACCGTTCCTTTCTTTCATACTCAAAACCTCAAGCACAAAAAGTAAATAGTAAAAACAAAACAATTACCAAACGAGCTTAGCAAGTGAATAAAAGTAGGTAGCTGAGAATATTAGATGAGCTATATAGGACCAAAGTCCTTGCGCTTTCAAGTTACATGAAGTTGAAAGAAAATAAAGCATGGGATACCAGATCATCGCAACTAAGCTGAGAGAGAGAGAGAGAGAGAGAGAGAGAGAGAGAGAGAGGTAATGAAAGAAGCTATTACAAGTATGAAGTTATATATGAATGGTGGTATTAAATTCAGGTATAGTAGCATGAGAAATACATGCATATAGCATAGACAAAGACAGTTGCTTGCTATCCTTGTATTTATGTTAGTCCCGTTATGCGTAAGGCACATGCCTCCTTTACAGAACATGTCCTGTTTCAAGTTTACATGAAATATTTGTAATATAAGCATACCACACAGCAGGCCACAATGAATTCCTCTCATCGCCATCTTCGTCTTCATGCTCCACCACCTTACCCTACCATGAGGATCGATGAGGAGGAGGAGAAGGAGCCCTCACCCCCCCCCCCCCCACCTCTTTTTCTCTCTCTCCCCATATTTATTAGTATGAATTCATATCTGAATTTGCATATGATGGGCAAGTATGTTGAGTCGCAATCTTCAGTACTCAGTACTCAAATGCATTCTCTATGCATTACACACACACACACACACACAAATGTACCAACCACACGAACCTATATATGCATTTTAATTCATTGTTGCATGAGTAAGAAGCAGTAAGTATGATTAATTAGCTAGTGAGCTAGGGAACGTAAGAAAATGCGACTCTGGCTAATGAGTCTCACGTCAGAAACCTGAACTAGTTACGTACAAATTATATTGGATGGTTTCACTTCTAATTTAATAAAGTAAAAACTTTTTGTGAAAAATGTCACACTTATTGATTTTGACATGGAGTAATAATTAGTAGTGTACTGCTGGACCGTTCCTTTAAAATCTTAACATGTTAATTCGTATATAGTTGTCACAATTCGATAGAGTATCTGTCATTAAATAAATTAGGGTTTAAGAAGTTAGAAAACGCATATGGATGTCGGTACTAAAGCTAAGAGAGAGAAACCCTAAGAAAAAGAAAGAAGAGCCATTTCACAAAAAGGATGCAAGACAATGGAAGTCACTGGAAAGAGAGTCCATTCAGGATAATGGCAATAGAACATGACTTTTGAAAAGATGACAATGGAATTATGGAAGCCAATTGGGGTATAGCATTGTGGCCCTGCTAGGGCTAGCCTTAGCCCAAAGCCATAAACCCTAAACCCAACCGACGACCGACAGCGAAAGCCACCCTTTTTGCTGCCATAAAGCTAAAATTACCTCTTACTCGTTAGGAGCAGGAATGGGGTCTGTGATCCCATATGAGAGCCCCTGGAGTTTTGGACGGTGTCCTTGAAGTTGAAGGGCCACCCCTATAGCCACAAGGCACAGAAAGAAACATAAGATATTATAGACTGTCACAGAAACATGCTGTCAAGAGTCAAGACCAGCTTTCACATGCCCCCACACTCCTGGTTGGAATGATGTGGATGCCCTAGTTCTAGTTGTATGTACTCACATTGAACACAATTGGGGTCTCTTTGAGTGTGCTTCTAACCGACACCGATAAGGACTAGACCTTGGGATCTTTGGTAATATTGGGGCTCAAATTAGGTAACCGGGGAGCCATATCATTTACTTTCTTGTTTTCTGAAATGAACAATGTTCCTACTAGCGAAAGATTCTCCTTGTGCCTGCCTTGTCCTTGTTAAAGATGTAAAAGGTTTGTATTTAGTTTTGATCTCATTTATTGATAAAGTTGATTAAGGTATACAAGGATTTGTTAGGGGTAAATTTCATGTTAGGTTTTAAGTATTAAAGTTACCACTCAGTAATATAGTCTAATGTATTCAACTCAGTTTGAAAGTACTAGATTATAGATTATGCTCTCGTGAATGGCGAGGTTGGTTATGTTCACTAAAGCAATCAACTATATATATCCTTAAATATCACAGCTTAGGTTCCAAATAATGATTCTGCACACTATAGCAATTAATCATATCAATAAAAGAAATCAAAGTATAGAAGAGACATGACGTCATGCACAAAGCGGGACGATGAAGCTATCAAAGGAAAGCACGCCACGCGTACTAAATACTTGCATGTAGCTTTGGCTACATTGGGTTCCTGAGACACAGCAAGTGGGTTTGGGACCTATGTTTTGTGTGTTGTGTGTACGGCCCAGAAGCACTTAGCCAGTGCCAGCAGAGGGGCACTTATCTCGTGCCTTGTGGACTTCACATGTTGTGATGAGGCAAACTTATGCTGTTGAAAGGCTTGTAATGCAGTTAACCGCTGCTTTCCCTTGTGTTCTTAAGACAAGACACAAACACACGATTGGAAATTTGGAACAAATACATAACACAGACATGATAAAACAACTTGGCTTCCCCTCCTTGCTCTCGCAGACAGATCAGAAAAGCATGTATCATCTGCGCTTGTTATTGCAACAAAGGCAAAGTTTGTGCTAGAAAGACAACGTCAATATCGTCGAAAAACATTAACATTTGGGCAACACAAGCTGTAACCTTATTGCTAGATTGTGATTTAAGTGATTAAGAGCGTTTACGCATGCACATGAGGTTCTTCATTGGTTCAATAGTATTTACGTCTGCACCCGAGGTCAGTGTTTGAACTCCTCACGTCCAATACGATTCGCATCAAAAGTTTGTAGCCTTGTTCGACTCAACAGAAACTCTCACTTCCCTCATTTTCGGTTCAGATTTGTGGTAACGTCTCATAAATTCGCAACGGACACTAAACCCTAGACCAACTCTTTTTTCACCAGCCCAAATTGTGTGCCAGATTTTTTGCTTTGCTCCGAAGCGAAAAGCCCATAGAATTATGATCTAAAATGGTTTTGTGCATCCTTCCATGGGCTAACAAGCATGCATTTCATCTAGAACCAAGAATAGGAAACTAATCAATATATAGATTTTCGGAAACGATCGAGTGCCGAAAATACACTATTGGTTAACAGCGCAACAAGGAAGAATTTATTGGAAGAACGAACATCCATACGATTAACTAACAGCACAACCAATGATAAACAATACCTAATAGTAGCTGTAGTTGAATCTGACTAAAAGAGGCCCTGTGTTCTAACACATGTTACTTCGAAAATCAAATCCCGGCAGAACGAATGAAAGCCATGTCCTAGAAGAAAACATGCCACGGTCTATTGAAATGCGTCATCTCCCCGTCTATTCGAATGCCTCGTCATCGTCATCAGGAAGAGGCTGGGCAGCTGCTTGCGCAAGCTCAGCTTCATGCCTGCAAGAAGCAATAATAACCGAGATGAGACAATTTTCAGCTTCATGCTGAATCCACGATGTTTGCATTGAAAAGTTACTGATTTCAATGTTAACATCAAAGAAGATTCAAGTTTATTAACATAGAGAAAATACTTACTGTTGTTGGGCAGCCATGTCAAAGTGCACTTCTGGAGGAGCAAGGGCCGGAGACTCGACGAAATGAAGAGTTGCGTCACTGAAGTAAGAACAGCAGCATTAATCTCAATTACTACTATCGATACGCTATAGCAACCAAATAAAAATGTGAACGTTTGAAATTACCCAGCAAGCTTCCTCGCCAAGTAGAGGAAGGGTTTCTCAAAGTTGTAGTTGCTCTTTGCTGATATCTCATAGTACTGCAGATTCTTCTTTCTGTGGAAGGTAACCTGCTTGGCTTTAACCTGCCTGTTCTTCACATCAACCTTGTTGCCACAGAGAACAATAGGGATGTTCTCGCATACACTGAAATCATAACGTGAGGAGTCAAATAAACCAAACCATCACCAACTAATGTTAAAAAAAAAAAAAAAAAAACAACAACAACAACAACAACAATAAGGAAACATTAGACTTGACACAAAATTAATTTAGTTGACTCACCGGCAGAGATCACGGTGCCATGTAGGAACATTCTTGTATGTCAACCTAGCGGTAACGTCAAACATTATGATTGCACACTGCCCATGAATGCTGCACATTTCAACGGAAAATGTTAGGTGCGACCATCAACTAAGCAGCACAATGAAAGGGCAAATAACTTATACGGGTAATCACGTATAAAAGAAGTTATAAGATACTTTAAAATGCTTTGGGAGCCATTAAATATACACAAAATCAGTAATGCATCAAATAATTTTTTAGCGGATGTGAAATATCAAGAACAAAAGCAACAGGAAAATTTTCACTTACTAGTAACCATCTCGAAGACCGCCAAACTTCTCTTGCCCAGCAGTGTCCCAGCAGTAAAAGCGGATCTTTCCACAATTTGTGAAGAAGTCCAGTGGATGAACCTCCACACCAATGGTGGCTGTTTGCAAAGAAAAGTAACAGAAAATGAATGTTAAGTATAAGCAAACATATCAAGGTCCAACTAATTATAACAACAAGGCGCAATGGAGAGAAATGTCAGAAAAGTCTCTTACGCTCGTATTTCTTCTCGAATTCACCAGTGAGATGCCTCTTCACGAAAGTGGTTTTTCCTGCACAACTCATCACCATTCAGTTCAAATCCAAATCACCACACAACATTATAACTTGAAGAACAGTTAAAAAAATTTCTTCTTTCCTAGGCATTGTCTCCCCAAATTAATCGGTGTTTAGCTTCGAATTTCTCTGCCCTTATCACTAGTTTTATCAAAAGAAAATTCCAGGAAAATAATCACATTTACAGACAAGTAAATGTAAAATCATTTCCCTCTAAGAAGATTGTTTGTTTCCATCAATATCAATTTAATTAGAAAGTATCACATATCAAACCAAATATTGTGCCTTTTCAATTTACTAAATATTTCAGTCAAAATTGTAAATATCCGAACAATTGAATCAAATTCTTCCTAGGGAGGGAGTGTATTATAATTGTGCCAACAAAGCCCTAAACCCAAAATCTCATCAAAAACCTAATTTTAAAATTGCAATAATCTGCCAACACAGTCGATGAAAACATCAACTCAGAACATAAGAAACAGAACAAAGACACGCAAAATTACCAGTGCCTCCATCGCCGACGATGACGAGCTTGAAGCTCGGATAATCAACAGTCTGTTGGTTCGGTAAAGCCTACAGGAACAAATTCAAATTCGAACCAAATCATCGATCACCAGCATAAAACCTAAGCCCTAAAAAAGCAGAAAAAGAAGAAAGAAAGAGAGAGAGAGAGAGTTACCATTGGGGCTTCGAGGCGGCGAGTGGCGATAGAGAGAGAGAGAATCTAAGAGTCGCAGCAGAGTGAGAGAGACAGACGGAGACGAAGGCGGCGATTTGAGTATGGAGGTGGGCAGGGAGCCTACTTTTATACGGCTTGGCTGACTCTGCGGCTGGCTTTAGATTGACGCTTTCATCCCCGCCCTTGGATCTCTTTACTTCTGTTTTCTCAATGTATGTTCCAGAATAAACCATTTTTCAAAATTTATGGGTCCCACATCTGCAGGTCCGGACACGCGGCCCACTCTTTTTCTATTTTGAAAAGGACAATACTTGCTCCTCACAGAAAGGACCCAATGTACTGATTTTTGCTTTTAAACCAATCAAATCAAGTCATTTGTCATTAGAGGGACCCATCGATATCTGAAATAGAATAAAAAATATTTGAAAAAGACAAGTGTCACTTTTTCATTGGGGGTTAGTGTATATTGGGTCCTCTCCGGTAAGGACCCAAGTATTGTCCTTAATTATCCACCATTTTGAATTTGAGAATTCAATATAATAAAAAAATTTGGAACGAATTTTTTTAGAGAATGAAATTAAAAGTGTAAATCTTGTTTTACCAGCTCTCTAATAATTACCATTGTTTTTCTGCCTGACATATGAGTTTGAATTACCCTACATGGTACAATATAGTACTTTAAAATATCGTAAATAAATATTACTTATGACAAAATGTAAAAATTATGCGTAAATAAGAAATTTCTCAAAAAACGGCAAAACTATTATTTTTTGTAATTTCACCTTCAATTTAATGATTTATTTAAAAAATATACATGTGGTTCAATATTTTAGTGAATAAGTTTCGGGTGCATCCCGATTGAAAACTCACATTTCCCTTACATTATGTTTATATGAAGAAATTTAAGATTACTAAGGAATTTTAAAATGACAGAAATTGAAATGCCGAGATTTTATTTTCTAGAATTTGTGAATTTTCTTGTTTGGTTAACCCTAAAAGAACAATGGAATTGAATACTAAATTTTTTATTTTTAAACTCTTAATCATAGAAATTGGGAAATGATACATATTTACATGGAATTAAAACTTGAGAATTGAAGGTTTCAAATTCCAAGTTTTTTTTCCATGCGAAAATTCTAAATTTCTATGTTTATGAATCCAAACAAGAGAATCAGTGCATATTAATTTATAAATTCTGACTTTTATCTTTATTTCAAATTTATTTCCCTTATCGAAATATAATGTTAGTAATAATAATTATTTTAAATTAATAATTTATGTGAGGGATGCAGTTGGAATTTTCTATATATTCTAAAGGGCCCGTCAAATTGACCATACCGCACCGTTTCAATTAGGCGCAGAGAAGTAATCGGACAATATATCTCCAGATCTCAAACCCTTCATCGACCCACCCGCCATGGCCTCCTGGCCCGCCTCCTCCGATCGCTCAAATCAGTTAGTCCCGCCAAACTCATCGAAATTTTAATTCCATTTTTAATTATTTATATTCGTTTTATTCATGGAAATATTGATAGGGAGGCTGCTGCCGCAATCCGAAAGAGACAACCAGGACATCAAATCAAGTTCTTGATTCCTCTTATATATGCCCCTGTTCTTCCCCTCAGTAAGTTTTTTCCAATTTTCTCAACTTTTTTTTCAATTTAATTTTGTGATTTTAATCGGTATTTCCCATCTGGGTTTTTTTCCCTACAATTTATTATTATTTTTATGTGGATGTTTGATTTTCTCAGTTCGTCTCTCATTGCGGAGGAATCCGGTTGTGCGGGACCGCTTGTTTACTGCTGTGCTGATTGGAGCATTTGCTCATGGCTCTTATTTGGTGTATCCTTTTTTGTACTTTAGTATTTTGGGGATTTATAGATCATATATTGAATGGATAGATCGGTGCTATGAGAAATGACATGTTTTGATTGCTATAAGTTACGGAATTAATGCGAATTGGTGGAAGAATTAGTAACTTAGGCTTTAAATTGGAACCGTAGTTTATAGATTTTCGCATTTGCTGCCAAGATTTTGGATGTTTTAGTCCAAAATCTTGGCAGCAATAGCGAAATATGTCTGTTCGAATAAGTTGGGGCTTGGTTTTGCTAACATTAGAGCATGTTCTGGTGGTATATGTAGGTGAAAGGAGCAGGTTAGGGGAATTGGTTTTAGAGAATTGTTCGATTTGCAAGCTAGAATTTGTGGTGTTGATGCGGTGACGGTTTGAGCCGACCCCACTTAGTGGGATAAAGCTTGGTGGTTGTTGTTGTTGTTTGGAGATATCAACCGTTGAAATAGATTGGCTTCGAGCTCCGTAGATGTTATTGTTGTTGTTGGTTTTTTTTATGTGGTGATGGTTTGGAGATATCAACCGTTGAAATAGATTGGCTTCAAGCTCCGTAGATGTTGTTGTTGTTGTTGGTTTTTTTATGTGGTGATGGTTTGGAGATATCAACCGTTGAAATAGATTAGCTTCGAGTTCGTTTGATACATGACAGGCTGACTTGTTGTGGTTCCTTTTGAAATTTGAAATTCTGTCTTTGAGAAGAAATCGTTGTGTTTGTGTACAGATAAACGCGTAAGGTAGCGTTGTGGCATAAGATATTACTTCTCACTCAAATGATATGGAATCAAGAATATACTCTTGTAAATTGCTAGTCATGAATATTACATTTATCTTATTCTTCGAGCTCTTTGTATTTCATTCTCGTCATGTCTTTGTTGTCTTTTCCACATTCTGTTTGACTTGTGTAAAGATAAAAGCATAAGTGTAGCGTTGTGGCATAAGATACTAAGGTTCGTTTGAAAGTGTTTTTAAAATGACTGGTAACGCTTTTTAGAGAAAATGTTCTGGGTTCCAAAAGTACTTAAAGGCTTCTTGCCTTATTTGCTTCTTGTAGGAAGGCATTTCAAGTGTTTTTTCAAGATTTACTTGCATTTTTACTAAAGATTGGATCCAAAAACATTTTCACAAAAAAACGCTTTCAACCATTTTAAAAGCACTTTCAAACGAGTCTACTTCTCACTCATAGTAATAGAGAATCAAGAACATACTCATACTTTTGTAAATTGCTACTCATGAATATTACATTTACTTGATTGTTTGAGCTCTTTGTATTTCACTCTTGTCATGTCTTTGTTGTCATTCTGGTGTGTTTATCCTTAACAGACATATTCAGATCTGATCTGTATGATGCTGAGAGCAAGTAAATTTCAAGAGCAGGGTTTGAGATTATGCAGTAGCTTACACCAACGTGAGTCGTTTTGCGGGATCTTTCAGCTCTATGCACCAACATTTACTTTAGGCTATTTTGATACATTGTCTTAGGATAATTTCAGATTATCTCCATCTATTATGGAGCTATACTGATAACTACATACTGCATTTCTTCTTCTTTTCGCCGGCTGGAGATACAACCACGCAATTTGTTTTCGGCATATAATTGCTAGTGAATAAATACAAACGAGTGAACTGGTTTCGTCAATTGTTATGTTTGTTATGGTTGCAGTTATATATGCTAAGATGGGGCTTGTTTTTGCTAACATTGCCTTCCTGTCTTTTATTTTTGCTTGCATCTGTGCAGTAGGAGAATTACTCACATATATACCTATGATCGCAAACCAATCGAGCAATGTCATGTATTTCGATTTTTGGTACTTAAAAGATTTTGACTTCTCATGCTACAGTGTGCCTGTGCGTGATTTGCTTGGCCTACAACCAACGTGGCATCCGGGTGCATAGAAGTTCTGCGGAGTTTGGCTTCCGATACGTTACGTATGTACTTTTTGGTGAAAATATCTTGGCCATGCCCTCCGATACGTTACGTATGTACTTTTTGGTGAAAATATCCTGGCCATGCCCTCCCATTGAGATGGCATGACCAAGATATTTTCACCAATCATGAGTTTCATGAGTTTCATGACCCATGGATTCGGTGCGATACTCACCGGCATATTCCTAGTTTGGATACTTTTCCCAAGTTGTAGGATCCTACCAACGATCCAAATATGCCACATCCAACTTGACCCAAAAGAAAAAACTTGACCTAGACCTTGCAAGGCGTTTGTAGTACGCCCATCTGCACTCGAGGTCATGTGTTCTCAACTTTTCGTCACCTCTCTCCCCCAATATCATTAGGATTAATTATTGATCTTGAACAGTTCAACCAATGTAAACCAATAAAGTTTATTAGGACATCTCCAATGGACGATACAAAATGCCTTGAAATCAGCATTTTATACTTTTTAGAGAGACATTAAACACCCATCTTAAAGTATGTTGTCGATACTTGATCAGTTTTTTAGATTTGATCTCCCATCAATTTGGCCAATTTTCTCAATTTACAAACCAAATTTAAAAATGGAACTTTAACGAAAAGCTTCTGATACTATTCACTTAAATAAAAAATCACATTTTTACACTAAAAGTTCAATTACTATTCATTTTACCATTTATTTTGTCTTTATCGATAAAACTCAAAATTTTCAAATCATTTTCATTAGTTTTCTTAAAAAATCATATTATTTATAAACAACATCAATAATTACAAGCTTAATAGTCTAAATCACGCAACTAAAGCGTTAATTACATCATGAACGTCACCATCTTACACATTTTTCACCGCCCCTAATCCTACTTTATCAAAAAAGAAAAATAGATTATTTGGGGCAAAACATTATTCTCATCGTCTCTAAATCGCCGGCTCATAGATCGGACCGGTTCCTGAAATCGGAGGCGAGTCTGCTGGCGATCGACGAGTGATACATCGCGTCATGATACGTCTCCATTTCGATCGTCTTGATCCGGAGCTGCCGCGCCTTCTCCTCCGTGAAGCAGCCAGGCGCGAACCTCGATCGCCTCTGTTTCGAGTCGGCTGCTCCGCCCTCGTCCTTGTCGTCGGACTCCGTCTTTACCTCCGGGTCAATGTAGTCGGGTTCGGAGGACCACCCGAAGATCGGGGTCCACCACTTAGACGGCGAGCCTTTCCCGCCAGCTGAGCTGGGCCTTCGGTTTCCGGCGGCGCACGGCGCGGTTAGGATTGGACGGAAGTGGATGAGATTGGTGGACATTTTTAGAGAGAGACGTTGGATTTGGGAATTCGGATTACCAAAATTAACACTTTGACGGTTTGGGGAGTTTGGATTCAGAATTTAAAGGGAAAATTGGAAAACGGATAAGACAGGACGCGTGTCCATTACATATTACTGGTCTAAGCACCGTGTGGGGTCCATCGTACGCTTTTGATAAATGAATTTTACCGGCTATTCCGGTCTCCTTGTTTCTGCGCTAAGGGTTTGGTCGCGATGATAGCGATGACTAATTTGATTAGACCTAAATACCCTCGACTTTACGCAACCTAAATAAGACCACAGGCCGCTTAGCTAAGGTTAGTTCTTGGGATTTTAACTAGTTATTTATTAAATTAAATAGCTCCTTTTGATCTTGGTTTCATCTTCTTAATGCATACTGTAGCAACTCCTTTTGATTATATTTTGTGTCTTGACAAGTTTAAAAAATTCATTTGATTTAGAAATTATTTAATCATTCAGATGAATTGAGAAAGAAATAAACGATTCATCACGAAGATGCTTTGACAAATATTGGTGATTAAACTGTCTTCAAATCAAATGAAATATATTTAGCATGTCACCGTGCACACAATTATCGTTTCTTCATACTAGCGATGTTATACTTTAAACTAATCTAAAATTGTGAAGAGGGAGATTTGAAATTAATACATATATACGGAGAAGCACATCTATTTTAACCAATGTAATTACGCCCACTTCTACTTTGTGCATTCATTGTGGAATATGCATTTTTGTGGTAATATTGGTCAACCAATGCATTTTTGCAGTACTGGAAAACCACATACTAATTGACATACTCCGACTTATAATGTTCACCTGGACACCTGAATCAAATTGTGATGGAGGTGATAAAACCAGCACAGCTCAATTTGAATGTTCAGGTAAATATTTCCGGATGTTGGTGTGTCATTAATAACCAAATCAACTCCTTTTGATCAAATTATATACACACGTGAGCTAGAAAAGAGAATATCTCCCTTCCTCCTTTGCTTGAGCAGCAATCTGGATCACACAAATAACAATTTAACTTGTTGTCCAAGTTGTCCAAATCATATCTACAAACAAAAAAAACGAGTTTTTTCTTCTTTAAATTCCATCTCGACGTGCTATTTGTGACATTTCCAAGATAGAAAGAGGCCAAGTTATCATTCAAAATTGGTATGGACATGCAACATGTTGAGGAAGATTCCCAATATGCTGTCCGGCAATGTGAGCTTATCAGCTTTCTCGTCTTAATTGGCCGACTGCCAGAATAGCTACGTCGAAGTCAGCATGGAATATTTGGATCGATGCTCAGCGCATGATTTGCATGATGATGTAGAGCAACATCAAAGATGCAAGCTTCGTCCATATTCTGGCATCTCAAATACTTTTCGTGCCATAAAATTTGACAACGTACGACTTTGAGTAACAGTGACGGATCTAAGATCTAAAAAGTCGGTTGAGCTGAATTTACGTAGTACTTAACAATTGGCAACGTACGGATGAATAAGTAAGCAAACATACTTGGCAATTGTATAAGTTAACTAGCACCACAAGTTGAAAGCTTGGATAACTTGAAGGGATGGAAAAAAAAGGAGCATAGTTTTACTAATTTACTATAAAAAATGGAACCTCCAAAAAAATCAAGGGAATCAAAACTTTGCACGGTAAAAAAATTTGAAATTTTTTGCAACCCTAGACGATTTTCCATTGAAGATTCTCGTCTTGCAGCGCTGAAATCACGACTAAGGGAGAGAGCAACAACGTGGTGAAAGGCACACCCAGAACAACATTCGGTCGACTGATCATCGTTCCCTATTGAGCAACAAAAATATTTGTGCAGTGAAAAAAGAAGATATACAGACTTGGCCTCTTCCATTAACTCAGCAGCTCCTGCATTTGTATGAGTTTTTTTTGTTTCCTAATGCATATTCTACTCGTGGTATTCAAGCTAGAACGTATATCAAACATGTATGTGGTATTCAGATCAAATATAAACATGCATGACTCATTACGCTTTGTGAAAACCCTTTGAAAAACCATGCAACCCCTAAGACGTGGTATTCATCCCCAGGTGAAATTACAACTATTAATCACAAGAAGCAATACTCAATCCCCCAGTGGTATTCAGGTCGAATTACATCCGATTACTTATCTAAACATCCTAATGGTAGCTAAGCACAGTTTAAAGCACAGTGATTAATAATTCAAAGTATGCATGTATAATATCATAAGCAATTAAATAAAAACTACATATTCATGCTAAGGCTCGTGGCTTCGCCCTAGCAAACGAAAATTAGTTACTCACAACCATAAACAAAATATTATTATAAACAAGGATAGAAAACACATTGAAAATAAACTTGAATCGTCAAAAGCTCTCTAAAGCCAAAGTGCTTTCCCCTATGTTGCGTAGAGAACCCTAATGGCTAAAAAGCCTTATTTATATACTATAATTAAAATCCTCCTAGTAAAAGGTCTTAGAATAAAACTAGGAAACCTAATAAAACAGAAAATAAAAAGTTTCGTATTTGAACTCAAATTCGGACTTCTCAGAAAATCACACTTTTGACCGACTAAATCAACTCTTATTTGGTCCCAAAAGGTCTCTTTTGAAAGCTGAAGACGTCCCCTACAAATCCTCAGAAGGAATCTTACTCAAAATATGCCATCTTGACCTCCAAAATACCCAAAACGAGAAACGTCAATCTGGGAAAGCTGCGCGCTGGGTCTTTATTTCATTGCCACGGTCAAACGGCTTGGTAGAAAAATCTGGAATTTTGATACAATCATCTTGAAAGACTCACGAACATCCTCCAAATGGAATCACTCCAAAATTCATCCGTTTGATCACTTTTTGCTCCAGAGGAAGTCGAATGTCCTACATTGAAAATATAATTCAAAGTATCAAAATTCTACCAAAATAACCAATAAATTATAACTAAGATTAGGGTAAAATATATAGTAAAATATGGACTCATCAATATAGCATAGATTCATATCATTAACTAACATGACACATACTTAATAGATTAAACCATTGCATCATGGGAAGCTTTTCAGCATAGGTGTTCAGATGGATAGACCGCGGTGGCGCAGGAGTCTGGAGTCTGGAGAGACTCCTGCAGCCTTGCCGTTGAATGTCGTGTTCTCCAATGGTAGAAAAAAAGTTTTGCGTTTTTGTCAAGTTGAATTGTATGATAGCGTAAACGAACAGTTTTAGTTTTTTACAAAACCAGACGAACCATTTTATTTATTTTTTAAATCCCACGTCCAAAACGAAGTTGTTTTGGCCTGGGCATTTAAAAATAAATAAATAAACACGGCAGCATCATTGCTGCAGCGAAGCGCCACAAACCAGAACGAACCCCAGGTTCAGTGAGCAGAGGCACGGAATTTTCACTCAGTGGCAATTTCTAAGGACCCCTCCTTGTGCCTCTGTAGTTGTGCCTTTGATGACCCCAGGTTCATGGACTCAAGATACGCCTCCCTTATCCTAGCCAGAAAATCTGCATCATCCTGCTTCTCAATAGTAGTCGTGAGATGCTTGGAATAGTTAGATCTAACGAGTTTCCGTAGCGGCTTTATTATTTGGGTGCTTTATTTCAAATGTTTTTATGAAGAGTATAATGTAGCTGCTTCTAATAGAGTACATAAATTCTTTTTTTCCCGGACCCATGATTCATACTCAACAATACGAGCAGTGAATATTAAGAAATCCGGAGGGCGGTTTGGTCCCATAAAGATCATTCATCGTTAAACCCTAAACCCAATAAGAGGACAAATATTGACATGGAAAAAAGTAATGTTAGAGAGATTAAATTTGTAGACTAAATTTTGTAAACTAAATGATATGAAAGTTGATGATTGGATTATTATTTAAACGTTGA
Organism: Cotoneaster glaucophyllus; assembly: GCA_036320875.1. Taxonomy (NCBI): domain Eukaryota; kingdom Viridiplantae; phylum Streptophyta; class Magnoliopsida; order Rosales; family Rosaceae; genus Cotoneaster; species Cotoneaster glaucophyllus. The sequence goes on from CM070063.1 coordinate 2,394,839, forward strand.
TAAACGTGCTCATTTCTTATTGGTAACACATTATTTAGTTTACAAAATTAGTCTACAAATTTAGGGCTAGTTTGGTATTGCTGTGCTGTGAAAAAAAACTGCTTTTGCTGTGCCGTGAGAATAAGCAACTGTGAAATAAAGCAGCAGAGTGTTTGGTAAACTTTTTTGTGAAAGTGCTTTTGGAAAAAAAAAAAGCAGTATTATAGTGTTTGGTAAACTTTTTTGTAAAACAGCTGTGACTATATGAAATGACCAAAAAGGGTATAATACTGGATGTGTCATTAATTTAATTTTTTTTAACAAATAAAAGTGAATTACTAAATATACTTTATTTTTAAAAGAAAAATATTTATAAACTTTTAAGTTAGTTGAAGAAGCAAAACTACTTCAATTGAAATATTTTATACTTCAATTGAATATTTTAAAAGAAAAGAGTGTTACTAGTATGACCAAATACTTCAATTGAAATATTTTAGACTGAATAGCTATGATTCATTAGTACAATATTGTTAATGTACTTGAAAGTAGTCTAATTATATGCATTCATCAAACTTGCCGCTATTCTATTTCTTAATGCTTCTATCTCATGTGATCCTTCAACTTGATAATTTTGGTATTCTTCATCATCATCATCACTACTATCGCTCTCTCCACAAAAGTTCCTGGGGTCATCAAAATGACAATCACGTTCAGAATACCTTCGTATATATACATACATATATATATATATATATATATATATTAAAACAAGAACAAATGATATTGTAATATAACCAAGAAATAACCAATCTAGCAAATGCAGGCATGAATGAACTACTAGCAAATGTATGTAAAATATGCATGATGGTTTTGGTTTTAGTTTTTCGAAGTATATAAGGCAAATAAAATATATATAGAACAAATCTGGAAACCATTTATGCCTAATTAAAATTATTTCCATCATAAAAGCTAACTATAAATATCTCTCCATCCATGCTCTTATATTGTAGCCCATCAGGCAGACACCTTAGCTTATCACACCCAGAAATATGCACGGATTCAAGAGAAGCACAACCACCAAACACATCATCCGTTAGTAATACAAGTTAAATCTGGACAATCACTTATCTCCAAATATGCAAGATCCTTGTTTTTTAACATCCCTTAACATCCTTTCTGGCAGACAATCAAGTCCCTTTATACTGCTTATTGTGGGAGAAGTAAATTATACATTAATTATTCATACTATGGTCAACTGTGGTCTGCTTACTAGATGTATCCTATTGGCGTCTCACAGAGAGGGATGAATTTATAGTCCTGGCTACTGATGAGGTACGTAGCCAGCTAATTTATGTTATTTACAAAAGATATGTATAACATTTCCTTTCCTTTTCCCCCTTTCAAGTACCATAGATTTTGAAAACTAGATTGAAGCATTGAAGTAGAAGTCGAGTACAAATTTTAGGACACTGTCATAATTAAGGGACGAAGTACAGTTTGAGAAAACAGAACGTGCAAAAATCATTTCTCCATAATAATACTTTGTTGCCTAAGTTCTGGAAAGATGGAGGGTTGATCCAAGAGTAAAGCTTAATTGCAAGGGGTCATCTACCACGGTGGTGGAGATGAGTGTAGTGGGTGTTGTCCTTGCACCACTCCTTAATCTAACAAATCTATCATTTGACACCAAAAAAAAAAAGAAAAAAAAAACTATGTACAACTTAATTACTTGGAAGACAATTACGATGGTATAGTAACAATAATACTTCAAGATGCTCAAACAAATTAAGGTGTCGGAGTGACTTTTGATTGCATAAAGGTTCTTCCACTGCAAACATTTTTGTACAATGAACAGCCAAAAATACCAAACCCCAATCCAGATAAACTAAGCAGATATAAACTTTAAAATTAAAATACACCAGAAATATTGGACAACCCTAATAAAAACCGACCAACACCTCTCTAACTTTAACCACACTCTAACCAAAAAACTAGCGGTCAAAATACAAGAGTAACAATATTCATCCTCCTTAATTTCTCTAAAACTTTCTTGGCAGATTTGGGATGTCCTCTCTACCAAAGAAGTGGTAAACATTATAGCAACAGCCCCAGCACGTTCTTCTGCAGCTCGAGCACTGGTAGAGACAGCAGTTCGAGCGTGGAGACAAAAGTACCCAATTCGAGCAGTGTAATACATTGACAACACTGCTATGGTGCTACCCAAATCGAGCAGTGTAATATATTTATCTAACCCTAAAGGATTATCATGGCTCTTTACATATAAACAACTACAGAGGTGCCCCTCAAATATTCAATAGTACAGAGCAGGTTGAAAACCATCTATAGGATGCGGAAATCAACGATTAAACTAACATTATCATAATTGTTTATCCACAATTTTGCTATTGTTGACTCTTAAGACTTTGTGACTTTTCTGAAGCAATTAGATTGTCAAAGATTAATAATAAAGACAAATCCCCACTTAGTTTACAAAACTCATGCAAGACAGACAACCACTTTAGGAACTCTTCTGGAAGACTCAAAGTCTCAGAGTGTTCGCCACAACCACAAGACTATTAATCTGTTATCACCTATCAGATCAAAACAAAAGTACCGTGACGCACGCAAACAAACCCACAACCAATTAGCTTTCCAACCACACCAACTTCAAACAAACCCACAACCAATTAGCAGAAATCATGACAAGAACGAAAAAAGGATATTAATCAGCCTAAACCAAAAAAATGAATAGAGAAGTAATCAAACTTCTCTCTCAATTTTTCTTGTTTCCTCCACAAACCCTAATTTTTTCCCCAATTAATTTTTTCCCAATTAAACTTTTCCACAAACCATATCACCTTCCCCAATTAGAGAACATAAGCTTACCAAAGGAAGGGCCGAGCCGGAGAAACCTGGAGAATGAGAGAGATCGCTGGTTTTTGGAACGAGAGATCTTCGTTGGTTTTCGGGTTCGCAGAGAGCAGAGAGCAGAGAGCGTAGAGAGACCTGAATGCGATAGGAGAAACGATGCGAGGAAAGGAGGGCAATTTTGGGTTATTGAAAAATTCATTAAAGATTACTGTTCACCCGTGTGCTTTGAAAATAAGCTGGTTTTTGGAAGCTGCAATTTGCAGCTTCAGGATTTCAGTTTATTTTCATCTCTAACTTTGAAATAAAGCTGAATTTGAGAGTTTACCAAACACCAAAAACCCTCCCAACTTTTTTTCATACCAACTTTTTTAAAAATCACCTCAATCCCAAATCCCGCTTAGTCTCAAGAAAATTATACACGTCAGCCCTAGAAATAGAAAGTTTTCCCATATGTGCAGTATATATACTGATCAGTGCATTGCTATTCATCGAAGCCCAAGAATGAATAATACAAGTCCAAAACAAAAAATTGCCCACTATATAAACAAATCTTCTAGCCCAGAGAAACCAAAATATATAAGCAGTAGGATCACAATTATTTTATTTATTATTATTTTTTTTTGTCAAACAACTAAATTTCATTAAAGATAAAACACACTAATACAAAATGACGTTAGTCTGAAGACAGGAGACAACACAATAAAAGTGCAGCCTATTACAAAAGTAAAGGAAACAAGCCCTAAAAGTGAGCCCAAGATAAAGCCTAGACCGAAAACCCTATATTTGGAAATGAGAAACAGCCGCACCACCATCTCCAAGCCGTCACCACTGATAAGAAGAACCAACGAACTGAAAGGATGAACAGAAAATGGGGATGAGCAAACCACCCACGTAAAAAGCGCTCCCATAAATTAAACGAGCAGAATTAAGCTCCTATATATATTTGCCATTAGTATCTAATTACTGACTGTTTTCGTTCTTAACCCAAGCTGAACGAATCAAGTACATTTTAATGTATAAAAATGAGTGTCATACCTATCACCAGTTCTAGAGAAAGATCGATATCCTCCGGTCAAACCTAACTCATCTCTAAAAGGACTTCGAGTGTTTTGGTTTGCTTTAATTTTATTCAAAATTTCTTCTTGTCTTTTGTGGGAGGAGTCATTCCTCCTTTCTATAAATCATACTTTAACACTTATCAACATGTGATTAGTAAGTAGGAATAGTTTCTTCTCAAATAACGAGTTCAATGACTGCTTAACTTAATCAAGCAGATTTGAGGACCAGGATGGGCATTGGGCTACTTGCACCAGATCTTGCAGCATTAATATCACAAATTTCATGTTACATGGCGGCTCCTTAATGCCAAACTGTTTTCACCTAAACAACAAAGAGTTGGCGGATGCTTGGGTTTGGTCCTTGATGGCAACTTTTGAGATGATTAACAATAATGTAATCAGGTTTTCTTTCTAAGCAATGTTAGGCCAGTTATACGATGGTTAGTTGTTTGTCCCTTGGTACATCTTGCATGAATGGAAGAAATTTTTAGTTGTGATGGGAACACAAATGGAACATTACGTGTTTTTATGTAAGTAGTGGGAAATTTTATTTTTTATATTATCAACATTTTAACACACATATCCCACAATTTATATAGCGACACGTGATGTACCACTCCGTATGACGATCACACTGAAAAATCTCTCCATGCATGGAATGCCAAATGTCAATGAAGCTATCACCTGCCAATTAGGGGTCCACTCTCAAACATTGAGACTTCAAACCCACATGCAACATTAATGCATTCAAATTTCAAACCATAATCTCTAAAGATGGAGAAAATATTCTAGCCAGTATGCTCCGTTGAATTTTATATTTGAGATTTTTATCGTTAAATTTTCGAGGTTCGGAAATTCCTAGTTTGAAGATAATCTTTTACAGGCTTTGTCACTTGGTTTGTTGGGTCCATTCCCTTTCATCCTAAATAATACTAGGCATTGCAGTTATGAAACTAAAAGATCTTTATGAATTTTCGTTCGATGAACTGATGATGAAGGTGGAAGGGAACTGGAACTGGGACAATCAATCATTGAGGGTTCTCAATTGGATACTTTTGGAGGGGTCCCAATGGTCTCTATGTTTAGCTGCTTTTCTAGCAGTTCACTCTCCTTTGCGTGCCATTTCTATCATCTGGGCTGACTAGGCATGTCTTAGCATCTTCTTGGAAATTTTCTACGCCTATATGAATATACCTTCTTTGCCCCTTACCCACCAACCTATAACCTTTTGACCGGCTCGATTGGAAATGGTCTTAGTTGTTTGTTCCTTAGTACATCTTGCATGCATGGAAGGTCAAATGTCAATGAAGCTATCACCCTTGCCAAATGCAGTGGTCCACTCTCAAACTTTGAGACCACAAACCCACATGCAAAATCAATGCATTCAAATTTCAAACCCTAATCTATAAAGATAGAGAAATATTCCAGCTACTGTGCTGTATATTTGAGATTTTTGCGTTAAATTTTGATCATTGCATTTTCGAGGCTCGGGAATTCCTAAATAATACTAGGCATTGCAATAATGAAACTAAAAGATCTTTATGAATTTTCGTTCAATGAACTGATGGTGAAGGTGGAAGGGAACTGGAACTGGGATAATCAATCACTGAGGATTCTCAATTGGATACTTTGGAGGGGTCCCAATTGGTCCCTATGTTTAGCCGCTTTTGTAGCAATTCACTCTTCTTTGCTAACCATTTCTATCATCTGGGCTGACTAGGCTTCTCTCGGCATCTTCTTGGAAATTTCTACGCCTATAAGAATATACCTTCCTTGCTTCTTACCCGCCGACCAAAGTCTCCATCAATTAATCACCATTTTTCTCTCATTCATCTCGCAACTCTTCTATTGTATGGCATTGGAACAGTACTGATACATATAGATACCTAATGTACGTGTTATGAGTTATGACAGGGATGGATATAACGAGTGTAAGCTATTCGATCAAAAGTATGTATAACCAATGCAAATGTTATAATTGGTCATAACGTGTCTTGTATTATCCAATAATTTATTACAAATTACGGTAAAATTTGTATGACACGTTTGGGAATGAGGAGTCTATGTTTTGAAGGGTTCTGATCCTTATGCATAAAAACCAAAGAGAGGTTTACATGGCCCCATTAATTGGTTTGTGTAACCTAAGACCATCTCTAACAGAAGAAGGGCTAGACGGCATGTTTTAGCCCTATAGCATTCCAAGAAATTAATATTTTAATGAACAGTGCATGTCATATTTCTTACCATCTCCAACCGAGGGCCAAACATAATTTATTATTTTAATTGAATTACTATGGTTACTTAAATTAAATTACCTCAATAATTTTCATGTTTTTTAAAATGTTGTTTAAGTTTCATGTTGTTAAATTTTTTTTTATGTTTTTTTATGTTGTTTAATATTGTTTAATGTTGTTTCATGTTACTTAATATTATTTAATGTTGTTTAATATTGTTTAATATTGTTTCATGTTACTTAATGTTATTTAATCACTCAGGAAGTTATTGGAAAAAAAAAAAGAATTTTAAAATTTTTTGTATAAAAAAAATCAAATATGGCGTCATCGTGACATCAGCATGTGGTCTAGCTGGGTTGGGTTGGGCCAGCCGGGTGGCTCTTTGGTCCCTTTTTGTCCAATGAGGCCCACTGGCCCTTTGACATGGCCCTCTGTTGGAGATGATTTTCAGGATATTTTTAATTATCTGACCCTCTGAATCCTTCGATTAGAGATGGCCTAACCTCTCGGGAGAAACAAAAGCTCACGAGCTTGGAAATGAAAAAGGGGCTTTTATGTCCCATCATATGTTACTTTTCTGTTTTCTGAAGCCTAATCATGGAGGCTAGTTAACTTTAAGGACTTGTCTGCTCTCCTCTGTCCCATCTCCTTCCCATCTTCTTTTTATCCCCTCTTATTTTTATGATCACAATTAAGTCACGTCAATATTTTATTTTAATTCTTTTATAAAAAAAATATAAATATAAAATGTTGATGTGATTTAACCGTGATCATAGAAATAGGAGGGGATGGGAAGGGTAAATCCATCTCCCTTTAATCTCTATATGTGCCAGAATATACGCAATGCATTTCACATGGTCGGCTACGTGTCATAATTCAAAGTGAAATCTACATTCTCTGTTGGCTCCTATGTCGTAGTCTCCTAGCTAAGTTATCTTTTAGGCTCATGCTCATGCATACGACCTACAGGCTATTTGTATTTAGTCTAATATCAATCAAACATTTTGAGACCATGACTATGTCAAACAGTCAAAGTCTTTTATTTTTTGCGTCAGCTGATCCTACCAACTGGACAAGGATTCTTTTCGGATCCTCTTTATGAGAATTCAGAGATCAATCAATCGTGTTCATTTATCGTATATCATGCAGTTAATTTTCGTTAAATACTATTTATATTCAATTTAAAATTTAAAATTTAAAATAATTTATAACCGCACGATTTACGATAAATGGACACGATTGATTGATCATCCGCATTCTCACAAAGAGAATTCGGAGAGGATCCTATTACCTACCAACCAAACCCTCTTAGGTGCAGATAGGGCATGCAATATTAGTAGCTGATCACATGATTCTAGTTCTAATAGGAAGAATATGATAACCTAAAAGAACAGTGTTAGGGTTAGTTAAGCGTGCGAGTGGACTAATAATCTTAGCAAATTCTTCATTCTTGTACCAAAAGTTTTGCATGCACATCTTCTCCTGTGATCGATTGCTTGGGCTTCAAGCTTTTGTTTTCCTAGAATACAATAATCATTTGGAGGAATTGAAATTTTCTTTTAAGGCCTGGGAAGGGAGATACTTCAGGAAATGATGGAAAAAAACTGGATCTTCCTCAAGACAATGAGTAAAACTGTGAAACCGGCAATCAGTAAGTAGTAAAACTGTGAAACCGACAATCAGTGTAGGTAAATGAGCTTTTCTCAGGTCAAACTTCTATGATTAATAGGTCCACTCTTTGGTAATCACAGGTTTTGCAACCACAAAAACAATTTTCCCAGCAGTAGTAGTGTAGAAGAGCCCTGGTCCAGAAAAAACCCGTGTGCCCTAAATGCCAAAACCAAGACAATTTCGGAACCTTCAAGGAAATGACAAAAGGTATTCAAATATTTCAAGATAATGGACCCATGCATTTTCAAATTGGGACAATCTACATCTTTCAACTTAACTAAGTTCCTCTATTCGTGCCATTTAAATTGCCCTAATCTGAAAGAAGCCTTATTAAATTTTGGTTTCTCTTTTGCCTCTGTCTATAAAACACAGCTCTAGCTTCAAATCGTGTGTGTGTCATGGATGATGTATCCTGATATAAACATTTTTGGAAACTTTCAACGTACCCATATTATATCATCCACCCTTAAAAAAGAAATTATGTTGTAGACACTTGTAGTAACATGTAAAATGGTATCTACCACGTGATTTGTGTTTGCAATACCCATAATAATTTCTTGTTTTCAATCGTACGTATTGGATATAAGCCCATATCAGGACCGGATCCATTTATGGACCCGAGTGGTCCCGGGACCATCCAAAAGTCTAAAGAAGGGCATGTGGGACTTCTGAGGACCATCCAATGGTCTGGGTAGGTGGTGGAAGAGAGAAAACCAGCATGGTTGTGTAGATACTGCGCAACATAAGTTGAACCAAGAAGAAAGATCTAATTTCAGATGAAGAGGAACACAAGGATGACCACTATGGATCAACTGTTATTGGACTTTGGTTCCAATGAAGAAGAAAGACGTTCTCTCACCATTTCCCACATGACCAACTTCCCATTTTTCTTTTTCTTTTTTTTTAACTGTTGTCCAATAAAGTTGTGCTAATAAAGGGTTGCGGTATTACTCAACCAATATTTTTTATACCATATGTTTAACACCGTAATTTTTTTTTAAAATTCATTATAAATTCATGCGACTTCTAAAAGTATTTCATAAAGTACTACAAACTCGTAACCACATGAACTTTCATCTCATACCATCAAATTCACTAAAATACTAAAGCCAAAATTCTGGTATTTTTGTATGTCATATAATAAAAATAGAAAACTGTTATTGGTACTCCAAAAACCTAATTTTGCACTCCAAACTTTCTATAATTAGAAAGAAAAAAAATACACTTGTAAGGAGTGCAGAGTGTGAATTTTGGAGTGCTAATGGAAGATCCCTAAACATAATAAACCCAGATTCTCAATACAAGTATATTGTTTTAAGTGTAAAGAGACACTTATTTATATGATATAATACATTTACTTAAATTTGCCTAAGCTTCAACCCGCTACCAAACTATGGCCTAGCGTACGTTAATTAGGACCACCCAATGATAAAATCTTGAATCTGTCACTAGCCTACATTAACCCAAACTAGCTGAAGCTCAACTGCGTTTTGTTTTTCTCTTTATATTGGGGTCAAAACTATTTTTTACTACAAATGTATAATTGTTAGAAAATAGGTCTCGCATTGGTACTTTGAAAAAATAATATACAATATATGTGAGTTTCTAAATTTTTTGTGATAAAACTCAAAACTTAGTAATAGGTGGTTAATTTGACAAAATATTGATGACGTAGATGTTTTCGTGATAAAACTCAATACTTAGTAATAGGTGATTAATTTGACAAAATATTGATGACGTAGATGTTAGATCATATTGGGCCTTTAAAGATTATCAATAAATACCTTTTGATTTCACAAATAGTTATTCCCCCTTTTTACTTTCAATTTATTTTTAAATAAGTGAAGAAGGTTACCAAATTGGTTTATGGGAGGAACATGTTTGGTGATGACCAATAAGGATCGATCGCAGTTCTCATGGAACAAACATGTTGAATTTAACATTGAAGAGATATTTCGGCTGAAACTGGATCCTCTCCATATCCAAAAAGATCTGAGCCCACTGAACAATGTATATGGACAATTGAAATTTAATCCAACTGCTACAATTATTATAACTGTTAGAGGGTCCCCCCTGTTTGTAGTCGTTGGATCAAATTTCAATAGCCCGGATGCATTGCTCAGTTGGCTCAAATCCCTTGAATCCATAGAGGATCCAGTTCCATTTCGGCTACCCCAAGATAGAATCTTGAAAAAAACTCGAATAGTACGGATCAATATATATATATATATATATATATATATATATATATATATATGGGGTGTGCTATCCACACATCCCATTTTACTTTTTACACACCCTTTGTTAATTTTTATCCGTTGATTTTCTTCAATTCATTTGATCTGACGGTCGAAAATTAAGAGGGTGTGTGAAAAGTAAAATGGGGTGTGTGAATATCACACCCCTATATATATGTGCGTGTGTATATGTATGTAGGGTTCAGGCTCTTTGTAATAGGATCAAAAGTGTGACCAAGAGAACAAGAATATGATTTCACGTTAAAAATTGAATATTTATTATTAGTGAATTATATGATTTCACGGTGTTGTCCTTGTTCTTTTAATCACCTTGTGATTAAGAATTCTTGCCAATCTTTATATTTGATTATATCAAGTTAAAATTAAAACAAAACATTCATTTATTCTTCACCACTTATATCATATCTCAGAATTCGTTATTATATATTTCTTGATGACTCGATGATCCATTTCTAATTAGTGGGAATAATTTAAGTTTAAAATTAATGAATTATGGATTATGTCGTATATATCCATTATTTGTTGCACCTAGTAGGCTAGTACCATGTCACTGTTATATACCTGAATGGCCTAATCGATGGACTAATACATTCCTAGTTTTGCCTTAATGGACATATATATTTTCATTAAAAATTTAAGGGCGCAGAATCGATTTGTAAAAGATATCTGCTCTCGTTTTTTTTAACAAATATCAGTCACAATGGACCACTTTATTTGTGTTTTCTAGTCAATATAAGGAAGCCATTATTTTCTGCAATCATCGAGAACTTCGTGGAGGCACCAGTTTCTCTCTATCCGCCTAGCGGCGACTTCATGATTTGAAATCTGGGGGTTTTAATGTTAAAAGTCAAAGTTTTTAGATAAAAATATAGCGCGAAGCGCACTAACAAATTTCAGTTTATTCATGAAGACATTGTAGTGAACACTTTGTGGGCTTGCTGCTTCAACAAAATCATGTTGCATATATGACAATAGATATCGACATTTACCGAAATAATCTGATGAGTGCTATCGACAGCATTTGCCAAGTATTGTTGACGCAACCAGCCGAGTGCTGCTGAGATATGCTTAGCATACATTACATCAAACACTTGATGGGCACAGAAAGACCCGTACCAAATATTCAAAGAATCCTCGAGGACCTTTACTTGCTTGTTTTCTGGCATTTAGATGGTCCTATAATGCATCCGCCCTTGCCTACCACCTTTTTTGCCTACCTTTTTTCTTTTACAACATAACAATTTGCAATGCTTGGCACACATGCTTTTGAAGTATTAACTCAATTTTTAACATTATTTGTTTATTAATTTGTATATCTCAGTCGTAATTTTCTTATTAACTTAATTTCCCCTTTACATTAAAGAAAAAAGTAATTTTCTTTGGTTAAACATAGGGGTTAATAGCCCGACAAAGGAGAAATTACAAAATAATGTTATAAGGTCAAGAAATCTCATAAATATTAGATAATCAATAAAGGAACTGTTATTAGCACTCCAAAAATCTCATTCTACACTCCTTACAAGTATATTTTTCTTTCTAATTATAGAAAGTTTAGATTGCAAAATGAGATTTTTTGAGTGTCAATAACAATTCCCATTAATAACTACTTACAAGAAGATGAAACTTGCTTAAAAAATAGGCTGGACTTTGAGGAAGAGAGAGACTCAAGTTGACCAACTCATCATCAACAAAATTCATCTGATGATAGATATGTTGATTATTAGATTTCTAGTCACGCAGTAATATCGTACGATAAGATGAAATCATGTCACCAGTTCACATACCGCTTTATGGTCGAACAGCCCAACCCTTGAAACGTACTATAACCCTAGGTGGCGAAGAACCAACAACGAGGTGCCAAACCTTTCTGTCGATGTGAGCTCTTGGGAAAGATCAACATGTTATCCTTAGAGTAACTTTTATCAATAAGATGATTAAAGGATTTTCATCACATACAATTGGAAGCTAGCCATCTACCCAAGAGTGCTGCACATGCATAGATATAATTAGAGAGAACAATAGTTATATTCCAGTTTATATTTTTAATCGGTCTTGCGCTATTAGTTATATAATTAAGTGCTTTGCAAACCTTTTGTCTGCCATCTGCAATGGTGAAAAGACTCCAGAGGGAAAAATGTACATGGCTTCAAAAGTAACAAAGTGCGAAAAGATTGAAGAGAAATTAAAGTGTAAATGTACTGGCCTGGCTCACATATCTCTTCCTTAGTTGGTTGGCTACAAGCCTACAATTTTTGTTTTCAGTGGGTCTTTTATTTTATTTTTTTATAGACCTTATTTTTCTATACAATAAAGTTTGAAATAGGATAAATTTGAACTCAAAACTTTAGATGCAGGAAAATTACTTTCAAGAATATGATCTTTAAGTTCCTCGTAATAGAGAGAATATTTTTATGTGACTTGTAACACTTGTTGTTCGATAGTGTACATCTATCTCGCTATTGACACAGATTTTAAAACATGTAAAATTGACTTGAAGGATTGAAAGTTACGGAGTTTGAGTTTTAAGGGGTTCAAACTACTACCTATTTCCGTTCATCTGCGTGGCTTTATATCAATTTGATTCTTGTTGG